>OU896716.1:0-1457792 GCA_918026855.4 Phaedon cochleariae
CTACTAAGGTGTACACGCCCATTCACGCAAATTATTGCTTTTTCTGTAGAAAATGACACGCCCAATCGAATGAGACTACGATCAGCCCGATAGGACATATCGTTTTCGAGATATCGGCGCTCAAAGTCAGCTCTCCGCTTTTAATGCCAATATTTGCATTCCGGTAGGCTACTACGTCTCTATTTCCCTGAATTTCCTGATTTAAACCACAGATTAGTTCATTTCGACAACGAATTAGTCTATGTGAATTTTTTCAGATTTTTAATAGGCCAAATAAAAATTTTCATTTTCCCACCTGAGACTTCATCAGTACGATATAGTCACCGAGCTATCATCGGATGGCCGAAAATGCCAGAAAATGGCGGGAATTTACGCAAATTATCGCTTTTTCGGTAGATAATGACACGCCTAATCGAATGAGACTACGATCAGCCCGATAGGACAGATTGTTTTCGAAATATCGGCGCTCAAAGTCAGCTTTCCGCCACTTCGTCTCCATTTTCTAAAATTTCCCAGTTTCAACCACAGATTCGTTTATTTCGACATCGAATTGATCTATGTGAATTTTTCAAGATTTTTAATAGGCCAAAAAAAACTTTTCATTTTCCTACCTGAGACATCAGTACGATAATTATACAGTATGATGCAAATGTATGGAATAAATTCATTTCAAAACAAGACGACTTCCGAAAAAAATCCAAAAACTAGACTTCAGAACTTTATTAATTGATGTATTTCTTCAAATAGACGACCCTTCGTTGTTCAATTCTCAGTAGCAGACCTCTGCAAGATTCAGTTAATCAGATGATAATACATTTTAATTTCAAGTTTCTTATGCAAAATTTTGACTGTTGAATAGACGATCAGTAGACCTTTCAAACGAGGAGTCACGTGACCCCTGTTTTCATTCGAAAAAATCGTTCATTACGTCATTACTCCAACACCGGTGACGTAACATCCCTCATATGGATATCATGAGATGAGGCTTCAAAAATGAAACCTCATGTGTTTTTGGAATTTTTTAAAATGTCGCCCATTTCTGAAATAATGAATTTTTTATTCCATACATATGCATCATACTGTATATTTGAATAACACACCTAGAGCGAGCGTTTTCAGTTATTCAAGTTTTTGATAACAATGATGAGGTGTTTCGAAAAATTATCGAAGTAAGAAAAGATTTAGAATTGAATTGCCCACAAAACAAAGCTAGGATGTTTGAAATCCATCAAGGGTTTACAAAATTCTGTTGAATATTAATGGTGCACCACCTGGTATACCCCCTATACAAATTTCAATTGAACTCTAGTTACTGTCAAGTAACGCTCCAGATACATCCACAAAGGGTACCAAATTTGGTTGCTTCAAGTTCAAGAATTTTTAGAATCACCCTGTATATTATATAGAATACTTAATATTTCTGAAGTTTTCAATCGGATTTCAACACATGGCATCTAGCCGTTTGAAAGTTACCGTGGCAATATTGATGATTTTAGCACAAAAAAATCGACCGAAAAATTCTTAAAAATTTTGAAATTGGAAGGCTGATTCTATATAAGAAATGAACAAAAAGAGTCCACTCGCCTATTGATTGGTTTGATTTGATCACTTGAGATATTTTCAATTGAGGTATTTTTAATCGGTTTTGTCCAAATTGCTCTCCTCCAGAAGGTATACAGGGTGGTCCGGTTTGTAATACGAAAAATTCAACAGTGTGTTGTACTCGTTGAAATAATAAGAGAAATTCTTATAAACATATACTTTTAAACGCGTCCTTTTCGAGATATCGGAAGTTGAAAATACGAGTCTGAGTATTGTTTTTTGATGAAAAGTTCGAAACGGATTGTGGAAAATCAACAAAATTTAAGTTTTTGGTATTACAAACCGGGCCACCCTGTATAATAATGATTATTATGTCTATGCCCATGGTGCCTTTCATCCCTATTGACATATCCTTCTGATGGATAATTAAAATGTGAATTAATTGATTGGACATTGATCAAATAGTAAAGGGCTCTTCTGAAAAGCCTTCTCGAGAAAGCGAAAATACGAAGGGAGGGAGGAAGTTCCAAATCAGGACTATTCAGGATGAATGTGTGGAGGATATTTACCAAGCATTTTAGGAGAATCAAAAATTTTATTCGAAATTATTGGACGGACTCGATAAAGGAGGTGGATTTATGATTATTCCTAAACCAAATAAAATCACCTATAATCTATAACCCCAATAATTACAAAAATATATCTGACGACTAGTCATGCCTGCATTCAACCATCGACTTTTATCATCATTATCATTATTTCAGTTGGTATTTGAGCAAACACATGAATGAGAAGAAATCTAATGAGAATCGTTTTGTCAGAGAAACATAATCAACAAAAATCACAGAAAAGCGAATCAATCTATTATACCAGTGATTATTACATATTTCTGAAAACCCTGAATCTCATTGTTCTAATTATCAAGGTACTGGATTTTCTGTATATTCCTTATTACTTATTTCTATAAACAAACTTCAAATCACAAGAATCCGAAAGTGTCACATAAACTTGAACAATTTTATGAATTCAATTGTTTGATTCATTAATAAATTCAGTTAAATTCAAACATTACTTCAACTTTCGATATTTCTTGCTACTTTCTAATCTAAAATGAGAAAGAATCGTGATCGGATGATGTGAAATACATAAACAGATACGTGGGCATATCAGACCCATTTCGACTCAATCACATAAAATGGAATGTTTAGTATGGACATAGGTAGTTTATTTACACTATATTTTAATCGATTTGATCGATCATAAAACTTAAACGATTAATTAAGTACAATAATTATAGACCGCCGGAACATCAAAACATAATGTATACTTTGTTGATGGCGTGTTTATTCACATCAACAGATCATTCACATTACGAGAGGACTTCAGATCATGTGTGAGTTGTTACTGACTCCACACGCCACCTTATAAGCAGCACTGTTGATTTGAAGGCGTCTGCCAAATATAAGTAGATCATAGATTATCGACTCATTTATGTATGTATAAATATTATATCAATATGAATACATGTGGAATACACATAAAACTTTTGAAGGGATATCAGTAAAACTCGTGCTGACAGGTAAACTAGTAAGCACGTTATTATTCTTGAAAGAAAACTATTGATGAATATTTTTGACTAGACATATTATCAATAAGTACTCATTTTTTGTGATTCAAATGTAAGAGTAATAATGAAGATCCATCACAGTAGTAGTTTGTAATGAAGAAACCACATTATTAGATGATTATTGCACAATTCTTGCAAAACCCATGCCAGAGTTTTTATAAAATCAATTTTATGTACACGATATTGCTTCTGAAGTAGCAACTAGTTTGTATTCAAAGTCAACGCTTTCTCAACAAAATTACATTTCGAAATATTATAAATTCCAAAGAGATTCGATACTTATATTTCAGAATCTCATTTTATTTGCGTCAGAATCATGATTTTGTAAAACGAAAAAATGGGTGAATAAATATTTCCTATACTCGCATCAAATATTGGAGTGATCCCATTCGGTCCAAAAGTCTTTCTTCCGGTCAGTGAGCCATTCATCACTCTGTAAAATATTCATTCGCCAATTATTTCGTTTTTTGAATTCAAAGTTTCTGAGGATAAAACAAATTTGCTTTTGAAAAAACTGAATTCGAATCGGTTGATTTTTTTTGAAAGTAATTTAACGAATCTGAGTGAAAAATTCAGATGTCCTACTTCAATTGCGGGGCACTATACAGGGTTTCCGGAAAGGTCAAGTGGATAATGAAGCTGGTAGCGTGAGCCAAAATATTGTCAGTACTTCATATAAAAAACTTGCTATCGTACTCCGTTACAGAGTTATTGACCTTAGAAGTTTGAACATAATCACTGAACAGCCGTTCACATGTCGAAAGGAGCATGAGTATGACTTGATTTAGTTGCTCGAATGTCATTGATACCATGGCAACCGTTCAAAACTTATACATGAAATATCTTTTTTTATTCAAACTTTCAAGGTTAACTCCGTAACGAAGTGCGAAAAAGATTTGTTTTATATGAAATACTAACATTATTTTGGTAAACTCTATCTTTTACAACATGGCTTTTCCGGACACCCTGTATTATGATAATTGAACCTATTATTGAGTTGCATGAATGGTTTCGATTCGAAAGTAAAAAGGAAGAAAGAAATCTTGATGTCGTTCCTTTTCACCGTGATGATGTCATTGCTGGATTGTCGTAAGCGTAATCCAGCGTACTATCTTCAGCTGGACGTCTACTGATAGACGTTGTCACTGTTACAGGACTATGGTCTGAATGAGAAACAGGTGTGGGCATCTCCAGTCTCAAGTCTCCCTTTTTACCATCAGCCAGGGTAAGAGCATTATTAGTTCTAGCAGCATTACTATTGTCTTGAGGTGATGACTGCAACAGAAATGGTGGATTTCAGTATTCTTATATTCAAATTCAAAATAATGTATTTCATATAGTGCTTTTCGTCAGAAAATCAGAATTTATTTTTGAAGAGTTTCTTTTCCTCTGTTTTGAATGCCGCTGTTTCAAAATTACCTCAAGGTTGGTAGATTTGATGATAATTTGGATAATTTGATAGGAAGGTTGCCTCGATCTATACCTCTGTCTGATACCTTGAATTTTTGAAATGAGAAAGAAATTTTGGATGGATCAGCAGGCCAGAGTGGAATACCTATCTGAAATTTCGTCCCAGGCTAAGTACCAGGTATGTGTGTTTTGAGCTGCATGATTATGGAACTAGAGAATGCAGTGAGTATTATGTACCTATGCATCCTATAAATACCCTTCAAATCAGATAAAGTGAACAAGAAATTACGAAAGATACCAGGGTGGAGACCAGGGTACTAATCAAGAAGCACCATTCTAGTGAAAATACGTTTCATGAGTTAAATATAGATATGGATATTATTCATTTATCTATTTCATCACATTTTTCAAAATTACACATAGTATATACATTGTTGATGGCTTTTGTTGTGTTATAGTCCCGAAAAATGAGCTAATAACTCCGAGAAAGAACTGCAAGTCCTCTTATCTTTCATTCGACTTCGCGGTTACGTAAATTACTATAACCCTTTGAGGCCTGAATTTATTTACTCGCTATATTTCAATAACTAATAGCATAAATTCATTAATTTATATGCATGTCATTTCATTTTCAGATCTTCGCTGAAGGCTTCAGGACGTGTCCTCGGCTTGAAGACACTAGGAAATAAAACATCGTTGAAATCACACAAGATGAATTTTCAGTTTCTCATTTCAGACGAGATTGACGTAGTGGACGAGCGTCCGACTTATGATCGCGAGGTCGCGAGGTCGGTTCGAATCCCAGGAAGGGCAAGGCATCTTTTCAATATTCAAGTCACAAAATGAATATTGTTGAGTTTCACTGCATCGGCTCGGGATAGTTCTGTACGATTCACTGTTGCGTCCCAATTGACAGTGCTATTTCTAAGGTGGTGTATGGAGTTAGTAACAAAGCATGCACAGAATACACAATTCAGAACACTTTTGGACTGAAGAACCTCAATGGAGGTCGATGGCTAATTGGTAATGTACACACATACCAACAAAGTACATATACTACTACTATTTCATTTACTAAAATAAATAAAATTATTCTCTGGTGCAATTTCTGTTTTTGTCCTACTATATGACATTCTCCAATGAGTTTTTCACCCTTTTGCGAAAAAAAACTTACCTGCCATATCGAAATACCCGAAAAATTATAATGAATCAGTACATTAGCAAATGCCCAATGAAACCACGTTCATTAGTCTAAAATAAATGTCTCCTTTTGCGAATAAGCGGGATAGTAGGCGTTGCTATTAGGAGAATAGGCATTTACGCATGTTCTTCAATATGTGGCTACAATATGGATACTCTAGGCGACTGAGTAAAAATGATTAGTGTTTTGTCTCCATGGCGCGATCACTAGTACTTAACCCAGTCAACACACGGACATTAGATGGATATCCACTGGACATTCATTTCGGATATTGAGGATATCCAGAGGTCATCCGTTGATATCCGGTGAATATTTTATGGACATACGATGGATGGTACGAGTGGACGAAGCTGGACTTCCATAAGATATCCTTCTGGCCAACGCAGTCAATAAAGATCTTGCGGAGATCATAATAATCTGGGAAACCAACAACCTAGTTGAATTCAACGCCACCAAAAGTCAAGCCTGTATTTCTCTAGAAAGGCGGAACTCAGTATGCCTAATATAACAATTTTTGGTCCAACCATTCCCACCAAGACCACTATATCTATGCATGGTATAACCAGCAATACTTTTTCATGGGAAAATTATGTCCGACACATCGCAAAAGATGCTTCACAAAAATTTCCTTTCGTGCGTTCCAAGAGATAAAAAAAAAGTAATTTGATGAAGGATGTAAAGATTGAGGTTTTTCTCGATATTCCCGAATCACTCTGTAGAGTAATAGATGATTATTACCTTTTTTTTCAATATCTTCTGTTTCAAGGAAGCCAAAGTGATATTTTTCTTATCCTTCCATCTGTAGAATTGAAAACATAGGAAGCTAGCCAAGACTACCAGCATAAAACATACGAGAGTCAGTGTTACTGTCACCATCTGAGACAATCTGTCGACTGTATCTGCAAAATATAAATTATTGGATAATGAAAGAGATCAAAAGTTCAAGCGGAAAGAAATAGATATTTTAGTACCAAGTGCTTTATATAAATTCTAACTCCCGGAGGGTAACATTAACATGAGCCATGAGGCCCTTTGACCCAAGGGATGAATGCTGGCCAATGGGCGGTAGGATCTAGTAACGCTCGTGGTGCATACAAGATTTTATTTTTCACGATAAAATTATCTCATTATAATGAAAAATCGATTCTAGAATGCGGTTAATCATTGCTCCTAGAATTTTTTTCCACTTTTCTTCCTATGGTAAGCACATGGTATTTGTTGATATTTTGACGTTTGTTGAATGTTGCTGTCGTCATTCAATTCAGTGAATGCCATCGCTGCCAGAAATAACGGAAATGGATACGAATTTATCCATTGCAGACAAGATTCCGATTAATTTATTGCCGGAGGAATCCAGACTCGTGGATTATGAAGTTTTGAAAACAATGGAAGTTGAAAATTGAAATAATTGCCTTATATAAGACCGTGTTATTGTCGTACTTTCGATAAAAGGATCTATTCAATTTCATGATCTACAGAAAAAACAATGAGCGGGCGTTATGATTCATAATGCCCTCCATAACGCCCTGGGCGTTATGGGTCTGTTAATAGCAACCCTTGCCAAGGTATTGCAAAACAGTAATGAACAAGTGAAAAATTAAATAACTTTCAAACTAATGATGTATTTAGGAAATGAAGAGTCGCATTTCACAAGTTTTTCATAGCAAAATGACTTGAAGAGCTCTCATTCATGAAGTTACTTTATTGCGATATCTTGAAAGACATACTTCATAACAGTATATCAAATTCAATAGAAAAAATCGAAGCTTCCATAGTTCATGTTACACTACTAGTAGTTAAAAGTACTCACTTCTCAGGTCACCTCTGTTATCACTGCTTCCGTCTTTAGGGACATATCGTAAATCATGTAAATAATCTGAAAATTGAAAACATCATTGATTTCCTTCTAAGTTAGGGTTTTATTGATTATAATTCAGTAGATCATTATGATGCTGTTGAGCAATTGATTATACATATTCACATGAACATTTTGCGATTCATCAAATATGCTCACTAGAGGGCACAATCTCACATTTCAGGATTTTGTTTTCATCTCTCGGTTTCCCTTAATATCACATCAACTTCCGATTTTTAAATGGAATACCCTGTATTTTCTTTCATAATCGGTGAGGGATTGTGGAATTCAACGATACCTGGTTCGATTGGGTTATTTCAACCGGTTACGAAGCTATTCTCGTTTGAAGTTTCCATATGATCAATGGGTGTGACGGCGCAATATCGAAAATTCTATCTCTCTTACACTCATTGATCATACGGTAAGTTCGAACGCGAATATCTCCGTTATCATTTGGAATAACCCAATCAAACACTGAAACCCTGTATCGTTTAATTTGTTACAATAATCTCTATCCAATTATGGAATGAAATGGGGTGTTTCATCTGGAAATTGAAAGTTGATATCATTTCAGGAAAACTGGAAGATGAAAAAGTATTCCTAAGATGTGTGAAAGTTCCCTCTATTTCAGTAAAATAGCAGAAGAAACGAAGGAGGAAAGGGGACTGTCTCACCCTCTTACGAGAGACGCGATTGATATAGGGTTGTCCAAAAAAAACCGGAATTTTGTTTATGTCTGATAACTTTTTCATTTATTGGCCGATTTGATTGATTTTGGTCTTGTTCGAGAGAGAATTGATCAAGGCAGTCCGCTGATAGCAAATGTTTCATATTCGTTCAAAAAACAAAATGGCGGAGTCACCTAAACTTGGTAGAATTTGAAAACTTGCTGGAACTTTTTTAAGTCGCACTGTATATCGTTTCGTGTAAGAATCTGGAAGTTTGGACATTTCTGAATAGAACAAGATGTCGAACATGATAATCCGTCGAAAAATACCTGATATATGACAGAATATAGACATGTATGTTTTGGAACTTTTATGCTCATTTTCATTCGTTATTTCCAAGATCCACCTCATTTATGATTTTCAAAGTCTTCAAAATCATGATAATTTTGAGTCAAGTGGTATAAAAAGCATAAATTACGATTCCTTCATGGAATTCAACTCAATACAATCATTTTCAAACAAAGTCAATTCAAGAGCTGTCAATAATTACAAATAACAAGAATCAACAACACAAAAAGCGATGATTGACATACGCCGCCTCGATTTCAATGAAAAATTGGTAACAAAATGTGAAAACATACATGTCTATATCCTGTCATATATCAGGTATTTTTCGACGGATTATCATGTTCGACATCTTGTTCTATTCAGAAATGTCCAAACTTCCAGATTCTCACACGAAACGATATACAGTGCGACTTAAAAAAGTTCCAGCAAGTTTTCAAATTGTACCAAGTTTAGGTGACTCCGCCATTTTGTTTTTTGAACGAATATGAAAAATTCGCTATCAACGGACTGCCTTGATCAATTCTCTTTCGAACAAGACCAAAATCAATAAAATTGGCCAATAAATGAAAAAGTTGTCAGACAAAAACAAAATTCCGGTTTTTTTTGGATAACCCTATATATTACGGAAGATGTAAAAACAATTCTATCAACATTTTGTTCCATGAATACTTCCTGAGAACGCTCATTAGTATCAAAATTATTTGCATGCTACTGTGTAACAGGGTGATTGATTATATTTCACTCGATGGCTATCTAGAAAATGCAAAAAGCATGACCATTTTACATGAACTGGTATTTTTCACATGGAACACTGTATTTCATTTTCCCTATCGGTAGAGCTCTTTCTTCTGATTTCAAATATTACTTCATTGGGGTTTTCTTCGTCAGTTCTCGAAAAATATGGATTCTGAGGCAAAGGCAGCTGTAAAACGCCAGAATTCGCAGTATTGTCGTCTGGCATTCTATATTCTTGCACTAGATTTATACCAAGGAGATCTACCTATATTTTTCAAAAACTGACAAAAGATGCATTCAATGAAGTTTAATATATTCGAAATCGGAAGAAAGAGCTCTATCGTTTAGGAGAATGAAATACAGGGTGTTCCATCAAAAAAATACCAGCTTATGTATAATTCTCAGGTTTACGATGTTTTTTTGCATTTACACTGAATTCTGTATGCCTATAAAAAATACTTCATATTTGCTCTTTTGAACGTTTTCGTGAGGCCAATATTATCTAAGGTTGGTACTGATTCAAATATAAACAATCACGCTGTACATTTTAGGACAGTCCTTCATTTTTATTTGTATATAAACATTGGAATGTCACTTATCACACATTCATATAAAGATTGATGATAGAAACTGTAGATTTAGTTTCCTTCATGACCTTCACCAATCACAATCAAGTCCTCCTACAAATGAATCATCAGTTATGTTCGAATAATAATAACTATTCCACATGATCTATATGATTGAATACGCATAATTATAATCCTCTGGAATTTTAAATTATCTACTCCCTATAATCCAACGATGACATTTTTGCAAATGGGTACTTACCTTGACATTTATTTTCGCAGATTATTTCTTCGTAGTTATGGCTACTTTTGTTACAAGCGATCGAACAGGGAGCACAGGTTCCATCAGTGGGGGAACAATACTCCGTCATTTTGCACTGCCTTTGTCCGCATTTTGGACCCGCTAGGGTTAGTTGGCTTGCCGCAAAATGGGACAAGGAGAAAACCATCAGAAATACACATTCGAACCACATTTTTCGGTGATTTAACAGTTTGTGATGTATTGGAATAGCTCCGACGCGTCATCACATTGTTTAAAGATAAAGGTGCGCAGAGACGCAACAGGTGGGTTATCTGGCCAACTTGACTATGTAACTCCGGTTGTTTCTACCTGTATGAGTCACTTTGCGATAGTCCTGGAAATAACCTGTATTGTAACGGAGAATAAGGCTCAATATTACGCGCTCAGTATGGACTTCTTGGTTGACCGCACCTGGAGGGAATACAAGTCTACAAATTAATTACCTACGTGTGGTTATGCTATGTTGCCTGGTAGTGGTTTTATATATCATTTGCGATTATATTTTAATCGGTTTCGAATGGATTGAACAGAAAATAACACTGTGCTTTCTTTTTCTTATCAAAAATGATTCACCGAGTAGTTTAGTCAGTTCATTGAAGATATTTAATCGGATATAATATATACATTTAATCAATAATCAATAGTACCATCAAATTTGTATGACACCCATGCATACAGAGTCTGTGCTTATGTATTACTTGAAATAGTTTCAAGAACGAGCCTGCATCATGCAAGAAAATAGACAGTTGTTCGCCGAGGTACATACATTTTGATATCGAATTTTTCCTTCGACCTCGAACACTAACTTATATTCACATACCACGGTCTTATTCACACGTAAAATCTATCGGATTTCGTACATAGCTATCCAGGAAGAATCTGAAAATGTAATGAAATACAGGGTGTTCCATTTGAAAAAACTAACTTGCTGCTACTTCCTAGGAGAAGCGGCCACGCCGCATCGTTTAAAATATTTTAGACGTGTAGATAACATCAATTTATTCTAACCATCAAATTTTCAGATTCATCTGTTGCTTCGTTTGGCAGGAACGTGTAATTAACTCTCATCGTGAAAAACCCTGTATAAACTAGACTAGATAATGTAGGTTTTCATGATTTCTTGGACATAAATAGGGCATGAACCACGCCTCCCATTATCAATCAAATCCATTCGGGCAAAGTCATTGGAATCCAAATTCTATTATGCAACAGATTGACCCAATTGTCTATTTTGGTTTTTCGCAATATGGTCATTCATTCGTGGGCAGTGCCTATTGAAGTTGAATGATATACGAATAATTGCATTATCCTAAATGAAATGTGTAATTACTCATCAATATAATCAATCAGCAATGGAACTGTGACCCAAAAATTATGAATTTCTATCTAATATATAAAATTATTCTGTCGTAGTCACGGTGTTAGTGGCCAAACTCTTCCGAAACGGCTCGACCGATTCGTATGGAAATTTTTGTGCATATTCGGTAAGTATGAAATTCGGTCGTAATCTATTCTCTAAATCGAAAATTCAAGATGGCGGATTCAATATGGCGAGAGAGCTTTGAAATAAATTGTAGTTTGAGAGACTATAAAGAAACAAGCTTTCATCAAAATCAAATCGAATCAAATCCAAACTAGTAAATTCAAAATCGCGGATCCAATATGGCGGACTAATTTTTCAATTATTATGGTCCAATTCTATTCGAAATTGGTATCTGGGGGTTCTCTGAGTCAGAGATTATGATTTATTCGTCAAAATTAGTATTGATCGACTCAATTCAAAACAGGTATCTGAACACAGAGAAAAACAATTCTTTGAATTTAACAAGTATTGTTAAATTCAAAGAAATCCGAAGTTTGAATAGGTCCAACAAACAAGCTTGGTTGAATCAAAGTTTCCATTCTTTTAATTTTTCAAATAAGTGATTTTTTTGTATCTATATAATTTATTGGAAATGATATGTTTTATAATTTGAAAGAAAGTGTATATTTGTTTGAATCAAAACTATTTCTTTGGATTTATGATCAGAATTATTCATGGTGAATAAGTTTAATTTGCATCAAAGAAATGAAAGCTTGAGGGAAACAAGGAAATTATTTGGAAGAAATAAATAATTATTTGTGAAGAATAAATATATGTAAATGAAATTTGTATCAAAGAAATCAGACCTTGACAGAAACAAGAACATTCTTTGGAAGAAACAATTGATAATTTGTGAAAAATAAATATATGTAAATGTAATTTGATTCAAAGATGTCAATGCTTGAGAAAAACAAGGAAATTGTTTGGAAGAAACAAGCTCAAATAATGGATTTCCTTACCAGAAATAAATTGTAGATTTGAACGAAATCAAAAATTAATAAACTCAAAGAAATAGAATCTTCCTAAGAAGAAATTCATTTCTTAGAAAACAATACTCCTCTTGGAAGGAATTGAGAATTAACAACAAAATTGAACTATAACAAACTTTATTGAATAATAGAAAAAATGTGACAGACACACTGTTTGGGTTCGATACTATACATAAGTCAAGATACATGATGATCCTGAAGCAGGTTGATCGCTGTTTTTTGTATCCAACCTCAAATATTTGGCTCTATCATCCGGTGCATCAGCATCAATAAAAATGTTTTCGGAAATCACTGGAGTATTCACATCAATGACAGACGTAGCAGATTTCTCATTGCTCTCCTGAAAGTTTAGTATATTTTAATGCGGAAATACATGAATTATATGCATAACATGGAAATCAAAATTCCATAACATTGATGTGCATTTTGATGACAATTTTTTATATGAAGAAAAGAGCTGTGATAATTCTTGTTCTAGTGATTATTTTCTCTACATAGTTACATGATATATCAAAATACTCATACAGGGTATATCTGAATAACACCGAAAAAAGTCAAGGGGTGATTCCTGAAGATGCTAATATAGAATCAGAACATTTAACAAAGTATTTATCATTTGTTTCATGGAAACAAATATTTTGTTTCAAGTGAAGCTGGTGACATTTGAATGAAAAAAATATTTATTTGACTGCATGGAATCTTACATTGAAAATCATAGAAGAATTTGAACGCCATTTCACTGGAATATTTCAATATACAGCAGATTAGAAAGTATACTAATCTACGAAATATCGCACATACCTACCTACCTATTCGTACATCCTTCTATGACCTAACAAATTGCACGGTTTGTTTTTTTGATGGGGATCGGTATGGAAACATCAGGAAATCAACAAATCATAAAAAATTTCACGCCATTATTTCGATTTTCAAGTATGAATTACAATTTCTTACCTCTGAAAATGGGGACCAGATGACCCAAATGCCATTCTTCTGAAAAATCCATCACTACACATTAAGAGAATAGTGAAAATCTGTAAATATGCTGTGGAATTGACTATACTAAATCACCGCTGTACGATACGACCCGGCGAACCACATCAGAGATACAAAACGAACTCCATAATGTATTTTCAATAAGCATTTATTCGAGGTGAATGACACACTCGCTCTGTTCAAATGATATTTTTTAAATACAAACTTTTTGTTTGTGCATGACAACTATATCAATTGGTCATATTTATATCAAGATTAATTTTTGCCAACAATGTGATATTTCTGTTCAAAATAATATTTATTTGCTTCAAGTAACATTTATTCCTTTGAAATAAATATATTTTCAACAAATGCTATTGTTTCACCCAAACAAATGTCATTCAAATGAACCGATAATTTCAAAGAAAGAAGTTGATTTGGTTTTAAGAAATAACAATTGTTTCTCGCAAATAACATTTATTTCTTGCAAACAAATATAAGTCAAACAAATGAGATTGTTTCACGCAAAGAAACGTTTTTCTCTGTGAAGGTTTTCGGAATCGGAGATTATGATTTGATTTGGAATCCACAAGGGTTATTTTATCGATAATGGCGCTTCCCTTAAACCCAATGACAATTTTCTTCAACCACCTGTTTGATCAGAAGTAGACTCAACTTTTTTTCTTCAAATGGCACCCTTTATATTTCTATAGCCTTTCTTATTCGCCTCAAAATTCTCAATCCAACTATGTATCACAATTTGATAAGCGAAATAATACTGAATATACACTAATGTAGACTTATGAACTGATGTATTTGGACGATAGATACATCAATTATTACAACTATTACAGTTTCATGTATCCAAATGGATTATCATATTATGACAACATGGCAAGAATGAAAGACAAAAAGTTTCTTCACAAGTAGCCAAGTGAAAGAAACTGAGTTCCTATCTTAGTTTTTTGAATATCGCGTGAGTTATTTTCGGATGCTGTTTTTAAACTCAATGAAATCATTGGCAATCTTCTGGGACCGATTAGGGTATGGAAAATGTTCTGATAATATCGTCTAAGTAATGATCTTTGGATTTCTTCATGTATTTCGATAAAATGCAATTTAACAGGCAATCAATGAACAAATATCAAATTGTGATACATAGTTGAATAGAAAATTTCGAGGAGAATAAGATAGGCTAAAAAAATATACAGGATGCCATTTGAAAAAAAAAGTTGGGTCTACTTCCAATCAAACAGGTGGTTGAAAAAAATTTGTCATTGAGTTCAAGGGAAGCGCCATCATTGATAATATAATCCTTGTGAATTTGAAAATTCCATTTCTTTAAATTGAAAAACTACAGGCTGTTACATGTCTCCTGTGTCACCCGGTATAGTGCGTTATACTCAACTAAATCGGAAATATTTGTTTTCAAGTTTAATTTGAATTCGACACTATCAATACATTTGATTTTAGATAACAAATTTGTTATTCAATGTCTTCTACATTCAAGTAATGAAAACGAGTTATACCTAGGTGCCAAATCCTATTTGACATCTACGCAGAATGGGTCGTAGAGTTCATCGAATCAGGGGCGGCGAGTTTTGTTTTGCCCAATGGGTGCCAAAATGGAGGGGTTAGGGCAAGCCAACAAAAAATGCGCCGCAGGCGAAAATTTTTTATGGCTCAAGGTCAAATGCCTTCAAATTTGAAGATAGCTTGATGCAATATTGATTCTGCATTACGTGTGAAACACCCCTACTAGAATATAATGTTTTTTGACTAATCGGGTTTCGGGTCTGTTGTTAATATCAACATAAACAAAGGTACATCTTCGTTTCGGCCAATGGGTGCATTGCACCCATACCTATGGTCTACATGGGTGCATTGGCCCCGATGCCCCCATGCACTCGCCGCCCCTGCATCGAATCATATCAAAAGCAACTCCAATTTATGAAATTTTCTGACTCTCCCACGCAGCATTCTGCTGCTAGGGAGATTATAACTGAAAATTCACCTTCAATATTTTCCTTATGTATAATTTCAATTTCTTATAATGAGCTTTTGAGCTCAATAGCAGAGACTGTCTTCAATTCGATGACCGAAAATCAGGTCATTGCTGTCAATGAAGGCCTTGCTGAAATCACAGCCTGAGGAACCAACAACCTAGTTGAATTCAACGCCACCAAAACTCAAGCCTGTATTTTCTCTAGAAAGGCAGAACTCAGTATGCCCGATATTGTAATGTCTGGCATCACCATCCCCACCAAGCCCACCATATCTATGCTCGGTATTTCCATCAGCAACACTCTTTCATGGGATAATCATGTCAGATCCATCGCAAAAGCTGCTTCACAAAAACTTGGATTCTTGTTCCGTGCGAAAAGCTACTTCACACCTCAACAGCTTGTTATGATTTACAAAGCGCAGATACGGCCTGTTCTAGAATACTGTTCCCACATATGGGGTTCAGCACCAAAACATACGCTGATGCTCTTAGATTCCATCCAGAGAAGAGCCATTCGCCTGGTGGGTGACGCCACACTCACTCACTCTTTGACATCATTGGAACACCGTAGAAAGGTCGGCGACCTTTCACTTTTCTACCGATACTTCCACGGGAAATGTTCTTCGGAAATCTCTGCCATCATCCCTTCACTATCAATACCAATCAGACGAACTAGACAAGCCTAGTCAGCACATCCTTCCGTTGTCAACCTCGAAAGATGTCGAACAGCACTATATCAAAACTCCTTCAGCTATAGAACGGCTAGGCTCTGCAATTCATTGCCTGAGGAAGTATTCCCAACAATATATAATCTCCTGAAGTTCAAAAAAATTCCAATACCTACCTCCTGTCCATATCTTCCCTAGGAACGCATGATGTTCTTTGAACAATATAAGGATTTCCTTTCGTGCGTTCCAATCGTTAAAAAAAATGTGGATTTTTCCAACTTGATAGTGACTCTTTCTTTTCCAATAAATTCCCTTATTCAATATTATTCTGGTAGTGGGCAGATTTTAATAATGAAATCATTGACAGAAAAATTATATTCAATACTGTTCCATATCGACCTATCCAGTTTACAGTTCTCTATCACAAGGACATCCGGTCTTTGTAATATTTGCCAAAATTCATATTTTCCAAGGGTCAATATTTAATTAACCGCCTCGTATCATCTGTTGGTCAATCGGAGCAAGCAATATATTCAAGTTGAATCTGTTCAAGCAGGTGGGAGACAATGGGGCAAGGTTGATTCACAATTAGTGGTGCCAGCACTTATATAAACCGACCATGGTACTAGAGAGTGTCTCTAATCGAATTTCCTTCTACAAAGAAAATTTCCGGTCGTGAGGTGTTAGTTTGGTTCATATTTCCCAAGATGAATATTCTGGTATGGATACTTCGATTTTTCTCATTCTTCATATAACCCAGTGCCGGTTTCACCAGGGGTCTTTTGGGTGCTATAGCACCAGGCGGCAAAATCTTCAGGGCGGCTGTATGAAAATACAACTGCAAATCTTTTGTCATCAGTCATTAACTGGATATTTTGATTTTTTACGCGAAAGATTTGATCACTACACTTCCTAAACTGAAATTTATGTTAAGAAGTGAATCATCCCAAGAACTAAACTACGAAAAGAGTATGTAGAGGATCTGGACAAATTTGTTTCTGACAATAATGTTATTCATTTGAAGATATCAGTTTTCTCTCCTAGAGACTAAAACAGAAACTCCTATTATGGAATTAGTCCAAGTTCTACACGAGAATAATCTAATATAATAGCATCTTTCCCCAATATGAATATTTGTTTTCGAAATTTTTGAGCTTACAATTTTGTCCCATTTCAAACAAGATCTACTAAATGAAACTGATGTATAGAGCTTGTGAAGGGTATCATACATAAAGCCTTACATTGAAGCAAGAAAACACATTTTTGTATTGTTACTTCATGTTCCTAGTTATACGTACTTGCCTATTATCATTTGATTTTCCTTTTTCATTTTAACATATACCTATTCATTACCCTTATTATTCATTATGTGAACACTAAAGAATTATGTTTTTAATTTTATTCCACAAAATCCGGTTTTTTATATTATATTTTTCATTTTGTTCATTCATGAACTTTAGGCTTCTCTTGATTACTGAATTTATATGTAACAAATTGAATTCGGGGGATTATCGAAATCTATAGTCATCACTTTTGAGTCAGAAATTAAAACACTAGTGCATGAAATTTTGTATGTATCACGTGCGTGAAATGCGTTTATGGCCTTCAGCGTGTAATGGCCCTCGGCTAACGCCATCGGGCCATTATTCACGCCACAGGTCATAAACGCCTAATTTACGCCCTTGATACATAAATAACTATTATATTTTCGGAGGTATTGCACATTCTGCAGAAGATCACATGAGAGATATTACTTTGGAGTTTTACTTGGGAGGTATCATCACAAGATCTATTGTCGCACATAGGAGTTGTTTCTATAGCCTTCACATTGATGCAATGAAAAATCGTTATGTTCAGAATAAGGAATTAAATAGTAGACCAGAGCAAAGTAAACCTATATTTTTGTATATCTATCACTTTGAAAAATGACAAAATCATACATGAAATGATTGTAATGAAAAAAAAAAAAAATCCTCATCGATGATGATTTGGTCTTCATTCAGGAAGATAACAACCTTGTTTCTTTTTCTTCTGTTGATGCGGTAGCACAATTGTATAGCATCTAGTAAGTAATTCGATGAACAAATCGATGACATGACTAAGAAAGAGATTCCTTCCAATTTCAATACCCTTTTCTGGGAAGGAAGAATGTTATGTACCCCAATGTTTGCCGCCCCATTTTTGAAAGAATAAGGCATTGAATTCTGAAATGAACTTGAACCATTCCTAGACATTATCTGACTAGAGCGTTCACAAGTCATCCTCATGGTATAATGTAATTTATTATTTTCATTGCGATTGATCACCAATCAAATTAGCTCTAACTGATTGAGTGTTAAATACATAACATCTCCTTTCCCCAAGAGGGCTATACTTACATGGTATTTACCCTATTCGAATTCTTTTGGTCATCTGGACCTTCAGAAAGGAATTTGAATTGACGTATCTTAGCGTTTTCTCAAACAAATCCTGAGAGTAATTTCGCAGACTGTTCCGTGTCGTTATGCCACTTTGTACAATGAATTGATAATTCTGATAAAAAGAAGGTACAGGAACACTAAAAATCAACCAATGATTATCTTATGTATACTTTGTAACTCTGAGATATTATTCTTTCTCTCATTGATAATATTTGCATAATGATGGCTGTATACAGTGTGTCCCACTTACCATGCTCACCATGGGTATCTATTTAACGGTGAGAGATACGAGGTCGGTTAAATGACACCAAATGTGGAGTTTGTCAAGGCCAACTATGATGTGAAAAAATACTTTGATAAAATCTATTCGTTTTTGTTTTATACGCAAAGAACAGATTTTGATCATTTTCATGTTTCCTCCGTAACTTCTTTATTTATGAAAATATTCAAATAGGAATTTCACATCCTCATTGCAGCTTTTTGAAGTGATTTCGAAAAAAATATGAAATTTATACCAACTCTTCTAGAATTTGAGATATCAGCAGCAACTTTAGTTTTTCAAATGTATTGTCACCGAAATTATGAACACCTGCCAAATTTCAAGTTAATCGGAGTTATGGAATTTTTGTTGAAATTGAAAAAAATGGCTCTTCCAGGATGGCGGACAAGATTTGGTCCGATTCCATTCAAAATTGGTAGGAGATCATGATTTTTTTGTTAAAATTTATAAATTCATGATGGCGACTTCCAAATAATTTTTTGTTTTTGTATAAATGGCGATAACTCCGTTGTTATCAACACAAAACTATTACTGCGACATATCATCTGTAAGAGAAAAAAAAGTTATTTGTAACTAGGTCATAGTAAGCTATGACCTACATTTGAAAAACTAAAGTTGGTGCTGATATCTCGAATTCTAGAAGAGTTGGTATAAATTCCATATTTTTTTCGAAATCACTTCGAAAAGATGCCAAGAGAATGTGAAATTCCTATTTGAATATTTTCATAAATAAAGAAGTTACGGAGGAAACATGAAAATGATCAAAATCTGTTCTTTGCATATAAAACAAAAACGAATAGATTTTATCAAAATATTTTTTCACATCATAGTTGGCCTTGACAAACTCCACATTTGGTGTCATTTAACCGACCTCGTATCTCTCATCGTTTGAAAGATACGGTAAGTGGGACACACTGTATGTCTAACTATTTTGAACAAAACCTGAGAAACTCTATATGTCATTTCAATTAGTAGATGTGAGCATTTTTCTAGGTGCGTCAAATTAACATGCTAAATACATATTCTGCACTATATTTATGCTAAATTCACAAAAGTGACTAATATTTTGTTTGAACAAGTTCATTCCATATATATTATACAGTTTCACAATGTCAGAATAATTGTTATGTAATTATCTCAACATAATAGCTAATCTAGCAAACATAATTTTAAATATGTTTTTATATATATGAATACATCAGAATCACCCTCATTCGAGGAAGAGAATAGAATAAATGTAATTGATATTCTGCTAATGACAATCCTAACACTTCATTTCTCAATAATAATCATGGTAATCTATGCATCAGATCTGACATTTTTTCTCAATCCATGATAACAATTCAAATTATAATCCCTAATCGGTAGAGTGATGTTTTTACTATAGTTTCTCAGCAAGTTACGATACAACAGGTTGAATTTCATTCTATTCGAAAACATCGAGTGGATTCATGTTGCACCCCTTCGAAGGGTTTAAAAAATGACACTCACAAAAAAATGAATTTTTCCGGAATATTTTATCCTGACTTCTAGCGAATTCATTTCAGACGAAGTCTTCACCTTGTAAAACAGTGAATTACGAATATAACGTGAGTACTGAGTATCCATGTCATTGAAAAAAGTTCGGAATACTCAAATCATCTTAAAATTAAAGGCATTTGATCAATATATTTTGAGTTATTTTGGTCAAAGGTTGTCATGATATAAAAAATCATTGTTACATATTTTGAAAAGAGTTAGGAAAACTGGTATATTATTATGATATTGTCCTCATGGATAGTTGAAATGCAAAGTGTCATATGGGCATGGAAGTATTTATGATAAAAATGACTACAAACAATAGTTGGTAGGCCTCTGTCAATACCTAATGAAGAAAGTATCTTACTATTTCACTAAGTTATCAAATGAACCAATCAAGAGCCCTAGTGAAGTTTTGATTATCGATAATATAGAACTCGACTCTTGATTCTGATTGGCCAGACAAGTGCAGTGTTTTCGATGTGTTTGTAACATTTAAACGTCAAATATAAGTACAAACGCTGGGTACGCATTCAGAAATGTGCAGACTACATCATACTCAGTAATCAGAATCAAGAAAATTGTAGATGTGAGAAATGATACACGAAGAAAAATTTAATTGAATGAAGCAAATAAAAGTGTCATATATGCACGACAAAATATAATCTTGAAATGAGTAAATCTATATCTTGTTTCAGAGCAAATTTGAAGTTTGATTTGAGTAAATATGTCTTGAAGGAACTCTGGATCTTATTCAATCAAGCACATCCATAAATTGTTCATAAAGAGATATTGAATTGACTCAAACAATCATTTTGTTTGATTTAAAATAACAAGATATTGACTCAATCAAATACTTAGTTGATTCAATGAAATATTTGGTTGATACAAAGAAATATTTGGTTGATTCAATGGATTATTTGGTTGATTCAATGAAATATTTGGTTAATTCAATGAAATATTCGGTGAACTCAATGAAATATTTTGTTGATTTCATGAAATATTTCAAAGAAATTGTATTTTTATTCGACAAATTGTTTTGTTGAATCAAATTCAGTATTAATTCAGGAGTTTTCTGGAATTTCACATCAAAAGAAAAAACGAAACTAGGAAACTAGTAAACTTTGAGCATAGATTTCCAATCTTTACTTCCCTTCAGCTGATGCCAAACTATTTCGGATTGCCAATCATCCTAAGTTCGATTTATTCAGCTGATATTCCAAGGAAGAATCCGGCCTCACCTATATATAATGGATTCGAGGCATGCATAGACGAGGCGAAATGATCGCCATCTAGAGGCGAAAATGTAACTCGATGTAGAAGGAACAAAATATTTAATTGATATTACATATTCCGTTGGTCTATTCAAGCAAATGATCCGTTCGAAAAGAGTTCATTGCTACATCGGAATGAGAAAACTTGTATGTTGTTTCAAAGATATATCCTCATCAAAATGATAATTATTTCATCAAATCAACAAAATGTTCATAGTTGAATCAACATCGACATTATTTTGGATCGACATAATTTGTTCTTGAGAAAATCATACATTGTGTTGATGGAATTGATATTATACTGTTGATTCAATCAGACTACATTCTTGATTTGAACAAGCTGCTTCCATGAAATAATCATGTATCTGGTTGGTTCAACAAGAAATTGCTCAGTCCAACAAAAATAATTCAAGCACAAATAATTGGTTGATGCAACCAATCCTTCTTTTCCGTGTAGCATTCATGATATAACAATTATTGCAAGTACAAGATGGTGTTCAAATAATCAAGATCGATCACTTGTGGTATTACTATTGATAATTCCTTGAATATTATTATCGATAGGAGCCTCTGTCCCAGTGTCATATCTATATTATACATGTATATTGTATAGGTTACGTCTTAAAACTCAATTAGCATTTTCTTCGAACGAAAACAAACAATACCATCAGCAAATCTATTCACGATATCGTAACAGCAGAAGGACCTTCTTCTCATGCATGATGGGATTTATTAATGATCGAATTACTTACAATAATAGAAATTTATTGTTATGCGTTGTGCTTCTGTTCATCTTGTTTTTTACGGGTGACCTAGGAGCAGAAATGACTAATACAAGTTTCCCTGTGTACATAATAATAATTGCTGCGATATAACATTTTTATGATTCATGAATGTGAACCTTCACAGGTTCCTTCGTTTAATTGAACGTTTATTTAACTATCTCAAGGATAATCATTATTTTTATCGGATGTGTCTCAGAAGTAGTGCGCAATAAGTGAACAGTTTCCATGATAGTCAAACATAATGCCATTGAAAATAAATAAACAAACGAATCTGTTCTGAATATTTAATACAAGTATCGCATATTCAATGAAGAACATTAAAAACCGAAAACCTATATAGCGTTTACGGTACCATGTGTCTGTTAATCATTCGGTGAACATATTCGAATAATCAAAAGCCTATAATTTGTATCGTTACTATAGCAACTTAACAAATCAAATCTCTGCAAATTTTGTCCTCCTTGGAATAATGAGTATGAAATTACACTGGATTTTTTTTTGACATTTATAATAGGTGAGATGACATTCACATTAAATTTGACTTCAGATTATGTCGAATTCATTCTATAAGTTGATGAGTTCCTAGTCAGGAAATATATTTTCACCAACTTGAGCTAAATGAATTCTTGAAAAACTGAGAGTTTGAGCATCTTTAGATTATTTTTTCATTATATCATTTGACTAAGTTCAATTACATTCTATTTCTATCTATATCTAATACCTCATATTACGTGTTTAGCCCCAGGTTGTTCGCACATGAAACCGTGAGCTGAAATCTTAAATTTTCCCGTGTATAATGATGGTAGGCTTTATAGCTAGTGGTGAAAAAATATATTTCTACCAAATCAAGTAGAATTAGTTTGTGAAAAACTTAGGCCATGCAAAACACTTACAGACAGGTTTCGAGCTCTTTGACTCTCATCAGTGCAGGGCAGTCTCCAGCCAGCAGTCTTAAGACCGCCGACTAAGCGTAGCCTAGCAAAACAAAACATTGTAACATGTAAACATGTACTATTCTTCCTGAAATTTGGTGACCTATAAGCATTAAGTATTCAGATATAGTCTATTCTAGGGTTCATAGACGTTCCTTTTATGAACCAGACATCGCACTCGACAAGAGATCTTATGTTAATGATGATCCCTTAATTAACCAATTGAAAATTGAGTGGATCCATCCCACACAGAATTCTAATAATGAATTTTTTTACATTACCATCAAGAATATCATTAATTATCGTTGGGGAATATCATTACTAAACATCGTGCGTAATTTTCAGATAATCTGCCTATGTGCCCTCACAGGACTAGCTAGTGGCGGAGGATACGGACTACTCAATACCGGATCTACTCAAAGCTACGGTAGCTACGACGGCTACGGCACAGGTTACGCTGGTGGCTACGGTGGCTACAAGCCAGGTTACACAGGATACGGGGGATACAGACCGGGACACGCTGGATCAGGCTACGCAGGCTCAGGCTACGGAGGTTACTCAGGCTACAGACCAGGCTACTCGGGATACAGACCGGGATACAGCGGTTATAGACCAGGAGGTGGTTACAGACCGGGAGGTGGTTATTCGGGAGGGGGATATAGTCCAGGAATTGGAGGATACGGAGGTTACGATGCATATGACCTAGGATCGAGTGGTTACGACGGCTACAGTGGCTACGGAGGTTACAGTGGACTTGGAGGACATGGAGGGTACAGTGGACTTGGAGGGTACAGTGGACTTGGAGGAGGATATGGTGGAATTGGTGGTTACGGCTCTAGTGGAGGAACGAATTTTCTAGGAGGGGGATACAGGCCTTATAGTGGATCGCAGTCGACTGGTTATTATCGAAAATGATTTCTAAATAGGCTTATACTTTTGGCTTGTATATATGGGTGATTGTATAAATAGTGAGTAACTCCATGTCCCTGGTCTATAAAATCGATTGTACGTGTAATTAGTGTTTCTGAAATATGTTCTGTCAACTATTCAAACATATAATTGATGGTCATATATTTACAATAATAAAAAAAAATACGCATTACATGTTTTCTGTAAAATAACTGACTTTCTGTCATTCCCGTGGCTGTCCCTACCGCAACAACAAAACTTAACGTAATAATAATACTGCTAAAATCTTGAAAGAAATGAGCACAATATTTTTCCCCAATTGTAAGATACTCATATTTTATGGGAACACTAATTAAATATGGATTGCTTAAAGCACACTCAAATCAAAAAATTTTAAAAACTGTCCCTCAAAAATCTCGTCATTCCCGTGCCGGTCATTTTACCGCCATTTTGTTGGAATTTGACCTTGGTGTATAACAAATACAACAACACCAGCATTTGGGCTGAAATCTGCAGTTGCCTACGAACCGTCATCAAGTACGCATATGCTGTCTTTAAGATTGTGTGATACTATTTGCTGTTCTCAAACAAGGCTGTAACCTGTTGGGCCGTCATTACCATGGTGAGTGAAAAATATTTCAAGATATATTATTTTTCTGAACAAATAACTTTAAAATGAACTAAAACACGTGTCCTGTTACACTATGCAAGATTTGAGTTCAAATTATTTGTTATCACATGTTTTTTAAATGAATGTTGGCCAAAATGTCATTCCCGTGTCGTCATTCCCGTGCAATTTTCTTGACACGGGAATGATAAGTTTGACACGAAAATGACGAGAATCTAAAAAATGTAAATTGACATTAATTTATTTGGTTTAGAGCAAACGGAAAGGTGTAAAGAAATCGAGGGAAGAAATTTTAAGAGAAAAAAGAGAGCGTGAGCGGGAAAGACGTAGAAAAATACGGGAAGATCCAGTTAAAAAGGAGGAACAAAAAGAAAAAGAGAGGCAAAAATATATGAAACAGAAACAAGATAAAATTAAGAAAACTGTTGATGATATGACCCCCAGAGAACTACGTCAGATACGAAAGAAATGGAAGGAAAATTCAAAGAACTACCGTTTAAAGAAGAAGCGAGCAGAAATGGAAAGGTCTTTATTGGAATTAAATACCCCCCCAGTTTCTTCTGATGAAGAAAATCGCCCGGCAAACGTAGATGTGTCTATTCAGCGACAGGTTGGCAGAAAAATAGCAAACAGGAACAAAGTTAAACGATATAGAGACAGAAAAAATGCAGAGCGTAAGATGCAGGATTTGAAAAGGAAGAGTGAATCATACAAGAAGAAATACTACAGACTTTTAGAGAAGACCAAACAGGAAAAAAATCATAAGACTATTGATACAGACTTGACTCCGCTAACAAAAGTAAACATGTTACTTGATGCATCCCAGATTGAATCTTCAAAAGTTGAAGAAGTAAAGAAAAGTTTGATATTTGGAGAAGTAGTACAGCAACAGTTAGTAAATACTTACCAAGAATTAAAGAGCGATCAAAAGAAACAAATCTTCAAAAAAATTTTGGATGGCAAAGTAATAAAAAAATACAAATTGCGAACCAAACTTTCGACAGTCATGAAATTTAGAAAATCATCAAATTTTGACAACAAGGATATATCTAGTTTTGAGAGAAAAAAAGGCAAACATACTCAAAGAACTGAAATTATTAAACAAAAGATTAAAGACTTTTTAGAACAAGAGGATAATAGTAGAGTATGCCCTGGCAAAAAAGAATTTGTGAAAAAAAATAAAGTAAAGAAACAAAAGCGTTTTCTATCAAACACGTTGAAAAATCTATACCAAAAATTTCTTCATGCTTATCCAAACTTAAAAATGAGTTACAAATTTTTTTGTCTTGCTCGACCTTTCTATATTAAGCCGATGAGAGTTTCTGATAGAGACACGTGCAAATGTATCACCCATGCCAATATGGAATTGATTATCCAAAGTCTGTACGTAAATAATGTTGTTTTTGGGAAAACTCCCAATGACATGGTTAAAGATATATGTTGCAGCTCCTATGCTCCAGACTGCCTTTTACGCAAATGCAAGAATTGTGAAAATGCCAAACCTCATTTTAAAGAGTACAATGAAAACGATATTATACAATATTTTCAATGGATTTACTTGAAACAAAACTATTTCAACAAGAAAACACAAACAGTAAAACAAACCAGAAAAATCGCAAAGCAACCCAAAGAAGTCAAAGCATCTGAATTGGTAACTATTTTCATGAAAAATCTACCAATATTTTTGAGTCATGAAGGCAGAATTTCACATCAGCATCAGTCCATCTCCGAATTGAAAAAAGTGCTGAAAGCTAACGAAATCATAATACACTGTGATTTCAGTGAAAACTATTCTTTGAAATACGCAGAAGAAATACAGTCGTTTCATTTCGGAGGTGCAAGACAGCAAATTTCATTGCACACTGTTGTAGTTTACAGCAAAGATGGATCGAACACTGTTACCAAAAGTTACTGCACTCTGTCAGAATCCCTACATCATGGACCAGCGGCTATTTGGGCCCACCTTCAACCTATCCTGAAAGAATATACTGAAAATGGAATCGACATAATCCACTTTTTAAGCGATAGTCCCGCAACCCAATATAGAAACAAACAGATGTTCTCGTTCATTACTAGTCACTTCATGGAGCATTTTCCAGAAGTTAAAAATGTATCATGGAATTACCACGAGGCAGGCCACGGCAAGGGAGCTCCTGACGGGATTGGTGGCGTTTGTAAGAGAACAGCAGATCGAATTGTAGCCCAAGGAAAGGACATTTCTAATTTTGAATCTCTTGTTAATATTTTGGGAGAATGCTGTCCTGGTATAGTTTTTCATGTAATCAATTCTAAAGATATAGACACTTTTGCATCTATTATCGATAAACAAAGCCTGTTAGCTTTTAAAGGCACTCTAAAAGTTCATCAGGTTATACCAGTGAAGAAAAAGCTTTGGTTAAGAAGTCTTTCATGCTTCACATGTAGAGATTTTTGTAACCACTTCCATCTAGGCTCCCTCGTTTACAAAGATGTATCCTCTTCGGCAGAGTCTGATGAAGACTTTGATGAAGATTTACCTCTTAGTGATTTATTTAAAAATAAATCTGCAGAGTCTGATGAAGACTCTGATGAAGATTTACCCCTTAGTGATTTATTCAAAAATAAACCAAAAATAAAATTTAGTGATGTTTACAGCGACGACGAAGCACCAACGTGCTCTTATCCCAGCTCCAGAGTGAAAACTGGAGATTATGTATTAATATCCCTTCAAAGTGCAAACAAAAAACTTGTAGACTATTATAGATATGTCGCTGTGTGTCAATCAGATTATGAAGATGGTGAAATCAAAGTTGCTTTTTTGAAACTATCTGATTGTGCAAATGGAGATACATTTAAGCTTGGTGAAGAAAATGATGTATCTTATGTTCAAGAAGAACAGATACTTGAAGTTCTTCCACAGCCAAAATTAGTAATGAAGGGACACAGAATATATTACCAATTTCCACGTTCAATTAATGTTTTTGAAACTGCATAACTAATATTGAGCAATGTTATTTATTTCTGCAAACCAAATGTACTTTTTATTTAATGTTCACAAGACAAATATAGGCTGCTCTCTATAGTTTTCACACTAGATAATAGATGTTTTAGTTACCAAGTTACCAATACTTATTATCATACTAGTTTTTCAGTTTATTTTTAGTTCTCCATTTTTATTTACAGTGTTGTTTTCTCATTCAAACCCAATGCATTTAAAAATATATATATATCATGTGATTAAAATCGAAAAGCTCTACCATGTTGTATAGTTTGTCATTCCCGTGTACTGTTTGTCATTCCCGTGTAACAGTTTGTCATTCCCGTGCCACCAACTTACAAAAAATATCAAAAAAAACTGAAACTAAGCATTTTTAAGCTGGTTCAACTTCACACAATAACTTTATAGCTTCGTTTGATCATATTTTATGAAATGATACTATCATATTTTCATATTATTTAATTAGACAAATGACTTGAAGTTTTTTCTCGGTATTCATACAATCACCCATATACACTTATTATATTCGAATATTCGAGATGAGAAGTTAGACGTAGATTATTTTTCATAATGAAAAAAAGTGATTATTCTATATTTCTGATGAGGTGCACTCCTTCTGCATGGAGATATTACCAAATAAATTTGATTTTGGTAGGTACCTGAGGAATTTTTCATAAAATAATTGTGATCAGTAATTTAGGTACAATGAAAATTATATTGTTTGAATCAACGAAAGATCTGTAAATTCAACAGAATCTGAGATCATATTTCCATGACTGAATATTTTCTTACTGCAACAATTTTTATTGTCACCTTCCAACTTGAAATTCATTTGATGTTATTAATTATTGATTCAAAATAATGGCAAGATTTGGTTGAATCATTAAAGACTATTTTGTTTTTTTAATACAATATCTACTCTGATGAACACATTCTCTTGATTGAAATGATCATGTAATTTTATTCGAGTGTTTTTTATTTTCGATCAGATCAGCTCCAAAATCTCAAATGAAACAACCTGTATATTTACCATGTCTATTTTCCTCCCGATGGAATGATTCTCACAAACTATCATACTCGTGGTCTTAAACGATTGATTCAAGGACTGCAGGTACTCAATATCTCTTGTCCCAAGACGATAACGACAAACGTCTGAAACGAGCAATTGCAAAATTATTCGAGTTTAGGGTCATTCTGTTTATGTGGCTATATTTGTTCTGATGAATATAACAATAATTATCATTCATATTGTATGGAGAAACGAAGTCAAAACACTTCAGGACAGAGGATATTGAAGTACCTGTGCAGCTTAGTCGACAATTAGTGTGATAATTTGTTGAAATCGTTTCATAGGGATGAATAATGACATGATAAATATGAAGGTTGCCCTATTTGAGATTTTGAATCTGATGTCACGTGGCCAAAAACAGAAAACTCATCGGGTGAGTGAAATTACAATTATCTACTGAGCTCGAGTTCCGAGATATTATACCTCTCTACAGGGCCGATACTAGGGTGTCGGCCGCCCGCGTGCATAAACCTAATGTGCCGCCCCTCTAGGGAATTTTTCATATTTTTTTACTATAATACCTGATGACTTCATAACTTCAACTACTTGTACAAGAATAAGAAGTAAAACACAGAAAAAAAAATGTAGACAAAATTTTCATGCGCCGCAGGCAGTTCAAGGTCAAATGCTTTCAGGTAATAACTCCATTTCAGTGCATACCGGGAGCGGCCAAGAAACTCAGACAAAATTTTCCTATGGCAAAAAATGCACCGCAGGCGAAATTTTTGTTGGGATTCAAATTCATCACATTAGTATAATATTACAGTTTATTGTAATTGATATAAAATAATCTGGAATCTGAAAATAAGAACAATAAGAAGAGCAAGTGAAAAGTATTTTAAATGGTGTCTGTAGTTTAACCAAGTGGATGTTCTCCAGATTTTTTGGGATTTTCTCTCATAGTCTCTTAGTAAGTAGTAGAAATGCATAAATAAGCTACCGCACAGTGATGGAACAAAACATCCTTAGGCGTCTGAAAAATATGCCCCTTGGTTATTGTTTCAAATAGAAATTTAAAATTTGGGAAGATAAGAATGTGTATAAAAAGTAGACATTAATTGACAATGGACCAACACACTATTTACTATCATTTTATTTATTCAAAATGCAGCATATTATTCATTCGACTTATGAGTTTCAAATCTCCTCCTCGATATTATAAAATCACCTGTTCCTCAAATAACAAACTGTAATCGAAATATTGAAAATATTGAGGGTGACATATTACTTGCGATTCATGGTCTGTTCATAGTATCTCATTTATATTTGATTTATATTTAATTTAATTCAACAGCTCTATTTCCCATAAGGAATGGACTAAATTAAATATATTTTGCATGCCGTTCTATGAACGCATCTTAGTGAATAGAATGCTTGAACTCTCGAGATGAGTTGAAATCAAATGAGAATTGAATATGAATAATTTCTATGAACTGACCATCAATCACTTGCTAAATTAACAACCAGAAAATCATTCAAACTACAGGGGTTTGAAAAAATCGCAATTTAGTTCATTTCAATCAGAATATCTCGTCTTTTTGTATAAGTTGTTGATTTGGAATAAATATATATTTGATTGATTTCGCAAAAATCATTCCAATCTGACGAAAAAAATTACCAAAATAATTCTGTTGGTGCAACAATCTTTTTTTCTGTGTACCCACACAATGAAATGTATGTGTTGAGAAATAATATATCTTAAGTTTAAAATGTCGAGAAATTGTTACCATTTTATATTTAATTGAGCCCACTTCACTGTATGTTACCTACAAGACTCACCCTGTCCATATATCAATTATTTATATTAATAAATACTGAATAAAAGTTTGTCTTCCGAAAATATTTCATTACTCACAACGGTATAAAGCCATCTCGCTATATTGATGACAATGCATATTTCATTTCAGAGACGAATAAGAGCACCATCAGCTAACCTAATAGTCAGCAGGATGGCATCTTAATGGTCGCGTAATTAAAGAAGTTCTAACAATGATTCCAACTTCATTTTCCCTATTAGAAACTTCAGGTGTACTCATTAATATTCATAATACTTGTTCGCTTCCTCGTCTTTCTTTTGCATAACAAATTTAATAATCATCGTGTTACTTCTTACGGAAACATTAACCTTTGAAATCAAAATTCTATCTTGAATGTATTTTCGTTACAGGGTGGACCAATGGAACTTTCCCACCCTAATTTGTAGGATTTGAAATTAATATTATGAGAAACACATCGATTTCAAATTCAAGGAGGAACTAATTTTCTTTTCTTCATGACCCCATATTGTTGCCTTATTATTCATCAATAACAAAATGACAGTATGTCAAAATAAATAGACTACTATTTTCTTAATGAAAATACCAAATGAGACTTACAAGTTCAGTAACGTTTAATTCATCTAACAAGCCGTTCAGAATACCATTAACATTCTTGCTGTAATAAAACTAGGGTCTCTTGATGTGAATTGACGTATTTGTCATCCTAATATGTTATGGACAGATCATAGTTCCTATCTCTTTTATTGATCTACTGACTTTGGTTTTGTGTATTGGCGTCCCTAACTTGACATTGCTAGGGTCCCTTGATGTAAATTGACCGTATCAGTTCTAACTCGTATATTTTGCTGATTTATTCACCAATTTTCCCCATTCGGTCACTCCACTCTCCATTTTCTAAGTTCATTTGCATTTGATAGTAAGCTGACAAATTCAAATTTGCCATCCAACTGATTGATACAGCCTAACGCAGCACATTTTTATTTCAAAAGTTATTATTTTATTAAAATTGAAAGTTAAAAGCTTCTATTTAACTTGCATTGTATGTTTGTATGGATGTATGTATGTTCGGGTGGAATCTTTGAACTCAATCTTGAAGTAGAAATCTTCAACCGATTGAGCTGAAATTACACGTTCAGTTTGGAAGACAATGCACGATAAGGTGTGTCACGTTATTCTAAATCCAGTATGGCGGACTATCCAAGATAGCGGAATAGCTATTTTTGATATACTTCCACAATATGGGTATATCAAATGAAAAATATTGTTGAGAGTAACTCGAAAAATGATGTGACGTCATTCTGAATCCATTATGGCGAACCATCTTTGATGGCGGAATGGTCATTTTTAATATACTTTTACAATATGGGTATCAAATGAAAAAGCTCGTTGAGAGTAAATCGAAAAATCCAGCTAGCGATAACTGAAAATTAAAAAATAAATTGGAAGTAAAAAAAAACCTTTTTATTAAAAAGCCTTTATTTAAACGCTCTAAAAAGAAGAAAATAAAATTTTTCTGAATAACTTTAACAATCAGCTTACACAATTTATATGATCATATATAAAAGCTTGTCGCGATTATCAATATTTCAATAAATTGTAATTTTAAAAATTTTATCTCAGCAGATTTAATATAATTAAATGAGAACTAGTTCATTCACACAAGTGAATCGCGCGACAAGCTTTTATGATCATATAATTTGTGTATGAATGAGGTTATAAGTTGATAGTTGAAATTATTGAAAAAAAAATATTTTCTTCTTTTTAGAGCGTTTAAATGTGAGCTTTTTATTGAAAAGTTTTTTTTACTTCTAATTTATTACTCCAATTTATCTCCAGATATTTCATGACAATTTGGTTTCATCAGATTTTATGAAATAATTCTCGTTTTCATCATGATTTTCATTTCCAGCCATAGGTAGTATGAATTTAAAGTTATATCATGGTACATCTGTCTGTTTTCATCTGGACTGAATAACACGAGTAATGCGAAGAGCGTCTAGGCTGATATAATGAATAGAAATAATTATCTTTCTGAAGGATGCCAAACTCGTTATACTATATTGATTGCTCTGTGCAACTTCATTTACCCTAGGCGAGGAGTATATCGGAGAACTCCTCTTCCTACTCAACATCGCAATGCACTTCATAGAACGGGATAAAACAAAATTCTTGTTTGGCGTGATATACTGTTGCATTGCTTTCGCGTGCTCTTTTATGCCCATCAAAAAAGCAATAATTCCTACCTGGAACGCATAAAGCTGTTTTATTATCAACTTTATAGTCCTCAACTCAAAGTTTGATGAACGGACCATAGTATTGTTCCCTACACAGAAAAAAATCATAGTGGAATAGACTATAATTATGGAACTTTTTACTACAGTCAGTTCCGAAAAAAGTGACGCACTTGATATTTGACCTATCTTCTTAAAAAAAAATAGTAGGCCGATTCTATTTCTTTCATTTGTTGGTGGGTAATGCATTCGTCTTTGAAAAAAAAAAAATAAAGAGGTGAACATTCTTTCAAAGCCTCCTTGATGGTGGTGGAATAACTCGAACCATGATTTATTCTTATTTTTTGACTCATCCTGTGTGTTAATTGAGTAATGGCATAGACAGTGCTTACACCCTATACGAAAGAGGCTCCTTTTGCGAGCATTTTGTTATCTATTCATTGATTTATCTCTGAAATTTTCCGAATTACAACTTTTTTTGCTGAATCCTTGCAGATTACCAAATTTCTGAATTTATTGAGAAACAATTTTCTAATGAAATAAACTGATACCAATAAATTTCAAAAACATTTTTATCAAACACAAAATTATAAATTGGGATGACTGCTTAATACCGTGTATTGCCTCCTCAAGCAACTCTAAGAACTTCTAATCTACGAGGCATACTGGAAATTAAGTTGCTTATCGTTTCCATTGGTATACGATCCCATTCTTTCACTAATGCATCTGCCATTTCTGCGAGACTTTCCGGAGACCTCTCGCGAGAACGTGCTCTTCTCCTTAATTCATTCCACGAATGTTCTATAGGATTCATATCGGGGCTTCTCGCAGGCCATTGTAATGTGGCAATACCAGTAGCATCTGATAAGTTTCGCACTATTGCTGCGGCGTGTGGTCGGGCATTATCCTTCATCAATATAAAATTATTGCCCACTAACTCTGCATGAGGTAAGACATACTGCTCTGAAAAGTCAATGTGAATTTGGGCATTCATCGACTGCCTCACCGGAAAAACATGAAGGGGGCTCTTTCCAATCATTGAAATTCCTCCCCACACCATACCGGACCCACTATTAAAACTTTCGCATTCTGTTATTGAATTTTAATTGAACCGTTCACCAGTTCTTCTCCACATTCTTCTTCTTCCATCGACCATGTTAAGGCAAAACCTTAACTCGTCCGTAACCAAGACATTCGACTATTCAGGAATATTCCACTGTCCATAATTTTCAACGAAATTTCTTCTAGCAGCACGATGTTCGAGCAATAATTTGGGACCTTTAGCAGGTTTCCTAGCTTTTAAATTAATTTTGTTTAGACGTCTTCATACCGTCTGCTTACTTACTGTAACATCACGAATTTGGCGAAGATCTTGCTGAACATTTACCACAGTATTTGATCAATTCCGTAAAACCCGCAATCTCAAGAAGCGATCATCTCTTGGAGAAGTTTTTCGGGGGCGACCAGAACCGACCCTCCGAGCAGTGCTTCCTGTTTGTTCGTACTTGCGGATTGCTTTACGAGCAGTTGCTTCATAACGTTTACTACGCTCATCGTTTACTGACGCAACTAATCTTGCTACTTGTTCAGGATTCATTTGAGTCATTTTATGTAATTTTAGTCAATAAAACAAGACACTTAATTAATGACACAACGACAAATGGTCAAATATGGAGGCAAACAACAAAACTAGTTGCTATGGCAACGGCATTTGTTTTTTTAAAGACAATGTGATCCTTTCAGAGTACAACCCAATCAATTCTGAGTACTCTGTTTCTTTAATAAATGTAATTTGTGGGATTAGCTTGAGGTATCAGCAAAAAAGCTGTAATTCGAAAAATTTCAGAGATAAATCAATGAATAAAATAACAAAATGCTCGCAGAAGAAGCCTCTTCCGTATAGGGTGCAAGCACTTTGTATGATATTACTCAACTAACACACAGGGTGAGTCAAAAATCAAGAATAAATTATGGTATTCCACCACCATCAACGAGGCTTTGAAAAAATGTTCCCTCTTTATTTTTTTTTGAAGACGAATGGGTGATTTCTTTGATGAACTCTGTCAATTATTACATACAGTGTGTTATTTTGATTTTCACATCGCCGATAGGTAAATGAATTCAACGTCCCAAGTATGAGCCCCATATCAAATATTAAAGAAATATACTGGATAGTTCAATACTTATGGACGAATGAATAATTAGTCGAAATCGATAAATCGCCCTATATCTCCGTTATGAAGACTCTAAGACCTATCAAATATGGTATTTTCAGAACCACCTTGGTGACCCCTATGTACCATTGAAATATTTCTCTTTATCTGTGAAACACGACCTTGTATAGAGCTTGTGAGACCCTACAAATATTGGCATATTTAGAACCACCTTGATGACTCTACCCACCGTTGCAATTTTTTAGTCAACCTGTATATCTCGCAATGAAATTATCTTACGCATACACCCTGTATCAAAGTGCTCCCATTCCAAGACGAATACTTCATCAATAAACATCCACTAGAGCCATCGCCTACATTCTCATTTCCAATGCACGTTAAAATCTCACCCGCTACAGTAACCATCCGAGAGAATAACAGATTCAACAAGAGGCATATAAATTCGTGGCAGCAGCGAGCAGCTAGCAGCGGTCAGCCGATTCAACGGAAAGTACTTTTTGGGCCGTCTCAGGTCACCGGAGATCATAAAACTCAATAATTCATTGCAGACAGAAGGGAGTGAATTTGGCAGAAAGGGACTCGACGAATATAACATGCAATCGGCCTGATCGAAATGTAGGAAGGTACGAGGTACAACATTCCAGTAGAAAAAACACATTCCAATATACAGTGTGTCCCGAACTTACGTAGAAAGATTTCAATCACGGATTTCCAAAACTCTCTGTGTTGAGATATTGAAATTCTGTACATGTACATTACTGTTCATGTCTGATTTGGGAATATTAGGAATTTTCCGGGGCATTTCTTCTCCTTTTCTCTATGCAATTTTTGACAGTTTGACCAGGAAATATGAAAATTTAATCATTTCAACTTGAAAATGATACTCTTTCGAGATGAATAAATGAAATAACTTTTCCTCATAGTACCAAATTTTCCCAAAATTTAGCATTCTGCTTAGACTGGTTCTGACGAGTTGGGTTTAGTTCAATCTGTAAATTAGAAGTAGCAGATATGACTGTCTTGTACTACAAAAAAATATCTTTCCGATAGCAAATATGCTTCTTTCAACATCTACTTGTGATGTATGTCTCGAAGTATAAGGGGGACAATAAAAATAATAAGTTGAAACAAAGTATTATGGTATAGGTACCCTTTTATTATACAGCAGACTTGTGTGTCCATTTTGATTAGTTTCCGGAAGGAATGATGAGATGTATTTCTATATTTCCTGGTCAAACTGCCAAGAATTGCGTAGAGAAAAAGTTGCGGAATGAAGTAACCCTAGCCCCGCCAATTGAATGTCAATTCCCAATTTAGAGAGGATTTTAATTTTTTATGCTCTCCTCTTGGATGTTCAACAAATATTAATCAATGTCGTGGCATATAGTCAGGACAGTAATTGTTTTTTGTTTGCATATGAATGAGTGATGTTTATATACAAATGAGTTAAAGGATGTGTTCATTAATTATTCTTGAATCTACCATTTTTATGTTCACTTCTTAGTAGTGAATACCACTGAGGAGTGTGAAACTATAAGAGCACAATTCCCAAACTAAAATACTTTTGCATTTTCATGTTGAAAACGGAAGCAGATTCTTTGCCAAAACGTCTTAAGATAAGTGAAAAGTCGATATGTTCCCAATATTATATATTATTTCTCTTCTTCGAACATTTTTCCATATACGAAGTGTCATTGACGAGCTATTGGATTTCTCTGTTAGGCATCCTGAAAAGTTAAACGTGTGACATTTTTGGGAAAATCATTTGATTTGTCCTACTATGCCTATATTGAAATAATACTCATATTTTCATATCATAGAAATAAGGAGAGAAAATCCCAAATGATCAATTAAAATGTATGCGCATCACCTCCTCGATCAACCCACAGACAGTATTAAGGAGATTCAAACTCATGATCCAAAAACAAGTGTCATACATAATATCATCAGGTTATGCTTCCTGAGCAGAAACCATGATTTTAGTATTGAATATTATATCGTCGCTTCAGATACACAGAATTTGGACATTAGAATATCAAATTTTCATATCCAGTTTGAAGGTTCTGTAATCCATCAGATATTAGAATATCATGAATTGTGACACTTCAAATGGATTATTACTATGCACACCTCGTTGTGGGAAAAACTCGAGAGCTCCAGCAATTTCAATATTCGTTTAGTATAATTTTGCAAAGCGTCGAGGCAAGCCAGCCAGACGGTAACATACTGCTCTCGGAAGTTTTCCCTTGGGTCTCAAATACGTAACAAGATTGAAGTGTTGGTATTACGATATTGTTCTCCTTCATCACCTCTTATCTGTACAATAAATTTCACGGAAGCGATGTCTCCAAGCGGCCTATCTTTTTGTGGAATTTCATGAATAAGAGGTATTACTTTCGAGATATACTGCTGTTCTGCCACATTGGAGCAATAAAAGAAGCTTACCAACTTCAAATTGTTTTTGAAGCAACGTTGCAACATACAAGGTGTCCCAAAATAACGTTCGTATTCGCGAGATTCACGAAGTGGGCGACATCTAGGTTACATAATACGAACTTCAAACTGGGGGAAAACAAACTGTTGTCTATGGATAAAGTGCATAGACTACATTGCAAACAGCTTGCTGTAGCTGTTGTTGTCAAACTTGTCAATGACATAAAGTGTTGGCACTGTTGGTAGTGATGATGGTTGAGTTGGTTGATTTTTTTACATTTATCAGTTTACCAAACAGTGAACGGGTGAAGAATTGGAGATAGATCGAACAATTCAAACTAACTATGACGAGCAAATCAATTGACATATAAAAGAACAGCTATAACATGTTTACAATACCTAGATTGTCCTGCTTTGCAGGAACTAATACAAATCCATCGTTCTACAGGAGTTCCTCTGAAACCCAACTTTACTTCATGTGTCCCAAAATGATTTCTAAGGGCACTAGAGCCCTTTGGAGGTAGGCCCTTGCATGCAGTTTTCTTCAATTATCTTTGTAAACATTTATCCCAGAATCATGAAATTTGATAATTGAGGATGATTCGATCTCACAAATCGTTTCGTGGTTTCAAAAAAATAAAATTCGATATACAGGGAGGTGCGAAACTCCTAACCGATGCTATAAAATGCCCAAAGTTTTTTTTGTTTCGTGTTGTATCTCATAACTGCTAACAGACTTTGATTCTCAAACACTATTGCATTAAAATAGTATTCCTGTTTAGAATTCCGTGAGATAAATCAGTTCTCTTTCTTCATTTCTTCCTCTCTTTCTGTCTTTCTTCCTGTCTTTCTTTATCGTTTTCCCTATCATAACTTTCATTGTTGTATTATCATCATCATTATCATTATTAAGTTTCAATTTCTCAGTAACTAAACCTCAATCATTGTAATGATTTTCATAATACTAGATGTCCGGCCCGGCTTCGCAAGGTTGGTGTACCAATTAAAAAAAATAAGACATTTTATGCAGTCGTTCTGAGATATGCGCGTATCTACAGTAAATATTATTTTTATGTTAAATTTCAACTGATTTCTTGTGCTTCTTTCAGCTGAAATTATATAATCACACCTATTCTTATCCTCTCAGTATCGTCCGTTTTTTTTGTTGATTTACGTATCAAACATTCCAACCCAAACGGACAAACAGCGCCACCTACCGCGTCCAATTTTTAAATCATCCAGAAAACCGTCGAAATACGCATAAGAAAGTACAACCCAATCGGTTCAGCCGTTCGAAAGTTATGTGAAAAAGATAAGTACAAAAGGATAATAATTCTGACTACCTGTTGTCCTATTACCCGTTTTTCCGTAAGAATTAGGCATCTTCTTCCGGGAATTAGTAACCTTTGCTCATCAGAGATAATGAGGGCTTTCAATGGTGAGAGAATTTTTCAAATCCGTTAAGTAGTTCTGGAGCCTATTCGATCAATACAAACAAACACACAAATGAATCTCTCCTCTGTATAATATTAGTATAGATATATGTATCGAATGAACTGATTAATATTTTCATTATTCTTATTATCATTATTATTATTATTATTATTATAATTATTATTATTATTCGAAGTGAACAAAAGAAATAAAAACAAGTTCTCAAGAAAAAGCATTTTTGAGCATCAATCCCACATAGGTAAGAGTGACATCACCATCGTGATTTTTTATTTCAAGTGACTTCATGAGGAATTAGGAGAAAAAGAGTCATAAATAATATATTTCTATACAGGGAGTCCGGAAGGATCATGTCGTAAATGATAGGGCTGATTAGAATGAGCAGAAATAATTTCAGTACTTCATATAAAGAAATGGCTATTGATGTTCAGATTAGTTATCCAACAACCTGTGATCAAAATGCGTAACAAGTATTCACTTGTTTATATGTCGTAAATGAACCATTATAATAGAGTAACATGATTCTGCCATCGTATAAAGTACTCATATTTAGTATCTAGTTGACTGAATGTAAACGCATCCGCCAGAAACTATACAATTCCAGCGCATATTCTCGTGAGCAAACACATTATCCAGAATCCAGATACGACCGTAGTATTTCATTATGTCAGTTTGTGACAGTGTACACTCGGTATTTCACTACACGACATGTGAATGGCAACGTATTCAATGGCAGAACAACTGAGTATCTAACAAAAGCTGAGAGTAACAAAGAAAGTTTTTCGAGTGTTTACCTCTGAATAATTCAGGAAAAATTTGAATAGGACTTTTCTGATAGGACAAAGAATTATGTTTGCAAGCAGTTTAGGGAAAAATAATATGTTCGTAACGTTCCTAATTGTGAAATAATTTCGTGCATAAATTATGTGTTGGCTTGTATTACTTCTGGAAGAGTTATTTCATGATTGTTTTCCATTAATAAGTTAAGAAAATGATGTCATAATTATGTATACATTCACTATATTCTAGACAAGCGTATTTCTTCATCGATGTTTCTTATCACGAACGAAAAAAAAACTCGAATCGCAAATTAAATTATTTTTTGGGCTCATAGATGTCAATACTCTTTCCTGAAAAAAATGCGATCATCATATCCATATCCTACCTATATTCCTCCTGAAAGGTGATTCCAGGTAAGGTATATGCTTGAAGGGTGACTGTATTTCTGTTGGCTAGGTCGTTCAGTTTTTTAACAGTTCTTCCTGACATTCCCAAAACATATAAGAGCTGACAACCATAAAGCTCAGCGCTTTAATAGCTGCTTGACTATCGGACATAATAATGATATCCAGTCTCTCATATCTTTATCTTGCAAATTGAACTTTACACATTGACCTAAAGCGTGAACTTCTTTCGGTTCTTCCTGAAAAATGCTTGGGAATTTGCCAAGGTATTCGAAGTACTTGGTACGAGGACCATACAATTTTATTACAGTTCCATCTTGGGCTTTGGAGCCATCTGTATACCACTTTATGGCTTCTTCTACGATATGAATACCCATGGATCCACACAATATCACAATACAGTAATGAAATCTAGAAAGAAAGGAAGAAAGAATTTTATTCATCTATGAGGACTATACATTACACATATGACAAAGATATAGTACAATGCACCATCCTATCAGACTAGTCAGTTCACAAAAAACAAAATGGACAAACAACGGACAATGACATGCTATAGAATAATAATTATATCCAAAAGAAACATTTTTATATGGGACAATAATTAATATTAATAGGTACACACAGATTTTTTTAAAATTTGAGGAATTCCTCAACACTATAAAATGCATTAGAAGTTAGAAATGAGTGGACCTTCTGCTTGAAGTTTCTCACATTATTTGAGTTTACATTCATCATATTATCCATTATGTTATTGATCTTATTGAAACACTTAATTCCAATGTGCTTTGGTGACTGCTGACCTATGTGTAGCCGTGAGAATGGTTGATGGATATTTGATTTTTGTCTTGTGTTATATGAATGTATATCTTCATTTTTGTCAAAAGCTTCCTCATTTCCTTTGACATACAGTATCAAGTGAAAAATGAGAAGACTAGGTAACGTCAGAATCTCTGATTTTTCAAAATGTGGTTTAGATGATGTTATTGGTGACACATTATACATAGCTCTCAAGACTTTCTTCTGAGCTACAAAAGCTCTATCGAAGTGAAGTGAAGCACCCCAAAATATTAAACCATATTGAAGGGTTGACTGCACTAGTCCATAATAGAGAAGTTTTAATATGTGAAATGATACAGTTTCTCTAAGATTTCTTATCATATAACAATGAGTACTCAATTTTGTAGTTACAATGTTTATATGCGCTTCCCAAGTGAGCTTTGGATCTAATGTTATTCCCAAGAATTTGATGTTTCAACACTCTCAATGGATTTCTTGTTTATGTGTAAATACGGTTCATAATCAGGTGTTACATTTTTTGGCAGAAAACGCATGAAATGAGTTTTTGTCACATTCAGTGTTAGTTCTTTTTCTTTGCAGTACTGATCAAATTCATAGGATGCCTTGTTACTGTTCTCAATGAGTTGTTCAATTTCATCATTTGACATGAGTATATTAGTATCATCAGCATATTGAATAATTTGTTCGGTAGCTGAACAATATTGATTTGTTTTCTCATTCTTCGTTTAACAACCAAAGTGCTATGCTATGACAATCATCATAATATTCCATTCCCATCTTTCTAACATGCTGCCAATTGAGTGGATCATCAATGAAGATGCATCTTGTTATACAAGAACCCACGCATTTATAGAAAAAATTCATGATTCACTCTCCTCAAATAGTCTCTCATAGTGGATGGATTGTTCGCCGAATATTCGAACACTTATTATCCTCTGAAACATTCGAAGTATTTGATTCTTCTTCGAGTTTGTTCCATTCGTTTTCAAATTGATGATATGACAGAGGTGGCAAAATTTTCAATCTATATTTTCATCAATGACAACTTGTGACCACACCATGCCGCAAGTATTCTGAATTTCAATGGACAACTGATCAACACATCTTTTCTCCTACGAGCACCTCCATACCAATTATAAAGATGATATCATCATTCTGACGTCACAAGATCCTAATGAAACAGCGACTACTATTGTCTTCGGTATATAAATTTATTTTTAAATTATTTTTAGATGTATCCCGGCGTGTTCGCCAAAACTTCGAATCTAACAATCTTCAATAATCAAATTCCGCGCCTGCAGTCCACAATAAACCAATTAAAAACCTTCTTTGGACATTGGGATACGTTCAAATTGTGCACGTGTCCCAATGCCGCAATAGAGGTGATTTTGATGCCTGACTCCTCTATATTCAGTTGTGGGGAATGCGGCAAATGTATATAACGCCATACAGAATGATTAAAGAAATAGTTATGCAGTATCTGAACTTTCGGAAGATTAGCATTCGTGGAGGCTCGACTGGTTCTGTTTCCCGAGAAAACCACTCAATGCGATGTTTCTGCATTTCATCAAAAATCTTGTGTCCTTGTTGATTACTTTCTCCTCGTGATTATTCTGAATAAAATTTTGGTCCAGAATGAGGTCCAATTATTCAATCTCTATTTTCCATTCTTTACTCACTCAAGAGCTAGGAAAGAGTTCAGCAAATCGATCGTACTGATTATTTGTATACTCTGGAATATAATGATAATTATAGGTATAGCATCCAGAAGATGAAAGATAATTGTGTGAGGTTCATATATGGGTTACGTAAATATGATCACATATCTCAAAAACTGAATTAACTCAACTGGCTCTCTATTAAAAATTGTTGAAGACTCTACGTGGCTTTATTCATCTATAAGCTCCTTAGAAACCAATCAGATGATGGTCGCTACCAGTTGATTGTGAGATTCGGTAAACATTCAGTTTATATAAGACATTCCAATGTTTTAACGATTCCTAATCATTCGACTGCCATGAATCAAAGAAGTTTCACATATAATGCAATTAAATTGTTCAACCCAATTCCAGACCGCATCAGAAGCATTGGTCTATTCTCCTACCAAAAGTTCATTTAACATGAGCTATTTTCTTCACAATGAGTATTATTATATTCTTCAACGAATATCATGTACACATCCTGCTTTCTCTTCACTCTCAGTAATGTAGACTCACCTTCCTATTTCGACAGTAAGAGGTTAGTTGTAGACTGAATCTCGCCTCGTGCTGGACAGTAAAGAATGTTCTCCTTTTCTTACGTATCTATATAATTTTATATATTATGTAATCGCATGAATGAGGACGACTTATTGCAATTATCATCATTATAAATTGTAATTGACGCTTTCTGGAATTGAATCAACGTTTTCTGAAAAACAACTGAAAAAGATGTAGTCTAAGAAATGCTTCTATTCGTAACAGTTACTTCCTCAGAATTTTCAATGTCTCTACCTACTTTATAATTATTCCATCATAGACGTGTCCTTCGTAGAGAATGCAATTTTGCCTCTGAAATATATATTCCATGTACATTGCACGCGGCGAGCATGTCATTCGGGCTGGATGGACCACTGAACGGCAGAGGTTAATTGAAACTGCAGCAGATGAAAAAGGACTTGAATAATTAATGATGGAACGTGGGGCCACACAATATTCAACGTATTATCGTAGCTTCCAACACATGCCCTTAGGAGTTATTTTGCCTGGATAGATGTGGGTACTTACACCTACACGCGTAATAGGTCATTGATTTCATTGAAAATGTCAAAACGGTGACCTTCGTAATGGAAGTTGCATTTTGAGATAATTTTTCACGTCTTGTTTCCAATAATTATAAAATGTATGCAGTAGGAATTGATATTTGGCAAAGTATAGGTGATATCTTGCCTGATCATTATATTGAGCTTCTAGGGAGGAGAAACTAATTTATATCTTCAAATAGAACAATATCAAACTATCCAGAAGATCCATCGCAATTTCCTAGACAATAAATAGAAAACAAATTCAAATAATGCCCAAAATAGGTACTACAGTGATATTTAGAAAACACCAAAACGCATTGTGGCAGCTAAGTTGCCATCCTTAGGGAAACTGGGAAGGAAATGAAGATCACTTGACTCTACTCACATCTGTATCTTTCGTGCGCTCCAAGCGATAAAAAAAAGCAAAACTGGAATGGAAAAGGAGATCATTTGACTTTATATGTACATCTCTATTTTTCTGGATGATGCCAGAAACTGCCACTTTCACTGGTACTGAACTAGTCGCGTAATGTTTTGCCAACAATCAGCTGATTTCTCTTCACCATGTTGATCTCTCACGTCTCACTTCAATTGTATTTCAGACTGATGAATTATAGGAAGGTATTCATCTCGGTATTCATGTAGAACCAGCGACTTGAGAAATATGGAACTATTTTCATTGATTGTCAATTGATATTAATTTCAATCGGTCATTTGAGGAAGAAATCAAATAAATGGGAATTTCCGAAAAAAATAACCTTTGTAATTCACTACATTTATTGCGATTGGCTTGACAAGAAAAGGTAACATAGACTATTCCAGAATTTCAGTTGACTGATCTGAATAACAATTGATATTTTCTGAATTTCAATTGACTAATCTGAATTAGAAATGACGCTTCCAGGATCTCAATTCACTAATCTGAATTACAAATGACCTAGTCTATATTACAATTGACTCGTTCTGAATTACAAATGACACTTTCTGAATTTCAATTGCCACTTTCTGAATGTCAATTGACGTTGTCAAAATTTCAATTGACTAGTCTGAATTGAAAATGACTCTTTCTGGATCTCAATTAACTAATCTGGATTACAAATGATCTAGTCTAAATTACAATTGACTCGTTCTGAATCACAAATGAAACTTTCTGAATTTCAATTGCTGCTTTCTGAATTTCAATTGACTATCCTGAATAATATTTGATATATTCTGGATTTCGATTCACTAATCTGAATTACAAATAACATCGTCTGAATTACATTTCCTGAATAATTACAATTGGAAGATATGCTTTGTACCTTCGCCATTTCCTCGAAAACAATAACCGACCGCTCCTTCGCCATTTCCTCGACTATAACAACTGAACAGCTCCTTCGCCAGAAACTGCCACCGCATTTCGGCGTGTTCCGCAGGCAGAACTGATTGCAGCAGGCGTCGCTGAAAGCGTCTTGGCGCTCGGCTGATACACGATATTTCACTGCGGCATGGCCAAATTTATCACTTCTCTACAATATACATTTCACTAGATGAAATTCGGCGGAGGGGGATTTGAGATTTATGATGGTTTGAGTTCATCGGAAAGTTTTATATAGGCACAATCAATGCAGTGTCAGTTTTTGCTACATCAGACTTGTTGGAATTTTTTTAATAGTTTGTTATCAGTATTCCTCCTTATCTAGGTAAAGGTGCAAATTAACTTCAAATCTTGATATCATTCACAACATCTACAATTTCTACCCCCTAAGGAATTTTGTTCAAAACGTTCACATAAAGGATTTCCAGAGTTTCAATTTTCATGTGAGGACTCCATTGAGTTAATCTACATAGGAAGCCACTCCTAAACGAATAGACCTGATATGGTTGAATAGTTTTCAGTAGAATCAATGGAATTTCTGCATGTCTATATTGTGTTTCATAGAATGTTAATTGGATGCTTTTGCGTGATATATCTGTCATCTTTGGAGATAAAACCTTGCAATTTTCGCGGTCCTGTGCGACTTTTTTGTGGAACTCAAGATGACCTCATCGAAATTTTGCAAAACTCCTTCTGTTTATGAGATACAGAGCGATCATAATTTAAGCCCCCTCATATCTACGAAGTTTCTCAGCTGAAATTTCGAATCAGAATTTCATTTGATAAAACAGTTCACGCTTCTCCTAAAGATGCTAACATAGTTAGCGAAACATGTGTCGGGGTGTAAAAAATCGGTTTGTTTAGTGGTAAAACAGTGTGGAGTTAGTTGAAAAGCCCACAGAGAACACATATGGTCTGAGGGGCCTGGCGTAGGGTCTATATTAGGGCTGTGCGAGATTGAAATTAGCTAATGCTATCGAGCATAAATTTGTTATAGAGGTCCCACCCTTTCGTGCGTTTTTGATATTTATTTGAAATAACAAACCAGTTTCAAGCACTTTTATTATCATTTACCCAGTTACATAGCAATTGGATTAAGGCAGGTGAGATATTTTTCGAAAAATAACCGATAGAAAGTTTCAAAATCCACAATTCACTAACGAAAATACCACTATGTATTCCCGATTTACCTACGATCTGAATTATTTCTGGAATTAAAAAATAACATTCGAACCTTCTTGAAGATAAACAGGAAAATGTAAATATCTCAGAAACTATCAACTTCTGCATAACGCATATTAGGGTTAAATACACTTCATACCACCTCTCCTATCATATCTCTAGAGGAATATATCGAATTTCCAGTAGCTGTATAATATAACTAAAACTATAACGAACCCACATCTGAAAATTATTCGTTGACATTCAATCCCTGTCATCTGGTTCTTTTCGTTTTCGGATATTTGACAAATTGATATTGATCATGAAGGACGTGAGAAGGAATACTTCACATACTAGAATTGAGGAGAAAACTTCGATAATTTTCAATGGAAAGTTGTGAATCAATAACCTCATAACCATGTAGCCGCCTGGTAGAAGGGACAGTATTTACATTGGATTGCCGGTTCATGGGTTCGGATCCAAACGACTGCAGAAATATTCCTGAAAGCCCGAAAGGTGTTTGGGATCACACGTTAGAAAGTAAGGCCCTGGTCATTCCATGCTCGCACAACTCTCTTGGATACTTGTGAGGGAAGCTCGTGACGGATACGAACAAATGCAGAACAATTTCAGTACAATTTTAGAACAATTTTAGAATAATTTTAGAATAATTTCAGAACAATTCTAGAATGATTCTTGAACAATAACAGGAATGGGTATAGGTGTGGAATCAATCGATTGATTGTCTGGAATGATTTCATGTGAGTTATTCTAATAATATCAAAACATGACTGTGGAAATGTTCAAAATTCATCAGAACCATCATGCTAATCAGGAACTTCTGTTTCCTGACAAAACATGTATCTTGTGATTCCATTCCTGAGAGGAATTTGGAATACCTCGGAGAGATATAGAGAAGAAGGAGAATAGAGAACGGGAGAGAGTGAGATAGAAGAAAGCGTATAGCGACCCCAGATTATTTACACGAGGGGAGACCACGCCAAAACAAACTATCCCACACCTGATCCCTATCCGCAACTAAACATCACTTTCGGTCCTCAGCAAACGAGAGTAGGAGAAGAAACATATTATTATCATTCCAGAGCTCGTTTCAGTATTCGACGGAAAAGCTTTCTGGCGTATTTACATGCACACTGCTGTTCAATTAAATCTGTTTACTTGATTTCGTTACTTCGCTAGTGAATATCAATCCCAATAACTTTCTGCAAAACTTGAACTGATTTGGTTTCATTTGTTCGAGAGATCATAAAAAATTCCAAAAACGTAGGAGGAAAATGGCACCTGATTTTATCGATGATTTTGACGCTCTTTCACGTGTTTGATTTCCAAGTATTGCTTTCCTCGCGGTTTTTACGCTGTTCCCTTATTTTCGACGCAACCCAGTGATCACTTCTGGAATATTTACATACCTACGCCGTCAGTCTCATATAACGAATGTTTCATAACTTAATTCCCCCAAATTGACGTCAATGTGCTGTAACTTGTAGATACAAAACTTACATGATCCCATTCCCCTTGAATATTAAATTTCATCTTCCTAACTATTATCATGTTCATACAATATCTAGGATATTGTGTCAAATTTTTTCAAATTCATTCACAACAAATGGACGTGTCAACGACAATCTTTTCGCAGTTTTCCTCGAGCTTTCACGAAGGAACACGAACGATAGATAATCGAGCTGGACTCGCTCGAACTTCGAAGGGGTCTCGTTCTCGTCTCAAGTTCGGAATGAAATGGCGTGTTGAGATATCTGTGTTTCAGAAATCAGATTGTTACGTGGAATACTCTAGTTTCGCAAGATAGATGGTGGTCGCTTATTACTACATTCATCAAAAATTTGAGGTTATTGTTTCAATAGGTATCAGCCAAGTCAGAATGTTGAAGATATATTGAGACATATAATTTGATTCTTTTTTCACGTCATTTATTGTTTTAGATCACCAATTAGGAATCCATATAGGGAGCAGTGTGATATGAAGATCAAATACCTAATAATTTCGAGAGATGCCTTTGGCAGCAACTATCCCAAACGGATTTGAAATTCAAGTATACAAATGACCAAAGATACAGAATGAAGGTGGCAGACTAGACCTCTACGAACATTAAACTATAAACTGGTAAATTTCCACTTCTTACTTTTTATGATGTATTTCCTATTCAATGAAGTATCAATTGGTCTGGTTATTCTTTTTCATTCATATCGAAAAAAGTATAATAGTTATATCTAAATTATATTAGTGCGACGTAGATGTTATCTAGAATATGACGTCATATTGACGACTCATTGATGTAACAATAACATAACTCGTATAATATAGAGGTGATGTAACATAAAATGTGACGTGATGCGGACATTTTGCACAGATAACTCATGAATTTTGAACCTAACCGTTACCTCTTTTGTTAAGTAACTGATCAATGAAATTATGTAATGTTCAACGTTACACATCACATCTATTTATTGCAAGTTCGTTGAAACAAATACAGGGTCGTGCAGAATTCAGAATCTTGATCACCCGGTATATGTCCCAATTAAATATCAGTAGATAGTTAATCAGAAGTTGAGATAGGGACATGTAAGCCGTTTTGACCAATAATGAATAGTTTCGACAAAAAAAATTCCTAAAGTTGAAAAATGACGATGTTTCACACCCTATATCTCTGTAATCATTCCCGCTAGACCCCAAGTGTGATACATCGATGAAATCAACTTTTCAGAGAAAATCTGAAAATGCAATAAAATACAGGGTGTTCTATTTGAAATAACAAAGTTGTTGCTACTTTTCGATAGAAGCGGCAACGCCGCAGAGCTGAGAATATTTTAGATCGATAGACCAAGAGCAACTACGTGAGTAACCAAAATTTCCAAATGATCCTATGTCCCGTTCTCCATAAACGTCTAACGTACCATCGACCGTGAGTTACCCTGTATATCTGAGAATATATTATCTTCTCAATACTTTCACCCAATCAAGGGGTTCAAACTTGAACGATGGAAACTTGTTATTTTCATAGAATATTTTTCCACGTCCTGTATGATGTTTATCAATTCATCATACATCCAAAACAGAGAAACATTTTAGTTCGCAGTATATCGCCCTGGCAGTATTCAGATTCCCGTACTTGGATCCCTGTCTCGAGCATTCGCAGACTGGACTACGGCGCATCCGGTGTTGGCGCGTCGGCATTCGGAATCCGCGTCGCGCCATACGATCCTCATCATCCGCATTACAACTGGCGCTCGTCTGAAGATCGACGGCGCGATTCTCTCTCCATCGAGTAGGCGTCGCGGCGCGGGTCGAGAGGCATGTGCGAGTGCAGATAAACAACTGAGTGAGAAGAGCGGAATCCGGACTCGATGAGTTCTACAAGTAGTGCGCGCTTCCTGGTTTTTGGGTTCTTTCTCTTATGCGGTAAGTTTGGTATGCCGCATCGGCGTTGCAGAATTGATACCATCTGCTACCTTGTTGGAGTTTAGTTGATGATTCAATAACAATTTGTAATCCCAGTAGGTCTACAACAATTTTTTAGTTGAATAATTATAAAAAGCATTTGAAGGCAACTGAATCATCAGTGACATTGTTGATATGATCATTACATGAACTTCATTATACCCTTTTGTGTTCTCAACAACATTCTTTTGATAGGGTCATTAGCTGATATCAATATATCATCAAATAGCTTAGCGTCATTAGGCGTTATCTGTATGGTGTATTTTCTATTATATTTTGTTGATTCTACATCAACTTACTGAACTATTAGTCATAGTCTGTTGATAGACCTAAGAGTTCTCATAGCTAACATTGCAATTCTTATTGTTGCTCAGTGAATTCCCAACAATATTTCATTTTCAATATTCATTGTTGGTTCGAAAATTGCATGTCGAATCAGTTTCGATAAGAAAAACATTCTTTATTGCATGAAAACATTATATATTTCCATTTATGACTAACATCAAAACGGTATCAGGAAGCATAATAATCTGTCATAATCCTCATCCCAACTTTCTTGTATCTCGGGAGGACTGTGCACACCAAATGAAAGAGAATATATTATATCGAATTATACTAGTGACTAGTTACAATATATTTTGCCAACATTATTTCTTCATTTCCTAGGAAAGGAGATATTTTTTCTCTGCTTCGAAAGTTTGTATACACCTAGCAAACGAAGGACTTGTCCTGAAAATGAAATGAGAAATACTATGATCCATCAAGTGCAGGGTTTTATTCAAAAAACCCCTTGTACGTATACACTTACTGACCCCAGTAGTATCGAAAATTCAAAAAAAAAACACAATGGGTTGAAATAGAAACCGGACAGACTGATTCAACCTCAAAGGTACTATGAACCTGATGAAATGAGTTTCTCCAATATCTATCATAAGTTCACCAACGATAACGAATAATCATTATTCCAAATTTTTTGGGATTTTCTCTCCTCGTTTCTATAAAATAAGAATATGAATATTATTTCAATATACGTGTAGTAAGGAATAATATAATAATGATATTCATATTCTTATTTTATAGAAACGAGGAGAGAAAATCCCAAAATATTTGGAATAATGAATATACCACCTCCTCGATTAACCTACAGACAGTATGATAACGAATAAGTTTCTTTTGGGACTCTTTGAATAAAAGGGATACTCTTTACTTTATGCTCTAATACTGAATTGACAACAATTTCTGATCGTGGTTATATTCAGCATGAGCTGGTAAGTATTACAGAAATAGACTTAGGTCCAGAATGAAAATCGGTCCTTTTATAACTTCAGTAAAAACAAAGAAATCTAATGAATTGATATTCTACGAAAATAATTCAGAGTTGCGAAGATAATTTCTGGCATGAAAGATGAGAGGTTAAAGGAATGCAAAGTAATGAAAAATATAAGATGAATAACGAGGAGAATCCTTATAATCAGCTTCTTCCGGTGCTTATCATTGGAGGTGATCCGACGCATGGACTCCAGTGGCGGCGTCTGGATATGCTTTGGCAGGGATTATATTATGTAACTAATACACGATTATTTCCGGAAGAGATCGAGTCGTGAGTATCAAAAAAATATTAGAACCCAGACTTGAGTTATTGTTGAAATTGAGGAAGTTGTTAACAAATCTTGAACATAATTAGATAAAATAGCATTCGACTAATAATGTATTAACAATTATGGAATGTTTACTAGATTCGATTATATATCGATATCATCGCAATTGTTGATCCCACTTTCTACTATTGTTCATTGTCATTCAGACGATTCCAAGAAATGTTCGTCGAAATAGATTTTATGTGTTCCAGATGAAGATACAACAGGAGAAATAAAATATTCCAGATAGTTTTGTTACTGCGATTTTACAAAGAACTTCCAGTTATTTTATTGATGAAAGCTTGAAAATAGAAGACTCTTACCATTGGAAACATGATCGGTAGTTATAGTAGTAAAAGTATCATGAAAATGTTGATGAAATCATCAAAATCTTTTCAATTATAAAGGAAGTTGTTGAAAGTGACAACTCATTTCCAACAGTGTACTGACTGATTCCTCGGTTAAACAGGGTGATTTATAATATATGCGCAGAACTTCAGGATGTGATTGCTTGTTCAAAAATATGGTTAAAGCATTCTCTACTCATTGGTAAACAATTTTGAAGGAGTGGTGAGTGTTTTCATCCCCAATTTTCACGCCACTGGAAAGATTACAGTTTTGAACCACTCATTCAAACTGCCGAATGTTTTCAACAGGAGAAAGAATGTTTTCGTGGTCATCAACTCCAAACTTATCATCATTGTTCCTTCCCCTCTTTCAACGATATGTTAGAAATAATTACTACCTACTTTGTTCGCAGCGTTGTGAATGATAGAATATATTTTCATATTGCGTTTTTCTCCCAGAATTGTGATTTCAACCTAGAAAACTAGATAATAATGACGAAGGCGAGTCGACGCATCCAATGTTCAGAATTTAGCTTGAAAAACCAATAGCCTAGTGAAATTCGATCCAACCAAAAGCAAAAGCAGAGTCTGGTACCACCATTCCTATGAAGTCCACAATATCTACGTTTCGTACCACCAGCAGCATTTGATGACCAATATAAGCACAGACCTGACCTACTGACTACTTTCAGAGTACTGTTTCCACTTATGGTGATCAGCACCCATACATAGGTGCACTGATACTGTTAGAGTTGAACTAGAAGCAAAGTATTCGCCTGGTTGGTGATGCCAAAAGAATGCTTTCTATCACTAGCAGTGTCAGCTAGACATACTCATCAACTCACTTAAACAATCGTTGGAAGAAGTCCACAGCTAGTACACATCTAAATTGCCATCAGCATTCAAATATCTTGAACACCTGCTTCCAAAACTATCTCGTTTTCCATAGAATATCAAATTTATGAAAATTTCTGCTCAGGAATGTATTCGCGAAAGCTCAGCAACCCTCAAAGTTCCCATCGATTGCACACAATGTTTGTTGCGTGAAACAATAAGTCTACCGTATACAACAAACAAATTTGTGATTAGTATTAATTGAAAACAATGATTTGTATGCGAACCTATTCCTAGTTTGAATGGTATTCAATTACTGCGTTGATCTCCCAGGATCACACCGACAAGAATTATGGAAGCAAAATAGTCCTTTCACGTACAACATAACTGATAGAATTTACGTTCCAAGACATCCCAGGCTTTGACTACAAATTCATCCAATATCGGCAAAACCATGGAGAGGAAATATATAAATAATTGGAGAATTTGAGGCCAACACTTCATCTAAATAACAATATCTGTTTGAAATGGCACTCTATGAATATCATGGATTGCAATGCGAATCAAACATTGTGATATCCTTATATCATCAACCTAGCGAAGAGTAGCGTGCTACAATAGTATATTGTTTAACGAGCACAGAATGATTGTTATTTCCCACGAGAATGGAGCTCGCAGTATGAGCCATAGGCTTATGTAATCTTCATTTGTTAGACAGAGCTACTTTGGATTCAACATTCCATCATGGGAGATGAGATTTCGTGAAATGATAACAAAATGAAGTAATTGTGATAACAGATAGAAAAATAAACACAGCAAAACGAGAGCTATTTTTTGATATAACCGTAGTAAATAGCTATTTGTTCTACTAGGCACAAAAGCACAAGGGTGAAAAATGAAACCAGCCAAGGCATTGAAGCATATGTTTTGCCACTTTTCAGATAAATAGTCGATAGTGAATACCAAACGTTCAGTAGATTATGCGCCAGTCACTACATTCATCAAATAATACCACAACAAAACTGTATCATACTATACCATAAGTATCATGCTATTTTGTTATATACTCCTTCAACAACGCAGTTTATTTGTCACGTTCAATTTAATCATTTTTTGTGTAGTTTTGTTGGTCATGTTCACTATTCGTTCCTGATTTTCATGAACTCGAATCTTATAAGTACTTATAATATGTTACTGTATTTTGTGAAACTTATGAGTACCTATTTGTTAATTTAGAATTAGGAATATGATATGAGCCTCAATTCATGTGTCCGTAGTCATGCCGTGAACAGCTCTTTCCCTTCGCAGATGGGGCCAGTATTCTGCTCAGGGGGATGTTTCTAAGCTGCTCAGGCTCCAAATATGCAGATTCTAGGCATATTTTTTTCTAGCGAGTCACTGTAGGACATTCTCAGAGAATGTGTCTCTATATCCGCCTCGCATAGTTGACATATTCGGTTCTCAACCACACCAATATGGGCCAGAATATGTGTCTCCTGAGTCTACAGCGGCCGATTGATACTCCTTCTATCAGCATAAAGCATCCCCTCCTATTTAATTCTGCGATTTAAGGCCGTGCCTGCCTCTAGGATTGTTACCATAGCAGATCATCTAGAACCTTCAGGCCGACGCATTGGGGGATACCTACCATGTGTCCTGGTCCAAAGGCGGAATTTCAGGCAGCCCGCGTTGCTACGGCATCGGCTCCTTCGTTTCCCGTATACCATACCTTTTCGAATTACGAAGTCCATTGTGAGAGGTCCTTTTTTGTGGCAACCCTAGGGCTGTAGCCAAGGATGACCTGCTCCCCTAAATCTGGCACTGCGTCAAATGTGCACGCGACTGATATATTATTTGTTGCGCCCTGTTGCTAGAAGGACCAACTCAGGTAGTATTGAATTCGTGCATTTTGATTGCGCGAAAGACTTCTAATTACAATATCATTATTGGTCAAGTCATTGGATAGCAAGAATTCTGAAGGGTGTCTCCCATGCAGTAATGAATTTGGGCCTTCGAAGTGACCACCTGGTGTTAGGTCAGATATTTTTCATTTTCATTCCATCATGTGGATAATCACAGACTCATGAATCCCAGAAGACGTATTCTCATAATTAGTATCTAAGGTATCGACGTATAGTATTTCATGTCTGATTGTTGAATATTTTGTGTCCTACAATCATGTCTGCCAACATAATTTTTTTCAACATTCCGTATGTTTTTCTTCATGAGGAGTATCCTATGTTCTTCCTTAAATATCTAAGAATATGTATTCAAAGTTTTATTGTAATCGGTTGACTAGTTTTGGCTTGAAAGATCGACAAACAAACTCACATTCACATTTATAATATTAGTAGGGATTACGAGCTATGGTGACGATAACGAGCAATACAAAAAAATCCTTCGATACAATTTATATCGAAACAGATCAACTATCAGGTTGATTTGACATTTCCATAACCTCAACATGGCAAGAAGTAGCGTGCTACAAAATCTATTTTTTCACCTCTGCTGACGAGTGACAAGGGACGGAAAAAGTAGAACCCATTTCCAATATTATGTTTTTATTCGAAAATATGTCGTCGAGTCTTGAGAACAATTGTATGTTCGATTTGAAGGTGGAATTTTTTTCGACATCAACTAATTCTTATACATGGTCATTGAATGTGAATTCATAGAATGCCTCATCGTAATAAACTGTATACGTTTTCACAAAATATATACCATATTAGATATAGATATGCTAGATGGCAATAATATCGCGAAAAGCACAATTTTCCATCTCCTAATTGCCTCTTCGATTTCTGCAAATTTAGTGAGATAATACTAATGAGAAAATTGTATATTGCGACTCCGGTCGGAATTTGCGGCTTCGACGCTAATTTTCCGGGATCTGAATAGCTGCTCTCTCGAGATTTGCCGCTGGATTGTAAATATTCTTGTCCTCTCAACGGAGTGTGACTTCCGATGAAATAATCGCCATTTGTGAAAGATTTTTGGTATCTCAGTGAGCATTCGGAAGTAATGCTGATGTTCGAACTTTTCGTGGGAATATTGTCGCGAAAATACATAGAACACTCTGTATATCAGTCTCTACCCACTTCATGACCGAGCTATACGCCAGATTGTCAAGTCAGCAAGATGCCCACAGCGTGCGGGGGACCGGGGGAAGCAACGACTCAAGCAACTGCATTTTATGTATTTGTACCGGCAGTTGTACTTAACATCGTGACATTGTTACAACTCACCAATAAACATCTAAATCGAACCTTTTGGCCTATAAATTCGCCCCAAGTCCCCAAGCAGTGTCACAAATTGGTGGAGGCAAGCCGGGCATCTCGTGTAATAAAATAAAATTAAAATTTCTGAACCAAAATCTAAATCAAAATCACCGACAAATCTAACGAAACAGTGAAAGTTTAATGTTTACAAGAAGCCGTGCTAGAATTCCGATAATAATACAAGAAGAAGAAGCAAGGAACGAAGATCGAGTTGCAGAGGAAGAAAGAGTAGTAGAAAACATAAACGAGGAAATTATGGAAGCCAACCAGGCGCCTAGAGAAATCTACCCGTCGGTAAGTCCCAAGGTGTTTTCGGGAGCAACCGAAGAGAGAGTGGAAGATTTCATCAAAACTTTCAATCGAGCCGCCAGAGCTAATAGGTGGACCGATGAAACGAAACTTATACAGTTGCCATGCTATCTTAGCGGGGCAGCGCTAGATTTTTTCGAAACCATTGAAGATGCGTGCGAAACTGTAGAGGAAGCGATGCAGAACTTACAAGCGAACTTTCGAAATGAAAAAGTTCAGGAGCAAGGGTACATGAAGCTACTAACAAGGAAGCAGCAGGAGTCGGAGGATGTTTGGCAGTACTATCATGAGATGCTGAAGCTGTGCCACGACGTCAACCACGAAATGGAGGAAGAGGAAAAAGTTGGATTTGTCATTAGAGGCCTGAAGCCATGTCTGATCAGCAAGGTGAACCTCATGGACAACTCCACCTTGGACAACTTTAGGAAGAATTTGCAGCGCATCGAGACAACGGACTACATGGTAGGAGAAGCTTCGACCAGTCATTCAACCGCAAGAAGCGTCCCGACGCCACGCAGAACAGCCAGTATGGAGGATCCTCAACTTCAAGGGCTTCTACAGCGGATTCAACAGCTAGAAGGACAATCCGGTAGGTCGAAAAACAATTATAACCATTACTCTCATAATCGTCAAAATTTTATCAAAAAGGAGCCTCGTACTTCCGACGGAAGAGTAGTTTGCTTCAAATGCGGCAAAATAGGCCATTATGCACGGAATTGCTTTGTAAAAAACGACCAGCCACGTCGCCAATAGGTTCAGGCGACGAGAATTGCTTTAATTTGTCACAATCACTTTGTTTACTTAGCGAAAGTAACAATTTTGCAGAGTTGATTGAAGTTAACGGAGTAATCTTTTCTCACAATGTTAAATTTATTCTAGATACAGGGTCAGGCATTTCTTTAATTGGTGATTTTTTAATGAATAAGTATAAGAATTTATTGAAAAAGGCACCAAATATTAGAATAAAATCAGCTAGTGGCAATTTTCTCATAGTATTAGGAGAAATACAAGCTAATTTTAAATTGAATGGGCTTGAATTGAATCATAATTTCATAGTAATTTCAAATTTTGGAAAAAGAATAATTTTGGGTAACGATTTTAATGAAAAATTTCAAGTGGAAATTTATTTTCTTACAAAAACTATCAAATTAGCAGTGAACGAGACTATTTATCAAGTGAAATTTGGAAAAGTTGATTTTAATAACTGTTTTCAAAGAAAAAATGAGGTAACCTGTATCGAAGAAGTTGATTTGCCACCTTTGAGCACTAGTAAAGTTAAAGTTAACGTAGATAGCGATGAGAAAAATCTAAATTTTGAGTCATGTAAAAATTTTTTCAAGAACAGAAATTGTCAAGTAACTAAAGTAGATTTCAAGAAATCTGTCATTTTTGTCACGAACCGAGCATTAATAAAGGTAACGATTTATAAGGGGACTTGTTTAGGCAAAGTAAAATTGTCTAATTATTCGTCCGGGACGAATAGAAATGTATTCCCTGACTTCATGCAGAGTCATGAAAGTACAAAAGGTACTAGGGATACGGCTGTTCTAATTCATGAAGCTTCAAAACATACGTTAGACGACATCTGTAACGTAGGTATTAATGTGAATGAACATCTGTCCGAAAACGAACGTAAAAAATTGTGTAACTTAATAAGCGAGTATTCTGATATTTTTGCAACAAGTAATTTAGAATTGGGTAGAACAAATGTTTGTATTCAAAACATAGAGACCGGCAATCATCCTCCAATACACCAAACACCGTATCGAGTTTCATTCAAAGAGCGCGAGATTATCAACAATCAGATCAAGGAAATGCTAGCCGCTAATGTTATCAGAGAGTCCAGCAGTCCGTGGGCGTCACCCGTGGTCTTAGTCAAGAAGAAAACAGGCGATTGGAGATTTTGTGTAGATTTTCGTAAATTAAATAAAATTATTGTCAATGATAGATACCCATTACCAGTTATTGATGACTTGCTATCAGCATTAGAGGGTTCAAGGGTTTTCTCAACGTTAGATTGTTTTTCCGGTTTTTGGCAAATTAGTTTGGCAGAAGAAGATAAGTTCAAGACGGCGTTTATTGTACCGGAAGGACTATTCGAGTTTAATGTCTTGCCATTTGGACTGGCTAGTAGTCCAGCGTGTTTTTCAAGGTGTATGGACCAAATTTTGGCAGGTTTAAAGTGGAACACTTGTTTGGTGTATATGGATGATGTAATTGTCAAAGGAAATAATTTTGATGATCATCTAGTAAATCTACGTAAAGTTTTTGAACGTTTTAGGCAATCAAACATGAAATTAAAATCTACTAAGTGTAAATTCGCTAGTCAAGAAGTCAAGGTGTTAGGTCACGTCGTAAGCAAGAATGGCTTATCCCCAGATCCGGCAAAAATTCGCGCAGTTTCGGAATTTCCGCGGCCGAAAACTGTCAAAGATGTTCAGTCGTTTCTAGGTCTGGCAAATTTCTATAGGAAGTTTGTGAAGTCGTTCGCTGAGATTGCTCGACCTCTCACTTTGCTCACAAGGAAACAGGTAGAGTACGATTGGACGAGTGAACAACAAAGGGCATTCGACACCCTAAAAAGTTGTTTGGTGCAAGCACCTGTTTTGGCTCATTTCAATCCGAATTTGCCTGTTGAACTTCATACTGACGCCTCAGGGTACGGTATCGGGGCAATTGTACTTCAGACTGACAAAGACGGTGCGCATCCAGTAGCGTACGCGTCGCGACGCCTTTCAGAATCCGAGTTAAAATGGAATACGACAGAAAAAGAGTGCGTAGCTGTTGTCTATGGCGTAACTACGTTTAGGCATTATTTATGGGGCAGAAGTTTCAAGGTGGTAGTGGACCATCACGCTTTGTGTTGGCTTCACAAAAATCAAGATGTGTCAGGTAGATTAGCAAGGTGGGCTATTCGATTACAAGACTATAGGTATGAAATTTTTCACAAAAGTGGAAAGAAACATCTAGACGCTGACAGTTTATCACGATACCCAGTTTCAGCCCCGAATCAAAATGATGAGAACGCCAATGAAATTCCTGTGTTAACAATAGTGCACAGCGATATTGCACAACTGCAGAGAGCTGACGTAAAGTTGAATGACATTATTTTAGCGCTTGAATTTCCAACAAATGCTGATTCGAAAATGCTGAAACAATCACGCAGTTACTTATTGCATGATGCAATACTGTATAAAAAACATTTTGACCCGTCAGGTTCTCCCAAATTATTAGTTATTCCAGAAAGTTTAAAAAATGAAATTTTGCTTTGCTGTCATGATGACCCATTATCAGGAGGCCATTTAGGATTCGCAAAAACATTTGGGAAAATTAAAGTTCGTTATTATTGGCCTAACATGTATTCGGAAATTGAAAATTATGTAAAGTCATGTAAAAGCTGTCAACATCGAAAGAATGTGCCGAAGGCACAGCCCGGGTTACTTCAGCCCATAAAAGTGGGCGAAGCATTCGAAAGAATAGGGATCGACATTTTAGGACCATTTCCAAAATCTTTATTGAACAATACAGTTATTATTACTGCCATGTGTTATGCAACAAAGTGGGCCATAGCTAAGGCGCTATCGGCAGGCACAGCAAAATGTGTAGCAGAATTTTTGATCGAAGAGTTAATTTGTAAACATGGCTGTCCAAAGTATATACTGACAGACAGAGGAAAATGTTTCACGTCTAAATTAGTATCTGAATTATTAATAGGGCTAGGTAGTCACCCAACTACAACAACGGCTTATCATCCTAAAACCAACGGGTTAGTCGAGCATTATAATGGAACCCTGGCAGCAATGTTGTCTATGTATGTGAGTACCAATCAAAGGGACTGGGATACATTTGTTCCGTTAGTAACGTTTGCTTATAATACAGCACCACAAGAAACTACGAAAATGTCGCCATTTTTACTTGTTTATGGTAGGGAAGCCAGACTTCCAGCAGATATAGCTTTAGGGGTAGGTGCCAGCGATGGCGATACGGATGTTCAGGAATCATTAGAAAAGATAAAAAGGACTAGAGAAGATGTTTTAAAGCGAATTGAATTAGAACAGGCAAAGCAGAAGAAAAGGTATGATGCTGGGCATCGCGCCGTAAGTTATACGGTAGGAGAAAATGTAATGGTGTACACCCCCTATCGAAAGGTAGGTAAGTCAGAAAAACTTCTTCACAGATGGTTCGGTCCTTATGAGGTTACAGGGAAATGGAATGATGTCAATTACCAGATAAGGATCAAACGAGGGAAAAAGTTTGTAACTGATACGATCCACGTGGACCGGTTGAAAAAATATTGCGCGCGTAATAATTAATTTTGTCAACAACGTCAGGCAAAATAGATTTTCGTTAAAAGAAAAACATCAGCGAAAAAAAAAAAAACAAAATAAAATGTATATACATGTAAAATAGACGTCCTGGGGTAAATGTGCTTATTGTACATACAAATCGATTTGTTTTTATTAAATGTTATGCATAATAAGTGAATCGAATACAAAAATTATTGCATTAATGTCGAAATTGCTGACATCGGGGTTCAAGTCAAGTACAGTATAGCGAAATTCGTCATTTGCTCACCTATCGAAATCAAGTTAAAATGAGAGTCGAAAGTCTGATTATTTCCATAATTTTTGCCAAAATTCCATTTTGTTGGCCAAATGAAATAAGTATAGTTTCGGGAGCATATTGGTCAGAATTGCCTTCTACTATCATTTATCAGTCTTCAGTACCGCTAGTTTATGTCGTCAAGATGCCTTTAGAAGAAAAATACGCCAGTACGAAGTCATTTTTGGAAGAATCCTGCGAAAACAAGACAAGCGATACGTGCCGCTATTCAAGAATCTTGGAAAACATGAATTCAGTTATTAAGAAGCATCTTTGGATACTTTATAGGAGTCTGGGACAGAATGCGAAAACCAAACATGAAAATTCTCGGAATATACGGTCAGTAGAATTTTTGGGAGAAGCTTTAAATTGGTGTTGTGGGGTGTTAACAAAACACTCTGTAGATCCCTTGTTTTCAAATGAAGAAAAAATCAAATCATCCATGGATAAATTAGGATTAGCAGTGAATAAAAATCATGCAGATTTGAATAGCATAATTTTGTCGATTAAAAATTATAGCAGCCAAGTTAATTCAGTTTTAGCACACGGTGAAAGGTGCGTAGAAGAATTTTCAAGGAATTTTGACATTCTTCGCCAGTTCGCAAATGATAAATTAGATGAACAGAATAATGCAATGCAGCAGGTTTGGACCTTTTTAGCAGAACACTCATACCAAAATTTGAACATGTTACAAGTTTTTAGTAAGTACGGAATTATTAGTCGCTGTAGAGATAATAAAATTCCAACGGAAATAGTAGAGCCATCTTGGTGGAAACATGATCTTGGAAAGTTGAATAATGCACTCAAGCAAAATGGGCACGAACTTGTTATCGAGCCCCAAGACATTACGAAGTATCTTAGATTAAATATCGCGTCTTGCTTAGCAACGGAAAATTCTGTTGTTGTCACGATAAGAGTTCCAGTAAAGAAATCTGATTACGAATGGAAATTGTATCGTATGTTAGCAGTACCATTCGCGTGGGAGGAAGAAACTTGTGTTTTTACAGAAGATGAAGTTCTAGTTGCAAGGCACGAAAAAGAAATAAGAATTATTACAGGCAATGCCTTGAAATCCTGTAATCCGAGCGACGATCTTTGTTTATTACCGAGATCGAGTTCGACTTCAGTAAAGGATAAAATTTGTTTTTCAAAATTAGTAGGCGGCGCTTCAGTTTCAGAATTAGTTAAAGCATGTCAGCCCTATTGCTTCGAAAATAATAATACAGTAGTCAACCAAATAGAACCAGAAAAATTCATTATCACTCACGCACCTGCAAACATGGTTTTAAAGTGTGATAATAGTTCTCAGCAAATTAAAGTTAATAAAAAATTAGATTTAGGGTCACTAGAAGTTGAAGTTCCCTGTTCTTGTTCACTTCAAACAGAAAATCTGACTTTGGTGTCTGACACATTTCCGTGTGACGCCAATGGTGTCGAAAAGTTTAAAATAAGACATGTATTACCAGCTACTTGGTCAAAATTCGAGTCTTTTAAGTTGAAACCGATGGCAACTCATACTCATCTAACATTTGAAAATTTCTCGGAATGTCTAGATGAAAATTGGAGAAAACAGTTACCGGATTTCAGAGGAGAGGTTTCTGGTGAAGATTTTCAATGGAAAGGAATTAAATTAGATAATTTCCTTCCCGACCACATTAGTTCATTTCTTGGAATAAATTTATTTAATTATATCGGTATTTGTGGAACTTTCATGATACTCATAATTGTAATTAGAAATCCGTATTTGATAGGAATAGGTATGATACCGCGTGTCCAAGCAATGGATTGGAGTATCGTGTTAAATGACATTAGTGGAATTAGTGTCATTATTGCATTAGTAAGTTTTATAATTTGGTTTTTTTATCGTTATGTACGAGCAAAGAGAGATCGAAAGCAAATTGAAGAAATTATTGTACAGGGTACTTCACTGGAACCACCGATAGTCAAAGAGACTTTGAATGAAAAAATTCAAAGCAAGAGTAATGCAATAATTATTGGACAAAATTCAGCAAATAGCAGGCCTAATACAGGAAAAAAGTAAATCCTGAATGTTTTGTGTACTTTTTTAAAAGATGAGCAGAAGCTGATATTTGTAAGTAATTTTAAGAGTCGACTCTGTTTTCATAATTTATGGTTACCAAAAGGTTACCTACACTTTGTTTTTATAATTAATGGTTACCAAATGGTAATTAGGTACTTTGTTTGTAAATGACCGGTACTTACCTGTACTTTGTCGTTTTCTATTGGTCAATACGGATGTTTTTAATCTAGTTAGTACCTACAACCTGTTTGATGTATTGGTACACCCTGTACAGTCCTACCTCTACATTGATTATTTTAAAATTTATACCATGTCTTGTAAATAAATAAGTGGGAAAAATACGTTTTAAAAAATAACCTGGGAGGTTGTTGAATTTTAGAAATAAGAAATAATTTTGGTTGATTGATAACATTTGAGAGGATTCTAGGTTAGGAAAGTATTGTTCTGAGAGACAATCATTTTAATTGGGAAACAATTCTCAATACAGAAACTTTCAAGGAAGGCTATAGTAACTTTATAGGATTTCTAGAAAAAAAAAAACGTCATGCATTTTGAAAGTTATTGTTTATTTTCATTTTCATATAATCGCTTGCAGCTTTCAAATTTAAGCTTTCGCGGAAATGTAATCGATACCAGGATCATCAAGAATCCTGAGGAATAATGTTCTTTAAGTTTAAGGACTTGTACGTATGTGAACAACAATTTTCTGTGTATTTTTTTTTGTTCACAGTGCCAGTCGTCGCTTCCAAGGACTTCGGACGCTCAGGGCTGAAGCTGCAGTTGTTCGAAACGTCGGGACGACGTTTTCAAGAAGGGGGAGTGTCGCGAAAATACATAGAACACTCTGTATATCAGTCTCTACCCACTTCATGACCGAGCTATACGCCAGATTGTCAAGTCAGCAAGATGCCCACAGCGTGCGGGGGACCGGGGGAAGCAACGACTCAAGCAACTGCATTTTATGTATTTGTACCGGCAGTTGTACTTAACATCGTGACATTGTTACAACTCACCAATAAACATCTAAATCGAACCTTTTGGCCTATAAATTCGCCCCAAGTCCCCAAGCAGTGTCACAATATTATTGGTTTGATGGATCTGGAACGCTTCTCTTTTCACTGTTTTCTCTCAATTATCAAGATCATCAATCAGACATAAAGGTATTTCGACAAGGAAATATCTATATTCTACAGTATTTATTTCCAATGTCCCCCTCATCTTTCATTTTTTGAACAGGTCCACTGAAAAAACTGAAACTTGGTATAATGAAATTGATACATAGATAGTATAAACTGGTCAACATTGATAACGTCGTGGTCCATTATATAGCCTGAATTCAAGGTAGAAAAACTCACGAATTTCCTTACCAGTTTATCATCGGTTTATCATCATTAGTATGAAAAACATTTTATCGAATCTATGGCAATTCTGCAGTCTCTCTCATATCACCTCGTATAAACCTCATGAAAAGTTACTTTATTTATACATTCCACAATTTTCGACAATGACCGATGACACTACATTTCTTTTTCGGAACATTGCGATTTTCATCACGTTTAAACATATTCTTCTTCATCCCGAGACAATCTGGACATATTTTTCATCGCACCTTGTATATCCATCATAAAAAATAAATGTAAATCTCATACTTCTGGATCTGCAATCATGATATTTAGAATTTTATAATTTATTTGAAAACGCATCATTTAAATTGAAAATGCGTACCTTCATTGTAATAAGACCTTCGATCCGAGAAATAACAAAACCATTTCGAGGTCAGACACCAGACATCCTCATGACGAAGTAACACTCCATTATTCCACTAGTAACACGAAGAAAATTACGTTCCATCTACTGAAGACTACGTTATTCGCCATTCCATCATTCAGTATTTCTTGTATCACTTTGTATGGACTTCTTCAGAATTTTCTGTGTTCGAACACAATCACATATCCGACGACTATACATACAACGTTGATTCTTCGAGAGAAAATTCCAACTTTCAATTTCATTCAATAAATCGTCGAAAAACATAACACGGTTATCAAAGCTCTGATTTTGAAAACTCCGTAAACGTTACGAGAGGAAGTAACAATCAAGAGGATACAGGTGAGAAAAAAAAAGAAAAATTATCTGTTCTAACGGTGAAGTGACGACAACGATGCAATTTCACCCCTATTCAACTATCACCCTGTAGCAATGTTATCTGAAATTACAACAAGCTGTCAAGAGATTAGGCCAATCATCAGTGAAAACAGATTCCCAATTGGTAAGGAAATTCGTGAGTTATTCTACTTTGAATTCATGCTATATTTTGGACCACCACGTTATCAATGTTGACCAGTTCATTTTGGAGTTGAATTGACAGATGGAAATTTCAGGATGGCAACTGGGCGCCATCTGGGTAACAAAATTTAATGTTTTGTCACACATTTTCTCGAAGCTCCTGACGAATACTTTACATTCCTGGAATATAAAGTCATATATATACAGGGTGTCCGCTAAAAGGAGGTCAATCCATTAACCATATATATTCCTTGAACAAAAACAATATGAGTTTCTAAATACAATTTTTTATTTTAGCCCTTCATATTCAATATACAGGGTGTCAAAGTTGGAAATTAAAAACTGTTTTTTTCTAATTACTCGCGTATTTGATGAGATAATAATCCCAAAATTGGTACATTACTTCAGCACAAAGAGTTACATCGTGTGATGAAAACAAAACAGAAAATAGCTGTCAAATATTCAAAATACTAGGGTTCAAGTACACACTTTCCCCCATATTTTTTTTGTACGTGCGCTAATGACTTCATATTTATTTTTCTTCAAGTGTTCAATCATTTTTGAGTATTTTTTGATTTCTGTAAAATTCCGATAAACTTATTTGTTTTCAAGATAATTCGAAAAGTACTGGTTATTGTTTGATGCCTCGCGGCTTATGGTAATCTCATAATGTTCACATACTCCTATTTATTTCGTCGAAATTGGAGAAGGGCGTATCTTATTACGTACGGAAAGGTAAATATGGAAATACCGGGTGCTCAGAGCAAATGTATTAAAATAATTTTTACACTTTTTTCATTTTTATTTTTTGTAAAAATTATTTTAGTACATTTGCACTGAGCACCCGGTATTTCCATATTTACCTTTCCGTACGTAATAAGATACGCCCTCCTCCAATTTCGACGAAATAAATAGGAGTATGTGAACATTATGAGATTACCGTAAGTCGCATAGGCATCAAACAATAGCCAGTACTTTTCGAATTATCTTAAAAACAAATGATTTAATCGAAATTTCACAGGAGACAAAAAATACTCAAAAATGATTGAACACTTGGAGAAAAATAGATAGAAAGACAAAAAAAATATGGGGGTAAGTGTGTACTTGACCCCCAGTATTTTGAATATTTGACAGTTATTTTCTGTTATGTTTTCCTCACACGATGTAAGTCTTTGTGCTAAAGTAATGTACCAATTTTGAGATTAATATCTCATCAAATACGCGAGTAATTAGAAATAAACAGTTTTTAATTTCCAAATTTGACACCCTGTATATCGAATAAGAAGGGCTAAAATGGAAAATGGTATTTAGAAACTCATATTGTTTTTGTTCAAGGTATATGTGGTTGATGGATTGACCTCCTTTTAGCGGACACCCTGTATAAAGTATTTTCTCCTTCAACAAAATGGCGGAACATTCAATAGTTGCCTGGAAATCTCACTTGTTCCATTCAATCATAAGCTATAAGAACATGAGGAAATGTATGAATTGACATTATTCAACAAAGACAGGCTAGGCTCAACGTCATCTCCGATGAATCGCCTAGCAAAGGAGCTCCCGATTCAAGCAAACGTCGGAATTGTCACAAAATATTTGCATCCGTAACGAGCTAAAGCCTTGTTTGCGTTAGTGCACGGCAACCTCTTCCGTCCGCACATGCTACTAATTGGCAGACCTTCAATTTATCACTAATTATCAAGACATTATTCCGCGTCGTTCTCTCTTGCCGACGCCGACGTCGACGTCGCTTCGCCAATTTTCCGACGGACGCCAGAGGCGATCGCGTGATCCATGAAATATGAACCTTTAACACGTCGACCCGCAGGATTGATTCATTTTTCCACAGTCGAGATGATCCATCCCGGATATACCGAAACACATGCAAATCAGGTCATCACGCACAGTACACATAAAAATCTCAAAATGAAGAAAAAACAAACTTTTCCTACGAGCGTGCGCAAAGTAGTACTTGTCCGCACTCATTTGGGTGCGCAAAGTAATACTTTTATGCACTCAATGCGGATATGGGTGTTATCCGCACGGCGTGCGAATAAGGAAAACTACTCAAAAATCTCACTGGTATGGAACATTCATATTCATTTTAGTTGCTGTAGACTATTGTAAGCCGTTATCCCTTTTACTTTTCAACCGTTCTTCCCGATATTTGTATTCCACCTCAATATGAATATTACGAACAAATGATTTAATTTTCTATCATTATATATTTTATTGACATGTAATTGTTTGTTGCTCAGCTATTTCTATCAAGTTCAAATAAAAATCATTCGATAAATTGTAATTCAAGTTGAATTTTTTTTAATTTCGTTGTCAACTGATATATAGCTCGTAGGGAAAATGTGATTCTCTATTATTATATTTTCTTGTTATATGTGATTGTTGTATAGTTACATGCTTGAATGAGTTATAATTTTTTTTATTTTCCTTTTTATCTGATATGAAGCTCGTAGGAAAAACGTTGTTCCTAACACGTGCGCAAAAGTGTCTTTTCCGCAAGCAAAAACTCCGCTCCGCGTCGTTCGCCTAACTGTATTCGCATGCGGAAAAGTAACACTTTGCGCACTTGTAAGGAAAATAACTATCAACCAAAGAAATCTCGCACTCTCCTATATTCATTGAAAATATTTCATCGAACTGAGAAATGATCCATCTCGATTTGAAACTCAACTACTTCCTTGAAAGGATACAATACTACTTTCGTTCGATGCTGCTTCAAATTCTCCCAACAAACTACACGAATGTGTTGAAGACAGATGGTCCAAGATATTTAGTGAAGAAACCGCAGTTATGATTATCCGAAGTGAATGCGGTCTCTGCTTGAGAAAATTTATAACTTCAAGAAAATATATCCACATGTTTGGAGAGATCAAACAAATACTCTGAACAAGAATATAATGAATCCTCATCAAATTCAGTGTATCGCCAATTTGGAGAGATCTGAAAACTAATTTCAAGATAATCGATGCTCTCGTTTTGAAGTGTGCTCGTATTGCTGTATAGAAATTGGTGATTTACTTCGATTGAGAAATTTCACTGCCTCTATTAGAAACTCCAAAAACTTCTGATAGAATTAATCGGGACTAGATTTCGAATAACTTCACTTCTGGTATGACGGATCAGTTTATAGTTAATGAAGTGAAATAACTACTCAAGCATACTATGCGCTCTAGTAACTGAACAAAAAATATTTTCTTCTGATAATACATACTCATAAGAGTGAATGAAATTTTTGAATGGAAGCACAGGAATACTTCATGAAATTTTATCTATATTTCGAGAATCTTCATGTAATTTTTCCATAAGGAGATTGAATTGTATAAGATTAAATTCTGTGTTCCCAACCTGAAACGTTCTTAAACGTTCAAAACGAATAGGTGATCCCAGTTTCTTTATCACGTGACCTCTCTGGGTCGAGCCAACAACCCAGACTTAGTTTTCGAAACACCTATTGATGGTGGGGGGTATGAATGAGACACGCTGGAGATTTTTCAAATGTTGAATATTTTTCTATAAAACTTGGTACAGATTTATCTCAGACGACGCCGATTCCAGAGTGGCGTATGCAGATTTTTTCAAGAAAAATCGAAGATATGGATTCTGGATTTCACAGCCTTTGAATGTGATCTAGTACGCTTTGGTTTTGATAAAAATGGACGCTGCTTAGCTGTGCTCTCGAACTAACATCTGTTCTCTGTAAGCAGTTCAACTACTCTTACAAATTGGAGATAGTCCCGTCCAACTGGAAAATTGCAATAGTACAACCAATTCATAAAAGAGGCAAAAAGATCCTACCTAGCTTCTACAGACCGATGGCACTGCTAGCTATCATTTCAAAGATCATGGAGAAAGCTATCAACATCGAGCTCATGGAATACCTGGAACATTCAGGCATTATCAACGATAGGCAATATGGCTTCCGTCAACAGAAATCAACTGATGACCTGCTCGCTTACGTCTCACATATATAGCAGCAATCTATTGAAAAATATGGTGAAATCTTAGTCGTGGCACTTGATATCTCCAAGGCTTTCGATCGAGTCTGCCACCACGGACTCCTCACCAGGCTTCCATCTTATGGCTTGCCTCCCCAACTATGTTCTCTGCTAGCTAGTTTCCTTTCAAACATGTTTCTATATATGTAGTGGTCGACGAAGTTTTATCTGACTCTCTTATCATGAATGCTGGTGTTCCGCAAGGATCAATTCTAGCACCAACACTATTTCAACTCCAAAGCAACAATTTGTTGAAAGCAACTTCATGTTCAATACACAGCTTCGCGGATGATAGTACCCTCCATACCGCCTTTTCTTCCAAGGCTACAATACCAGCCAGGCAAATCAGAAACGAACGAGGGAGAAATGTTAACATCATAAATATGGATATGGCAACAATTTTCGAATGGGGATCCAATAATTTGGTAGATTTCAATGCAAACAGAACACAAGCATGCCTTTTCTCTAGAAAAGCTGATCTCACTGTGCCTAACATAAGCTTGCCAGGAGTAACCATACCTTTGAAGACATCAATTTCGATGCTTGATATTACTATCAGCAATAACCTTTCCTGGGAAAATCACGTGAGGTCAATTGCTAAACGTGCATCCCAAAAACTTGGTTTTCTGTTGCGGGCCAGGAGCTATTTCACTTCCAGTAAGGCGAAGAGAACCTGTCCTAGAATACTGTTTCCATATTTGGAGTGCAGCACCCAAACATACCCTGAGAAACTGTTGGATTCTGTCCAAAAAAGGGAAATTCGTCTCGTGGATGATGCCTCGCTCACAAACTCACTCACTTCTCTGGAACACCGTAGAGAAGTTGGCGATCTGGCTCTATTTCATAGATATTTCCATGGACGATGCTCTTATAAAATATCAACAATTGTTCCTCCCTTGGCAGTCCCCGCGAGATTAACCCGTCGAGTTGAGGCTTCGCACCCCTTCGTCGTCACTTTGGAGACCTGCATAACATCTGTTTCCAAAGACTCATTTATTCAACGAACAGCGAGGCTCTGGAACACATTGCCAAGGGAGGTGTTCTCTGAGGCATATAACCTCCAGAAATTCAAGAAGAACACCAATTCCTACCTTATTTCCATTGGTTCTCACGATGTTCTCTGAACATTACAGGATATTCCTTTTCGTGAGAACCAGAACATAAAAAAAGCTTCAAAATACAACTTTCCTTCCTCTACCTAAAATCAATATTTCGTGAAAATCGCTCCATAAAAAAAAAGTTATGAGTGTGGCCAGCTTTCAAATGGGTCACTCTGTATATGCTGGACACACAGGCCGCCCTAGCTGCGGAATTTCCATATTAGGATCCTTCTTCAAGCGGTTGGTAAATTGTTGGCGTCTTGCGGGTTATTCGGGATTCCCCGCGGGCCCAAAAGACATGCAATACCGGCTCGTACGGAAGTTCGCAGAAAGTCGGAACGAAAAAATACGGCACCCAATTTGGGAACAGCCGTAGCTCGACGTATGTTATATGCATGAGGATGAGCTGAAGTTTGAAGCAATGCAGGAGGACTATTGATTTAAAGAAAACATATCGATAATGTGAAATTGATTTCTTACAGCCGATGATTTAGGAGAGTTGATTTTTCTTCAAGTTAACAGAGATGTAGATCATTGCTGTTGAATATCTAATCAATTCTATGATATTCCAAAGAGGAAAGATTCGTTTGTTTGTTTGTTTTCTGTTTGTTTGCTCGTTTGTTTGTTTAGTTGGTTATTTGATTGGTTTGTTGGATCTTTGTTCGTTTGTATTGAATAGGCTTCGAAACTACTCGACCGATTTGAAGAATTCTTTTACCAATAGAAGCCAACATCATCTCTGATAGTTTACTTTTTACCGCAGGAAAATGCTTTATTACTAAGGGAAAACGGGTAATAGGACAACGGATATTCAGGAAGTAGTCATGTCAGGAACACTAATCGTATCCCATTAAACCATGCATGGTTGCTGGACGTCAGATGTAATATCAGTTGTCTACAGTTGACATAATATACCGATATCTCATTGCTGCTGAGTAACGTTAGGATTAAAATCAGAAGATTTAGTTGGCCCTTACTGTGACCCCGAACAGATCCAGCTTCTCAATAATTTGCTTACTTGGTGAATAAACATTCGGGTCCGAGGGCGAGAGTGGAACTATATATATATATATATGTATATGCTCTTTTGTTTCATCATTTTCAAGATGATATGGTACGCTGGATCATATGACTATAGATATGATTTCAGACAACAGTGACCTGTAAGTAGGCCTGTTATAGAGAGCGTCGATCAATCGGTCATTCCTGCTGCTGCTGGTAGTAGTAGTGGTAACATTTGTTTTGGTACCCACGAGAAGGGATATCCTGTAATGTTCAGAGAACATCGTGAGAACCAAGATAAATGAAGTAAGAATTGGCATTCTCCTTGAATTCCTGGAGGTTATATGCCTCAGGGAACATCTCCCTTGGCAATGTGTTCCAGAGCCTCACTGTTCGTTGAATGAACGATTCTTTGGAAAGAGATGTTCTCTCGAAGTGACCATCACTAAGAGGTGCGAAGCCTCAACTCGACGGGTTAATCTCGTGAGGACTGCCAAAGGATGTTGTTGGTATTTGAGAAGAGCATCGTCCATGGAAATATCTATAAAATAGAGCCAGATTGCCAACTTTTCTACGGTGTACCAGGGAAGTGAGTTAGTCTGTTAGCGAGGCATCACCCACGAGACGAATTGCCCTTTTTTGGACAGATTCCAACAGTTTCAGGGTATGTTTGGGTGCTGCACTTCAAATATGAGAACAGTATTCTAGGACAGGTCGGATCCGTGCCTTTTAGATCATAACCAGCTGACTGAAAGTGAAATAGCTCCTGGCCCGAAACAAAAAACAAAGTTTTCGGGATGCACTTCCCAAGCATCAAAATGGATGTCTTCAAAGGTTTGGTTACTCCTGACAAGCTTATGTTGGGCACAGTGAGATCGGCTCTCCTAGAGACTGAATCTCTTCTTGCCGCGTGTTTGATGACTTTCCTGCACACTTCCTTGCAAGGAAATCTGTCGTTTCTCAATCTTCCATGCCAATTGAACAAGCCAGAAAATCAGAACAAAGACGCGAGATGGTATTGGTATTGGTATTGGTAGGTTGGATGGTGACAGATGCGCTGCGACCCAATTAGATCTATTGTGCCCCATCTGCTCCTGCTATATCAAGGATTTCTTGTTCATAGCAGCCCCTCGAGATTCAATTCCTTCAGCTGTGGTATTTCTTCCACAGTCAGCTGGTGTGTTCCCAGTATGTTCAATCTTTTGTGATGTACAGCGTCACACTCCATCAGTATGTGATGGGGTGTTTCTGGTTCTTCCTCACAGAATTTGCAGGTGCCGTCCTCCTGTAAGCCTAGCTTCCTTAGGTGTTCTTCGAGTCTGCAATGCCCCGTTAGGAATCCCGTTATTTCTTTGAGACCCCCTTTGCTGAGGTTTGTCAGTGTCTTAGATCTTTCTCGGTTGAAATTTCCAAGGAGATCTTTAGCCTGCCGTAGTCCTGGAAGTCTTTTCCATTGTCTGGCTCTCCAGGCTCCTTCCGCCTTCTCAAGTTCTCCTTGCTGCCTAGCTCATTCAATTTGTTGCTCAGGCATTCCCATACCATCTTCGAGTTGATGTAAGGAGAGCTCAACGCTCTGATGGCTGCTTGGCTATCGGATAAAATCGCGATGTCCTTCTTCCGGTATTTCCTGTCTAGGTTGAACTGGATGCATCTTCCTATGGCGTGTATTTCCGCTTGAAAAATGCTGGGGAATTGTCCCATGGATTCGACGTATTTGGTGCGAGGCCCAAAGACTCCTGCTCCAGTTCCCTCAGGTGTTTTAGACCCGTCCGTATACCAAGTAATGGTGTTCATTCCCAGTGATTCGATGGATTCGCGAGATAACTCCAGTGTATTTGAAAGCGTCTAGCATGAGTCTGAAGAACGACTGCATTGTACACTGGTCCATCGGATAGTATCTTCAGACCGGGGCAAAGTTTTCTCTGCCACTAACTTGAGTGAGCATTATCCTTTTGTACTCATCTTTTTCACATCTTCCATTGTCATGTCATATAATAGAAGATATAGGAATGCCATACAGGTCTCCATAATACCGGGAAACGATATAATGATTTAGAATTGACTCGGCCGATGGAAATCCATAGAGAATGTGAAAACTTCATGATTTCAATCCGAATCTGAAATATTCTCTGAACGCATTTGAAGGCCAAACTATCGACGAATTCGAATATTTTTTCATAACATCTTGGTCGGTTTGCTCTGAGAAGATGAAACAATTTTCAGTATCCTGGTATACAGACTGAGGAACCCAACATGCACTCATTTTCTAAATTGCAATGAAGCACTGCAAAGTATCCATATCGCTTTTGCACGGAACTTTACTGAAAAAAACAGACAAGCGAGTAAACATTTCGAAATTATGCTACAGAACTTCTTTGCACGCAATCTACTATTCATTGTGTAACGATTTATTAGACCGAGATTCGATGAAAAATAAGTTAATTTCAGTAAATGTCGCGTGAATCAATCTTGTTTTATTATTCAATGGTAGAAGAGAAGCGTATTATGATCCGAGTAGAACTTTCATAAATATAATATCGCCATTCCAGAAGAATAATGACGTAACTGCGACATTTTTCGAAAATGAGTTATACCCCTCAGAAGATAGAGAACAGTTGTTTGTGTATGGTGAAATAATGCCATTTCAGTAAAATATTTGGCCACTAGCTGTAAAAGTTACAAGTATTTGTATTAATTGGCATCATTTTACTGGAAGAAAACTGCCGCATGGTCAGTTATTTTTTTCTGGTAGAAGAATGTCGTAAATGTATTTTGAGAGTATGAGATGTGATGGCTTGGCTTATATCACAAAACAATTTTATTTCATAATTCTATAGAACTCGCCCAAACTAGCTCACCACCGCAAACCAATTCTTGATGTGAGCTCCCTACGATTTATCAAAAATTATTGAAATCCCCGATTTTTCGGACCTCTGAAAACGAGGCGATGATGTGACGTCAAAACCCTAATACTGAAACAAGACTATTCCAAACAGAGATGAATGATACATACATTTCTGACAGAGTGAATTAGCGTGAGATAACAGTTGAAAGAATTAATATATCAGTTGCCTCAGTCTCCGTCGGGCGTTTGATATTTTCTTCTAACTATGGCGAGATGAGGTTTCTACGTCATAAGAGGGTCCGTTTTCAGAAGGTACTCATATTTATGTCTAAATATAAAACATTCCAGTTAATTTTTCGATCGAATTAGGTCGTCAATCATTATTTATGTATAAAAGGATCATTATAAACATGGTTTGAGTTGAAAGTTCTACTAAGGTGTACACGCCCATTCATTTCAGAGACTACGTCACATCTTTTGAAGTAAATAATATAGATATTTCGGGCAGAGCAAATATGATAGCTCTGAACTGGCATCCTGAAACAACTTGTTTATTCAATAGTTGCTGTTTGGGAAAATACTTTGTATGTTGATGTTGATATAGGGATAAGTTGTTATGAAAGGTTGTTGTCATACTGACATTAAAAAAGATAGAAAGAATAGTTATTTATGTATTAAGGGAATTATGAGGGCCTTAATTACCGATGGCAAAGTTTGCGTCCCGAGGGCCTCTGGCCCGAGGGACAGCAATTGCAAGAGGTTATTAAGGCTCTATAATTCCCGTGATACATAGATAATTTTATTTCTGACTGATTTCATTCATTAGATACCTTCCCGATTGGAAGTTAGACATGTTTTTCCGTATAGTTTCAATGTCATCAGAACGTCAGATGATGATCTTGACTACCGCGAATAGGAGATTCCTTATTGCTACGTTATTGCGTGGTTGTTCCCAGGTAGCACATCATATTGGCTGGAATCCGATTTCATATTGGGCCGATATAGATATATCGTACATGTGAAAAATAATATAGGTCCAATATGAGAGTATATTGGACAAACAATATTGGAATGATAATATTGGAGGAATATTGGTTCAACCTGAGCTGAATATGGATTGTCAGCTACAATATTGGAGCAATATTGGTTGTAAAATTCGTTAACAATGTGTTGAAAAACATATCTATGAATGTTATATAATATTGTTTTACGAATGTCGATACAACAACATCGTATATATATTGTTCCCGACATTTACAACCAATATTGCAATTTGAACATTCTCCCCATGTCGATTCTGAAGCGGTTATGCAATATTGTATTTTCAAGTTAAACGGCATATCGGTTGGATATTGTTTTAACAATATTTGAAACATTATATTCACCCATCTTGATTGATATCATTTTATCTATATCATGCGGAAGATATCGTATACAATTTGCTTCTTACATTTATAACCAATATCCCGATTTGAATATTGTCCCCATGTTGATTCTGAAGCGGTTGTGCAATATTGTATAATTGAGTTCGACGGCATATTGGTTGAATATTGTTTCAACAATATTCGAAATATCATATTCACCTATCTTGATTAATATCATTCTATCCATATAATGCGGAAGATATCGTATACATATTGTTTCCAACAATTATAACCAATATAGCAATTTCAACATTCTCCCCATGTCGATTCTGAAGGGGTTTTCAATGATTCAAATATGGATATCAATAACGGCAATTCAATATGTATCTTATATCGGACATAAAAGAGAAAAACAATATTGTATTCTCAAGATCAATTGCATATCGGGTGAATAGTTTTCTAGCCATATTCAGAAAATAATATCATCTTATATTGGCTGATATGTGATTCACTATATCATGTAAGCAATATTGTTCACATATTGTTTTGAGAATACATATCGATATCGGAATTTCGATATTTATTCCATATTACGCACTCCTAAACCGATGTCGATAGATGGCGCTATAAATGATTGGTAACGTACTCTCATTGCCGATCCGACGAGAGAATTTAAATATTGGCTCTAGACGATTGTGAAGTATTATAACCTGGAGTAGGGGTTAACCGTGATCAACAAGGCGGCTTCCCTAGGGCAAGGCCCTCCCATTGCACTCCGGCTGGGCTGGCCTTTGTGATTATTCCTGATGCGAATAACTCGCAAATATTGGTATGAAAATATTCCACCAATATTTTGAAGACAACATAGCTACATAATGATTTTCAATAATGTACCAATATTCCCAACCAATATTGCACCAATATAACTTCACGAATATACCAGCAATATTGGTATGAGAATATTCAACCAATATTTCTGAGACAACATACCTTCATGATGGTTTCCAATGATTCACCGATATTTCCATATATTACACCAATATTGTTGAATGTTCACCATTAATTTCTCGCCAATATTGATATTACATTTTGTGTCCGATATTACTCTACGAATATTCAACCAATATCAATATGAGAATATTCTACCCACATTTGGAAACTGATATTGTACCAATATCGCCGAATGTTCACATTTTTTTTCTCGCCAATATTACTTTCACAATATTTTGCCGATATTTTCGTAATATTGCACCGATATTGTCCCAATATATGTGTGCTACTTGGGTTGCTATGCATTTCTTGTTTAATTTTAGCTAGAGGGAATTATAGCATCTATAACATCCCAAGGGAGTTATGACCCTCATTATAGATATCGTAACTATGACGATATAAGCTTATAATGTCACTGTCAGAAATAAAAAAGTTTATGCCCGATTTATTTCCAAAACTACAGATATTTATTTGCCTTTATCAGCCCATATTAGCCATTTATAAGCCAGGTATCAGCCCAGACATTTATAAGCCAAACAGTTGGTCCTTCGAGTTACTACTATGAGTCAGCTAGCCAGAAGTGAGGGAAAGCAGGAAGAAGATATTCATCCTCATAAAGTCCGCGATGAAATAACGTCATCACAGTTATACAAGGAAAGTACAAGATCTATCAAAACTGTTAGTAAAGGATCGAAAACATCAAGCAAAACGAGAAATAAACTCATCGAGTTAGAAAAACTAGAATTGAAAAAACAGTATGAGTACGAAATGAAACTTATCGAGCTAGAAAAACGCCATATTGAAGAAACAAGCAGTGAAGATGAGATAGAAACAAGAAGCAGACAGATGAAGACAGAATCTTTGCCAGACAAAGTTGAAAATTGGTTGGAAAATATCCATCCACAACCACAAAAAACAGAGAATGCAGTATGTAAAGAGAAAGAACCTATAGCGTTGAATAATTACCTAATGAGACAATCTGGTGCAAAAGATCTTCCAATATTCAGTGGCGATTCGATAGATTGGCCAAGTTTTATAAACCAATTTAAAGAAACTACTGAGCTATGTAAATACTCCAAGAGAGAAAATGTTACCAGACTTCAAAGGTGTTTACGAGGAAAAGCCAGAGAGAGTGTGGAATATTTACTGAATTTTCCTGACCAATTGGATAAAATTTTGTCAATCCTAGAACGAAGGTTCGGAAGATCAGAATACATAATTGAGGAAATCATTCACAAAATCAGTCGCATATCATATATCAAATAATATCAATTCGAATCAATAATTGACCTTGCGAATAAAATATTGAATTTAGTAGCAACTATAGAAAGCTTAGGACATGAAGGACAATTGTACAATACCCAGGTACTGACAGACTTGGTGAACAAACTGCCATCAAGTTTGAAATTCCAATGGGGAGCCTATCAAAATGAACATGAAGGAAGCCGAAATTTGAAAGCATTTTCACAATGGATAGAAACAGTCGCTGAAAATTTGTGTTTTGTGTCCAGACCAAAAATTAACGACGATAGACGAAAACCTTTCTCGAAAAATACTGACATGAATTTTTCAACTACTTCAAAAAACAATCTGAACTGTGTATTTTGTGCGGATAAAAGTACTACTCACTCTATATACAGATGCAAGGATTTTAAAGAATTAACACTAGATGAACGTTGGAATTGGGTGAAATCCAGGCGAATTTGTTTCTCTTGCCTAAGAGAAAACCACCAAATTCAACATTGCCGCTTCAAGAAGACTTGTGGGGTGAGAGACTGTCGAAAGTATCACAACTCACTGTTACATGAAGATAGTTCTAAAGAAAGAACCTCGAGCAGTTCAAATAACCCAGAAATGTCAAACTCTAGAACAGAAACTTCACGAGACGTCCAGATCGAGAAAAATTTCAAGATATCTGACACTTATGACAGGAATATTTTATTACGGATAATACCTGTGGTATTAACAGGATATACAGGGGAAACAATACAAACCTATGCTCTTTTCGATGAAGCTTCGACAGTGACAATGCTTGATGAAGATATCGCAATCAAGTTGGGTCTTGATGGAGAAATAAATCCATTATATCTTCAATGGACTAATGGTGTATCTAATCACATCGAGAATTCGAAATCAGTGATTGTGAAAATATCAGGAATTGCACAAGGGAGCAAAACATTCACTCTGTATCAAGTCAGGACAGTAAAAAATTTATCATTACCAATTTAAGACTTGAATATTGAAGAATTATCACGAAGATGGCCATATATTCGAAATGTTTCGTTGAATTCGATGGAAAATGCTCAACCTACTATACTTATCGGCCAAGATAACTGGCCCCTAACAATACCACGTTGCTATATTCAGAAGCATTGGAATGATCCAGTCTTAACAAAAACATGGTTAGGATGGGTGATTCACGGACATATCAAATCAACAAACCCTAAGAACGAGTACAATTATTTAATAGCCCAAGAGAAAGAAGAATGTGACGACGAACTCTTTAATCTGGTGAAGAATTCTTTCAAAATTGAGGAAATGAACACAATACATGAAGAGAAATCAATAGAAAATAAATATGCCGAGGAACTTTTAGAAAAAAATACACACAGAATTAGTGATTGCAAATGGGAAACGGGTCTACTTTGGAAGAACGAAAGTGTAGTTTTACCAGAAAGTAAAAGAAATGCCTTAGGAAGACTAAAACAAGTCGAAACAAGAATGAGAGGTGATGCTGCATTCGCTCAAGCATATACAATGAAAATTCAAGATTATCTGAACAAAGGATATGCATATAAAATAAAAGATGATGAAATATTTGTGAAAAGTGACAAAATCTGGTACCTTCCACATTTTTCAGTAGTAAATCCGAATAAGCCAAACAAAATCAGAGTAGTCTTTGATGCTGCAGCCAGAGCCAATGGAGTCAGCCTTAACGATATGCTATTGATAGAACCTGATTTATATAACTCCCTCATCAGTGTTATTTGGAGATTCAGAGAAAAAGAAATAGCCTTTTGTGCCGACATCAAGGAGATGTTCTTACAAATAAAAATTAAAGACGATGATTTGCCATCCCAGAGATTTCTTTGGAGAGAAAATGAAAAAGAAGAACCCTCAGTATATGCAATGTCCGTTCTGCTGTTTGGTACAGTGTGTTCCCCCAGTTTAGCCCAAGCAGTCAGAAACAAAAACGCTGAAGAATTCAAAGAAATTTATCCGGAAGCATCGAAAGCAGTTTCAAGAAACCATTATATGGATGACTATTTGGACAGCTGCAGTAATGAAGAAGAGGCTATCAAGTTGATACAATAAGTAATAGAAATACATCGTCGTGGGGGGTTCACTATATGCAACTGGAACAGTAACTCTAAAAAAGTCCTCAGAAGTATACCAGAAGAACTCCGGTCAATGGAAAATAAAGACATGAATTCAAATGAAGGAAATATACCATGTGAGAGAGTTCTCGGTCTACAATGGGATCCGAATGACGATGAATTTTTCTTCAAGTTAAAATTACAGAAAATCAATCCAGATATTATGAACGGCACATGCATACCCACAAAAAGAGAATTGTTGAGAATAACCATGTCAATCTTCGACCCACTCGGTTTTATTGCAAATTTCATCATATTCTTGAAAATAGTAATCCAAAATCTATGGAAAATCAAACTAGGATGGGATCAAAAATTACCAGAAAAATTTAATGAACAGTAGCAAAAATGGAGGAGAGCAGCGTCGGAATTGGAATCTTTGAGGATTAAGAGACATTTCTTCTGTAATTCACAATCGAAAGAAATGCATTTACACATCTTCTGTGATGCAAGTCTGCAAGCATATTCAGCATGTGCATATTTGAGAAAAGGAAGTGAAGATTTTTTCGAAACAGCATTTGTCATGTCAAAAACAAGAGTAGCCCCACTCAAACCGATGTCTGTTCCAAGATTGGAGTTACAGGCAGCCCTACTAGCAAGTGATATGTTCAAATTTATAGAAACTCAGTCTCAAATGAGATTCACGAAAATTTTCTTTTGGACCGACTCCAAGACCGTTTTATTCTGGATAAAACAAAATCAAAAGAGATTGCAATCATTTGTGGCACATAGAGTGGAACAAATTCAGAAACTGACCAATATTGAATGGTGGAACTGGATTGGCACCAAAGATAATGTAGCAGATGAAGGTACGAAATGGTCGAAAATTCCAAAAATCGAATTTAGTAGCAGGTGGCTACAGGGCCCAGATTTTTTAAGATTGCCAGAGACTCAATGGCCACAAGGAAACCTGATGCATATTGAAGAAAACGAAGATGATATGGATTTGAAACGAATAATGAATTTTGCAGCACTTCAATTCCAGAAAAATATTACTCTACCTGACATATCCAGATTCTCTAACTGGATTAGATTGATTCGTAGTACCGCTTGGATAATCAAATATGTTAAAATAATGAGACATGTGGAAGAAAGAAGTGGATTATCGCCGAAACATCTGGATGCAGCAGAAATTTTGTGGTGGAGAGAAATACAGACAGAAAAATTTCCCGATGAAATACTGAGTTTGAAAAATGATAGAAATATCAGTAAGTCGAGTAAACTTTATTCTTTAACTCCATTCCTTGACGAAGATGAAGTGCTGAGAATGAAAGGAAGAATTAGTCTATCAGCTGTAGCCGATCAATATATGAAGAACCCAGTAATCATACCTGCCAAACATAGATTCACCGAATTATTAGTAGAATATTATCATGACAAATTCAATCATACTGGTCAAGACTATATCATAAACCAGTTGAAACAAAGGTATTGGATACTCAATGTACGCCCGCTAGTGAAGAAGATTGCAAAAAATTGTCTATTTTGTAAGAAGAGACGATGTCAACCTGAAGAACCTCTAATGGGTGATTTGCCAGAAGCCAGACTAGCTGCTTACCTTCTGCCCTTCACCTACACTGGGATGGATTACTTCGGCCCAATAGAAGTGACAGTAGGAAGACGGAGAGAAAAAAGATATGGGGTAATATTCACGTGCCTCACTATTCGAGCAGTACATGTGGAAGTAGCAAGTACATTGGATACAAATTCTGCAGTCATGGCCATTCGACGATTCATAGCGAGGAGAGGACATCCACTTCACATCTATTCGGACAATGGAACTAATTTACGAGCTTCGGAGAAGGAATTGAGGTTAGCCTTAACAGAACTTAACAAAATAAATTAAACGATGAAATGACGATCCGGAAAATAACTTGGCATTTTCTACCACCTGCTTCAGGACATATGGCAGGTTCATGGGAGAGATTGATAAGATCTATTAAGTTATCACTATACACAGTGTTGAAAGAGAGGGCTCCAAGGGACGAAGTGCTGAATACTTTATTAACTGAAGCTGAGAACATCGTGAATGCAAGACCACTAGTACATGTGTCCGTTGATCCCAAGGACATGGAAAGTTTGTCACCTAACCATTTTCTGATAGGAACACCCAATAGAAATGCAGCCCCTGGAACATTCCCTGAAAAAGACCTATGTTCAAAACGCCAATGGAGAATAGCACAAGCCTTGACGGATATGTTCTGGAAGAGGTGGGTAAAAGAATATTTACCTACACTGCAGAAGAAAACGAAATGGTACAGTAAATCGGAGCCTTTGAAAGTAGGAGATTTAGTACTTGTGGTTGATGATCATTTACCTAGAAACTTATGGCCGACAGGACTCATAACGACTACGTATCCAGGTAAAGATGGTCAAGTGCGAGTAGTGGATGTAAAAATAAAGACCACAATATATAAAAGACCGGCAACAAGAATATGCAAGTTGATAGTAGACTCAACGTTATCAGAAGACCATGACGCGGAGAAAACGAAAAACGAAAAACTGAATGAGACACAATAAAGAAGAATGGAAACAGAATAGTATAATCAAGGATTATACGGGGGGAGAATGTTTGGGAAAATACTTTGTATGTTGATGTTGATATAGGGATAAGTTGTTATGAAAGGTTGTTGTCATACTGACATTAAAAAAGATAGAAAGAAAAAAGTTTATGCCCGATTTATTTCCAAAACTACAGATATTTATTTGCCTTCATCAGCCCATATTAGCCATTTATAAGCCAGGTATCAGCCCAGACATTTATAAGCCAAACAGTTGCCTTATCAGAACTTTTTTCCTTCACATATCCTATTTTGAAATGATTGCCACTGTGAATTATTCAATTATAGGGATGAAACTTTTTTCAACACATCAAAATTGGAAGTTGCAACTGTAAATCATGAGATGTATATGAAACAGTACAATCTGTCTTATTTACAGTTACAACTGAATAGTAGGCAAAGATTCGTGAAACTGAAAGTTCATTCAGGATGATACCTAGTTCATAAGAAGGAGTCGTTCTGAGATTGAAGATATAAAAATAGTTACCCAAACTTGAAATTCTGAAAACCAAACAGAGATTGGAACTCTGGTTGAAACAGATATAACGAACTTATTTCAATAAACTCTGCTCTTTGTTTTTTGTAATAACAATTTTTCAGTTTCATATACTTACTTCCTCATATACTTATTATTCATTTGAAATTTCGAAGTCAGAGTTTAACTGATTGAACAGCGGACTATAGTTTATTGCAGTTCCAATTATTGTTGACAAATTATATTATTTTTGACAGTTGGGTTTCTGAGTTTATCATTCGAGGGTTGTTTATTGATCATGATTCGAAAACAGCTCTACAACTTATTCTAAGGTATTTTAGAGGATTCTGGCTTCTACCATTGCCCCTACCTGAACAGAAAATCTCATTTTGAATTGAAATCAAGGATATCCTACTTTTTTTCCATTTTTGAAACCAATGGAGTGTATTGAAAGTGTTGACAAAATTGTCTGAGATGTTTTTTCATTTAGCATGAATGGAGATATAACTTCAAATATCCATATCTGATTTCAAAATATGATCTTCACGAAAATACTACATTGGAGTATGAGGATATACCCCCAATATACTAAAGATTCGAACTCATGAATGAAATCGCTTATTTGAGAATCGAGGCATCAAAATTTTGAATTCGTTTTCTCCTTGTCCTGTTAAATTAACTTCATTGCATTCGCGTCAATATTTTATTTTGCGGCAGCGATATATTCTTGATACTTGATAATGTTGTCTAGTAGTTTTGAAGTATTTTGAACATCGAAAAAACATCGATAATGAGTACTTGATCCGAGGAAATACAAAATGCTCTCCTTGTTTGGAATCCTATCAACTTGATGTCAATTGTATCAGATATTCATCTCTTTAATGAAATATCAACTGAAACAATAATGACTAGGTCTATCTAATGATGATGGAATACAATTGATATCTGATGAATGTTTGGTTGGAACGATACCCCTATCATATTAATCCATATTTTAGATGGGCAATATTCTTTATTGTTTCATCATCGTATTCGAGTTTTGATGTGCATTCAATCATATTCAGGAATCAGTATTGTATATGAAATGATGAATGATGTGAGCATCATCCATCCATTTGATATACCACCAAAACATTAGAGATCAATAATGTGATTCCATTGGGAAAATTCTGGCATTGCTGAGTGATTTTCTTGTTGACATAGTACAAAGATACGTTTCACGAACCGAATGTTTGAATTTTTCATATGATTAAAATCTTGAACTTTCTCGTGAGTTTACATATACTGCATGACATGGAAAATATGCTTGAAGCTCAGTGAGGCTCACTCAAGAAACCAAAGTTTTCATTCATTCACTTCCGAGGAAATTAAGTCAATTCACAAGTGATGCGTAGTTTATAAATGTTCAAAAATCCACTGCTTAAAACTCACCAATTAAAATGAGCCATATTAAGCACATAAAAAAGCTTTTAGAAGTTACCTCCGAAGTTTGGAGTTTGGAGTATCCAACTAATTTGTTGACTGAGAGGAGAAATATTTTTGTGGAATGCAGGCTGATAGCACTGGTAGTTTCTGAGGAAAATTATCTCAATATAATGAGACATTGGATATCCACTCGAATGATATCTTACCTAATCCGCGGGTAGTGTGAATTTTGAAAAAGTCAGATAACTCTCACGCCAGGTAGCTTCAGTACGGTGGATCCCACGTTATTTATGAAAAATCGTCAATCCAATTCACTTGGGGTATCGCATACCCCACCACACCAAAACTGAAATGTTTTTTGCCGAACAAAATACCGATGAGAATACCATGTTTCCCTTTATATTCAAGATTCTCAAAGTTTCTCAGTTTGGCAGCCTGACAAAATTAATGTCATTGACTGGAATCAAGTATCAAGTCATCCATACACAAACGTAGATAACAGGAAAAGCACGATAAAGTCGGATCAGACGGAGGATCGACTCTGGATCGGATGGAAAGCTGCAGCGAAGGACCATTCGGAGAAAAATGATGAAGGCAACAGGATAAAGAATGATGAACAGAATGAACTAAGCGGAATGAATCAAATGAAAACGAAATTATAGATTGATGTGCATATCAACAATATCAACAATAAAAACAGCGATTATTCATTCCTCTCCATATTCATCTGTGTTTGGCTCGGTTATCAAATGAAAATGAACAATTTCATTGTGTCAGATGAAAAAGTATTGCTGGCAGTGATCATTCAAGAACAAGTTATCCAATCAATCAGATCGCGAGATTACACATCGAGCAATTATGTAAATCTTGAAGGCTTTCCTGATCAAAACAAGAATAACAAATTATAATGAGGTATATTTATATCTCCAGCATGGGTATGACATGCTAAATCTGCCGATCGTAACAATGTTGTTTATCCTTGATGACCTAGTACATTCTTTTCAAATCCTAGAAGCTAAAGTTCAACTTTATCTCCTTGGAACCAGAAGTGTTGCCTAGGAATATACCTATGTTTGTGTCAGTAATAGAAACCTAATTCCAGAGCTGATTTTGGTAGTAAAATGGACGACTTTTGTGTCGTTGCAGAAATATATAATTATTTTCATATTCCGGAAATCCGGATGACTTCTGACTGTCAGTAGTTTTTTTTTTCTACTTTTTCGATCTCTCATAATTATACAGTATGTCTCACTTCTAATGGTAACACCCCTGTATCTCAAGTATTCGTAAAGTGAGAGATATACCAAGAATGTACTCTACGAACAAGTAAGGTCATTTCCAGTGATATTAACTGCTCGCTTACAGCCATGGAACCACCTAATTTCAAGAAAATTATATTAGGAGTCAAAATAGGTTGGAAATGACTGATCATAATTTTTCTGAAAAGCAGACAAGATTGGTTGGAAATCACTGTGGATTCGAGATCAGGAAACAGAACGTCTAATTCACCAAGTACCCATATTATTCCTTCTGGAAATTCTCCAGTTCTGAAATGATAAATTCTTTCTCAATTTTTCCTGGGAGCACCCCAGTAACCTACGTATGATTATTGATGTGGAAGTCTGATATGTAGAAAGATACGAATGAAAAAGTAGGATCATCTTCAATGATACACTGCTCGCCAGCACCCACAGAATCACCGACATTCTAGGAATAAAAGTTCATCAAATCGGAAAATTCACTCAATGGTTGTTCTGGAATTGATAATCATGAGGTTAGTTCTCACCATGGATAATGACATGACAATCAGAACTAGGACAATCCAATTCTTTCATGGTAGTTGGCGAGCAGTGTGAATCACTGATGATGACCCCACTCGAACATAGAGTGCATTTGAGGAATATCTCTCGCTTCAGAAAATTTCAGTATCCTCATCAAACGATTCCGTGAGATACAGGATACTGTATAATTCTCATCATATCAACGACTATCACTTCATTTCAATCTTAACTTTGAAACGTACTTTTTCTATTCTCATGAATTGAATCTTGTACAAAATGACTATCGAGAACGACATGTCAATTCAATTCGTTTGCTTACAAACCCATAATCAAATTGTGATTCATTGTTTTTAATAGGTGATATTGATATGATTGAAGATTATAATGATTACGATATATGTCATGATTTTGGAAATTGAAAAATACTAGAAATGGGGTAAGTCAAACCACACCACACCTCTGATGTGATGATTGTCCACCACACTGCCACTGGTTGATCCATTGTTCAAGATTTTGTTGTCAAAGAAAAAAAAATACCCCCTTCAGCTCAAGCACAACCTCTCTCCAACCATATTTATATGCAAACGACGCGAAAATATCCCATCTGAAACATCTGGGGCTCGATTGTCTTTTGATCAAGAAAAACATAAACGCGATATTAAAATTCACCTTTCTCAAACCTATTCAAACTGATACCTCCATCTCAAGTTCTCTTGTGAACGTGATTGATTCAACATCAATATCTCCCGACTCCAAAGAAACCTTCTTTGATGGGGTCCCGATGTTTACCCGAAAATTAGCGAACGCTTCAGCAGAACATCCGTCAAAGGGTCGTCGTGAAAGAGAATAACCCCGAAGTTGTACCACTATGTTTTGCGGAAATGCTGCGGAAAAAGGGTATAAACGTCGGGAAACTGAGACGGGCAGAGCCGAGCTGAATGGCGGGCATTAGAACGGAGTAAATGGCCTCATCCTTTGCGAAGATGTGGGAAAACTATTTGCCGAATGGAGAAGTTGGCAGAATGAATGACTTGTGCACATTCAGTAGTTGTACAAAGAGGATGGCGGATGAGCATTAATTTCTTCATCTAAGTTGGGGTCCCTTGATGCAAACTGATGTATTTAATTGTCATCTTAACCATGGACAAATCCTCGTCTCGTCTCAGTCTGAAATGTTTGTGAAACAATTCAATTCAATTCTTGGCATAAACACTAGATTTCTGATATTTTCAGTTGATTTTTATGTTATATTGAGGACATTGGTGTATCATACGTAATTTTCACATGCAATTCCTGATTTGAATCTACATATCATTTTCGATTGATGATCAATACTTTTAGAGTTTTTGATTTCTCAACTGCAGCATGATCTTTGTGAGGTAGTGAGCATACATTTTTCTGAAGGTTTAATATATTTTATAACTTGGGAGATACTCGTTGGTTTTTATTCACTTCATTTCGAACTGAGAATAGATGTATATTTGATCAAGACTTTGATTTTGAGTGATGTTCCTGGATTGTGATGTGTTCGAATCGGAAGCTCATTCTAGTCTCTTGATTTCCTGTCATAAATATGCATTCAAGACTGTTATCTTAAGGAAATGATCACATGATTATATCGAGCAGTAAATTATTTTATAAATTCAAATGGGATGTCAGGATATAACATATATTTCACCAAATGAGACTGTTCTCAGGCTGTACCTATGAATAGATGAATTTTGATTTTAGACAGCCTTATGGTTGAGGAATGATGAAAACTTTGATGTAGGTATCAGAAAAAGATGGCCAAACGAAAGAACAGGAACTGCGGTATTGAAAAGCTGAATTCATACGACATTATAACCAAGAAGGTCCTGGATGCTGAGTCCAAGCAATAACTCCAGCTGAGATTGTGGAAACGGTTATTCGGTATTGAACGGTTGGAGCAAGATCTGATCGGCATCAACACTGGTCTATGGAATGTACATTGTGAGCTCACGAACTCAATGATCTTTTGTCGTTCGTCATGTGTAGGAGGTGAATTAGAGTTAGTGATAGATAGTATAGGTACTGTATGATAATAAATATAGTTAAATTACTGAAGTAGTGTATTTTATTCACTTATCTGCCGAACCTGAATAAACCCTAGTCGGGATACTACAGCTGATATGTAATGAGTGCTGTATATTCATATAATATTTATGTTGGGTATCATTTCTGCAGTTTCTTAAAAACACTCAATATGTTTTGAATTCATGTTTGAATTTTTGAATGGTCTCTTCACTTCCATATTCTGAGTTTATTTCATTATTTGTATTCGTTGAGAAGCCTAAATTTACCATCCAACTAGTTGATACAGCCTAACGCAGCACATTTTACCATCCTTGCTGAACAGAATTGAATAATGTCGTAGTAGGATCGAGTATTAACTGAAATTTTGTTGAATCTCTATTAACGACCATGAATTTGACGTGATAGCAGTGTCGAGTCAGGGACGCCAATCACAACACTAAAGATGAGTTGAAAGAGAACGGCACTATGATCTGTTCGTACCCTGTTAGGAGGACAAATATGTCAATTTACATCAACGGGCCCCAATCGTATTGACATGAAGATGATTGCATTCGCATTTCTTAATAGAAAATTTGATGAATGCCATCAGATCAAGAAAAATACCTGCTAATTAGAGATGATAAAGAAGTATGAGATTATATTTGAAAGCTATCTGATTTCTTACTAGTAGCAATGTTGCCTGAATGTTTATTGTATTTTATTGTATTCTATTGAATTCATGTATTATTGTTGTTTAGTTATTTGACACCCGTCATTCCCTTGATGATATCATGACCTGTGCAAATTCCGAGTTTTTCCAGGTATTCTGACATTATGTAGTCTGAAAGGCATCATGAAACATTCCAAGGTAACTGCGAATCTGAATACCAGTGAATATATTGTGGAAAGGTATTCTTTCGATGACGCCTTGTCCATTTATACCATACTATACCAATGGAACATACGCTGCTGACAGGTGTTTACGTTGGGTCAGGTTCGCACCAGATGGCGGTCATGAATAGCATCTGGGGCCATTCCTGCACCGATAAGAGGCAAAACTCGAAACCGGTCTGTAGGTAGTGGAGCGTTCCTGAACAATTGAAGCACGACTCAGCATCTAGGAAAGAATAGTTATTTGTTCAACTTGGCAGCAAAGTAGTAGATTGGCTGCCGAGTTGAACATATAATTTTTTCTCCGACTGTTCATAATGATATATATCTCTTAATTTTTCCTGTAATGTTCATTTAAAATAAAATTCAGAAATCGAAGTTGGTGGAATGGTTGGTTGCTATGGAAATGTCCATAATAATTATAGTTTGACACTTCATGAAATTTCTGATAGTTGTGCGGAAAAATATCGGATTATTCAAATGGCAGCAAAGTACCCACTTTGCTGCCTAGGCAGGGAAAGTAATACTTTGCTGATTGATATGTGTCAGCAAAAAATATTTGCTGCCAATCGGTGGAAAACACTTATATTCGTCTATACCAATCGTTGCGTAGATTTCGGGACAATGTAATTCGATGTATTGCGTGGCATATAGCTGAAAAAGTAGTTGTTCTTCTTTGGTGTTCTACCATTCCACTATGAGTATTTTCCCTGATTGGACGAAGTTATATTTTACATAACTGTTTCGAAGGTAATCTTTTCACAACGGTACGATAACAATGAATATCTTTATATTTTCCATCCTATTTTAAATCCTGATGACGAGGCTATAGATGCAGCATGTTGACTGAAAGTGTAAAAATTCGGTCCTTTGAAGTATCCCACAAACAAAATGAACTAACGAGTCGACATTCTGTTCGGAAAATACACCGTATCTATTTCGGTTCATTAGAGACTCTTCTTTGATGTCGTGTTGACTGAAAATGTGCCTTTTTCGTTCGGTTCAAATCAACCGATGCCAGGCTGTTCATACAATGAATCGTGGCCAATATTCCATGGCCTTTTTCTGATCCCAATTTGATGAGCATCGTTTAATTTTCACATTATTAAAGAACTTGATAATGATTATCTATCAGACTACGAAGGGTGATATAAAGAACAGTAAATCTTCACTATAGACAGTATATAAACACTTGAATATTGTGAAGACGCTCAACAGCCTGATAATAATGTTGCTGGTTTGGGAGATACAGGGTGTTTTTGGGGAGATTTTATTTTAATATTCTCGATGCTGAACCCATTTATCAAACGATCAATCACAAGAATACCATTGATATAAATTTGCCTGAAAACATGGATTCCACAGTTTAGTTGTATCCTGAGGGAACAGTCTCTGCTACAAAGGTAAATTCATGTCAATAATTGCAAGACCAAACTGAACATCATATGAATGACCTTAGACCTGAAAAATGAAGATGGAATCGTGTATTCGTGAAAAGGGAGGACATTTTGAATGCTCACTCTAATTGATTGGATATTCAATGTTTTTAGTGAAATTAATCTGAATTTTCTACTCATGATCATTTGTTCGATCAATAACTTCTGCACAGAAATTACGTTTTTGTTCGATTCTGAATAAATTGGAAAAGAAATTGATCGCAATAAAAATAATTTCATACCAGCATGACCAATTACTTCAATATTTTTATATCAAAATATTGCGATAACTGTACACACGACTTTTTGGTGTTGAATTGAAAAATGATGTTTGAGTTCACATAAGATTCGGATCAGAATAATTACCTCAGGAAAGTTATGTTTGAAATAACTCTGTACAATAGCTAGCACCCCTCATAGCATTGAGCAACGAATTCGTGGAATGTGTCAGCTTCCAGAACAAATCCTCACGGAATGTCATCACAATGTTGCCAGTACTTTCGGCATAATCGAAAATAATGTGTGAAAAAATGTTTTCCTCGTACAAGGAGGTCAGGTTTTTCTGAAACACCCTGTATAATAGGGTAATTACTAGTGATGGAAATTGGTTCTCGCCTGGAGTGCGTCACAATCCATATTCCATTAAATTAAGTAGTCACCTACGCCTACCCATTCGATCTTCATTCTAATAACATAAAATTAATTGCGATGACAAATATGAGCTGTATATCAAGCTGCAACTCCCATTTTGAACTCCGTTATAAAATTTGTGCTGAGAGTTGACCCTGCAGTGGACGCATCGGGTCTATCAGACCCAAGCAATCATAAGACCTCTGTGCAAGAACCAGGCAAATCCATTTCATACCAAAATTGGGTTATTATATTGAACATATAGAATTTTTTCTTGCGTATCTTTTGGTGCAAGAGTCAAGCGAATTCAACAAGTTCCTATTAAGTGAACACGGGAAAGGAGTTACCTGATGAGCCATTGAGGTGCAAGAGTCGGGCAAATCTAGGAGTTAACCGATTCTAGCACCGAAATGTAAGCCATGACGGTGCTAGAGTCAGGCAACTCCACCCGATTTTAGCACCGAAATGTAAGCCATGATGGTGCTAGAGTCGGGCAACTCAAGGAGTTACCCGATTTAAGCACCGAAATGTAAGCCATGATGGTGCTAGAATAGGGCAACTCAAGGAGTTACCCGATTTTAGCACCGAAATGTAAGCCATGACGGTGCTAGAATCAGGCAACTCAAGGAGTTACCCGATTTAAGCACCGAAATGTAAGCCATGATGGTGCTAGAGTCGGGCAACTTCAGGAGTTACCCGATTTTAGCACCGAAATGTAAGCCATGATGGTGCTAGAGTCGGGCAACTCCAAGAGTTACCCGATTTAAGCACCGAAATGTAAGCCATGACGGTGCTAGAGTCCATTTTCCAAATTGAGATGTATAGGAGGAGTATACTTGTATAAACTCTGATCTTGATGAGCTTTGAACTTCAAGAAAAAAATCATTCGTATCAGTGATATTGGAATTATATCTCTCACAAACAGGTTATATGGCTTCACTCGAATAAACTCATTTCGGATATCAGAAAAAAAAAATCCAATATCTGCCAAGAGAAATTCGACAGCTTGCAGTAGAATTAGTGGTACTGTGTTGGTTGAACGTGACGAAATTTAACAAAATGAACTTGTGAGATGTGCTTTCTGTAAAGATCGGAAAACAAGATAGACATGTCGATTTCCTGAAAAATATATATGCCTGAATCTGTTCATCAAGTATAATCAGCTAAATTCTCGGAATAATTGTGATGCATGGTGTTTATTGCAACGATACCAAGAAAGCATACCATTTTTATTTCAATTCCTCTTTTTGGGTATATCAGACCCAACGCGTTCTTTGCTGTAAAAATTAATAACGCGTCTATTGCAGTGTTAAGAAATTGAACAAAATTGGATTGTTGAACGGAGCACCTGCAAAATCAAAAAGAATGGGCGTTTTTGAAAATCTTTATAATTTGAAATTTTGTAACATATTCATTATTTATCAGATGAGTGATTCAATGTCTACTTTGAATACGAAGTTATTCGTTCACTACTTTCCTCAAACGGATAGTGCCTATTCAAAAGCAGAAATTCAATTATCTATCATCTTGCCCATCTAGCGTATTTTATCACCACATCACGTGATTTTCCTGCAAAAGAATAACTCTCCGAGTAATAAAAAAAGCAATCTTCCCGATGGCGTTCCGAAGGTTATAAAGAATGTTCAGCGTTTCACAGTACATTTCTTGAAGACGAAACCTATCTGAACTCAGAATGACGTATTTTGCACGCACAGTCATGATTGATGGCCAGAAGAAAAGAGAAACATAATGCAGTACCACACTGGAAATGGCAAGAGTCATTAGTTTTGGAAAACGACTTTTCAAATAATTCCACGGAAAAAAGGGAATTTTCGAATCAAGCTAAATTTATTTGAATGAAGCAAATAAAAGTGTCATATATGCACGACAAAATATAATCTTGAAATGAGTGAATTTATATCTTGTTTCAGAGCGAATTTGAAGTTTGAATCAAGTGCATATGTCTTGCATGAACTCTGGATCTTCTCCAATCAAGCACATCCATGAATTGTTTATGAAGATATATTGAATTGGCTCAAACAATCATTTCGTTTGATTCAAAATAACAAGTTATTGATTCAATCAAATTTTTAGTTTATTCAACGAAATATTTGGTTGATTCAAAGAAATATTTGGTTGATTCAATGAAGTATTTGGTTGCTTCAATGAAATATTTGGTTAATTCAATGAAACATCTTGTTGATTCGAAAGACACTGAATTTCCATTCGACAAATTGTTTTGTTGAAGCAAATTCAGTATCAATTCGGAAATTTTCGGAACAGAATGAACTAAACTAGGAAACTAGTTCACTTCTAGCATAGATATTCACTCTTCAGCTGATGCAAAACTATTTCGAATTGCTAATTATCCTAAGTTCGATTTATCCAGCAGATATTTCAAACACGAAGAATCAGGCTTCACCTATATAATGAATTCGAGGCAGGCATAGACGAGGCGAATTGATTGCCATCTAGAGGCGAAAACTTAACTTGATGTAGAATGAACAAGATATTTCATTGATATTACATATTTCGTTGCTCTATTCAAGCAAATAATCCGTTCGAAACGAGTTGATTGCTACATCGGAATAAGAAAACTTGTATGTTGTTTCAAAGATATATCCTCATCAAAATGATCATAGTGGAATTAACATAGACATTATTTTGGATCAACATGATTTGTTTTTGAGAAAACCATATATTTTGTTGATCGAATTGATATTATACTGTTGATTCAATTAGACTACATTCTTGATTTCAACAAGCTGCTTTCATGAAATAATGATCATGTATCTGGTTGATTCAACAAAAAATTGCTCAGTGCAACAAAAATAACTCAAGCTCATATAATTTGTTGATGCAACAAATCCTTTTTTTCCGTGTGGGTTTCTATACCATTATTGAATTACAGTTCCTGTCATACGATGATGCAATATCAAATCTAACGTTCTGCAAATCATTCGGTGGCTTTGACAACAAATCTCTATTATTGTCATAATGTGCATTGATTTTCAAATGCTGTATGAAAAAGGACTAATTTGCTGTCGACTCGTGACAAACTGGATCGAACCAAATTACAACTCACAAATGCATAATGATCGCCAGGTTAGTTGGGAATAATCAGATTATTTTTAATATCAGTTCTGGAATGACTCGTGTTCTACACACGATACGTTTATGAATAACAGTGTTTCCAACGATTGTTATTGCTTTCTTTTTCAAGCCTGGAAAATGGAAAAAGTTTTGTGAAGTTTGCTGGCGAACGACGGAGGACGTTGAGAAATGTTCATTGAAACTGCAGACTTCTAGGATTGGAAAATGGAAATCACACCCAAACAGATGAAGATAATATGACAATGTCTATTATAATCTTCATAAAAATTTCATGGTTACTCGAAGTGGAGAGGTCTAGTTTATATATGAGAAACCTAGAGATCATTGAAGGTACATATGTTGTGATCTTATACAGTGTGTCCATTTAGTGCGTAATTCTTCGATATCTCGAAAGCCATAACCCATAGAGACAAACTTTGAGGCAAAAACTCTTTCAGTTAATGAAGTTGCTTATTTCAAAAATATCTTCAACATTACTGGGTGTTTTATAAAAGCGGGTCGACTCGGAAACGAGTTTCTTCAAATGGAACACCCCAGTATTGTTCATTCGGAATTTATTCTGCCGAGGTTTACCTTCACATTGCTGTCAAAAAAATTTAAATCAGTTGCGGCATTGCCAAGTTATAATTGATACATCTATTTTTACCACCATTGAAGAGCCATGTTGAATTGGGCATGGTATATTCATTGATTCAAATTTTGAAAATATTTTTGGCATACGGTAGTAGCAAGGTCTCACGTTTACCAATCCAGTAATTTTGCGACATATTCTTTAACAGGGTGCTCAATTTTGCATTTAGAATTTTGCTAGATTGAGATGACATTGATTAGAATTTTTCTAATGAAACACCCTGTATTTTCATTATAGAATTCATTCCGATATCTTTCGCTGAAAAAACAATCAGAATCGATTGCAGCATTGTCAAATTATGGATAATTTCCTAATTTTTACTACTATTTCCGGTAATTTGTACGTCATAGTTATTTAATTCATTTGTATTGTGGAAATATTGTGTTGCTTTGGTATAATCCTTCATTAGGAACATTTACAGGCTCTACAAGTTTGAATTCGAAACAGAGTGGGTTTTGACATATTGATTCAATATGCTACTTTCACAGATTTTTTGCAGACTATCAATTAATTTCCCGAAAAACACTTCCATTATTCGTGTGATGACCTGTCACACATCGCCACATTCAATTATATCTTGGATTTATGAAAAATTTCGCTAAATTCCCTCCCGAAACCCGCGTAGTGAAGAAATATTGTTTGATCATTATGTAGAGTTTGCCACCTTCAATTTAAATGGAGATTTGGATTGTGGGACTTACGACAATAGAGGTGGTCCAAATTTAGAAAAATTGTCCTTATTCTCGCAATCCAAATCTTCATTGTTTGTATTGTTGAAGTTGTTTTAAAGGCAGACGTTGCTTTCGGCATGTTCGTTTGTTTCACATTATTTGAAATTTGGACAATGCACATATCGCAAAAATACCTGATTGATCTATGTAGAACCTCGAATGTCATGTGGCAAGCAATATTCCTACACTCAAATCAAATAAAGAAACCATGACTTATAAGTACCCCTTAGATAGTGATAGTGACATAAGGAAATCACTCATAACTTGCAAACGCCAAAACCGATTTCAATTTCTATACCAGCGATGAAAAGGAGAATGATGTCGAAATAAATCTGTGATGAAAAATACAGGGTGTTCCATTTGAAAAATTCTAATGAACGTCGTCTGAATCTTACAATATTCAGAACGTAAATTTCAGCACCCTGTAAAGGATCATCTCGCAAAATTACTGGATTGGTGAACGTGAGACCTTGCTGCTACTGTATGCCAAAAATATTTGAAAAATTTGTTACCAGTATATCATTTTGACGTATCTATCCTTATCTTTTTTCGAAGAAAATGGTGCATGATATTCCACCACCAAGATTTTGAGAATATTTCACCACCTAAATTTGAAATGTTCGTTGTCGTTCCTTCAAATAATTTTGCCAAATCCACGAACATGGCAATGTCTTGCACCAAGTACTCGTATGAATAGTTACAGACAGAAATATGGTTGATTTTGACCCACCTCGTCATATCGAATTGCATCGAGATTCCACACATTCATCGGGTACTAATGATTATAGCATAATTCAATAACTATCCTTATCATGACCTTCAGGATGAATGATTCTTTTTTCGAAGAAAATGCTGCATGAAGTTCCGCCACCAAAATATCAAATGTTCGGTTTTATCATCCAGAGACAAGGCAGTGTCTTGCACCAAGTACACGTATCGATAGGTACATCCAGAGAAACTGTTGATTTGAACCCACTCCAATACGTCGAAATGAACTGAAACTCATCACACTCATCAAGGACTGATGAAAATAGCATAATCTGATAGTTTTGTTTCGTCATCCTAATCAGGATCTCCGAGATGAGTGATTTTTTCTGTAATAAAACGGTGCATGAAGTTTCGCCAACACCATTTCGAAAACATTACACTACCAAAACTCAATAGTTTTCATGAGCAGTTGCATAATCTGATAGTTTCGTCTCATCATCCTGATCAAAGTCTTCAAGATGAGCGTTTTTTTCTCTGATGAAACGGTGCCTGAAGTTTCGCCACCATTATTTCCAGAACATTGCGCCACCAAAATTTGAAATGTTCGTTTTATTCCTTCGAATAACTTTTCACATTCAGTAACACGACCGTGTCTTGCACCAAGTCCATCAAGTAACTTGCACACTTATAAAGGACCGATGACAATAGTGTGATTCAATAATTTCGTTCCATTATCCTTATAATGACCTTCAGGATGTACGTTTTTTTTTTCGAAAAAAATGGTGCATGATGTTCCGCCACCAAAATTTAAAGTACATTCCACCACCAAAATTCCAAATGTTCGGTTTAATTCCTTCTCAGAACTTTTTACATCCAGGGACATAGCAGTATCTCACACCAAATACTCGTATAGATAGTTATATACAGAGAAATTAGTGATTTGAAACCATTTAAAATAGTCGAAATAAACTGAAACTTCGCACATTTATCAAGGACTGATGATAATAACATAAATCTATCACTTACGTTTCATCATCCTGATCGGGATCTTCAAGATGAGCGAGTTTTTCTTTCGCTACCATTATTTCCAAAACGTTCCGCCACCAAAATTTGAAATGTTCGTTTCTATTCCTTCAAATAACTTTTCACATCTAGAATCACGGCCGTGTCTTGCACAAAGTACTCGGATGTATCATGACCTCCAGGATGAGCGTTTCTTGTTTCAAAGAAAATGGTGCATGATGTGCCGCCACCAAAATTTCAACATATTCCACCACCAAGATTCGATAGGTTTATTTTTATTCCTTCGAATACCTTTTCACATACAGAGACACGGCAGTGTCCTACACCAAGTACTACTATGGATAGGTACATCCAGTGATAATTGTGATTTGAACCCACTTCAAAACGTCGAAATAAACTGAAACTTCGTACACCTATCAATGACTGATGATCATAGCAAAATCTAATAGGTTCGATCAATTATCCTGATCAGGATCTTCGAGATGAACGATTTTTTTTTCAATAAAACGTTGCATGTAGTTTCGCCATCAACATTCCAAAAACACTCCACCACCAAATTTCCAAATATTCGTTTTAAGTCCTTCTTATAACTTTTCAGATACAGAATGGTGTTCGTGGAAACGGGTCATTTTGACGTACTCCTGAACGTCAAATTAAATAGAGACTCCGAACACACGTCAAGGACCGATGACTATAGCATAATCTAGTAATTTTGTTCCATTATCCTTATCATGACCTTCAGGATGAGCGTTTCTCTGTTCGAAGAAAATGGTGTATGATGATCCGCCACCAAATATTCAAAAATACTCCACCTCCAAAATTCAAAATGTTCGTTTTTATTTCTTCGAAATGCTTCGAATAACTTTTCACATCCAGAAACACGGCAGTGTCTTGCACCAAGCACACATAAATTGATTTATTTATTTATTTATTTATACATAATACATCCAACAGGCCAGAGCCCAATTTTTTTTTTTTATCGATTGGAGCGCACGAGAGGGAATCCCTATAATGTTCAAAGAACATCGTGCGTTCCTAGGGAGGATAGGGACAGGAGGTGGGTATTGGGATTTTTTTCGAATTTTTGGAGATTATATGTTGTTGGGAATACTTCCACAGGCAATGAATTCCAGAGTATATCGTCGGTGTAATTAGCAAAGTGCGTAACTCCACAATGACTAACTTTTCAGGAGAGCAATAAAACTGAATGACTCAACTCCAAGATTCGAATCATTTGGATGAGAGCGAAAAATTCGTAACTCCATGATAACGATTATAAACCCAATTTCAATTGATTTTTATTGATATTGATCATTATCAAGCATGCATCACTCAGTATAAATGTTTTAATTACTTTTTCCAATGTGAGATTGCATATTTTTTCACTATGATAAACCAGAAGTTGATGATGTTTTGCCGAACATGTGAACAGTAGACAAGGAGATACGAATATTGCCGAACATAAAATGGCGCCTTGGAGTTACGACTTTTTCTTTATTGAGTTTATTCTGCTGGAGAAATTTATTTGGAGATTGACCGTTTTCCAACATATTCGTTGAATTTTTTCCCAACAGATGGCACAAAAATGTCATTTTGACCCAATATTGGAGTTACGCACATTGCTAATTACACCGACGATATATAATAATAATAGTTATAATAAGAATAATAATTACAATGAGTCAATGTAGTTGAACAAAAGAAAATATATAACTAGTTCGGAATAAGAGTGAGCAATTGCTTTATGAACTGGTTTAAATTTGAAAAGAATATATCTACAGATGGCACATCATTCAGGCATCTACACATAGATGTGATTGGACTATTGAGGTGATGTTGTGAATTTGGAACATCGATTCGGAGAGTCAGGTTTGATCTTGAAGAGATACGGGGTATGTTGGAACTCAGTGTGGATAAAAGCGACGCCGAATCTATTTGATTATTTATTAATTTATATGCAAATATCACGTCTGCTATTTCACGTCGGTTTTTCAAGCTAACGAATGCAAATTTTTCTAGTAGCAAATCGTAATCGCAGTGACGTTCAGGATAAATATTATATTGTTTGGAAAACAAAAATATAAGAATTTTTTTTCGTACTGTTTCCAATGCTTGTATGTGTTTAACTTGGCTTGGGTTCAATACCGCACTGCAGTATTCAAGCTTGCTACGTACAATGCAGTAGTAAATAGAACAAAGAGCTCTAAGATTCGTAAATTCTTTACAATTACGCATGAGGAAACCTAGAGCCCTAGAGCCCTATTGGCATTGGATGTAAATTGAATACTAATTTGCTGTCAAATATGACTCCCAGATCTGTACATCCGTTTACCCTGCGTAGTTTACCATCTTCGATGAAATATTCGAATGAAAATGTAGAAACTTTTCTAGAATAGCTCATAATTTTGCATTTCTCAATATTCAGGGGTGAATTATTTCCAGAACACCATTTGAAAAGAAGATTCAGATCGTTTCGCAGACGCAAACAATCTGCAATATCTGTAATTTTTGTAAAAATTTTCATGTCATCTGCAAAAAGGAGTTTGCTTGATTTAATTGAAATGCATATATCATTTATAGATAAAAGGAATAGAAGAAGCCATAGATTCGATCCTTGAGGTACTCCTGAATGAGTTATGAAGTTCATAGATTGAACACCTTCATATTCAATGATTTGAACTCATTCAGAACGTCGAAATAAACTGTAATTTCGCACACTGACTGATGACATTAGCATAATCTGATAGTTCCGTTTCATCATCCTGATCAGGATCTTCAAGATGAGCGATTTTTTCTTCATAGTAAAACGGTGCATGAAGTTCCGCCACCAACAATTCAAAAAAATTGCACCACCAAAATATAAAATGATCGTTTTCATTCTCCAAATAACTTTCCACATTCAGAGACACTGCAGTGTCTTGCACCAAGTACTCGTATGAATAGTTACGTCTAGAGAAACAGGTGATTCGGAACCACTTCAAAACGTCGAATTGAATTGAAACTTCGCACACTCATCAAGGACCGATGACAATAGCATTCTTAAGTAGTTTCGTTCCATTATCCTGAACAGGATCTTGAAGCTGAGCGTTTTCCACATCCAGAGACATGGCAGTGTCTCGCACGAAGTACTCGTATGAAATAGTTACATCAGCCTCCGTAATCAGTGTTTTCAATTGAGGTGTTATCATTTTCTATGCTGTATACGCGCTTTTGTATTTATATTACTCTATTCGTATTTCAAACCGATTTCATAATAGTAGATTGTTTTATTAGGAACAAAAGTGACACTTTGTTTGACAAGCGAATTTTGCATTTGCGAGGCAGAACGTTTAGCGAAGCCGAGCGAAAGAAAAATTTGCGAGTCGAACAAAGTCACTTTTGATCCGAATGAAACATGCTATTTTTTCTGCAACCGAATCAATTAACTCAAATAAACATGTGAAGTAACCACCAATGCCGTGCCATATGTTTGCAATGCAACAAATATTGACAAATAATCCATATGGTGGGAATATTCTACCTGCATTAACAGCAGGTTAAGTTTTTTAGGATGTTCGAATTATAGTTTCAATATGAATACAACCACAGAGTGACATATTTGTGTATGGACCAGGTGCTCTAATGGCAAATACCGCGCCAGTGCCAGCTATATAGGAACAAGACGTGGAAAATGTTAGGTTAGTGAGCATATCAACAATGATAATAGTGATTATTTATTCCTCTCCATACTACACTGTGTTTGACTTGATAATCAAATGAAGCTGAACAATATCGTTGTTTGAGACAAAAAACTATTGCTTGCCGTGATTATTCAAAAACAAGTTATCCATCCTGAGTATAACGAATGAAATACAGATCAAGCAAGTATTTGAATCTTGAAGGCTTCCCTGATCAAAACAAAAATACTTAACTAAGATGTTTATAATTCCAATATTGAACTATAATGAGGTGTATTTATATCTCCAGCATGGGTATGAGATGCTAAATCTGCTGAAATCGGAAACAAATCACGTATGCGTCTCAACCCAAATAACCAACCATCACAATGTTGTTTATTCTTGATGACTTCCAGTACATCCTTTTTAGTTCCTAGGAGCTAAAGTTCAACTTTAGCTCCTAGGAACTAAAATTCAACTTTAGCTCCTAGGAACTAAAATTCAACTTTAGCTCCTAGGAACTAAATATGTTGCCTAGCAACATACCTATTTTTGTGTCAGTAATAGAAACGTCAATTTAAGAGCTAATTTTGGTATCAAAATGGACGACTTTTGTGTCGGTTGCAGAAAAAAAGTATTTTCTCCTTTTCAGTTCGGCCATCATTAATACCGTGGTAATCGTAGTGAAATGGAGGTCTCAAAACCATCTACATGAGGGTGCAATACATTATTTATCGTACAAAAAGGAATACATGACTTTTCGCAATCAAAATCAGTTGATGAAGACCAATTCTCCGCATGCTCGCAGAAAAATATCATTTCAAAATCCTTTACTGAATTAGCATTCTCACAAAGAGTTCACGAAACGCCAAACACCGCCTAGAGGCATGTATTCACGAGAAAAATGCAAATCACTTTAGAATTGCATTTCAGCATCCCTCATGCATCCCATTTATCAAGAAGCAACGATTCGTTTTTCAGCAAAACAAAAGCGCCAATTCGAACAAAAGTTCAGCCTGCGAAGGCAGGAATCGTATTCACGAGCGGAGATAATAAAACGTGTACAACATTGCGAAGTTTTGTGTTTTTACGTATTCAGCGTAGACTGATACAAACTTCGATCGAGTATCAAAAAGCGCTTCATGCGGAAAGGGGAAGATATAAATCGTCGAAATTGTGTATACCAAGCGGCGGTTTGGTTTTATTTATAGCTCGCCGGAAAAATTACTGGAAATTCGTCAATCAGAGGGGTTGTCATAGGCGCAGGCAAGAAGAGACAATAATCATTGTTGCCCTTTCCATAACCCATCACCCTGAGACCCTATTTACTTTTTCTAATCTATTGGAGCGCACGAAAGTAAATTTCTATGACGCACGGAGAACATCGTGTGTACCTAGGAAGGCTAGGTACACGGAGAGAAACGTTACTTTGCGTGAAACAATCTCATCTGTTCAACTTATATTTCTTCGCATGGAACAAATCTTATTTTTGGATGTATGATAAATTGACATTACTCATACAGGACGTGGAAAGAAATTCTGAATTGGGAAAGCCTAATCACGAATCTGCGATTGAGGTCTATGTAAATAACAAGCTTTCAAATAGCCAGGATAGTAGTTGTCTCCTGATATTGATATTGATGTGCATATCTTTATATGAAAGAGAATTCTCTTTGTGTGTATGTATCGTGTGTGAGTTAATATTTTCATCACATGAAGAATGCGAATTCTCAATGTATTTCTTCATATATATATCCTTTTCTTGTGTTCATAAACATACCTGAGAATATTCCTCCTCAGAACAAATCTTATTTGAGAGAAACATGTTATTCCTCAGAACCAAATCATATTTATTTGTGGAGATTATCAGTCCATTTTAATCACATATGTTCGGGTCAAACAACCACAAGGAATAGATTTTACTTGTCGCAAATGAATATTATTCCGTACAAAAATATCACTGTGTTGGCGGAAATTGATCTTGATGTGAATATGACCAATTAATATATTTGTCACGCACAAAATATTAATTTGTTTTTATAAAATGTCATCTGTACAAAGTAACCTAGAAGAACAAATATTGTTCATGACAAATAATTAATTGATGCATTGAGCAACATTAGCGCCCTCTTTCGGAATGTGAGTATAATCATTCAGTCATGCGCTTCCGTGTCCCGTTGTCTAGTTCGTGTGTCTAGATGGAAATACTGTATTTCCAATCAATATGATTTTTGTGACAACGTTAATCTTTGAGGAACTGATGAACTGCACTTCCGTGATGGAAAGTTGATGTGAGCTCCGATGAGAATGCCAGATTCAGCTGAACAGTTTGAATCCTGCAGCCCAAGGTATATAAGCGCTTTCAGAAATACGATATTTTCATGCATGGCTGTCATATTGTATACTTCACTATGATATGGGTATGTTTCCAATCATGAATAAACCAACCTGATAATGTTACACATATATGTATAGAAAGTTTCTAGTACACATCAAATAACATGAAATATTTCAGAGATTGAAACATCTACAGTATGAAAGTTGTTATTCGATGTCTATAGTCACCAAGAAGTTGTTAGAAGTTTATTTCCATACTATACTCAAGAATGGAAAAATCCTACTGTTGATTGAATAATCCTACAATGTATTGGTACCTATTTTAGAAGAAATCCGAGAATAAATCAGTAATGAACATTGATCTAGACAGGTCGGTTCATGTTGAAATTCTATTGTTTCAAACAAATAATCACTGATTCCAGTCAAATAATCAATGTTTTCATTCAAATGTCGTATATTCAAATCATCTGTTTCTATGAACTCAATGGGAATAAGTTCACTATAGAGAAATGTCTCCTCGAGAAGAGATTCCTACAATCTTTCCGTTGATCCAAGTTCATTCTTATATAGTGATGGAATGATAGCAGAGATTTCTGAGTAACATGTTTTAACGTAGTAAAAGTATTAGTGTGGCTTCATCCTAAGAGCGTATGTTTGGGTGGTGAACCCTATGTGTGAGAACAGTATACTGAAACTGTCCGTATCTGTGCTTTGGAGATCATGAGAAGCAGTTGAGGTGTAGAATGGATCTCCGCACGGAATGAAGTTACAAGTTTTTGTGAAGCAGCTTTCGCGATGGATCGGAAATGATTTTCCCATTAGAGAGTATCGCTAATGAAAATACCGAGCATCGATGTAGTGGTCTTGGTAGAAATTGTGGTAGCAGATATTGTTATGTCAGGCCTTTCTAGAGAAGTTACAGGCTTCAGTTCTGGTGGCGTTGAATTCTACTAGGTTGTTGGTTCTTTGGTAAAGATCGTCATCGACAGCGTTGATCTGCCTTCGTGGTAAGTTCTTAGTTCCCTGAAAAAAAAAAATCTAGAAGAGGACGCATTATGAAGAAAACTATCGTCTGCAAAACTGTAGATAGGGCAAGTGGTTGCTCCCGACAGATCATTGATATAAGAAGAAACAATGTTGGTGGCAAAATTGATCCTTGTGAAACGCCGAAATTGATGGCAATGGTATCAGACGATACTCCTTCCACAACCACATCACAGATCACAATATTCCTGGAAGGAATCTTGGTCAAAGATGGCATAGCTGAGGTGTTAATCCGTATGATGGTAGTTTGTGGAGAAGCCCTTGGTTCCAAACATGGAGACATAGGATCAATCTCCAGTTGATCCTTCGTGGCGAAAGCCATTGATGCTGCCCGAGCTTTCCAGATATTCGATGAGCTCGATGTTGATGGCTCTTGCCATCAATCTGGAGATGAATGATGGCGAAAAATTGACTGAAGAATTCAATAATACTTGTACAGAATGAACCTCTTCTTCTAGTTGGATAAGCGACTATCGTATGTCTGGCAACTGTCTATCATTCATGTAGATCTGAAAAGATTATTTTTCTTGTCAGAAACTTCGATTTTTCTTGACACTCGTGGGGTCTTGGAAACTTTGATCATTCCATATTATATCTCCGTATTCATCCCTCTGACAAAATTTCATAGCCGCCTATGGCCGAGATGTTACTGGGTCACATCCTGATTTCCATAATATGCAGGATTTGTTAGTATATCAAGAATAGAGAGATTGATCATTCGAAGCACTGTTTTTTTTGTAACCAGATCAGCAATGGGGTTCGAATAGGCAATATTCTGCGAACTATAGTTGATGAGGGATACAAAATATGGTATCTGGAGAGTAAGAGTGTAAATCATGAGACAATAAAAGTTATGACCTATAGAGAATACGCCAGTTGTGATCTCAATATCCGAATAATTCATCAACTCCAATACTTCGACATAAATCCATCGATGTATCATTCACAGAGTGACCAATGAGTTCACGGCAAGAGCTCAGAATTGCCTATGGTACGAGATAAAGTAACTCTGAGAGTTTCAACACATTGTTTTCAAATCGTTCTCATTCGGAGATATTTGTCCTTGAATGTCAATCTGAGTTTGATTTTCAGTTGATAACTACCAACGGTCATCTGAATTTGAATGAGATGTTGGTAACATTGACAGAAAATGAACTGGAATCTATGACATCAAGTTCCTTATTTTCAAATTTCTCTAGGAGAGCATAGTAGTTGATTTTTGAAAACTTCCAAGTCGTATCCACAAACACATATTCGCATCAATGAAATATTATCTTCTCATTTCGATCAACCTAATCGTTTTCCATAAAAACTTCAACTGATACAAGAACGAAAACAAAATAAGTGCTCCCACCATAATTTTAAATGACAGTAGCTGAAGGAGTGTTTGATCAGGTTGCTATTACATCTCCCTAGTTCTATTCTCATTTTCGATCATAATTGATCCATAGCATTGCTCTCGAACAAGAAAACTGACAAGACAGTTTTGAGTAAGACAGTTTGTGTTTCTTTCTTCAACTGCTGATTCGATTTTCAGGACAACGGTGAGGGAGTTGGGATTACCTTCTTGATACAAACATTTCCGAGACAATATATGAGTCGATTTTTCCGAAAATCTGATGTTGAGAAGTACGAACTTTATATGTGATAGGGCTAGCCCGCCACTTTTAGGAAATTCTGATTGACATCAGAAAGTTGATCTTATACATTTTAGAGCGGTTTCTACCTGACAAAAGTTTTGCTCGTGTGCTTATGGGGCACCCTGTTTGTTACGTAAATATTCAACAATGACGAACCTACGACACGTTCCAGTTTAGTTGAGCGGCAACGACATACTTCGGGGTAGATTGGATCGACGCACTAGAGCTCGATAACTACGATGACGGAAACCCCCATACCGATCCCAAGGGACATTCACATCATTCGAGGAGGAGTTAGAAGCTCGAAAGGTCTCCCTATCTAGCACTTTTCGCCACTAAAGCGTAAAGTTACACTATCTATCATCGAATATAAAGATAAAGGGAAGGACCAACATAGTGTTTCAACTTAACGAAGACAAAAAGCAACTTCGATGTTTCAAAGAGAATGAATTTTGGCGTAAAACACTTGCAGTGTTTTTATGCTAGAATTCTGTGAACTGACCAAGTTCGAATATTTCACTATTCACCGCTACATGTTGAGGATAAATATAGAATCTCCTTTTGTCTTTATATTCGATGATATGCAGTCTATCATACCGGCATTCGGAAGTGTATCGCACGAAACCTAGAATGAAGTTGAAAGTTCCTTATCAGTGGGGTTCCACGTTGATCCAAAGCCACGCGTTTCAAGAAATCGACAATAATGCGGTTGTTTTATGTAAGTTAATAGAAAAGGAGGAGACTGCGAATTTGATATATCAGCAGAGTCGAAGCCCATGATTCATTGGAATAGAATTAGAATGGAACATGGAAGAAGATTGCATAATTATGCAGGCGTGGTATTGTAGTATGTAAGATAATATAGGGTGATATTATATTGTAGGAATACTCTGTATAATAGGTTAAGCGAGGACAACGCACCGTGTGGGTTGTTAACACTGTTGTTATCAAGACGCACGGTGTATTCATGATATTGGGTTGTTTAGGTTTATGGTTCGTTCCTATGATTTATATATATATACCTGGTACCACCAATAAAGAGAAGATTGATTCTAACTTGACTTTGAGTTGATTACTAGAATGTCTGTCACCATACATTCACAACCCAGTTATTAACCCTGGAATAGGAATGATCATTCATCCTATTACATGGCGATCCTGCCAGTCGTTGTACTGTTAAAATTTACACGATTGGTATACCTAAATACTGGATATGGGGAACCAGCAAGCAAAGGAAAACTTCGTGATTGGCCAAGCAGGAATCAACGGAGGTGCCATCAATAATACTGCAGCCGAAGGAAGTCAACAGAAATACACCATATTCGAGGTACTGGCCGTAGTAGTTGGTTGCTTAGTTCTGGTAGCAATCATCCTGTATATCCGAAGACGAGCGAAGAAAGCACTAGAGAGGAAGATTAGGAGAGAACTTTCCAGGAGCCAGGAGACTGTGTGAAGCCGAGAGAAATTGAACTTCAACCCATAGATGAGCATCGAGTTGGAGTTGCAGCAGGTTCGAGGAGGCGCAGAGAGGACCGCAGGATTAATATGTATAAGGTAGATAAGTTAATTAGTGTTAGGTAGTACAAATGATAGAATTTAGGCATATTTATGAGGAAATTAGGGTTTTTAGACGTAATTTAACAAAAGATAATTCTCAGAGGCGAGGTAATTTGCAATTAGTTGATCAGAAACGTTCAGAATTGAGGGAAATAGAAGACAATTTCAATAAAATTAAGGAGTTGTTTAATAGTAAAAGTGAAAAAACTTTAGAAGAAACGGCACAAGTCAAAAGTTATGCTAAAGAAATAAATAGTTTGATTTCTGAAGCACATTCTATTTTAAAGGACAGATTATCAAATATAGAAAAAGGAGGAAATATCGCAAAAATGGGCGAAAAATTTGACCTTAGGACTGCTTCTTCTTTAATTCCCATTATGGATAACACGGAAGATACGACTAAACAGCTTATCGATGCTATTGAGTTATATAGTGATCTTCTAGATCAAGATGGGAAAACATTCTTGATCAGCTATGTATTAAAAACTAGGCTCTCTCAAAATGCAAAATTAAGGTTAGAAAATACTTACAATTCTATCGATAATCTATTAAAGGACATGAAAGTTCATCTATTCACTAAAAAGTCTGCTGCAGCTTTGTCAATTGAAATTCATAATGTCAAGCAGGAAAATAAATCAATAGAGGAATTCGGAAAAAGTATTGAAGAACTGTTAGTGAATTTAACCTTATGTCAATCCAATGGAGATGATGATAGTGCAAAAATTTTGTCAAAAGTTAACGAGAAAATAGCGATTAATGCTTTTGCAAATGGGCTGAGAAATTCTGAGTTACGGACCATCGTTAAAGCAAGGAATTATAATAATCGGAGGGATGCAATAGGTGGCGCTAAAGATGAAGATAAGTCAAAGATAGGGTCTTCAAATTCTCAATGTTTCCATATGAGAGATCGAAGAGCTAGACGCGGTTTTTCAGGAATCAGAGGAAATCAGTATTTCCATAAAAATAACAATAATAATTCCATTAGGTTCAATCAAAACAACGAATTTAGACAGTCAAATAGCCAACAAAGAAATTTTCCTAATCAGCGATATAATAATAATCATGGACGCGGTAGCGTGAATATGCGTCGTTCAAATCGGTATAGAAATCAGAATAGCCAGAATCATAGAGCTTATCTTGCGGAAAGTTCAAGTTCAAACACTGAGGTCGACAACCAAGTAAACAATAACAACTCTGCGAGTGAACGGTTTTTTCGTTCCTAAACAAAATGGAAATATTATGAACGATGTTGTTATATTAAGTATGAATGGGATGAATTTTGTGAAAATGAGATATGGAACAAATGAACTCATATTTTTGATTGATACTGGAGCAACTATTAGTGTTCTTTTTGCAAAATATTTAGACAAGTGTGAAAGAATTGACACCTCAAGAAATATAAGAATAAATGGAATAGCCGGATCAACAATTTCACAAGGTTCAGTGAATGTTTCTTTGTTTATAGAGGACGTGATGATTAAGCACGAGTTTTTATTACTTGATAACTTTGCAAATGAGATGCATGGAATCTTAGGATCCGATTTTCTTACTAAATATTGTGCCACCATTGATTTCGAGAAATTCTGTTTTTCTCTATGGAAGAATAACAGGAAAATAACCATACCTTTACAGTCAAAATACGATTGTTATACGATTATTCCACCACGTTGTGAAATTATCAAGTACTTTTGGATTGATAGTGATGATGAATGTGTTGTATTAGGGGATGAATTGAGCGAAGGTGTGTTTGCAGGTAGCGTGATTGCAAAACCAAAAAATAATTTGATACCCGTTAGATTATTGAATGTTAATGACAAGGAAGTAAAACTTCGGAACTTCAGACCAAAATGTGAAAAACTTGCCAGTTTTGATGTATGTAAATTTGAGAGCAAGGATTTAGCTGTTGAAAGAATAGATAGAGTGTTAGATCTTATAAATGTTGATTCGCTGAATAAAGAGGAAATAACGGCAATCCAGAAAATATGTGCGAAATATGCCGATGTTTTTCACTTAGAGGATGATTCACTTTCGGTAACTAACGTTGCGAAACAAAAAATCCAATTGAAGCAAAATGCGAGCTCAGTTTACGTGAGGCCCTACAGATTACCACATGCACAGAAAGCGGAGATTCATAAACAAATAGATCAAATGTTGCAGAATGATATTATCGAAGAAGCAAGATCAGAATGGTCTTCGCCATTACTCATAGTGCCTAAAAAATGCGACAGCAAAGGTAACAAAAAATGGAGAGTAGTGATCGACTACAGGTTGTTAAATAAACAGATAGAGGATGATAAATTTCCACTGCCCTGTATATCAGAAATCTTAGATTCATTAGCAGGCGCAGTCTATTTTTCTCACCTTGATCTGTCTCAAGGATACTACCAAGTAGAGTTAGATCCTGCTAGTCGACCATATACATCATTTACAACCGATAGGGGTCAGTTCCAAATGAAGCGCTTACCAATGGGGCTGAAAATTAGTCCAAATGCTTTCTCCAGAGTAATGACAATGGCTATGTCTGGTTTGAATTACGAGTCGTGTTTTATTTATTTAGATGATCTGATCATTTTTGGAAATAACTTAACTAGCCATAACAAAAACCTTGTCAAAGTGCTAGAAAGACTCAGAAATGTTGAGCTCAAGCTCAACCCGAGTAAGTGCGAATTTCTTAAGAAAGAAATTTTGTACTTAGGTCACGTGATTTCGTCAGACGGCATTTCACCTGATCCAGAAAAAATTAAATCGATCCAGAGATATCCGATTCCCAAAGATGCTAATGGGACAAAGCGGTTTGTGGCATTTGCCAACTATTACAGGAAATTCATAAGAGATTTTGCTAAAATAGTAAATCCATTAAACAGACTAACTAGAAAAAATAGTGACTTTCAATGGTCGGAGGAGTGTCAGCAATCATTTGAGACACTAAAAAGTGCTCTTTCCACTCCTCCCGTGCTACAATATCCTGATCTGTCAGAAAATAATCGGTTTATTTTAAGAACGGATGCGTCAGGATTTGCTTTAGGAGCAGTTCTGTCAAATTCTAATGACAGGCCTGTGGCATATGCCAGTAGGTCACTTAACAAAGCAGAATTGAATTACTGCACTATCGAAAAGGAACTACTTGCGATAGTTTGGGCAGTAAAGCACTTCAGGAGTTACTTATTTGGTAGAAAATTTGACATTTTCACAGATCACAGACCTCTTGTCTATCTATTTGGGATGACGAATCCGTCAAGTCGTTTAACTAAATTCAGGTTAACGTTGGAAGAATATGATTTCACAATATCTTACATAAGAGGATCAGAAAACGTATCAGCAGATGCTTTGTCATCCTATTACAGTATAGTGACGTGACCATAGGACTGTCGTTCTAATCAATCTTATCCATTTTTTTCTATATACGAAGGAAAACTTTTATTTGCTCTCATAGTCCAAATGCTTGTTGCAAATTTTGACAGTCATTTTATGACCCCTTTCCTCCTCTGGTTCTCAAGCTATACTTCTGAAATTTGAAATATCGAATATGCCCACTAGAGGGCACTTTCTTACATTCTAGGATAATTTCATCATCCAGTCTTTATCATAGTCGGTTAGAGATTATAATAAATAATACATACAATACCGGGTTTGATCTGGTTAATTCAAACGAATACGACGATATTCATGTTACAAGTTTCCATAAGACCAATGGGTGTGACGTAAACTTCCACTCAGTGGAGAGTTTATCATGAGGAAAAAAATAATCGGAGATGAATATATTGAAAAAGTGAAATTTTTCAAACATTGAAAGTTCTTTAATGGGCGAAAAATAGTGTATCCTCAACATATTATCTTCTCTACTTCGTTTCCAAGAGTATTTCGAAAGAATCTTATGTGGATGTAATTCTCACTGACAGAGCTCCAAAAATGAAAAGTGCTAAATACATTTTTTCTATTCTGGAAAATTATTTGGAAAAAGTATTCGATAGGTTCTGGATAATAACAGCGATAATACTCTTTACTTATAGTAATACACATTGATGAATGACCGTAATTCGTTCACGGCGTAGCCTTTATGTCATGCTTCATTAAATTATCTAGTAACTGTTATTGGGTCGTCATAGCGAAATGAATTGAATAGCCTTTATGAGACAGCTAGGCTGTCCCCTATTCGATTCAATTTTTTAATGAAGGTTTTTCAATTTTTAATAACCGCTATTCGATTTTTTTGTCAGTGTAGGTTTTCACATCGAAAACTCATCATTTGTCTGAATGTTGATAATTGAAAGAGCGTTTCAAAGAAATTTAATATGCTTCTATACAAAATATGATCTTCTTTGGTCACAGGAGTAATAACTGTAAACCCCACCGTCATCTACAAAGCGTTATGTGAATTTACAGAAGAGCATACATACATATACAATTTCGTACAAGAAGTTCTATATTATATCAAGGACTGTCTACTTTCACAGTTTTGAAGAAAAGTTTCTGTTACAATACAGATGGCTCCCTTCGAAATGAGGCCACAGATTATACCAATATCAATCATGTGAAGAAGTATAATCTCAATCTGCCCGAAAATATCCTCCAACCAGAATGGAACGAGAGAACGAATCATTTCGCTGGATTCAGACGCAATGAGACATATTGAAACATTTCATATTCAATCAATCGAAACTCTGGCTGGACGACAATAATACTTCTCAAGAGGAGCTGAATGATTCGAAGAATGGGCTATTCGTGCCAACAAAAGAAATTCAATGAAAAGTGATTGTAACACTCACACTTTCTGATGAAAAGCATCTACTCGAACTAACAATTCGTATTCTCGAGCACTCTATCGAGTTCTGACAAGAGTTTTTTTTCATTGAAGCGGACTTTTGTGAAGACGACAAAAATTATTATCAGAGAAGCTGTGATCAGAGGCCCTGTGAGCCAGTTTTGTATATTGAGCTAAGCATATTTACGAAGCCCTAGAAGGGACACATAAAATAAAAAAAATAAAAACTCTTGAAAATTCCGACTTATAACTCGGAATTTTAAAATTCCGAGTTATAACTCGGAATTTTACATCAAAATTCCGACTTATATCTCGGAATTTTAAAATTCCGTGTTATAACTCGGAATACTGGATGTAAAATTCCGAGTTATAACTCGGAATTTTACATCAAAATTCCGAGTTACAACTCGGAATTTCAAAATTCCGACTTATAACTCGGAATTTTAAAATTCCGAGTTATAACTCGGAATATTGGATGTAAAATTCCGACTTATATCTCGGAATTTTAAAATTCCGAGTTATAACTCGGAATTTTACATCAAAATTCCGACTTATATCTCGGAATTTTACAACAAATTCCGAGTTATAACTCGGAATTTTACATCCAATATTCCGAGTTATAACTCGGAATTTTAAAATTCCGAGTTATAAGTCGGAATTTTGAAGAGTTTTAATTTTTTTATTTTATGTGTCCCTTCCAGGGCTTCGTAGCTTCGTACATATTACTACTGTAGAACTATATTTTTCACGTTTGTAGAATTCTCGATCACCAAAGTAGCATTTCGCGCACAAGATACGAACATAACTATCAGATTTCGCGTCATCGGCACGTCATCGAAGTCACTGAATAGCAAAAAATCTGAAGGGTATCTCCCATGCAGTGTTCTGTAATTATTATGATCCGATTCCATTCAAAATTGGTATATGGCGGTTTTTGGGTTATGAGATCACGATTCTTTTGTGAAAATTAGGAAATTCGAGAATTTCAAGATGGCGGAACCAATATGGCGGATGAGTTGTGTAAATTATGATCCGATTCTATTCAAAATTGGTAACTGAGGATTTTCAGGGTCGTCGATTATGGTTGTTTCGTCAAAATGAGGAAATTCAAGATGGCCGATCCAATTTGGCGCACGAGTATCGATATTGTGATCTGATTCTATTCGAAATTTTTGATTTTAGTCAACATTTGTGGAGTTTCTGGGGTCGGAGATTATAAATCATTGGTTGAAATTGGGAGATTCAAGCTAACTAACAAGGAGCAGAACAATTAATAATAATTCAATTTTTCACTTCTATCGGCAGTTTGCGAAGACTGCTGCGCACTTTTCATTATTGAGATTGATTCATTCATGATAAATAGAAATTATAGAGATCATTTCGACTGTTACATCTCATTTTTACAAAATAGGTTGAATCTTGGTAGACAGCTAACTTTACTTTTCAGTTATTGGTATTTGGTTCTTATAGAGCCATAATAAATTCATTTTCATTCAGTCTAGTCTAAAGATCTCTCGTTGATATATAAAGTGTTTTCGTAAAGTAGTGACTGAATTCATTTTCAGCCAAACTATACATTCCTGAGAAATCTCCAGAAAACGGTCGATTCTAATTTTCAATTCACCACAATTGTGAATAGCATATAAATATACAGTGTGATCCTTGTTATAGGAATTATGACGTTCGCAACAATTTTTTCAAATAGAACACCCTATATATCGTTGAATTTTTTGAATCTCCATAAAAAGCTGGATTCAAAATAGGTTTCGTTACAGCGGCAATTCTTCCGATTGCAGAACTCTAGCAATTATGACGTTTGCAACAATTTTTTCAAATAGAACACCCTATATATTGTTGAATTTTTGGAATCTCCATAAGAATCTGGATTCAAGATAGGTTTTGTTACAGCGGCAATTCTTCCGATTGCAGAACTCTATGTATTATTCAATTTCTAGAATCTCCATGAAAAGTTGACTTCAAAATAACATGACACATATGGTTTGTATACAGTGCGTATTACTCTGGCGTGAAATACCGTATATTCAATTTTTCTCTCATGATTGTGATGAAGAATAAGTTCAAAAATCGACATGTTTCACGAGATGCCTCAGGAATGAATAAAATGGATAAAAATTAAAAAACATCCAGCACTTTCCAGGAGCACTGAATCAAACTAACGCTTCCATACAAACCCTATGTGTGATACTTTTTCAAGGAGATCCCAAAAATTCAATAATTTATGGGGTGTCCTATTATTTGAGAAAATTGTTACGAACGTCATAACTCAAACATGGATCACCCTGTATAATCGATGTTCCCTTAGAAAGGCGAGAAATTGAAAATGAAAAATCGAATCGTTTCTGGGGATTCCTCATGGATGGATAGTTTGGCTAAAAATGTATATAGATATCAAGTATTTTACGAAAGCACTGTACAACATAATTATGGTAGAGGTGAAACAATCTCGTCCCACTCTGTTACTCATGGAATTGTATGTATTATTCTACGAAAATGTTTCCAACGATAATTAATTCGTGTTTACAATTATTCGCAGTGTGAATCTTGGAAGCGAAAACCAGAAGATAACAACATCACATGGTGGTTCATTGTTATTTTATGCCTATGAAATAATTACTGAATTTGAACTGGAAACGAGTGAAACGGAGATTAAATGGGGTTGAGGTGGGGGATGATGAAGGGGTTGTTACCGTTTTAGTGTGTGGTCTGATCTGCCCCTCGATTTCCCTCATTCGACCACATAGGTAATCGCTCGATTGTCGAGCGACTATACGAGGATTCTTACGATAATTGAAATGTTCCATGTTTCGAAATAACGTCATGAAGATAGCGTAATAAAGAGTTAAAGTGTTGCCATGATGCCATGAACGTTAACGAACGTAGAAATTGACAGCTACGCATGCGCATTTCAAAATTTATCACGTTTGCGTTGGTAGTGGGCTCACGGGTGTACGTCCCTAATAACACAATCATGTCCCATGGATATCCTTAGGACGTCCTGTCGAGACATTCAGGACGTCCATAGGACGTTCAAATTTGGTACCGTGGACGTCCATTGGACGTCTGTGGGACGCACGAATGTCCCACTTAAGGACCAACTAGGGACGTCCTTGAGGGACGTCCCTGGGACAACTATCGAATACCTCAATCCTACAGTATTCCTCATCAAGCACTACAGAGGACGTCCTTAGGACATCCATAGGACAACCTATCAGCAACGCTGAGGGATATCAATTGGATGTCCATAGGATGTCCCAGGGACGTACGAATTATTCTTGAATTTGAATTTGTCTGGGTCCCTTCAGGACCAGATCTTGCATAACTGATTAGGACATCCACTTGAGTTGATGATCCGTAATGGTCCGTAGAAGGTCCCCAAAAAGTTTCCGAAGGATGTCCAATGGACTTACGTGAAGGACATTGACGAGGAGTACTTATAGCCTACGAGCAATCATTCGTCGGCGAGGTATAAGTTTACGTCCTCTCAGGGACAACATATTGAAAGTACCGACTAGGACGTCCATAGGACGTTATTTCTAGGACATTGGGAGAGTACAGTTTATGTACCAATTGGGACATCCGACGGACATTCGAAGGATGTCCCTAAGAGACATTTTGATTGTTATACGATCCTGAAAATATTAAGGGCGCCTGTGCAGAGATATTTGAAGGAATGTACCATCAGGGTCATTTCATGGTTGTCTAGAAGGGACATTATATAAGATCTGAAGTCATGCCAGTATATGTACTACCCGGGACATCCGATGGATGTCCCTAAAGGAAAGTTCAAAATCATATCCCATCAGAGACATGCCAAGGACGTCCTTGCATGGGCATTCAACAATATGTACCACGTGGGACGTCTAAGGGATGCTATTTCTAGGACATTTGATATGATGTACCAGCTGGGACATTCCGTGGACGTCCTTGCTCGGACATTGCATGAGATGTACGGGATGGGACGTCACAAGGACACTTATTTATGGTTCGGGACATTCGGACGTGAATTGTACCAAATAGGGACGTCCCTAGGACGTTGTGTGCTATTAGGGGTTATCTCACGGATACCTATTATATGGTACTGGTACTAGTTGCTGACGTTTACACGTCAGCAACTTGTCCCTTATGGGACCTTTTAGCGAGCCCCAAGGCGTTTTTAATGTGTGATGTGGTTTGCTCAAGAGAGCTGGCTAACATACTTTTCAGGTACCGTCCATCAGCTTTCTTTCAGAGTTTTTTCGTATGTGTTTGGTAGGCTAGTAATGTACTCACTACCATATATGCTGCAGTGGCAGGCCTGCCAGTTACCTCTTCATCCCCCGTTAGAGACTGAGGTCCACTAAGCAGCATTGGCTCACTCTCGCGCTCAGCTGGTAGTTTTCCACACCCACCTACATACACCGTCCTACTTCTTTTCTGATGCTCAGAACCACTTCATCATCTTTTTCTGCATGTTTTGTGTAGGCTTTGTTACTAACTCCATGCGCCACTTTCGGAGCAGCACTGTTAATTGGAACACAACAGCAAATCGTGCCGGACTATCCCCAGCCGATGCTCCGAAACTTCACAATATCTGATTCGTGACTAAAATATTGAAAAATACTCCTTGCTCGTGCTGGAGATCGAACCCACTACCTCGCGGTCATGAGAAGGGCGATCTTCCATCGCGCCAATCGCAGCCAAGTGCGTTAACCAAACTATACTTGAAATATGAGTCAGAACTATTGTATTCGGGATCTCCAATGAGTTTTGCATCAACGAGTGCTCTCATTTTAACAGAAATGAATGTTCAGATCTAAACAAACAACCAGAAATAACCAACACAAACCGAAAACAAAATGTATTACTAGGTTAAAGTGACGACCAAAGCGACGACGTCAACTTAATTTATTTCAGAGACAATAAGTAGACGTTATTTTTCGAACGTTTACGTCCACGTGGAGGTCTACGAATAGTGATTACTCAGACTCTCTAAAACATAGATCAATTTTACAAATTCCACTGAATTTGATCGAGAAATATTCAATCATCACTAGCATAGGTTAGGTTAGGTTGATGATTTCGAAGTTCGATAATATTCACTAAGTCTCATAGGAAAATATTCAATGATTCCAAGGATGGGTAAGATGAATGAATTTTCACGGAATCTTATTGACAAATCGCTACCTCTACTTATATTATAGGAATGTATGTGAGTTTCTTTGTTCGGTTTTCACGATCATCATGAAATGTTGTATGCATATTCTTAGATGTGTTATAAATAACATAAAATACTTTTCATTAAATGAAAAGTCACGACGTGTGAAAACATCATTTTATCATGGCAAACCATGATTGTTGAAGACAAAATATATACGTCGGTACCTCAGATAATAATTAGTAGAATACGGTTTCCGTGACTCATGCGTCTCGGATTATTCAGATGATAGAATAGGAAATACGAATTCCTTATCCAGCATCAGGTTGGTACTCCGAAGGCGCAAACTCATTACTGCATGGAAGAAACTCTTAGATTTTTTCTTTTCAGTGACTTGACCACGAATCACATTGACGTTTCATTCTCCTGCGCAACCAGAATGCAAGGATTCGATATTAACTGAATTGGTCTATCTAGAGACAGGGAGCAAGAAATAAAACATCAGTCGCATGCATATTTGACAGATGGCCGACCCTGGAGGTAGACAACGCTGACAACCTCACTTTTATTATTTGTTCTCAATGATTTCAAGTAGATATATAATTGTCCTGTAGTCACTCACATAGTTTTATTCTGAAATTTTGTTAATCCTCTTCAGGATTCCTTTCACAATAGAAGCTCATACAAAAACTTGGGAAATATCTGAATTAAGACAAGAGATCTGGATTCGTGCAGTCAAACGTGATAACTGGTCCGAAATGATGACGACATGAGGCCTCTTCATCATCTTCTATTGCAGAAGTAGCAGAAGGCATTCTGAAGGGATAACACCATTAATTTTTTCGATGAGAACAAAATGAGAAGTATATGTGGCTACAGTACTTTCATATTACAGTTTACCTGAAAAATCCTATTTCTTCGTCTTTCGCTGCACTTTTTGTGCATTGTACCACAGCACAATGTGATGAAATGCTTAAATCGATGAAACACCCCAAAAACACTATTCCTATGCAAAAGGTAATGTGGGAAAATGTTTTGGTCCTTTCTAAATGGGTGAAAAAAGTGGATCTGTTTCACCTTCAGTGTGCACGCTACTTATTTCGAGGATAGGTTAGATGGATGGGTTTAAGAATTTTCACTAGATTTCATTGAGAAATATTCAATTATTTCGAGGATAGGTTAGATTTATCAGTGCATCATAATACAAAAAGTGTTTTTATTATCTCGTTATAGAGAGACAGAGGTATATGGGTAGCCAGTATGGAGATTTCAGTTGAGAAAACTGACTTTTTGATGGAAATGCTGAAATTATGATTTCCTGTTATGTTTAACTCATTGGAATTTTTGATCAATTGTTTTTTGACAGTAGGACTCAGATTTTTCACATGGAAGTGAATCCAATTAGTTTTTGCTAAAGGTAATAAAAACATAGAGAGATGAAACGTCCACGCCTAAATGAGTTTTGTGCTGACAAACATGGAGAGAATGCGGCCGTATTGCTGGCAATGGTGTGTTTTTGAAACGTATTCTTTTTTCTTTTTATATCGCATGGCTGTAGCCAGTTGGATTCGCTTCATGTACGAACATTGAACATTGAAACATCATTTTCCGAGGAAATATATTAATGAAGTGAGACTTCATATTCGTCATAGAGACAATGGATTCTCAATTGTTGAGTTTGATCTACATTAGGTGAAGATAAATCTCATTTTTTCTCAGATATCCTCTACAACGGTTTGAATATTAGATACCTTGTGATCCTTCAACTTGAAAAGAGAGCATCTCTCTTGCCGGAATTACTGAAGGTGACTTCAAGTTTCATTCATTCCAACAATCAAACTTCATCATACTTAATTTACATTCATTTCCATTACTCGATCAATAGTTTCCTTGAAGTTTCATTGTTATCGATGCATTCACGATGTCAACATCTGATCATATTCATATATTCGCGTGATGAATATACACTATTGATAATTCCAGATTTTTTGGGATTCTTCCTCCTCGTTTCTATAAAATAGGAATATGAATATTAGTTCTGATTAAACAATTTTTCAAACGCAGTGACATTTTGGGGCAAATCATCTGATTTGTATGATACAGTATGTCTCACTTTTGATGGAAACACCCCTGTATCTGTGCTTTCATGAAAAGTGAGACAGGATTCATTATTTCAGACCTGAGAATTGTTCATAAAAAATTCAAGTACTTAATGAATAAGATGTTCTGTTGTCTGATTTTGAATCCGCACTGATTTCCAACCCATATCTTGTCTGCTAATATGATTTTCCGGACATGTAGGTGGTTTCATGTCTGCTAGCGAGCAGTGTATATAACTGATGGTAATTTCAATTTGTCATTGATTGTATCTTTGGAATATCCCTTGCTACTGGAAATTTAACAATACTAATTGGATAAATACGTAAGATACGGAGTTGTTTCCATGAAAAGTAAGACAAAAACGGAACTTTTAGAACTGATATTTCTCCAGAAAAGTACGGATCGTCAGTGAATTGAGTGTCCTAATTGCGAATCCGAAGTGATTTCCAACCTATTTTGCTTCCTAATATCATTTTCCGGAAATTCGTGTTTTTCCATGGGTGTTGGCGAGCAGTGTATATCACTGAAGATGACCATACTTGGTCATAGAGTACGTTTTTGGTATATCTTCCGCTTCAGGAAATTTCGGGATCCTAATCCAACGATTACGTAAGATATGTCTCCATTCAGACACACCGTACATAATTGCTTTGGTGTATGTATGTATGAACTTCCTACTTTGATTCATGTTTTGCAGCGTTGAATTATTGCCAAATGTTTCAATATTCATCAATGATTATCTCAATTTGAATGAATACTGATACTGGGTATTATATGATTTGGTCGGTTAGTGATCGAAGGTCCGAAGGACACGATAAAAATTGTTCTTTCCTCTAATAATTTCATCAAATAGGTACAGATGTACGTATAGGTAGTTCATGCCGATGAAAATGGCTGATAACAATGACTGTACGTTCTGGTTCAGACGGTTACGAGCAGTACGAGGAATCATAGAAACGAAATGGCGGACGACACATAATCGATGTCATCCATCAAGGAATGCAACACGACTGCCAGGAAATTGGAGTGTATCACACCAACACGAAGGTAGTCAAAACGCGTACAGATTGGTCGTCAATTTTGTAGCCTAATTGCAATTTAACTAGCAACTTAGTTTGGGGTACTGAAAGCATTATTTATCCATTATCATTCTTCATACTTCAATCATGATTCATCAAAGAACAAGCCACTTTTTCAAGTGATAACTTCTATAAATCTATAGGCATGTTAGGCACTCTTTGGGATGGTAGTAAAACGGCCGGACTCGATTCATTCTCGTTACTAAGTATACGTACCTATACCGGGTGTTTCGTAAATTGAAGACCTTGGGGCCGGAAGGAGATAAGCCACAATTATTACAAAAATTAGTTGATCAAACTAAACCACTCTGTATTCCATCTTCAAAATCATATTAGCCAATGCTAGCTCTCCGATGACAGATGGCACTACTATCATAAGATCCCGTGTTGGCAATTCCATTATATTTTGCATCGAAAGATGACAAGACACTGTTCAAATCAACATGGCGTCAGAGGATCCATTGTGATAGAAAATTAGAGTTTTTCCAGTTTTGTGATGATGAATGTGAACCAGATCCTCTTTTGACGTTGTCATTACATACGGTGGCTCGGTGACATATCCCCTTTTTATGCAAATCATCATAACCCTTTCAATAATTGGCATATATTGAAGAAGGATGAAGCCACTTTTTTTTTTCGAAAATATTTGTTAACTCAAACATCTTTCAATAGAAACTCTGATTACATATTTGCCAACAAATATCAACCTCTGTTTCAGAAAAAACAAGTTGAATTGAAAAAATAATGTAAAATTTGTATATCGCTACCTCAAAGTTGGGAACCAATACTCCCCAGAAGTGCGGGGTTGGGAAGAGCGAGACCTACAGCTATAGTAGAATCCGAACCATTTCTAGGGCATCGAGGTGCTGCTAGGATTACAATCATGAATCCCACATTTTGAAGAAAAATGCTCAGCCGATAGCCGGAGTCGAACCGACAGTACCTTCGCATCGTGAACGGATCTCTAGCAAATTTCAGCGCATATACATACTCGGCCACGGCGTCTCATGGATTTCACGATTCGAAAATAGGGAAAGACAAGCGAATCTTCATTTTGTGGCTTGTCCCCATCTGATCCCAAGGTTTTCAATTGTGGAACGCAGTTCGAGATGTGATATAGGGCGTCTCAAGAAAATGAAAAAAATTCCATGAACAAAAGTTGTAGAAGGCTTCGTTTGTGACAAACAGGGTGTTGAAGTTGTCAATTCTCAACTACACAATTTTTCATCTCCACCATTTGTTTCTTATCGTGGTGGCCAAATTTAGTCTGTTATGTATTAGTGCCATAATTATTGAATGATACCTATTCATGATGATTACAGAGAAATCTGAACATCAGATGTCTGAAATGGACTATTAGACATCCTCGGACATCTACTCACATAACATTTTGAAATATTGAATTTGATTTTTCATCAGTTTCATCCCCACCCATGTTTTTTCCTGAAAAATCAAACATCAATTCCCTTTATAACGGTGCCACTGGGAGTCAGATTCAATAATTCATCAAAGTTGTTGGCTAATTTTGGAATGGTTGCTAGAGGAGATCTGCACCCTGAGGTGTATAGATATCGAGAAAGGGATATATTGAAAAGTACAGTATAACGAGTTCTGCGAGATGGTACATTGAATGGAATCAACGACAAAATTTATTTTATTGATTTATGTGTTGTGAAATGACTACTTACTATTATTTTAGGTTCTATTTTTGAGGTATTTCCGTGACTAATCCTACACAATGTAACTGTTGATTGTCTTACAGGATAATAAAAACTATCATTATCATCATTATGTGAGACACCTTATATGACACAATATCGGAATGATATTATTTTTGTGAGAGCTATTATGAGGTGACCGGATGATTGAGTTTAATTTGCTGATGATAGAGAATTCGATGCGTCCTCTTAGTCACAAGGGATATTACGTCAGTGATCAGGATGATTTATGCCAAATTAACTATAGGTACACATACAATATTCATTTCTACGACGAACGCATTAGTATGATTAAAATGTTCAACAAATGACCCTGTAACTCATCATTGTAGGATTCACTATGAACATGATCGAAGATTCGAAGGGTATGAAGGTAATATTGAATAAATATATAGTAGTTCAAGAAAACAGAGGAACACGCTATTATATAGATAGCCAAAGTGAAAAGTACAAAATAAAATAATAAAAGTGTCATAAGATAACGTTGCAATGACATTCAGAACTATGGGAAAACATTCGAACTCCTAGCACATATTGAAAGTTAGACATGTTTCGCCGTAGTTTTTAATGTTATCGCTACGTCATCTGATGACTCTGGTGACCTCGAATACTGATACTCTTATTTTTTATGTTGTATATAATTTATCAGCACACTTTCATTACTTTACTTTTTACATTTTTGTTTGGCTATCTGTGGTAACGTGTTTCCTCAGTTATTCAAAATACTATTTACTTTCAATTTTTCAGTTGGGTTAACTGCAAAGACGTAGTTTTAATCTTTTCCAAATTTTTTGAAATTATTCCCTTATAACAACCAAAGAATCATAACCTCCGACCTCAAAAACCTCATGGATACAAAATTTCAATAGAATCGGATTATAAATACAAAACCCGTCACCATATTGGATCCGCCATATTGAATTTTCCGAATTCGATGAAAGGATCATGTTCTCCTACCACGAAATATTCCCAGATACCAATTTCACGAATTGAATCGGATTATTCTTAAGGAACTCGCTCGTCATATTGAATCCGCCATCTCGAATTCCCAATTTAGGCAAAAGCATCACGATTTCCGACCTCGAAAACCCCCATATACCAATTTTGAATAGAATCGAATCCTAATCACAAAACTTGTCTGCTATGTTGGATCCGCCATTTCAGAATTTTAATTTCGACGAAAGAATCATAATCTCCTACCGCGAAACCCCCATATACCAATTCAGAATAGCATCGGATCCTTATCACAAAACTTGTCTGCTCTGTTGGATCCACAATCTTGAATTTGTCATTTTGACGAAAGAATCATGATCTCCGATTCAGATACCAATTTTGAATGAGATCAGATCATAATTACGAAACTGGTCCGCCATATTGAATCCGTTATCTTGAATTTACGAATATTGACGGAAACCCCCAGGTACCAATGTCACACAGAAATCTTATGGTTCATTGTCACCAGAGTTATGTACATCTGCCAAATTTCAAATGTTACATACATTCAGCTAAGGCAAGCGTTTTGATTAAAAACAGTTTATATAATATACGAACAACTCCACTGAAGGCATGGCAGTCCTTGAAAACGCGAAATAATTTTCTGAAGTCTCATTCATCTCATTCAACCAACAGGAATCGATAGCAAGTAATGCACCTGACGCCTTTTTTGTAGATTATTTCATCTGATCAGGATCTTCATCGCATGATGTAAAGTTTCCGCAGAAAAATCCTGATAAACGGTTCGGTTACAACATCAGAAAAACACGCTCTTGTTGTCAGCCGAACTATAAAGAGGAAAATGAATAGTTTTTTGGGAACACTTATGAAGCAAGCATCTATAGATTGCCAAAGTAAAAGAGTAGAAAGAGAAAAAAACGTAAAAACGTGTGGATGAAAAAACATAAAAAATATGAGCACTGCAGTAATTAGTATTTTATAAGCTGTGTATTCATCAACACGCTATTATTATTTTTCCTTCAGATTTTTTAGTTTCATTAACTACTAATAATTTTTGTTCTACACTCACCGGCAAAATAAACCAGCCACCAAACAATTTGCTCAAATTGTTCACACTATAACTTTTTTAATCCTAGTCGGATTCATGAGAAACCAAAGTTACTCTTTCTTTCACCCTATCCTTCTCAACGCCCTGTGGCAAAATTGCGTGACTGCATATGGCTTCATTATGCTTCGGATTGAAGTGTGATCCCTTCTTAACACGAAAGTTTTTGATTCACATCAATATCATATTTTTGAAAGAAAATACGAGTGTTTCAAGAAAGTATGGTGTTTTTCAATTTTTTTACCAATAATAAGATCTTACATGAACCTATTGATTAACAACTCCAAGGATCAATATCACATATATTATATCATATCATACCATACTTTCTTAGCACTTACCGGAAAATCAATTACAAAAAACAAACAAGAAGCAGGCCTGTAGTCAATAATGAGTATACTCTCCTCGACATTGAATTACAGCATTCAACCGCAGTGGCATCGAATTAATCAAATCACTCAAGTAGCCTTGAAGAATTGATCAAAATCCTCCTTGAAGAGCGAATCATACCTCTTGAAGAGTATCTGACAAGGCTGGGCGAAGGCGAATGAACCTCTAGAGGTCACTCCTAAGATAGGTAGATAGGTTCTAAATTATTGTTATAGAACATCAAAAAATCTTCACTTTTTTGAAACACATGCATCTTCTCTCAAAAAGAAGATATTAACGTTATTCAAGAACCGTTGTATGAAGAAGGAACAGAAGAGGATCTCACTTCAGTTCAAAACATGCTGAAGCAGAAGGTTGGAGAATGGTTCTGAATTATTGTAAATAAAAATTTTGAATATCCATATTCTCTTGAAACACTTGTATCTTTCTTTGAAAAGTGGTTTTCGACGTGAATAAGGCACCATCATGTAGAAAAGAGATAACTCTTCAATCTAAAACATAATGAAGTTAACTTAAACCACTCACCTTTCCCACATGGCGTTTAGAAGTTTTAAGGGTGAAAAAGTAACTTTCGTTTTTCCCTGTATAATGATCGAGTCATCAGATTTCTTTAGTAGGAACTGATATTTAGGCTAACATTTGGAAACATGAATCTACGAATTGGTCGGAATTTCACCAAAATCGGACCAGAATTGTTAATGTTACAGAGCAAACAATTTGGCTAAATCATTTGGTGGCTGGTTTCTTTTGCCGGTGAGTGTAGTTATTTTGGATTTCATTATTTCTGGTTCGTTCAAATTATATTTTTTTGTAAATGAAGCTGGTGATTGAAGTCTGTTAGAATTTGATCACCATCACGCATCTCAAAGTATTATTATCATTATTCATAAGAGATGAGCATTAGGTTCAGACGCATTTCTCATCTATGAATTCACTCATTAAAAGGGAATAAAAGTCTTCTCATTCGCAACAACTTTTCTTCACTGTCTCTCCACTCATTCCCATTACTTCATTGATTATTTTTTTTACATGTCAAAATGTGACGTTTTCCTTGTTTCAACCAATATCAATGCGTGATTCTAGCCAATCATTCGGAATCATACTGATAATTTGTTAGTATCAAATTACCGCGATGACTTATTCACGTTTGGATCTTCCTTCAAATGGATACAAAAAGGGACCCATAGACTGCGATGTTGATAGGCTGTTTTGTTCGACTAACAAGTCTGTTCGAACAAAAATTGCGCACAACCGAAGTGTGTGGCTGTAAAATGTTCGTTTTCGCTGGCCACACACTTTAGTTTTGTGTCTTTTTTGTTCGAACAGACTTGTTCGACGAACAAAACGGCCTACCAACAACGCAGTCTATGGGGCACCTTTAGAGAATTAGCATTGACTTGACTTGGTTGTCAAGGTAACGCAGCTATTTGTCTCAATGTAAACATTTCGAATTCAGAACCGACGCCATTGTTAAGTATCAGTCAGACTTCGTATTTTGTGATTTTCTCTAACGTTTAAACGAGTTGGTATAGGTTCGGAAAAACTTTACAATTATTATTAGTCATTAACAGAAACCGACATGAGCACGAGATTTGGTCAAAGCTCGGCTGATTCAATACATTTAGCTGTCGAACAAGCAACACCAATCAACACCACAAAAAGCAAGAATACGATATGGAAACAGTTTTTGGAGTTCTGCCTTGAACGTAATTATGAGTTGACTGCAACAACCGAGATGAAACAAATCGCATCAATTATGGAGGACTGGGCATATAACATGCGAAAAAAAAATGGAGAAAACTACAAAGAATCTGTTGTCAAAACTTTGTGGAATGTCACCGCAAAACTTATCCAGGAAAAATATTTCAGGGAGTATAATAGAAACATTGATCCGTTCACTGATATTGAATTTAAGACCGCGCGAGATGCGCGGAATTGCAAACGTCGAGAACTTCAACATATTCCTGAAAAAAGAAAAGCATCTTCTGTTGCTCTCAAGAAAGAAGAAATAGAAAAAATGATAGCAGCATGGGACGAAAATACTCCAAATGGCTTACAAAGGAAGTTTTATCATACTGCTAGCTACGAATTGGCTTGGAGAGGCGGAGAAGCGACAAAAGCATTAGTACAGTATTTTAGAGAAGAAATGGATCATTATGGAAATCAAACTGGAAGGATAGAATATAATCCAATAATTTCTAAAACAGCACAAGGAGGATCGCACAGGTTATCTGATAGCAAATTTTTAACGCCAAATGAAAATGAGACTGAAAAATGTCCAGTACGTCTCTTTCGGAAGTTAATGTCGAAAAGAAGTGCAAATATTCAAATTGATCGTTTATTTTTAACACCTAATCCAAATTGGCAGCAACCTTTGTCTAAGGGGTGGTACAAAAATCTTCCGGTAGGACAAAATGAAATAGCAAAATGGACAAAACAAGCGGCCCGAAAGATTGGCTTGGATCCTAGCAAAATCAAGGTTACAAACCATTCACATCGTTCTTCTGCTGTGACACAACTCGCTAAAAGTGGAGTAAGTGAGCAGCAGTTGTTGAAGATAACTGGACATTCATCTGCAAGCTCCATCAAACCCTATCTTCAACTTGACAAAGAGCATCACGCAAGCATGATAAACAACTTGAGAGGAAACACTGTTTCGACCTCTTCATCTCAAGGAAATTGTACAATAACATACAATAATTGCACCATTACAAACGTAAATTGTAAACATTCTTGATTGTTTGATATATAATTATTTGATATATAATTGTTTGATATATAATTGTTTGATATATAATTGTTTGATATATAATTGTATGATAAATGATTGTTCAATAAATAATTGTTTAATAAACATATTCTGGGGCATTTTGCGAAATAGTAAAAAAAATAATCACGCCGAATTACATTCGTGTTGGTTATTTTTTTAAATAATTTTAACTAGATTTAGCACTCGTCTTTGTTGCTATTGAGAAATCCCACTCGTGGACTTCGTCCACTCGTGAAATTTCTATAGCAACAAAGATTCGTGCATCTAGTTAAAATTATCAAAAAATTACCACCACTTGTGTAATTACTGTTGATAGTTCCCTTTTTGTTCCATTGTCATGAATGCATGCACAATGTCAACACTTGATTATATTTATATCCATGATCAATAATTTCCAGTTCCTGTTCTGAATTCGATTCTAGGAATTGAATCTCCTAGTATGATTCGTGTTTGTCAGTTTTGAATAACTACCGAATGCCCAATCCCATTGTTCACTATTTCGATTACATCCGCGAAATTGATTTTGGCAATTTGGCATAGAAGTATTGTTGACGTATATCAGTGCAATAGATTAATCTGTTCCTCCAACGTAGAACTTTTGTGTTTCTGTGGAATCCTCTCTATTCATTCGGTCGGTGATTTTTTTATGAATTTCCTTGAAAATCTTTTTTTCAGTAAATAAGATTGATAATCAGAGAGACAAGTTGCAACAAAACCAAATATCTCAGGGCACTTTCTGGAATTTTTTGGGCTGGTTTTAGAAAAATGTTGGACCAGATGGATGCTCTAGTTCGTATTCTTCAATTCGAACTTCCACCGTGCTACTTCATCTACAACTATCAAATGACCAGGCCCAGAAACAATCAATTATTGTTTTGAATGAAACCAGAAGGCTCTTTTGGTAATAGTTAACGTCGCATGAGAATCTCGAATCCTCGTTCTCAAAAAAATCCACAACCGTTCACGAAAGAAGAGAATTCAACAAAGCTTTTTACTGCCTTATCATTTTTGTCGCATCAAACCGCGCGACACTACATGTTTTATTGAAGAATTCAATTTTTAACTCTAGGTTCATTTTTGATCGAGTTTCTCTTGAATTTGTCTTTATGAAATCTGTTCGTTTATGGAACATTCTTATCAAACAGTTATAACTGTATAGTGAATGAATATTCATAATATTGGTTTCTTGATATAACGCTCTTGTTGAGAACAGTCTATTTTTTTTTAAGATGAGTTTTAATAAAATATTTTGGGCTGTTTGTAATGGATTAATAGCAGTTTTAAAAGCTGCACCCCAAGAAGGAATACAATATTTTATTATAGATTCGGCAAGAGAGGTGTAAAGTATGAGAAGATTTTTTTTGGATAGTATGTCACGTAGTTCGAAGAAAGTGTGCATTAATACTCTGAGCCTTTTTGTAACAAAGTTGATATGCTCCGTCCATTTTAGGTGTTGATCTAGTATAACTCCCAGGTATTTTATAGATTAAGTTTGTTCTACGGTCTGACAGTCACAAATATCTCGGTTATCACAAAACGGTATATGCATGTTTATTTTGAAGTATTTAGGTTGGTCTCGGAGGGTAGGGGAAAAGGTTAGATACTTTGTCTTATTTACATTCAGTGATAGTTTATTATTGTTTAACCACATGTATATTTTTTGCAAATTTGTTTCTACTGTCTCTCTTATTTCTTGCCATGATGTACCGGTATAAATTATCGCAGTATCATCGGCATAGCATATTATATCGCCAACGAAGTTATCGATTTTTGTTATGCTATTGATGTAAATAAGAAAAAGCACCGGTCCCAACACGGTCCCCTGTGGTATACCAGTGTGTACAGTCAGTTCGTCACTTATATCATTCCCAATCTTTACTCGTTGAATTCGATTTGATAGGTAGTTCTTCATCAATTCCAATGCATTACCTCGAATACCATAATTATTTAATTTATTCAACAATAGTTCGTGATCAACGGTACCGAAGGCCTTGGCCAGGTCCAGGAAAACGGCCAAGCATTTGGTTGACCTGTCCATTGCCTTCACACAATTTTCGAGAAAATTCATTATGGCATTCTCAGTGTTGGAATTTTTCACGAAACCGAATTGTTTGTCCGTTATTATATGGTGTTTATCCAGAAAATTAACGAGTCTTTTCTTGGCACATTGTTCAAATACTTTGGCTAGCGTATTTATGACAGATATTGGTCTATAGTTATTGAGTTCGGATTTTTTTCCCGCTTTAAAAATTGGTGTTACATTGCTGATTTTCCATTGCCAAGGAATGACGCTCGTTGAAAATATTTGATTGATGATGTGGACAATGGGGACTAAGATATTAGTATGAATTGATTTAGTAATAGTAATAGTAATTGAATATTAGGGGGTATACCGAAGTTACCCAATTTTTGTAAAAGTTGTTTGTGAGAAACTTTGTCGAAGGCTTTGCTGAAATCAGTATACACAACATCCACTTGGTGACGACTATCGAGTGAGTTTGATACATACTGAGTGAACGTGCATAGGTTTGAGACTGTGCTTCGAGATTTCATAAATCCATGTTGGAACTCTGATGAGGAGTTACCTACATGAGAGTGAATGAGATCAAAAAGAATGATCTCAAACAGTTTCGAGAAAACTAGATAGAGATATTGAGGTTGGAAATTTCTCAAAATGTCAATATGTATCGTGTCATGATATGGTTCGCTATTAATATAGGATACAATCCAAAGTTAATATACGTAACAGGCATCCAATTGAATTTATTATGAATGCAAAAAATGCAGATTATCCAACGCGAATGTAATCTGTTCTTCTGCAGCTATATTATCTTTGTTACATTCATTTCACTTTGAGCATGTGGCAATTGAATTCTCACAATCACAACATTCAATTTTGTTTCAGGTAAGGAATAAATACAAACCAATCGAGTTTCAGAATCTCATAGACCTTGGACCAGGACCACCATTACAAATATCATACCATAATGGTATATAAATATGAATAATCCGTTCCGAATGAATTTCGAATTGTTAATTTCCACTGAAATTCAATCACATCAGAGTTTTGCGCCGATGCAACTGCACAATAGAAAATGATGCTTTTCATCTTGAAGGAAATCGAGCATCTGAAAAATACAGACATAGCTACCTAACTGAAGTAAAGCAGGCTTCAGTGAATTTAATAAAAGTCGGTAAGCAAAGTGCATGTTACGAATTCTAGTGCATTCAATTTACCTATTATACCTGAATTCATATTTTATATCTATGTCTACATTATTTCCAGGCCCATTATACATCACGAAAGCTTCTATAGTGAGTTCAGTAGATTATACTATGAACTGAATTATTATAGCGTGGCTTGAATTTCAACTTATTCAAATATTCAGTTCTATATGGAGATTACTGGACAACAAAGCTGTCACAAACCAAGTTTCAGGTTGAGTCATCCGTTAACTTTTGAATCATTCTAATAGTTATTTATTATACAAGGGAAAAAAGTAGTAGATTGTAGCTCCAGGTTGTGTTGTCTCCCGACGCGTAGCGGAGTGAGAAAAAAAAACCGTGAGCTAAAATCTAATATTTTCCCGTGTATAATACACCATTATTTTCTGTGGCAAAAGAAAGGACGAATCAATGTTGAGAAGATATTATATTATTTTTGAATCTAAAAATTGTCGACGTGAAATTTTAAGATTTTAACAGTAGGGACACCTGCGTTGTAGGCATCTTCATCATTTTTTTGAAGTGATAAAATATCTCATGTCACTTCTGTCAGTCGGATTCTGTGATTTGATTTGAAAAAATTGAGAATTTAGTGGTTGTTTTTAGTAATATACGTAACCGCGAAGTCGAATGGAGGGTGAAAGGACTTGCAGTTCTTTCTCGGCGACGACATTATTGACTCATTTTTTGGAAATATAGCACAACAAAAGCCATCCGGGAAAAAAATGATAATTTTTTTCTCACAGAAAAATAGTTTTTTATTATACAAGGGAAAAAAGTGGTAGATTTTAGCTCCAGGTTGTGTTGTCTCCGGACGCGTAGCGGAGGGAGACAAAAAACCGTGAGCTAAAATCTAATATTTTTCCCGTGTATAATACTCTATTTTTTTCTGTGACAGAAGATAGGACGAATCAATATTGAGAAGATATTACATTATTTCGAAATCTGAAATTATCGACGTGAAATTTTAAGTTTTTAACAGTGGGGACACCTTTCTTTATAGGCATCTTTATCATCCTTTTGAAGTAATCAAATATCTGATGTCACTTCTGTCAGTCTAATTCTGTGCTTTGATTTCAAAAACTTGCGAATTTAGGGGTTGTTTAGTAATATACGTAACCGCGAAGTCGGATGGAAGATAAAAGGACTTGCAGTTCTTTCTCGGAGACGGTATTATTGACTCATTTTTCGGAACTATGGCACAACAAAAGCCATCAACAGTGTATATATATGTGATATATATCCGGGAAAGAAGTACTCACTTTATTCCCACGGGAAAAAATGAATTTATGAAAAGTGACATTTTATAACCTGCCAACAAAGATGAAATGCCAAACATTTTTCCGTCACAGAAAAAAAATATTTATGGAAAGTGACATTTCATAACCTGCCAACAGAGATGAAATGCCAAACTTTTTTCCCGTCACAGAAAAAAACAATTTCACTATCTGACACAATCATTCTGTCCCATTTTTTATCACCCTCTTTCTCTCTATATCTCTCTCCCATGGAATTATAGATATCCATTTTTGAACACAATTCCGTATACTTTCCAGTGATTATTCCAAAACCGATTATTATCAAAGTGAGTGAGGTTGATTATTAAATGTTTCTTAAGAAGAATACACCGTTGGGCTGATATATTATGTATGGTATCACAAGCGTCCCAAACACTTTAGGAAAAAGTTTATTGTCTAGGTAAGTATGAATACCCTCTTACTGGACAATTTGATAAACACATAATGACTAGGTAACTAGAAAGAGAATAAAAAACAAGTATTACGATGTGCTGTGCTCATACAAATGGAAAAGCATGAATATCATCATTTAAGGAAGATCACACTAACATCAAACGACAAAAGAATATCTACATTATGGGTAAGAAGATGAGATTCAACCATGATCAACCATTGAAAATAATCTGTTCAATATCTTCCCTGAATTCCGCATAATATAGCCAGATGGATATGTTTGAACGGATTTGAACACCAAATCAGTAAGCCATTTTCAAACCACGATTCAAGATTCATTCATTATAAGAAGAGCAAGTTTTCGAATCTATTCTAAAGATTAGTCCAAGTATTTCTTCAGTAGGTAATGCAGTTCCACTAATGTTTGTTGAAACAGGCATTAAAATAGCCTCAATCGTGATTTTTCATGGAGATAAGAAGGGTTTTTGAGTGCTCGTGAATACCCTCACTGTTGATCTCTTTTTAATGACCTTTAATGCATATCACTGGGCCAACTCCAATATTCAATCTCCATCTAGCAGCTGCGACTCAATGAAGCGATCTGCCTGACCTGATATCAGTAGATAATATCCGATCAATGCAAACTTTGAACTGTTTGTTACCTTCAAAACTCCCAGAGTACAAGACTGAAATTGTTTTCTAGTTCCGATAGATGGCAGAAGTGCCTGATTCAATGAAAACCGTAATATCCCACATCAGCACCATCTCTACGGAAACGGTCAAACATCATTTAAAGAACATCGATCTATTTGGCTGCGCCATCTAGGATGTGGAACCTGAAGTTTTGAATACAGAGTTCTCTGCTACGGATCGATGAAGTTGCTAAGGTCGAAGGATAAAATAAAGAGTTCTGTTATCATGAATCGATGAAGTTGCGGAGTGTTGAAGTTCCGAAAACTCCATTCCTGCTGTATCCTGACAAGAACTCCATCATTTGCAGCAGCACAGTTCCCTAGAGAGTATTCAGGAGCTTTTACGATACTTCTACAGATGGTGGAAGAATTTGAGAATCGGAAGTTCGTGATGAGAATGAACTAGCGAGACTATGAAAGCACAAAGTCATTAAAAAGTGGTTCGATATTTTCTTCATTAGTAGGCAAAACGCTGATAAGTAAATTTATAACCATAAATTGCTCTTGATGACTGATAAAAATTCGTAGTAGGTAATGCCACTCATTTCGAACAATTTTCTTTACCAACTTCCAAACATTCCTTGAGAGTTTCGATCGATCCAGGTATATTTTTATCATACAGTCGACTCGAGGACGCCATTTAAGTTAAGAAAAAGCTTAACGAGCCATCGCTATTTTTAGGATAAAGTACTTCTATAATTCAACTTTTTTTTTCCTTTCTTGTCTCAATGAAGGATAAACTGATAGATACATCTTTAATCGGTTGCTTGATTATATTTGTGCGAGGAAATTCATGATGAAAATTTTGGGAAATCATGTCTATATCCAATTTAATTTTCAGTATGGGTATATGATTGTAGGTATATTTCTTTGTTTGCTGATGATGGATATATATATTGGGTACTCACTTATATAAATACATATCGAAGGTAATACTACTAGTCCTTCAAAAATATCATCGACCAATATCAATCTGTCATTCTAGATATTCTAGTCATTTGGTTTTATACTGGTTATACTGCATGGTCCTCGATCGATAATTTACATCGAACTGTAAAAACAAAATAATAAATAAAAAGTAAACACTCAACTGCGTCAATTTTATTATTCTTATAGGTATTGTAACGAATATGGGTTTGCACAATGGAGTTCAGTACAGAGAACACTACCAATGAGTATATCTATATTCTTCCACAATTTGACAATCTAAAATAGAGATAGTCCTAACATGATGCTGACTACAATAACATAGAATGAGTAACTTACCTAACACCAGGTCCAATTGCGTTACGCAGATAGTATCGTATGAATCTGTATATCAATCACACCACTAGGCTGTTGAATATATCTCATGAAAGAGAATAGGATTTTTGAAAACAATTTCATGCAGCCGTAAATAACGTCTACCATAACAGCAGTCTGGAAATCTGGACAGGATGTTAATTTATTTTATTGATATTGATAGTCCGTATGTTCAAGCATCCTGCTACAGTATGTGTGATGTTTGATTCGATAGTGAATATCACTGAATTAAACAGAAACTATCCTTTCCATGCACAACAACATTTCTGGGTCATAGTTCGAAACCAGTTGAACTCACCTGCGTTAATAATCTTCTTATATTTATATGTGTGATGATTGAGTCGATAATAATGATTATTATTACTAGACAGAATGAAAACTATCTCTTCCAAGAACTCAAGCAATAACATTCTCAGGGTATAGTTCAGCAATGACATCAGATACTAGATAGTAGCGTTCATTAACAGGACGCAACAAATAATCCAAGAGAGCCAAGAGTACAGAAAATTGCTTTAAAATTCATCATTAACGAAAAGTATGTGGACCACGGTTCATGTTCAGTTTTTCGAAAGTTATGTGGAGAAGGAAAGTAGGGAATGATAATTCTCATTACCATTGTCCTATTACCTGTGCCTAATTACCAGTTTTCCAGAATTGAAGCATTCTCTTGCGGTAAAAAGCCTATGTTCATCGAGAATGATGTAGTCTTCTTATGCCCAAATACACTTCCAAATCGCTATAATAGTTTCCGAGCCTATTCAATACAAACAAACAAAACAACTTTCAAATCTTTTCTCTTTATATTATTAGTATTGATTACTTTGACTCCTGAAATATGTCTATTTCCCAAATCGGTGAGGAAGATAATCTTCCCAAATACAACTCATCCCTCAAATTCAAACCAATGATTTTTCATTTTCATAACTTTAACTTTTTTATTTGAGACGAAATCATTCGAAAAAACCGAATTAGACAAAAATCCACTCGTCCTATGGACTCGGATTTATGATTTTGTCTATCGGTTTGTTTTGGAATTCTTGCTGAATGAAAAAGTTTTCGTAGAGGATCATAAAATATATTGATAGTATTAGAAGGAGTCGTGATATTACCTTCGATAATTTTTCAAAAAGTTTTCTATTTGAGAAAAGAACTGATGAAATCAATCATTGTTATTGTTTGATACAAAGGAAACTTCACATTTTGACATGTATACAAAAATATTCAATGTGAATGGACGCAAATTAGTAGATCAATAGTATAGTATCATGAATCCACGATGTGTGATACACAAGGGATAATAAATTCCGAAAGAGCTTAAGAGCTTTGTATTCCAGTTAAATATGTGGAGAATTTGATGCTTGCTATTCATAGGTTAAAGTTACTACTACAGCAGCACACCTCAGGGAATAATAACCATCTTTTCTATCGGTTGCCAGGGACACTGGAAAATATCCGGAGATCCTGACTTCTTTGATTCATTTCGATCTCTCGAATGGAAAGAGTCGAGGGTAAGTTCAAGCGTGATGAAATTAGGGCTTTGAAATTAGAATCATATATAAAAAGTGTCATTCAGAATTCAAATTTCTCCTACATCAGTTCGAATAGATCAATAAAAAATTCCTTCGATGTGACGAAACATGTTGCATTCTTTGTACCATTCAAATTTTATCTATAGTGAGTATATCTAGAGTAAATTGGAGCAGTTTCAGCCAATGTTTTTCGGCTCGTGTTGCTGGTCTCTTCGAACTCCGAAGGGACTAAATCTAATGATAATTATTTTATTCCATCGGATGTTTCTATTTTCATTATCATCACTATTATTGTTATCAAAACTATCCTACTATCATTGAAAAATTGCCAGATAGATGGTGAGTGAATATATTTACCTCAGGGGCATATCGTTTGGAACACAAATTTGACTTTGTGTAAAAGTAGGCACTTTATGACGACAATGACGATATAAATATTTGAGGCACGATCAATAAATGCGAGGTTATTCGAAGTGTTTTTGATATATACCTCAAATGTTTATGAATGCACACAGTTATTGATTCCGTGTATTAGTGGACGACAGGAAAGCTGAAAACATTTGGTCATGAACATCAAAGATAATGACATGCATAAACAACGTAAAGGAATTCATGGATATTTTTAGGATAGGGGTTGGAAATAGGTGGCTTGAGATAGATAAATCTACTCATTTCATTCCATCAGATTGATTTATTTATATCAGACTAGCTGACCCAGCAAACGTAATTGCTTTGCTATACTCGTACATTATTCCTGAACATCTTTTCAGTTTGATCAACCATGAAAGAACGTTTCCTCAATTTTGGAACTACTATCTATCTCTTACTACTTCTCAGTTCGGTAATTTGTCTCTTCAGTTTTTCAAACTAAATTCTATTTTTTACTCCTTCTCAGTTTGGCTGTCTATGAAAGCGTATCACATCAGTTTTTTGAAACACTATGTATTACAAAGCTCGTTCGACCAATTGAATCAACCATCTCGAAACTATTGATTATAACGAAGGAATCATAATCTCCGACGTCGAAAACCCCAGATACAAACTTTGAATTGAATCAGATCATTTTCACGTAAGGATCATATTTCGATATTTCATGGTCAAACTGCTGGAAATCCCATGGAAAAAAATTGAAATATCTCATCATAGAGGGTTTTGGGAATATTCACAAAAAACATCATCGTGGGCCCTCTTTCAGAAGGCTATTACTCCTCAGGGGGTCATTCCTTTTTTTGCTATTGAGATGTTCCTAGAATCTTTGATGGAAATATTAGTATGTACCCAGCAAACACAACTATGTAAAATTGACATGAGTGTTACATAACTGACAATACGTGTTATGTAACTATGTTATGTAAGACTTACATCACTGGTATGGCGAAATGTCCGCCACAAATACTACACGATTATTACGTAACAGTTATGTCACTATTTTATATATATTTCATATAATTCCATTGCTATAAATAAGATGTAACGTATATAAAAAGCTGACATGAATATAACATAACATTCTCTTGGTGTTATGTGAAATTTACATCCCTATTATGTAAAAATGTCAGCTACAAATATGACCCCATTTCAATATATTATTGATGGAACTACTTGACTTATATCCGATATGAATATCAAAATTTCACAAATAACCTCTTCTCCTCACCAACTCACTTCACAGGGATATGCACATATGCCTCATTTCAGTAGGTGATACAAACTCTACACTCTATGATATCTATACTGATATTACTGATGATGATAAAATATATGGTTATAGAAATGTGCATAGGAGTTGAAAGTGGGCTGGTGTGGACAAGGAGTTATTTGGCAATTTTTGATTATGTGGGAAAAATGTAACAGAGACAGATTAGTCATACAATGCTTGATGGTTCATTATCTCCTATCGCCTTCAGTATTCACTCTTATTCTCCTCACATAATTTAGGGACACCCTGTTCAAAGATGTCACTTACCCTTGTATAGAAAAACATTACGTAGCGATACAAGATGTAGAAATTGCAAAGTAGATGGAACTGATTGCTCGAATTTTGATATCTCTTATAGATATTTTGACTGATTTTGGTCTCACTTTCTACGAATCACGATGTTTGCATGTTGCTAACAACCCAACCTAACCTAACCTGACCTTATACAATATTGTGAAATTAATATCAAAATCATTCCATATCTGAACTGAGGAATAAATCCATCATGCAAGAGGAAACGAAGATAAAGAGACTTGTCAAATTCTCTCGTGGTTAGCTTTTACTGATATAACCCATTTGAAATTCAAATTTCCTCCAGCTTGCTGTTATCAAACTGCCATGGAGATATTATTCACGTGCGACTTTCTATTCAAATGTGGAAATGAATGAAAATTCAGTAGAGGGTGGGACCTCTGACAGCTGCCCGAATCTCTCTCTTTGACAAATTGCCTATTTGCTTCCTCAACTTCGTGAGTTGTATTTATATTTGAAGAATCGACGGAGATCGCTAAACAAATCTATCCAGCACAATGTTCATTTATTTATTTATTATTGACCTATTTTGAACTCTAGTTCACCCTTTTGAATTCAATGTAGGTTGTTCTGGGACACCCTGTATTTCTTATATTCTATTGTTACGGATGTTCCAGAAATAATGATGATATAATATGATCGCAGCAAATAATCCATTCAAATTCATAAATATGTTTCAATTTCTAATTATCTTGAGAGTTTCTGTATCGAACAGATATTGATTGGTGTCAACTCGTCGGAATCGGTATCTAGCGGTGATGAGGAAAACGAACAGATTGCCAATTAATAAGAAACGCTAACGATAATTTTATTATTCTTCCAAAATTAGAGCATCAACTTCCTCTCGTACCAAAATCTATATAACGTCGTGTATATGCTGACACACGCTTTTAAGAACGATTTGCTCGTTCCGTCCATGATGATAGCAGACGACCCTATTAAGTGGTGTCACCATTGCATACAAAGTACTGCACTTTCTGCTCAAAGTTCAACCATTAAAACCTGTAAAATATGTCGCTGGAAAGTTTTCAAAGTGCAGTGATTGCCCTGTGGTTATAGATTGATTCAGTGCTTCTTCGCAATATATCCCTATACGGTGGTTTGCAAAGCACCCTTTCGTTTGTTATTCCTAGTTGATATCTGCTTCTGATGATAACTGCTCGAGAGTATATTTCTCGTTGTTAGTGTCTCATCATTGCTTTCAAGCCTCAACTCTCAGCTCTTTTGAGGTAAGATCATAAAGATTTATTGATAATTTGATTCTTTGGATTTAGGTCATCAAAATTGACCTATTTGATCCTTTCAGCTAAGTGACGTAGCTCAAAACCTTAGCTTGAGTGTGGATTCATGCAGCACTAACAATTTACAATTATCATCAAGTGAGGAGTTGCTATTATGTCACCATGTAAGCAAATCAAATTCACGAAGAAAAATGAAAAATACGCAGACGCAAAACTCCATTTGATGCCATTCAAGATGATCATAGGAAGTATTTTCATATTATATTAGACAAATTTTCAGGAAAATGCTATCACAAGTGAGCCAAGACTCAGAAATAATAGAAATAATGAAAAGTATAGAGAAACGCGAAACGGGGAAATAATTTGAGGTTAGTTTTTATCATTGAATGGACCAATCCTCGGTTATCCACAAGGTCGTCTACGTACTATTTGTGCACAGTAAGAAAACCTGGTTCAATCAATGTAAAAAGTTGAGAGTTATTGTTGACCAACCTTCAACTTGTTATTCGATAATTGATAATTGATGCTACATAAATCAACACTTAGTTGAATAGGATAGAAGATTTCATAAATGTATTCTCAACCAAGTAGAAGTAAACTTTTCATTCACTTTGGGTTGCTTATAGCAACAGGAGATTATCGTGGTAGTTTTGTTAGTTTCTATCAACTCAATGGAACTATTAGGTGAAATTTCTTGGTCAAAATGAAGCACCTTATATCTATTGACGGAAGTCACTCAGTTTCATGTGGAACCATGTTGACATGCACTATCAGATGTTATGGCTGTGAAACTGAAATAATGTTTTCAATGTTCCTGAAATTTAAGTGGTAAACTCTAGTTAACAACGAGTGGAATCAACTTTTATCGCAAAATATAGTACGTCATATTTAACTAAACACATCGGAAACATGTTTTTCAAATTTTATATGAATTTGTATATACAGGGTATCGCATAAGTCATGAATCAGTAGGAAGAAGTAGGGAGTTAGGAGAGGTCATTTCCAATCAAACTAACCGTATATGTGGTTATCGAACTGTTGATGGTTCAAAAGTTATCGATGTTATTTCATTACTATAAAAAGAAAATTACAATAAAACTATGTCACGTTTGTGATTTTTGTTTCACCAATTTCATCCACATGATTACAATCACACAAATCAATGTGACCTAAGGTGTGTAGGAGGCACAGTCAAGAAATGTATTTTTGAATGAGAAACTCTAGCACAATTCCAAAAAAAAAGTTATGTTTCGATGGGACATTATAGTTTTAGTCAATACATTTTCCAGCTTTCTTCGACCTATTGTTGTCAATCCTACACCGATTCGACTTTTTTCGAACTTTGTCGGCGTATATCTCAGAAACTAAGCATACAAAATATTTCAAACTAACATATTTTCTCAATCAGTCATCCCACAACGGCATATTGAAATTCCTGCCAATTCGACCAAGAGCCAATTCATCATGTTTTCGTGTGGCGTCGTTTGATTGGAATGATGAATCACTAGAATTAATTCTATCAATAGAAACTATACTTCATAGGATCAATAATTCATTAGGACAGGAAGGATCACAGTGTATCTCTTCAAACAGTAAAAAAAGAAATGCACTTCATAGGAAAGGTAAAACATCATACCTAATTTTTTTGAATTAGTAATCCATCATAACCGCATTTCTATCTACTGAATTAGCAATTCTATGAATGTTTAATATGATAGATAAATGTTGATGAAATACGGGTCTGATGAATTATCATTTTCATGAAATACGGATCTGATGAAATACCGTTTCTTCAAAATACGGGTCTGACACATCACTGTTTCTATGAATTACGGATAATATGAATTATCGTTCCTATAAAATACTGATCTGAGAAATGAATTACAGGTTCTATGGAATACGGATATGCTGAACTAATTACCGTTTCTATGTAATGGTTTGATGAATTACTGTTTCTATGAAAAACTGATCTGATGAAATACCGATTCTATTATATACGATTTCTATGAAATACGGTTTGTATGAGAAGTTGTTATGACAAAATACGAGTTTTGGGGTCTATTGGTTCGAAAAATACAGTTTTGACGAATTACGATTTCTATGAAATACGCTTATTATGGATTGATATTATGGTAAAATACAGTTTTGATGGATTGCCAATTTGATAAAGATCTAGTACGATAGACTTATGATGCAACAGAATACGGATACGATAATTTACTGCCTCGATAGAACATGGTTCAGATTAGATACAGATATGATGGAATAATGTTTATTATTGATACCATTTCGACATATAAGTGTGTGATGAGTAACGTATTGAAACTTTATATTTCTATGAAGTTCGGCTCGATGTTTTACATTATGTCTCCCTGGAAGAGCATACTGACACACTGAGTGTAACTCATTTCCCTGTCGACAATTCTCCCGCTTATCTTTTCAACCAATAAATTTCATCGAGATCACGTCTCGTCTGAGCGTCTATCGGCGTCGGGACGCTCGTTAGAGGTCGCTAGCGGCGTCGGACCATACGTAAGGACAGTGTTGCCGATAAAAATGGATTGCAAGACCAGTTATACAAAAATGTTAATATTACTAGATATTAAATAATCGCCAGTTTCATGAAATTATAAACTACAGATAAAAAATACTATAATATTATGCCTGATGAGAATGTTGCTGGTTAAGGAGATATAGGTTGTCCTACGGGAAGATTCCATTTTCAAATTTCTAAATAACTTTGTGAGTTTCAACGGCATAATCATGAAATTCTGTAGCTCCAGGTTTTCTAAGAGAGTGCTAGGGGTACTCTGTTTCCTCGGTAAATTACATAATATCTTCTTTGTCACTTCAATGGTGATGGAAATGAGTGAGAACTCTTCGAGAGGAATCTGTTAACCCGTTCAATTTTCCATAAAATATGTGCTATGTTTCCAGTTGTCTCATGTTCTCATGTTTCGCTTATAACATTCTAATAATTTCAAATTCCAAAGTTAGAGGAGTGACAGTGGAAAAAAGGCAGTAGTCAATGAAGATAATCACTAACGATGACAACAATAAACAAGATTTCGGAGTAAATGTTCGACCAAAGTTAAGAATGAAAATTTCAGAATTAAATTATCTATCGAATACCTATTATTTGTAACATTCATCAAGAGCATGTTGGATGCAATCTCCATAGATTGGTGTTCACTATCTGCAGTTCTGAGATTTCCCGTCCTTGATTTCTTGATGAATCACCAGGTATTGTTGATATAAATGTGATTTTGTGAAGAAGATCGATAATTTCTTCTCATTCATTCAAAATACATACCACAAACTATTCAATAAGTACCTTTCCCCTAGGAACTTGATTCAGCTATTCTATATATCTACGAATATTCTGCTCGAAAGAATGTGCGCTCTATATGTCATATGGCAATACAAGGAATTTGTAGATTTCTCAACCAGACGATTAAGTCTCCTCCAAAGTGAAGTGACCTTTATGCGATTAAAACCTTTTTGATGGTTTTGATCACCACAATCTGATGGCTATTATGAATTTCTGAATACCAATCTCACCACTAAGTTTTCACACAAAAAAATCGTTTCCTATTGAGCAAATACATTTGTATTCAATGAAAAAGCGTACCAGTATTGAAAAGGGGGGTAGACGTCATCCTTGTTCTAGTTGTGTGAAACTGGCTCAGCCAATGGTTTGTGTTTCTGAGAACCTATGACAACTTTAGGTGAACGATCATTCGTTCAACGCGAATAGGATGACGTTAATTTCTCTCTCTGATATACTTGAACGTTTTTTTTGTGTACAACTGTAAATCTGAATGTGAATTTTGACTCCGAAGTACACATACAACATTCTGCTCCCAAGAAGATGAGAATTAATCACCAAACACCAAGTTCACATGAAAATTACTAAACCCTTTCAACTTCAATTTCAGAAGCGGGAAGTTATATTTCGGAAAAGGGAAACTCGGTTTCAGAAATGATTAACTCAATTCCAGAATCGGTGAGTTGAATTTTGGAAAATGTTTATACAATTCCAGAAATGGTGAGTTATACTTCAGAATTGGTTAGTTCAATTTCGGAAAAAAAGGTACTACTTGAAATGAATAATCCTGATTACACATTTACTATAGTAGATTGAATGGGTCACTGTATGAATCTTAGTTCATAGGATAATGAGCGTGCATTTGAAATGGGTATCCTACAGATACCACAGTGGTAGTTCTGGATAATGCACCTGCACATTCAAGGATATATAAAGGAGGATTGTTTTCAGAATGTTCTTATTTGCAGATTGGCACCTCACAGCCCCCACTGTTGAATCCAAAAATTGAACATATTATGGGAATACCTTCAAGTCAGAAGTGCAAAGTTTCTTGCAAGAGCATCATCAAAGGGTCATAGAAGGGGATCCAAACAGATTGATCAAACAAATATAATTCAGACTGTAATGCCTTGAAGAATATTCAGGTCATCCAATGAGAACATATACCTCGAAAGTGTTTGAATTCTTTTGAATCAGGTGTAACGCCACTATCTTTCGGCGATTCGGCGATTCGAAAATTTAAATATTCTGAAGTTGGTTTGTTTTTTTCACATGCAACTAAAAATGTGTCTAACAAATATATGGATTCATTTTCTGAAATACAACCTACCGTTTCTGAAATTGAAAGGACTCTTTCTGGAAATCAACTCACCGTTTCTGAGATTGAGTTCACCATTTCTGAAATCGAACTAACCGATTCCCAAATCGAGCTTGCCTTCTCCGAAATACAACTATCTTAAAAGTTAGTAGATCTGGTGATGAATCCCTAAGATTGGCAACACTGGAGGACGCCTCGACAGCGTTACGACGCCGCGATCGGACGCTCGCTCACTGTGTCGTTGGCGCGCGGAGAGTCCCGCCATCCGCTATCGCTATCGAGCGTCGCGACGCGTGGCACACGTGATCTCCCGGTACTTCTTCTGCGGAGTGGTTGTTTGTACTCGGCTGCTGGTCTGTGTGGGTCATTGCGATTGGTTTTCACTGACACGGTTTTTTTACGATCGGTAAGGGAGTCTGAAAAGTTGACAAAGACGATAGTTTTTCTTGAAATGGCTTTGGTTGCCTGATAAATTTTGGATCATGCGAACAGGAAAGAGGATCATTAGATCTCTTTCATGATGGATGACAATAATGATCAATATTATATCGGCTTCTTCTTGAGATTTGCATTCGAGTTTGAAATATCAAAGGAGTTTGAGTATCAAAAATGTTACGCCCATGGCTATAAGCTTAGTCAATTTGAATGTATCATGGTATCTGCTGTAAAGGTTCGCGTTGAGAATGATTATGAAGAACTAGAAAAACCTAATGTTCTTTATTTATTTCCATTTTCACTACAAAAAATGTTAAATCATACTACACCATGTAGTGGGAATGAAAATGAAGAAAGGAAAAATGTGTGTTTTTCGAACATGAAACATAGAAACACTTCCATATCCAATGGGGAAAGCACAAAGTCATCTCCACGACTTTTTAATTCCAAAAACATAAAATTTGGAACATTTTCTAGACATCTTCATCTTGCAATGTCTATCTTCAGCATACGCTAAGAAGTCATGGAAATGGAATGGTTATGGAACAATTTGGAGGTTTTTCAAGTGGTCTTAACCTCCAAACAGAAAAAAGTCATATTATGGAGAACGACGATGATGCTGAACGAATGTTTTCAAATCGAAAAGTCGCCGAAAAGACTTTGTGCTTTCCTTAAAAAAGAACAACATTAGAAAATATCGTTTTGGATGAGGTGCGAATTTCTATTTCTAGTTTTGCACCATCATTTTCGATGTAAACCTTTTCAGATACCTTCCACGTTACATTAAATTTGACAAAGCCCATGGCCATGGTCGAAACATTTATTATTGAATTCAAACATTTTTTGATTACTTTTATTTCAAACCTGAATCCAAACCTCAAGAAGGATAACATTGAAACTTTAAGCTTCAACAAATACTTGGAATGTCGTTTCTGAACTAACTGCAATCCGATCTCGAACAAGATATATTGGAGAACATTTTCAAAGGAACCCCATTTCAATTTGCAACTAACGTTTTAAATCTGAGTATGAGAATGATGACAAATCGGACTTTTCAGTGGTGACCAGCGTGTCCACACTCGGAGTCGAAGTGCGTTGCATCATTGATCATCATCTTTTATGGTGGGTTAAGGTAGCTATTTCAAGTCATAAGTTTGAAGTCGTGAGCATCATGTCGTGTGTCTTGAAAATTGCATTCATTGCTACTTAATATAAACGTTTATACAATAATTGTCATGAGCAGTCATAAGTTTCAAGTCATAGGAAAAGTTGACCAACATTCATCTCTTACGACTTACGACTTAAAACTTATGACTAATTTGCTCTGCGAATCAGCCGTGCGCTACCATTTGTAATTTTGGTTTCGTTTTTATTTGTTTCAATCGAATCAAATCCAAAATAGATATTTGTAACTGCCGAATGATAGAAAAAAACAATCCTGTGTTACCCCTAACATGAATAAAACTGATAAACAATTATTAGCAAAATGAACTAATGAATAGGGGTGAATTTCTGATTGCTGCATGAATCACCATTTTTCCCTTCCAAATTGATACTTACGACTTAAAACTAAAGACTTAAAACTGCTGCATAAGTCCACCAACAGACGTTGCATCCACGCGCAATGATCAAATAATAAGTCTTTGAAAGGTGGGTGCGTGTTGACTTGTCAGTAGTCTTCTGAAAGTAAAATTTTTGAGTTGCAAAAGTAGCTGATGCTGCTAGTAAAACCCGAACTCACTACACAGCTACTTATCTCTTTTCGTTTGCTTTTTGGTGATTGAGTAAGTCACAGCGTTAAATTTAAGTGATACATTTCTCGAGGCAATTGGCGGAAGATTTCAACCTTCCCCATGAATGTAATAGTTATTCTTCCACTAGCACAAATATGGAATTGCTGCTTTTCTTTGAATGTTTCATGCGTTCTGGAAATAAAACATTTTCAGGGTATAGGGTCAGCTACTGACGTCAGTTATCGTTATATCGGCTGTTGAATAATTTGAAGGCATTTCAACGATAACGATAAATCACTGTTCAAATGAGTTACTAATGATTATTCCTTCCTTATTATTTCCTTTCATATTATTATTCGAGAACTTGAACAAAAGAAAGTTGGGATTGGTATTGGAGCTACAATTTTATGATGAGTTGACAGTCTACCATTCAACAATCTCGGTCATATCAATAGTGAAGTGTCACGTAAATGGAATTGTTCATGAAATATTCATGTGATTGTATCGAATATAATCATTATTGTATCATGGCTTCGATGATAGATCATTGAGTGGGGATCATATATAGTTATTCTCTTCATTGCTGTATACCGGGTACTTGAAATTCGAGGGCCACCTTTGGAATCTCGGAAACAATAGGAGATACGGAAATGATTACACTGAGAAAAATTCAGTTATACGAGTATCTATTCAAAAACATCCTATAACTGTTGAATGAAACATTTCAACCACGAAATGTCATCTGATGAATGTGAAAAGTCAACATTCTCAACGTAAAACAGGTCACCTTTTCAAATCACTCTTTCTGTTTTGGGAAGGTTACCTCATAGATTTCAAATGGAACAAGATTATATTCGAGATATGGAATTTGAAGATAATCATTTGAATCCTAACAGATCTAATACAAGTTATACAAGTATCATTAAAGTTCCATCCCTTCTTCATTTATTTCGTCTTTGTCGTACTTGTTCAGCACAATGAGTCATCTCATTCACTTATATAAACATCTGTTTCATCAGAATTGTGAGTCGTCTGCGGAGACCTGATGAGTAAGGACACTTTGGCCCGCAGCATGCCAATCATTTGATTATTAAATTGAAAGCATAATATATTGATATGGGTATTGATTCTTTTTATAATATCACGATTTAATGATGAAATGCTAATCATTTGACCCCCTATATATGATTTTTCCGAAATGATGGACTTGATAACAGTGAACAGGAAACTATGCTGGCGCATATTCAATTCAGAAATATTCTGAAGGTTACACAGTTCCGTATAACAGCTGATAGATATTTCTTTCGGTGTAGTTTGGGGCACAATTGGGCATTCATGTGATTCAGAATAAACCGTCGGGAAAATGATTGAATTCCGAAGAACATTGTACGTACCTAAGAAGGATAGGGAAGGGAGGTAGGTGTTGGAATATTCTTGAAACATTTCGAGATTTTAAGTTCTTGTAGACACTTCCTTAGACAATAGACTCTAGAGCTTTCGCGTTCTATAAAGAAACGAGTTTTGATATAGTGCTGTTCGCCATATTTCGAGGTTGACAACGAAAGGATGTGCTGACTGCGCTTGTCGGGTTCCTCTGGCTGGTATTGTTAATCGTGGAATGATTTCTCAAGGACATTTACCGTGGAAGTATCTATCAAAGAGATCAGTGACCTTTCTATGTTGGTCCAATGATGTCAAAATGTTAGTGAGTGTAGCATCACCCACTAGCGGAATGGCATTCTTCTCTGGATGGAATCTGAGAGCATCAGAGTATGTTTGAGTGCTGAACCCCATATGTAAAAACAGCCTTTAATGGAACAGGTCGTATCTCTGCTTTGTGAAGTTGTTGAAGTGAACAGTAGCTTCTCGCACAGAATAAAAATTCGAGTTTTTGAGAAGTAGCTCTGACATGATAATCCCATGAGAGAGTATTGCCGATGGAGACTACCGAGCATAGATATCATAGTTGACTTGGTGAGGATGTTGGTATGAGATACTGTTATATCAGGCATACTGAGTTCCGCCTTTCTAGAGACGATACAGGATTGAGTTTCCGCGGCGTAGAATTCAAGTAGGTTGTTGTTTCTTCATTGACAGTAATGACCCACCCTCGCCGTGAGTTCTTGGTTTCCTAGGAAGGAATAGGAATTCTGGAAGAGAACGCAGTATGGAGAGTACTAACATCGGCAAAACTGTAGATATAGGGCAAGTGGTTGCTCCTAACAGATCATTGATATGAAGTAGGAACAATGTTGGTGCCCTTTCCTTCACTACGTAGAGTGATCTGCCCGAAAGAAAACTCGAAGATATAAATGATATTAACAAAATTTTCTGAATTTTTTTTGTCATTTTATTCCTGGCGTTATTTGTTGGAGAATATCAAGTTTGGGAGCACATTTACATAACCACTTTTTGCCTGCCATATGATCACATTTTCAGATTCACCATGCTATCAATATTGATGAAGTTGCTGATGGTGGCGTCAAGACGAAACGTGAGATAAGGAATCTGAAAATATCATCGTATAGCAGAAACAAAGTGGCATCATGAATGTTTTATCAATTTTGATATCTTTCAACAGACAACTCCAGCAATAAGAGGAATGGCAATACCATATAATCTCGGTTGTTTTCTTATATCTCCGGAAATACTTGGAATTCATAAATGCGCGCAACTTGGCCCTAATTCGACCATCTTTATATCTTTTCAAGTGTCCGAGCTCCCAATAGTTGCCCCTAAGATCGAATTACCCAGTATATGTTCCATATATTCATCAACATCAACATTCGGTGGATAATAAATAACAGGCTTATTTCACCACCTTTGCATTCGTTAGATGATTATAGATAATGAGACGTCGAGGCAGATTATTCATGAACATCTGTTATTTAATAAAATTGTTGCTGGTAATTCCTCAATTCAGGAACATTTCAGAATGAGATCCATTCTCGAAGTAACCTCATCGAAGGGAAATACTTCACAGAACCCTTTAGGCTCATGTTCTTCTGATGTGAACAAAACCCTGAGGAGCTTGACACTGTCACGTTGAACGCTGCCGGTGGTGTATTATAAGGTATATCATTTGAGTAGTGTGAACCCCAATTCCCAGAAGTAGAAACATCCTACGAGAGAACATTTGTCAACAGTGCAATTTTCTAATAAATCCAGCATTCGCCAAAATCATTTTCCTAATGAATCATAATAATAGTATCATCAGAATCAATCACTTGTGATAACCCAAGAAGATCGAAATGATGATATGAAGACTCCTCTTGGAATCCAAGATGAATGTTCATGGAAGCTCACTGATCGATCTTTGAGGTGATATTATACAGGGGGATTCATTGAGAATGCGGGCAATCCCTGAACTACAGAAGATAGTAAAAACCAAAATATGAAAATTTAGCACAATATGCTTCAGAAAAATTTTGCTGACTCAGAAGATACAGAATGTTCAAAGGAAAGATTACTTTTTTGAAATATCCTGATAACCTCTAGAATCAAACTTATTGGATCTTTAAAATCAAAAAAAGAGTTCATGAAGAACGAAACTATTCTATCGACATAGATAACTTCTGTTTGATAATCAATGGTCTTCAAATAAACGCATTCCGAAGTGTATCCTGGTGGATCGTGAGCATGTTGAACATTTACTTCGAAATAATGTCTGTTTGTTGATGGTTTGTTAGTGATTGCCATAATTAATTACTTCCTTTTATTCCAATGTCACTCCGCTATAACTTTATAATTCGAGATGGTAACAATTGTATGAGCTATACAGGGTGTCCGCTCGAACAAAAACAATATGAGTTTTTAAATAGGTACCATTTTTCATTTCTGCCCTTCATATTCGATATACAGGGTGTCAAAGTTGGAAATTAAAAACTGTTTGTTTTTTTACTACAGCACAAAAAGTTACATCGTGTGAGGGGAACAAAACAGAAAATAACTGTCAAATATTCAAAATACTGGGAGACAAGTACACACTTACCCCCATATTTTTTTTTGTAAGTGCGCGTATGACTTCCTTTCTATTTTTCTTGAAGTGTATTTTTTGTCTATTGTAGAATTTCGATAAAATTATTTGTTTTCAAGATACGGGATGGATGGATGGAGTGTGACGCTGTACATCACAAAAGATTGAACATACTGGGAACACACCAGCTGACTGTGGAAGAAATACCACAGCTAGACCCCCTCAAAATCCTCAAATTCCTGAAGGAATTGAATCTCGAGGGGCTGCTATAAACAGGAAATCCTTGATATAGCAGGAGCAGATGGGGCACAATAGATCTACTTAGGTCGCAGCGCATCTGTCACCATCCAACCTACCAATACCAATACCAATACCAAGATACGGGAAACGGAAAATGAAATCGGGAAAAATTCTAAGAAAATATTTTCGGAAATTTTAGGTGGAATTATGATATCCATGATTTTAATAGCTACTTGATGGAAGAAATAGCAGGTCAGGATTGTCTGGGGATGTATGGAAGATTTTGTGTATGAGCCACATATGGAGCAATTTATTTAGACGTTCTGAATTTATATAAATTTTTTTTTCTCGAAATTATTTTTATATATCCGCTCTGAGCACCCGGTTTTCGTACGTAAAAAGTTACGCCCTCTTTCAATTTCGACGAAATAAATAGAAGTATGTGAATATTATGAGACTACCGTAAGCCGCATAGGCATCAAACAATAATCAGTACTTTTCGAATTATCTTAAAAGAATGATTTGAACGAAATTTTACAAGAGACAAAATTACTCGAAAATGATTGAACACTTGAAGAAAAATTAGTAGGGAGTAATTAGCGCACGTACAAAACAAATATGGGGATAAGTGTGTACTTGACCCCCAGTATTTTGGATATTGGACAGTTATTTTCTGTTTTTTTCTCCTCACACGATGCAACTCTTCGTGCTGGAGTAATGTACCAATTTTTAGATTGATATCTCAATCGAAACGCGAGTAATTAGACTTTGACACCCTATATATCGAATATGAAGGGCTGAAATGAAAAATAGTATTCAGAAACTCATATTATTCTTGTTCAAGGAATATATGGTTAATGAATTGACCTCCTTTTAGCGGACACCCTGTATAGACATGATGAATTAGAGTACATCAATTTTTTTTGCAAATCAAACGCTTTCAGATTCACACATCCAACAGCGTCCTTCTTGACCAGTCTATGTCTATTGAAAAATTCCAGTACGTAAACTCCCCCTTCTTTCAAATCAGCAACATGTTTGAAAGGTATGTTGGGTTATATTTGCATTTTCTCGTGTTCATTTTTTGTAGTTCAGAAATTGCACATTCTTGATAAATCATTCTGTATACAAGAACACATATTTCTCGTGTTTCTCTATGAAAGCACTAATTTTAGTTAGCATGATCACTACGAAACTCCCAAAGTGACTAGACCGCATTTGCCTCGGGTGAATCCATCTTTGAGAATCTCCTTTCACCATCAATCACTCAGGACATGACAAATGAAAGCCTCTCTTGTTCGGTTCTTTTTCAAACTGAGCGTTAAAGCCGGTATTGTTAGCTGACCCATTTAGTCTATTCTGATTGGATTTTGGGAGTCTTACAGCGATAAAAGGTGTATATCACAGTTGAGTGGCCTCGCTGAGAACTTCAATATCGGAAAAGAGAACGACTAAAGGCAATAGAATAAGTTCCAGTTTTGCACAGGAACGATTTAAAATCACTAGAATTGGTTATGATGAATTCAGTATTAGATAAATGAACAAATAGGAACGATTTTTTTTGGAAACTATTGTGTTTTTATTTTCGGAAACAAACGATTCACGTTCAACTTTGCTAATAGACTCTATCTATAGAAATTGACTAATATATTCCAATAAAATCGAGACTTGGGCAGGCTTTGCTTGTCGAATATTCTCGAATGATCTGTCGTACCCTTTTTTCGTTCTAGAAGTTCTTAGAACAATGATATATCTCTCTCTAATTCTTCCATCGATTGTTTTGAGATGATTCCAGAATCTTCTGTCACGTTATGTGTCGCCGTGACACATATTGGGTGTTCGGAAATACGCTGGCACATGTTAGAATCATAAGGATGTTATAGAATAACCCAGGACGCGTCTTTCAGGGTGATCGTTATACTCCTGTCTTCCTGTTGAAGTTCTACAGCTTCCTCGAGGGGCATACCACGAAAATAACATTATACAACTATAGGGAATAAAGTAGTACTTTAATCCCCTAGACAAAAAGTTTTCAGCCCGACCAACGGGACGGCTATAATAATTTGTAGAGAGATTCAAAAACACTTCAGTCCTGAGGTGTATATACTATTTTATGCACTCAAGGATAGTTGAAACGTTTAAATTGACGAAAGAGAATCAAATGCCACCAGGTGTAGGTACATACTTTTTTCTGCAACCGACACAAAAAGTCGTCCATTTTGATACCAAAATTAGCTCTAAAATTGACGTTTCTATTACTGACACAAAAATAGGTATGTTGCTAGGCAACATATTCAGTTCCTAGGAGCTGAAGTTGAAGTTTAGTTCCTAGGAGCTGAAGTTGAACTTCAGCTCCTAGGAGTTTGTTTGACTCGCAAATTTTGCTTCCGCCCGGCTTCACTAAATGCTTCGCCTCGCAAATGCAAAATTCGCTTGTCAAACAGAGAGTCACTTTTGATCCTAATAAAACAATCTACTATATTTCTAAAACGTCATCGAATGGGCTGGTTGTTAACATATCAATTACCTCAGCAACTATGGTGAGTAACTTCGTATCCCTAGGGATTTAAAGAACCACTATTTTTTCCGAAACTATAGGGAATGAAGGTACCCTTCAAATTCCTGAAGTGCATGAAATATATTTGTGAACAGGAGAGGAAGAGCTTCCACTAGATATGAAAATATATATGGAGTTTGAGTAAAAGGAAAACTGATTTGGACTCTGATTCTGTTCGTTCGAGGAGTGCAAAAATATAACACCCTCCAACTCCTTTATTCGGAGTTTTTTCCACCCAGTATAGTCAAAGCTATAGGTAGGTCAAAATATACGGAGACACCCTGCACAGATTGATTGAACTAATAACGCGAATGGAAGAGTAACCATGAAACATTCAGCAGAAAAACCCGAATAAATGAAATGTTATATTATTCACAGTGTGTCCACCTTGTTAAATCATCATTATCTGATTGATTTATTTCGAAAAACAGTTTTTTGCTGAATAGGTAATCGAAATGTCCATTCTTGGACTCTTATCGTGGCCAAGTGCAACCAAATTTATCGACCCATATTTTGAAAAGTACTACTTGGGATTTTTTCCCTGAAAAAATATTGATGAATTCCGAATCAAGATCACTTGAAACATACCTCCATCGATTATCATCATCAAGAAACACTGGGTGTCTGAAATAATAAAATTATCAGTTTATTTTGAAATAGAATTTTATTGACTTTGAGACGGTTGGTATGTATGTTTCTGAATGTGATTTTTTCTAGATCGGTACAAGATATTGTTTGAAATGCAAAATACCATTTTTGTTGGAAAGAGATGAAGGAGTCAAAGGGTAAAAGCAAAATGTCGAATTTGTCACCCTTGTCTAATATGCTCTCATTGAAGGGAAACAATTTATCCCATATTCTGTATAAAACATAATCACTGAAATACCGTTCTAGTTAACCGTGCATTATTGTGAGTTTGTTCATCTGCTCGAATATCATTGATACCATGATGGAAACCGTTTGAAACTCATACATTATGATATCCTTTTTGTTTTCATCCTAACATTCAAGGTCAATAATTTCGTAACAAAATGCGGTAGACCAATTTTTTTCATATGGAGTACAGGTGAAACGGGGCGAAAAAATGTTGAGGGCGAATTGGAACAAGTATGGAGCAGTGGTTGAAAAGAATCACAAATTTCTGTAATTCATTTCTAGAAACTCCAAGTCGAGTCCTATCTGGTTCACGCATTGCATATGTGACAACATGAATCCTATAATTCCATTGGCAACAATGTTTTTCCATTGTTTTAGTCGAACATATTATATGATGGTGACACCTGATGTGCATTGCAGGATAAACTTCATCTACCAACTGAGGTGATAAAAGAGAAGAAATAAAGATATAATATATAGAACATTGGTCCAGACATACCTTTAAATGTCTCATTGACATAATTGCATTCAAAATTCCGATATATCAAGTAGTTTTCATCACGTATATTCTTTAAACAACTGATATCTCTTTTTCTCTGTGTATTTGCCTGCTGTTTCAATTGACCTTTTGTTTCTTTCTACCCCATTTTCATGGAATATTCGTAATTTTTTAGAATTCGAGCTGTCCACAAATTTAATTATTCAAAAAACTTGTTTTCATTCACCTTTCAGATGGTTCACAGATAACGTGCGAAAAGAATCACTGTTTTTATTCACCCCTCTCGAAGGGGGAATAGAATATCACCACATTTCAAGTTTTCCCAAAGAACGGTGGAATTTTTCAGAACTCGATTATACGATCTCTCCTCTAATAACCGCGACACACGTCATTTGCTGTGTTTTTCTTCATCAAAAATGTGAATATCACCTCAGCAACACAGTCTGAATAGTCGAAAACTGTTTCTATTGACCTCATTCCAAGGTACTACAACATAATTTTGGCTCACTCTGTCAGCCTTTCCGGACACCCTATATATTCTATCGTGCCTGTGAAACCCCCAATCCTAATGACCCCCACACCACCAGGCTGTCGATATCCATCTCGAGGAGAGACGGCAATGTGAACGATCTCATCGAGTGGGCTGCGCATCGTCAAATGTTATGTGCGTTGTCGGTATCGCCTTGTGGCTGCTGGCCCTGCACGGAAGGGCGGCGGGCAGCGAGTTTCCCGACAGAGAATGCTGCGACCTGCCCTCTCCGCAACTCACCACCGCCCCTGGTTCGTCGACTGAGGTGCCTCTTGTGACGGTCAAAGGTAAGGGATATTTATAGAAGATCATATGGGTTTTCAAATTTCTGGATCATTTTGAAAGTCGACATTTCCAGAAGTGAAGTCTTTTAAAATGATACAGCATCTAGATTATTGTTTCCATATGTTATATCACAATTGATATCAATAACTAGAGAGAACTACAGACCTGTAACAGTTCCTACAGTATTATGTAAAATTTTTGAGAGATGTGTTTATCAGAAGATGCTAGCGTTTCTCGATCAATTCGATATCATATCTAAATTTCAACACGGATTCCGCCCAGGTAGGTCAACGGAATGTGCATTCTGCAGCTTTTTCAAGTATGTTTATGACTCACTTGACAAAAGACGATACGGTGGTGCACTTTTCTTTGATTTGTCGAAGGCATTTGACATCATCGACCCCGGTATTATTTGCAAAAAACTATATTCCCTTGGTTTTCGAGGTACTTTCAATTCGTGGCTTGAGTCGTATTTGACTTCTAGGAAAGTACATGTGAAAGTTGATGAATGTCGATCACATCGTATGATATGGACTTAGGGGTTCCTCAGGGGTCTATATTGGGTCCCCTAATCTTTCTCCTTTTTATTAATGATATGCCAAATCATATAAGCACAGATTATATAGTTCTGTATGCTGATGATACTACGCTTGCCGCGGATGCCGCTACCCCAGAGGAACTTCAAGAAAAATTGAATTTGCTAAGTTTGGAGTTTACAAGCTGGTGTATAAAGAATTGTTCGGTAGTGAATTCGAGAAAAACAGTTTTGATGCAGTTCTACTCCAAAGCTACAAAAAAAATTGATAATTTCAACGTAAGAGTAGGCGATGAGACCATTGAATCATCAAATGAAGTGAAATTTCTAGGTACCTACATCGATAGTAACATGACCTGGGAGTCGACTATGAATCAAGTTACCAAGAAAGTAAACACTGGATATTATGCAATTAGACAGTTGAAGTCAACCTTCAGTAAGGCCCAGCTCTTGAATGTATATTTTGCAATTGTATACTCCCATATTTCTTACAACATTGCTGTGTGGGGCTGTTGTACAAAACTAAATAGAATATTCATTTCTCAGAAAAGGGTTATACGATTGATATTTGGATTAAATAACAGAAAATCATGTAGACAATACTTCATTCGAAATAAAATCATTTGTGTCCCATGCATTTATATATACAAATGCATTTTATTATTCAAAACAAATATCCATGACTACAACCGAAATTGTGATTTTCATGCATACCCTACCAGGCATGGTGATCTGATACGGCTCCAAAAACATTCAACTCGTCTCTATGAGAACTGTCCGTCATATGTGGGAGCAGAACTGTTCAATCATCTACCGGATGATATAAAAAACCGAAGTAGTCAAAATATTTTCAAGGCAGAACTGAAAGAATTTTTGATTGAAGGTTGTTTCTATAGTACTGATGAGTATCTTAGTTATTAGGACCAATTTCTTTATTTTATTTATATTCATTTTATCTCTACTTTTGGTGTATAACTGTAATGTTACTAATTTATGTTCAAAATGTTTGTGTATCATCTGTTGTCTGACGTATCCTTTATCATTTTTTTGATCATGAAGGATTTAATAAATGTATTTATTTATTTATTTATTCATTAATGAAACTCAAAATTATCTCCACAACAATTTACTATGTGGACAATGTCACATCAGGAAAAACATGTTTTCCGACGTAGATTAGATAACCCTTAACTACTAAGCATACGTCTCAGAGACGGTATATCAGCATCCGATTTGTTGGATTACCACCAATGTCCTACCACGTAATTCATGTCCAACCAGCACTCATCCAGTAGCCTAAAGTTGATCTATGTATATGGTTCAGTTTTAGAAATATCTTGAGTTGAAGATAGATTCCCGTCTCGTAGACGTATAGTTAGTTATTACGTAAACAATAAAAGTTCAATTTCGCCTATAATACGTATGATTGCGTCTATATCTTGATATAAAGGCATTGTCATTTCTTTCAATTTGCATGTGTATGACTTAGTTCTGTGTCATATATTATCACGACTCTAACTGTATTAAAATAAAACGCCCTGTATCTCTTTTCACAGCGATATTTTATCAAGGCATGTTTGGTCCAATCGCCAAAATTTGGTCCGAACAATCCGCCCTTATCCTATGTCCCAATAGTTATGACTCACCCTGTATAACTCACCAATATGTGCAGTATTGAAATGAAAATTGTGTATAGCGGAAGTATACACATTTAAACTCTGATCATGATGAACTTGGAACTTCCAAATAGGCATATACCAATACATCCAAAGACTTTTCAACCGTTCATATAGATCCATCCACGAGAAATCTGCTTGAGAAATTTTTGTCATCATTCCATCACTAGTAATGATAGACGTACTCTACAAACCCAGTCAGCACATCCTCTCGTCAATCTCTAAATGAATGAAACAACTCTTTCTCTGAACTCATTCATCGATAGAACAGTAGAGCTTCGAAATTCTTTAGAAGGAAATTTTCCCAATTGTTCATAACCTCCGAAAGGTAAAAAAATACGTACTCGCCCTAGGTACGCATATGATGTTCTAAGAACATCCATATAGGGAGTTCTTTTCATGCTGTTCAAGAGATGAAGAAATATATATGCTGACGTCATTCCGTGGTAGTATAGGTGAGTTCACAGGTAGCGAAATTACATTTTTTTCATGATATCTCCGATGAACATAATATTATGGTGACAGCAACGATTTTTGTGTTCACTGTGGTCAAAAATATTTGTGAAATCTTGGATGATTCATGGACAAATAATAATGCCTTTTGTAACTATGTCCAGACCGATTTCAAATCACATTTGATTGGATAGGAATTCAACAACACAAAACATTGCCCTGGGAGGATATATTTTTGTAGGGTCGAATGTTTTTTATGTGAATTATAGTATGAAGGTTTTCAAGGAAAGGATCCACAAATATTTGCCTTTCCTAGTATTCCTTTGTTGTTATAGGTCTAACCTTATGCAGGAATTGTTCCAACGTTATCCAACATTTTTCACTGATATTCATAAAACTTGCATATCTAATTTCGTATATTTTTCCTGCGATGGCTATCGATATCGACGAGGCAGTGCTTATTCAGGATAAAAATGCGGAGGCAACTGTGGCGTTCTAAGAAGCTTTCAGTCGTGAAAATGGCTATTATCACGCCACTTCCCTTCCAATAAGCATATAGTGTACGGAAAGTGTGGTGGAGGACTATTATAGATCTATGGAAAAAAACGTTTACCCAGTTCATGTGGAATTCAGTCATGGTATACAATTTCTATAACGTCCCTTCAGTCTCATTTGTTCAAAATACGAGAATCTTTTTACAAAACGTTATATGCAGAACCTTCACAAACGATAAGATTTCCACAAAATTCTCAAACACACGACATATTTCGCTAACACAGGAGCTGCATCAGATGATATATACTGGTACATTGTACCAGTATACCACAGTTTGTTTGAGAATTTTGTGGAAATCTTATCGTTTGTGAGGTTTTGCCATGGATTTGCATCAAGTAACGGCAGAGTCAATTGAAGAAAGGAAAACGTCATACATCATTGTTGAGAAATCTGAACCTATTGAATGAACACTTCATTAATATTCCGACGTTAGATAAAACCGCAGGAGACGATCTGTGTGAGACATTATATGCAATTCCTAAATGTGAACCTGTTTTCGAATTCCATCCTGTAGGATGTGGAACTGTCGTGAAATTCTTGAATAAGATAAAAAGCAATGCTCTAGGATCTGATGATATTTCTCTTCGGATGTTGCAGTTAGTTATACCCCAGTTGCTTCCACATATCACTTTCATTTTCAATTTTGCCATCGATTCTTCCACATTTCCCTCTCTTTGGAAACATGCTAGAGTAATTCCTTTGCCTAAGTGTAATGACCCCAAAGAATTTTCAGACATAAGACCTATCAGCATTCTACCTACTCTATCTAAAGCCTTTGAAATGGTTATCAAGGAGCAGGTCACGACTTTTGCCTGTGAGAAAAATTTATTAACTGATGTTCAGTCGGGTTTTCGCCCACACTACAGCACTACCACAGCTTTGAGTCAAATAACAGATGATATTTTCAAATCTCTCGATAATGGTCATTTCACTTGTCTTATCTTGCTTGATTATAGCAAAGCCTTTGATACTCTCGATTCAGCTGTTCTGTGCAAGAAATTAACGTGTTTTGGCCTCTCAGGTAGCGCAGTGTCCCTGTTGCGTAGTTATCTATCAGATAGGACTCAAAGTGTTATTATCGAAGAAAATCAATCTACCACTCTCGTGAAACCTTTTGGAGTACCTCAGGGATCTGTACTGGGACCGCTCCTGTTTGCGCTATATATAAGTGATTTTCATGAACACATAAGGTATGGCAATATACATCATTACGCTGACGATACACAATTATATAGATCTTTCAGTTTTGATGACTTAAAACATGCTGAAGTTGAAATCAATGAAAATCTTCAACTATTGTTCGAAGTTTCGTGTGCCCACAACTTGAAACTGAACCCTAAGAAATCCCAAGTCATGCTTTTTGGTCCAAGAACTAAGAAACATATTGTGAGTGACACTATTTCTATTCGTATTGACGGCAACGTCATACCATTTGTGGATGAATGCAAGAATCTGGGATTATATCTTGATACTAATATGAGATTCACTAAACATGTAAACCACTTATGTAGATTATCTTTCAATATCCTGAGACAGTTATATCCTAGTAGGGACCTGATTTCAAAAAATATGAAGTTGAGACTGTGTGAATCTCTCATTTTTTCGAGACTGTCCTACTGTGACTGTATTTATGGTCCTGCCCTACTAGATACAGATGCTACAAGGCTACAGAGGATACAAAATAGCTGCATACGATTTTCATACGGCATCCGTAAGTATGACCATATTAGTACATCCTTCCAAGATTCAGGTTGGCTGAAATTGAAGCTGTGCAGGGAGATGCATATGCTAACTCTCACCCATAAAACTTTGAAAACTGGATACCCGCCTTACCTACGTAGAAAATTGGTCCCACTTTCACGTAATAATTCCTCCCGTAACAAACATATTCTACTCATTCCCAAACACCACACAGCACAATTCACCCGTTGCTTCTCTTATAATGCTTCTAAATTATATAATACCCTTCCCTCAGAAATAAAAGAATTCACTTTAAAAAATTTCAAGAAGAGATTGAAAGCATTGTTTCTTACAAGGGAATGATATAATGGTTACAAAGCTAGTTTCTCTCCAGGCGTGACGATATGTTATGTATGCATTACTTGGTTTATCATCTTCATTGATATTATCAACTTGTTTTTACGATTATTATCATCATTGTTTTCATCACTATTATCACCATTATTAATATATTTATATTCTAATCGCATTTTACTGTTAGTATATATGATTATGATCATTATTATTTTGGTTAAACTTTATGTTATTATTACCTACTCATCTTTTTTCTTCTTCTTGAGGATGGGTTTGAAAGCAGCTTTGATAGCTGAACCTCTCCTTTTCATCATCTTAATGTATTATATTTCTAATTTGTTTGTGTAATTTCCTCATTGATGATGAATAAAGACACATTATTATTATTATTATTATTATCATCTACAATAAGTCGATGTTCAAGCTGAATTGTCTGAGTGCCAACCTATATGTATAACGATTTGGGTTACTTGATTCTCAATCAGCTGAAATTTTTTCGATTAATGCTATACCACTAGCAAGACATCATTTTGATTCAGGCCGATAACCAGCTATATGATTGCCCTTGTACATAGTTCTACAAGAAGAGAAACGAAAAAAGTATCAGAGACGAAGTGAAAACAACTTCGAGACTTCGTGATAGAAAGCTATTCTCACGAACTCGTACGAAAACGTCTCTTCCGGAAACGTGGATAATGGAGTTCTACGATCGGAACAAGAATATAACTATACCCTGTAGAGTTATAGAAACGTCCAAATAATTCGGTGGCCATACGTATTGGTTCACATGCGAGGAATTCGGAAATCGAGAGAACATGTTTGTATGGAATAGTTTTCTATCTTCCCAAAGAAACTGTCTTGGAAATTCCCTTATACAAATCCTCTCTCGATCATTTCAACAATGAAACATGTAAATACCGATAATATACAAGGTGTTTCAAGGGAAGGTGACCTTCTTGCTAGAGTAGGTAGGACACTGCAAAAGGAGTTCTCAGTAGAAAAATGGTGTACAACCACCGTTCTCAAGAGATAAGGTGTTAAAATATATGTATATGTCTCACAGATTTGTTTTACGATCATTTCGAAACTACTGGCAACATTTTAATAAGATTTGGTATTGATATGATCTGGAAGCTGACACATCGCTTGAATTTGTTCTTATATCTGACTCTTATAGGCGCTAGTTTCACAGTTCGTACCGAAGCAATTTTGAACATAAGTTTTTCGAGGTTACATTTTTTGGTCCAAATTCGATGTGAACCTGAACATCTTCCAATTGAACAACGAAGAGATTCTCTTAATATAACTCAATACTGTGTACCGTCTTCGGAATATTTTGATTTGCCAAATCCATAACAACACGATTTTGTAATTCTCCACTATCTAGACACCTTTGACTGTCATTTGCGTGATGCATATTTTGACGTTCAACCTGAATTTTCGATGAACGTCAGTGTGAATCAAAGTTTTGAATCAAGAGAATAATGAATATTATGAAATCGAAGATTTTTGTTGTGTTTTCTTCAGCATTATGTTTGTTTTTGGTAGGCGAAAAAATTGTATATGACACACATACAGAAAACGCTTAAGCAGTCCTTAACTCCTGAAGTTCATTTCTGCCATTATTGTGAAGAAATCGACCGACTTAGAGTCTTCTCTTCCATTTATAAAGTTCTATACGGTATATCAAAATAATAAATTTCGTGTTTTTCCTGACATAGGTACCTCAAAAAATTTTTTCGACCACTTCCAATTCGTTTTATGATACTCGTAAAAATGAGACCATACTACAGAAGCATATTCTGATGTTATAAGCAATATACAAAAAAACAATTTTTCAAGTTATAGAATTTGCAAGAACTTTTTATTATGAATTCAAGTAGTTTGAACACTCTTTCAGAGATATTATACTTTTGATATCCTTCAAATCGTCAGTAGATAATTGGCATTAAGAGGTTATAAGAATGTCCGGTAGGTTATTTATTATGCAGAAGAGAAATATAGGCCCTAAGTTTGACCCTTGTGGTACTCCAGAATTTGTGAAGAAATAATGATCTACCTACATATGTAGATGTACTACATATTGTTACGTTGTTCGGGTGCAGAAGCAAACACGATACTATTTATTTTCGAACGGATTTATTTGAACTGAAGAAACACTGATTTATATCGAACTAATAACTAATATTTATGTAAAACGATTTATATCACGCGGTTTATGACTGTCTCTCTGACACTCGCTGCTCGACTGACTGACGGCAGTTGTTCGGCCGTTTATATATGATATCCCTTGGAAGGCTTTGGTTCGAGAACGTTCTCGAATGATCTTCCGTCTCCTCCTTTCGTTCTAGAAGCTTCTTAGAACAAAACCTCTCTCTCTAATTGTTTCATCGATTGTTTCCAGAACATTCCAGAATCTTCTGTCACGTTATTTGTCACTGAGGCATATATATATTGAGTGTTCGGAAATATGCTGGTGTATGTAGGAATCATTGGGAGGTTGGAGAACAATCTGGGATGCGTGTTACAGGATGATCGTTGTACTCCTGTCTCACTGATGATGTATCTAGAGTTCCTCTAAGGGAAATATCATTACACTATTGTTGACGATCCTCAAGATAGATGCACAGAGTTTCAACAAATCATTAGAAAATCCTAATTCCGAAAACTCACGGAGAATGATACCATGGTCAACTTTATCGACCACCTTTGCAATATCTGTGTATACCTATGACATCCATTTGACCATTGTTATCTATTTCTTCCTCAATAATTGATTGTCAAAAATTTGATGAATTTGTCAAACTCAATCCTTTGAAGAAAAATCCATGTAGCTTTTCTGATAATTCTGCATTATATAGCAAATATTGCGAGCAAGCCTTGCGGAAGTATTTTCAAATACTAGACTCCATTCGATGTATCGTTAGTTGAACAACGCATCGATTGCGAATGCAAATATGACATGAAATTATTGTTTTATGCATGGAATAATGAGTGGAATGATCTCAACAAATACAACCTGTTTTTTCACGATTATTGGGGATTCATCCTCTTTTTCGAAATTGACTTAACCACATAATTTTTTTCTCAAAATCAAAGGAATTTGTTGGCTGTATGTCATATGACAAGAGGCCAGGAAGTTAAGAAGAAGAAGAAGAGAGGAATTTGTATTTCCATATTCATCAATCCACCTATTATACATATGGAAAGCACTCAGTGTCTAACTACGTCTATGTGTTTCACGTTTCAAGACATCCAAGATCATTTTCTGAATCTCACGACTCCAACCCTAATTATTAACTGTCCGACATCAGCAGGGAACGCATTGAAAGCTCGCGTTCTCAGCTCGTCTTTGCTGAATCCACAAAATGGGGTGACGGGGTGGTGGAAAAGACAACGTCAACCCTACACATTTATCCACCCGAACCGAATCAATGGAACAAAACATTCCGGCTCGAGACAGACATTAACCTTGTTTCCTCTTCAGCTCATGGCTTTTTCGATTTCGGAGATTAGGGTTGCTCGAACGACCCTTGATATTGTCGAGTGAGGTAAATATACCTATGGAATGACATCACCTGAAACTCTCGTTTATTTAGAGATCATCAATCATGAATCAATAACTTCAGGTTCAGGTCAGCTGAGTTCATACACTCCTGTTCCTGTAAAATCGCTGAATGATTGCCATGCGAAACTACACAAAAAAAGTTTTATAGCACCAACAAAATAATTTTGATAAATACTGTCTGTAAGTTGATCAAGGAGGTGGTACATTCATTATTCCAAATTTCTTGGGATTTTCCCTTCTCGTTTCTATGAAATAAAAATATGAATATTATCTAAATATACGTGTAGTAAGGACAAATCAGAGAGCCTGGAGAAAAAATTCACCAGCCTTTGGACGTTCTGGGACCGATTTTGCTACTGTTTTCAATGAAAACTGAAAAGCTTCAAGACAGATCTGACTTCACTATTGAAATAATCATTTCTTATGTTGGAAACGGGAGCAGAATCGGTCCCGAAACGTCCAAAGATGAGTGAAAATTTGGTATTTTTCTATATACCTTTATTTTTCTTTTCCAAACTTTTTTCAATACAAATTGTCACTGACAAGCTAGTGAATTTTTCTTCCAGGCTCTCTGAAAGGAAATTCTTTAATCGCAGTGACATTTGGGGCAAATCATCTGATTTTTCAAATTGAGTAAACCCAACTTATTTTGCAGTGTTCTACCTACCCTAGCAAGGGGGTTAGGTTTTTTTGAAACACCCTGTATAGAACTGTCCCGACGACCCTTCATGATAAACAGTACTGAGTGATGGAATGATCAAAACCCCTCGTCAAAAAGCCAAACGAGTAGCTATGTTACGACCTCTAGGGAAGTCGACATGAAACAAGCTGTTCAAAAATTCCTGGGTAGGTACTCCTGTAACATGAATAAATCATACTAATATATATGTCATGCAATGCTTTATTACTTTTTGAAATCTATAATAATGATGAATGATCGATACTCGATGAGTAATGAAAATTCAATCAGTCCTATAACAGCATTAGTACTAATTCCATACACTTCTCTTTATTAATTCATCAATTTCGACAGGAATGAATAATTACTGAATCTCTCATAGTGTTCTGCTATGAAAAACCTGATTTTCAAAGTACGAGATTGTTGGTTGACACTGAAAATATGTATACATGATAACTGGAGGATTCTTAAGGATTATCGTGAATCGATTGTTGAAAATCCTAGAAAAATCCATCTTCGTATCATCACAACATTTGTCGGTGGAATATTCAACTATTTTGAGATATTCAGGCTCCGCTAGATCGTCCTTCTTATATGGATGGTTATTTTGAAATACATGTTCAAGTGAATATTGGTCATCTCAAGCATTTTATTCAACAAATGATCAAAAATTTCAATCATTTGTGTCTATTTTATACCCACTCTATATAGGGTGAGTCGTGACTAACCAATCATAACCTAATTGCGGATAAATAAAGTCAGGGTGGATTGATATATATTATCTAAAAATATAATGTTCTTACTCGTGACAGAAATACAGGCATTATTCGAATTCAGGGCGAAACTTTGATGAACGTTATTTCAGCAACGTCTTGATGATATCGCCTGAGATTCACTGGCAAATTACCTCTACTGACACACCATACTATGGCCTACTATGGAGAAAAATTCTAGAGGTGACTTGTGAACTCATTTTCTTTTTGAACGTCTGCAGTTAGTCTCTCTACATTCGATCAAAAGTATTCGAATAAATTCTCCTGTATATTGATATAACAGCAGAATTGTGGAAACATAATGATTCAATGAAAAAATCCAGAACCTGAGTTGGTTTTTGGATAGAATAACAAAAAACAATTTTCGAAATATATCTGTCTGTATTCTGATATTTTCCAACAGAGATTGCCAAAATGCCCCCTTCCAATTTCTCAATAATGCTCTTAATATTTTTCGAATAACTTGCTTCTCATTTCTCATCATATATCTGAAGCTTAAGCAATCTTCTTCCACATTTCCTCTCTGGTGGTCTGATAATGGTCGAATACTGTTCTTCCTTTTTCGCCTCTGTATAAAATATGTCGTGATTACTTGTCAATTCAGAATAGAATAGATATCTTTTCCTGCAAACCTATAGACATCAAAAAAGCTACTTTAATATGTTTATATTTTTCGTTGTTGTTTTGACACTGTTTGTAGCGCTCTGTATGAACTTTTTTCTCACCGTAGTTTTTTTCAGTTTATACACATCGTTATGCAGTGTGTCATTCATTTTATGTTTATATCTTCATTTCCTTCTCTCTGTTTTGTTTTTTGTTACAATATCCACACAGATTCTGGACCAAAATTGTTATTTTCCCATTCTGTAATTTGCCTCGGCTGTTGAATTGGTGTACCGCTAAAATAAAATAAAATGAAATAAAATGAAAATAAAATTTCATTCGCTGATTGAGAGATACAATGAGATTATATTCAATATCACCTCAAAAATGTCAGTAGGTAGTATGAGTTGGTACGTATATCTGATTCTGAAAGGTTATCTCAATCAAGCAATCATTTCTTATATTGAGTACATTGTTTTCACATGTCCACATGTAGAAGCAGATTCCAATGATTGAAAATCACATAATTCTATCACAAAGAGAGAAACTCAAAGTCATGCATTACCACAACTAGTTCATAAAATGAACGACAATGGTAGATAACGAGAGGAAAACAACTACTTTCCTGGCTATATGCCACGCAGAACATTGCATTACATCCTCCCGAAACCTATGCGATAGTTCGTATAAACGAATAAAATCGCAAGTGTTTCCTTCCTAAACGCTGAGCTGCGCTTAAGTGGTTCAGGAACGCTGACTACCTGCAGACCGGTTTCGAGCTCTTGGCTCTCATCAGTACAGGGCTGTCCCAGATAGCTTATTGACCGCTATCTGGTGCGAACCTGACCCAACGTAAACGCATCTCAGCATTTATACCATACGAGTCGTACGACGTCTGCGAAATGAAAACGCGAACGCCGGACGCCACCTGGCAGACGCAGACGCAGATGTCGTACCGTATGGTATAAATGCTGAGATGCGTTTACGTTGGGTCAGGTTCGCACCAGATAGCGGTCAAGAAGCTATCTGGGACAGCCCTGTACTGATGAGAGCCAAGAGCTCGAAACTGGTCTGCAGGTAGTCAGCGTTCCTGAACCACTTAAGCGCAGCTCAGCGTTTAGGAAGGAAACACTTGCGATTTTATTCGTTTATACGAACTATCGCATAGGTTTCGGGAGGATGTAATGCAATGTTCTGCGTGGCATATAGCCAGGAAAGTAGTTGTTTTCCTCTCGTTATCTACCATTGTCGTTCATTTTATGAACTAGTTGTGGTAATGACTTTGACTTTCTCTCTTTGTGACCAATGCATTCCACTTTGAGTATTTGGCTTTTTCCCTAGTTGACATAATTCTATGTTTCGGAAGGTCTCTTCAAGACAAGTAAGTCCGGTCCTGGATTTCATTAGCGACTAGATCCTCTTCCCAACTTTTATGAATTTGTCCAACGATGTGGCATCAACATGCCACTACGAAATGATGGAATCGTTCATCAGTAATTTGTTCTATATTTTTTTACCAATCCGGTCAGAGTGATTCCTCTGATCCTTGTGATTCTGATGAGGGCTTTCGAAACATACAATTCAAAAAACGAAATGTTGACATTCAAGAAGAACAGGGCTCAGGAATGTTTTTTTCCTGATAGTCTATCGTGTGGTGTCGATTGAGCTGAGTTGCTTGTGAATTTCAGGCGATAACATCGAGACAGTCCTGAAATATCGATCATTTTAATAATGCCCTGTATTTCTATTACGAATAGGTAGAATATATTTCCCACACATATATATGTCTACTCACCTTTAATTCATCTATCTGTCACTAGGCTATAGTTGGTTAGTCGTGATTCACCCTATATATGGACGATGTGATTAAGATGAACAACCGCTTGATTAACGGCGGAAGGAGATGCTCCGAAGAAGATGAATTGCCATTCATTGGTTTGCTCGCACAGAAAACGGACGTTTCTAATCGTGATCGATGAATTTTCCTAAAGTGAATCACAGATTTTAACAAATCTCTCTATCCCTTCATTCTCGAATGGTATGCAGAGTAAAAGAGGCTAACACTTCTCCATTTTCCATCTCAGTCTAAGTATACCACCTTCAATGGAATTCATCCAGGTGTTCCGATTCTAATAATGATAACTCGTCTTTATTCATCCAATAACTTGGTCAATTTCAATGCTAACAAAACACAAGCATGCCTTTTCTCTAGAAAAGCCGATCTCACTGTGCCCAACATGAGCTTGTCAGGAGTAACCATACCTTTGAAGGCATTCATTTCGATGCGTCGTATTACTATCAGCAATAACCTCTCCTGGGAAAATCACGTGAGATCAATTGCTGAAAGTGCATTCCAAAAACTTGGTTTTCTGCTTCGGGCCAGGAGCTATTTCACCTACAGTCAGCTGCTTATGATAATTATATAAGGCACAGATCCGACCTGTTCTGGAATATTGTTCCCATATTTTGGAATGCAGCACCCAAACATACCCTGAAACTGTTGGATTCTGTCCAAAAAAGGACAATTCGTCTCGTGGGTGATGCCTCGCTCACAAACTCACTCACTTCTCTGGAATACAGTTCATGACACTTCATTTTGGATCTTATCGTTTCAATTGGGTTCAACATGGGGGACTATGAAGCTAAACGAAAAAGCCTTGCCTCAGTTCAGCCCAGAACGTTTTCAAATCTGGAATGGCAAGGTGCATTATCGCACACAAGGACGAATACCTGTGAAATTCTCTTCAATTGCAATTCATTTGACATTTATTTGATCTTTTGTTATCACTTACTTAGGCTCTGATTGTTGACTCCATCCTTATTGTTGGTAACTTGATTTACGGTTGAGTATCAAGGAGAATGGATGCATACGGGTTGTTCCTAGTTTCTGAATCATAAGTGATGTGATACTTTCTGAATTACTAGTTATGCTTCCTGAATAACCATTGACGATTTCTCAATCACATTTCACTATTCTGAATCACAAGTTACACTTTCTGAATTACAATTGACTAATCTGAATTACAACTTGTACTTTCTGAATTACATCTTATACTTTCTGAATTATGATTGAATAATTTGTAGTCTGCATTTGACTGAGATATGATATGAGATGATTCCAGAGCAGCATTCATTGCATATAATCTCAGAATCTCACATGATTATTTCAATAATGATCTCTGTTAAAACTGAAACCACGAGCTGCAATCTACAACTTTTTTCTCATGTTTAATGAATAACTATTGACAATTCAATCCTACCGTCTTTCCACTCCCGATTGTCAACAATAGAAATAAAAGAGCTTCCGGAATCCTGATGATCGTTCACACTGGAAACTCTCCATGACAAAGCTATTCTCTACGTTTTTTGGAAAACTTCTAACTCCTTCGCTGATGTCTGCAGCCTCTGGCTGACTGCCTATCTCGTTTGTTCCACGAAAAAGTATAATGAATCAGTGATGGCCTTGTTAGAAGAACCCTTCAATTATCTCTTCTGAAAAAAACTTTCCAACGAAAGAATTAGTATTGTACTTTGGAGGATAACGAGTCTTAAAGGGAAAGTTTGATATTGTTAATTGAGGTTCGACCGGAAGTAGGCATCTGGTTCATTATTCTGATTCAATTCTTCATCATTTCCAGAAGATGAGTTCCTTTCGTTCGTTCGCAAGAGTTCGTTATCAAGAAATTTGTGAAAATATATTTAGAATTCTTCAATTTTCTGATCACCATGTGAATTCTATTTTCGCATTATATTCTTTGGGAGCAGTATTTTTATGTAATAACCATAATATCTTTCTCGTTCCGTCTCCATTTGTGCATATGTGCTATCGATCGTTTGATTTATAATAAAGATATTTAATTTCAAGAAAACCCGTATTCACTTGTTTCTTCACATGCATGTGACTTTATTTGACTCCCGCTCGACTTCGCCAGACGCTTGTCCTCGCAAATGCAAAATTCGATTCTCAAGCAAAGTGTCACTTTTCATCTTACTATTTATATACTGAATCGAAATTCTCATACGGTTCATATGGTGAAGTTGAGAAAGAGATATCCTCCTTCTTTTGATTATTACGCAAGCGGTGAATCTGATATTTTCCCTCCGGTCCACTCCTATTAAAAATATGAACTGGCGTCATTATTTTCTTGAAATCTAAAACCGACTGAGAATAATAGACGGTTTGGATTACTTCCACATCGCGCATAGTAACGAGGCTTTGTTATTTTGGAAGTATTTCGTGAATGAGAAATCTAAGAATGCAATCTTTTCCTGTGAATACATAGATGCACCAATATTTATACCATTTTCTATATCTTCTTGAGAAAATAATCATTATTTATGTTCAAATGGCGAATTGAGCAGAAGTCACGTGAAGGTCCAAGATGAAGTCCTAATATTAGTAATATCCTTTCAATCTGAACTACCTGAGATATTTCACTAGAACTGAGCTAAATCATTCTTTAGAATGACGTTGTTTATGTACAATGAAGGTTGTACAATGCTTTTCAAATGATTCAGTTCAGTTCAAGTGGAATGTGTTCGTTAGTTCAGAATGAAAGAATTTTTGACTTCAATAACTGAACAGGTACGAATCTGATAAACACATCACTACATACGATAGAGATCAAAATGTATTTCTCTTCGTCTATAACTCTACACCGATTGATGTAAGGTTTGTTCGCGTTCGAAAAATAAACAGTTCGACTGATCAGAGACCATCAGGAGCCTGCGCAGTTTTAAAAACCGTACTGATTTTTCATGTTCCGTTTAACTGCGCATGCTTCTAATAGTTTCGGGCCAGTCGAACTGTTTACTTTTCGAATGCGATAAAACCTATAGAACATCGCGTCACAAACACAACAGGGCATAGAGCAGAAAGCACAACAACTTAAATTGAAAGAACCATTGAATATCGGATGACATCGGTTTACGAGTGATTTGAATCAAATTTCTTCTTCTTTTTTCCGTTTAAACATACTCCTTGATCATTTTATTATCACATTCTGACTATGGACGGGTTCCACTTCAAAAAAGAAGACTTTTACCTCTCAAAATGAGTAAAGATAGAGTACGAGGACAGCAGCCTCGAAATAGTATATTACATAACTAGTGACATATTTCGCGCGAGAGGACGTTTAGCACGAGCCGCAGAGAGGCGAGTGAGGAAACGAAACGAGCGCAGAAAATGCACTTTCCAACGAGTTTTGTACACTATTTTTCCTACGACCACAAATATTTATATTATATGTCATGAGTGTTTATAAGTCCAGAGTAAGGATCATGTTTTTAATCATATTCGATCACATGAAGGTGATATAATTATCGTTATTATTTAATTTTACTTCAAAATTTGAATGACATCATCAGTTTAACGTTAACTCAACATTAACTCAACATCAATTTTACATCAACTTAACATAAATCTTACATTTTCTTAACATCAACTTGAAATTAACTCAACATCATCTCTACATCAACTCAACATTAACTTAAAATTAACCTAACATTGACTTGATATCAACTCAATAATTATTCAACATTGACTCAACATTAAATCGACATTAACTCAAAATCAACTTGACATTACCTTAAAATCAAATTTACATCAACTCAATATCAAATTGACAATAACTTCACGTTGATCACTAAATTGCCAATACATTGACATTAATTCAACTTTTAATTGAAATTAACATGATTTCAACTTCTCATCAACTCAACATTACGTCAACAATAACGACAATAACTCATGTTAAATCGACAATTACTTTCCATCAACTTGACCATTACCATAATTAAGCATAATAATCATTCATTGGTACATCATAATCTATAGACCCTGTTACTGTGCGATTTTCGAATATTTCCACCCATACGAGTTTTGCTTTCAAACTTTCTAACTGTTATATGTTATTATAGTGAAACATGCCACTCTCTCAATAACAAATCCATGTGTTTCGTGCTGTTTTCATAGGTGGTCGTAGGAAAAAGAGTACTGGTACTATAAAAATATTACGTCTAGTAGTAGTAGTAGTAGTAGTAGTAGTAGTAGTAGTATCCTTTATTTTCTTTTCGACAAATAGAAATTTGTATAAGAATAGTCAAAATTTTACATAGTTCACTAACATAAAACCTACAAACTAAATACATAGACACATATTTGATGAACACTCATCATAGAACTCTGACAATGTATAAAAAGTTTTATCCAATAAAAATTCCTGTAAATTTTGTTTGAATTTCTTCGAGTTATTTATGTTATGTTTTATTCCACATGGAAGTTTATTGAATATTTGTAAACCTAGATAGGAAGGAGAGTTTGCTCGAATGTTATATTTACAGTATGGTACATAGTAATCATTTTTTTGTCTTGTTTGTTTCGAATGAATATTCTTTATTTGTTTGAAGTTCATCTTGTTGTCAAAAACATACAAGCAAAGTTCCATTATCAATAAGGATGGGAGTGTCAAAACTCGTAATTTTTTAAATAATTCTCTGCATGATTCATGTTGTTTCACACCAGCAATGATCCTTAGAAGCTTCTTTTGGGTGATAAAGATATCATTCGACAATGTTGAGTTTCCCCACAAACAAACACCATATCTCAAAGTTGATGCTGCTAAGCTATGATATACGATGAGTAACTGTTTTTGCTGCAGAACTGGTTTGAGTGTCCTGAACATATAACACAAAGAATTCATTTTACTTAATACTGTTTGACAATGACGTTTCCAATCAAGATTTTCATCCATGATAATACCAAGAAATTTAGATGTTTCCGTATTTTGAATAATTGATTCATTTAATTGGATCTCTATGCTAGAACATGTTTTTTGCCTACAGTGGAATCGGATTAACTGAGTCTTCTCAGTATTGAAGAATAGATCATTTAATCCACACCAGTTGGATATATTTTTCAAAACATTATCGCATTTGGAGGTCAAGATATTGTCATTTCTATCAGAAATCAATAAGGAGGTATCATCTGCATAAATGACAAAAAATGCTTCATTAGTTAGTTTATCAATTTCATTAACATAAAGTAAAAACAAAATGGGGCCCAATGTAGATCCCTGTGGTACCCCTGTGAGACAGTTCATAGGTTCGGAATTGATTTTTTTGATATTCCCATCCTCTATGGATGTAAGGCAAACATACTGCTGTCTATTTTGTAAAAATGACGATACCCAATCATAGGCATTGCCACGAATTCCGTAGTTATATAATTTTTCTGTTTACTGTGATTAACACAATCGAATGCCCTGCTGAGATCACAAAATATCCCAGCAGGACATTCGCCAGCCTCAATCATTTCGACCAATTTCTCATAGTAAGAAATTACTGCACTATTTGTAGATCTTTTTGAACGGAAGCCATGTTGACTGTTCGTGAATATTTTTTCATTCGTCAGGAAGTTCATAAGTCGGTTCAGGAAACTGATCTCAAAGATCTTTGACAAACTTGAGGGCACTGTCACTGGCCTATAATTTTCAAATTTCTTCCTATCCATTTTTTTGTATAGTGGTACAACCTTACCTATCTTCAGAGCTTGCGGAAATGTTCCCGTTTTGAAAGATAGATTAACGATAAAAGTAATAGGTTCGATAATATATTCAATTGATTTCTTCAATACAAATGCAGGAATTTCATCAGATCCAGATGATTCTTTATTTTTCAGTTTTAATTTTAGTAGAGATAGAAGTTCGTATTCTTCGCATTCGCAAGCCATTGCTTGAGAAAGATGGTGTGATTGTGACATTTTACATGTTGGTGAATTTGATTTTCTGAAAATGAAATTTTTTTTGTTAATTCAATTGGAGCATTCACGAAGTGACTATTGAAAGCAGTAGCTACCTTGATGGGATCTTCATCATCATACCTGGTCATTCTAACTTCACATCCTGTGTAAGTTTCGTTCTGCGGACTTTTTCATTGTACCAGCTCATTTTGAAGTCGATTAAATATCGCATGTGATATCGAGAACCGCATGAAAATGGGTCAATTTTCTCAAAAAATACAGGTCATCGAAAAAGAGTCGTATCATGAGGGAGTTGAGAACTGTAGCTTGTTGGATCCTGAATACCTATGGCTAGACACCAGTTGGGGAAGGTTGTGCAAGTTAAGACGAGTCTGCATCTGATTATCGCACATCAAACGGCCCTGAATTCCTGAATAATCCAGTGGGGAAACGATCGTCGATGACTAGGGTCGTCCCAAATCATCGACCCATCAGCCTCTATAAATATTGGAACGTTTGAATCGGGGAGGATGAAATCGATAGCATCTCAATAATTCGAGATGAACTGTGTGGTGTCGGAAATGAGGGTCTAGTCGACAATGATATCTAGCTGATAATCTTTGAGATTCGATCAAATCTATTGTGAAGATGATTCATGAATCTTATGCATTTTAGAGACCAATAGATTGATTTGTTTGCTATTTCTAGTAGAGTTCTGAGTTCAACAGTATAATCTTTCCATATTCACCGGAGAAGAAAACCCGACCACGAATGAAATTCGTAAAATTGATCGCCTCGTAACTTTCTTATAAATTATCTGATCTTACTGAAATTTCGATCGAATCATGAATTGATGTTTCGAAATGTTAACCTGTTAACCTAATTTTTGATCCTGGAAAAGCTGATGGGTTGATAATCATACAGAGCAAATCATAAGTTGATATTTCACGCTCAACTTCTCAACGTCCAGTGGCAAACGTGAGTGATTAAACTTAGCTGCATCATTTTTTTAATCAATGTGTGATCCCTTCTGGTTACTTAGATGGTTTTTAATCCACGTGAATATCTCCTTTTTGACAAAAAAAAAAATATTTGAAGAAAGGCCGGACGAAGGCGAATAAACTTCTGGAGTTCCTCCCAAAGATGCTCTATTGGTTCTGAATCATTGTTGATGAAAATTCGAAAAACCAATAATATCATAACAAGACATTTATCAATTTAATGAATGATTCAAAATTCCAATCAGGTATCTCTAGAACTGAAGGATAAAAAAGAGGTGTACGATGATCCTAAAACACCCGGTTTATCAGGCATACTGAGTTCCGCCTTTCTAGAGAAGATACAAGCTTCAGTTATGGTGGCGTTGTATTCAACTATTTAGTTTGTTGGTTCCCCAGGATGTGAGATCTTCAATGACCTGCCTTCGTTGTGGGTCCTCAGTTTCCTCGGCAGACAATGATGAAAGTGCAATGTTAACATCAATTAGATGATAATAATAATGGAAAAAGTTCAACACAAGATCAGGTACAAAAAATCGGAAGCCCAAGATTGTATACTCAGGTGATGTAAATAAACAAAGATACTCACAAAAATCATAGATTACGCGAACGAGGACGACATACCTCATGACGATGTTCACTTACAGTGGATTAGATTTAGAATGGGGCCTTCGGGCTATCTGTCTCCACACCACGACCTTTTCAGATCTATTGTGTCTGCCCTCAAAATCGATTAGAGTTCTTCGGCTAGCCCCGCCTTCTCTATAAGACTCCATAGGCTAGCTTTTAGATCCCCTGTGTATCTTTGGGCTCCTGGTTTTTCCTCACCCAGCGTAAGGTACCTTAGTCTTGACAAGCCCTCACAGTGGCAGAGTATGTGTACTGCTGTTTCCTCCTCTTCTTGATAGAACCTGCACAGCAGTTCTACAGTCAGATCTATCGTACTCATGTGTTTGTTGAGCCTACAATGCCCTGGCTCAGTAGATATTCTGTGAATGTTGGCGATGGATTTTTAATAAACCGTTTTGCCTGTCTCATTCCTGGCGAGTTGTTCCACCTTTCTTGAGATTTGGTTTGCATCCGTGATTTGATACTAGTCTCTTATACATATAGCTTTCGCAATACCGAAAAAAGGTTCTGGGCCATTTAGAGCTTTGTTTCCTCCTGCTCGGGCAAGTGAGTCTGCCTCTTCATTGCCCTCGTACTCTGTATGTGCTGGTACCCATGCTAGAGTTATTCTGTTCTGACTGGGTTTCTAGTTTTGAGTTAACTTGCATATGATTTGCAATGGTTTTGCCTTTAAACTCTTGCCTTATCAATTCTTCCACGCAATGATGTATCGCAATAATTTTTGCCTGAAACACCGTCGCGTATTTACCTAAGCTCAGTGAGATTCTTGCACATAATAGTAACTGTATTCCAATTTGAATGCAATTCAATACTCCTAGTTCGAATTATTCGGTTTTGTTATTGTGAAAAGAACCTATAGTTGTTTGCAAACAATTCAGTTGAATGAGTGGAAAACAACGTCAAATAAATTCCCAATTCACCTGAAATTTGAATGTGATCTGATGTTTGTTGAAGCTTTGCCATTTCATATCACTAAATAATGGTTGAACTGGCAGTAACTTTGTGAGATTATTTCAATTCCTATTATCATCATTTTTATCTCACCCACCCTTTTTCGTTCTATAAAAAGCCAATCCATTTGCTCCCCCCAGGAATCTCCAAATCTCACAAACGTCAAATTAATTACTTTTATTTCTTTTATTTCTAATGCCTGAGTATCAGAGTCGAAACCTATCATCTATCAAACGGCAAGATCCAGGGTTAGTGTGCCAGACCTGCACGCAAACGTGGAGAGAATAGATTATTCCAAATTCAAGAGCTTTCACTTCATGATATTACGGTTGAAATAAAATAAAGCAGTTCAGCTAACGCGTCTCGATACTTGGTGTTTATAATTTGATACTTCGACTCATTCGATTTCGATGATAAATCAACTCCTACGCAAAAAACACTATTTGACGACGACTTAAGCAACGTAAGTCATTTTGACAACGATAAAAAAGTATGCACCTTTTATACCTGCCTTTGATCTAGTAGCTATTTGTCACTCCAATTTCTGTCGTGTCTGTCTGAAAATACCACGAAAATATGAGAAATCTATCCGGCAAACTACCAATTACACGAAATCATCAATGAAGGTAATCATTATTGTTGTTCATTTGTATATTGTCGTTGATTTATCTTGCCAAGAAACACTCGATCTTTCTTTGAATTGAATAAATTTCCTTATTAACTCAAACATTTTCCATCAGTTATTTCTCTCGAGAAACTGACATTAGACAAAATTGCTCGACCTACGGTTTCATGTCAGTTTTTCTCGTAAAATTACTGATCGGCAATTGTTTCTTGTTACGAGGAGAATTCATCCGAAGAAAAAAAAGCTCTTGTGCTTTTACTGTTGACAAAAACTTAGCTTCTTATGTTGATACATGATTGATACACTATACAGTTAATTTCGGGCATCATCATGAAAGATATCTAACATGAATTTTGAACTAAATGATGGATCAGAACTTGGCAGCTAAAGAAAATTCAATCGAATTGTTGGTGTTTTGTGGAAGGTGAAATTATTGAAGATGTTCACGAGTTTAATTCGAGTCATTCTCCATTATATTTGAAAAACATGAAGTTTCCTGCAACAAAACTAGTGCTATGGTGTTTCTCAATCAATCAGCCATCGACCTGTTTCTTGGTTTCTTGAAAATCATTTTATAGTGTTTTGATTCGTATCTGGTGTAGAGTAAACTGTTCCAAAATGAACCACCGTACACATTGAACAATCCTCAATTTTACATCTATTTATAGAGGAGCGCTGAAGTACGTGGTACGACTTATCACGTCACCATATCAGAATCATCAAACGTCTTCGTGTTATAGTTCATTCCAGAATACTCTGCGAGTGAGATAGTGATTCAAGGTAGGTGAATAAAAATTCATTATTCCGTTCACGTTATGATTTTTCATTATTTGCTTATTTATTTGGCTATGTTAGGTATCGTCTGTTTAAAAATGTATATTCCTGCATTGAAAAGATCAAAAACTGTTACAATTTGTGGTACGACTATTTCTTTGCTAATTCATTCTTCAGGTTTGTTGAAATTCAACAGTGAAACATAACCTGTACACAGTGAACCATATATGATTCGTTGTATATTGGCAGGTTCACTTTATACTATAATACTCATCTAGTAAATATCTATGGAAGGAATCAATTATTCTTCCATGTATCTCACAACTCTTACTTTTTGCGTAAACTGTCACATATTTTTCAGTTTTTGTATCGCTTCGAAAATATATTTTTTTATGTATCTACCTTTTTGACTGTCACTGTGAATTCATTGACTGATCCACTGTTTCCATAAGACGGTATACAGAGAACCAATTGACATAATTGTCTTCTGATTGATGCAATAACTGTGACTTGGCTTTTGTTGCCGATACCCTGAAGTACTCAGAAATAATGAATTGAATTCTCTCACATGGAAACAATATTATCGGCGTTTATTATAAACAAAAAAGGTTCACTGTGGGACAGTTCAACCTATGTGAAATTTTTGATATTTATTGAATAAAAGAATAATGCATGCTAATTTCCGTGTTGTGTGGCATTTTAGTGACTTCAGGTATAGGTTCATTTCAATATATATATATTGTGGAAAGTACTGCAATTCAAAGCATTATTCTCTGAAGAGTCTCTTCAGTCACGATTTTATTAGATATTTCAAGTTGATAATCTATTGATTGGGAATGCACTTTCATTTTGAAGTTGCATCTAATAACCTCATTCGAAAAATTCATCAGTTGACATTTTCTCAAAGTTGTTGATGAAGCCAGAAACAAAATTACGCTATGAAGGCTAATTAACTGGTCAAAGTAGTATTCATGCCAGGGCGAGATGTAGATTGAGCTAATAAACGACCAACCAACTAATATATTTCCTATTATGTACACAAGAGGCAATCCCTCTTTACTTTTAGTTTGTCAATGTCGGTAAAATGCTTTCAGTGGCAGCGGAAGCGTGTAATTCAGTTACACATTATATGTCATTTTTGCTGTATCTTGGTTTCCCTTTATATCTGTTGTTTCGACTTTAATAAACTTTAAACGTGAGTTTGTGGCTGGAATGGGGTATATTTGCATAATGACTCCGTGCTTTATTTTTAATGAGAATTTTTGTTTTCCCTGCATTTCGTGACTATTCAAGATGGCTCTCAATGACATATTAATATTCAGCAGGTCGTTAAAGTATTTATGTGACTGTTAACGTGCTCTCAATTACCATGAATGTAATATTTATGACACCTATATCGATTCCATGTTTGGAAAAGAACGATGAGAGGTGACATAAAATATATCAGACTTGGACATGTTTCGAGAATGAAATCAAATAAAAGCTATAGCAGTAGGACAGGAGAGTAAATAATACATTTTTTTGCAACCGACACAGAACTCGTCCATTTTCATACCAAAATTAGCTCTTGAATTGACGTTTCTATTACTGACATAAACAGAGGTATGTTGCTGGGCAAATTAGTTTTGAATAATCACGGCCAGCAATGGTTTTTGTCTCAAACAACGATATTGTTGAACTTCATTCGATTATCGAGCCAAACATAGTGAAGTGTGGCGAGAAATACGTTATCGCTATTATTATTGTTGATATATGTTTGATTTTTTTTTGTTTTGAAATTTGTTCTATCCGTCATTCGGTTGCCCCCTCACGAGCAACCCTCAAAAGTCTTCGAAAGTCTTGTGCGAGCAAGGAATGACGGGGGCCTTACCTTTTAACGTGTGATCCCAAACACTTTCTTGGGCCATCAGAAAAATTTCTGCAGTCGACGGGGATCGAACCCACGACCGGCAAGCGAATGCGAATCAGAATATAGACACTCTGTCCGCACGGCTACCTGGCCACCCATATGCTCACTAACCTTACATTTTCCATGTCCATTTCCTATACCCGGAACTGGCGTCCTATTTGCTATTAGAGCACCTGGTCCATACACGAATTTGACACTCTGTGGTTGTATTCATATTGGAACTTCTATTCGAACATCCTTGAACATTGAATAAACCTGATCTGTTACTGCAGGTAGAATGTTCTCACCAAAAAGATTATTTGTTGCATTGCATACATATGGCAGTTAATTCTTCCGGTTGCAGAAAAAATAACATTGTTTCATTCGGATCAAGAGTGACTTTGTTAGACTCGCAAATTTTGCTACCGCTCGGCTTCGCAAATGCAAAATTCACTTGGCAAACAAAGTGTCACTTCTGATCCTGATAAAATAACCTACTATTCCATCAAATAGGTACATTGAGGTTGGTTCCAGATTACTTTCATTCTGGATATCAAATATATCGAGGATGATAATATCAGGCAATATGAAAGTTCCAAATAGAAAGAATTGAGGTTTCTTTTAGAGATTGGAACATTCTCGTGAAAGCAACACACATGAATATTCGATTCATTTGTTACTGTTTATAAATTTTCAACCCAATCGGTTCAGCCGTTTAGGAGTTATGTGAAAAATATAAGTACGGAAGGATAATTCTCACTACACGTTGTCCTATTACCCGTTTTCCGGTAGGAGCCTCTTCAATACGAACAAACAAACAAACAAACATACAAACAATCAAGTCTTTTCACTTTATGATATTAGTATAGATACTTCACACAAAAATATCATACATTGTCCATTATTAGATCATTTCCACAATTCATCCTTCTCGCAATATTGGTTTCTTTCTAGAGCTAGAGCCGAGAATCTTATCGGAACAAATTAAAGTTCCACATATCTATATTATAAGGTACAAAATCTTGACCACATGTCAAATCCCTCAGGAAAGAACTTTACAGTACACACTTTCTCTACATCAATCATAGTAAAAGTTAGAAGCCATGATTTATTATAGCGATATTTCAGCTGTTATCTTGGCAGTCTCCTGTCTAGATATGCGATACGAAAATATTGGAGTTCGATAGACGCAGATATATTAGATTTTCCTTCGAAGTCCTGCGAAGTTTCAGTGAAATTGATGATACAGCAAATGAATACTCAGCATTATCCTCATTTGAGATATTTCACAAACTCATGCACAAACTCGTCAGTTTCGAAACGATGCAGGTGTTCAAAATGTATCTAGCGTGAACATTTCTTTAAGTCCAATAATTAGATATGACAAACATGAGAAATACAACATAAATGATTCGATATGTATGTGTGAATTTTGAATTGTATCAACGGAATCTTCGAACTTGATTTTGACCTTCGAAGAGTCGAATTGAATGACTATAGCATAAATCAGTAGTGATGAAGTGAATGATATTCTACCACCAGAATTCCAAATGTTTCATCACCGAAGTTTCAAATGTACGTTTTTATTCTTTTCACTAACTTCTTACAATTTTATATTTAGAGTATCAGCAGTGTCTCGCACAAGGTATAATCACATGATATAAAAATAGTTACATTTCAGAACGAATTCGAAATGAAGTTCACGTTTCAAGGTTCACAACATACAGTATGTTACGTGTTTTTGAATGTATGACAAACCGATATTCATCATACAGGACGCAGAATGAAATTCTGAATTGAGGAAACCTAATCACGAATCTGATAATGAAGGTCTTTTGTAATAACAATTTTTCGTCGTTCAAGTTTGAACCCCTTGACAAAGAGCTAGGAAAATAGTTGTTTTCTGTTGAATATTCACAATGATATCATGTGCATATACATATTTCTATCTGAAGGAGGATGCAAATTCTGAACTGCAGAAGATTTGGATGGAGTTCATCCCTCAGTGGTCTTGCTCATTTCAAATACCTTCTATAAAGAGCCTCAAATTGAGCTCTCCAATGTTTGAGTCACCTAGCAGGTATCGATCGAATGAAAAAAGTGACAAATGACACTGGCAAGTTTGTTTCAAACTCGGTTGAATATTTCATCATTAGACTAAGCAGAAACGCATTTCGTGAGCAGGCTCACAGTTCGATAAATGTCGAACTTTTTCAATTTACGGTACGCGATACATTATAAATTCTACTGGATTAAACATTGAATCATCTCATTGGGGTACTATTTCACACAATACTTTAACCGTGAGCACCAGCAGAGCACTAGAAAAAGTTTTACTGCAAGTATTTGTCGATAATCGTTTCTCAAAATGGAAAATAAAGGGAGAAATTAACTCCACACTGTTATACCACTAAGCCAAACCGACTTTTTATACCTCGACACGTGTTTCGCTAACTTTGTTAGCATCTTCAGGAGAAGATTGAAACTAAATGCTCTATCCTAGTATGCTACTTATATACTAGGTATATGTCTACCCAACCGTGAATAGACAATAACCGCCAAGTAATGTTATTCATGGTTGAGTTCACATGTTATATCACTAAACTTTACAGAGAGCTAGATGGGATTGGTCCATTATCCTTACTCATTATCACTCTATTTTTATTATCAAAAATCTCTGAATTTTCATATGCATTTGATTTTCTAACATTATTAACTTGCTCAACTGATTTGAAGTTATTAATATGTGTGTTTATGATTGTGATTAAACATGTGTTCGGCTACACATGGTTTATCTAACCTACTATATTTCCAATGTGCTAGGTTTTTTATGAACCTTGTTTTTATGGGACGCCTGGTATGACCTATTCATGTTTCATCACAAAAATTACAACTAGTAGTAGTAGTAGTACTGTGGGGAGGCTGTAGCCAGGCGAGTAGGCCCCCATGGGCCCTTTTTGCCAACCCCTGCTCTCCACATATCTACACATCCCTCTTTTAGTTGTCCTTTTCGAACCTTCCCGTCCTTCTGATGAAGGTCAGGATGTCCGGCCACTCTAATTCGACCAAATCTTTTTGTTGTAGGTTATCTACTCCAAAGATTTCGAATCTCATCCTTCCATACGCCTTACACTCTCCGAGGAAGTGAAGTGATGTCTCCTCATCTTCTCCGCATTCACGGCAAGTGGGACTATCTTCCACACCCATGAGTGATAGGTGTCTGCGTAACCTGGTTGTGCCCTGTCAGTATCCCTATAAGAAGGCGCAGGACTTGGCGATCCCTGCCTAGTAACCCAGCCGTCTTTGGCTTGCTTGGACCGGCCACCAGGTCTCTCGATTGCCTGCAGCCGCCTATACGTCTCCAATATTCTTCTAGTGCCTCATCCGCCCATTTGTTAAGGGCAGACAAAGTTTGGCTTCTTGTTATGCCCAGTGCAGGCTCCGGCCCCCAGAACGGTGTCGCGGATCCGATTCTAGCCAGCTCGTCGGCCACCTCGTTCCCGGGCACCCCCTGTGCCCCGGAACCCATACCAGTTCGACTTCCTTCTGTTCAGCTAGTTTCTCAAGAGCATCGCCACATTCCTGCACCAAAGCTGAGCTTGGTTTAGGATGGCAGACAGCCCTGAGAACCGCCTGACTATCCGAGCAGATGTAAATCTTCTGCTCTGGTCCCTCTTTCACCTCTTGCCTCTCCGCTACTGCCAGAATGGCAAAGACCTCAGCTTGGAAAACTGTAGTATACTTTCCAAGAGCGTAGCTCTCCCTTATGCCTATTCCTTCTAGGTAAATTCCAAAATTACAACTAATTTCGTATATTTCTGAATTTCCAAGTGTGTCCACCTTATCTTCTGGATTACCTAATAAATTGCCCAACTTTGACCCAAACTAACAAGCGCTTTCAAAACGCAAGTCTTTGGAAACGTTATCGAGTCCTCTTGTGTACTTGGGATTGAGAGAGATTGGAATTTTTCCAGGAGGAGTAAGAAAATCTCCTGACAGAATGCCAATTATAAAATATATCATATCCAGGAGAAACATTACGAGATTTTCCTGTTTTGAATCGAAAACCTGAAGAGACAAATACAGAGTGGGCCATTGAAAACGAAACAGCGGCTCTGTAGGTCGGCAAAACCGGATTATGAAAAAAATCTGAAACATGTCAACTACATTTTCGAGGGGGACATCGTTCTAAAATATTTTCAGCCCTGAGGCGTTGCCGCTTCTGACGAAAAGAAGCAACAACTTTGTTATTTCAAATGGAACACCTTGTATTTCATTGCATTTCAAGATTCTACTCGAAGAGCTGATTTCATCAATGCATCACACTTGGGGTCTAGCTGGAATGATTTCAGGAATATAGGGTTGTTTAAAATCGAGATTTCACAACTTTTGGATTTTTTTGAGTCGAAACTATTCATTATTGGTCAAAACGGCTTTTATGTCCCTATCTCAACTTTTGATTCACTATCTACTGACATTTCATTGTAACAGATACAGGGTGATCAGAAGTCTGAATCTTGAACCACCCTGTATTTGTTTCAAATAAATGTCAGTAGATAGTAAATCAAAAGTTGAGATAGGGACATAAAAGCCGTTTTGACCAATAATGATAAGTTTCGACTATCCGAGCAGATGTAAATCTTCTGCTCTGGTCCCTCTTTCACCTCTTGCCTCTCCGCTACTGCCAGAATGGCAAAGACCTCAGCTTGGAAAACTGTAGTATACTTTCCAAGAGCGTAGCTCTCCCTTATGCCTATTCCTTCTAGGTAATTTCCAAAATTACAACTAATTTCGTATATTTCTGAATTTCCAAGTGTGTCCACCTTATCTTCTGGATTACCTAATAAATTGCCCAACTTTGACCCAAACTAACAAGCGCTTTCAAAACGCAAGTCTTTGGAAACGTTATCGAGTCCTCTTGTGTACTTGGGATTGAGAGAGATTGGAATTTTTCTCGGATTGTATTTATTCTCTCCTCGTAGAATTCCTGAGTGAAACCCAAATGTATTTCTACGTTTCAATTCATCTACTATTTTGATATCATAACCATTGACGCCAGCCACTTCATAAACAACACTTCTTTCAACATGGAATCTTTGTTAGTTCAGAAGAAATGAAACTAGTCTTTGTACCAGGAAATTTGAACTTGGCATTTTGTGTTGAAACTAGTGATTGGAGTCATTATAGTTATGTTTCAATGAGTGTGTTAGTTTCTTTCCTGAAAACATCAAATTATAAATTGTTTCCGAAATTTTTGATCACAAGAACATCTAAGATTCAATCCATCAGAATGGTACTTCCTAAAAAAGAACCTTTCTCGACCAAAACAGTATTTTAACAGAGCCGCATTCCATCGCGACTGTAATTAATCATAATCTTATTCTATCGAGAGGGTACTTCATCAAAACGCATCATTGAGAAAATGGTTATACAACAAAACCTCATTCCATAGAGATAACAACACGAACGTTATATATCTAGTCAGTAATCTATCAGAACCGTGATTGGTCGTTACAGTAAAACATTATCATTTAGAATTCGATTCTTCATTGTCTATACAAACTACAGTCCTGACAAAATACAATCCCAACAAATTACTGTCCTGATTATTCAATATCATTATCATTTACGGTGATGATTTTGATGATGAATTTCGGTACCGTTTTCTGAATGAAAATATTCTGATACAATTCAATACTGATGAAATACGTTCTGACGAATAATTATATATACAGTGATTTCCACATGATATACCAAATTCCTTTCTCTTATCCCAACTGTCCTGAGAAGGCACGAAAGGAACGAATGGCTCGAAGCTGCAAAAAATCCATCACAATTTGGTAAACTGAACTCAATTATTTCTCCTACATCACGTAACTTATTTTCTACGTCATTTGTAACTCAGACGTAATCGACACTTAACATGGGACCCTTCTTGAAACAGAACACGTCCCGGAGACATTTTATATGACATTATCTAGACCTCGTTTCTCCGAGAAAAAAAAAACAAGGAGTAAGAAAATCTCCTGACAGAATGCCAATTATAAAATATATCATATCCAGGAGAAACATTACGAGATTTTCCTGTTTTGAATCGAAAACCTGAAGAGACAAATACAGAGTGGGCCATTGAAAACGAAACAGCGGCTCTGTTGGTCGGCAAAACCGGATTATGAAAAAAATCTGAAACATGTCAACTACATTTTCGAGGGGGACATCGTTCTAAAATATTTTCAGCCCTGAGGCGTTGCCGCTTCTGACGAAAAGAAGCAACAACTTTGTTATTTCAAATGGAACACCTTGTATTTCATTGCATTTCAAGATTCTACTCGAAGAGCTGATTTCATCAATGCATCACACTTGGGGTCTAGCTGGAATGATTTCAGGAATATAGGGTTGTTTAAAATCGAGATTTCACAACTTTTGGATTTTTTTGAGTCGAAACTATTCATTATTGGTCAAAACGGCTTTTATGTCCCTATCTCAACTTTTGATTCACTATCTACTGACATTTCATTGTAACAGATACAGGGTGATCAGAAGTCTGAATCTTGAACCACCCTGTATTTGTTTCAAATAAATGTCAGTAGATAGTAAATCAAAAGTTGAGATAGGGACATAAAAGCCGTTTTGACCAATAATGATAAGTTTCGACACAAAAAAATCCTAAAGTTGAAGAATCTCGATTTTTAACACCCTATATCCCTGAAATCATTCCAGCTAGACCCCAAGTGTGATGCATTGATAAAATCAGCTCTTTGGGGAGAATCTAAAAATGCAATGAAATACAAGGTGTTCCATTTGAAATAACAAAGTTGTTGCTTCTTTTCGTTAGAAATTATTTTAGAACCATGTCCCCCTAGAAAATGTAGTTGACGTGTTTCAGATTTTTTTCATAATCCGGTTTTGCCGACCTACAGAGCCGCTGTTTCGTTTTCAATGGCCCACTCTGTATAGACTTATTTCAAAGTACGAACTCGTAACCGTGGCATAATCATCAAGTATAATACGCTTATTATTTTTGAAATCCTAGAAAATGTCGATATCAGTACATTCATGTTGAAATCGGAGCATTCATGTTCAGAGACGAGGTGAGATAACTCCCTCAATTTAGAGAATTGAATGAGTATTATTATTCATCCCTTCCCTACTAATATGATGAATGTGAATATGAGCTTGTTTGTGGGGCTTTCATGCCAAAACTACTCAACCGATTATCATGATATTCTATATTCATATTCTGAGATGTATTGAAAAGGAGAGAATATAATATATTTTTCTGCAACCGACACAAAAGTCGTCCATTTTGATACCAAAATTAGCTCTTGAATTGACGTTTCTATAAATAGTTATGTTGCTAGGCAACACATTTAGTTCCTAGGAGCTGAAGTCGAATTTTAGTTCCTAGGAGCTAAAGTTGAACTTTAGCTCCTAGGAACTGAAAAGGATGTACTGGACGTCATCAAGAATAAACAACAATGTGACGGTAGGTTATTTGGGTTGAGAAGCATACCTGATTTGTTACCGAATTTCAGCAGATTTGGCATTTCATACCCATGCTGGAGATATAAATACACCTTATAGTTTTGTATTGGAATTATAAACATCTCAGTTAACTATTTTTATTTTGATCAGGGAAGCCTTCAAGATTCAAATACTTGCTTGATCTGTATTTCATTCGTTATCCTCGGGATGGATAACTTGTTTTTGAATAATCACGGCAAGCAATAGTTTTTTTTGTCTCAAACAATGATATTGTTTAGCTCCATTCGATTATCAAGTCAAACACAGTGTAGTGTGGAGAGGAATAAATAAGCACTATTATCATTGTTATATCGGAGACTGGAACCTTTGGCACGATAATACACTACACTGTTTTACCAGTAACCAAACCAATTTTTTAATGCCTCGACACGTGTTTCGCTAACTATGTTAGCATCTTCAGAGAAGATTAAAACACACAATTAAAAAACATTTTCCACGTCTTGTTCCTATAGCTGGTATTTGCCATCAGAGCACCTGGTCCATACACAAATATGTTACTCTGTGGTTGTATTTATATTGAAACTACAATTCGAACATCCTAGAAAACCTAACCTGCTGTTAATGCAGGTAGAATATTCTCACCACATGGATTATTTGTCAATATTTGTTGCATTGCACAGCATTGGTGGTTACTTCACATGTTTATTTGAGTTCATTGTTTCGGTTGCAGAAAAAATAGCATTTTTCATTCGGATCAAGAGTGACTTCGTTCGACTCGCAAATTTTGCTTTCGCTCGGCTTCGCTAAACGCTCCGCTTCGCGAATACAAAATTCACACAATGTGTCACTTTTGATCCTAATAAAACAATCTACTATTGTTCAATTAGGCAGGAGAGTAGTAGATTGACTGCCGCGTCCGATAGTTCATAGCCTAGCGTAGTGAGAATAATCATAGCAGGTTTCTTCACTGAATATCGTTTAGCATTTTTCTCCAATACATTCGTGAAGTTTGTTGGGATAATCAGAAGCTGCGTCAAATGAAGGTAATATTGTATCACTTCAAGTAGAGCGTTGAGTTTCAAATTGAGATGAATTTTTTCTCAGTTAGATGAGATATTTCCTTATCAATATAGGAGAGTGACATAACTTTGATTGAAGTTTCGTTTCTCAATTTCAAGATTTCTATCATCACTGTGTGGTATAAAATCTATTTTTCCTACGACTACTACTGTAAGTGATGAATATTGTACACAAAACAATGGCAGTAAGCTTCTCCTTACACACGTGTGCGTAAAGAGAGCGATCGCACGGTTTCCATAGGTATGTTGATAGATGACTTTGTTTTTTTGCTTAGGCGATGTGTCAAAACAATTAACTATTTCATTAATGTCAGCAGCTATGACGATGAGCAGATTATTTCTACACCACGTGAAATGTTGGAAAAAGCTAGAATCGCTGAAAATGAGTTGCTACCCGCTAAGTCTCGTGAATGATACGAAATAGCACATTAAAAATACCTGGACTAGAGAATTAGAAAAATAATACCGTGCCGTTTTCGGAACATAACTTTTTAGTATATTATTCTCAAGAATTATCAAATTCGATGAAATCATCATCACTCTGGTCGATATATTCCATGTTACGATCAACACTAAATATCAATCACAATATTAATATAGCAACATATCCCATTTCCTCGAAAGGAAATCGGATGGATTCCGAAGTAAAAAATCGAAAATACTTAATGCTGAACAAATCAATTATTTTCTGCAGATTGCTCCTGTTGATATCTATTCATGAAGGTAATTTTTCAAATAACATATAATATATACTCAACATTGAATTGATGAATTCCTTTTACTTTACTTCAAATAACAGGAATAATTTCAGAAAAGATCAATTGTCGAAATCATATTTATAAAATATCTACTAATCCCAAGCAATGGTGATGGCTCAGTTGTTGGAAGCGCTGGCTCCGAGTCCAAAGGTCGGTGGATCGGAGCACAGTTGAAGAACTTTTTTTTATTATTTTCAATAACGATTACAGAATCTCTCGTTCTGCACTGTTACAATAAATAACCATTATGAATGTTAATCTCATATTTTTATATAATGTGTTTTTGGCTATTAATAAAGTTGTTTAGATATTAAAAACGGCTCCATTTCAGTTCGAATTGAGGAAAATGTCTCGGTATGCAATGTATCAATAAACAAATCAAAGAATTTTGATTTGTAACTCTTCTTGCAGCTGGGTTAGTCACGGGAGACGTGTATATATAGGTATTCGTTATTTGTGCCTTAATGCAATATCTCCACTATCCGGGAGAAAATATAGTGTAGTCGTAGAAAAAGTATAGTACAATTCTCGAGTTGTAAAGCAATTACGCACTTGTGGAGTTACACACTCGCCGCTATGCGGCATCGTGTGTAACTCTCTCCACTTCGTGCGTAATATGCTTTTTACAACTCTTGTTATGTAATATACTATTGTCGTTCTGCATAGCCGATTCCGAGGATGATAACTGCATGAGTAATTACCTAACCCACATGGTAGCGATTTTCCGGAAGGTATGCAGTAAAGTCAGAATGAAAGAATTTGAATACATCAACATAATAACGTGTAAAGCTATCGCAGTACAACTGTTTTTGAAAGACTTTTAATAGCAATTAGTTTCATTATTTCACCGCCACCGTATGGTATGCCCTGAGGAGAGCCGGAAGTTGATTCCATTTCGAGTTCTCGAATTACTTTCAATGGGTGCCTTTGAGCTCGTAGGTACACACATCAGTTAATTGGGAATTTAATCAAATTCGTGACGTACTTTTCGCTTTGACCACAGTTATTATTTAACTATGGTATCGAGAACGAAAATTTGTATGTCATGATCTCTTCCAAAGAAAAATACAAGTCAGTCGAAATGGAATCATATAATATCCTGCATTGAAGTTGATAATGAAGTCAATACAAAGTATGAACAAATTCAATCGGGGAGATTGATGAAAAGCAGATTATAGAGCTCCAGATAGACCTATTGGACAAAACATATGACAATGTACAATAGAGTTTCTACATTTGAATGCTAGATGGCTGAAGACATTCCACAATATTGTGAATCGAATATTGATTGCATGAACTTATCTTATTTAGTATAACTATAGTTGAATCTATAATTAGAAAATATGCCATATCAAATGGACAGTTTCGATTGTATTATCATATTGAAGATGAGATGAAACGATCAATAGTGTCTATAGAAAATATGTCCACATATCATTCGAACCAAATTTCAATACATAACTCATGTATATTGGATTAGATCATTTCATGTATGCACAATTACTTCTCTAAAAGTAAATCTTGGAATCCCCAATTTGACCCCAGATGCGAATGTTGAATAGAGTCGGATTATAATCACAAAACTGGGTTGCAGTATGGGATCCGCCATCTTATATTTCCTAATTTTAACGGAAGAGTCATAATTTCCGATTCCAAAAACTCAAACATTTCGAATAGAATCGTATTAAAATTACAAACCTCTTCCACCACATTGTATTCGCCATCACTAATTTCCTTAATTTGGCGAACGAATCATGATTCCTGATCACCAAAACCACTAGGTATCAATTTTGAATGGAATCGGATTATTATAACAAACACAAGCTCGCCATATTAGTTCCGCCATCTCGAATTTCCAAATTCTGGCAAAATTTCGAAATTTTGAATAAACAATCGTAATCTTTGACCTCAAAAACCCTCAGGAAACAATTTTGAATAGAATCGGATTACAAAACTCGTTCGTTATATTGGAATCGCCATCTTGAATTTCCTAATTTTGACGAAGTAATCATAACCTCTAATCTCGAGAACATCCAGATACCACTAAGTTGGGATTGTTCTTGCAATTGACTAATTAAGGCGATTTGTTGATGATCGATTTTTTTTATTCGATTGTTTTCGGATGCGCGATAACGAATAATAATTGGCAATTGCTTCCCAGCTTTCTTTTCATTCATTGTAAAGTTGACAAGAAACAACATGAAAACAGTTAAATGAATCATTTGTGCCTCCGGTCGAATATACTAATCGATTTTAATGTTTTGATTTCACGACCGATAAGTCCGACACGCACGGTATTTTCTCCTCATTGCCATTTTTGAGTTCGCTCGTGAAATTAACGATTGGGAGTTATCCTTCATTTCTGACCAAAATGTGTGCATGTGGAAGTTGACATTATCACGTTAGCCGAGTTGCGAAGAAAAGTGGAGATCAATATCGTTTCAGGTCCTATTTTCGACACAATCCAATTCCTACCAAAAATGCCCTTGACATACACAAGAATTCGGACTTTCATTATGTGCGAAATAGTTATCTACCTAACAAGTGCGGAAAGTTTTACTTTTCCTCTCGCGACGGCGGAATAGCTATTTGTGTACTTAGAGCGCAAAGTGATAGATTGCCGCTCGACAAAGAAAGTTACCGCGCGATGCAGAGCGGAGCGCGGTAATCTTTGGAGAGCGGCAATAACACTTTGTGCTTGAAATACACACAAGATTTTTTTCTACTAACGCAGCATTTGGAAATAACTACCCTGAAAGTATGAGCGATTGGAATAGTTGAGAAAGTTCTAATCCATATTATTCCATATGTCCAAAGGAAACGAAAAAAGAAAATTTGAAATAACTGACAAGCCATAAAGAATATTTCGGGCCTACCGAGAATTGAAACTGGACCACTAGCGTGGCAACCTGAGCTTCAGACCTCTGAGCCTCAGTACGATAAGCTCTGCAATCAAATTGAACATTACTCATTGATGCAATAAAATAAAGATACGCTGTCTTTCTGATGACAACAAAGAGTTTATATATAAAGTATAATTCATCGTTTTCAACAGATATGCTTCATCGGGAGCTTCTTGTAGAAATTTGTTGGTATATATCTTCAGCGATGAATATTTTGGATTTTTCTCGCTTTATATCCAATAGATTGTTTCTTGAGAAATGCGTTGAGTTTCAGATATTTATTGATTCCGATATTATCTTCAACATTCAAGCATGTATACGTACCATCGAATATATAGACCAATGAGTTGATGACTACAAAGTCTTTGATTTTCTACCAAAATAAGCCAGTAAAACGTTCTATGAATACATATTCGCCATCTCTGAGTGGCACCAATTTATGAATGTATCATATTGTAATTCATATTTCTTCCTTGATTTCTCCGGTAAGAGATTCAAACTCTTGCGCTTTCTGCTATATCATCAGGAATGAGGTGTGTTTGATCATTCACTGTCATTATTTTCCGATTCACTGTCACTATTTTCCATCATGAAAGAATTGGGGGTTCTCAAGAATAGATAAGTATATAATATAGGTTACAGAGATAAGCCGGATAAGCGAGCGTTTTTTCAATATTTCCGCTCACGAGCGCAAATGCTGTCAAAGAATGACATTCCTGGGAAAACGTCAACTTTGTGCTGGAATTTGGAAGCGTCAAAGGCTACTTTGTTAAGCGTTTGTAGAAAAAATACATTTTCCACTTTCCCATAGATACTTCCACACAAAATATTCCTCAGATATCTTTCCTTCATCCAATCACTGAAGCCATATACCAGTCACACGAACTCGACAGGTCCAGTCAGCACATCCTTCTGTTGTCAACCTTGAAATATTTCGAACAATACTCTAACAAAACTCGTTCGGTTATTGAACGGCAAAACTCTGGTGTTCTTTACCAATGGAAGTATTTCCAAGAACTTATATCCCCCAAAAGGTAGAAAAAAACCAATACCTTCCTCCTCTCCCTAACCTTCCTAGGTACGCACTATGTTCTTAGAACATCATAGGAGTTTTCTTTCGTGCGCTCCAAGAGATGAAAAAACACAATGCCATTGTACTGAAATATAGGTATGAATTCGTAGGAGGTTATGATGAAATTGCGATCATTGTTTTGTCGAAAATTCCATATTCCAAAATGAAATTGCTCACGAGATCGGTTCAATAAATATAAAAAATCTCTTGGTCAGAACAAGGCTTTTGCAACCACCGATTTCTCCTTTTTGTATTTATTCCGTAGTCGTAGTTTATCGAAACGTGGAATCATCATCACAATGGATGGCTCATGTTTGTTGGGACTGAACAACAGATTGCAACACGTACCTCGTATTTTTCGTCTGAGTGGAGAATGGATCTCGGCTTAGAAGGCAATCACCTATAACCTTCCATCGTCTGAATAAAGCTTTAATATATCTCATTCTCACATTTACAAAACAGTAGATTACATCGATAATATATAAAGATTCACTTTCACCAAGTCCACTACATTTATGCTCGTTGTTTCCATCAGCAATACTCTTTTGAACATAAAGAAAATGCAACTATGTTCCAGTTCCAGTCTGATCGGTAGTTATTATGTGAACTTCCTTTATTCACTGATTCCCAGATAGTTCGTTCGTCTTCCGTGTGTCTCCAGTCTATATCCCATGGTCGTCACCCTACTTCTCTATTCTTTACTTCTGTCTCAATGTTCTGCAATTTTTTTTTTTTCATTTCGAGTCTTCAATCACAAGCCTTCAAAGTGCCTCATCTATTTCTTGCCTCCTCTTCTTAGTTTCCAGTCCATAGACTGACAGACATTCTCCATTTTTTAATTTTTCATTTCCTAGACTTCACTAGACAAAATTACCTGCAATTCTTTATCAAACTGAAATCGAATAGCATTTTTTCTCTAAGAAAAATGGCACTTCAACATGAGAAATCTTCGTAACAATGTTCGGTACGTTTAAGTCTTCCGGCATAACAAAGTGCAGCTTTTCCAAGCAAAGCTCTTTACACATGTACGACCGAAGTTAAACGGCTATTAACGTCAGACAATCTCATAGATTGTTCCTCGTTTGCCCGACCATCTTTTAACAGTGTTTTATGCTCGACTGAGCGCCCAGCAATGAATAGAATTCTGGAACGGTTTTCGATGGAATAGATTTGTAGCAAGCGCCGTGGAAATTTCAGATGTTTTCTATCGTTGCACAATGGGCGTGTACACCTCAGTAGAACTTTTAACTCAAATTATGTTTTTAATGATCCTTTCATACATAAATAATAATTGACGACATAATTCGATCGAAGAATTAACTGGAATAATTTATTTTTGGGCATAAATAATAGTACCTTCCGAAAACGGACCCTCTTATGACGTAGAAAACCTTATCTCATGATTAAAAGAAAATACCAAACTCCCGATGGAAACTGAGGCAACTGATATATCAATTCTTTCAACTGTGATCTCGCACTAATTCACTCTGTCAGAAATCATGTATCATTCATCTCTGTCTGGAATAGTCTTGTTTCAGTATTAGGGTTTTGACGTCTCGTGGAACAAGAAACCAAGTTTTTGTGAAGAAGCTTCTGCGATGGATCGAACATGATTTCCCCATGGGAGAATATTGCTGATGTTAATATCGAGCCGAGATATAGTGGTCTTGGTGGAAATGGTGGTACAAGACATATTATTATATCAGGAATACTGAGTTCCGTCTTTCTATAGAAAATACAGGCTTGTGTTCTGATGTTGAAATCAATAGGTTGATGATTTCTCAGGCTGCAATTTCCGAAGATCTTTGCAAGTTCTCAGTTTCCTGGAAAGAAATGGGGATTCTAGATTGGGAGGCAGTATTTAGAGTACCATCTTCTACAAAGCTGCGGATAGTGGAAGTGGTTGCTCTCAATAGATCATTGATATGAAGTAGGAACAATGTTGGTACCAAGATTGATCCTTGTGGAACGCCGGAATTGATGACAATGGTATCAGACGATACTCCGTCCACCACCACATGTAGCAATCTGCCTGGAACAAAATTCGATGAAAGATGGCATAGCTGAAGTGATAAGCCGTATAATGATAGTTTGTGGAGCAGTCCTTGGTGCCAAACACGGTCGAATGCCTTCGATATATTTAATGAAGTTTGTTATATATGGGTGGCGTGGGCAAGTAAATCTCCAGTTAATCTTTGGTGGCGGAAGCATATCCAGATATTTGATGAGCTCAATGTTGATGGCTCTCTCCATCACTTTGGAGGTGACCTATGAGAGGGCAATTGGCCTATAATAAAGTTGTTGAGCAGGCTCTTGTTTCCTTTTTTTGGGGATTGGTTGAACTCTAGCTATTTTCTAGTGAGATATCAACACACCCGACCTGTTGGAGATGGTGAATAGCTTCCAGAGGAATATACAGGGTGAGTCATAACTATTGGGACATGTAGGTTGAAGGCGAATCGTTCGTACTGAAACATAGCGGTAGGCCGAATATACCTTGATGAAATATTGCTGTGGAAAAAGATACAGGACGTTGAAGGAGAATATTTTTTCTCGTTCTCCGCCAATACTCCCACTGTGTATTTATCAATTGTTATCAGAATCGGCACAGAGGCATAATTTCATGCAGAGAATATTATTTCATGTGATATGCTACTACTACTGTTGAAGAAGGCACCAAGTGAATAATTCCTGATGATGAAATCGACTGATAGCTCTTTGAAAAAAGTTTTCAGTGATTTTCAATAGAAAATATGACATACACATAATTTCTACGTAATATTGGTACTCCTATTTAATTGGAAACAATATTTTCATCCATTTTCGAGAAAACCGCAATTGAACAATTCGAAGTTCCGGAAGGAGATTTCAAATATCATTTCATCCATGGAGAGTGTGCTTTGGACTGTCAGATAATTATTGCTGGTGAATTACACTTCTTGTCAGAGAATGAACTTTGGTGCGAGTTCATGGTTGAAAATTTCTCGATTGAGACGCCCTCTATCTTTTTCCACATCAATATTTCATCAAGTCACATTTGGTCTTATCATCATATCCTGGTCCAAACGATCCGCCCCTAGCCTATGTCCCAATAGTTATTACCCACCCTGTATCTGTCTTGATTCATCAGATTATGTTGGTCCATCAACCTTAGTATTGTTTTGGAAATCTCCACTATGAAACTGAAACGAACAGAATGGAAATATTTTTTTTTGGAGAAAGCAGCAGTTTCATAACCTCTTAAATAATTTACTCATGATATTTTCATGATCCAAAATATTATCACGAACTTTTTCTCGTAGATTATGAATCATTATAGTCAAAATATGCATTGTTTCACTTCACCGACTCAAAACCAGTTTTTTTTTTTATTACTTCAATGATAGCAGCCGAACGTTCTAGAACAGTATAACTGTGATGAAATTCTATAATAATGCCCACATAAAACCTTCTCCTCCGACATTGCCGACCTTTCTCATTTCTTACAATTCATTTTTCATGACGGTTTGCTAATTTGTCTTTGCCATATTTTTATTTCATCTGTGTGAGTATGGGTATTCATTAAAATGAGGGTGGTTTCTAATGAAGGGAATGAAACGCGAGCAAGGATGAAGATGTCTGGAGTGGCGTCAGTCGGGTATATATTTCACTAGTTTTGTTTACTCAAGATATGTCTCAAAATAATGCAACTGATTTGGATTCTGATCGTTTCAATGATACACGATGTGAAGTAAAGGAAAGTGGAGATGAACAGAAAAGTGATTCACGTAGAAATTCCTGAAAACCCTGGTTTCCGGACGAGTTGACAAAATTCTAGAACGAGCCGTAGGCAAGTCCTCGAAGTCTACGAGCCGAAAAAACTGTTTCCGCGGACGTGTTACTCACAGTATTTTTGCAGCAACCGTGTAGACAAATCAATGGGGGAAGTGGCACTGTCTACATTTTTCTTTACTGAAATGTTACTTTTCAACATAGATAGTATATGCCTCAAGGGGAAGAGGGTTTGATAGTTCCAGAATTCTGCGCCAGATGGGCTGAGGAAAAAGCACTCATCAAATTTTCTTGTTATGTCTGACTTGATGACTGTAATCCAATTTCTAATCATATTCACTCATGTTACGTATAGAAATAGCACCAAGGACTAATTTTCATAACTAGAGACGTTTTATTGGGAGTATTTCAATTAACTTCATTGGACTTCTTGTAATGACAATCAATGTCTAAACCTATGATAATTAACGCAGACAAGTGAATTTTAATCATAACACCATTACTTGTTATCGAATTACCATCATTGGAAAATCCAATGACGATCGTTGACGAAATGTCCTCGAGAACATACGAACAAGAATTTTTCCGACACATTGACACACCCCCTCGTCAGTTATCAGACTTAGGTAGGCCTAGTTGGTCATTCAACTCGTGCTTCGTGCATTTCCTTTGTTAAATACGGTTGATAGTTATGATTCTGAGTTGTGATCGAGTGAGGTTTTGAAAAACTGATGGTTAGAAGTGTGCAAAAACTGGGATTGACCGAGACATTTAGAAGTGATATTTTGATTTTAAATGTTGGAGTTATTTATTTTTCAACCACTTATCTTAACGTAAGGCATATTCAATTTTTTTTGTTCATCATTGAACTTGTGTGTTCTGAAGTTCAATTTGCTTTTTTCCTACCATCTACAGAGTTCAGTTCAGGGAAGTTCTTCTCCAACTTCATGACAGCATTTATATTTTTGTTGCACCAATTTATCTTTGCCCATACGCTAGGTATATGTGAGATTGATGATCAAATAATTCTTCATCAAATGATTACATAAAATAAATATAATATAAGATCTTTTGGCAAAAAACCTCTGTATTGGAATGAATAATTACTCTAGTTGATTCAAGTTGATAATCCAATATTTTTTTACTAAATCATTGTCCAGAATAGAAAAAATCTATTTGGCACATTCAATTTCCGAAGCTTATTATATTCATTATTCCAAATCATTTGGGATTTTCTCTTCTCGTTTCTATAAAATAAAAATATGAATATTATTTCAATATACGTGTAGTAAGGACAATTCAGATGATTTGCCCCAAAATGTCACTGCGTTTAAAGAATTTTCCTATCAGAGAGCCTAAAAGAAAAATTCACGAGCTTGTCAGTGACAATTTGTATTGAAAAATTTTTGGAGAAGAGAAATAAAGGTATATAGAAAAAATATCAAATTTTCACTTATCTTTGGGCGTTTCGGGACCGATTCTGCTCCCGTTTTCAGCATGAAGAGATTTTTTCAATTGCGAAGTCGTATAATATGTCTTGAAGCTTTTCAGTTTTCAGTGACATTTTGGGGCAAATCATCTGATTTGTCCTTACTACACGTATATTGAAATAATATTCATATTTTTATCTTATAGAAACGAGGAGAGAAAATCCCAAAAGATTTGGAATAATGAATGTACCACCTCCTCGATTAACCTACAGACAGTACTTATTATATTCAGTGGAAAGTTCATCATGAGGAAAAAAATAATCGGAAATGAATATATTGAAAAAGTGAAATTTTTCAAACATTGAAAGTTCTTTATTAATGAGTGAGAAATAGTGTATTCCCAACATATCACTTTCTTTACTTCGTTTCCAAGAGTATTTCGAAAGATTTTCATGTGGATGTAATTCTCACTGACAGAGCTCCAAAAATAAAAAGTGCTAAATAGATTTTTTCTTATAATTATTTGGAAAAAAATATTCGATTATCAACATGAAATAACTAGAGTCATTAATTATTTAGAAACAGAGGTTCAATGCCTGTTATAGGTTCTGGATAATAACAGAGATTTTACTCTTTAATTATAGTGATACACATTGATGAATGACCGTAATTCGTTCACGATGTAGCCTTCATGTCATGCTTCATTGAATTATCTATTAACTGTTATTGAGTCGTCATAGCAAAATGAGTTGAATAGCCTTTATAAGACAGCTAGGCTGTCCCCTATTTAATTCAATTTTTTATGAAGGTTATTCCATTCTTAATAACCGCTATTCGATTTTTTTCTCAGTGTAGATTGAAATAATATTCATATTTTCATTTTATGGAAACTAGGAGAGAAAATCCCAAAGAATGTGGAATAATGAATCATCTAGTCGTTTCCCAAATCGTCTGTTGGCAACACAGGGTTCGCATCGCATGCACAGAGATCGGTTTATGGCTGCATCGTGTCCCTCTATCGGTCATTGTAGTATCGACTCGACTCGGTGTACAGCTCGACTTTTATGCGATGATTAGGGCCCTGATAAGTCCCGAGGCAATTTCCCCAAATCATGCTACAAGTACGCTGGGCACGAACGGCCGTTTCGTTAGACGATTTGCCATTTTTTAATTCTCGACTACGTTCGAGGAAGGCCGATCGCGAATTATGGCCAGCTCGAGTTCGGAACGAAGGGGTTCGCTTCTTGAGTTCGAATGACCGTCATGGGACACGTGACAAACATAGTAATCGTTCATTCTGATTCTCTTATCAGATTATTTCGGTAATGTGTGTTTGAGTAAGTAGTAGTAACTCTCTGAAAAAGAATCATTTCCATAATTTATTCATTTATTTATTCATACTGTATACAAACCGACTATGTTAAATAACATGCATCAGTTTTATAGATACGCAAAATTAAAACAAGAACTAAACCTATACACTTTTAATTCAAAAAACCTTAGGAACATATGATTTATACATAAAACCGGAAGAAATCGTATATCACAAGTAAGAGAGAAGTGCAATTCTAGGAATAGTCCAGATATCATTTTCTCGTGATGTTAAGAAATTATTCAGAGTAGTTCAACAGCTGAAAAAACAACTGATGATTTTGCTCGAACATACTCGTTTGACGAACAAAACAGCCCACCAACAACGCAGTATATGGCTCCTATAAGGGATTTAGCATGGTAACAAGCGAACAAATCAAGGCGGCTCACTTCATATCTCATATGGAGAGCAATGGTGATAGTGATGGGAGCGAGAAGAACGTTCCACGATATCCTCGCGTATTAAATAATTCTATGCTCGCATCTAGTATGATTTGATCAGCATTGCTGAACACGAAAAGGATGATCGATTCACTCAAAATAGCCGGAGTTGGCTTTGGCCACAGACCAGGTGTTATCATTGAAGTGACATGAAATGAGCAAATATACATGATGATAATTGCGAAATATCATTGAATTATTTACATCATGAGTCGAATGAGGTGGTCCTCTTATTTGACAGTTGTAGACAAAATATTGTATGTAACTATCAAATGAAAATTTCTCTTCAAATACACTCAGTTACAAAAAAAGTGACGCACTTGATATTTGACCTATCTTCTTAAAAAAGAAATAGTAGGCCGATTTTTTTTCCAATTGTTGGCAGGTAATGCATTTGTCTTGAAAGAAAAATAGAGAGATGGAAATTTTTTCTAAGCCTCCTTGATGGTGGTGGACACACCCTGTGTATTAATTGAGTAATGGCATAGAAAGTGCTTACACCCTATACGGAAGGGGCTTCTTTTGCGAGCATTTTGATCATTTATTCATTGATTTATCTCTGAAATTTTCCGAATTACAGCTTTTTTTGCTGAATCCTTGCAGATTACCAACTCTCTGAATTTATCGAGGAACAATTCTCTAATGAAATGAACTGATACCAAAAATTTTGAAAAACATTTTTATTAAACACAAAATTATAAATTGGGATGACTGCTTAATACCGTGTATTGCCTCCTCTAGCAACTCTAAGAACTACGAGGCATACTGAAAATTGAGGTGTTTATCGTTTCCATTAGTATACGATCCCATTCTTCCACTAATGCATCTGCCATTTTTGCAAGACTGAGACCTCTTGCGAGAACGTACCTTTCCCCCTAATTCATCCCACGAATGTTCTATAGAATTCATATCGGGGCTCCTCGCAGGCCATTGTAATGTGGTAATACCAGTAGCTTCTAAGAAGTTTTGCACTATTGCTGCGGTGTGTGGTTGGGCTGAAATTATTGCCCACTAATTCTGCATAAGGTAAGACATACTGCTCTAAAATGTCAATGTAAATTTGGGCATTCAGCGACTGCCTCACCGGAAAAACATGAAGGGGTGTCTTTCCATTCATTGAAATTCCTCCCCACACCATAATGGACCAACCATTGAAACTTTCGCATTCTGTTATCAAATTTTGATTAAACCGTTCACCAGTTCTTCTCCACACTCTTTTTTTTTCAATCCACCATGTTCGGGCAAAACCTTGACTCATCCGTGAACAAGACATTCGACCATTCAGGAATATTCCACTGTTCATAATTTTCAACGAAATTTCTTCTAGCCGATGTTCGGGCAATAATTTGGGACCTTTTGCAGGTCTCCTAGCTTTCAGGTTAACTTCTTCTAGACGTCCACATACCGTCTGCTCACTTACTGCAACATCACGAATTTGGCGAAGATCTTGCTGAACAACTGCCGCAGTATTTGATCGATTCCGTAAAATCCGCAATCTCAAGGAGCGATCATCTCTTGGAGAAGTTTTTAGGGGGCGAACAGAACCGACCCTCCGAGCGGTGCTTCCTTTTCGTACGTACTTGCGGATTGCTTCATGAACTCCCACTGCACGAGCGGCGTAACGTTCACTACGCCCATCGTTTACTAACGCAACTGATTTTGCTACTTGTTCAGAATTTATTTGAGGCATTTCATGTAATTTTAGTCAATGAAACAAGACACTTAATTAATGACACAACGACAAATGGTCAAATATGGAGGCATCCAACAAATTAGTTGCTATGGCAACGGCATTTGTTTTTTCAAAAGACAATGTGATCCTACTAGAGTACAACCCAATCAATTTCGAGTACTCTGTTCCTTCAATGAATTCAATTTGTGGGATAAGCTATAAGGTATCAGCAAAAAAGCTGTAATTCGGAAAATTTTAGAGATAAATCAATGAAAGAAAGAACTGAATGCTCGCAAAAGAAGCCACTATCGTATAGGGTGTAAGCACTTCTTATACCATTACTCAATTAACACACATGGTGAGTCAAAAATGAAGAATAAAAATCATGTTTCGAGATTCTAGCATCATCAAAGAGGCTTTGAAAAAATTCTCACATCTTCATTTTTTTTCAAAGACAAATGCATCACCTACCAACAAATTAAAAAAAAAATCGGCCTTATATATTTTTTTTTCGTTTTTGAGAAGATAGGTCAAATATCAAGTGCGTCACTTTTTTGAAACTGAGAGTAGAATGCATTGAAATCTTTATATTCGAGAGTTGATTTAGCTTGATATTCATCAGCGAAGAAACATCTGTAGCGAAATTATTATGAAACGAAATTTTTAAAAAACTCAATTTTCAAAATCTCAAGAAATTGTTCCTTTTCTCCATGGAGGAAGAGGCGCTGAAATTCATTGCGCTTGATCTGTGGAACGTCTCGATCAAGGGTCAAATAATCCCTCATAGTGCAAAAGATACCTCAGTTGAACATATCAAAACGTGAATAGGTTCGCTCTGTACATAACCCACATATTCATAGGTTCATCATTGACATGAATCCCGAATATATGGAATATAATCCCTCTATTGTGAAATCCGTAAAACATTGTTGCTCAAATATATTCAGTATTGCTTCCATGTCATTGGATTTGATCACTTATATCAGCATCGAACTGAACCTGCCGAATTGTGAAATGAACTGTTACCAATATTATCGAATTCAATAACCATGGAAGAGTAATTGACATACAATATTCATACCACTAAATGAAAAGCCAATTTGGCTAAATACGTATTTCATGATTATCCTATGAATAATGGTGATCTGTCTCTTGTTTCAGTACATAATAATAAGATGAATAAGTTGAAGAGAATCATTCGTATTGATGATTTCGTCCATATTTTCTATCTGGTATTGGTATGAAATAATAGCGTCAATGAGTTTTGAAGAGGTATATTGAATAGTCAGGCATTATTGAAAATATTCAGATCTATGGTTCTCATCTATTCTAGCTGTTTTGTTTTTTATTGAATTCAATAGATAATAACGTGGTGTTCATCTTTTCGAATCTAACATCGCCCGTACGGAATAGTTTGGATAGAGATGTTTGAATTATGGTGAGATTTCATTGATTAAATCAAATTCAAGCATTTTCAGTTCACTATAGATATCATTCGACTTCAATCTGTCAATAACATGAATGAATGATGACTATTGTGTTCTGTATTGGAAATTTTGATCTTCTGACACCTCATGGGAATATTATTCATTCTCAACAATTACTGACTGATCTTCTCTGATTATTACATCATTATTCATTGAGTAGCTGACACAAGTGAGATCTGAAGTGAACTTCATGGAATTCTATTCGTACTTAGATCATCATGAGCATATTTGAGATGATAATCTCCCTCGCGATCATCAAGAATATGTGGAAAAATAGGTTTTCTGAATACCAGAAAAAATCTGTGTGTGTTCTTATAGCCATCCATCCAGCCTCAAATTCAACTTTTTTTTGGATTTAGTTCTTTTTTCTGAGAACAGTGATATTTTGAGATGCATTAACAAATGTATGGTAGTAAATGTCACTGAAATAAATGTATTTCATACATACTGCAATGAAAAAAGGTGCAATTTGAATGAAGTCCACAGTCACTGATGTTACAGTTCGAATTCAAACTGATAATGATCAGAACCAACAATAGTATTCGATGCAGGTATTATGTTGTTGTTAAATTCTCTTCTTAAAGTCACTCAAGGATTCACACCTAGTATTATCGGCATTCAATCAATCAACATCCTGTGGAACTAAAAAGGAAACTATATGCAGGGTGTCCAGAGAATTTGTCACGTGAATGATAGCGTGAGCAAAAATAATATTATCAGTACTTTATATAAAAAAAAAATCCATCGCACTTTGTTACGGAGTTATTGACCTTGGAAGTTAGTATGAAACATATATTTTATGTATATACTTCAACTATTGTCTTGGTATCAATGAAATTTGGGCAACCAAATTAACTCATATACTAATTGTGCTACCGGTACGTAACTATGTTTTATACAGGAAGGAACGATTTTTTCCGTTTGATAATGGTAATTTTAACAGAGGTGAAAATTTTGACAGTTTGCTTCCACTGTTTGATTTTTTCATCTTTCATCCACAAAAATAGTATACATGATCATGGTCGATATCTTTTACTGACATTATGAAAAAAAATCCATCTCAACCGCTTTCAAAGTAATGAGGGCTTTCTCTTATAGTTGAATATAAAAAATATTTATTCAATAAGATCATGGTAGTTGTCAAAATTGATGTGCATTATTTTTTACAGTACTCAATACTTTGGTGATACCATGGATTAGTTTATCAATAATTAGTATGCAAATATGCACCTTATGTATTGACTAGCAACAACTTTCGAGGTCAATAACTACGTAACGAAGTGCGATAGACAATTTTTTATATGTGGTACATTATTTTGGCTCACTCTATCAACCTCATGATTTACGACATGACCTTTCCGGACACCCTGTATACTTTCTCCATATTCACTGGAATTATTTTTTCAATAAAAAGCATTTGTATCATCGTCTCACAATAAGGGAACAATAAGAATTCCATTTTCTTTGGTATCCCTAATGACAGACCTTTCAATAATCCTCCCTCAACATGGATCCGCTCCTGATTCGACAAGGTGAACTGCATCGTGATTATCTAGAGCTGTCAATTAATATCCCTTAACAATACACTTCACCCTATGGAAAGTTGCCTCCTACAATGTTTCACCTGGTATGTTATGAAAATTGCGTGTCACGACATGCGTGTTTTCCCCGTGTGACTATGATAGCAACGTTTTTATTATTCACAAAATATTCAACCTGGGTTTAATGCACTAATGATTTTCTATCAATCTCATTAAATAATTTGGATGAAACAATTTCGTTTGATCGAATTAGTATAGCCAGAGGGCCAGAGATGAAAGGGCCAAGAGATATGGCAATCACGAATGTTATACACATCATACTATATTGATTACATAATCCGTTCCTCTTGATGAATTGATGTGATTGTTCAGACAGTGTTATACTGATTGATTAACCAGCGAACGCAAATCTTTGTTCATGTAGTGCCTTTACAATTGTGGTTCAGACCTTTTTGTTTCATTTCGTGCAAATACAAGATGTTGATGTAATGAAAACGAAATCATGGAGATGAATAAGAATAGCGACGGTGCTTTTCCTTGTCTTTCCATACTGAACCTTGACCATTTATTTTCCCATCACGTCAACATGGAAGAGATCTTGAATAGAACTCCTGGAATATTTGAAATATGTACGAAGCTTTGAGGATAAAACGGTTCGCAATTGTAAACGAGTAGATACTCCAGAATAATGAAACCAAATGTTTCACTGACACAGGCCCATAACTATGATCCGCGAAGCATGTAACAGTGCATTCCAACTATTGAAACCATTTTCATGATAGGAACAATTTGCGTATTAATATCTTGTGATTGAGGACAAAATACATAAAACCTACTGGCAGTTCAAGTAGAGAGTGAGATCCCGGAATATGAATTTATGGTTAGTTATTCCTATGACAGATAATCTAGGAAGTTCGATCAAGATGGAACTGGTGGAGTTGATCGAGTAAGCTCTTCAGATTCCTTAGGAAAATTGCCAACAGATATTCCACCTGTTGGATGTCGAATGCCCGGAATCGTCTTTCGTCTATGCACTATCTTCCGAATTTAGCTTGGTCTGAAAATAAATAAGGAATTCTACCCAGTATCCTCAAAACATATGCATCATGATTGTCGGGTTATTTCCATCACTCTGGAAGATAGCAAGAGTCCAACCAAGCCCCAAAACTATTATCCAGTGATCTCCATAGTGAAAGAGGCAGCCATCAACATTGAACTCATCAAATATATGGAAAGCTCAAGGATCATCAATGATAGACAATATGGCTTTCGCCAACCAGATATATACTGGCCTTCATGACCCATAGATGTATGGCGAGCTTAATGAGAAAAACATGAGGAATCTCTAGCTGTGGCTTCAAACATATCGAAAGCATCTGATCGTGTTTGGAACCAAGGACTCCTTCACAAACTATATCATCATACGATTTACCAACTCAGCATTGCCCTAAAAATTCCTCTAAATTGTTCTATCCGTCATTCGGTTGCCCCCTTCCGAGCAACCCCCAGAAATCTTCGAGAGTCTTCTGCTATATCCCATCGAGTTCTCTTTCTGGCATCGCTCCACGTGGTGGTAAACGGTGTATCATCCGATAACATTGCCATCAATTCCGGTGTTCCACAAGGATCAATTTTGGCACGAAAATCATATTAATGATCTATTGGGAGTAACTACTTGCCCTATCTACAGCTTTGCATATGATAAAGTTCTCTCCGTACTGCGTTCTCTCCCCAGGAAACTAAGAACTCACATCAAAGTCAGGACAATTTTGTCAATGGAGATATTGCTAGAATCGCAGCCTGGGACACCAAAACCCAGTCGAATTCAACGCCACCACAACTCAAGCCTGTATTTTCTCTAGAAAGATGAAAAGATGACGTGTGTTATTTGTATTCCTACTATATCTATGCTCGTAGTTTTCATCAGCAATACCCTCTCAAGAGATAATCATGTCAGATTATACGAAGCCTCATGGTTGGAGCATCAGTGAGGATTCCCGGTAGGTGGGTTTGATTTCCATCACCACCGCAAACATTTTTCTGATGACCTAAGGGAGTTTTCGGGATCAAACGTTCTAACGTAAGATCCCTGTCATTCCTTGCTAGCACAAGCCTCTTGTAGACTTCTGAGGGTTGCTTGTGATGATGGATCGGAACAATTTGGATCCATCGCGAAAGCTGCTTCATAAAAACCCAGATTTTCGTTTCGTGCGGAAAGCTACTTTACACCTCAACAGCTTACCATGATCAACAAAGCACAGATACGGCCTGTTCTAGAATACTGTTCCCTCATATGGGGCACAGCACCCAAACATAGGCTGAATCTTTTAGATTCCATCTAGAGAAGACCCATTCGCCTAGTAAGTGATGTCACACTCACTAACTCTTTGCACTCATCGAAACACCATAGAAGGGTCGGCAAACTTTGACATTTCTATAGATAATTTAACCGTAAATGTTCCTCCATCACAAGCAACATCATTCTGACGAATTGGACAAGCTCAGTCGACACATCCTCATTTCGTTGTCCCAATCAAAATATTATGTCGAACAAAACTCCAGAAATTCAAAAAAAAAATCAATACCAACCTCCTTTTCCTTTCCTCCCTAGGTACGTACGATGCTCTTCAAACATCATAGGGATTCTCTTTTGAGCGTTCCAACCCATTGCAAAAGCTGTAGATCTCTATATCTATCTCTTGTCAAAGCGAAATCCGTTCACTAATAGTTATTGCTATGAACACATCTGGAATATGCACAGTGTCATTTTGACCTCAGTTCTTGTCAACATATTTGTCATTGTCATTTGAATGACAGAGAAGCAATATTCGTTCTCTCTGCCATTCAGAAATTATAATGATGACTGATGGCAGTGTCTATCAATTTTTCATTCCATAGCATTACCGGTTGTCTAACCGTTGAGAGCACCCTGTATATATCGCGATCGAACAATACCAATTGCCGTTCCTCTCCAATACCCTTGAGGACTTGAGGAGACGGAATCAATGCCGGCTTCAGATTCCACGAAGGCAACGAGAAAATAACAAAGACACCGCGATATAGTTCATCCGTGATCCCATTCTTTATACCGAGAGTAAGGACTGCTTCACATTTCTGATAGAAGACAAAATCATATTGGAAAAGTGTGTATTAAAATTGAGTATTCCTTGACCAGAAATATAGCGCCAAGAGATAATTTCGTGACATTAAGCTACTTCGAGTTTTTTTCGTTGAGAAGCACTGTGTTGCTCAATGTAGTAATTTGGTTTATCAACACCAATTAACCTATTAACTTTTGCAAAAAAATACGTGAATTTCGCCCCAGAGTTCCGTAAATCCTCTGGTCCCATGAGTTCAAAGTGGGTTTCTTAGTGACCTCAGGCCCAGCAATACAGAAATATTTCACAATTATTTAAAATTTTTTCAACTACGGAATAGTCACAATGCTCAAATTGGAATGGAATGTTAAATAAATACAAAAAGATCAGTCAATTTCACACAATGTTCATAGTATGGACGAATACCGATACAAGTGATTTTTTACTAAATATCTATTGATTTTGATATAGCCAGGCCACGCTAGACCCGTTTCGAGCTCTTTGACTCTCATCAGCGCAGAACAGTTTTTACTAAATTACATCCTCCGGAGATCTGTGCCTCTATAGTATAAACAAATACTGATACAAGTGATTCTTTCCTGAATGCCTATTGATTTCGACTTAGACAGGCCACGTTAGAAACCGACAGACCAGTTTCGAGCTCTTTGATTCTCATCAGTGCAGGGCAGTCTTAAGACCGCCGACTAAGCGTAGCCTGGCCGAACAAAAATCAAGTCGGCATTATATTCTCCCAGAGGTATCTTTTATAGACAATATGAAAGCAATGCTAGGGTAGCGTAAGTTTTATTAAGATCAATTTCCTATTCATTCTGATTCAAAACGACCCTTCACGCACCGTGTATCAAGCGCCCTCTATGAATATGAGATGAAAACAAATTCATACGATGTGACAGCTTCCATAACACATCCATAAAAAATGTCATCTCAATGTTGCGAGTAGATTTGACATGGGTAATCTTAAAAAATGTGTGAGCTGCGATGCAGAAATTACTGAAGCATATTTCGAGGCATGGAAACTATGGATAGATGAGTTGCACAATCTGATACCAGTCAGTTTCCCTAGGTACTATTTTCATTCATCTGATGCTCGTGTACACAATGTGGATCTGCATATTTTCTGCGATGCGAGTGATAAAGCATACGCTGCAGTTGCTCACCTGTGTTTCAAAGATGATGAAGATATACGTGCTTCCTTGGTATGTTGTAAATTCAAAGTTGCTTCTTTGAAACAACAAACCATCCCTAAGTTGGAATTTCAAGCTGCTGTACTTGGAATAAGGCTCGCAAAATCGATCTCCTATGAGCTCGAGTGCAAGATACAAGAGACTCACTACTGGACTGACTCTATGGTGGTAATTAGTCAAATAAGATCCGAATAAAAACGTTTCCCAATCTTTGTTGCATGTCGTCATGAAATTTCAACAGTGAAGCAGTGGCGTTGGGTTTCTTCAGCCCTAAATATTGCAGATCTTGCAACTAAGGTGAGGAAAGTTATGAAATTCACCTCGGACAGTGTTTGGCTGAAGAGACCAGAATGCTTACGGTCTATCGAAGAAAATTCGCCAGAAGAATCAATCACTCAGTGCTGGGAGATGGAAAATGTATTGGTAACTACTGCTACTTCTGATATAAAACAAAGTCTTCCAGATATTCTGAGATTTTCTAGCTGGGCCAGACTGGTTAGATCTACATCGTGGGTGATATATTTCTCCAGAATATTGCAATTGAAGAAGGCAGAGAGGCCAAAGAGTTTGTTGTTGGATTCGGAAACGATTTCTGAAGCAACGGAACTGTGGATTCGTCAAAGTCAGCAGGAATGTTTCAACGAAGAGCTGAAACTGTTGAAACTCAGAAGAGACAAACCAAAGTCTAGTCGCCTTTTCAAACTCTCAGATTTCCTTACGACATTTTGTTACGGGGGCAGGTTTCCATGAAACACCCTGTATACTATGTACAATACTATTTCATCGAGTTACCCATGCGATTTGTTTTATGAACTATGTATATAGATTTGATCATGATGGATATTTAATTGAATACATTATTGAAAATGAGGTAAGTTACAGTACGGTGAAGTTTTGGAATTCTTGGCCAACGGGTGTATTCCCAAGAACTTATAATCACCAAAAGTTCAAAACAAAATTCCAATACCCACCACGTACGATGTCTATCGAACATTATAGGAATATCGCTCCGTAAGCTCCAAGAGATAAAAAAATACTTGAAAGGGTAATTAGGCCTAGGCTGGAGACTATTAGTGACTAAACGTGACAATCCCCAATTCAATAGCTGGAATAGGATATTGTTTAACGAGCACGGAATGATAGTGATTTGATTGATTGATAGTGATTGAAATGCTGCAATCATTCGAGTGGGAAATAAGCATTAGGTGCGAGCTATACACTATAATTTTTCTACGGCTGTAACAGATAAACCACGGTTTTTTGTCTCTCTTTGCTACGCGTCGGGAGACAATAAAACCTGGAGCTGAAATCTACTACTTTTTTCCCTCGTATAATAAATAACCATTTTCATCCCTCATAGCCCGATGGTTCGTTTTTGTATGGAGGTGAGTAGAAATCAATCGGCCTATTTTGTTCTGTAGTTCACATTGTAGAGTAAATGGTACGTTGTTTTCTATTTCTATGTAAATTCGGGACACCCTGTATAACCAGTAGGTGTTTTATTACCATCATTATTGGGAGATAATAAGAATCTATCACGTTCTCGTCCTCCAAGCAAAAATGAAATCCATTTGGTATTCATTACATTCGAATTCGCCGTCGGAGTTCGTTATATCAAAATGTTATTCATCGAATTCTCTGCCGGTTTTAGTTCCTCCTCGCTTCTTTAACTTTTCATAAATAAATATCAGCCATTAGACGCCTGTGAACAATTCCTATTTTCCTTATTGTTCGGTGAACAATGAGGCCTTCGAAATAAGGTTTACCTCGGGTCATGAGAGATTAATGGGTTGAATGTCCATTATCGTTCTGATCTTGCTATTTTCCATCATCCTGAGTATACGATAAATTAGGCTCAATTAGGAATCGACTCGAAGAAAATGGAATATACCTTCACAGGGTATTACAGAATTGCGTGAAATACCTACAGGAGGACTCGCTTCTTACAAAATTTATATGGATATTACATGATGAGTGATTTTCGCATCACGGAAAATTTACCTACGAAATTGATAATTATTGTTTTAATTATTTTACATCATCATTTTAGCATGATGTGTTCCAAGCTAGTCGATACCAAACTGACCAAATGTATTGCTTACTTACCTATCATCTAATGATAATGAATATAACAACCTCTTCGAGTTTTTATCACTCAACCTGGACTTCATCCAGGGGAACCATTCAACAATCGAAATCGTAATCATGGGAGACTTCAATGTACACAACGTAGCCTGGCTCAAATGCTCTACCAAAACAGATGATGCAGGTCATCAAACTGAGGCTTTCGCCATCACTCATAGTCTAGAGCAACTAGTCGAACTACCATTCCGCATTCCAGATGTCATTAACCAGTCTGCCAATACACTAGATCTCTTTCTCACCAGCAATCCTGATTCATATAGAATAGAAGTTTGGACCCCACTTGGAAACTCTGACCACACCCCCTCATCTCCACAACCTGCTCTTGCCATGTATACCATCCAGCACCACAACTCCTACCCGTCTCATGTGGCATTACAATTCGGCCGACTGGGATGGTCTTCGTATGTATTTTTCAGCGTTTCCATGGAAGAGAGTTCGTTTATCCCCAGCAGATCCAACACGATGTGCTGAGACAATTTCTGAAATCATCATGTTGAGGATGCGAACCTACATACCGAACACTGCAAGGAGAACATCTTCCGATAAGGCATGACTCAGTAGAAACTGCTCTGAAGCTATCGCCAAAGCTGAAGGAAGACACTTCACTTTCAGCTCGTTACTTCCTTCAACCAAGAAAGATGGATCACTAGTCACAACTGCCCAGGAGAAAGGCAACATTTTTGCGCATTAATTTGCTAGAAAATCCACTCTGGACTCATCAGAAAAACAACCTCCAAATATAACGCCAATTGACAGTCATATGCCCGATATTACCTTTCGCCAGCGTACTATAAGGAATATTTTATTGGGTCTCAACACTAACAAGCTTATGGCTCTGACGGAATCCCATCGACTGTTCTCAAGAAATGTGCTTCCGAACTAATACCTGCTCTCCACAAGTTGTTCAACTACTTTTACAAATCGAGGATATTCCCGTCCAACTGGAGAATTACAAGAGTACAACCAGTTCCTAGAAAAGGCAAAAAGATCCTACCTAGCAACTAAAGACCGATCGCACTGCTATTTATTATTTCAAAGATCATGGAGAGAGCTATGAATATCGAGCTCATGGAATACCTGGAACATTCAGGTATTACTAACGATAGGCAATATGGCATCCGTCATCAGAAATCAACGGGTGACCTGCTCGCTTGAGTCTCACATATATGGCAGCAATCTTTTGAAAAATATGGTGAAACCTTAGCCGTGGCACTTGATATCTCCAAGGCATTCGATCGAGTCAGGCACCACAGACTTTTCGCCAAGCTCCCATCTTATTGATTGCCTCCCCAGTAATGTCCTCAATTCTAGCACCAACACTATTTCTACTCTATATCAACAATTTGTTGGGAGCAACTTTATGTCCAGTACACAGCTTCGTGGACGATAGTACCCTTCATACCACCTTCTCTTCCAAGGCTCCAATACCATCAAGGAAAATCAGAAACAAACGAGGGAGAGATGTTGACAACTTAAATATGTACTTGACAACAATTCGCGAATGGGGATCCAATAACTTGGTAGATTTCAATGCAAACAAAACAGAAGCATGCCTTTTCTCCAAAAAAGCTAATCTCACTGTGCCCAACATGAGCTTGTCAGGAGTAGCCATACCTTTGAAGATATCTATTTTGATGCTTGGTATTACTATCAGCAATAACCTTCCTTGGGAAAATCACGTGAGATCAATTGCTAGAAGTGCATACCAAAAACTTGGTTCTCTCTTTCGAGTCAGGAGCTATTCCACTTCCAGTCAACTGCTTATGATTTATAAGACACAGATTCGACCTGTCCTGGAATTATGTTTCCATATTTGAAGTGCGGCACCCAAACATACCCTGAAACTGTTGGACTCTGTCCAAAAAAGGTCAATTCGTATAGTGAGTGATGCCTCGCTCACAAACTCACTCACTTTTCTGAAACACGGTAAAAAAATTGGCGATCTGGCTCTGTTTTATAGATATTTCCATGGACGATGTTCTTCTGAAATATTAACAATTGTTCCTCCCTTGGAAGTCCCCGCGAGATTAACCCGTCGAACTAGGGCTTCGCACCCCTCTGTGGTCACTTTGGGGACTTGCAGAACATCTCTTTCCAAAGACTCATTTATACAACGAACAGCCAGGCTCTGGAACACATTGCCAAGGGAGAGGTGTTTCCCGAGGCATATAACTTCCAGAAATTTAAGAAGAACACCAATTCCTACCATATTTCTCTTGGTTCTCACGATGTTCTCCCAACATTACAGGATATCCCTCTTCGTGGGAACCAGAACATAAAAAAAATCCAACACGTCCAACAGCAAACGATTCCGAAAACATCACGGCTTCTCAGCAAAATACAGGGCGATTCATAGCAGACGAGCCAATCGCACAACATCTTCGCACTTATAGGGCATTCCTACATTCGGGCACTACAAAAATCTTTCGATTTCAGACAAGTTATTCGAGTGTGTCATTGAAGTAAAAGATCAAGAAGATATTTTCTCCGATGTGAGAGATCAGATTTTTCCAGTCGACTATGGAGTTTTTGAATTGAAGAGGTGAACTTCAATCATCTACTTTTCACTGTGTAGTCATAATGTCAACCAATCGACGATGATCTACTGATCTAGAATCCTCAACTAATGCTGAAATGTTGGCTCATTCAGCTCACTGCCGAATTAAGGTTAACCTCGGGTCAGCAGAGATGAATGGTAGGAACGTCCATTATCGGTTAGGAACTGTATTATGCAGTTAGTTATTTGCCAACATTCGGGATCGGGTTTATTAGCTTCAATTAGAGGTGATCTCGGGTAGCTGCGGTCGGTTCTTATTGCGCTGCTAGAAACGCAATCTGCCAAATTGAAATTAATCTCTTCGGATTTCATTCTTACGTTTTGAAGCAGCATTTTCACTTGCCGATATAATGAAATTTGCATTCTTGCTGTTCGGAATAATATAGAAAATGATCCTTAATACAATGAAGTTTCAAATCCTGAAAACATGCACTGTGGAAATAATTCGCTACAAGTAAAGTTAATAGTATATTATTCAACGAGCGGTAATGTAGGTCATAACTCACGCAGATGAAGTTTGCATCACGAGCCGCAGGCGAGTGCTGTAATTCATCAAGTGAGTTATGACCATTACCGCAAGTTGAATACTATACTTTATCTACGACTATTACAATAAATACCTACTAAGTTACGAGTACAGAGAAAGAACTTTATTGACAAATCTCAATATTCTTAATACAAATTTTAGATTCAATCACTCATTTTGTTTATTGAAAAATTAACTGTGAAGTTTGAACAACCAGTAAACTGAATATGTGGAACTGAATTATGGAAGCTTATTGTTTCTTTTTGTGTTTGTTGCATATATGTTGTTGATGTACTAACTGGTTGAGCTGTTATAGAACTGTATATTTTATTTGCAGTATCTGTCTTATTCTTTTCGGAATCATCAACGTACCCCTCAGCCACAGTAGCTGATCGCCAACCGCCATCGCGTTTCAGTGCCGTTATATCCCCTCCAGCATCTACTAATAAAGTTGCCAACGAGCGGCGAAAACAATGCCCTGTATATAAATTACAGTCTGGTAATTTCAGAAATGTGGCAATGTCTTTCCTCATTGCTCCAAATGTATCAATGCTAATTCTTCGTGAGTGATATTTTCCATTTTGAAATTTAAATGATAATCCATCTTCACTATCTGAATTCATCAAAAAAATCACAATAATTGTATCAACTTGATTTGAAAACGTCAAAATTATTCAATTGACATCACTCCCCTCAATAACAATAATGGATCGTTCCCTTTCGGCCAACTGGCTTGTACAGAAGTACTGAGCCATCTTGATTTTCGGTTCGTAAATAATTCCTAGAGCCTTTCCCGATGTAAGTATTATAGTGAGTTATAGTAGCGAGAGTTATTATAACTCACGCTGTTTGTTTACAGATACTATTAATTGTTCGAAGGCAGTTGAATCATTGATATATAATTTAATAGGAGTAGATAAAATGTATTCCACTACAACAAACATAAGTGTTCTGGATTGCTTCCGCATAGATCATTCATTACACACTGTCTCTAGATGAATCAATTCAGGTGCACAAATTCAATATTAATTGAATTGGTCCATCTAGAGACTGGACGCATGAAGGTGAGTTCCCAATGCAGCGGTTTTGATCTACGCGTCGCGCGACTCGAACCACGAATTTGGTTTTCAAAAACTTTCATTCTATTGGCAAGTGAATCGTACAATATCTTAGTCAAGACTGACTGAACTGTGTTCTTGTCACAAATCGGGAATAATAAAGTATAAATCAGCACTTCTCACGAGAAATATCAAAAGTGCTGGTGAAGCGTTTCCTATTTCATGGCAAACCGTGAGAAACGTTTATGTAACTGGCGTCATGCAACCTGATTGGTGACGCTGAATCTGAAAAATATTTGACGCGATGAAGTTAAAATATTTCAACTTCTTGGCGTTGCTGCTTTGTTTTGCGTCTAGGTCATGTTCCTAAAACCTTCATATTCATTGAAGCAATATAAATTTCTTCAACACTGGATTTTTCAATTTTGAATGCAACTTCATTAAACCCTCATTTCAGAAAGTGATCTGATGATAAGTGAATCATTGCAGTCTTCCTGAAGTAGGTACCTACCTGATTAGCCCCTATGGTATTTTCGTTGTTTGATGAATTACTCATCTGATGCAGCTCTGTATATATCATAAGCATTATCCTATATTTTCAGTATTTTCAGATATTCTCAAGATTTTTCAATGTAAACTTCGGTCACATCGAGAACAATAGGTAATTTCATTGGGAACTGAAGTAAATAATAAAAAACCGTGCATCAATTCTCATGTACGCGTCACCAATCATACAAGGTGAACAAAAATCTTAATTTATAATTTGTTTCAATTAAATGTCAATTGAACACCAATTGATAGTGAGTGGAAAGTTGGGATAGGGACATGTAAACCATTTTGACGAATAATGAACAGTTTCGACAGAAAAAAATATCCTGAAATTGGAAAATCTCGATTTTGCACACCCTATATGTCAGTAACTTTCACTGCTAGACCCAAAGTATGATACGTCGTTGAAATCAGATCTTCAGGGAGAATTCAAAAATGAGATAAAATATAGGGTTTCCGATGAAAAAAACATAGCTTTGACGTGCTGTGACCTTACGAAATGTTACGACCCTGGCAATCGATCCCAGCTACCTGCGGCGGGAAGTAAACAAGCCATATTTCTTGGAATAGTAATTAAGTGGATCGACGGCTATTGAGATGACTCGAGAAGATTATCGACCTGTTCACGATATTTCGAGTGGAATCTAGACGTTTTATTAGGTGATATAAATAGATGTTGTTAGGGACAGGAAGAGAAGTCTTTATTTGGAAGCGTTATAATAACTATCGAAGAAGTGTTGTGAATCGGAAGTGTTTAGTACGAGTATTGTAATTATTGTATAGTAGTGTTCAGAATAAATCATTTTAAGTGTTATACCGAGTGTTAAATTATTACGGACCCAGAGAAAAATCGTAACAGAAAGAAATTTTGAAATGTGAAGCTCGCGGTTATCACTTTAATTTGAATGCCAAACTTTTTTTTGTATCTCTCAAGACTGTTGTCTGAATCGAACTCTGGATTATCAGTTGGCCACCCTGTACAGGTACTATATTGGGTATAAGCACTCAATTGTGAACTTTTGACTCACCATATCATTGGTCGTCAAGGCTACAAATGATCGATAAAAAATTGAATCCGAGTAAGTTTTTCTGTGAATCTTGCAATGTATTAGCAACATCTCGATTTCGAGATCAATTAACAAGGTCTCTACATCTACAGGAAGCTTCAATTTTGCAAACGTAACCAATCACTTGGAACGGAATACGTCATTTTCCGCGTCAGGAACTAATCAATTAAAACTGCTAGAAAGCTCGAGCGATGCTGTTTCAGAAATTAATTTCTGCTCTCGTTTTGTTCTGGAGCACCAAATAGCCGACTTCCTCATTTTAATTTCTAATCGTGTTAGCTGCGAAAGAGTAGAATACTAGGATTGCTAGCTGCTTCATGGAAAATTATGTTTTTTTAATGAGGTTCCTTTCGTGAACTCAAATGAAGAGGAGGAGAAGGAAGTATAACTGGCTTGGCAAATATTTAATTCAGATAGAATCTACGGCATGCTTTGAGACAGTCGGACACTTTTGAAAAGTCCTAGCTCTTCCATAGGCGATCAGACTGATTGATATACGCAACATAGTTTTCATATGGATGATGATGAATCACTTATGATGTATCGTCGACATGAGATTTTCTTTTTTTTTTTTTTTTCCATTATTATTTATCGCTTGGAGCGCACGAAAGGAAATCCCTATAATGTTCAAAGAACATCGTGCGTTCCTAGGGAGGATAGGGACAGGAGGTAGGTATTGGAATTTTCTTGAACTTTTGGAGATTATATGTTGTTGGGAATACTTCCACAGGCACTGAATTCCAGAGCCTAGCCGTTCTATGGATGAAGGAGTCTTGATAAAGTGCTGTTCGACATCTTTCGAGGTTGACAACGAAAGGATGTGCTGAATGGGCTTGTCTAGTTCGTCTGATTGATATTGCTAGTGAAGGAATGATAGCAGAGATTTCCGAAGAACCCGTGGAAGTATCGATAGAAAAGAGAAAGGTCGCCGACCTTTCTACGGTGTTCCAATGATGTCAAAGAGTGAGTGAGTGTGGCGTCACCCACCAGGCGAATGGCTCTTTTCTGGATCGAATCTAAGAGCATCAGCGTATGTTTTGGTGCTGAACCCCATATGTGGGAACAGTATTCTAGAACAGGCCGTATCTGCGCTTTGTAGATCATGAGAAGCTGTTGAGCTGTAAAGTAGCTTTTCGCACGGAACAAGAATCCGAGTTTTTGTGAAGCAGCTTTTGCGATGGATCTGACATGATTATCCTATGAAAGAGTGTTGGTGATGGAAATACCGAGAATAGATATGGTGGGCTTGGTGGGGATGGTGGAGCCAGACATTACAATATCGGGCATACTGAGTTCCGCCTTTCTAGAGAAAATGCAGGCTTGAGTTTTGGTGGCGTTGAATTCAACTAGGTTGTTTGTTCCCCAGGCTGTGATTTCAGCAAGATCTTCATTGACAGCATTGACCTGCCTGCGCCGTGAGTTCTTAGTTTCCTGGGAAGAAATGGGAATTCTGGAAGAGAACTCAGTATGGAGGGTACTATCATCTGCAATTGTATCAGACGATACACCGTCCACCACCACGTGAAGCGATCTGACTGAAAGAAAACTCGATAAGAGATGGCATAGCTGAGGTGGTAAGCCGTATGATGGTAGTTTGTGGAAGAGTCCTTCGTGCCAAACACGGTCGAATGCTTTCGATATGTCCAACGCGACAGCTAGAGATTCCCCGTGTTTTTCTATTGAAGTTTGCCATAAATGGGTGACGTAGGCAAGTAGATCTCCAGTAGATCTTCGGTGGCGAAAGCCGTATTGTCTATCATTGATGATTCCCGAGCTCTCCAGATATTTGATAAGCTCAATATTGATGGTTTTCTCTTGACAGTGCATTTCTCTAATGCCTTCCCCCACATGTTATTTTTGAATGGTTCAACTGAAAGAACTGAAAGTTGGAATAATGAAATTGATGCATGAATACCATATTTTGGACAAAAATTGACAGATGAAAATTTCAAGATGGCGACTGGGCGCCATGTGTGCAAAAGATTTAATGAAAAGAGAGGTCTTGTGACACGTCATTTCGAAGCTCCTGACGAATACCTCACAACCCTTGAATATGAAGTCAATATCTTCACCTACTTCAAAATGACGAAACATTTGATAGTTGCCTGAATACAGTCACATCATCGATATACAGTCAGTCCAAGAGAAGGTTGAACGGCATGGGGATCTCGGAAAGGGTAAAAGATACGGAGTCGTTTGAATGGGGAAAAAGTTGCGCATTCGGAGGCTTATTTATATCGAGAGCCTCCGGAAAATTTCAAAATTATTCTCAGTTTTTGAGTTATATCGAAAAAAGTTGATTTTTGGAATATCTATTTTATTTTTTTTTCTCCGTTATTATCAGAGATACAGCAATACTGAAAACACTTTCTTATAGCAACTTTTGATGACGTTTAACGTGATGATACCAATTTTTTCATGTGACGTTTCGTATCCGTAGAACCATCATCAACTTTTGTATTCTAAATTTGGTCCTGATAATTTTTTCACAGATTCTGTAAGGTTTTTTCATTCTGAATCCAACTATGTATTGAACAAGGTGATTCAAATGCTTTTCGACCTATTTCTATCCATCATCAATGTTTTTTCGAACTTCAAAAGGAAAAGTGCCATCAGTTTCACTTATTTATTCTGATCATTTAGTGTCAAACATTGATGGATTTATTCAATACTGAGAGGTGAATAAAAAATATTTCTCTACATCATTCGATGCAGCGCTTGAAATTGTTGATGAATTCTTACAGTTTTTTTGTGTTTATATATGTATATATATCTGAGAATATTCCTTATCGATAATAATCTGTAGGTTGAAAATATAAAAAGAGATTGTTGATTAGACTTTATGATGAATACATGCAACTGTATCTAATGCTGGAGTAATTTTTTGCGTTTTTGTTTTTGAGAAGATATAAACAAAATGATTCATAGTTGGAATCTTCTTCGAACCATTGAATACCTTTACCCCCGTTACCATAAATACTTTATATTGAATATTTTCCCAAACAATTTATTTTGGTGAGATATATCCTGTTGAAAAAAAAACACTTTCAGATTCACCTCGTATATCATGCAAGGAATTACCTCCTGAATATTTAGCGTTCTTGGGAAAACCTTGAATGTTCGTATGAAGTATTCTGCTCATCCTATTCCATATTGTATAGGACATAATACGAACCACAACGTATCCAACTTGGGGCATTTATTGTCTTACAGAACCGAGTCAATGAATATTGAATTTTTCAATTTCCATACCTGGGAAATTAAGGCCCGGGTACAAATACGAGCGCATCGAATGAAGGAAATGATCTCCGAAGGTTTATGATTTGGTTTAGGGTGTTCCTTTTCGTCACACGTGTGCAAAATCCTGATTGAGGAAATACACACGTTACCCGTGGAATTTATTGACTTATAATTATTATGATTTATAACTGATTGAGCAAAACTCCGAGTAAAATCCCTGATAACACAAGATGTCCATTGGATATCTGTATTGTGTCTATTATATGTCCGAGGTGTCCATGGACACATTCTGTACAACAATAGGATGACCACATGAAGATATCCAATGGATGTCCAGGTGAAGTAATCCATATGTTGTCCATTATATGACCAAGGTGTCCATGGACACAATCTGGACAACAATAATAGGATGTCCACAAGAAGATATTCATTGGATGTCCAGGTAAAGTTATCCATATGGTGTCCATTCCAATGCCCCCTCTGGTAATGTTACTTAACATAATCTTCCCGAGTATCATCGACGTCGTTATTGTTGTTACCGTTGATGCATTGATAAATAATGTCTGAGGCTACTGAGACTGATAATCTCATCATTTTCATATATCGGGTGGTCACAAAAAATCCGGAAGTTTTTGATTGACAGAAGAGTAGGTTCACATTAAACCCTATTTGTGCAAAATATGTGGGTTACGAGGTATTAGGAGATCACCGACGGACGATATTCCGATAGAAACTGTTTTACTCAGCGAAAGATCCAAGACCCGAATTCTCCATGTTGGTTCTACATAACGAAGGGAAATGAATACACAAAAGTCATATAGAAAACATCAAGTGGAGGATGCATCTCCAGAGCGTGGAGTTTTCCTTTAAAGGATCCCCCATGAACTCATGAAAAATGGAGAATGGGGCTCACAATATATTCCTCGCTGTATTACACATGCCTACACAAGGGCTTCCACGATATTTTTCGAGTTCGCAAGTTTCAACAACAAGAAGGTCAGGATAACGTGAGCTCTCTGCGAACTGAATTATTTTATACTTCCTGCTTCACCAAACAACGTCGCTTTAATATTTCAAAAATGTGGCTCCTTTCACTAAGTTGCTAACCAAACCGGAGTATTAAACTTTCAAAGAATTTGTACCGTGATATACAGAATTGGTAACATGATATAATAGATGATAAATGTATAGTGTTGTTCAAGTGATGGCCATTGTTTTGGTAAAAAGAAGAGAGCTGTGTTAGAGTGGCATAAGTGAACTCTTCGCCAAAGATGATATTTTCAAATCAATCAATCAATCCATTTATTCATCCTGTAGAACTCACGAAAGTTATAGGACAAGTCGAATTGTAAGATGTCCGATGTAAGTGAAAAACAGATGAAATAGCATCAACTAAAACATAACATCACTAGACGAGTAACATAAACAATCATACATATAAAATTATAGTATATTTATTCATTTATTTATTTATCAAGCACGAGCGGAGCAGAGCGGAGCGAGTGTTTAATGAACGAGTGTCTATAAGAGTTTATGAACGAGTTACATACTATGCTTTTTCTACTAACTCCAAAAATTACATGAACATACCAGCTATTCCTGCTAACCTACAAAATATTTCGAAGGGAATGGGAATTGAGAACATAATACATGCAACTACATGCAACCAGCGAGACACGTATAAGTGATATTGGTTGTAGATGTGTCCAGTCCATTGCTCACTAACCTTTGTTTCACATTTATTGTCATGCTTAGCGCAAGAATGAATAAATTTTTATACTTCTTGGAGATAAGCAAGTACCAAAACATTCTCTTCGATTTCACTTTCGTCTACATTTCGCATATATTTTTAAAGAAAAATTCTGATACAAACGAAAATTGTTTGAATAATTCTGATACATAATTCGAAAATTACAGTTGACAGTTCCTTCAATTGACAGGCCACACATGTCTCAAATTACTGAAGCTGTGTTTAATGAACTGTGTTGCCATGGTAATGTGTTCAAGAAATCGTGTTGCCATGGTAACGTGTTTAATATTTCGATATTGTTTGTACAACTAAATTGATCTCATCAATTCTAGAATTGAGTGAGGACACCAGATCTATTAGAACGTTTTTTAGTTGATGTTCAAAAGTATGTTTCGGCAGACTTCTCAGATTGTGAGGAAGAAATTTGTACAAGAAGAAGTACAAACCAAAAGCATGTGGTGCTCTTTTGGATAATTCCAGATGCTTGAAGGGCACGTGGAAAATATCGGTTTTCTTTGTATTATGGGTGTTAGTGTCACTATTCCCCAGAAAGATATCTCCATTGCAATAATGTACTTATAACAAGAGCTCAAAATCGAATATACCTGGAACTATTAATATTTTGTATTTGTTGAAAAAACTTCGACAGGAGTGATTAGGTGGACAGCCTACAAGACATATCATGATGCGCTTCTGGAATAAAAGAACATTGTGTGCAGCTGAAGTGTTTCCCCATACGATTATTCGATATGAGATTCTGGAGTGGATTTCGGCTTAGTACTATTTGAGGAGATGGTTCAGACTCAATGCACTTTCGAAGTATGCGAACCATATTCTGAAAGACCCTGTATAACTCCGAAATTCCTCGATTTCCTTACTGCCCCAAACTTTTTCCATCATTTCACCCAAATTGGTGAGATGTAGAATAAAATCGATGGGGTCCTAAGAGAGATCCAAGAGAAAGCGGCCGAAACGCTTCGCAGTTATTCGAGATCAAAGTTGCCTGAAACGCCATCTTTGATGCCTAATAAAGCTCTATTGTTTTAGAGTCGGCTGGAGCACATCAGAAACATGAAAGGAGGCCTTGAATCTCTCTTAAGGGATCGCTGATTACTCGAAAATCTCGCTAGACTCACATGAAGTCGACTGAAAGATAAAATGAGATATCGGAAGCAATCGAGCAAACACGACATAGCTGGCGATTCGTTGGTCCATTGATTTAATCGATAGCATACTGCTGGCACTATTTTTCGATGAAGAAAAAGTACAATCATGTTCAATAAGATATACTATCCCAAAAAGATGCTATAGTACAGCTCTTTTCGAAAATATTCATTATATTCAGAAGACACACAATATAAAAATAAACATAGATATTCGATCAATAATTGATAACTTAAACCTAAAACTTTGCTTCAAACTTATAATTGAGATGTTTATAATTCGTCTGGTGTGCCCACTCTTCAATTGTTTCGTCAGACTATCTCTCGATATGAACAATCGAATGCGAGTTCGGAACGTGGCGATCTCGATCTCATATTCGATGAAAGATGACGTGAACGATAGACAATTTCTTGAAAATTTTAAAAATACGTTTCAAATCTTATTGTGAAGTTGAACTAGACTTTATAGGATGTGTTCTCCATCTTTCAGGACCTGAAGAGTCCAGTTGATGATGCACAAATTCAATAATAGCTGATGAGAAGCATCTATTATATTAATAATTGAGTGATTGTATTGTGCTTTCATCGTGGACTGACTGCTGCAATGTGTGAGAATTAATCCAGAATTCGTTTCATTTCATGTACCAATAGTGAGTAAATAGATTATCATCACAGGGTTTTCTTGTGTGAGGACTTCGTGTCGTTCAGGAATTAACCATTCAAAGTCGAAAATATGACACACTATTTCCATTTAAACAAAAAATTGTTAAAATGAAATTGTGAACACGAACGAATGTGTCTTAATACCTGTAAATTCGGTTCGAAACTTCGAAAATTTAGAGATATCGAGAGATTCCGAAACTCCTTCCAATATAGGAAGCATGAGATTAGAGAATATGAAGTTACTCACCAATCCAAGTACTTGAATGAGAAAAAAGTCAAAATCCAATGACGAACAAGAAGCTCCAATATAATGCTAAAATTTTTTTATGCGGAAGTTCTCACAAAAGGTTGGACCTATAATCCCGTGGTGGAACTGCGAGCACTAAGGAAGGACATATAATATCGAAATACATCTGTGGGTGAAGAATTCCACAGTGAAGATGTCCTACAAAAGAAGGAGTTCTTGAAATATGTTGTTCTAGGTGTTTCAATTTTGACTGCATATTGGTGTGAGGCTCATTGAGCCAGCCGCGTTTGGCGAACAAAGGTCATTCCAGGGGAAACAGCTGATGACAATTCAACAGAGCATCGTCCATGATAGTTGCGATAAAAGAGTGATAGGTCTGCAACGTCTCTCCGATGTTGTAAAGTTTGCAGTGATCTTGTCAGAGTTAGGTCATTGATGAGCCTGATGGCTCTTATTTGGATCGACTCCAGCAACCTCAGGGGGTGTTTTGGAGCTGATCCCCAGACGTGCGAAGAGTACTCAAGGAATGAATTCCATATATTTCTGTGGGATAATGTCGCCTATATGTTGAATTCAATCAGGTCATTATCAATCTGATCCCCTGTTGTAAATGGCAGAAGGAGGTTTTCTATGATTCGATCTGAAAATAAAAATAATCAATTCAAATTGAGAGAGTGATACAATGAAGTTTTCCAGTTTTTCATTCAAATTTGTTTCATCAACGCTAGACTTATGGAGAGAGAATCGCTAGTCACTGAAGTGAATGAAGATCAGACGGATTGAATTCGAAATTGAATATTGATGATCCTCGGATACACACAACTTCAGAAACAACACAAAATAGTGTCCTATCGAGGGCGCTGTGCAACGTTTCGAGTTTGTTATAAGAATCTCAGATATTCCACCAAGATTTATGATTCTTGTCTCAAGTAGCAAGAGCTAAATGAATGTAGGATGAGAAGATATTCTCATGGCGAGAGAAAATTATCCCAATTGAGTATTTACTCTTCGTATGAAAAAATTCATTTCAAAATCACAGAATTTCTTGACTCAAGTAGAGCTGTTTTTTCAGTGCGTGTTTTTCGAATACATCACAGATCACCAATTCGTGATTGATAGATCATTCAGCGTGATACATATCCGTACCCTGAACGTCATTTCAGTTATGTGAGGGAACTCATTTGTCGGCATTTTCATTCTCTTCCTAGAGGTGTACAAATAATGTATTTGACATTAACTTCACATTAATCACTGAATTGTCAATTCATTGATATTAATTCAACTTCCAATCGAAATCAACTTGATTTCAACTTTTCATGAACTTAACATTACGTCAACATTAACGACAACAACGCATGTTAAATCGACACTAACTTTTCATTAACTTGACCATATCTTAACTTACCATAATTCAGCAAAATAATCATTCATTGGTACATCAGAATCTATAGACCCTGTTACTGTTCGATTTTCGAATATTTCCACCCATGTGAGTTTTACTTTCGAACTTTCTAACTGGTATATGTTGTCATAGTGAAACGAGTCACTTTCTCAATAACAAATCATTGTGTTTTGTGCAGTTTTCATAGTAGAAAAAGAAAATTTTGTCGTAGGTAGCACACACTGAATTCTGGAATTGAAGAAATAAGATAAATATTGGAGTGTTCTGAGCTATTTCTCACAGTATTCATTTAGTTTTCTCTGGGTGGAGTTTCCATGGCGTTTTGGGTAGAATTATCATCAGTTTTGGTCGAAATAGTTCGATGGAAAAAGTTTTTAATTCGGCAGCCGTTCGCTGGAACCCTAACGAATATCAGAGTCATGTGTTGGAATCTCATCATCGTACCACCTGCGTCTCGTCAGCATTTTCTTCGATCACTGCGGATTTTATGCTAAACAACGTGTGTAGCTCTTATTTTATTTATTGCCTTCCAATTTGTAGTCGAAGTGGAGGCCCTCCGAGAGGAATATTTCACAGCTAGCCGAGTCGAGAAAAGCGGGCTCAAAAGAAAGAAAAAACAGCTGTGAATTACGTAGATCGTGTTTTCCTGTATTCGATTTAAGGCTAGTAATGTAAGTGTCTATACGCGATTCCGTTGCTGGAAAATAAGATGAAATAAGATTTCAAGTCGAGATCGAACACACACCTGAATGGGTAAACAGACACTTCTGTATTGAATTTCAGATCGAAATCTCATGCATCTATCGGTTAAAGGTGTCACAGATGGATCTGAAACAATTCTTCGTCTGAATCGTTTGGATTATGACACTGAGACTATTTGCAGACAACAAAGAAGCTGAGTCTGATATTGCAGTAAACGTATTCAGATAGAACTCATAATTTCTTTCATCTGGAACTCAAGCACCTATCAATATTTTTCGAAATCTGCATAACTAGGTAGTGTAACTCGAGATCGCAATAAAGCACAATTATTGGTCCATTTCATGCATTAAATTAATTAATTCAATCAAGGCATTTTCTGATGCAACAGATTTTTCATAAGTCCCACCAGTGGCGTCCATATAGGATGTATACTGGTGATTTTTCTGGAAAAATATTGTACGCTTCCGCGTTTTCCTAAAATAAAAATCAGTTTTAAAATCCTTATTCATTTTTCAATAATTCAATCTCTAGTTTTTTGATGTCCGACTATCTGTTCTCACTTGAAAAATTGAAAACCATCCCCATGCATATGTGACATAACATAATCATTTAGAACTAGTAGACTAGTGCCCTATTCTGTTTTAAAAATAATGACATTTGATCGATTACGTTGCGGTTGAGACGTTTACAATTCCTCGTTGCGGTCTCATTTTGACAAGTATTCATAAACATGACAGTTCTTCACATTGTAAAGTTCCTTGTTCAATAAAAAGAAAATGGAATTTCAACACCCTATAGCTCGATAGTTAAGAGTTTTAGGGCATATCTTTACATGACCATCTCTTCTTGAATTGAGGTAAGGCCATATACAATATTTTCAGCAATCAATTAAATTACACCCTGTATGAAAGCATTTTTTATTAGTTTTTTGAACTACAATATACTCTCAATTTTTGTCAATGCCCGTAGTCGAAAAATCGAGTTTATAAATAAAACAAAAAAAGTGAAAAGTACTCATTTTGGATATGAAATCACTGAATGAAGAGCATATACACACTCACAAAATGTTCTTGACACTCAAAGATGAGTTGAAAATCACTCGAGAAATCTAGAAAATTGCACTATTCAAGGCAACAATAATAATTATTGATCACATTTGATTTTAATAGTTCATTTCGGTCATAAAATATAAAATGTGGAACACTACAGGTTATTCTCTCATTTTTTCTCAGATATGAGCGAAGCTCGTCCAGATATTTTCTGTAGACTTGCTTTCCCAATTACATTGAGTTCATTGCATTCGTATGGATCATTTGTTTCGACCTGTCTCAAGACGCTATTGTGTCTGACAGTTTGACGTTGACGTTACAATTGACAACTAGGAAAATACAAATTCAGCATGTCCTAGAATAAGCTGTCTCGATATGCATTAGCATAAGGGTGTCATAATCAGTTCATTAAAGACGGAAAATAGCCAAAACGTACATTTGAGATATTGGTGGCGAATAAATTTGAAATTTTGGCGGCGGAACATACATCACCATTTTATTGAAGAAAAAATAAACTGTTCATTCTGGGTAATCGAACAAAATAATTGAATCATGATATTGTCATCGGTCCTTGATAAGTGTGCGTAGGTTCAATTATTTCATTCGACTTTTTGAAGTGGATCAAAATCATGATCGAAGATGCAAACATACACACAAATATACATACCAAGCTCATAAAAACGTGGTATAATCAGGCTTCTTTTCCCTAATCAATTCCATAAGCGGACCTCTCGATGCTCTACTCTTGATATTTTGAGTTGATAATATTCTTTGAACTACAGGGTGCTCGCTACAATCTATGTCGCTACCATATATATGCATATCGATTATAAGGAAATGTGTAAGATCTGAACGCATATTTTGAGACGAATAATTTGAACCCTATTTGCATGATTATACTTGGATTATCAAATTGACCATGAAAATCCCCTTATTGAAAAGGAATATTCTCAGATATATTATAAACATGAAAAAATGGATACATTTGAATAAATACATTGAGAATTCGCATTCTCTATGTGATGAAATTATTAATTCTTTCTCGGCATATTCAACAGAAAACAACTACTTTCCTGGCTATATGCCACGACGAACATTGAATTATATCAATTGAACATACACGATAGGAATTTGAGCATAAAATGAATATCGTCTGAAATTGAGAATTGACATTCTCTTCCAGAATCGGATGAATACTATGATGAATATAACGATATAAAAAATATATTACTTACCAAATTGGTATGAAAATTGGAATGTATGGGAGAAATATACTAGTATACATACTCTGTTCTTGTTGAGTCGTGAATTTATCAAAAATCATCCGTATCCATGATGTTTGGGATATATGCACATCTCTTTCACATAGGTTAGATGATTTTGATTCGAATAAAATTCATTTCGAGTTTCAAACTCTCATCATGGATACGGATGATTTTTGATAAATTCACGACTCAACAAGAACAGAGTATGTATACTAGTATATTTCTCCCATACATTCCAATTTTCATACCAATTTGGTAAGTAATATATTTTTTATATCGTTATATTCATCATAGTATTCATCCGATTCTGGAAGAGAATGTCAATTCTCAATTTCAGACGATATTCATTTTATGCTCAAATTCCTATCGTGTATGTTCAATTGATATAATTCAATGTTCGTCGTGGCATATAGCCAGGAAAGTAGTTGTTTTCTGTTGAATATGCCGAGAAAGAATTAATAATTTCATCACATAGAGAATGCGAATTCTCAATGTATTTATTCAAATGTATCCATTTTTTCATGTTTATAATATATCTGAGAATATTCCTTTTCAATACTTTCATACCCAATCAAGGGGTTCAAACTTGAACGATGGAAACTTGTTATTTTTATAGACCTTCAATCGCAGATTCGTGATTGGGTTTTTCTCAATTCAGAATTTCTTTCCACGCCCTGTATGATAAATGTCAGTTTGTCATACATCTAAAACAAAAATCCCCTTAGATCGACTAAGAAGTCAAGATTTTCTTCTCTTTTGTTTACCCGTCTGAGTTGATTTGTTCGTGAACTAATGAATTATTCAACATCATATAATATCGCTAGGGACATTGTCCTTCTTTTGCTTATTCAAATAATGCTCAGAGTAGAATTTACATATGACAACATCTTTCATCGCCAGAGGAGTTTCATGCCAAAAATATCACGACAAATTTCGAGAGATGGGGTGAAGAATCACATACACGCCTTTAACCCTCTACTTCATTTGATTTTTGTTATTCATTCACACGACATTCTTCAGGGTCTTTCCAGAAGTGGGATTTTCTTGATGTATGCGGAATTATTGAACAGAAATTCAGATTCTTCGTGTACATATTTTGCAAATCTCAACCTCATCCATTCGTGTTGAATTATGTACCACAATATACATGTTCACCATTTTGCAAGCTCATCATATTATGTTCTGGGAGCTGGTAGATTCCAATTTTTTTTTCTCGCAAAAAAACCATTTTTGAGAAAAAAAAGGTCATCAAAGAGATAAGACATCATATTCAGTGACATTCACGATAGTACATTGCCTCACAAATTTCAGAAGAGTACCATCAGAGGATTACGAAATATTCAAGGAAATCTGTAAATTTCGTAAATAATTAATCCAGAAGAATTTCAGAATGACCAAAATATGTTGAAAATTGGGAGCATGAAGAGAGGTGGCACATTCAAGTGGAACACCCTGTACGAGGGTTCATCTGAAACAACTATAGTGTGTTTGCAGATTGGATCCTCATGAATTTTCATTGGTTAGTCACTGTCCAATTACTCTAATTTTTTTCTCGAGTAAGTGCCGAGTCAATTCAGTAATTCAAGAAATTCAATTATCATTTCGATCCATTCTCGACAGTCATTCTGTGTAGTGAATGTTGATATATAATTCTCAATTATCTATATGCATTCGGATTGATTCTCCCTACACTGATTGTTGAACTAGTAAAGTAATAGAGCTCATAACGAATTTATTTCGTATGTTCTATTGTGGACATCATAACATAACGAATAAATATCGATCAATAGGTATTTTCTATTCAGGTTTGACTCCATTGTCCAAAGGACAGGCACTTTCATCCAGTCCAATGAGATATGTTCGTGTATTTTCCACTTGATATCCTATCCCTATATTATTACAAGACTCAGTAAGTGGACAAATTCAATATTTTCATCTCCAGATCCCGAAACTCTTGACGAAAGGCATTCCGAAGGATTCGAAAATATCAGCTCTAGAAATAAAACTCGATTTGATAAATCCTTCTATATAGAACATTCGAGTCATTCGACTTCAATTTGTGAGTGCGGCCCTTGCCGTTATATCAAATTCGCAAGCTTATTCAATTACGATTCCATTTTGCACGTAATTGGTGGAAAACAAGTAGCTGGATAGCGAAATAAATATAACATTCAGAATATTATTTCAGTCTCATTGTTCTCAATCAACGATGTTTCCGAAATTGGGGCGATGAATAAAATGAGGTGTCATATTATGACACCTAATAACACGATAAATCACTAGGAAGAAATGTTTTGAGAATTTCTCTGAAAATCAATTTTCTTTCGAACCGATCGCTCGAATCGAATTTTTTTCTTCACGAAATGTAGCTTCATTCTTCACGAATACATCTGAGACTGATAATTGAAACGATTCCTCAACACCAAATTGGAGCCCAATCTATTCCGAATGTTATCGTTTTTTATTCATCTTGATATCTCAATTATTCAAGAAAATACAGAGTTTCAAAGGAAAGGTGGATATTGGTATCAATTTTACACCTCAAAACTCAAATTGGATCTGAAAATGTGTCGTTTCTTGACTAACCTAACCTAACCGTGACTTAACCTCTGCCATAGGAGACAGAAGCAGTAAAATCAAATTGTTCATTTTGTTCATCTCGGCGATATAGTCTTTCCCTGCCATTTATTGAATTGGTGCAGATGCGGCTCTCATATGATAGAAGAACATTGGCCCACTGGTCATTTTCAATTAATGCTACAGCCCTCGCCACATCAGTAGGAGTCGAATCTCTCATGTTGAATTTTCATTAAACAAATTTATGAATTGTGAATCGCTTGACTTTGACAATAATTGATGACATTAACAAAATAGCCAACGTTAATTAAGAAAAATAGCATTTCACCAAAAGAACATTGGAGCAACTTTTATCACCCCTGCATATTCATGAGAGTATTCGTATATGTGTCTTTGAACAGTAAACCGATAGGTAAAACTGTGAACAATTCTCATCTTGAAGTAAAAATCCTCACAGAAACAAGTTGAAAAACGACACGTTCTCCCCAGTTCGAGTTTCAAGTGGTAAAATTAATACCAATATCCACCTCTTCTTTGAAACTCTATATTTTCTTGGATAATTGGGATATCAAGATGAATTGAAAACGAAAATATTCGGAATAGATTGGGCTCCAATTTGGATTTGGAAAATCGTTTCAATTATCAGTGGTTCACTCCACAGAATGTCTTAAAAAATACCGAAAAATCCGTACTTTCTTCACACCCCTGTATATGATATAAAGACGAATCGTTCGGAGGTGGTTATTCCTCAGATGTATTCGTGAAGGATGAAGCTACAATTCGTGAAAAACAAATTTGAATCGAGTGATCGGTTCGAGAGAAAATTGATGTCAAACTTAGTGTAAATTTTTTTCCCGTTCCCCTAATTGTGCCAGTGTGTGTATATCTGACTCTCTTATCATAAATGCTGGTGTTCCGCAAGGATCGATTCTAGCATCAACACTATTTCTACTCCATATCAACGATTTGTAGCTCCTTCCCAATGGAATCGGCTGAAATTTTTTCATCTTCGTTATTTTGAAAACTATTTGAAGGCATATATTTGTTGAATGACTAATTCTCACAATGAGCATATTTAATAGATTCCCAAACTTCGACAAAAAATAGAATTGTTCGCAAATCAGTCACCTCATCCATAAATTCAGCTTGAAAACTCTAAATTTCGTTTCCACATCATATAAATTTTTCATATACTCATCATAGAATATTCATGAGTACAGTGAAAATCGATAATGAAATGCCTGAATGCCTTGGTTTCTCAACGAATCAACTATCCGCATACACTCTGAATCGAGAGACTTCATGAAACCGGCTAGACAGGAAGAGAGCAAAAAACCAGCAATTACACCATAATTACGGCACCAACCCTGTTTTCCACAACATAATATTTGTTTTAATACCTGCCGTGCTATTATCGCGAGTGCTTCATAGCGTTTTGTTGAGTGAATTACACATAACACTGAATACAGTAGATAGTAGGTTGAATGATTGATCTATCAATCTTACAAACACACCCACAAAAGTGCAATCTCAGTGAGGAAGCTATTCTAATTTCATCCAATCACAATCTTGACTTTTTCATTCTAGATATTGGATGCTTCAAATGTCTGGAAAGTATATTGAGATATTTTGAAGACAATTTTATTTTGAAGACTGACAGACGCTTGAGATGTTAGACTGTAAAAATCAGAGCCAATCACTTGTCTCTAATCTGAAATGGACTTTAGAGCTGTGAAACTAAGTGGCGCAGTAAGGGGGTTATGAGGGGTCTAATTATGACGTAGCCCCTCAAAAGTAAATTCGAAAAAAGAAGTCGTTTCAATATTTTCCAATATCCCAAAAGGTATCTATAATGATCTGTATCATGAAACAGTACTCAAATTCCTAACCAAATACCCAACATGAATCGATAATGATGTCGCGCAAAAAATCGATTACCAGAAAATAATAGACTTATTTCCGATGATAAGAGGTCAAAAAATAATGCTCTCGCATTGAACAGTGGCACGTGAGGCGATTAGTTCAAATTTCTACGGTATTTCTGGCGCAACAGTATTTACATGTATTGTATAGTATACCTACACAAGGTATCCCATAATCATCGTGCAATTCTTCACTAGCAGACTTCACGATCTGATGAGATAAAAAGTGAATGTCAACAAAAGTCGAAATTGTTTTGATTTTATATCTGCGAAACTGTTGATACCAGAAATGATTAATCATGATAGGCGATAACAATAATAATAATAATAATAAATTCCGAGTGAAATCGATTTCTAAATTACTCCACGTCATAAAAATTCATGATGAAATAACAAGAATCTGAAATTTGGGCGAAGGCACACTATGGTTGTGACAAAATGATCAAGACAGGTGACAAATTCATGAGGTTAGTGACAGAAGGTTTGTAAATTCATTTAATTCATAAAAAATCCCCAAATCTGAGAGACGTTTGTTTGCTTGAGAATTAGTTCAAAGTGGCTTCCATTTTGTTGAACGCATAGTCAAGTCTGACAATTAATAGCTTGTGGTGTATGCAGAGTTTTTGAAATTGGTTAAATCTTAACTCTATTATCAGCTCTCGCGTGTCACTTCATTTCATGAATTTCTCATCCTGTCTTGATTGTTTCTCTTTTCAAACATATCTTCGGTCATCTCACGTGATGACGTATCTCGTGAAAATCGTAATTTGAGATACTTCGTCAAGTGACTTATATTGTACACTTTGATCTCACAAAGTGGCGTAGCTCAATATTCGATGGTTTTCTAGTAATTAAATATCGAATGCTCAGCCTATTCCGAATAATTCGACTAAAAAATCTCACGAAGTGACCTAAGTATATAGGAGATATGTAAGTACGTTATATATAATTTCTACTATTTGTCAAAAATTCCAACAGTAACGTATCTCACATCGGGTTTGTCGCAAAAATTAAAATATCTCGGGTGACGTCTCAAGGTACTGTAGAAGTATCGTAAGGTATTGTTCAAGTTGAATGAATTTTCATGATTTCATCAATAAAAATGAATATTTGGATCTGTTCATCTATTTATTATTCATGGGCGTATCTAAGGTCAGGCATTATCAAACATGATCTCACGTAGTGACGTATCTTTCAAACATTTTTTTTGTGCCTGGTAATGCTTCTTCGAAATCTCACTATATTATGACAACTAGTTCTAGTTATTCCACTGATAAGTAAAAAAATAATGATCTTTCATGAACAAACAGTTATAAGCGGACTAAGATGTTGAAATCCTTTGAACTGCTCTTTTTTTTTTTTATCGCTTGGAGCGCAGGAAGGGAATCCCTATAATGTTCAAAGAACATCGTGCGTTCCTAGGGAGGATAGGGACAGGAGGTAGGTATTGGAATTTTTTTTGAACTTTCGGAGATTATATGTTGTTGGGAATACTTCCACAGGCAATGAATTCCAGAGCCTAGCCGTTCTATGGATGAAAGAGTCTTGATAAAGTGCTGTTCGACATCTTTCGAGGTTGACAACGAAAGGATGTGCTGACTGGGCTTGTCTAGTTCGTCTGATTGGTATTGCTAGTGAAGGGATGATAGCAGAGATTTCCGAAGAACATTTCCCGTGGAAGTATCGATAGAAAAGTGAAAGGTCGCCGACCTTTCTACGGTGTTCCAATGATGTCAAAGAGTGAGTGAGTGTGGCGTCACCCACCAGGCGAATGGCTCTTCTCTGGATGGAATCTAAGAGCATCAGTGTATGTTTTGGTGCTGAACCCCATATGTGGGAACAGTATTCTAGAACAGGCCGTATCTGCGCTTTGTAGATCATGAGAAGCTGTTGAGGTGTAAGGTAGCTTCTCGCACGGAACAAGAATCCGAGTTTTTGTGAAGCAGCTTTTGCGATGGATCTGACATGATTATCCCATGAAAGAGTGTTGCTGATGGAAATACCGAGCATAGATATGGTGGGCTTGGTGGGGATGGTGGAGCCAGACATCACAATATCGGGCATACTGAGTTCCGCCTTTCTAGAGAAAATGCAGGCTTGAGTTTTGGTGGCGTTGAATTCAACTAGGTTGTTTGTTCCCCAGGCTGTGATTTCAGCAAGATCTTCATTGACAGCATTGACCTGCCTGCGCCGTGAGTTCTCAGTTTCCTGGGAAGAGATGGGAATTCTGGAAGAGAACGCAGTATGGAGGGTACTATCATCTGCAAAGCTGTGGATGGGGCAAGTTGTTACTGCTGTAAAATTAGGAAAACTGAGATTCGTCACTAAGTGAGATGACTGTCGATATAGTGGTCGTGTTTCATGACCCTCGCTCAAATTCCAAATTTTTTATGGTGCTTCCTACCGAAGTCGAACAAACGTAACCTTCCCATGCACAAGGCTTTGAAGTTAATTCCATGCTGGAGTTGCAGAAAAACCACACTTTGAAAAGTTGTGGTAATTTTACCTCTCACCCCCTCACAGTTTGACCCTTCTCTTGATTGAGATTCGAAATTATAATCAAACATAGAATGATTGACTACATAATGATACTCGGAATCAATAGTAATTGGTGAGTAGTAACTACTTTACTACACTTTGAGAAACCATCTGGACCTCTACCAAAGATTATGAAAAAATTGGCCGACATATAAAATTTCATAACTCTGCTATCAACTGTTTCGAAGGTATAAAATAAAATATCCAGAGTACCACTTTTAGAAGGCTCTTGCTTGCTTATGAGATATCATTCGACCTATACTCACAGGAACTTTTTTTCTTCTTATTTTTGATCGTTACATCTGCTGGTGAAGTATGACATGCCAATTATGCAACACCCTGTATATATTTCTATCGAAATGTTGGATATCGAAACGAATCCGGAATCTGTAATTGCACATTTATACTCTCAGGGCCATAACCCCAATGTCCTGATCTTTGAGCGCCTCAAAATTGGAGAGCTAGCTTCGCCATTGGCTGGAACTACAATTGAGTATCAATCTCCAAAGTTTTTTTGATATAGCTAACAATTCCAGAGAATTCTTTTGCGATTACAATTACTGATTATGTTTGTTCGTTCTATACTGAGACGATTTTGTATTATCGTTGCATTTGAAGCAACAATAGTAAACTTCCTCCTATTCTATGCCGTCGGATCAGCTTCCTAACCGAATTATAGAAGTCTCCTTAATGGGATGCTTAAACTGGAACTCGAGAGAATCGAATCAAATGAATTACCTCCATATGTTTCCCGATAATGGCCGAGATACATTTCCTAATATCATCTCGTCCTATATAGCAGTCTGCGACCGAATGATATGGCTCAAGGCCTCAATGCCTTTCACAATGTACAATAGTGACAAATTAGAATTTCCCTCTGCCATTGTGTGCCGTAATAGCAATCTAAGGCCCCCAGAGTCTGCTAATATCCCATAAAGTATGGGGAAATCGAAATCGATCTTCCTATAGGTATTCTGATAAGTGGATTCTCTATTCTATTTCAATTCAATGATGTATCGTCCGTGAGACCGGTATCAATAATTTGTCATGTTATTGATTTTGACGTCAGTTAGGAAACAATACGACTACGATACAACAATGAATTCAACTATGAATAGAAGTGGAGATATCGATCGAGGGAATGTATTGGTAGTGGAAAAATGCAATATGCAAATCATTTTCATCGGATTTTTGTAGTATGGTTAACAGTAATTCAGCGGTGACTTTGACAGATAACAGAAGTATGCATCCAGACAGCATACATACGGGCATATACGTATTAATAAACAATACGGATCATAACGGGTGCCAGGATGAAGCCAAAAATATGAAACAAATGAATATCCATAAGGATTAGGTGGCATGATACGCATGCGCCATGCGCTATTATAGTAGTCATCAAAGACATGCGTTTCGGTGGACAATGACGTTTACTAGCCTTTCAATCAAAGCAGTATGTGTCTGATCGTTTCAAAACTTTTCTTTATAAAAATCGGCTTCATGTTTCGCTATGGAAACAGATAGAGATTATCCGTATTGATTATTAATACGTATATGCATACGGGTCGAATCTGTTCGGATCTTGTTAAAACATTGCTAAGATAATAATATTGTTAGGATCATAACATATAACAATATTGCTATAAAGTTCTGTATTTTGTTTGCAGAGTTACTGCAAGACTGGTTGAAAGTTCAAGTGATAGCAATATTGTTGAAAAATTGAGAATTTTTGAGCTGACAACACTGTTTTCAACTAATTGTTCAAGTGTTAGGTATCGATTTTGCCATTATTTCATGAAGAAGAAGAGTTCATGTCAAATCGTTCAAATCGAGAGATTTTGTATTTGGTGCAAGTAATCAACCATGTCCCCGAAATGAGAAAACAACTAAAAGCCGGATGGAAATAATCGTGAAATTTTTTTAATATTCTAGCAGAATAGCTTGATAAACTATTCGTCAGGCAACTGAAATTTCTCTGATATGCCGAAATTGTAGTCTCATATTTCCTCTACAAATTGGAACTTCAAGAAAAGGTTTTCAAGTAGTTGGTCACAGTAGTAACCTATCCTATATGTTTTTTATCAACATTTTATGTTTTTCAATAATAATTCTACTACGAATTGAAACTTTGAGGAAAGGTTTTCGAGTAGTCAGTGACACAACTGAACTCTCATATATTTTTGATCCACTATTTTCTGAATTTTCTTACAGTTGGAAGAATTTGTAGTGCAAAAACAAAGAATCCACTACCTTGTTATAAGATGGCAACCACAAATTTGATATTGAAGAGATAGCAAGAAAGCTGACCAGATGTAATTGAACAGATCATATTGCCAAAAATCGATGATTAGAATTCCACTTTTTCGATTCTTGCTATGATAGCAATATCTTCTCTACAACCATATTGCTTTTTGCAAACAGAATCGACCCGATAGTCTATTTTAATGAATACTCACATAACCGTACATTCGTCAAGATAACTTTTTCAGTGCGACATATGTAGTCCATTGGAAGTATTATAAGTTGGGGTATCAATTGTTGAAGGGTTATAAGTGAGAAGAATTGATGCGATGGAAAAAAGTTACAGGAGATGGATTATGTGAGTGAATTCTAGCTGTTGTGATTCCTTTCAAATGAGTTCATATATTTAGCAATTCATGACTAAATGAATAAGCATACGTACCTGTATTAATTGGTGCTGCTTGTTTTCAGTAGATCATAAATAATCATCGGTAGCTTTCAATGGATTTATCGATTCAATACACTGTTACTGGACATCAAGAGCTCGTCTTTCAGTACGATAAACAGTTACCAAAACCATATTATGACCCTAGAATCAATTGGTGAGTAGTAACTCTCTTGTGTAGCATCTTCGCGGGGGGCAATTTCTGATGTATAAAAAAAATTGGTCGACTGTCGTATAACAGCCCGTATGATATCGAGAATGTACATAGATTTTGTTATTTCATCACTAAAATCTGTGTGTTCAGACATTTTGTGCGTAACCTTTGACCTGGGGGTATTTTCAGAAATGTTAACAAATCTGACCTAAGTGACACAAAGCAGCTCGGTTAATTTGTCTTGAATCAGTCATGAACGGTCATTTGAGTGACGTTTCTGTTTTTTGCTGCAGAATCAGGTAACCTCATATCTCAACATTCAATCTTTTGTCAGAATTATGTTTACGTGTTGATGAATTCGATGAAAAATATCTAATAACTGCGAATTGAAACGTTGTCTGATTAGTAACATGCTACATTCATTTTGTCTGGTATAACTTTTTTTCTCAACAGGGCAATGGATTCAATCATTGAAGACGATTTTCTGACATTGTTTCGGTTCACTTAGGTCATATTTGTTTACATCTTCAAAATGCTATTAATATTCAAGGCGATCGTCTGAAAATTGAATTTTTTGCTTCAGTTGACCAGATTTCATCCATAAAATTGATTTTCAGACGGACTGCTGTAACTTATTTTGCTTGCCCCATTTTGTATATTTTGTATTGGTGTCCTGGGTACCCACTATGATCTTGGTGTCTGGAAACTGTGTTATTGATATCTCTGAACCTTTATCCAACTATATATTCCGGAAATTAGACAGATTTGTTAACTTTTTCGAAAATGTGCTCAGATAAGACGCTACCGAGAAAATGTCTGGAATTCGATTCCATTCGGTTTTAGCCGGGACGCTATGAGGCAAAAATCTTGGTCGCTATCTCTCGTACTATTTCTATTTCCAACTACCTTTACCGATATGGCACTTCGATCCAGATATCGAACCATATATTGGTTCCCTAACTCTTAAGAGTAAGTACGAGTAAAATACATTCTTCATCTACATCCCGAATGAAATATTGTTTTTTTTTTTTCATTCCGAATTTTCCATAGATTTTGAATATTCTCTCGGTTCTTGATGTTCCACTAACTGAGAAATCTAGATGATAGTTGAAACTCCTCGAATGTATGCAATCTATGATTCAAGGAGTGTTGCCGACATGGGCTTGGAAGTTGCACCAAAGCAAAAAGACCTAATTTTGCTTGGGTGTCAAACAGAATAACAGCATCACAGTGTAGTGAATCAACTGAAAGGGAAGGGATTAATAATTGAAGATTTCACCTTCAGCGATTCCGGAGGGTTCAGTATAGAAATTTCGGAAATAAATAATATACACAAGATTCTGGAATATTGTTCGAAATCTTGAAATGTGATCTAGAATCTGATTTATATATAAAATTTCCATCAGGATTATCCATCAGCATCAATATAATATTCACACCAACTTGACAAGCTTCAATACCTACCATATACAGAGTGTAAGGAAAGGTCATGTAACTCGCTTGGTTACGAAACTGTTGACCTCGAAAGTTTGAATTAGAAAAATTAATTGAATATATAACCTTCGAACGGTTGCCATGGTATCAATGATATTGGAGCAGCTTCAGTAACTCATACCAATGCTCATTTTCTTATTTAAACGGCTATTCAGTAAAAACGTTTTATGTAGGAAAACACGATTTATTTTTCGTTTGATGAAGACATTTTGGAAGAAGTTCTTTTGAATATTCATGGTGATATGTGGCTGATACACGATGATGCGTCTCCTCATTCCAGCCAAGTCATAGATCTTCTCCATAACCACTCCAGCCACCTGATCTGTATCTACTTGATTCATTTCTTTGGAGCTATCTTGTAGGTTTATTCAATGAAACACCTCTGAATATATACCTACATCTGCAGACGCCGTTAGACACTATAATTCCAGGAACTTGATTAAAGTTGGAGGTGCACATATTGAAAACCATTTTTGATAATCTTTCTGTCTCTGCTGATGTCATTGAATAAATGGAGCTTTCATCACCTCTGAAATGGTTGGAATGTATGTTCTTGGAATGCGATTCTGAAATGAAGACATTGAATTATATCAGCTAACAAAATATTCATTTAATATCAATTAAAGGTTTCCTGTCATGATGTACCTACTTATGAATAAATATTTGATCCCTAGAAACAAAGATTTTGATTGATTGATCATTTGGTGTGGGTGGAGAAATATATATTCTCAGTTAAAAATAAATATTATCATGAAATAATCATAATTCGATCATGCACGAGGCTCATTCATGGGGGTGTGAACAAATAATTTGTTTTTTTCACACAAACGTTCAATAAGCCATATTTCAATAACGGATTTGGTAACAGTTGATCATATTCATTCATTATAACCAAACTGTTCTTTCAGTGTACGGTCTTTTTCTTTTCACTCCAAGTATGTATACATGATGTTGCTGTTTCATGATGAAAGTTTAAAAACATGGAATAGAATGTGAACATGGTTGATGATCCAGTAAATTGACTATCGGCCATCATCCCTAGATGAAACAATCATTCGACATTGTGAATTTAGTCCAATCCCAGCGTGTTAAAAAAGCGGGAATGGAATGAAAGAACGGACCAATAATTCCATTACTCCAACCGCCCAAAAAGTTAGATTATCACTGGCTCGACGCGAAATGCGGGCAGCAATCCCAATAAAACGCTTCTGATGGCCTTTCCCGAAATCCTAATATACTGTCGCACCAATGTAATTTTATTGAAGACTTCGTCGGCTTAATTGGTCCACGGCAAAAAGATATTAATTACATTGACCGAAACTCCGTCGACTAACGTTCAGCCCAGATTGTATCCGCCACCAAGAATTTGTCGTTAAATAAATCGGCTTCAGACCGAAACGAGGCTGACGAAAAGCAGTTGGGATGTACCGACGACGAGTTGTGGTCGACAACTAGAGGAATGTTCATGGATTCGGGACTCTAACGTCGGAATATGTTCTGAAAGAAAATTCCTATCGCTCTAAGAACATCGTGCATAACTAGCGAGGATTGGCATGATGGGATAAGAGATATAGACGAACGAATGTCGAAAATTGAATTATATCTGTTGAACATCCAAAAAGAGAGCATGAGAAATGAAACTCCTCTGAAATTGAGAATTGACATCATCTCTGAAATTGGATACGAATAATTTTTTTTTGGAGTTCATCAATATCAGAGTTTAAACAAGTATACTTCTCCTATACATTCCAATTTTCATTTCAATACTGAACATATTGGTAAGTTATATTTTTAAATCATAAAACAGCATATTATTTCATCCGATGTGAGAGATGATGTCAATTCTCAATTTCAGAGGATTTTCATTATTCATGCTCTCTATTTGGATGTTCAACAGATAAACCTCGATGTTCGACGTGGCAAATAGCCAGGAAAGTAGTTATATCTTTATATTAAGGAGAATACAAATCCTCTACGTCAGGAGATTTCATTTCAAAACTCTTCGTTCATGTTCAATAAATGTAATTCAATATTCGTCATACCATATAGCCAGGATAGTAGTTGTTTTCTGTTAAATGAACCGATAAAGAATTGATATTTCCATCACATAGAGAATGCAAATTATCAATGTATTTCTCTATAGATATATTCATTTTTGTTCATGTTCATAATCATCATATCCGAGAATATTCCTTTCCAATACTTCCACCCAATCAAGGAGTTCAAACTTGAACGATGGATTCGTGATTAGGTTTTCTCAATTCAGAATTCCTTTCCACCTCCTGTATGGTGAATATCAATTTATCATCCATCCAAGAACGAATGTTTGTTGATTGTTCCACATATCTCAAGGTTCCCAGATAACACATAACCCTCCACGATATCTTCAAGTACCTAGTTATCTGTAGGATCAGAACTCGAAATCCTCCTGCGAGGGTCCAAAGATCACTATAGGCTGTCCACCATGGGAAGTATTCTCTGTTGTCGATCGAAAGAAATCGTGGATATCTCGCCTCAGATTCGAAATATTCCTCATTATTGCAATTTCCTAAGGTTAGCTCTAACAGGAAATTGATTAGCATTCCTTTCTACAAGCACCCAAGGATATCCTGGACGTATAACAAGGACGAGCATTCCCCATTGCGAGCTCCTAGAGATCTCACAAACATAACCTGAATAATTGATGAATACTCATACGAAGATATTGGGTTGGTTTCCTCATTGACCTTTATGATTCATCAGTAGAACGAAGTATTCATTCGACCCTCAAATACCGAGTGTCCCAAATTATCGTATGCAGGCAATATCCCTATTATTTGTCAAGTTGATTGAAAAATAAAAAACTGCATTGAATAGAATGGAAAAACGTTCCTGATGACTAATAAGAAATGTAATACATTTGACAGCCCTCTGGTAGCTACAATTCACTTTTTATCATCAAATCTCATATTATTGTCATCGGAAATTGCATGTCAACTATTCGGAATACAACGATATTGTTAAGAAGTACAAATGCCGAAGAAATAACATCTCATAAACTCGCATTCATTTCAAGATCCCTAATTATAAATTGACTTTTCCAAATTGAAACATCCAGTACAGTGTAGTTCCGATCAGGTCAGCGGAGACTTCAGTTCCTGTAGAATTCGCAAAACCGCGTACCGTGCGATAATACCTAGGTAAGCAATATCGAAAGGTAATGGCTAGAATTGCACACGATCTAGCATCAATTCCGAACATCAATAGTACTCGAGTCGATAAGGCATTATTATCATTAATACAAGTCATTAGTAGGTATCAATTATTGAAAATGTTCACCGTCTCCCCGACTTCAATCCTGCTGGTCAACCCCATGCTAGACGTTGTAATGTAGGAACTGTTTTTTCCACGTGTTGTTTTGCGTTGTGTTTCATTTGGCAAGCCATTATGTTCTCTTTCTGCTAACCTGCCATGTGTGGCAAGCAATCATCCACGATTCTTCCATTTGATCAATAGAGAATATCAAAACTGTCTTGATTCTTTATTTGGGGAAAAAACCAAGCGAGTAGCTAAGTTACTGTTACGTTATTCGGGTGCAGAAGCGAACACGACACTATTTATTTTCGAACTGATTCATTTAAACTAAAGAAACACTAATTTATATCAAACTTATAACTACTTTTTATGTAAAACGATATATATCACGCGTAAGGTAGTCATTTAGCCACCTTAATCACGCGGTATATAACTGTCTCTCTGACACTCGCTGCTCCACTGACTGACTCAGTTGTTCGGCCGTCTTATATATGAGAACACATGGCAGGCTTTGGTTCGAGAAAGTTCTCGAATGATCTTCCGTCTCCTTCTTTTTTGTTCTAGAAGCTTCTTAGAACAAAGCCTCTCTCTCTAATTGTTCCATCGATTGTTTCCAGAACATTTCCAGAATCTTCTGTGACGTTATTTGTCACTGCGGCATATATTGAGTGTTCGGAAATATGCTGGTGTATGTAGAAATCATTGAGAGGTTGAAGAGCAATCTGGGATGCGTGATACAGGATGATCGTTGTACTCCTGCCTTCCTGCTGATGTTTCTAAAGCCCCTCTAAGGGGAATATCATTACATTACCAACATCTGAGCTGCGACAATATAGCACGTACATACATACGTGGTGCATTGTTCTTCGATAACAACAACAAAATTCACATTTTGAGACTTTTTTCACGTTCTCTAATGAAATTTTCAGAATTAATACTGCAGAGACATATCTGGTATATTTATTAGTAATATCAATTATTTATGAGATGATATGCAAATCTTACCCAACCTGGTATAACTATTGTCAACGCCCAATATTTCATTTCCATTTCGAGAAGATGATATTCAGTGGGGAAATTACTGAACTCACTAAACTAAAACACGTTCATTGTGCAAAATGAAATTATGATGATCACAATCATATATTCTGTGCCTCAACGATTCGACAACTGATATAGTCGTCTTCCAATATTTGTCCTGAGGGAAACCTTCGACATCAACCCAATTAACCAATTAACGATAAACTCAACTTGCCTAATGGATGTTCACAGAACCGAAATAATCAAGCATATTGTCTCCAGATACTTGGGAGTATCTTCGAGGATTAGATGATCCCCGAAGTATTCTACCTTCGATTTAGGATGATGTTCGATGTCCCAGTAGGTTCATTGACGAAATCAAAATTCATGGAGCTTTCAGTCTGAGTTCTTCTAATTAGTCATATTTGGTGTCTGTTGGAAGTGGTGTTGAATAATTAATAATATCAATTGAACGAACAAGTACTGCTTCACGAATATTGTCATACTGTGTGTTTCATCGTCCGTAATGAAGAATGAGAAAGCGGTTCATATTTTGATATAATCACAATTGAGGACGAATAGAACAGAACTGACAGATATACTGTGCTTCTCAAAAGTTTCATTCCCTACAAAAATTCAAAAACTTGAACAATGGAGATGTTTCCTTCATACAGGTTTTTATCTTACTGTGAAGTTTATAAAAATTCAATATAAATGTATTTCATCTTTTTCTCGTGAGATCAAATTTCACTTCAGAAAAAAAAATAAAACAGAACTCAGCTCATCGACCATTCCAATTACTTACTATCTCATAATCCACATTCGCATAGACAGAGTTAAAAGTTGATATACGATTCCCTGTGCCAGCACGACGTTGCCAATACATCATCAATATATCTAAGTTTCCGGAAATTGTTCTTTGAATGTATAATAACTATATGATAACAGCAATGGGATATAAAAGGTTCTTCAATCCTACTTTTTCAAGTATTATGGATAATTCCCATGAATCTCTCATTGGATGAATGGAGTTGATTACTAATGAAGATATATTATGATATTTTATTGTGATGACATCTATAATTTCTCACTATCGTTATATCAGAATATATGTTATTCATAGCTTGTCAGTCTTTTTTTTGCCAATGAATTCGTTCCTTGATGATACGGGTCTATTTTCTAGGAAAGTTGCAGATTATATCTTGCAACAGCGCCTAATACTTCGAGTCCGTCCACGCCACCCAAAATACTGACAGGCACAACAAGAGGAAGGAACCATGGGTGTCGGCTTCATTCTGTTCTGACCGATGGAGGAAGTTAGGAAGGATAGTATCATTGAATGTAGCCAATGTTGATTTATTGATTCAATGATATTTTCGTATAGAATCGAGCTCGGTTCGAGATATTTCAATGCATAAATAACAGAAGCATAACCTGTCAGAATGAAGCCAACTACTCTATGCATTCCTGCTCTGAGTGCATTTGTGGTGATATATGTTTTTGATTATCAGTTCTACTTCTTCTTTAAATTTTTTTCATTCGTTTTTTAATCTTCAGCTGTTCGTTAGCTATTCGCTAGCTATATTCTCCACCATCAGCTATTTTCAGACTAGATTCAGAATGTATGTCACAGTTTGCTGCCCCGAAAATTAGGAATTGCTCCAATTTGAAAATGCTTTTTACATTCACTTTCTTAGTTTCACTGGTTCATGAATAATCAATCCAAGAATATAAGGGGAAGTTTGAGAAGCACAGTATGTGTTCAAAATCTTCAGATCACCTATTTCCAAGATGATGGCTCGACCCAATGAGAGATATCCAGAGTGAATTAAATTCTTCTAGAATATCTAGTTTGCTGCATTTCGAGTACCAATAACGTAGCTGCATCATTTCGGTCACCGATCCAGTGTTGCTAATTGGCGGGAAATTTCCTGCATCTCGGGAAATCCGAACTCATGTGGGATTTTTGGTGGTAAAAATCATTCTCCGGAATATCCATGGGAATTCAAAATAAAATTTCTGCAAATGCGTAAAACTGTATTGCTATGGTTTGATCGCCTCATCCAGTGGCAACTCTTCTCTTACATTAGTTGATAATCCGCCATTTAATAAAGAATCTGAATTCTGTCTTCTTGTGTCATGTTCCAATTGATGAACAATTGTAGATTTAGAGATGAAATAGAATAATTCGCGCTCTAAATATTGCGCTGACCTGAATTACCACTGACGTGAAAATTTGTGTGTTATGTTGGGTGTAAGTGAATTTTTTATACGAATTCTTCTTCAGGAAAAATATATTGAGAAGACGATATAGTAATTCACGTAACAAGTCCGGAAAATACTGTTATTTTGGACGAGTTTACCAAATTCTATGCAAAGCCGTAGGCGAGTCCTGAGAGTCTGCGAGTCAAAAAAAAAAACTGTTTTTGGACATGTTGCGTACAATATTTTTACGGCAACCATGTAGAATAACCAATCAATGAGACACATTTCCATATTATATTTCTTAGTAGAATACAATTTCTTCTTTATCAATTCTTATTTGTATCAAATACTGAAATTTGAACGGAATGCATGTACCTACTAACTGATACATTGGAAAATCCGCATGGACATTTTCAAACTCACTATCGCAGCTGCTTTCGATAATCTATTGCGATAATAGCAACCAAACTTTCAAAAATCAGAATTCCAACTAATTTCATGTCAAATAGCTGTCAGCCGAATACCGGCTTTGGTAATTATATCTTCTGCATTTATCAAAACCATATCTACCAAGATTTTCATAGTTACAGTGATAACAACGATGTAATACTTCCCGGCCTAGTCCGGGAAGTACGTACTTCCCGGAAAAATGCTACTTTCTTAAAGAAAAAGCGTCCGGGAAGTGAGCACTTTCCGGACGGTTGTCAAAATGGGACTTTCATCTCAGGCGTCATATTGAAATTAAAAAAACTTCCCTCCATTCCGATAAGATCATGCGTATCTTAATGTTTCGAAACAAGTAGAATCGTGATTAGGTTTTCTCAATTCAGAATTCATCCCACTTCCTGTATAATGAATATGAATCCGTCAAACACATCCAAATATTCGTTTACGAAAAAATGTTGATCCGAAGATATCGAAATAATCAGTTATGATAATATGGAAAGAAGACAAAAGAACAATGACTGCATGGACTATAGTGAGTGCATCTCCCAGTTCACACACACACGTATCAAAACTACAGAACTTTGTCGTCCAGAATGATAATGGATTTTTTGCTATTCCAACAGGTGGCAAGAACTTGTCCCAATCTGGAATATCCCGTGGCTTCAAGAAACCAACGAAAGAATACTTTTGTCTGCAACAAAGAAATTGGAGAGAATTCACGAACAAAAAATGAACTTTCTAATGAAATTACTAGATACTGTAGAGGAACTGCAGCGCACTGATAATGGAAATGCTAAAACACGCGAACAGTTGGGTGGATATTCCGAAAAAAGTTATGCATGAGAATAAATGAATGTAAATACTAAGGAAGAGCATTGACTTGGAAATTTCTGCAAGATAGAAATCATTATGTAATCACCAACGCGGAAACATACATCTGAACTGAGATAGGTACATTCGCTTCAACGAAGAGCAACTATTCTCCTTCATCCAATACTGAAATTATTCCTCATTGAAAAAAAACAAATCAATTGCACCACTTTAATTATTGTGAAAGATCATTGTCATTCCCCTATACTGAATTATGAGGCACTGTATGTAAATCTTGCAATCTGAAGAACTATATTTGACATCATCTCTATATATAAGTTTTCAAGATGCAGATGTATTCAATATTTGATTGGGAGTTAACGATGATTGGGTCTCAAGATAACTCCATAATGCCCGATCTCAAAGTTGTTGATGATAAATTAATTGTTATTCTTCCTGGTATGAAGCACTGTGAAATGCGTCCGCGAATATCAGTGAACGAACATAATGAATGGTCTATACTTTATGTTTCATAATTCAACCATACTGAAATTTGTATTCATAGACAATCGGTGGCATATGACGGTGAAATCTATTTCTCAGTTTGATTGTTTTCGATAATGCTTCAATATTTAACATAGCATGCATCATTGTTGCATTGCATATTCGAATTCAATCATTCGGAAAAAAATGATGAAATATTTTTATTTATTGATATAATACTCGATACGAAAAATGAATTCCATTTTCGCTCTTTGCCTTCCCAATCATTTGAGGAAAATATTTCCCAGGCATATTCTATTGTTGAGAAATTATAGTGAAAAACTTGTTGTTCCTTGGTGGATTAATCAATAAATTAGAATGTGACGGGAATTTGGAGAAAAGTATGGGATTTTGACAGTTTCCACGTTGACAACACTGTCGATGACGTTCTTTCATCTTCACATTTCAGGATTCACTCGACCGTACGGCCATATCGATTCTACCACTAACAATAATTGAGGAATACGTTGGGGGGTTCGTCTGTTCAGACACGTGCAAAAACGAAGAACGTGCATTAAATCTGCATGACAATGGCATGGGAAATAACCGCATCTGTATCCGTAGGAGATTGCTTGGAATACGTGTGGGCACAGCGTATATTTTTCTCTACTATAATAGTCTTCATTTCCCGCATGTACCTATTCAGCTCATAATATAAGCGGTAAACGAATGAAAATACATCAGTTGAAAATTCATATGAGATGGAAACTAGACCAGTGTTCTAAATTTTCTTTTTTGGGCACTCTAGTGACATTTGTATATTGAATGATAAGAAATTTTTGTTTAGGTTGACTTTTTGGGTTTTTACGCACGCTGGTAGACAAAATAGTGCACCTTACACACACGTATACATCAATGAGGAAATTTGTATGTCATCAATTTTATTTTTCTACAAACGTCAAAAAATGACAAGGTTCGCGCATTGCTAACAAATTGCGAAGTGACACTTGTTTTCAGTTTCCTGGTCCTCAATCGAGCAAACATCCTCAAAATCATTTATTTCTGAATGTTCAACAATAACTTTGTTTTATCTCTTGGAGCGCACGAAAGGAAATTCCTATTATGTTCGTGGAACATCGTGCGTATCTAGGGAGGGTAGGGGAGGTCTTTTAAGCCAGTTCAACACTATTTTTTATATCAAGCGAAGCATATTTTCACTTTAGAACTATATTTTTTGACGTTTGTAGAAAAAATGTTGTTTGCAACTCGAGCGCGAAATACTTTGGTCACCTCGACTATTTTTTTAACTCGGCTACGCCTCGTTAAAAAAATCAGATCTCGATCACCAAAGTAGCATTTCGCGCTCTAGAGACAAAAATAACTATTCCGTATCTGATATACAATGACTCCAATGTCTCAGAATTATTTTTATTCGATATTACGAATAAAGTATATTTTAATATTTCTCAGCATTTGAGTATGTATTTCCTCACTATAATTATATCGAATTTCCTGATATAATGATAATGTGCATTGTGTGTATTATACAATAACAGTTAGGGATTTATTCTCGCTGAATTAATACAATAACCATTAGCATGATATTATAGTAGATTCAATCAGTGTGTCGGAGAAATCTACTCTCATCTTAAGTAAATTTTTGCGCAATCTATTTGCATTTTTCCACCTATCCGAAATTCTTAATCATATAGTTCTGGAATTGTATAGCAATATATCGAACTTCTTAACTATAAATTGTGCTTGGAGCTATAATCGACGCACTTGATATTAAAGAGTTCTCGCACTTTTTCCCTTGTAGGAGTTCAATATAAAACTCCCAGCGTTTTTTTTTTCAAACCTGTATTATTAGTCCAACCCTTTTGTCTGAAGTAGTAGGCATATACAAGTGATTCTGTACCATTTAATGAGCTTCGTACAGCAGCTGCCATGACCTAGGCCACGGACGATCGATGCGCCAGGAGCCGAGGCATATACACGGTGATGTGTTGAAACCTGAAGCTAGATTATAGTTGTGAAAATGGTAATTGGAAGCAGGGAAGAGAGCTGGGATCGGGTTCGGTGGATTGTTCTGTCAGCCGTGCAACATGATAAGATAACAGTGCAATGAATACGAGGACGCAAGTAGTTTGATAGTATATAACGGGATGAGTGTTGTTTGAGGCATAGCGGTGAGTGCGAGATTCTATGAGTGCATGCGTAATTATTGGTCTACAACGCGTATTAGGTACTATACTTTGCTCACGGCCATTACAGGGTGCCAAAATACTCTGGACATAGGACATGATAGATCATATATCTCGAACTCAAAATATGAAGATTCAACCTAAATCATCTATATAAAATATGTCTCCTGTCTGAGTTAGAGGGTGTTTTATTCAAGGATTTTGGAATGTTTTTTGCCCAGTTCTTCAAAACTATTCGACGTTTCACTTTTATATTTGAAGGAATGTGTAGGTATTATACACCCAACTGAATTATGTGGAATGAACTCTTCTAGCTATTACCAGAGGCGTACGACAGGGGCAATGAACTGGTTGATTTCTCCCAAATTTTACGCCACTGGTGGAATTGCAATTCTATCACAAATTTTCGATTCTCCAACAATTTTGACGTAGATATTGTACTCTTTCTCCAAGGCGATAAAGTCATTATTTCTCGAGATATTTCAAGTAAAACATAAATCTGCACAATCATTTTGATTTCAATGTGTATTAATTTTGGATCAATGGATTGTATCCATCAAGAAAATGAAACTCCAATCCATATTAACAATAAAAACATAATTATATAACAGACAGGAGCTGTTTAATTATGTAATATATTAATATATTAAAAAATTCAAAACGCCCTGTAACAGCTCCCGTTATGTTTTTATGTTAATATGGATTGAAGTTTCATTTGATTGATGAATGCAATACAATGATCCAAAATATCGACATTATTGATACACATTGAAATCAAAATGATTGTGCAGATTTGTCTTACTTGAAATATCTCGAGAAATAATGACTTTATCGCCATGGAGAAGGAGTACAATATCTACGTCAAAATTGTTGGAGAATCGAAAATTTGTGATAGAATTGCAATTCCGCCAGTGGCGTAGAATTTGGGAAGGTTCAACCAGTCCTTGCCCCTGTCGTACGCCTCTGGTAATAGCTAGAAAAGTTATTTTCACATAATTCAGTTGGATGTATAATACCTACACTTCTTTCCGAATATGGAAGTGATACGTCAAAGAGTTTCGAACAACTGGGCAAAAAACATTTCAAAATTTTTGAATAAAGCACCCTGTAACTCAGACAGGAGACATATTTTATCTAGGTGATTTGGGTTGAATCTTCATATTTGGAGTTTGGGATTTCATGGTTGAAATATTCCCAATTAGTGATGAACACCCTGTATAGTATGTCTGAAGGAGCTGGCAACAAATAAAAACATTTTTATCAACAAATAGATGTAACCTGCTCGCGTCGCTACGCTACTTATCAAAATACATTTGAAAGAAAGACAATACCCAGATATTGATTTGATTTCGAGTCATTTTATTGATTGTAGCTGACGCGGCAAAAGTTGTTTCGCTATTTATATCATCTCTAGAGAATATTTCTTCAGTTGAATTTTTAACAACACATTCACTTTCATGATTGTATTTTCTACTTCTGTTCAGTTTGACTAACCATGAAAGCGTGTTTCCTCAGTTTTTCAAACCACTATTTCTTTTCTACTTACTTTCAAATCGGTGATCTATCTCTTTATTTTTATAAACTACTGTTCATTTTCTACTCTATTTCAGTTTGGCTATCTATCAAAGCGTATTTCATCAGTTTCTCGAAAAACTACTCAGTACGAAACTCGTTCGACATAGTGAATCCACCATCTTGAATTTTCAAAATCAGATGACAAAATCATAATCTCCGAATTCAAAAACCCTCATATACCAATTTCGAATAGAATCGGATCATAATTTCAAAACTTGTTCGCCATATTAGATCCGCCATATTGAATTTTCCAAATTTGAGAATAGAATTTCAATCTCCGACCGCAAAAACCTCCAGATACCAATTTTCAATGGTATCGGATTATAATAACAAAACTCGTCCGTCATTATACCGGGTGGCTACGGAAGTATTGCCTACGGAATATCTCAGATATTGTATGAAGTAGGTTTGTGAAATTTGGATCGTCGATATGATGACATAAGAGCTAGCATTTGAGCATATTGACATGTCGAAGTGAACTTCCGGTCTGACCGGAAGTAACATCAACTTTCTTATTTTGAATGGAAACCCTATTTTTTTTTTCTTTTCGCTTCATTCAGCATCCAATTCCCTTTCTAATGACATATCACAAGTTGGTATCTAACCAGAAACTAGATCAGAAAAAAAATATTATTATTGATAATCTGTTTTGTTATTTGAAGAATAATGATTGGATTTTTTGGTATTTCATTTCTAAAAATGACTTTCTATTATATCATTAGAGAGAAATGGTTATGCTGAATAGTACAGGCAAGAAAATTTTGTATGATCCTATTTAAGTTATGGACCTACAGAGTATTGTTTTTTCCCAATTTTTCCAATATTTTTTTCGGCGGCTTTTCATAACGCCGACGAATGAAAATAAAATATCACAGTAGTAGCAACTGTTATCAAGTGACGTATGGTTTCCATAGCCAACTTTCCAATTTTTGGCTTTCATTTTGCTTCCACGGCCTACTCGGTGAATTTCAATAATAATTTTTTTCTGATCTAGTTTCTGGTTAGATACCAACTTGTGATATGTCATTAAAAAGGGAATTGAATGCTGAATAAAGCGAAAAGAAAAAAAAAAATAGGGTTTCCATTTAAAATAAGAAAGTTGATGTTACTTCCGGTCAGACCGGAAGTTAACTTTGACATATCAATATGCTCAAATTCTAGCTCTTATTTCATTAACTCGACGCTCCAAATTTCACAAACCTACTTCATACAATAACTGAGATATTCCGTAGGCAATACTTCCGTAGCCACCCGGTATATTGGATCCGCCATCTTGAATTTCCCCCGTATTGTCCAAAAGATATTGAAAATACTGACCGGTCAAAAGAGTTATCACTTTTGACGTGTGTGCTTTTTTCTTTGATATTGATATTGAAACTCGATGAAAGAGGATCATCTATGGTGTGAGAAAGTAGAAATAATACTAAAAAATAATGTTCAATGCACCGCGTATCTATTTCAAGCCCTGTTTCTAATCACGAAAACATTGTCGGTGGAAACATGCATTATATTTATCATCCTTATGAATGATAATCATCAAAACAGACATCGCAATATTCAGCAAACGAATTAAATTATTCGTACGGACCAAACTCGCTTCACCAGCAAATTTACTTGAGTGGATCAAATTAATTAGAACCTACAACGAAATTATTCCGGACTGTTACAAAGGTGGCAACTTTGCCAGAACCTACTCTATGCTCTTCCTGATTCATATAATAATTTCATGATGAGTGCTTCCCTTTACGATTCCATTAGAGAATTTATCATCTCCAAATAATTGAATATTTCGACTAATATTATACAGAGTTGCTTATACTTATAGTACATATATATATTATACAAGCAGTCGAGTGCGGGAAAGACACTTTCCGCATGAGTTAGGAACAATATTTTTTCTAAAAACGTAGGAAATTAATTGATTTGTCAATTAACTATTCATTCATTTAGTAACAACTAACAAGAGAAATATATTTTCTATCTACTGATTATTAATAATAGCTATTACTTACAGTTTGACGCATTATGTAAAGGTTCATTGCGGAAGCCAGCAGGCCCATAAGTTGTTTGGTCTCTAGGTTTCAGACACTTCTAGGAAATGAGCCAAAAATACATCTTCTTCATTCGGTAATTTCATTATTTTATTATTGTTGCGCCATTCAATAAAACGCGTGTATAGCTTGTCATACATTTCTTAAGACTTCGTTGGCAATAATGCATCTGTATCGTATCCCTATAACTGGAAGTTTTTGATCACATTGTGACAATTCCACTAAATCGAAAATGACAGTAATGCTGTGTCTGTCACTTCGACAATTACAAACTCATTTGAGGTTTGATTGGCTTGACAACAATAATCCTTTCCCATCAGATCAATCCAAATCTATAGGGGGATTTTCATAATAATCAATTTTCATTTTTCAATATTCCTTAATTTTCACAATAAATTTTTTTTTTATCGCTTGGAGCGCACGAAAGGGAATCCCTATAATGTTCAAAGAACATCGTGCGTTCCTAGGGAGGATAGGGACAGGAGGTAGGTATTGGAATTTTTTTTGAACTTTTGGAGATTATATGTTGTTGGGAATACTTCCACAGGCAATGAATTCCAGAGCCTAGCCGTTCTATGGATGAAGGATTCTTGATAAAGTGCTGTTCGACATCTTTCGAGGTTGACAACGAAAGGATGTGCTGACTGGGCTTGTCTAGTTCGTCTGATTGGTATTGCTAGTGAAGGGATGATAGCAGAGATTTCCGAAGAACATTTCCCGTGGAAGTATCGATAGAAAAGTGAATGGTCGCCGACCATTCTACGGTGTTCCAATGATGTCAAAGAGTGAGTGAGTGTGACGTCACCCACCAGGCGAATGGCTCTTCTCTGGATGGAATCTAAGAGCATCAGCGTATGTTTTGGTGCTGAACCCCATATGTGGGAACAGTATTCTAGAACAGGCCGTATCTGCGCTTTGTAGATCATGAGAAGCTGTTGAGGTGTAAAGTAGCTTTTCGCACGGAACAAGAATCCGAGTTTTTGTGAAGCAGCTTTTGCGATGGATCTGACATGATTATCCCATGAAAGAGTGTTGCTGATGGAAATACCGAGCATAGATATGGTGGGCTTGGTGGGGATGGTGGAGCCAGACATTACAATATCAGGCATACTGAGTTCCGCCTTTCTAGAGAAAATGCAGGCTTGAGTTTTGGTGGCGTTGAATTCAACTAGGTTGTTTGTTCCCCAGGCTGTGATTTCAGCAAGATCTTCATTGACAGCATTGACCTGCCTGCGCCGTGAGTTCTTAGTTTCCTGGGAAGAAATGGGAATTCTGGAAGAGAACGCAGTATGGAGGGTACTATCATCTGCAAAGCTGTGGATGGGGCAAGTTGTTACTCCCAACAGATCATTGATATGAAGCAGGAATAATGTTGGTGCCAAAATTGATCCTTGTGGAACGCCGGAATTGATGCCAATGGTATCAGACGATACACCGTCCACCACCACGTGAAGCGATCTGCCTGAAAGAAAACTCGATAAGAGATGGCATAGCTGAGGTGGTAAGCCGTATGATGGTAGCTTGTGGAGGAGTCCTTCGTGCCAAACACGGTCGAATGCTTTCGATATGTCCAACGCGACAGCTAGAGATTCCCCGTGTTTTTCTATTGAAGATTGCCATAAATGGGTGACGTAGGCAAGTCGATCTCCAGTAGATCTTCGGTGGCGAAAGCCGTATTGTCTATCATTGATGATTCCTGAGCTCTCTAGATATTTGATAAGCTCAATATTGATGGCTTTCTCCATCACTTTGGAGATTACTGATAACAGGGCAATGGGCCTGTAGTTGTTGGGCAGGTTCTTGTTCCCTTTTTTGGGGATTGGTTGGACTCTAGCTGTCTTCCAGCATGATGGAAAAATACCCGACCTGTACGAGATGGTCAACAACTTGCAGAGAATCGGTGTTAATTCTGGTGCACATTTCTTGAGGATGATGGGGGGAATTCCATCAGGACCGTTATAGCCTTATTCGTCTTGAGACCAAGCAAAATTCGTCTGATAGTGCGTTGGCGGAAGACGATTTCGGGCATTCGACTCTCAACGGGTGGAATGTCTGGCGGCAGTTTTTCTTGAGAATCTGAAGTAGAGTTTGCTGCGAACATCTCTGCAAAAATATTTGCTTTCTCCTGCGATGTTGTTGCTAATGTGCCGTCGGATTTGGACAGTGGTGGAAATGAACTATTAGTGAAATTTCTTCCGACCGCTTTAGCAAGGGACCAAAACGAACGGGAGCCATTGGGGCAATCTATGAGTTTCGATCTTATCTTGGCATTGTATGTTTCTTTCGAAGCATCTATTGTTTGGCTGCAGTTATTCCTGGCATCAACGTATTCTGCTCTAGTCGCGAGGTTAGGGTTTTTGCGCCAGCGATGGTAGGCTGTTTGTTTCAAGGCAACAGTTCTAGAACAGTTTTTGTTGAACCAGGGTTTCGAAGGTGATGATTTTTTCGAAAAATGAGGAATGTATGTGTCCATTCCGAGCATGATGATCTCGGATATTTCCGCAGCACACTGTGAAGGGTCCTCAGAGTCAAAGCATACTCTATGCCAAGGAAACTCGGAGAAAAACATGCGGAGACCGTCCCAATCTCCTGAATTGTAATGCCATATAAGACGTGGAGGTGCCGGAGCAGTTGATGGAATGAAAAATGGGCAGGTTGTGGAGATGAGTGTGTGGTCAGAAGTGCCAAGTGGAGCTCGTACATCTATGGTGTAGGGTGCTGAATTATTAGTGAGGAATAAGTCAAGTATGTTAGTTGAATGGTTATTGGCATCGGGAATTCGTGTGGGTTCTTTGATAAGCTGCTCTAAGCCGTGAGAGATGGCGAAAGCTTCGGCTTGTCGCCCAGCTTCATCCGTTCTGTTAGAGTGTAGGAGCCAAGCAGTGTTGTGTACATTGAAATCGCCCATGATAATGATTTCTGCTGCTGGATGGTTCTGTTGAATTTGGTCAAGCTTCAGAGACAAGAATTCGAAGAGCTCTTCATAGAATGGATCATTTGGTGATAAGTAGAGACAACAAAGGTATTTGGTCTGCTTCTGGCTATCGAGTTTGAACCACATGACATCAAACTTGTTTGGTTCCAAAGTTTTTTCTCGTTGACATGAGAGATTCGTTTTAGAGTAGAGGCAGAGACCTCCCTTGAATCTGAAACGTGTGTGGAGTTCGTACCCAGGACAGAGCAGATAGGTCGTATTGGTGGATGAATTGACCTGTGTCTCAGTAAGAGCCAATATGTCTGGATTCTCAATTTGAAGGTGTCGATGGACATCGTTGATGTTCTTACTTAGACCTCGGATGTTACATAGGTCTATCTTGAGGACGTTTTCAGCCGATGGTGAACCCCCTCTAGCACCTCTCGCCCGGAAATCCGAATGGAGAGGTATTTTTACTTCCGGATAATTTTACTTGAGGAGAACTCATCATCGCGTATTCTGTATGAAGAAGGGAGGTTGGCGTGGAAGGAGAAGGAAATTGGGTTGGGTTGGGTTGGCCGGAACATCAACCAGCTACTGAAACACGGGTAAGTATACCCATTTCACAGTGCCTATGGTTGATGTGGTGGTATCGCACCGGGCGATGGCGTTAACCATCTTCCACCTATTGGCGTCCTTTTAGTCGCCTTCTACGACAGGCAGGACTTACCGTGGGGTTATTCTAATCCGACCACCACACGGTCAAATAGTACAATTTGATGGATGATTCTAAACATACATACTTAATACTGCAACAAACAAACTCAAACTATCATATTCCATCACCTATCATCTTATATTTTGCCATATTATCATATCCTTGTTTTTTCCCGCACTAGTGTGGGAAAAATTTTCTCGCAATGTTGCGGGAAAATCACACTTCCCAAACTAAATTGCGTATGGGTATAGGGTGAATCACGCACGCTTGTAGAAAAAATAAATACCAATAATCTTCGGAGAACATCGCACAACTTTCGGGGATTATAAGTTTCTGGAAAAACTTCCTTCGGCGAGGAATTTCAAAGCTTTGCCGTTCAATAGACATTTTGGTAAAGAGTTGTTCGACATATCCCAAGTTTGACGACGAGAAAACGGACAACATATGGCAGAGTGGAATGATATTAAAATCATTGGAGAAGAAGATAACAACCAGAAGAAAAAATCAAGGAATCTGCTTGCATTCTTCTGAACGGAGACAATAGCATTGCTTCTCGTTCAGTTGATATAGACAGAACATGGTATTTACTACTGAAATCTGAACATGAAAATGGTGAATTCAAGATTAATTAATGAAAACATCCTGTAACTCATTTGCTTGCCAACGTCACCAATTGTCATTGAAAACTGAAAAGCTTCAAGACATACTGCTATTGAAATAATCTCTGCCAATTTTAAAAAGGGGAGCAGAATCGGTCCCGAAACGTCCAAAGATAAGTGCAATTTTTATATGCTTCTATATACCTTTATTTCTATTCTCCAAAATTTTTTCAACACAAATTGTGACTGAGAAGCTAGGGAATTTTTCTTTCAGGCTATCTGATAGGAAAATTCTTCAAACGCAGTGACATTTTGGGGCAAATCATCTGATTTGTCCTTACTACACGTATACTGAAATAATATTCATATTTTCATTTCATAGAAACGAGGAGAGAAAATCCCAAAAAAAATTGGAACAATGAATGTACCACCTCCTCGATTAACCTACAGACAGTATTTTCCTTGTGACATTGATAGAAGCCCTACCATTGACATGACAATGAAAAAAAATGTTCCGTCGCCACTTGAAGGGTTAGAAGGCCGTTACTAATGTTATTAGGAGTTCTAACAAGTTTGGTATCATCATGTATCACGTTTTATACTCGACGTTCCAGAATGATATATTCACTACTTGTTCTCTGGAATTGCAAAAGTATAAAAAACAGCAGGCAATCTCTCAATTCGGAGATGTCAAGGATCCAGCTCGACATGATTCTCATACACTGACCATAAAAAGTGCGAATTTCTGGATACATCCCGCCGTCACTTGGGGAAAGTTCTTGAGGTAGTGATTAATGTATAAGAGTCAAGAGACAGGTCGACATGTCGCTAAATCAAAAGGTAATTGCCTGGGACCAAAGGAAATCTTTCTTAGTTTTTCGCTTCGTCAAATGGGCACAATAATTAAGTGTCTGCAGGGCATTTAACTTCCTGCTGGGACGTCAGTTACAGTTATGATGAACGAGGCCTTGAAAGAAGTAGATTATACTAAATTTTCATCCTGCAGCTCTCACTTCTCTGCCAACTCATGGAAATTTTAGAAGGTTTCAAGATTGGAGTGTTATCGCATGAACTATAAGAATGCTCCAACATTCGAAATAAACGGTGTCTTGTTATTTTTCCATTATTCTATATTGGTAAAGGGCGATTTTCGATGATATCTTGATCAATCATATTGTTTTTCGTAGATTGGCAGCAAATATTAATTTTGCTGACACATATCAATCAGCAAAGTGCCAAAGTATGAATTTTTCTGCCTAGGCAGCAAATTGATTATACTCAATGGGAATGAAACATTTTACGTAAACATTTATTAGCAATTATAACATAAAACTTTCAACAAGAATCTGAGAAACAACTGCGATTTCTATCCAATTTTATTTCAATTGAATACTACAGGAGAAATGAAGAGATTGTGGGAATTGTAATAATTTGCAAATACAATATCCTCCTATATCATTATGAACAATCGGAGAAAAAAATATATGTTCAACTTGGCAGTCAATCTACTACTTTGCTGCCTAGTTAAACAAATAACTATTATTCCCTAGTTGATGTGAAGAAATTGATTTTGGTTGAAAGTTATTCGACACATTTCAAGGCAAATAATAGATATATTTTTTCCAAACGAATGTGTCAGAATAAGTATATGACTGGTATAAACTGTCTTTTTTTAGCATAGCTAATATTTGATGTCATTGGTTTTATTTTGATTCTGACAGGATCATCAAAAAAAATGGTTGAAGAAAAATTTTACGGAATATTATTGCAATATAAGACGTTAATTCATACAATGTGGTTACAATTCAAGGACCCGGGAAACTAGTCAGCCCCGTTTCTCATAATTCGTGGAAAATTGATAAAAACTTTATATGAATGGAATCCGAGGTTTATACGATCCACAAAAATATTGATCATCAATTGAAGGGATATTGTGTTCATTTCACAAATTCAACAAGATGAATTTCCCGGTGACCAATTACAAAAAAAATTGAATGTTCTGGAGATGACCCTATCTTGCACTGAACTCAATTAATCGAATCACAAATATCAAAACTATCACAAACACGGTTGAAAGGAATCTGACTGCAAAAATCAAACTTGGACCTATAGGATATCAGATAAATCGGAATCACTACCAGCGTGAGCAAATTGATTCTCCTCGCTATTCAATAAATCACTGTTCATGACGACGTAATCGTTTTGAAATCCTTTTCAATCCTCCCTGATCAGTGACTAACTCTGAACTGACCTCATATATTCAACCTATCAGGAGGTTTAATAATCCTTATAGGTCTTTCTACCTTAGAATCCGCTGAAACATCTGACTCTGAAATACATTCACTAACAGAACCTTCTCTATTAGAACTTGAAACGCCATTAGACATTTCACTATCCACAAATTCCTCACTAGATTTATTCAACAAATTTACAGCTGCTAGCTTTATTCTTCAATCTGACGTGCCATTGTTTAATTGTTTCATCCTCCATTAACTTCGGTGAAAATTGACCTCTCAAAATATAAAATAGGTCTTTCAGTTTCTTGTTTTTGGGTAGAACTGGATCACATGAATCTTTCGAAATTTGATAAGTTTCTTGTCCTATCGCAACTAACAAAATCGGAACCTTTCTCTTCTTTATTACACTCAAAGTACTACTTCAACTATTCCTCATAAATATCCTCTCCTTCGAATCTACACTCAGTTCCAAAAACAGTGACGCACTTGATATTTGATCTATCTTCTTAAGAAGAAAAAAATAGTGGGCCAATTTCAATTTTCTTTTATTAGCCTCCTTGATGGTGGTGGAATAACTCGAACCATGATTTGATCTTAATTGCCTCCTCTAGCAACTCTAAGAACTTCTAATCTACGAGGCATACTGGAAATTAGGTTACTTATCGTTTCCATTGGTATACGATCCCATTCTTCCACTAATGCATCTGCTATTTCTGCGAGACTTTCCGGAGACCTCTCGCAAGAACGTACCCTTCTTCCTAATTCATTCCACAAATGTTCTATAGGATTCATATCGGAGCTTCTCGCAGGCCATTGGAATGTGGTAATACCAGTACCTTCTAAGGAGTTTCGCACTATTGCTGCGGTGTGTGGTCGGGCATTATCCTGCATCAATATAAAATTATTGCCCACTAACTCTGCATAAGGTAAGACATACTGCTCTGAAATGTCAATGTGAATTTGAGCATTCATCGACTGCCTCACCGGAAAAACATGAAGGGGAGTCTTTCCATTCATTGAAATCCCTCCCCACACCATAGCGGACCCACCATTGAAACTTTCGTATTCTGTTATTAAATTTTGATTAAACCGTTCACCAGTTCTTCTCCACACTCTTTTTCTTCCATACACCATGTTAAGGCAAATCCTTGACTCCGTAAACAAGACATTCGACCATTCAGGAATATTCCACTGTCCATAATTTTCAACAAAATTTCTTCTAGCAGCACGATGTTCGGGCAATAATTTGAGACCTTTTGCAGGTCTCCTAGCTTTTGAATTAACTTCTTGCAGACGTCTACATACCGTCTGCTTACTTACTGCAACATCACGAATTTGGCGAAGATCTTACTGAACATTCACCGCAGTATTTGATCGATTCCGTAAAATCTGCAATCTCAAGAAGCGATCATCTCTTGGAAAAGTTTTTCGGGGGCGACCAGAACCGACCCTCTGAGCGGTGCTTCCTGTTTGTCCGTACTTGCAGATTGCTCTACGAGCAGTTGCTTCATGAACTCCCACTGCACTAGCGGCGTAACGTTTACTACGCTTATCGTTTACTGACGCAACTAATCTTGCTACTTGTTCATGATTTATTTGAGACATTTTATGTAATCTTAGTCAATAAAACAAGACACTTAATTAATGACACAATGACAAATGGTCAAATGTGGAGGCATACAACAAATTAGTTGCTATGGCAACAGCATTTGTTTTTTCAAAGACAATGTGATCCTACCAGAGTACAACCCAATCAATTTTGAGTACTCTGATCCTTCAATGAATTTAATTTGTGGGATGAGCGTAAGGTATCAGCAGAAAAGCTGGAATTCGGAAAATTTTAGAGATAAATCAATGAATAAAAATACAAAATGCTCGCAGGAGAAGCCTCTTCCGTATAGGGTGTAAGCACTTTGTACACCATAACTCAATCAATACACAGGATGAGTCGAAAACTAAGTATAAATGCATTACCTATACCAACAATTAAAAAAATCGGCCTAATATTTTTTTTCCAAGAAGATAAATCAAATATCAACTGCTTCACTTCTTTTGGAACTGAGTGTATATTCTGGAACTGCGCCTATCATGGTACATTATTCTCTTCTGATTTTTTCGATATGATGATAGTTTTTCTCGTCGTCAATTAGAATATTCCATAGATAATCCAAAACTGTAGATTTTTAATTCCTTTTTTTCATTAAATGACAATTGAATAACATCACTATATAAAACGACATTAGACTGCCTACTCATATAATGATATGATTATACAAAGGACATTCAATAATCAGCAAGAAACGGTCATCTAGCTCCAGGAATTGACTGATTCTTGCACCAAAAACTGCGGAATAATTCTTCGCATAGGATGCATTGAGAACTCTATTTTGGGAAAGGAGAATAGAATACTGTTCCCACATATGGGGTTCAGCACCAAAACATACGTTGATGCTTTTAGATTCCATCCAGAGAAGAGCCATTCGCCTGGTGGGTGACGCCACACTCACTCACTCTTTGACATCATTGAAACACCGTAGAAACGTCGGCGACCTTTCATTTTTCTATCGATACTTCCACGGGAAATGTTCTTCGGAAATCTCTGCTATCATCCCTTCACTAGCAATATCAGTCAGAGGAACTAGACAAGCCCAGTCAGCACATCCTTTCGTTGTCAACCTCGGAAGATGTCGAACAGCACTTTATCAAGACTCCTTCATCCATAGGACGGCTATAGGCTCTGGAATTCATTGCCTGTGGAAGTATTCCCAACAACATATAATCTCCAAAAGTTCAAAAATAAATCCAATTGTTGACCGTTTTTTGACCGTTTTTTGCAGCGGGCCCTTCAATTATTGTTGTCAATTTAGAAATAAGCGTTTATATTGATGTTATTTTCATCGCTCACGATCAACCTAATTCTTTTTGAAGTGGATTACTGCATAAACAAAAGTTGAAACGTTACGATGAGAGCTTTATTGACGAATTCAAACACGAACCAGACATTCGTGACTCCATATAAATTTTTCATGATACTCGGCGCGACGAAAGTCATTCCTGATTCCTGCTGAATGTCATTTTGAATTGTTCATTCGACTGCACGAGGAATTCGCCTCCCATCATAAAAATTAGAATTTATGCTAACAAACTTCTACTTTATAGTTTCAACCTGCACTTCATGAAATTTACGCTTAACAATGCACGAAAAAGGGAATTTGCGATCTTCAAATATTCTATTTGAAAAATAGCGCCATTCCTATCTGCGATATTAACCACAGAACACTTCACTTTTAACTCAATTATGGCCGGAATGGTTGAAAAGAGATTTCCAGCTCGTACTGTTTTTCTCCATTTTCCATCTCCGACATTGCCGGTTGGGATTTTCCGGAACATTGAAATCAAATCTACATTCCTTCAAGGCAAACTTAACATATTTTGAGAATTAAATAGGTATACAGGGTGCTATTTGAGTATGTGGCAAAACGTCAAGGGGTGATTATTTTGGTGATTCTGAGACGATGAAATCAACTAAACATAGGTCCAAACATGCTTTCTTTCCTAGATACAGGGCGTCAAACTTTCAACAAAAAACGTTTTCAATCAGTTTATTTTTATCAATTCATTAAAATTATGTGAGTATGTTTGTTCGGGAGGAATCTTCGAACTCAATTTTGAAGTAGATTCGTATCGATTGAGCTGAAATCCTGTACACGTTTAGTCTGGATGACAATGCAATCCAATAAGGCGGAATAGTTATTTTCAATACACTTCTGCAATATTGGTATCAAATGAAAGGGCTTGCCGAGAATAATCAGGAATGACGTGACATGCCTCTAAATCCAATATGGCGCACTAATAAAGGTATTTTTCCCATAGGATGAAAGGGATGGCTGAAAATAAAAATGCATGTTCAAAAATATCTGTTTCGAAAATCTACATGTAGATAATAAAGGAGAAAAACTCAATCATCTTGCACTACACACTGTTTCACCACTAATCGAAAAGATTTTTTACAACTCGACACGTGTTTCGCTAACTATGTTAACATCTTCAGGAGAAGATTCAAACTAAATGACCTATTTTAGTAGGCTACTTATATACCACCCAACTGTGAATAGACGATTACCGCCAAGTTGATTTTGATGATGATGAATGAGTTCACATGTTATATAACAAAACTATACATAGGGCTGAATGGGATAGGTCTATTATTCTCATTCTTTAATTTATAACTATTCTCAAATATCTCTAAGCTTCCATATGCACCTAATTTTCAGTGGTGGCTCCTCAGAGGAGGCAACGGAGGCTGTGCCCCCTCAGAGATTTTCCTCGAACTGATATTATCTATACTTTCTCATCAAATGGACACCAAAATACATGGATTTTGATTTCATTACCTGTTTTCAGGTGAATATTTTTGAATGGGCAACAGTGCTTGCCCACGCATCACACGTTGAAGTCTGCAAATCACGCGTAAAATATTCAACTTGGCAACATCTATAGGAGGCTAGACTCCTTCACATGGCGCAACCCACGCGCGCAATGCAAATGCCCGAATACGCCCGAATAGCACGTGTTTGTCGTGTCGTTTCGCGAATTGCGGACAATCCAGCGCGAGTGCATTGTTTATGTTTTTGTTAGGTTATAGGTTAGGGGCTCTATAGATTTCTGAAAAATGAGTGTTTCAAACGATTGCGATTTAGTGGAATACTTTCTGGTGAACCCATCGAGTGCTTTGTCTTATGAAGATAAATTGATTGTGAAAAACAAACGTCCGACACCGGAATTAACAAATCTGATTGTAACAAGTAACAAACAAAATCGTTCGTTCAATTCTGATAATTATAGAAAATATATCTGGTTGACGGGATCTGAGGTAAGGAATAAGCTATTCTGTTAGTACTGCGAACTATTTTCAATAAGTCATCATGTTGGGGGCGATTAGGATATAATTTGAAAAATTCGTCTCCCGGATTGGATAGACACTGCAAATCACAGGAACACATCTCTTCAAGAGTTAAGTTCAGGTTATCTGGTAAACAGAATGTCATCAGAGCTATTGATTTGGGTGAGTCGTAGAGAGTTGTTTTTCACAATAAATCTCATCATTCAGCCTCCTCTGTCATGAAAGTCACGAGCCACCACTGCTAATTTTCTAACATTATCAACTTGCACAACTAATCAGAGGTTATTAATATGTGTGTTATGATTGTGATTGAACATGTGTTCAGCTACATACGATTTATTTAATCTACTATATATCATATGTGCTAGGTGTTTCTTGAACCTTGTTTTTATGGGACGTCTGGTTTGGCCTAAGTATAATATATGTTATACACAATCATTTCAACTAATTTCATATATTCCTGACTTTCCAAGGGTGTCCACCCTATCTTTTGGATTACCTGATGAATTGCCTTACTCTGGCCCAAACTGATAAACGCGTTCAAAACCTAAGTCGTCGAAAACCTTGTGTAGAACTCTTGTGTACTTGAGATTGAAAGGGATTGGGATTTTTCCTGGGATTGTTTTCATTCGCTTGAAAAGTCGTAGAATCCTGAGTGATATCCTAAATTTATTTATGGATACGTATTAATTTATTTATTATTTTGATATCATGACAATCGACGCCAGCCACTTCATAAACAACAATCTTTTCGACATCGAATCTTTGTTTACTCAGAGGAAATGAAACTAATCTATGTACTAGGGAATTTATACTTGCCATTTTGTGTTGAAAACAGTGATTGGAGTCATTATAATTATGTATAAAAGTGTGTTAGTATCTCTTCTAAAAACATCAAGTATCGGTCTATTATAATTGAGAAACCACTTTCTATGTCACTTGGAGAGGAAGTCGCATTGCTCATGTGAATATATAATCAAATTACAAATATTGTAGTCCATATTTCGATTGAATAGATAACAATCTATAGAAAGTAGTTATGAAACCACTGCATTTGCATATAACCTCAGCTTGCATATACTGCCAAGTTTTTATAATATCAGGATACTTCTGAAAACAGCCTACTGTATAGTTAGCTGGATTCATCCTATCTGATTATTCGCATTTGTGATACGTATCAAGAAGACTCTTTCGGATCAGTCGATCGTCTTCTTTTTCTCCATTCCAGAGTTGAACGGTTGACCAATACTTAATTACTTTTCACGATCTTTCTTGGCGATAAGAGTTGATTGGAGGAATTAAAGTATCCAATAAAACCGAGTAGCTTCTCTATTATTTAACTGTGGGAGAGAAAAATAACTCTCTCAGAAGCTGAAACTTGGAGAAGTTTCGATAAGACTTATATTTTGCTAAAGTCAGAAACGTATTTCAACAACATATTATTGATATCAAGATTATTGTGAATCCAATATTCTGTACCTTCTTCGCAATGGCGGACTAATATAAAGAACCAGACAATCATGAATGAACTTTTCAGCATCAGTTTGAGAGGACATATCATGAAAACTGTCTTTATCAAAACCAATTATGAGACGAGATTGGCAAGGAACGAGCGTCTAGAAGGACGTCTTCTCTCCTTATAATAAGTGCAACCTTTGTTAATTTCAGAAGAGGCAATTTTGAAACTAGTGCTCAGGCTTGCCTTAGATCTATTATTCATGGGGTAGTCAATTTGAATATCATTTCAGTTAATGCAGTCATTCACAACTGACTCATCAGTGGTATGAATATATTCGATGGTAATCCAGAATATCCATGAATGTACAGAATTGTGTAAACACCAAAGATTATGGAAATTAAATAGGCTGAACTGAAAAAAATTGATTGAGAAGAATCATCTGACTTGGAACATTCCAACTCGATTGCAAGAGGGAACAGACAAGAATTTGAATATACTCAAAAATTCATCAGAACTTTATACAGGGTGTTAACAAATGAGTGCCACAATGGAAAACTGTAGATTCCTCATGAAAAAAAAATCCCTTTCGAAATTTTCTCCGGGCTTCCGTTTCCAGGATACAGGCAGGCCTACCCTATCTTACCTAGAGTAGGCTCTGATACAGGGCGTCAAAAAAATTATGATAAAACTGTTTTCTTGCTATATCAGGAACCGTTTGAGCTACAGAGTTAAGCCTTCGTACACACTTCATCATCAATAATGACTACTTTTGGGGCTCTTGATCAATTTCCTTGGACATGTCAGTGGAGGAGAATTCAACGCCTCGTAAGGGTTTAACCCCCCAAACATTTATGCCACTGGAGAAATTGTAATTTCCAAATTAGATTCTGATGCGCCAATATTTTTCACACAAAAAACGTCCTGTTGTCCCAAAATGCTCTGAAGTAGACAGTTTTCGCGAAAAATGACTCAAACGGTTCCTGATATAGCAAGAAACAGTTTTTTTTTTGACGCCTTGTATCCTGGAAACGGAAGCCCGGAGAAAATTTCGAAAGGGAATTTTTTTTTTCATGAGGAATCTACAGTTCTCCATTGTGTGTTGTGTTTATTTGTTAACACCCTGTATAAAATGATGAAAATCCATTATTGAAGATGTACTAGTAGATATGTTCGAATAAAACCGAATTAATACACCTATAAACTTGAATATACTGGCTGGACCACTTAACACCATCTACTTTGATAACTCTCAGAAAAATTATTTTTCATGAAAACACATCAGTCTTAATTCACAGAGGAGCAACGTATGACACAAAATAATAAAAGATACTTTATACTCCTATTGCTCAGAGGCAATTGTTGTATGTATATACATGAACATCATTGCAAAAGTCATTCGATACTGACACTAGCAGTGCAAAGTTTTGTGAATTCCAGCAAGCCGTGTTTGAGTTAATCCAGTTCAAATGGTTTGTTTTCTAATTGTGAGTAAATGAATGAGTATATGATATATTATAACTAGAAGTTTTTCGGCTGTTCAGATGTTGACCCTCCTATAGGTCGTAACCAAGCTACTCGCTTGGCTATTAGGCAATCCAAACCACGTGACATTTTAGCTGACAAGATGGCGTCTGGTTGGCAAACAAAGATTATACATCACTTGTAATTAAATTGTATTTTGCCCGAATCACCCTATTATTCTGGTAGTTTTATGTGTCAGGTGTTTGAGGGAGTCTCAGAGCTGAATTGAACAGTGCTTCAATATGCTGAGCTCATATTTCCAGAAGTTATTGCAGGAAAACCCAGAGGTTGGTCAGAGGTAAACATGAATATTTATTGTTTTTTCGGCTATTTTTCTCAACTAACCAGTGAATTTTCATTCCTGAAACTATCATACAACCATTATTTGTTTGTAGATATCTGATGAAGCTGATGTTGATCAAGGATTTGAAGCCCTTCACATCTGAAACTGCTGACTGATTAGACTACCACATAATTATACTCTCCTACTATTTATAGTGACCCACAGTTTCTACCCTCATGAGCAAATGAGAGCATTCAAAACCCTCCTTGTTCACAAGTATTTCTAAGCAACTTTTGTCCAGGAAGTAGACAGGAAGATGGATGATTTTCATGTCATAGTTGGAAAGGTAACTTTTTACTTCTATACCTAATTAACTTTCATGATAGGAACATTTTGAATGATGAAATTATGTTATTCATATATTTTTGAATATATTTCCTACCTCATATTCATGTATATCTCATGCAATTTTTTTATAGGTAAAATATTCACAATCAGATTCTGTGCTAATAAGTAACTGAGGCTTGGGCAAGTAAATAAGGAACAGTTTCATGTACTGATGTATGTGCTTTGTGGCCCATGCCACCACTCTCACCATGATTGTGCCCATCATACCAATAGCAGAAATGGCCATAGGTACAGTTGCTCTGACTGGTTCAATACAAAATCCCTACTATATCTTCAATGTCCAAGAAACAACATTCACAAATTGCTTTGAAGTTTCATGCTGAAGTTATAATACCTGGACTTTTGAGTGGATATTAATTTCACCAGAAGTGAACTATTTGTGTGAGTGTTCAAGTGCTGATGATGGAACCCCTATGACTAGTTGTGACAGTGATAAAGGGTTCTATTTTGAATGTGTAGATATTTTAGGTACACCAGAATCAGCATGGTTTTGTGAATTCTGATTCAACATCCTACCTACCATGTACCTATTCATAATAAATATATCATTCAATCATTGTTTATTATTGTTTCAATCAGATCACTGAATAACTATAATGTTCTATGAAGATTTTTTTCATGACTCATGTAGATCTTTTGTAATATAGTGGAATAATACAATAATACAATGTATTTTTCATTTAATGAATATTACAATTATTTTGATATACTTATACTTTATTTGTCTTACATTTATAAATGATAAAAATAAATCACCACAAACTGTATTTTGTAAAAGTACTTATAATCTTGTAAATTTTTACCTTGTTTTCACCAATTTTCTCTTCTATTTCTTTATCTCCCAGGACACTTTCTTCATTATACTAAAATAAATAAAAAATGATGTAGTAGTAGTATTAGGTAATTAGGTGTTTTCTTGAGAACATACTCTCGGTTCTGATGCTTGATTCATGATTTGAACCTTTTGTCTGCTCTCAGTTTTTGATCCACATCAGTCTTGCATATTTCGAATGGACAAGAGATTGATGACCCATATTATATTGCAATGTGACCCAAGCTGGATATTCTAATCTTTCAGGCACTACGTTCTCCTACAAGGTAGATGATTTATTTATGTATTAGAAACATGATGTTTCCAAACTATGTAAGTCCATTAAAAGTAATGAGTATTGGTTTATTTCATCAAAATGAAAAAAAGATAAGTTTTCCATAGGATGAAACACTAAACTCATCAGTTCTAGAGTAGGTAGGTACATATAAATAATATTAAAATCCTTTTTCTTAGGTACCTGTTATGAAAATAGTGTCTGACACATATCCTCTGGTTTATTATGATTGATTCTGTTGCTGATTCTTTCTCTTGATGGCTGCTATCCACATTTCCCTTATTTTTCTTGATAGATCCTTCATCTATGGGTAATGCTCAGAGTTTTTCACAGTATTACAGTAGGAATGTGACAAAACAGCAAATGGTCCCGATCTGCACTGCTTCCACCATCCACCACAATTCACGTTACTGGCAATTTTTTCTTTGAAATCATACTGAGTTTTCATTATTCACAATAAATCTAGCCGAACCTCGATGAAATAATACTGTAAGAGGCTTCCAAAACCCACCAAGTTCTCAAGTAAACAAACTTGACTTTGGTTTATTTGCCAACCAGACGCCATTTTGAAATTATTTGACAGGTCGTTGGATTGCCTAATTTTGACGAGAGGTTATGTTTACCTCACCACCCAACCATATTCATCCGCCGATGAAGAGACCGGACAGTTCTCATATAAAATTAACATTCATTGAATAAATGAAGAGGTCATGGTCATGGATGCCACATATGGCAGGTTGGCAAAGAAAAAAGAACATAATGGCTTGCCAAATGGAACACAACGCAAAACAACACTTGAAAAAAAAAACAGAATTTACATTAAAACGTCTACCACGGGGTTGACCAGCAGGCTTGAAGTCGGAGAGACGGCAAGCATTTTCAATCGATAATCACTAAGGACTTGTATTGATAATAATGAATGATACCTTATCGACTCGCGTACTATTCATATTCGGAATCACTGCTAGGTTCACAATTTTCCGCAATGGGAATGGCTGTTACCTTTCGATATTGCTTACCTAGGTATTATCGCACAGTGAGCGGTTTTTTTGCAAATATTGGAGGAACTGACGTCTATGAACTCCGCTGACCTGATAAAAACTACAATGTACTGAAAGTTTCAATTTGGTAACGTTAAATTATGATAACAGATCATAAAATAAACGAGAGTTAGAGTGATGTTAATTCATAGTCATTTGTACTTCTTAACAATATGTTCAGTAGTAAAATTGTTTTGTCTCATTATTATATCTCGTTTAGTTTGGATCCCAGACGATTCAGGTCTCAGGTTGTTGATCAAATTATAGCATGATGTACCTCGTGTGATTGCAAATAAGGATCTCATGACTTTGCATCTGCATGTCCAGCCATCTTGATCAGCTGTTCTTCCGAGACACCTAGGCAAGATTAGATACAGCACTTCATCGATTTGAATGATTCGTGATCTTGTTCGTAACAGTATCAAGCCCTATTCTTTCCACAGATTGCTTCGTCCATTTTCCAATCTCTTCAACCCCAATTGGCATATTTTCGTACCATCCAGAATGGAATTCATTTCAGTAAGGATTCACAGTCAGGTTGTATCCAATTCTTCCGGTTATGTCGCCATTCGATTTATTTTTCTCTTCGAAAAAGATCACTCGACTGCTTGCCCGAACTCCGCTTCGCGTCGTTCGGGTCAACGGCATTCGCGTTTGGGAAAGTATGACTTTCCGCACTTGTTAGGAAAATTACTATTCTGCGAGTTATCGGAGGTGGATAGTTTCAAATGGACCATAGACAAATCGAATCCATTTGCAACTGTGAATCCCAATTTTCCAGTTATCGATTGATTTTTTTCATCCAAACGAAAAAAGTATACATATATTTACTCAGCGAAGATTCCGTTTAATACAACGTTGCAAAGAAAGGAGCGGCCCTTTCAATTTCAGTCAAAGACAAGGCTGGCGGCAAAATCGGTGGGAGAAAAAACACGTATACTTACTCCCTTGTTTTACGATAAGGCCAAGGTAGAGAGAGGCGGTTATGCGAACGTTTGAGATAGACGTTGGAAGAAGGTGATGCCCTCGAGAAACGAAATGCGTGTAGCGACAAGGATGGAAAACCTTTATTATCGCGCGAGGAATATCTTTTTGTCATATCTTCTTGCTTTCTTATACAGGGTGAGTCATGTCTTACCAGCCATAGCCTAATGGCAGATAGAGGAAGTCAAGGTGAGTTGATATATATTGGGAGAAATATCTTATTCCTATTCCTTACAAATATACAGGGCATTATTTGAATTCGGGGCGAAAATTTGATGAACGATATTTCAGGGACGTCTCGATGTTTGCGTTCGAAAATCACCTGCAACTCACCTCTACTGACACACCACACGATGGCCTACTATGGAAAAAAAATTCAGGGCCAGACTTCAAGCTCATTTTCTTTTCAAATGTCAGAATTTTTACTTTCTCAATCGTGTTTTTCAAAAACTTTCATGAGAATCAGAAAGATCAGGAAAAACACTACGAGTGTTGTAGCTTTTCAATTCGTACTGCGCACCTCCACCGGATGGGTGAAAATATATCGAACAAAATATTCATGAACGATTCCATGATATCATAGTGGCTATTGTAGTCACATCGTTCAACGAATTCATTCAAATCCATTTCTCATATATCGTGTATTATGATGAGTGGAAAGGAGAAAACAAATTCCAGGAACGGACCTTCCAAAACATTAAAGTACCTAATTTGAAACAAAGTTCCAATACCCACTTTTTTCCCTATCATTCTAAGGTACGCACGATGTTCTTCGAACATTATAGGATTACCCTTTTTCCGAATTTCCGTGATAACTCATACTAGTCAAAGATATTGAGGTAACATTGATATTATCAATCAGCGATTCAAATTGTGAGTGTGACATGTCAAATTATAGAACACACCTAGAATCAATTTCAAATCATAAAATAAACATGATTCTGTAGGAACCATTATTTCTAGATTTAAATTTTGCGTCGAACGTCATATGTCACTTGTCTTTCAGTGATATTTTGGCTGTGTTTTCGTTCCAGAGATGGTGTTTTTTGTTCTTCGTAATGGTTACAGTATAAGAGCTACGAGTTTCAATGTTTGAAAAGTTATGTTGTGAGTCGAATGAACAAAAGTAATCTTAGTGAAAAAGAGTTATATTATTATTACCACCAGAGCACTACTGCTCGATTATTGAAATATTGAATTATCCATTTGTATTGACTAAACAAAGTTTCATCCGTGAAACATGAAAGAAAAACAGTTGCTAATGATCTTCTCTGTTCTCGGTATGATCAACCGATGAATCATCGTTAGTTTGTTCTACTCCAAGTCCATGTTCAACATAAGTTTTATCATCAAATTACCCCACTTTCGAAGTACAAATGCTATTATTAGTAGCGAGTCGCGGTTCCTTTATAATCGCCCCAATGACATCAAGCGGTTGAAAGTGAAATATGACTCTAAACGTTCGCTAATGCTAAATCGATAGACGGTAAACAGTTTTGAATTCAATTAAACAACCGGCCGTAGATTGTCATCAGAAAATAATGACAATAGCTGGATGCGAGGGTAATGGAATAGATGTAAGTACAGAGACAAGCCTGCTGATTACCATGTTTTTGGACTGAAAACTTATTTAGCCCTTAAGCTTTGTTTTCATGACAACGTTTTGCGTCGTGCGTCTTGCGTTGCCTCGATCTGATTGGCTATTTTGACTGACGCATTATTTAGTAGAAATGAAGTTAAAAATATTTAACTTCTTTGCGTCGAACGCGAGAAATGTGGGATAGAGAACCTCTACTCTTGTAGGTTATGTTTTAGGTGTTCCCAATCACCCAAAACAGGAAGAGCACAGATTCAAGAAAATTTGAATTTAATAAAATTCAGACTATTCACAGTGTACTTACTTGGGTTTTTAATGGTTTATTGAAATATGGAAGAGTAAGTGACTACTATAGAATACCATTGTACCTGAAGAAATTGAAATAGCATTCAGAGTCCTGGTCAGCAAGCTCTCTAATCAAGGTTTGAAATGCTCCTAATCTTTTTCTATTTTGGAATATAGGTCTCACCAAAAATTGTTTTTTTTTTTCGGTAGGTACGTTTTTTTCTTCTCAAATACAAAAAAATTAGTATTTTTCTCTTCGCCAATTTTGTTCATCCATTTCGTATATATTTATGGAAAATGAATATTTTAACACTGCAGTTGTCAAATTACAACCATTTCTGGCAATAATTATTGGAAACCTATAATAAATTTCGAATATTTGATTCGAGATGGTTTCAAATTCAACCTGTCAAAATCTGGAAGCGGACGCATGAATGAAAATTATAACAAATTTCATGGAATTTGCGTCATTTGAAATAGCCAATCAGAACGAGGCAACGCAAGACGCACGACGCAAAACGTTGTCATGAAAACAAAGCTTTACACTCCCGAGAATAATTTGAAAAGTATAGCCGCAACTTTTCCAGCAGGTGTTGTAATGTATTGTTTTTGACCAGCTTCATTACTAGACTGGTTTTGATCAAAATCTAAGTACCTGAGCCTGATTCTAGTTGAATTTCACCTGTTCGAAAGCTCGAAACCTGAAAACCTGAGAGAGTTGAGTAATGCATTGATTCCTGACTTCACAAAGCTTTTCCTGATAGTAAACTTTCATGAACATCATTACAACCCTAAAGACTTCCATATTTTCCAACCCTTTGCTTATGATATGAAATTAGATGAATTATCTATCAGTTGAAATGATGAATGTTTGACTGCTCATAACTTTGATGTTATTGAATATTTTCCAGCCAAATTCATTCAGTAGCATAAGCAAAGGTAGTAGATCCTGTTCCTTTGCCCATTTGGGGTGTAATATTATTTTTTCCGCGTTTTGTGTTAGAGGTGCACATGTGTTTTTCAAGAACAGATTTAGTGGCCATGGCCATGAGCCATGACAAGGTGGGAGTTTTGACCAATGAGATTCCAGATTTACTTGTCCTTGTGCCAAGGCCAAAGCAGTGCATAAATACTGAAGACTGCCAAGGATTTCTCACTCTCTAAGCTCTTCTCTACAAGTCTACACTACCTGATCTCCGTTGCTCTTCAAGCTCCTGATTCTCTAGCTGATCGTTTAGTGCTTTCATAGTTTATTCAGAACCAGTGTAAAATAGTATTGTATAGTGATTTCCCGTTACACATGTAAAAGTATAATTAATTAACCCCACTAAAATCTCGAGATTGAATATTTGAAAATCGAAGAAAAAGGAAAGATAAATATGAATTGCATCTGTATAATTCGTTTGGAACCGTGTTTCCGATTCTCCAGGTAGACATTATGAAATAGTTTGAATTGATAATTTCCAGGCCTAACCTAAAATACCAAAGACCTGAGATATTTTGCTTTGATTCCTGTAATCATCCAGACCAGAAATAGCAACCAGTATTCCAGGCTAGACCCAGGGTTTGTAATTAAAGCCTACACTCCCTTGGCTCCTTATTGATTCCAGGTCGATTCAATACCATTGACCCCTGGTTTATACTGTAGGTACCGAGGTAGGTATACCTCCTGTACCTTTCTCCACTGTTGCTACTTTGGGCCTCTGTACCAAGAAAATATATTTTGTGCAGAGCAGGTAGAGTAAACTACCTCAAACAATCTGGCGCTCGAGAACCCCCCCCCCCTGTCAAATACCAGAGTAGTCTCCTGTCCTGAACAGAGCGTCAAAGTAAGGGCCCCAGAATGAAAACATCTTACAGTGTGACTCAGAGTTACCTCAGAAACTACCAGGATTCTTTTCGAATTTCTACAGGATGATGTAATATTATTTTCAGGACCCTCACAATCGTGTTATTTGGGAGTGGAATGGGATTTCAACTCAGAATGAAGAAAACGCTAATCATGGAGAAATATGCATTCATTGTTTATGGTTTCTATCTAAGCGCAGGCATAGGCGTACATTGCATTTTTAACATCTCGTCCTTGAACGGCTTCCGCAACTTTCCAGTCAGCAAGTCCGTGGTGATTTCGGAGAATCAATGACAGGCCAGTGGTCAATTCCATCATATCGTTTGTCATTTGTTGAAATAGAAGCTTCCCTATTTGCGAGAAGAACGGTTGGTTTATTTCTATCCTCATCCACCCACTCAACAAATATTCCTCCGGCACTTCTACCTGTGCATATGCATTCAACTCCCACTGGTCATCTCTGTCGAAATCGATTTCCAGATTTAATCCCATATGAATCGTAAATTTCATCCTGATCTTTTTGCAATTGAAAATGCTTGGAATGGAGGACAGTTTTGACACACTGGAATGTTTAAAATCAAAATCGATAATAATCATTGATCCTCAGCGGTACGCTTCCAGAGCACACAGATGTGTTGGTACACAAAAAAAATTTTGGAAACAGCCACTGTGTACCACCATGTTGAATCATGTTTTCATTTGTCATTCAATGCGTGAAATCATTCACAATATTATATTTGGTTGATGTTTTTGGTTCACTCTCCTTCAGGAAACATTTTTCAGTCGAGACCAATTGCACCACACAATGATTTATTCACTTTACGCCGCCTGAAAATATAATGAGCAACAAATGCGGTTTGTTCCGTGCAAATAGAACAGTCACAAGCATAGTGGCTGGTTCTCAATCCAGCAAAATGATATTTTGATCCTTTTGAACCACTCAGATAATGCACTTTTTTTGGGTGAACAAGAAAAATAATAACGTTCACTATAAATATAATATTATACACGCTGGGATATGCTGTAGTATACCTTGAGCCAATTCTATTTGCTATAGCTGAAGCATATCATGTGGCACTACGCCTTGTCAGATCATAGGATTGATGTAATGTGGAAAATTGAACGTATGCATCAATAAGATCTCAAGCATAATGTTGTTCGTTTCCAATCTTACCAGTATTCAAATAAATATCAAAATATTTCAGGATAATTTAGAAAAAAAGTCAAGTATCTGTATGTGGTTTTATCTTTTGAATAAAAATTACATGCATTGTTTTTTCTTTTCAGTCTGCTATGACAGAATGAAACAATGAATTGTTATCGTTCATTTCAACAAAAATTCCCACACGTACTTATTTCATGATACGGATTCGATTTTTTGACCTAAAAAAACACCTACTTGGGAATAATCGAGTGGGTCGATGTTTTTTCTCATTTGCTTCAGTTGTTTCACATTCAATTTCAAATGACAATCAATAACAACGCGTCAAAGGTACTGGCAATTTCAGCATTTAATGGTCGTTGAAAAAATGGTGTATTTAAAGATCATGTATTGGCTATTAATACATGATCGTTGAATTAAATATTATTTCATTCTATTATTATGGTTATCTGATCCTATCGATTGTCATTATCGGTTGAACTTGTAATTACTGTTTCGTACTATTTGAGCAACAAAAATAGGGTTCATGGTCATTCCGTTCCTTTTTTCTGTACTTGTACTAATGTATCTATATCCTCTTTTATCTAGGTACGCACCGATTTTTCATGAGGAAAACTGTTGCATTTCACATATTCTTAGGGAAATTTCAACATCAAGGAACATGGCGATGCACTATACATTTTTGTCACCGCTTGGAGCGCACGCAAAGAAATCCCTATCATGTTCAACGAACATCGTGCGTAACATAGGAGGATAAAGAGAAGAGGTAGGTGTTTGAATTTTGGAGGATTATGAGTTTTTGGAAAAACTTCATCAGATGATGCATTCAAGAGCCTTGCCGTTCTATAGACAAACGAGTTTTGATAAAAGTGCTGTTAGACGTATTTCGGGGTTAACAACGAGAGGATATGCTGATTGGGTAGGATGAATTTGTCTGAATAATGATGCTAGTGATGGAATGATTTACGGAGAATATCCCCGTGGAAGTATGTATAGAAAAGTGGAAGGTCACCGACATTTCTATACGGTGTTCCAATGGAGCTGTGGAGCTTCGATATGTGGAAATCGTATTCTTGAACATACATATATTCAGGAGGAACATCCTCAGATGAATACTGTCTGTAAGTTAATCGAGGAGGTGGTATATTCATTATTCCAAATTTTTTGGGATTTTCTCTCCTCGTTTCTATAAAATAAAAATATGAATATTATTTCAATATACTGATTTGTCCTTACTACACGTATATTGAAATAATATTCATATTTTTATCTTATAGAAACGAGGAGAGAAAATCCCAAAAAATTTGGAATAATGATCCTCAGATGAAATTATGAACATTAAAAAATTAGATATATTTATATAAAGGAATACATTGAGAATTGGCATTCTCTATGTGATAAAAATATCAATTCCATCTCGATTCATTCTACAGAAAACAACTACTCTCCTTGGTATATGACACGACGAATTATATTTTTTGAACTCATACGATAAGAATTTGAAAACAAAATCTTCTGAAGTTGAGAATTTGGATTCTCCTTTAGATAAAAATATGAATATGCACATAATATCATTCTTAATATTCAACAAAAAATACTACCTACTTCCCTGGCTATTTGCCACGTCGAACATTGAAATATATACATATTTTTATCTGAATGAGACTGCAAATTCTCAACTTCAGAAGATTATGTTTTCAATTTCTTATCGTGTGTGTTCAAAAGATATAATTCAATGTGCGTCGTGGCATATAGCCAGGAAAGTAGTTGTTTTCTATTGAATAAACTGAAAAAGAGTAGATATTCTCATCACATAGAGAATGCGAATTCTCAATGTATTTGTGTAATGTACAAATTTGAACGATGGAAACTTGTTATCTTCATAGACCTTCATTCGCAGATTCGTGATAGGTTTTCTCAATTCAGAATCCATCCCATTTCCTGTATAATGAATATGAATCCATCATACACATCCAAATATTCGTTTACGAAAAAATGTTGATCCGAAGATATCGGAATAATCAGTTATGATAATATAGAAAGAAGACAAAACAACAATGACTGCATAGACTAGTGAGTGCATTTCCCAGTTCACACACACACGTATCAGAACTACAAAACTTTGTCGTCCAGAATGATAATGGATTTTTTGCAATTCCAACAGGTGGCAAGAACTTGTCCCAATCTGGAATATCCCGCGGCTTCAAGAAACCAACGAAAGAATACTTTTGTCTGTAACAAAGAATTGCGATTACACAATAGGTATGCAAAAATTGGAGAAAATTCACGAACAAAAAATAAACTTTCTAATGATATTACTAGATACTGTAGAGAAGCTGAAGCGCACTCATAATGGAAATGCTAAAACACGCGAACAGTTGGGTGGATATTCTGAAAAAAGTTATGCATGAGGATAAATGAATCTGAATACTCAGAAAGAGCATTGACTCGGAAATTCCTGCAAGATAGAAATCATTATATAATCACCACCGCAGAAACATACATCTGAACTGAGATAGGTACATTCGCTTCAACAAAGAGCAACTATTCTTCTCCATTCAATACTCAAATTATTGCTCATTGAAAAAAACCAAATCAATTGCACCACTTTAATTATTGTGAAAGATCATTGTCATTCGATCCCCTATACTGAATTATGAGGTGCTGTAAGTAAATCTTGCAATCTGAAGAACTATATTTGACATCATCTCTATATATAAGTAATCAAGATGCAGATGTATTCAATATTTGATTGGGAGTTAACGATGATTGGGTCTCAAGATAACTCCATAATGCCTGATCTCAAAGTTGTTGATGATAAATTAATTGTTATTCTTCCTGGTATGAAGCACTGTGAAATGCGTCCGCGAATATCAGTGAACGAACATAATGAATGGTCTATACTTTATGTTTCATAATTCAACCATACTGAAATTTGTATTCATAGACAATCGGTGGCATATGACGGTGAAATCTATTTTTCAGTTTGATTGTTTTCGATAATGCTACAATATTCAACATCGCATGCATCATTGTTGCATTGAATATTCGAATTCAATCATTCGGAGAAAAATGATGAAATATTTTTATTTATTGATATAATACTCGATACAAAAAATTAAGTCCATTTTCGCTCTTTGCCTTCCCAATCATTTGAGGAAAATATTTCCCAGGCATATTCTATTGTTGAGAAATTATAGTGAAAAACTATACATTACGAAATAAATATCTGACGAGTTCTTGTGATTTCAATGAATAGGAAACAATGATACAAAGCAGGTAGACTGAACAGTCAAGAATGTGATGTGATGACAAAATCTAGAGTAATTTTGGTGAGCCTTCTATGCAGGTGAAAGAAAAACATACTCATTCGTTCATCTGGAGAACAACTGAACTCAACAGATATAACTTAGATTGAAATTCACCCACTTTTTTCTTGAGTTGTATTCATATCTGCAATGAACCGAATGCACCCAATTCAACTTCAAAGTACTTTCCCACTAAGATTTCATCAGTAACATCTGTGATTCATTCAGTTTCTCAACACTCGAGCATTTCTTCTGAGCACTTATTATGAAGAATTTACTGTAGACTAATTTGAAAGCGTAATAAAATGAAAGTGCTGGGCATTTTCCATTTGTATAGCAGCTGTTGCACACATTAGAAAGCCTTCTTTCTGACTGAGATTGCGTTCAATGTACAAAATTTATCCTTGTACCAAGAAAATGCATGGTTACGGAGAGTAAGAAGGAGCTCTTATAATGTTGACTTTGATTGGTGGAGGAATATGATGATTTTTGGTATTCTCATTGGATTAAGGGATATTTTTGTTTTCAGGTCCAAACACGAAATCGACTATAGCCATATTGAACTGTCTTCTAGCCAGGCAGTTATGCTTCGAGGATGCATCATGTTCGTCCATACTAGAAATCATACCAAGAGTGTGTGGTCCTGAAGTGGGTAAGTGGAAATGGATATATTCACGAGCCTGAATAGGGAATTTATGTATTCGTGTGAGATGTTCATAATTCATCTGGTGTGCCCACTCTTCAATTGTTTCATCAGACTAGCTCTTGATATGAACAATTGAATGCGAGTTCATAAAAATTTGTTGAAAAATTTCAAAATACGTTTCGAACCTTATGGACTAGAACTAGACTTTCAAGGATGTGTTTTCCATCTTTTGAGACTCGAAGTTGATCTGTCCCGTCGATGATGGACGAATTCAATGATAGCTGATTCAGTTGATTGTACCAGTGAATCACCTGACGAAGCTACTGTGTTAGCAATTTGTGGAAATCTTTTCGTTTGTGAACTTTTTACACATGAATATTGTGGTCATTAACAACATGAATGAGGTAGAAACTTACAGAACATGATTGGTCATCCTGACGTCATAAACAAGTATCGAGAATTGCCGAAATAATTTTTTTTTGATAACTTGAAAACCAAAAAGAAATATGAAAAAAATTGCAGTCAGGAAGAAATTAGATAATTGATTTTGTCGTTCATTGATATATCGAAATGCGGTCACTGGCGTACAAATGAGTTACATCAATTTTCATCAAAGAGAATGCGAATACATTTCTATGAAGAACATACACATCCACAATAGCAGATTGCTTTACGAATTCTAGAGCTCAACCATTCCAGAATTTCGAAATATTCAAGATAATCTGGAATTGAAATCATTCTTCATGGCCCTCACGGCGCAACGGTACATTTTCGTATGGAGGTAAGTTGATTTTGATCGGCCAATGCAGGTCCCTAGTTCACTCTGTAGAATTTATGATTTCTTGCTCTAGGACACATGTTTTTTCACATCGTTGGTTCCATGGCAGGAGTACATCGTTCTAGGAAACAGATGGCAGGAGGAGATTTTTTTCTAACTGATATGTCATTAAATGATTGGTAAAGTTCCAGCTTATATCATATTCGACGTTTCTCGTTTTTGTTTCACAATATTGATGAGAAGCTGATACGCGTTGTCTTGATGATGCGCTAGCAGAAGTTGACTTGATGTCTATAAAGCGATTATTTAAATGTGCCGAAAAAAATGTTGTTGTCTCCCTATAACTATCACCCAATTCCATATCTATGGAGAGTATCTTGTTGCTATGCTCATTTGAGAGCGTACGATATGAATCCTGAGACGATTCAATAATCAATTATTTCATTAACCCGATATGAATTATCATTTTTAAAACCTTTCCATTCCAATTTGATCACTGTCATCAAACTGCACATTTCAAATAAGGTAAGGTGAATTTCTATATATTCAGTCAATCTCATTTTTGTTCAAGATTAACTTGTTATTCATCTCATAATTATATTGATGTGAACACTGTTATTCCACTGCTGATATCAAAAGAACTGCGTAGTTGATTCTACCTAAGGTTTCAAATCTACTCAAACATGTCTGTTCTGTCATATTGTTTTCCATACGCACTGGTTTTATGATTGAATGTAAACAAATCCCTTCTTCCATAATGATTCAAGCACAATTGTTTCCATGAAACCTCATTTCTCGTATACGTACAAACAACGTCTACCTTGACCCTATTTTTTTGTAAATAGACGCTTACTCAAATGTGTTTTTCCAACGTGAACAAACTGAGGTTTTTTCCTCTCGAGCAATAAGTACTTGTAGTTGGCAGAGTCCTAGATTAGACTAACGCATGATTAACAACAAATCACCATCATATACCGGCTGATTCATAGAATCTCGCTTAGTTAACAGAATATTGGCGTAGAACATTCACTCATTCCAAAAGTAAGCTACAACCTCTCCATTTGAAAAGAACACCCTGTACCCTGTAGTCTCAAACAGGTATCAAGATGAAAATGAAGATTGGATTATCTATATACAGGGTGTTTCTGAAAGGTCCTCAGACCAAAATAAATCCATACAGGCAAACTCATCTCAGTTCAAAATTGCTCAATTTGGATGTTTGACGGCTCTGGAGTCAGGATTTCCTAATTGTTTTTCCTTATAACTCTCAAGCGGATCGAGGAATTTTCCTCAGATATGATACGTTGGCAAAGCTTCATTGGTCAATAAAACCCATATCATAATCATGTTCGACTTAAAATTGGTGGGGATGTAGATTAGAATCAGGAGACTGACAAGGGTTACTTTCTATCTCAATACTGTTATGGAATTCGATATGGCAAATCCAATATGGCGAACAAGTTCTGTAATTATGACCTGATTCTCTTTGAAATTGGTATCTGAGGGTTCTCAGAATCGGAGATTTGTGGTTCCTTATATTTGAAAATTGTGAAATTCAATGAGTGTCGGATCCAATATGGCGGACGATTATTATAATTATGATCCGATTCTATTCAAAATTGGTATGTAGTGATTTTCGGTATCAGGGATTAGGATTCCTTCGTCAAAATTAGGAAATACGAAATGGCGGATCCAATATGGCGCACAAGTTTCGTAATTTTGAAAGGACTCAATTCGAAATTTCCATCAGGGCTTTTAGGAGTTGGATATTATGATTTTTTCGTCAAAATTGGGAATTTTGCGTGAACTAAAGAGGATTATAAAATAAATGGTATAGTTTGAAAAAGTCAAGAAACACGCTTTTATAGATAGCCATACTCGAAAGAAGTAGAAAAGAAAATAATAATAGTGTTTTGATGAATATTCAACGGAAAAAATATTTTCTAGAAATATTGTATGTGGCAAAACAATTTTCAAGGGGTGATATGATATTTCAATGAAAATTACTTATGGTTCAAAGTCATTCTGGTGAAATAACACGATGGAAGGAATATATTCATAGTTCATTGTATCAACTCGAATTTCCACTAGTAGGGATCGAATCGCTGTAAAGATTTGGATTCAAAAGTAAATGATACTCAAGATATCTTGGGGACTGTTCTAACGCAAATAAAGAATGAGCTAAAATTCCGGCTTTCGAGGCCTCACTGCTGACTTTTCCTAATTTATTTAGATGTTTTGTCTGATGCCATTCTGGAAGAGAGAACGGCCCTAAGGGCATACGCCAGCGAACGACATCAAGACCGAGTTCTTCGCGTTATTCTAGAATATAATTCAATTCCGTTGCCAAGCATCTTTGATTTATGAAGTCACAAAACAGAGTGACAATAAAACATTACGGAGATAAATTAAGAATTATTGGAAGCTGAGGCAGGTTCAAGCTCAATTTCATCCTCGCAAACATTACTTGTTTCGATCCTTCTAGCTGATCTAGTGAGTGTGTCACCAGTTGTTTATGAGGAGCAATCCATAAACAACGTCACCATGATTTTTGTTCATTTCGACCTGCTTTTTGCTTGTCACACTTCGTCTTAATTTCGTGACCTGTTCCCCTAATATCATGTCACAACTGCAAGCGCCTTTACGTAAAATCTGAGTTAGTTACGAGATTGCTGCGTCGTTATAAGGATGCTGAGGATATAAATGGCAATTTTTTTGTACGCAACTCACCAACACGTTGAATTTTTTTAGATATGCCAAGAATGAATGATCAAGTTTTGGATACAAATAGTATTGAAGCTATTTCTTGTTATGGTGCATTTGCTATTGGGAATTTGTTGGGAAAATGATCTGGATTTTGCTTCATAATGGAGCTGCATCACTGATTTTTGCAATGTTGCTAGTCGTCCAATGATATTTCGTGATTTATTTCGTCATCAGGTCAACACCCCATTCCATTGAAGGCTTCAATTCCAGAACACTCAGTATATTGATGTATTACATAAATGTTCCATTGATGGAAAGAGAAAATGCTGAAATTCTCTAACGAAAACCCTGACAATATGTAAAATATCGTTCAGAGTAGAGACTAACTGAAAAGAGACATGTTATACAGTACCAAGAAGTACAGGGCTAGTTTTATTAATGTGAACCGCCCCTAATCATTTTTGTTCTCCACCCATCGAAAAAAAAATTATGAAGATTTTATACAACTATTTTCCATAAAGATTACGATCATAGTGACAGTGTTGCAATATTTCTTCAAATATACAGGGAATTTAGAAAATATATACACCGTGTCCCACCTTAAATTGTCACCCCCTGTGAAAAATCAACCGCGCGATCGAATGACTTGAAATTAAGTCACCCAGTATATTTGATGATGCTCACTCGAAATATGCTATTGAATAAATCCTAGGTATTCACGTATACGTAGGGTTCATTATTACAGATTCAGCAATTTAGGGTTTGATGGGTTTTTCAAACGACTACGAATATATGGCCAAAAAATAAAACTATTCAATGAAAAATTCATATAATAAGATTCAATTAATATAACACGATTGAAATCGAATGAATAAAAAATAATTAAAACCTCAACTGCTCGATGGTGATAGCAACTGGCCAGCTCGGTCGCCATACCTCACTCCACTTGATTTTTATTTGTGGGGCTATTTGAAACAACAGGTTGATGAGTCGCCAATTGTGAATATGGAAGAGAAAGTAGAAAATCACAATTTTTTTCGCACAAATTGATCGCAACGTGATACATAGGGTCACAATGAAAGTTATCAAAAGAGCTAGGAAATGGTTTCAGCAGAATGGACGACATACTGAGTAGTTGACGTTTGAATTATTCTCTTTTCATTCGATTTCAATCGTGGTACATCAATAAAATCTAATCATCTGAATTTTTTAAATACTCGTTTTATTTTTTGCCATATCTTCGTAGTCGTTTGAAAAAATCCCAATAAACCCGGCATTGTTGAATTTTTAATAATGAACTCTACTTGATAATGGAATAATATACTGGGTGTCCCTATTCAAATAGGAATATTTAGGTGTACTTCGGTGTGACCCTAATACCTACGAATAATTCAATAGCAAATTTCGAGTGAGCATCATCAAATATATTGGGTGACCAAATTTCAAGTCATTCGATCGCGCGGTTGATTTTTTAGAGGTGGGGACATTTTAGCTTGGACACGGTGTATACTCTTTGAATGAAATGCCCTGTATATTTTGCTAGATATGAATCCCATATACCATATATTTGAAATCAGGATGGATTGAGGAATCCAAATCTATCAAAATATACGGCGCATCCCATTTGAAAAATGTAAATTTCTCTCGCCACCCTGTACATTTGAAGAGATACTGCATCATTGTCATTATGGGTGGAATCAGAATGGAAAATTGTATAAAATCAGCTCTAATTTTTTTTCGAATGAGTGTAAAACAAAAAAGATGAAGAGGAATTTACTTCAATGAAACTAATCCTGTACATCAGATCATCAGATAGAAGAGAGGTCGAGCTTTTCGAAAAATGGCCCTTTTACTCGTGAATGTCGGTTGATTTGAAATGCATTCAACTTGCACGTCACTTGGTTTCAGAGACACTTGTGGATATTCACGATATTATAAATACGAGCTATAAAAAAACATTCTCCATCCAATTTGGTGAATACTGACGAAGAACCATCAGGATATATCTGGAAGTTATAGCAACATACGTTTGGAATTTCGAAAAAATCTTTATTGGTTTTCCTAAGGATTACTCAGATTCGAATGTTGACGTGTACCACAAATGAACTATTGTATTATATAATTATGGTATGCTACTCTGATATTGAAGTTTAATGAGCATGGAATGATAGTTATTTTTTGTTATCGCTTGGAGCGCACGAAAGGAAATCCTATAATGTTCAAAGGACATCGTGCGTTCCAAGGGAGGATAGGGACAGGAGGTAGGTATTGGAAATTTTTTTGAACTTCTGGAGATTATATGTTGTTGGGAATCAAGTTTGTAGTATGAGCCGTAGGCGAATGCTGCAATCATACGAGTGGGAAATTAGCATTCCGTGTGAGTTATACAGTACACTTTTCCTGCGGCTATAACAGATAACAGCGAAATTTTTCATTTCCTCGGCTTGCAGCCATCTGATTTCCTTTTAAGTAATGCTCATCTATCAGACAGGGCTGTCATTGCTTGGAATTCGACATGTTAACAAAGATGAGATTTTGTGAAATAATAACAAATAAATCATTGTGATATCAGATAAGGGAATAGAATCAATGCCATACAAAGTATATACCTAATTGATTTATCGATTAGATCAGTAAAACAAAAGCAAATTTGTATAATAGCCGTAAAAAACGCTTATTCCTCAATTAAATCAGCTCAGAAATAAACTCACATCATTCTATGCTGTGATCAAGATGATTGATTCTAGCTAGATATGTCTTCATCGAAATACTTCAGTCATATTCAGAACTGAACTTCTATAATGAGCAGTGTCACCATTATTGCTTACTGATGGGGTTATGAAGAATTGATAGAACTTTGGAAACAGTCCATGGTGAGTCCATAGAAAGTATCATAGTTATGGATATGAAAAAAGTAGGCATACAAATAGTTAATAACAGGACAGAGGAGAAGGTATGTTCCATATTTGTCTTTGTAAAATGATATAAATTTGTCGGTAAAGGAAGGGTCGGATCCATATTTTTTACAAGGGCCCCCGTGCCCTAGAGTTACCGGAAGGTGATAATCAAACTCAGAAAAATCGTGCTAAAAAGTTTGGTGAGGCATCAAAATTAACCTAACTTTATCATTTTACAGAGACAATCACGGAGCATATTTTCCTGTTTGCCCTGTTGTTAACTATACTATTTGTATGTCTATTTTTTTCTTTTCCATAACTATCATACTTTCTATTGGCTGATGATGGGCTTATATAAGCTCAAAACATGTTCCTATACGATTGATCTTTGATCATTCTAATAAATGTTTTGGAGATGACTCTGGGTTTTCATCAATGGATTATTAATAGAACGATGGGACAAAAATGTCCGATGAAATTTTGCTTTTGTATCATACCATCTGTAATATACATATACATGTTCAGATAGGTAGGTGTTTTACTTTGAAGCATCTGCTGTTTCTCTTCCGGGTCGTAAAATTGAAACTTCACTTAGTGAATTCAGTTTGAGAGTAATACAGAGACAGTCCGGATCAATAAGGTTTATTGAATAATTTATAGAAGCACCCTGACCTGGCAATGCTTCGTAGAGTGGAAAGTGCCGTATATACAAGTTCCTACTGTCGGTTGGCTCGGAGGACGAAGTTTTCATTTTTTTTTATTTCTACTCCTCTTCACAATCACACAATTTTATCGAATTTCTAACCATTCTCGTTCTTCTCTTTATAAATGAACAGCATGGAGATGAAGTCACATCTGACATGAAAACAGAAGATGAGGACATTTTCTATATATGTACAGGGTGTTTGTTTACAATTTACTCAATGACTATCTCAGGTTATATTGGTCTTACAAAAACATTCAAATATGCAAGAAAGGAATATATTTTTATGGGAATTGAGAATCTATTACAAGAGAATGCAAGAAGTTCACATGAAATCCAAATTTTTCAATCGAACACTGTGTATTTTATTTTTCTAAACGATAGAGCTCTTCCTTCTGATTTCAAATATATACCGGGTGTTGTTCAAAAGTGGCTCACCTCTATAGCTATTTTGTTTCCACAGATAAGCAAATGAAATTCGGTATGTGAATATAGTTGACATATTCAATTGTTCTCTGTCACTTCCGGTTTGACTGGAAACCATCCTTATTTGACTATTCGAAATGGCGGGTCACTGTGTATCTTATACCTAATCTATAGGTAAGAATCCTGGAATCTGCTGGCGCGAGAGATATATCGGAAATGCACTCTAACCAAGTGAGGTCATCTTCAGTGATATACAATGCTCGCCAACAGCCATGGAAGCAACCCAATTTCCGGAAAATGATATTAGGAGTCGACATAGGTTGAAAATCACTTCGGATTCGGAACCAGGATGCCCAATTCACTAATAACTCATATTTTTCATGGAAAATCAGTTCTGAAAATTTCATTACTGTCTCACTTCTCTTGGAAATACCTCCGTATCTTGAGTAATCGTTGGGTTGGGATCCTGAAATTTGCCGGAGCGAGAGAACAAAAATTACTTTATGACTGAGTAGAGTCATCTTCAGTTATATACATTGCTCGCCAAGAGCCGTAGAACCACACACATGTCCGGAAAATAATATCAAGAGACAAGATAGGATGAAAATCACTCCGGATTCGAAAACTGGACGTCCAATTCATCAACTTGCCATAGATATCCTTTATTAGTTCCTTTAAAATACCTTTTTAGGTGTAGAACATGTCAATATGATCAAGTATATAATAATAAAAATAATAATAATAATAATAATAAAGAACAATGAATTGAAATCATTGTCTACATCTAAAGGTAAAAAAAAAACAAAACAAACAAAAAAATTGGATAAGAGTGTTATCACAGTCATAAAATCACTATAACTTATATATAAAATGAAACAGTGTGCTAGAAATTAATAAATATCTACTCTAATGTATCTGTGAAGTACTCGTCAAGTGTATAATATGCTTTTTTGAAAAGCAGGTTTTTTAATTCAATTTTCAGCTTTCTAATGGGCTGTGTTCTGACGCAGCATTATCGATAACGAGTCACCTCATACTACTAACTTATTCATTTATTTATAATTCATTCAAATTACACCCGTCATGATTTCTGACCCATTAGATGACTCCTGATAATCTATTCGAATAAACTAGTTCAGATTGTCAATTCATTATCCCTGATGAGATCTGACTTTATGATTATCAATTTCAGAACAACCATTGAGTGAATTTTCCGATTTAATGATATTTTCTCCCTGGAATGTCGGTGGTTCTGTGGCTGCTGGCCAGCACTGTATCATCAAAGATGGTCCTTTCTGGTCATTGGTCTCTTTCTTGCTCCTGAAAATTCCAAATCACGTAAGATACTGGGGTGCTTCCATGAGAAGTCAGACACAATTCATTATTTCAGAACTGAAAAATGTTCAGAAGAAATATGGGTAGTCAGTGCAATTTTAGCACCAACACTATTTCTACTCCATATCAACGATTTGATGGAAGCAACTCCATTACACAGCTTCGCGGATGATAGTACCATCCATACCGCCTTCTCTTCCAGGGTTCCAATACCAGCCAGGCAAATCAGAAACGAACGAGGGAGAAATGATGACAACATAAATATGAACTTGGCAACAATTCTCGAATGGGGATCCAATAACTTGGTATATTTCAATGCAAACAAAACAAAGGAAGGCCTTTTCTCTAGAAAAGCCGATCTCACTGTGCCCAACATAAGCTTGTCAGAAGTAACCATACCTTTAAAGACATCCATTTCGATGCTTGGTATCACTATCAGCAATAACCTTTCTTGGGGAAATCACGTGAGATCAATTGCAAAAAGTGCATCCTAAAAACTTGGTTTTTCGTTTCATGCCTAGAGCTAATAATTCACTTCCAGTCAGTTGCTTATGATCTACAAGGCACAGATCCGACCAGTCTTGGAATACTATTCCCATGTTTGGAGTGCAGCACCCAAACATACCCTGAAACTGTTGGATTCTGTCCAAAAAAGGGCAATTCGTCTCGTGGGTGATGCCTCGCACAAACTCACTCACTTCTCTGGAACACCTTCGAAAAGTTGGCGATCTGGTTTTATTTTATAGATATTTTCATGTGCGATGCTCTTCTGAAATATCAACAATTGTTCCTCCCTTAGCAGTCCCCGCGAGATTAACCCGATGAGTTAAGGCTTCGCACCCATTTGTGGTCACTTTGGAGACCTGCAGGACATCTTTTTCCAAAGACTCGTTCATCCACCGAACAGCGAGGCTCTGGAACACATTGCCGCGGAAGGTGTTTCCCGAGTCATCTTACCTCCAGCAATTCGAGAAGAACACCAATTCCTACCTTATTTCCCTTGGTTCTCACGATTTCCTCTGAACATTACAGAATATTCCTTTTCGTGAGAACCAGAACATGAAAATAAAAATTGAATTATTTATACGTGATTTCGGGACACCCTGTATAGAACCAAGCCAACATGGTGAATTCAATGAAATTTCAAATATTCATGTCTGCTTTGACACTTTATGGGGTGCCCTTTATCGAATGACCCCAAATAAAAATAATCCTGCCTTTTAGCGTTAGCGTCAAACAGGCGGTCCACGTGTCCTTGAAGGGGGCCAAACAGGGGTAGTACACCCTCCACACACACACGCTGTCAAGGCGAGATGCAAGGTGGAAGTGGAATCGATCGCCACCCACCTAAGGGCAATAATAATACCTGCTCGTGCTCACGAGTGCCCCTAGAAGAATTATCGATTGGAGGCGGTTGGTGCATGTTTGGCGGTGGCGAATTATACCTGAGGCCGTTCTTTTAATTAACTCGGCCATATTTGCGCTGCGCCCCCCACACGATAAACGACGCGCCGTTTTAACGGCGCCAGAGCTGACATTCCGTCTGGATCGCATGTATGCATTAATGACAATGAGGGTAAACATGTCTCGATTGTCTACCAGTCGCACTACCGAGACTTTATATGTCAGTGCACTATTCCTCAGTGACGAAAAAGTACATGTTTATTGCTGTTTCAATCATATAATACGTATGTTGCACTTGGATTGTGCTGGTACAATAGTGTATTCCTCATGGATCAGGATTACACTATATTTACGGCATTGGGGAATCGATGGGTATAATCGTTACCACCGATACAACAGGGCAAGCAGACTCTGACGTAAACAGCTCGTGACGTCACGAAGAGAGGCCAGTGTTTTATTTTATCGCTTGTCGACTAACGCGTCAGATCGTGTTAATTCATCGGTGATTCACGTATGTTTTTGAAACGGTCCCGAAGTCAACTATAAATATGATTTTCTTGAGATTAATCCATATTTAGTGAAAAGAAGGAAGAATATCATTCAAAATAATGGCGTGTGTAATGTCATTCGAAAGCAATCTATTGACATTTAACATCTCGTATTTTGATTGACTATTGATTATATGGTCGTCATCTGGAATGCTTGTTCACTAAATATGAAAAACTCGTTATAAAAATCATATTTCCTGTTGAGTTTTCTATATAAAAATGTGCCATCGAAGTACATCATGAGTATATAAAGTGTCCAATGACAAAATAAGAGCAAGTAGCTTCAAATGCCCCCAACACAAGGGGAGAAAGAAGGCGAAATTTCGAACTTTTTCTTGAAATATCTCAATAAATAGTGGTTTGTTCACATTTTCATTATAAAATTCGGTTTATAAGACAAAAATACGTGAGTACCAAGAAAAAATTTTCCAAAAAAAACCATCGCATGATAAATGCAGTTTTACCCTTAAAAATTACGGTTTCAAGTGTAACGATCCACTTGGGTGAAAAATCCAACAACAGAAAATTGAAAACACTCACTGGTTATTTTTTCAGGTGATAGGAATTCTCCAAGATAAATATAGGTAATTGTAACAAACGGCATGTCAATCAAAATAAAATACATTTTCCACAATTTTCTTTCGATCAATCTCACGATAAGTTTATGTTCTGCGGGCCCTGTATAAGTAGGTGTGAAGTTTACCTTCACCACAATTTTTGCCAATATATTTAATTCTAATGGGTTGCTGTAGGTGGATATTTGTGTTTTATCCTGGTTTTTGCTTTAAAACTTCGTTTTTCCATAATGAAATCGAATGGGGTGCGAAGAAGGGCTCAGTTGACGACTTGTAACCTTTTTCAACCGGAAGCCTTTCAAAAAACAGCAAAATCGGCTCAATGATGATCTAAAACTGAAATCGAAATACGCGGTCGCCTTATAGCGCTATAAGCACTTGTCGTTTCGAGCCGCTGGTTAGGCCTCACTAAGTGACGTCACCCACGGAGCATGCAGGCCTTGTTGTATCGGTGGTAACGGTATAATCCATTTTGCAAAAATCACTGAAACAGTACTGGTTGAACGATGAATAAAAGATAAAGTTTCCTAAATGTCATTTAGTCATTAATGAAATGACAATGGATGGACCATCAGCCTATCAGATACATTTTAAGGACAGCATTTTTCGACAAACGATATTCGATGTGTTTTCACTTGGTCTTCCATTTTGTTTTGTTTTTATTCTTTTGCGCACGTCATTTGTTGTAAGATGTGTAGTGAACGAGTGAATATATAAGAAGTTGTGCCTATATGAGTGCTTTTATTTGTATATAAACTGATAATATTTTTCGAGAACCTCCATCGTGAAATGTTATATATGGTTATATAGTACCTCAATCATGCAGTTTCAGTTCTGATAGCAATCTCATAGGCACTTTTACCTCTGACTCGAGTCTTTGTTTCCACCTGACTATTGTTGCAGCAAGCTAGGTAATATGCAGTTATGATTCATAGCCTACTTGGAATTCATAAATAATTCATTCCAAATACCAAAGAAGATGAGTTCTCAAGTTCTCGCCATGTTGCAGGTATTCCAGTATTACAGTATCAATCAACAGAAACAGGCTTCGTGAGCTCTTGGCTGATTGACCAGATCAGATGGATGAATTACTGAATACGAAAAATTTTACTGTAGTTATCATTATTATTACAATTATCATTATTAGCAGAATAATAAATTCCATACGTAACCTCAAAGTTCTCTGTGTAAGAATATACCACTTGATTTTTATTAAAAATACGTCATTCAGTAATCACTGGGCCAATGGCGTTTATCTTCCAAGAGGTTAATTACATGAATAAAAAAACTGACATCAATTATCTGAGTGGAATCTACTCCTATTTATTGACATTAGACAACAACTCCCTTAGGGTTGATTCCAATGATAATTCAGAACTATAACATTTCAATCTATCGAATTCAAAATTGCCACAATTTTTACAGTTGGTACAATAGTTGGTACCACTGGATAGTACTTGGCATGTCAACACTGTCAATCAACATTCTCAACCTAATTTCAAAGTCATTCATTCATTTTTTTCATATCCGGGCACATGGTGACCATGAATAGCTAGCTAGAAGTTCGAGTTTTTAACATGTTTGATTGTAACTTCACTACTTTTGTATTTTTTGAGTATTTCATACACATACACATACACAACTTCGTTCCTGAATGATGTATCACATTTCAATTCTCATAATTATTGTTAACATCATAGTAATCATCCTCACGTAGATGTAAGTAGAAATAATATTTTCTGACTTTTATATTTATAACTGACAATAATTATTTTGGTATTCCCTGATGATGGGATCAATTAAATTCCGAAAGCTTGATTAATCTTCAAAGAGTTCTCTTTTACTTGCTGCAAAACCTCACTATTTACTAGTCGATATATATATATACATATATAATTAAGAATATGTGATCTTGAGCTCGTTCTGAAGTTATCAAAAATTGTTTATATTTTGTGAATTCATAATAAGTATTCACTTACTCCTTACCTGTGTTATCATCATTCATAAAGGTGAACATAAACTCAACCATCTATCTCATCATTTTCTCTCCGAATATTTTCGTTCATAATCTTTGATTAAACTTCGTTTCATTACTGCTGGGTTGTTAACGCGTTGGCACCAAAACTAAGTGAACTCGTCAACAGGAAAATTACCATGATAGGATTATTTTAAGGTTTTTTTTCTACACGAGAAAATGGAGAATGTAATCACTCCATCATCACTGTTCAATTCTTGCGAACCGACCACTTTAGATTAATCAAGATCATCCTATGCGCTTTATCGATGATGCCTCTAAATTTTCTCTCTGAGAAGTATCATGAGAGATTTTATTTTGTTCTGCTTCCCACGAAATGGAAAATCCTGTAATGTTCAGAGAAAATCGTGAGAACCAAAGGAAGTAAGGTAGGAATTGGTGTTCTTCTTGAATTTCTGGAGGTTATATGCCTCGAGGAACACCTACCTCGGTAATGTGTTCCAGAGCCTTGCTGTTCGTTGGATGAATGAGTCTTTGGAAAGATATGTTCTGCAGGTCTCCAAAGTGACCACGAAGTGATGCGAAGCCTTAACTCGACGGTTTAATCTCGCGGGGACTAATAAGGGAGGAACTATTGTTGATATTTCAGAAGTGCATCGTCCATGAGAATTCCTATGAAATAAAGCTAGATTGTCAACTTTCCTACGGTGTCCCAGAGAAGTGAGTGAGTTTGTGAGCGACGCATCATCCACGAGACGAATTCCTTGAATAGAATCCAACAGTTTCAAGATATAATTGTGTGCTGAACTCTAAATATGGGACCAGTATTCCATGACAGGTTGGATCTGTGTCTTATAAATCATAGGCAGCTGGCTGGAAGTGGAATAGGTCCTGGCCCGAAAGAGAAAAGTTTTTGGGATGCACTTTTAGCAATTGATCTCTCACTGTGATTTCTCCAAGGAACGTTATTGCTGATAGTAATCCAAAGCATCGAAATTGATGAATTCAAAGGTATGGTTACTCCTGAAGAAGGCATGCTTGTTTTATTGTTTGCATTGAAATCTACCAAGTTAATAGATTCCTATTCGAGAATTGTTTCCAAGTCCATATTTATGTTGTCAACATTTCTCCCTCGTTCGTTTCCGATATGCCTGACTGGTATAGAAGCCCTGGAAGAGAAGGCGTTATGGAGGGTACTATCATCTGCGAAGCTGTGTACCGGACATGAAGTTGCTTCCAACAAATCGTTGATATGGAGTAGAAATAGTGTTGGTGCCAGAATTGATCCTTGCGGAACAATAGCATTAGAGAGTCAGATGAATCTCCGTCGACCACTACGTGGAGAGACCTGTTTGAGAGAGCTAGCTAGCAGAAAACATAGCTGGGGAGGCAAGCCATAAGATGGAAGCTTGGCGAGGAGTCCGAGATGCCAGACTTGATCGAATGCCTTGGAGATACCAAGTGCCACGGCTGAGGTTTCACCATATTCCAACAGACTCTGAGGATACAGGAAAACAGCTAACGTCACCACGAAGGCAGCTATAGCTACCTGCTGACCGAAATCACAAATGTGCGGCTTGGTTCTGTTTGTTGACTCCGTTTATCTGTTGTTTCGTTCTATACCAAGTGCTGCCTATCCTTTGCACTTCCTTTCACCGTATTGATGAGGGCTCAAAGCCCGAAACACGTGTATACGGATATCTTTTCATGAGGGCTATGTCGAACCCAGCGAGCACAAAAACATCTCAGAGATGTTAAAAGTACGAGATTTCGAGACATTGAACCTCCACTGCGATGTTCTGTTCACACATGAATAGAACTATTATAGAACAGCCAATGTCCGCCGCAGGCGGCAATTATCGAGATGTCCTTGATATGTCACAAAACTACCTTCTCCCTAGTTCTTTTTTAAGCCTTTTCATGGACACAACAGAACATTTTCAACGCGTCTTGCGCACATTAAATCGCTGTAAAAAAACATTTTCGAGGTACTTTTCTGAAGCCTTTTGTCAAAATGAACTTTAACATTAGGATTCCATTTCCCTTGAATGGAAAAATGCATTAAAAATAGGTTGAACATAAAAATATGTCCTTGACATGAAATTACCTTCTTAATCGGTTACTGCGGAGAAGCTGTGTATTGATAAATTTGTACTTTTATATATTGATTACACTGAGGCACCGAACAACAAATCTTGCATCTGATGGTTATTATTACAAACTAAATAAGTCTTCTAACACAATGAACTTCACCAAATTCCTTTCTGTTCGTTAGCAGCGTGATGTAAGCGTGACACGCTGCAAACGCGAATGCCAATTGCGAACAAGAAGAACAAAATCGAAAACGAATCAGAATTCATCGTATTGTGACGTAAGCATGAGACGTTGTGGTGGGGCAAACAAAGAAAGGGCACAAAAGAACAAAAAAAAATACTTTCAATATCCTTCTAAGACCTCTTTGGGAAGTGCATATTACGCCTCATAAAAACATCCTCATGCCTACAATTCTAAAACATCCCAAAACATCCCAGGGATACCTCTCAGTAGGCAAACAAAGAAATGCCACAGAAGAACAAAAACAATACTTCAATATCCTTCAAAGACCTCTTTGGTCAGTGCATATTACATCTCAAAATAACATCTTCATGCCAACATTTTCAAAACATCCCAAAGCATCCCAGGGATGCTTCTCTCCCTAAGGAGAGGGAAGTGAAATCGATACGAAATACAGGCTCTTAATTGGTCGAATATGTTGGATGTGAAATTTTCAACAAAATTGATTTTTTGTATGGTTTGATCATGATGTTGTTGGTTATATTCAGCAATAATTTATTTATCTGTTGTGAAGATTGGAGACAAGGTAGAGTCGAGTATCATTGGTATACCTCTGCGAAATTCTTTCCAAAGGAAATCAGTGATCTATCAGTCAACAATCACGAAATTGTATAGACATTGTCATTATTGCTTTTTCTGATACGTAATCTCAAAGTTCTTTCAAACCTCATCATGAGAAATTTATTAGTAACGTTCTGTAGGTTTGATGAAATTACAAGCTGAAGGTTGACACTTTCATATAGGTGAACTCATCCTATAAAGGTTTGATGTATATCAAATATTGTTAGGTAAACAAACCAAACGCTTTGCCATCAAATTCTCAAACTTCTGATAGAGTTTAAAATTGATGCGAGCGTCTACAAAGGCACATTCATCTCAACATATCCGGTGTGGTAAGATTTCAATATCGATCTCCTTTTCTGCGCACCTTGCGACACTTTATGCCCCCGTATCCATTATTTATTTTTTAATAACTTTCCGCCATAACTCAAAACTATCATTCTGCTTGCCGCTTTACCGTCGTGTCTGGGACCTGCCATCAATTCGACGTTAAATCTGGATTACGGTTGCCGAAAATTGGATAGTTGCGTTTTTCATCATAATTCGAAATGCATGAGAAAAAAACGAATTATTCAGGGGAAACATAAAAACGACTGCCTGAAAAACTAGAAAGGAATGAAAAAAGCTTCCTTCGAGCGATGCAGAATCCAACATTGATTTTCATTTGTAGGATACTTTTCGAAAAATATAATGAAACTAGCTGACCCGGCAAACGTTGTTTTGCCATCATTATTTCTATAAAAAAAAAATTAGATGAATAATCATCAGGATACTTTCATTATTTTTTTTATATTTCTACTTCTTTTTAGTTTGTCAATCAATAAAAGCAGGATTCTTCAGTTTTTCAAACTACTCCATTAATTTTCTACTCCTTTTTAGTTCGGTACTATATACCTCTTCATTATTTCGAACTACTCTTTATTTTCTACTCACTCCTTTTTATTTCGACTATCTATAAAAAGGTGTTTCATCAGTTTTTCAAACTAACATTTATTACAATAGCTGATACCCGGCAAACGTTGTTTTGCTGTAAACAATTATTTCTAGAAAATATTTTTTCAATTTAATAGGTATTTATCAACATACTTTCATTATTTCGTTTTCTAATTCTTCTCCGACCCCGAAAACACCCAGATACAAATTTGTAATGGAATCGGATCATAGTTACAGAACTCGTCCGTCATATTGAATCTGCCATCTTGGATTTCCAAATTCTGATGAAAGAATCATTATTTCCGACTCCGGAAACCTCTCGATACCAATTTTGCATAGAATCTGATCATAATCAGAAAACTCGTCCGCCATAATGGATTCGCTATTTCGAATTTCCAAATTTTGACGAACGAACCATAATCTCTGACCCCGAAAACTCTCAGACACCTATCTTGAATATAATTGGAGCATAATTACAAAACTCGTCCACCATATTGGATCCGCCATTCCGCATTTCCTAATTTTGATGAAAAAATCATAATCTCTGACCTCGAAAACCTCCAGATACCAATTTTGAATGGAATCTGACCATAGTCCATAATTAGTAAACCCGTTCGCCATATTGGATCCACCATCTTGAATTTTCAACATTTGACGAAAGAATCATAATCTCCGACCCCGAAAACCTATAAATGCCAATTTTGAGTGAAATCGGATAACAATACTCGTACGCCATATTGAATCCGCCATCTTGAATTTTCGATTTGTAAAATAGATTACGACCGATTCTCATTCCTACCGAATATGCACAAAAAATTTCATACGAATCGGTTGGGCCGTTTCGGAGGAGTTCGACCACTAACACCGTGACCAGGACAGGAGCATTTTTTATATTAGATAATTTTTTTCATTGACACGGCCCTGACTTGGAAATAACGACTGTCTTTTTTTATTCTAAGTGTGACACATTGTATGTACAGAGAGATCGAGTCCTCAATTCTGAGACTTTTGGATCATACAAATTAACGTCTTAGATTTACAGATGATGAAACAGAAGAGCAATTTCACTGCGTATGACTTGCTGAATAATGGTATATTACGTAATATGTTTTGTAAGAAGCATATTAGTCATTGCTTCACAACATGCATTACGTACTATACTTTACCTACTGCCATATATTACATCAAAAAAGTTCGGACAAACAGTCTGAATTATAATTTTTGACGGTTATGTCATCCGCAGTTGACTGTGATTACGCGATCATGACTGGCGGAATAAACAAAAACTGCGCTTACTGTGCGTAAAGATACTCACCTTACCAAACGTGGTCAACAAATTCCTGACAAAGCTATTGCACTGATCATAATATACTGGAAGTAGAGATGTATAGAAATTTAACTGGTCGGCTCACTCTTCAATTGTTTCGTCAGACTAACTCTCGATATGGAACAATTGCAAGTTTAGGACGTGGGATTCAGGTATTTGACGATAGAGGCGCCATAATCGGAAAATCGTTCAAAACTTTGGTTCGGTGAGGGGTGAATCTATTTCCATCATTGTTCTGACATATTGACGTTTCGATCCTTTGATCAGAAATCAGTTCACTGCTCTGATCCAAATCATATACGTGTCCAAATATTTATCGGTCGGTAATATGTTTTCGGTAAATATGGATTGTAACCAGGATGAGCTTAGCGAGATTTACCCACGTCAAGTATGTTTATCGAAGGTTTATCAGAGTAGGCGCCATCGAGAAACTTGCAAACGACCAGTTAAATTTCTATACATCTAAATACTCTCTGGTAGTGTTCCCAACTCGAAATGTCAAAATTGATGATTCGCCAGCCTATTATAAATCCATAAATCATTCAGAGTCCGAACAGTGTAATGCTCACAATTCAATTCCATTAACAGCACATTTCGACTGACGAAGCCCAGACTGGGAAAGAGAGAGAGCGAGAAACACTTCGACTAGCACGGGTCGTATGATCCCAGGCTAACTACCCGTATCAGAATTCGATTAGGCTTAGGCCAATGTGTAGACTAGGAGTCGTGTACGAATATGTGCTTGACCTACGAAAGCCCAATTGGCTTGCTCTCAACTCGACTGCCTCTGGCACGGCTCATTTGTCCGGATTTCGGCATTCTGAGGACACAACCGCAGCTTCAGGAGCACCGAATATTCGACGTATGAATGAAATAAAAGAGCATGTTGAGCCGGAGTGAGGTTGTGGATATACAGAGTGTCTCGAAATGAAATCGAAAGATTCCAACCACTAGGACAAAAGTTATTGATCGTTCCATCACCCATACTACTTTTCCATTCAAATTCGTGCTATAGAACTTCTAGTTCTGCTGGAATCCGAGATAACCCGTTTTTTGCCCTTGAAAATTTCCACTTCCACCTCTACAAAAAATCGCATTTTACGTTCTAATTCCCGAACGAAATACCCACTATTTTCGAAGGCAAGTACCTCTCGTCCGCAGACAGTAGCTTTTCGTTCGCTGCAAGATTGCTGTTCTACTGAAATTTCAGTAGGTCTCCTGATCTGCATATTGATCAACTGAAACATTTCATAATCTACTGAAAAATATTGAATCTTATTCCAGGGCTCCAATTCCAGCAAGGCAAATGAGAAACGAACGAGAGACCTGTTCGAGAGAGAACTAGCTAGCAGAGATCATAGCTGGGAAGGCAAGTCATGTGATGGAAGCTTGGCGAGGAGTACGTAGTAGATTTCAATGCAAACAAAACACAAGCATGCCTTTTCTCTAGAAAAGCTGATCTCACTGTGCCCAACACAAGCTTCTCAGGAGTAACCATATCTTTGAGGACAACCATTTTGATGCTTGGTATCACTATCAGCAATAACCTTGCTTGGAAAAATCACGCGAGATCAATTCCTAAAAGGGCATCCCAAAAACTTGGTTTTCTGTTTCGGGCCAGGAGATATTTCACTTCCAGTCAGCTGCGCATGATCTATGAGGCACAAATCCGACCTGTCCTGGGATACTATTCCGATATTTGGAATGCAACACCCAAACATTTCCTAAAACTGTTGGATCCTGTCCAAAAAAGGGCAATTCGTCTTGTGGGTGATACCTCGCTAACAAACTCACTCACTTCTTTGGAAACACCGTTGGAAAGTTGGCGATCAGGCTCTGCTGAAATATGAACAATTGTTCCTTCCTTCGCAGTCCCCGCGAGATCAACTCGTCGAGCAGAGGCTCCGCACCCCTCAGTGGTCACTTTGGAGACCTGCAAAACATCTCTTTCCAAAGACTCGTTCATCCACTGAACAGCGGGGCTCTGAAACATATTGCCAAGGAAGGTATTCCTCGAGGCATATAACCTCCAGAAATTCAAGAAGAACACCAATTCTCACCTTATTTTTCTTGGTTCTCACGATGTTCTCTGAATATAACAGGATATCCCTTTTCGTGGGAATCAGAACATGAAAAGAGAGCAGCTGCGATCGTGAGTTTGAAAATGTTCGTAAGGAATTTCCAATGTAACAGTTAGAGGTATAGGTATTCTGTTCAAATTTCAGTATTTAATTCAAATGAGATTTAATAAAGGAGAAATTGTATTCTGCAAAGAAGTATGATATGAAAATGTGTCTCATCGATTTGTTATTCAACATGGTTGTCAAAAAAAAAAAGTGTACGCAACACGTCCAGAAATAGTTTTTTTAAACTCGCCTACGGCTCGGCCTAGAATTTTGTCTACTCGTTCAAATAATAGTAGATTGTTTTATTAGGATCAAAAGTGACACTTTGTTTGACAAATTTTGCTTTCGCTCGGCTCCGCTAAACGCTCCGCCTCGCAAATGCAAAATTTGCAAGTCGAACAAAGTCACTTTTGATCCGAATGAAACATGCTATTTTTTCTGCAACCGAAACAATTAACCCAAATAAACATGTGAAGTAACCACCAATGCCTTGCCATATGTATGCAATGCAACAAATATTGACAAATAATCCATGTGGTGAGAATATTCTACCTGCATTACCAGCAGGTTGGGTTTTCTAGAATGTTCGAATTGTGGTTTCAATATAAATACAACTACAGAGTGACATATTTGTGTATGGACCAGGTGCTCTGATGGCAAATACCGCGCCGGTGCCAGCTACAGGAACAAGACGTGGAAAATGTTAGGTTAGTGAGCATATCAACAATGATAATAGTGATTATTTCATTCACACCTGGCTGGACCTATGAAATGTCATGATTGAAGTCACATGATATGCGATATCAGCGGCTATTTAGGTAAACAAACAATATGAGCGACTATTCTGTTCGCTAGCATAAGAGTCGTGCTATGGTTGTCAAACTTTGACATACCTATCAGTCACACAAAAATTGAAATGTCTCGTTTTGGGTCAACTTCCACTGCGGAAATTCGTAACTATGTAAGCGATTCTATATGAAAAAATAACAAGGAGAGTAAAGAGTCTGTCTGGAACAATTCATGTTTTTTACCATCAGCAGAAAAACTATGAATTTTGTGCGACTGACTACTCCAGCTCTCGTGAATACCCAAATCCTAAAAGATTGGGTGAGGAGAATGGTGAGGAATATTAGGAATACACAGTTGAAATTGATATGGAAAGCTATATACAGGAAGGTAACTTCAATGAACATAAACGTAAGACAAATCCATTTGAATATATCATATTCAAAGGTGTCAGGGTTGCTCCTAATGCAAAAAGGCGAAGCATACAATATTTTCCTCAAACAAGAAAGAAAAGTACAGAAGCTCTAATCAAAGAATATTAACGCTATCAATAGCGTTAATATTCTTTCTTTGCTCTAACTATAGATGAATTGATTACAATTGTACGTAGATATGATGAGAATACCTCAGACGGCCTTCAGAAGAACTTTTATTCAAATAGTATCTGCAACATTGTAACTTGGATAAAATGTTGAAACTCATATAAACCAGTATTTTTGCACTGTTCATGAAATAATCTTCCTGAATATCACTCGACCATGACAAAATAGAGACTATTATTTTCGTTAATTCATCTCGAGTAACTTGTATTTTGGGACAATTCAATTCGACCATATGAACATGAATAATCATAGAATAACTCCCTCGAGCTAATGCTCTCGGGAGTTATTCAGATTATTAATGTTCATATGGTCTCATCAAATTGTCAGAATACAAGGTACTCTCGATAGAATTATGACGAAAATAATAGTCGGCTATTTGTCATGGTCTCGGGATATTACCTGCGATTATTCATTCCTCTCCATACTACACTGTGACTTGATAATCAAATGAAGCTAAACAATATCGTTGTTTGAGACAAAAAAACTATTGCTTGCCGTGATTATTCAAAAACAAGTTATCCATCCCGAGAATAACGAATGAAATACAGATCAAGCAAGTATTTGAATCTTGAAGGCTTCCCTGATCAAAACAAAAGTACTTAGCTCACATGTTTATAATTCCAATACTCAACTATAATAAGGTGTATTTATATCTCCAGCATGGGTATGAAATGCCAAATCTGCTGAAATCGGAAACAAATCAGGTATGCGTCTCAACCCAAATAACCAATCGTCACAATGTTGTTTATTCTTGATGACGTCCAGTAGATCCTTTTTAGTTCCTAGGAGCTAAAGTTCAACTTTAGCTCCAAGGAACTAAAATTCAACTTTAGCTCCTAGGAACTAGATATGATGCCTAGCAACATACCTATTTTTGTGTCAGTAATAGAAACGTCAATTCAAGAGCTGATTTTGGTATCAAAATGGACGACTTTTGTGTCGGTTGCAGAAAAACAGTAATTTCCGGACTTGTTACCTTAATTACAATTCCACTTCTCACTATTCTCGAAGGCTATATAATTATCATTCTGTCGAGTTCGTATTCGCATTGCACCATTGATTCCCACATCTCTGAACACGTCGGCAAACTGATGGCAAATATGTACGCAGACACCATGCTTAGAGGAGGTAGGAAAGGAATCTGCTCCGATAGTAATCTGAGCGACAGCTTCGATAACGTTCGCATATATCTGTGACAGATTTCTGGAGGAGATTTCCCGAGGCCCGTCACTTTCCGAGCCTTCAATTTCTGAGTAATCACTGCGTGCGGACGTGGTATTTCCATCGCGTACGTCTGAGTCTGACGATGATTTCTGCGGACGTGGTTTGCATATTGAAGAGCGGAAAGGAGATTGGTATCCACGGTTTCGCCTCACTGATCCTTCGAGATGAATTCAAATCATTTTTATCATCTGCACTATATTAATATCTGTACCGAGGAAAGGTTTCCGAGTGGAGATTCCATATGGAGTGTTTTCTTGGTGGCACTAGATTAGAACAAGCGATTCTTATACCCTCAGTACAGTGAAAACTCTTGAAAAGATAAACTTTTTGAAATACTAAATGATACACGAATATAATCTCCACGACATACAGGGTGTCCGGAAATTAGGCGCAAAAAATCAAGGAGGTGATTCGACATGATAAAATAAGAATTTCATTTCATATGTACGTGGGTCCGGAAATACATAGTTTTCAACATACAGTGTGTAAAAACTTTTAAAAAAGTTCGGTTTTTTGTGAATATCTCAAATGTCCTTCCACCGATTTTCTGGAAATTTGGCAATGATATCTCTTGTCATGAGGGGCTGATATAGCGATGATTCAATCGGAATTATGAAAGTCAGTGGCGTCTCAGGGGGCAACCTAGCGAATATTATTGTCATTTAAATGTGTGCCACTGATTTTTTCAAATTCTTTATCTTCATAACCTATTGGCCAACTAAAAATACAACTTTTTGTTCACCTGAATTGTTCTGAAAATTTGCTTCATTTCCATGGAAAAAAATAAACATCAATTCATTGCATGAATTTGTGCCAAAAAATGTCTTTGAAAACTGGGGTGAAAGTAAATGCGTGATCAATGTCCATAGACATAGAATAAGTATGAAGATTCATTCTCTTCAAATATTTCTTGATACATGTTTGACACACTCTACACTCTGTATATAGAGAACTATGTATTCTCGCTCCAGGGAGGCGCAGTTTTCGATAATACAAAGTGTGTCAAACAGGTAATATGAAATATTTGAAGAAAATGAATCTTCATTATTATTCTACGTCTATGGACATGGATCACACATTTAATTTCACCCATGTTTTTGAAGCTTTGTTTTGCACAAATTTATACAATGAATTGGTATTTATTTTTTTCCACGGAAACGCATCAAATTTGCAAAACAATTCAGGAGACCAAAATGTTGTATTCTTAGTTAATCATCAGGATATGACGATGTAGAATTTGCAAAAATCAGTGGCGCACATTTTATTGACAATAATATTCGGTAGGGTGCCCCCGGGACGCCACTGGATTTCACAATTCCAATTCAATTATGGCTAAATCAGCCTTTCATGAAAAAAAATATCATTGACAAATTTAGGGAGAATCGATGAAAGGATATTTGAGATATTCATAAATAACCGATTTTTTCTGAAAAGTTCGACACACTGTATCTTGAAAACTATGCATTTACGTTTTCTCATGCAGAATCATTCTCTTGATTTTTTGCGCATAATTTCCGGACACCCTGTATATACATACAAAGGGCGTTCCTTAAAGACATGCTGATATTCGAGGGGGTGATTCTGTGACTTATTTTGAGTAGGAAATTTCATATGAACGTGTCCTTGAAGACTTAACTTTTCAGATACAGGGTGATGAAGTTTTGAAATATATTCAGAGTTTTAATAATACCTGAGACAATATTGTATACATCTTCATGAAATTTGGTACACGTCCTCAATGCATCAAGGTGCATTTTTCGATCTATAAAAATTCTCATTTTCTCTACCAGTGGCACCGTTACGGGAATATTATTGTTTATATTTCACTCAAAAGTGACCAGCGACAAAAAACTTTCAAATTCCATACAATGTCATAAAAGGCTTTTTAAAAATATACAAGAAAGATCCACCTGTTGATACTAGATAGAACACTTCGTTTTCGATAAAAAACGGAAAAACGAGACCAGACTTCAAATTTTGATGTTTGAGTACTCCATTCAGAACATCCATTACTGGATAACCGATACCGATTCAGTCACATAGCAGACTGAATTTTTCCATCACGAAAAGCTATACAGTATACAGGGTGGAAAAAAAATAATCAATGCATATTTTCAACATTGACACCCTGTACCTCAAAAGTTAGAACGTTTACGACATTTGATCATATGAAGTTTCATTCTTGAAATGAGGTCGAAGCATCGGCCCCTTGAATATCAGCATATCATTAGGGAACACCCTGTATATGTCCATCATCAGCCCTACATCAGAAATTACATAGGTGTCCTAGAATTAAAGTAGGTGATCAGTACGATCAACAAGAGGAATGAGAATAAGAGTGCTTAGATGGGGATAAAAAAGTTATGAAAACAACTTTCACATCGTGAAAGATAGTGAAGGGTTCCAATTGTGGAAGATTGAACATGGGGAAATCTAACAAACCCTTGGTAAATCATCTCATTTTATGGTGGAAACCAACAAATGGCAAACAATAGGGCAATGCGACATTAAAAGCTAGCAAAAACGTGTCCATCTGATGGCCTTGTACCAACACAGGACGAATTTTATCTGATCTAGGCGAAAAGAGCAACGGCATGTGTCACACGTCACAAGTCAATAAGTAAGACAAGTGGCTCGAGACAACATGGTAGTGACTGTCCACCCAGCGGAGACGAACTATTAGTGTACTGGCAAAAACGGAGTAGAAGATATTTGTAGGTTATAATAATGAGGTTATGTTAGTAAAAAACTCATAAGTGTAATAGAAAAATCGAAGACCACGAACGGAGAAAAAACAACTGCTATTTATGATTATTTTGTGAAATGTTATGAATTTCAAAATTTCAGGATATCGTGATGGGTTCGTTCATTCAGTGAAATAACATTATTGTCATTCGAAGAAATATTGATTTCAAAAATCTCTAACAAATTCAATAAGTTTCCTTTAGAGCAAACATGTGAAATTTCAAGATCTGTTAAAAGGAATGGTTTGAGATAAGGATGTGATTGGCATGTATCATTTAGTATTCAATACTTGACTCCACTTTGAGGAACAATAATGGACTTATTTATACCAGATTATTTAGTAGTTGTTTTCTATTGAATTAACTGAAAAAGAGTAAATATTCTCATCACATAGAGAATGCGAATTCTCAATGTATTGCTTTATATAAATATATATCCATTTTTGTATGTTCATAATTTATCTGAGAATATTCCTTTTCAACAGATTATTTAACTTTAATTAGCTTCACCTGTATGTATATGTATGTGTGTATGTATGTAACCGACTCCTTCAATCTTCAAACATCATTTTGGCAGGTGTACATAATTCTGGTGACAATGCATCATGAAATCTTTGTTCGACAAACAAAACAAAATGGCGGGCTAGTTTTATAATTTTGCTCCGATTCTATTCAAAATTGGTATCTGGGGGTTCTCGAGGTCGGAGAGTATAATTAAACTACTTACCAGGGAAAATTCCAACTTCATCCAACTCCAGATGTGCTCAATGGGATTCAAGTCTGGAGATCTGGGAGGCAATTCACTACGATTCATATTTTGGTCTTGCAGATACCTCTTTACTAATATTGCCCGATGAGGCCGAGCAATGCACAATTGATAAAATATAGAAGTCAACGAAAGAACCCAGTACTGCTTACTGACACTACCAGTAGGCCAATACTTGGTCAGGGTTATTTTTTTTTACTTTTTCAGTCATTCAAGATGAGCATCCATTGATACAAGGTGATTCAAAAATTTTTCATCATATGGAACCGTTTTTAATAATTTTGCTAAGTGTTGTTCTCTGTTCGCCCAGTAAAAAATTCCTTGATCATGGGTATTTTTGATGAGCCTCGTATCCCTGGCTATGTATGGGCCTGCTGAATTTTATTTTAGGGGGTCTGAGTAGTGAGAATGAGAAAAATATTTATCTAAAAAAAATGCTTTATCAGAAAGAGGACTAGGAAATTATTGAAGAAATAATACTTGAATTTTTTTGGGGGGCAAAAATTGAGGATTTTTTCAAATTTTTTCAGAACAACTCTTGATAAAATTATTAAAAATATTTCCATATCAAACTTTTATAATTGCCTTGAATTATGGATCCTCTTTAAAACGCCAAAGGTTTACTTCGATGCTCACCTTGAATAAGTGAAAAACCGAGTGAAAAACATTGATAATGAGAATAGCATTTCAATTTGTCCACATTACAGAATCACTATTTGCACGCCTCTGGATTTGTATACATCATGCTAATTGAATATATGGCAACTTTCTAACCGCAACAATCAATAAAACTGTTGAATTTCTTCAATAAAAACGAATTTTTCGTTTCAAAATATCATAAACCCCTTTTTGCACGCCACTGGTGTTAATTATATTTAGTAGAATTATCACTTGTTGCAGTTCAGATGTTGGCTGTTATTGTTTCACTAAAAGAGGCCACATTTTGGAATAAAAATGGAATTTCATAAAATGGCGATATTTCCATAGCAACGCAATTTATCAAAAAAATTCCAAAGATGTCTCGAGGTATCGGACCAACCATTCACCCAACATCTGAGAAAGAATTCTAGGGTCCCTCACATTTCCCAAATTATTGGTCAAAATTTTGACATTTTTCCGGCTCTTAATTCACACTCTGTACAAAGAGAACGAATTGCAAAAATTAAAACCCGACGCCAATGACGCATAGCCCAAGGATGACGCTTTCTACCTTTGGTTGGGAATCCAAGATCGGCCAAGTAATGTTCGAGTTATAGCTTATCAAAATTAGTCAATTTTTTGGCTGTCCCACTTCATCTGGTAAGTAGTTTATTTCGTCAAAATTAGTAAATTCAAGATGGCGGTGGATCCAATATGGCGGACGAGTTTTGTAATTATGATCTGATTCTATTCAAAATTGGTATCTAGTGGTTTTCGGGGTCGGAAGTTATGATTTTCTCGTCAAAATTGGGTATAATGACAAAAAATTCGAAAAACTCAGACACACTTCTGTAGTTAGTCGAACTTGGAAATTACAATTGGAAAGGAGTTGAAAAACTGAAGAAACACGTTTTTTATAGATATTCAAACTGAAAAGAAATAGAAGATAAATGATGAATATATTACATAGAATATAGAGGTGGTGATATTTTCTGTGTTGTGTATTCATCAACTCACTTTTTCCATATCGTTACGTTATTCGGGTGCAGAAGCGAACACGACACTATTCATTTTCGAACGGATTTATTTGAACTAAAGAAACACTGATTCATGTCGAACTTATAACTACTATTTTTGTGAAACGATTTATATCACGCGGTATATGACTGTCTCTCTGACACTCGCTGCTCGACTGACTGACGGCAGTTGTTCGGCCGTTTATACATACAATGAGATCCCTTTGAAGGCTTCGGTTCGAGAACGTTCTCCTTCTTTTTGTTCTAGAAGCTTCTTAGAACAAAACCTCTCTCTCTAATTGTTCCATCGATTGTTTCCAGAACATTCCAGAATCTTCTGTCACGTTATTTGTCACTGCGGCATATATTGAGTGTTCGGAAATATGCTGGTGTATGTAGGAATCATTGGGAGGTTGAGGAACAATCTCGAATGCGTGTTACAGGATGATCGTTGTACTCCTGTCTTACTGATTATGTTTCTACAGCCCCTCTAAGGGAAATATCACCAAACTATTATTTTCTACTCCCTTTCAGTGTGGCTTTCTATGAAAGCGTGTTTCTTTACTTTTCAAAACTACTATTTATATCGATAGTACAAAGGCATGCTAATTAGTTTTTGAAGGGTTCAGGTAATTCGCAAACTCGAAGTATGCCCAAATATCTAGCTCCTGTGTAATCCTGTGAAATATTCCAGTGAGCTTAACCCACATCCTGTTTTCCATATCGGGAAAATCAGCTTTCCAATGTTGAATCCAAATCTCCTCTTGTAACGATGCCAAACATCGTAGTATAAATCAAGCGTGAAACAAGATACAGGCGCTTTTTCCAAATCAATAATTCACAGTTACCCATAAAAGCTGACAGACAACCTATTTGTTCTCTTCTCGTTCGAATCTAGGCCGTTTTCGTTTTCTTCGGAATATGCACGGGAATGGCATACGAATAATTTTGCATTTTCGTGCGAACGAGGGTCATATCTTCGAATTATAGCATTGCGGAAACATTGATTTGATCTCTCGTTTGATCTATAGTTGAATCAAGTGCACAGTCGCCTTCACTCCGAATATCACATTAGCAGTGAGATATTGGAAAGTATACAGGGTGTTTCATTAATATAGCAAGAAACTTCAAGGTATTATTGAGCTTTCCCTCATAGTGGTATAGCATTCACCAGGTCTACCACGACGAATTATACATTATTATCAAGAAAGAAAACTCGAAGTCGTCTCCACAAGTTTGATGTTGAAAAGATGCAGTCAATCCTGCTTCTATAAGGTTTGCGACTTGTTTCTGCCTTGCAAATGGCCATCTTCAGTCAATTTGGTACATCGAAATGTTTCAAAACCCTATTGAAGAAGGATTGACTGCATCTTTTCGCCATTAAACTTGTGGAGACGACTTCGAGTTTTCCTTCTTGATCATTCCACTCCACTTTGAGTATGGACTACTACAGAAGAACATTATCACCAATTTTGTATTGTAATGACTGTTTCATGAAACCACATTGTAGAAGTATATACAGGGGGACGTTTTGAAAACCCTCAATTTCTTCCTTCCTGTAAATAATAATATATGAAAGATCGAAACGTAAGGTCGATTTCATTTCCAGAAGGAACACTTGAAGGGGTAGATGTTGCCCTCAGATTCTCAAATAGGAGGGGGTTCAAGGGGTACATCATTTTGAAGGGCGCTCAATTCTCTTTCCAACGGTGCCATAGTTCATTATTTTCTGTTGAGCAGTTTCCGAAAATAGCCATGTCAATTAGAAAACTTCTCACAATCAATAGTGAATTATAAGAGAAATTGAAAAACGAAAAAACATATCAGTCAATTGTGTCAACACTCTTATCACCTTCCATTGGTTTCAAGAATGAAATGATAGTAGGATGTCATTGATTACAATCCGAAATGAGATTTTCTGTTCAGCTAGGAGCACTGGTTGAAGCTAGAATCCTCTCAAATACATTCGAAAAAGTTGTAGAGGTATTTTCGAATCATTTATAGGTACTCGAGCAGAATAATTTCAATATAGGATAATTCCACTTGAATGAAGGCTATAATTGTGATTATCATGACCGAGACTTTGTCTCAATTCACGTAGATTAATGAACAATCCTCGCATGATAAACTCAGAAACCCAACTGTCAAAAATAATAGGAACTGAAAAATAATATTCAACTATTCATTCAGAAGGACCCCTGATTCCGGAACTTCAAATAAATATTGAGAATATGAGATACTAAACATTTGTAATTCCAATAAATATTGAAATTAGTTCGTTATATTTGTCTCAACCAGATATTGGAAATCTTCTGTTTTCTGGATTTGAAATTTGAGGGGAAACTGTTTTTATATCTTCAATCTCAGAACGTTTCCTTCTTCTGGAATGCCATCCCGAAACAACTTTCTGTTTCACGAATCTGAGCCCAATATTCAGTTCCAACTGTAAATAAGGCAGATTTGACTCTTTCAAGGCTAATTCATAGTTGCGACAGTGAATTTGGAGATGTTAAGAAAACAAAGTTCCATTTCTCTTATTCACAGTTGCAATGCAGAAAAAGTTCTCCAAATAAGTCGGACAACTATTCTTGAAGAAAAAGTCTCAATATGCCACTTATGAGCCACTGTATTTACTCTACCTGAAATATCTATATCATTTACTTGAAAAGATGTTGAGTGGTCTCTGAAATTGATTGAGAATGTCATTATAAATTCACATGGATGACAGTAAGGTCATTCAGAATCTGAATAATCCGCAGTAATATATACTGGAAGTTCAATTACGATACGAATCAGATAGTACCTATTTCAGAGGTGAAAATTACGCTTGGGACAGTAATGTGATTATTTCTTCCATATTGAAAAAGAAACAATGACCCAAAATACACTTGTGTCGTTATTTCTACAAAATTATTTATTCAACAACACATCTAATACTCTCAAGTTACATTTACGACATTTTTGTAATGTGAAAAAATAACTTGCATCAACACTTTATAGAAGACTTATTCTCACAGCTGACCGTTTTGGCAATTTTCTCTCAGTAAAATTGTGCAAATTGATACAAATTCCATAACGACTTAACCTACATCTAGCGGCAAAATATGTTACCAGAAATATGCATAATTTTGCCATATAGAATCAACTTTTCTCTATCTTCTGATGGGTATAACTCATTTTCCAAAAATGTCGCAGTTACGTCAATATTTTTCTGGAAAGGCGATATTCAGGATTATGCCATGATTGAATCATCTATGAATGTATATTGGTATCATTTGTTATTCAGATCACTCTGTATCAATGATTACCATTATATCAGCAGTCTCGTAAAGGAGATGTCATTCGTATTCTCTGAAAATCAGTTTCTTGTTGACCACCCTGTTAAAAGGATACTACATCTTTCCTGTGCCCTTGCAACATATATATCGTTAATGAATCTCGGTATGGGGTGAATCCATATTACAGGGTTTTTATTTTTATGATGTTTCCCCTCAAGTGCCGAATCAGGTCATACGAAAAAATCAATATAGGTAGTTCGAGTATTTTCATTCCCGTGACAGATTTCTCATCTTCGAGCACTCTAGGTAGATAATGAAAGTCCAATAAAACAAAATTTTCAATTACATTCGTCAAACAAAATGGTCATTGTCCAACGAATGCCATTTACAAAACGCTGTTGACTTCTCGCATTCTCAGTGATGAGGAGTAGGTACTAATTAGAGTTCCTAAATGTTCTTGACACTGCTGTTTTGACTTTTTTGTATATTAGAGTACGGACACTTGGCAAGCAGTGACAATCAAACATAACCACAAACGATTTCGAAGCAGATCATATGTTCTGCCAGACGAAGACAGCAATTTGTTTTTCGCTGTCTTTTATTCGTCTGAGTTTTTCGCCCAGATGAAGGTTCCTCGCATCTTCTTCCCTCCACGAGTCCTGGGGAAGAGTACATCCATTATATCCTTCTCTGTTTTCGATTTCTGTAGAAGAGTGCATAGCGTCTCCTCGAGTGGGTAAAAGGGTACGATAAATTGATTACAGAAATTATTTCATTCCGAAATATTGGATGATAACACTGAAGGACCTCAATGGAGGTCGATATCAAGTTGGTATGTACATATATATCAACGAAACTTCTTTCATGCCATCTGTTACCATTGAATTCCGGATTTTGAGATGAATCATGCTCATATGAAGCAACATTTTTACTAAAATTATTCAATTTGTTATTCAAATCATTCATTCGGTTTTTCAAATGCAAAAGTTTTTCATAGTATTGTTCATCGAAACTTTGAATTTTGCCCAAAGTTGCCTGAAAATTTCCTTGTTAAATTTTTTTGTTTCTCTCTGAAGATATTTGCTGATTTTGTTTCAAATCTGAAATAATTTTTAGGTAGATTGTAGATTGTAGATAGGTCGTATAGGCTGGGAGACCTCTCGATCACTGCGACCTAGAAGATCTATTGTGATTACCCCTATCTAGTTTTGGTCCTCTAACCCTAGACTTCTGATGAATCCTACAATTCTCCTGACGGTTGAATTTTCCACCTCAGCAGGGGTGAGATAGACCAGTTCCAGGTGGTTCAGCCTTTGGCGGACTAATAGTTCACATGAGCAAAGTGTGTGTTCCGCGGTTTCAGTCGCATTGTTGCAAAAGCAGCAAGTGTCAGTCTCCGTCAGGCCCATCTTTTTGAGGTGGTACCTCCGAGGGCCGTGTCCTGTGAGAAAGCCTGTGATCAGCTTCAGCTCTGGTTTGCTGAGGCTGAGTAGCTCTTTGGCTTGGTTCTGCGAATGGTTGATGAATCTTTTCGCTTGTCGTTGACCTGGAGTTGCTCTCCAGTAGTAGACATTTTTAATTTCTTCCCATTCGCTGAGTTCTTACTTTAGGTGACATTTGCTTATCCCACAAAAGGGCTCAGGACCAAAAAGTGCAGATGCTGCACCTTTTTTTTTGCTAGGCGGTCAGCTGCCTCATTTCCTTTGATTCCTTCATGCCCTGGAACCCACATAAGTGTGACTTTGTTGTCCTTCCCCAGTTGCATAAGTGTTTCAAAGCAGTTCCATGCGATCTTTGATGTGAAAACGAATGATTTCAGGACTTTTAGTGGGGCTTGGCTGTCTGAGCAGATACATATGTTGGCACCCCTCAGACCTCTGCTCAGGCACCCTTGAGCGCAAAGGTTGATAGCATGTATTTCTGCTTGGAAGATAGTGGAGGAGTGACCTAAGGCTTCAAATAGCCTACATCCGGGTCCATATACACCTGAGCCTGGCTGGCATTATCTGTACTTCTTGTAGAATGACCATGTGACCAGTGACAATACCTGGTCTGGCCAATTCAGTGGAGTTCAGTCTGTATGCACTGAGAGCTGCAGTTCTCTTGATAAATATATGCAAGGGTAGTAGGTCATGCATAGCTTCCATTGCTGCAGCTTAAGTTGTGCTGTTTTTTCCTTACTTTTGGTATTTATCACCTTATTTTCAGGTAATAGTTCTGAATTTTGCTAACGTTGACTTTTGCATGTGAATCTTTCTGCTAAAACTTATTTTTCGATTCTCTTATTTTTTCTTTCATCTGTTTCCTGAATTCTTCACTCTCTTCCACTCGTAAACCTTGAAATTCTGAATATTCTTGCTCTGAAACTTCGATTCTCAAGTCTATTCATTTAAAATTATGTCCAAAATGGATTTCATTATCTGCAAGTTCTTCGTTTCATGTTTGTTCTAAATTGGAATAAGGTTCTTTTCGATACTCGATCAGTTCATCAACATATAATCTTCCGTTCTGAAGTGTCGTATCTGATAGAAATGCGTTGAAAAATATTTTATTAAATTTGAATACCCCGCAAATTATGTGGCCTGAACTTATATTCCATGTCGGCCGCATCATATTCTGTTTCTATACAAAAAACGTCAAAACAGCAGTGTCAAGTTCATTTAAGAACTCTAGTACTAATCAATGTGTGATGATGTGATCAGAGCACAAATTGAATTTACGGCTCAAAAGAAAATCCGTAGACCGCCGTATTCCAGCGAAACTTTTCAAAGCCGTTTAGTTTACTCAAATTACAAAGTCCCTCAAAGATCCTGAAAACGTTTCAGAGGTCTTAAAAAGCAAACGCCGACGTATTATGCATGTACATTATTTACCGGCATAACGCTTTGAGGATTTCTATAAATCCTTTCTCGAAGTTCTCTACTCTTTTCCAGCTTGTATCTTTTTCGCCTCGAGATTATATACGGACAGCTCAAGCGTACCAGCAAACGTTCGCGAAAACTCGAATGAAATCTAATGAGAAAAAAATTGTGAATATACCTGAAGCTTTAACAAGAAATGGACAGCAAATCATCGAATGAAATCAGTTGAGAACACAAGCACTTTTCAAATCTTTGGATTTTTCGTCAACGTTACTACCAGAAAGAGAAGTGATGAGGAGCATTTTCTCTGAACAATCAAAATGAAAATCAAGATAGAACCTATTTTAGGAATGTTCTGAAAGTTTGTTCTGCCCATGTCCCTAAACGCTGATGAGTATTCCACCTCACCAGAGCTGATAGAATCTCAAGAGATCAAATTCAACTTTTCCTCAAGTATAGTCAAGCATGTCTGGGGATATGCTCGACACTTCCTGAGATTACTTGAAGTCCAACTACGAAATAGACTCAATACCCAAAGTGGAATGGAATATCTGAAACGCACAACAATGGTAGATTTCGGGAGAAAAACAACTACTTTCCTGGCCAATCTCACGAAGGATTACATCTTTCCCAAATCTATGCATCGACTCGTATGAACGAATCCTCATACAAGTGATTGTTTCCTGAATGCCCATTGATTTTTATTTAGCCAGGCCACGCTAGACACCTACAGGCCTGTTTCGAGCTCTTTGAATCTCATCAGTGCAGGGCAGTCTCCAGCCAGCAGTCCTAAGGCCGCCGACTAAGCGTAGAATAGCCAAACAAAAATTAAGTCTGCATTTATATTTCCTCAGAGGAGTCCCCCATAGACAATATGAGAGCAACGACATCTGAGTAAAACAGAAGGAAAGAAACACTCCAAAATCAAAATTCCCAAACAGGAGTGGCTGACGTGATATCAACTACGAAATAGTCACAATGCTGAAGGTAGAGTGAAATATCGAATAAATACAAAAAGTTATATATAATATAATTGCACTAGAAGAAGCTCCATTTTGCTATCAACAAAACCACAACGTTTCATCGAAATTGATGGAAGACAATTGAGAAATAAATAGAAGAAAGATTTTTCATGGAAATATAAATACCCTGTATCTTGAAAACGTAGCAAGTCAGGATACATATTTATATGAACTTCAGTTCCTAAAATATCACAAGAAATCACGTCTTGAATATTTTTTCGGTGTTATTCAGATACACCTTGGAGAAGCGTTTCTCTTCAGTTCTGTAAACTAATATTTCCGTCGACCTCGTATTAACGACTAAGTTTAATGTATAAGAAATCGTTCATTAATGACCCCTATTAATGAACGATTTGTCTATTAATGTACGATTGTTTTATAGGCAACCAAACATACACCGCGTGCATTCATTGTTTATGCTATAATTAGCGGAATCTGCATTTAAATCGAAAATATGGATTTCATCGACGATTTTCCGTTAACGGGTTCGCCTTTTCAAGTTTCTGACACGATTTTAATCCCTGTTTTCTAACACAAGGAATTTATTTCCTATGTTGATCATTTCGACAAATGTCAAATGACACTAATGTCAGTAACAAGGCTACTGGGTGATTCTTAGCAGTTTCCAGATGGATAATGAATTCGCGAACGAAGTTTTCTTCATTGCAGGAGAAATGAGAAATATAGTCGACGGACAAATTTTGTAACCAACTTGTATATTAAAAGGCGATTAATTATCTCGAACATTAACGCGCTCGCTTCGCTCGCACGTTAAAATATCTCGATCATTAATCGTCCTCATTGATACACTAGTTGGTTAAATAACTATTTTCATTTTATTTGTTCCAGTTGCTTGTTCGACAGTGACGGTGACGAAATGCCAAGCTGCCCTTCGCACCCTCCAAGCGTTCCCTTTCTTCAAGCCGACCTGCCTCTGTCGAGAGCCTCACGTGGATCCCGATTGCAACTCCTTCAGGGACTTCCTCTTCGATCATCCATGCTCTTTTGTCATCAAAAAAGGTACGTTAAAAAGATCCGGAAACTACAAGGATAAGTAAATAAGTTAGTTAGAGGTTGATCATTATTAGACCTGGGAAAAAATATCGATCTATCGATGAATTTATCGATATATCGATATATCGATAACTATTGATGTATCGATAACTATCGATATATCAAATCAAATCAAAATAAGCTTTATTGTCCAAGATGAAATCTTATTGACAAAGCAGAGTGAAAATGTGTATATAAAGATTGGAAATACATTGTTGCAATACAACATAAAGTATACTCATAAACGTCAATACAGATAGATATAGAATGAGTCACAAGAATAAATTAACAAAATTAAAAAAATGAATGAATATATAGCTAGCACAAGAACATGAAGATCAATAAATTATCACAGTAATATTCATTCATATCATGATATGCTTCAGTGAGAAGCAATACTTCCAGAGCTCTTCTGAATTGTCTATTATCATTTATTTCGTTGAGATCAACTGGCAAGTGATTATATATTTTTGAATCTCCATATATTGGAGAATTCTTTGTCAATGTAGATCTTGGGATTGGAAGATGAATATGGGAACAAGTTCTTGTATTGTATCTGTTAGCGGAAGTCATGCACGACATCTTTTTGGAGCGCAATGGGTTAAACGCTTCCATATATACGGAGGTGATCGTGTGTCCCAAACGTATTTCAGGACACATGTTTATAAGAAATGGATAGTACTATTTCATTCCCAATAAAACATGCTTGAGTACATAGAATTTTGGATCACCCTATACAATAGGCGCTTCTGCCACCATCCATTCAACTGGGAAAAAAACAGCGAAATTAGCTTTCCGAGTCGAAAATGTGAAACGTAGGTATATCGTCCAATCGAACATACTATTTTGGTATCAATGGTATAGTTTCTATGGTCTTTTTGATTTGAATCATATGTATTTTTCAATCAGAACACTGCTACGATTGCTGAACACGCTCCGGATATCGAAGTGCTGAATCAGGACGTTGATTTCCAACTAGATTCTACTGAATACTCGTATAACCTTGGGAATACATGCATACGGAAGAAAATGGCAAACATACGGAGATAATTATTCCCATGATGTAGTACTGAATATTTCCAAATTGGAGATAAAGTTTAAAACAGCGCTTTGTATCTTCAAATCAATATACAGTTCACAAAAAACGGCCAGGACTGTAACTTTTGACTTATCCGAGACAGGGTTCCTAAAATTGGTGGGTAGCTCATTAATTGATGAAACAATTTGTCTTATATCACTTCCACTTTCACCGGACACGTCCCCAACTCTTGATTTTTGAACAGGACATCCTGTATTGTATTTCATAATTGATGAGGAATTATCATGACGAATTCAACGATACGAGGTTTGATAGAGTTATTTCAAACGATCACTAAGATATTTGCGTTCGTGGTTTCCATATGCCCAATGGGTATGACTTCGCAATATCAAAACGCCTTTCTCTGTCAAACTCATTGAGCATATGAAAACTTGTAACGCGAATATCTGAGTGATCGTTTATCAAACCCGGTATCGATAAATTCTAGGGAATGAGACAAAAATATTCATTATTCATTTGTTGTTTTCGTTTTTCACTATTGCACCATTCAATTAATGCTGTGTATTGCTTCTCATACCTCTCTCGAGACTTCGTTGGCAATAAATCATCTGTATCGCACCTGTAGCTGGAAATTTTTCATCGCAATTCAACTGAATCAAAAATGATAGTAACGCTGTGTCTGTCACTGTGAAAATTAATACTAACTAATTTGTGTTTTGATTGACATGACCACAATTGTTTTCCACATCAGATTTATATAGCAATCAATCATTATTTCTCAATATCTCTCCATTTTCACAATAACTAATAGTTCAATTCGATGAATGATTTTGTACAAACTTACTGAATACTGCAACCAAATACCTAGAATTTTCATATTTTGCGAGAATAGTATTATAAATGGTTTTCCCGTACTAGTGTGGGAAAATTACACTTCCCAAACTAAATTGCGTGCGGGTAAAGAGTGAATCACGCTCGCTCGTAGAGAAAGAAGTTATAATCTGAATGGTAGTGTTGAAATGGAACTCCGAAAGGGTGGTATCACGTTTCCAACCAGTGCCGGTTCTACCAGTGGTCTCTTGGGTACTATAGCACCAGGCGGCAAAATCTTCAGGAAGGCTAATTGAAAATACAACTGCACATCGTTTGTTTGAGAGGAGAAATACGGTAGAAAGTTCAAACCAGAGAGAAAACTGGCGGACACAGTGTTTCATTCCAAGTTGCAGATGTGAAATTTTTCGTCGTACTTCCACCTACAAATCTTGTTCTGAATCATTCGACTTTCTGTTCAAGATAGTGTCAGCACAGGATGAAAATTTGATCAAATGAACAACTAAACTACAAAATATGTATTTTAAGGATCTGGACAAATTTGTTTCTGACTGCTAGACTGGAAAAAACATTTTTTCCTCCCAGATACTGAAGCAGAAACTCCTATCATGTAATTTGACAATTTCTACACGAGAATAATGTAATAGGATAGCTTCTTCTCCCAATATGAATATTCATTTTCGAAATTTTTGAGGTAAAAATTTTGTCTCAACTCAAACAAGATCTATTCAATGAAACTAATGTATAGAGCTTGTGAACAGTGTCATACATGAAGTCTTGCATTGAATCAAGAAAACACATTTTTGTAGTGTAACTTCATGTTCCTTGGCAGGTACTGGTCTATCATCATTAGATTCTTCTTATTTATTCTAACAAATACCTATAGGATTCGTATTTTTGGTAAAGATTAAAACCTGTGAGGAGAAAAAAAAACATGGTTCTTTATGGTGAATCAGTTGTATGTTGGTCTACGAAAAAGCAACAGAGTGTGGCAGTATCAACGACTGAAGCTGAATATATGGCTGTCTTAGCCTCTTGCAGACAAGCAATGTGGATATCTCAGCTGATGAAGGATTTGGGTCAAGAAGTTTGTCCATTGTTGCTGTGTGACAATCAATCAACAATCCATCTATCAGTAAATCCTGTTCTACATTAGAGAAGTAAGCACATTGATGTGCACTACCACTATGTCAGAGAACGAATTCTTAGACAAGATGTCACTTCTGAAGAAAATGTTGCGGATTTGCTTACTAAGCCACTGAAAAATGAACAGTTTGTTCATCTTTCATTTGATCAAGATGAGCCCATCTATACACATATTTAAATCAAGAATCAAAAACTTCTTATCTGAGTAGTCATCAATGTCATAAACTGGGCGTCAATTGAAACGTTAATAGTGAAATTTGGCATCAAGTTTGACTTCTTGTAATTTCTAAAATATTGAACGAATTTTGAATTGCCGCCCAGATTCTGAATGCCTTTTCCATCGTCTTTCGAACCGTTCCTTACAGCTTCTTCTAAATTGATCAGGATCCATGATACAGGGTGAAACAAAGTTACGTGCATTTTGAAAAAAAATTCTCCGCCCCGCCATTTTATAAATAGCAACCATACCTCGGGACGTTTTCGAGTTTTTGCCAAAAACTACTGTGGTTTCCAAAAAATAAATTTTTTTAGCATTTTTTTTCAATGGACTAATTACCTGTATCACCAAAACGATGAATCAGTCTCTTTATTGTCATGACTGACTTATTGAAAATGGTACTTAAATGAGTTTGGGTATATCCTAATCGTCGTAACCTGAAATAATAATTATCTGTACTGAATTATAGTTTATATCACTATAGTGATCTTACCTAATGATATTTTCCATTTCGACCCGATTTGAACGAGGCATCTTCAAATTATTTAGGACCCGAATTACACTGACGTTTTCATGAAAATTGGCAATTGATATAACCTCTATGCATACCTACATTGTTTCAACAATACGCTGTTATGAAAACAAGGTATCCTTGTTTGTATTTGTTGATGAGATGTGTTGATTTACTGCTCACTAAGGTAGAAAACTTTCATCGTAGACTGCGAAGTAATAAATTATTGATTGTTTTTGAGTAACCTGGTTTACATATCTGCTCCAACGATTTCCTGCAATGCATAAAAGCATCCATTTATGGAACTTCTCTAAAATTAGTCCATTTAAAAAAATGCAAAAAAAAATGTTTTTTCGGAAAACGTCCCGAGGTATGGTTGCTATTTATGAAATACCCGAATAAAACATTAGCATTGTGGTCTTCTGACAAAATGGGGGGGGGCGGAGAAATTTTTTTCAAAATGCACGAAACTTTGTTTCACCCTGTATCACGGGTCCTGATCAATTTAAAAGAAGCTGTAAGGAACGGTTCGAAAGACGATGAAAAAGGCATTCAGAATCTGGGCGGCAATTCAAAATTCGTTCAATATTTTAGAAATTACGAGAAGTCAAACTTGATGCCAAATTTCACTATTAACGTTTCAATTGACGCCCATGTTTATATGGCAATGGTGTTCTCGATAGAAATATACATTTTATATTCATGTTTATATATATTATATACATATTTGTAATTTAATTCAATTTATTTCTGTATATTGTATTTTTTAAATTGTATTCATCGTTTTATAATATTTTTTATATATTTTTTTTGTAAATTAGGAATTCCTTTTTGAAATAAAGATTATCATTATTATTATTATTATTATTATGTTTATGAAGAATTCAGATTGAGGGAGGCTGTTGCAGAAACAATCTCCATTCATCATATTTTCATCTTCTTTGATACATTAGGTATACAGTTGCTATGATGTTGTTTTTTAGTTCTTTCAATATGATAAAAAGGTGTCACATCGTTCCATAATAAGCAATCTTTGCAGATACACAAAGAGTACTATTAACATAGGTGCCGTTTCACTATATATCACTTCAAAAATGTATCATGGGAAAAGAATCCAAAGATCTGAAAGATCAGGAATATTTTTGAGTCTGATGGGCGCCCCTCAATCATAGCACCAGGCGGCAAATCACCTCAAACCGGCACTGTTTCCAAACGCAATGAATTTCCCTAGATCTACGGATTTAATAACATTGCCATTTTATTCCAGAGAAAGACCCTTACCCGGTGGACGCGCTCCCGACCTGCAATCATGCTCTCTCTGTCTGCCAGCAGGAGAACAAGTGCATCAAGCTCTACGAGGATTTCAAGACAGACTGCAAAGTGCGAGATAACAGATGTCGCATGGATGACAGGTGAGTGAGATCCCAAAGCCGACCACGATTAAGGTCGGGTCACGCGATAACGTATCTGCTCATGGGCAGGTGTTTGTAATTTGGGGATGGTTTGAGTCGGCATAATCGGGGATGAAAGGGTGACACTGTGGCCTAAACTATTACGTCGAGCCACCAGAAGGTTTTCGATTTACAATTCAGATATCCATCCAGAGTGTTCTCGGAATTATGATACTCATTATGAAATATCGTGCAACTCATTAGGATACATTATTTCAAAAATTGTAGTATGAAATATTTGGACAATAATGAATTTATCTATGTTCATACAGTGTGTTTAATAATTCAGTACGAAGATTTCCGGGACTTTTTTTTCTGGTTGAAATAAGACTTTTTCGTTCATGAATATGTATCTGCAAACGCTAGGTTACCAATGTATAGAGCATTTGAATCTCAAGAACTCTTTGTTTTCCAGTACTATTTATAGAAAGTCAAGGTTCGTTAGGTATCTTATTCTTCAGATGAAGTTTGGATAATTATTGTAATTGAGATCACAAACTGAATATGCAGCGTTTTTCGTTCTCATTGTTATGAGAGGTTTCTTCCTTTCCTCGAAGATAACAATTCAATTCAACGAATTGAAAAAATATACTATTTTCTGTGACAGGAAAACATTTTGAGAAATAATAAGATCCTTCGCCAAAATTTGAATATTCGCGACTCCGCCTAAAATTACTCTAGAAAAATAATGATGATACTTCACCAAAACATTAAAATATGCGACTCCGCTGAGAATTGAAACTCCGTGTAATATTAGATTATCATATCTTCTGAGCAGATTAACTGAAGTGAGCATCCTAATATCATCACTATTATATAGGTCGCGTGCACGATGACAGCCCCTGGAGGCAAAATATTGATACACAACCTCATTTTTCTGTGAATTATTGAAACTTAACCCCACTTTTTCATTTGGTTACAGAGGAATCAAAGGATTTACAATATTTTGGCAAACAAATCATGTTCTTTGCGCTATTCATCAATTCGAGCATGCCTTCGCATTGTGTTGTTGTACAATGCACAAAAAATGCATCAAGAGACTAAAGAATATGATTTTTCAGGTGAATAGTAATCTCACATAGTTATCATTATGAAATGTTGTCATTCCTTATTAAAATTCCTTCTGCAATACAAGCTGATACTGCTGATATATTGAAAATGTCTACAACACACACGATCGTCAGCATGTCAGACCTGTCCTCCCGATTGATTGCATGAATCCAATCTTCTTGCATTATTTTAGAAATTTCAGGTGTATTTCTATAAGCTCCTATCGCAGAAAGGATTCCGATGAGAAATCAGAGAAATGACCAGATTTCAATAATGAAAACTATATGTTAGTGACTATAGTTGGTACTTACTTTTTAATCATAATATACCGACCGGATTACTTCGTCTTCCGCTACAGATTTTGTGCATTTCAAAACAGCATAATGGCATGAGCGAATTGATGAATAGCGGAAAAATACGATTCGTATACCAAAATAGTTGTGAAAAACTATTTCGATCACTTGTAAACAAATAAGAAAAGTGAGGTTGTGTTTCAATGTTGTGCCTCCAGCGTCGGTCATCTGACAGTTCTTGCACGCAACCAATGCTCTGGCGAGTTCATGAGAAGTCATGTTAGGTAAGGTTAGGTTAGGTTCAAAAAAATCATAGTGATCTTCCACCAAAACATGAATATTCGCGACTCCGTCAAGAATTGAAATTTTGTATAATATTGGATTATGATATCTTCTGAGCAGACTAACAAAAGTGAGCATTCCGAATATCATCGATATACCCTGTGAAGTTCAAGAGCAGACAGATTACAACAAAAGTGAACGATCACCTCAAATAAATAATACTTATCCTTCACCAAAACATTAAGAACCGCGACTCCGCCGTGAATAGCGACTCCGTATAATATTGGAATATGATATATTCTGAGCAGATTTAAAATAGTGTGCATCCTAATTTCAACACTATAATATGACCTGGCCAGTTCAAGAGCAGTCAGATAATAGAAAAAAGTATCGATCACTTCAAAAAAATAATGATTCTTCACCGAAACATTAAGATCCGTGACTTTGCCGAGAAAAGAGACTACGTATTATATTGGATTATGATATCTTCTGAGCATATCGACAATAGTGAGCATCCTAATATCGACACTATAATATGCCCTGGCAAAGGTCGAGAGCAGTCAGATTACATAAAAAGTTATCGATCACTTCAAAATAATGATAATCCTCCACCAGAACATTAAGATCCTCGACTTCGTCAAGAATAAAAACTCCATATAATATTCGATTATGATATTTTTTGAGCAGATTAATGATAGTGAGTATCCTTATATTAACTCTATAATATGCCCTGGCGAGTTCAAGGGCAGTCAGATCACCTCAAAAAAATAATACTAATCCTCCACCAAAACATAAAGATTCGCGATTCCGCCAAGAATAGAAACTCCTTATAATATTCGATTATGATATCTTCTGAGCAGATTACCAGAAGTGAGAATGCTGATAATACCACTATAGTAAGCAATGCCGAGTTGAGAAGCTGTCAGATTATAAAAAGACCGATTTCAAAGAAATAATATTGTTCCTTCACCAAATCATTCAAATCCGCGACTCCGCCAAGAATTGAAATTCGATTATATCTTAGACAACAGAATAGGGGAATTCTGAAAATAAAGCTGTAGTATCCCCTGACAACTTCAGGATTGGTCAGATCACGAGAAGACTCATCGATCACATCAGAGGCATAATACTTCTCCTTCGCCAAAGTGCCATTACATCGAAAATCTATGGTTTCATCAAGAATATCCACATAATATTCGAATATGATATCTTCTGATATGATGAAGTTACTAATATTGGGGTTTTTATCTCAATGTGAAGTTATAATGTGATGAACAAATACGGGTGACTATCGCGATTATTTTGTTCGGTCCTTCAAACTTAATGAAATTAATAACTGATGATTATTCTGTCAAAAATAAAGTGCATTATATCTATTGGCAAAAATCACTCAGTTCCATTTGCAACTATGTAGACATGTAATATCAGATGTTATGGTTGGAAACGAAATAATGTTTTGAATGTCCCTGGAATTTCAGTCAAGAATCTCATTCACTAACAAGTAAAACCAACTTCTGTTGAAAGATTAGTGAAGGTCGACCTTACTCCGGATCTTATCCCATCATGAGACTGAGAATTACAGGATATCCCTTTTCGTGGGAACCAGAACATAAAAAAATCTCTGACCTTCCGTTTCAGTAGCGCGGTTTGGTGGAAAATAAATACCAATGTCAGCTGTCATTGAAAGCAATCAATACCTGACCTAGGATTTTTCTCACAGGAATAAAACCAAGAAGACAAACCGATGTTTATTAAATTTTTTTGACAACTATACTTGATGCATCAAAATATTCGAGATATGCTCAATAAACACGGTGAACCCTTTCTTCAGGGAGAATGAAGATATATGACTCGATGAAATATGTTGATATTTCAGTATTGATAGAAAAAAAATATACCACACACCAGATTTTCAATACATCATTTTCTTCCAGGGATCTCTGCTACCAGGCATGGACCAACCTGAGGAAGAGCCCGATGTTCGGTTGCATTTGTCCAAACAATCAGATGAAGAAAAGATGTGATCGCATTTTCAGCATGGTCAATCACAATCCGTGCGTAGGTGAGTCGCAAAATGCCCCACTCTTCCCAATTCATTCCACCCCCAATTGATACGACAGCGGCGACTCGATACGGCAAAAAAATAATAACCAAAAAAATCTTGAGAGGACGATTTTGGATGAGGAAAGAGTAGCTCCGCAATGGATTATACTCGCTCATCTAGGGGGTATAAGAATCTAGCAAGATCAAAATTCAACAAACATTACATTTCCTCGTATACAGTTTGTTTCAAAATTCAGTATACAAATTTCGGGGGTTTCTTTTTTCAGGTCAAATTGAGATATTTTTTCGCATAAACCCGTGAACATTGGCGGTCATAGAACAGAGAACGTTGAATTTTCAAGAATAGCATATTCTTCTATTCATAGCTCTTATAGTTTCCGAGATATTCAGATCAAATTTGAAGAGAGGTTACGTCTAATAGTTCACTTCCACATGTACAGGAATCTATTCTTTCTACAGATGTCAAAAGATAACAATTTCTGCCCATTGACATACACATAAATTGAATTCATGTGTGAAAACACACACACATACACTTCTTTGAAATCAACTTGTTTTCATCTAAACTGCCCGACACATCAAACGTAAAATCGCATTTTTTCTATAAAATTTGAATCATTATAAGTTTCGATTCCCTCAACCGATTCCCAATTATTCCTCAGTTTCTGAAAGCTTGTTTCATTGACTATCGAACCTATGAATATAATCACTTTATCTTTCCCGGATGATATTCTACAGGATGATAATTAAAGCTGTGCATTTTTCCAAAAATTTCAAACGCCTCCCGTTTGAGAGAAAAATTTTTCTATATTTTCCTGGGGGTCAAAAACATATTGCTCCATATGTTTTCTCAATACTGTGGAAAATTTTCTGGGATTGTCGTACGCGTTACTGAAATATTCATATTTTAATAAGGTAATGCATAATTTGATGCTCTAATTTCTATTGACTTTGTGTTTCTGTCAATCTGGTTCGAATGGTGGTCAAAAATCTTGAAATGATGCATGATTGACCCATTCCTTCAAATAGGGTGGTCCTCAAAAAACAATTATGACATCAGGTAATAAAGAAGAAACTTGTTTTACCGAGCAAGAAAATGTTGAAGCAGGAAACCGTTTGAGAAGTTTTCTGGCGATCAAAGCGTGTAGGAGAGGTTGTCATCGTCATGTCAAGTTGCTACAGAATCTGTTGCAAGATCAAACCACTGGAATTGTTAGAAAAACCTGATTTTCTGAGCGTCGTTCTAACTTTGTGATAGATTTTCATAAGATAATTTCAAGACAAAATGAGGTAGCCTGAAGAAATATACAGGATGTCATCTGAATGAAAAAAGTTGCTGACACCCAGATTTCTTGCTACCCTCACCACCGCAAATTGTTCATTTTCAATATGTATATTAAGCGAGTTGATCACATTTTCAAGATGGTTCCTAGTATTTACTGCCAAATAGCAAGATCTTAGATTTGCTAGGTTCTTTATAGTGTGTCGTTGGCAGATTTCGAAAGACGATATGAATTCCGATATGTTCTGTTCGATTTTTGCTTTCTCTTGTGTAATTTTCAGGCATCTGCGACCATTCGATCGAGAAAAAATCAGAATAATTTACTGTAATTCATTAGACTCAATTCAGATTAATGTCGTTCCTTCATTCAGTTAAACATTGTCAAAAGCATTCAAATTTGGTTTACCAAATCAATAGTAATCACCACAACCATACAACCAGACAAGCAGATCATTTTTCTGTCAAGAGAATTGGTGAAATTGGTGATATTGGTGAAAAATCCATCTATCACAATGGAATGATACAATACAATTCACTACCAAATAACTTGAAGCTGATTAATAAGATTGAGAAATTTGAAAGAGAATTCAAGAAACATCTATTCCTGTAATATCGACATCTTATTCCGTTTTTAAAGTTTTCTTGTACAACTACTCTAGTTTTCAATTGAGTACCTAACAGCTGAGTCAATTGAGAATCATTTCCATTTGAACTTGAAAAAAAAAGATTCTTTTTGAGTGTGAGTCTTATTTCACTGTATTCTTTATTTTATTTTGTCCAAATATATTTTTATGTATTCACTATGTTCCCTGCTATCAACGAATGTTGTTTCTTGGGAATAATAAAGTTGATTGATTGATTGATTGAGAATATTCCATTAAAAGAAGTGTATGTAGCGAAAAAGGACCCCTGAATAAATATCTTCCTATAGATTGTAACAATCATTCGACATGCTGATAGAGCTGTTAACAAAGAAGGCCTTGAAACTTCATCATACAGTAAGTTGATCGGCATATAAGGAAGTGCTCTTGGACACATATTCACACTAATTTATAGGAAAAAAATCTCATTGTGACCTGAAAAATATGCCCCTGGTATCTTGATAGTGAATTTTGAAGCACTCTGTATGTATTGTCTGCAAAAATATGTCTTTGATATACTTTCATCAAGAAGAATTTCAGTATATCCTATTAACATCAAAATTTCTCGAAAGAATTCACAAATTCCGAGATTTTAGATATTACAAGTTGACTATACTTGAGGATACGATATTTGTAGATTTCATTGAAGTGAGCTTAGAGCTTATAGCAGCTACTGTATCCCCGAAATTTCTCACAAATTCCATCGACGGTCGATTTATAGCGCCAACGTATAAAACTCTAATAAAACCATCCATAATCCCCCCATCGAACTTTATCGGCTGTTATTACGCGATCACAATAAACTTTTATTAAATCTTTTGTTCATTGGCTTTATTGGAAATGATGCATGATACCGATCGAGATTCGTCACGTTTTTTTGTTTGTTCCCCTTTTTGCCTGCATGAAAGGATTTCCAGAGCTTGTGAAGCTACAGCACTTTTCATCTGACGGTATAATATGTGGCGACCCATGAGGTAATCAAAATGGAAAATTCACTTCAACTTCAAACGGTTCATACTGAGTATAGGTACCGGGTGTCCCAACTCTATTTATACACGCATTTTCTGAAAACGAGTTATCCTATCAGTGTTCTGAAACATCTGGCCCTGCGTCAAACCACCTGTCATCACACACCACGAACTTTTTTTCAAATAACACCCCTTATAATTCTGGTATGTTTGAATAGAGCTCTTCAGCTCACGAATATCCGTACTACAAAAAAGGGCTGTAAGATACATGTATAAAGGAAAATTTCGCAATCATTGCAAGCCCTTGTTTCAGGCTCACAACATTCTCACATTACCATGTATCTTCATCCACGAAACTGTATGTCTGATACATAAGGAATATTCTGGAAACGTAAACACTGAAGCACGTTATAACACTAGAAATACATCCAGCTTGAAGCTGCCTATCACCAATTCGAATCTCACGAAGCATTCGATCATCTACATTAGCAGGAAGATGTATAACCATTCACCATTAGCCATAAGAACTATTCCTCTACTCAGTAAATTTAGAGAGGCCGTGAAAGAAATACTAATGACAAAAGCATATTATAATCTCCAGGAATTCTTCGACGATATCACTATTAACTAAAAGTACGCAACAATTTTTATTTCGATGAGGCATTTTGATTCAAGTCTTCATTTTATTTATAAATATATATAGAGCTACATTATATTATATTTAGGTTCCTTGCTTGACCATACACATTGTTGTGTGTTATATTATTTCAGTTATGTTTGTATTGATTCAACTTTTGAATGTATACGTGTGTTTTCTGTACTTCACATTGTTTTTATCTTTAATGGCGTATCTCATTTATTATGAGACTCTGAATGAATATGTATCAACCAACTTTGTCGATGAGAAAATTGTTTTTTTGACAATAATAGTTATTTATGCAACAAGTGCAAAAAGTGAATGTTTATTGCACGAGTTGCATACAACATTTTTTCTACGTTCATGCAAAAAGCAAAAAATGATTTATTGAGGTGCGGCACTAGGTACAATTGTGTTAATTGTCAGAATTAATTTTTGACTGACGTTTCTACAACCACAGTTGCAATATAAAAAATGTTTGTCATGATGACAGCACGTTGAAGTAGAATGGAAGATGAGTGCAATAAAAACTTTATTGCACTAAGTGCAATAAAGAACTCTTTTTCCACGAAATATAGTTCAATAAAGTTCTGCTTTTTGCATGAATGTAGAAAAATTATATTTTTGATTGATTGATTGATTGATAGAAAATGTCAAATCATCAACTTATATCATGTGAGAAATTCCGTCCACCATCATCATTAATCTAAGGACGGAATCAGACGACTGATGTACAGGGTGTCCCACCTAAATGTGTCACCTTCCTTATCCTCGTATAATTTTCAACATATTTGCCCATTCAAGAACGTTCCTGTAATAATTTTTCACGATGTTTTCGAACTTGTGCTCACTTCTTCATATCAACAAAATACATGGTTGATCCAAATCAATGTGTTACATAATCTAAGGTTTCAATTGACAGTATTCGAATCGAATGAAAATCAATATGACTGTTTTGTCACATTGAATTTGTTTATTGTGTTATTGCATCCCATTTGAAGTTTCGATTGGGTAAGATTAGAATATGAAGAAGTGTTGGGAACATCAGAGTTCAAAAACGAAATTGTCCATTGTTTTAGTGATTAGGTACTTGGGTAACACAGATCATATACGCATGTTGAATTGACAGGTTTGATTCATTGATCGAGACAGCAAAGGTATACAAACTCATGGATGTCATGAACTGGCACCATGAAAATCAATCTTGCAGATTCAACACATTCATAATTGCAGTGGATATCTTATGGACACCCTCAAGATATCTATTGGAGGATATCAATGTCGAATCCTGCGATAGATATCTCATGGATGTCAATTTCAAATCCAGTAGGAGAACAAATAATCAGATCTATTTCCAAAAAGCTTGAATATATCTTCGGACACGAAATAAACTCATGAATTGACACTATCAAAAGCAATCTTGCAAACTGAACACATTCATAAGTGCTGTGGATATCTTATAGATATCCTCAAGATATCTGCTGAATGATATCTATTTCAAATCCTGCAATGGATATCTCATGAATGTTCATTCCAAATCCAAGGATATCCTGGCCAGAATTAGACATATGAAGGATATTCATAGGATATCCTGTGTTATCTGGGTATATGCGAAAAGGTCGTTTGTCAACTAGTAGTTTTAATCACCAATTTTTGTGCAACACACTTCCTCATCTAAGACCGTTTTTTCCAGAACATTGATAATGTCATTCGATTCCGAGAAAATGCGTGTCTAAATAGACTTGGGACACAAAAAAGTTCTTTGTGGTTAAGAATGTAGGGTTGAATCCTGAGGTGTACATATAGGGAGTATCACATAGAATGTTCCAATACTGATATTGGTTCTACTCTAGAGTATGTGCATAAAATATGTCTGAATCATCAATAATTTTGTTTTATTCTCTGTTTGAATCTTGAGTCACATTCTTGAGATCCTGATGATTCATTGTCATAATTGCATTCGGAAGATTGCTCCATTCACATTATAGGCGCCCAATATGAATATTACTCTAGTGAACTATCATTGCAAGCTGACCGAAGCCTCAACTACTTTCGAAATTTCTACATGTATGTATCATCAATAATTCTGTTCCATTCTCTGCTTGAATCTTGAGTCACATTCTTGAGATCCTGATGATTCATTGTCATAATTGCATTCGAAAGATTGCTCAATTCACATCATAGGCGCCCAATATGAATATTACTACAGCTAGCTATCATTGCAAGCTGACCGAAGCCTCATTCCACTTAGTAGTTGTCTTCGTTATATCATGTTTCAGTTGGTAGATTTTGAATAGCTAGATCTCAATTCAATTGAACATTTGGAGGATATTTTTAGTGAGCTATTGAGAAGAATAGATGTGAGGGTAGCGAATTTGGGAAAGAAAACAAATATCCCGAGAACATTATTGAAAGAAAAATGGTTTTGACATCATCTGGCGGATCCGACAATAATATAGGAAGATGCGATTATAACTAGAAGTACTGCAACTGTATAGCTAAATCAAAGGTGGATAAATGCTAGATCACAATCCAATTGAACTTTTGTACGATATTTCAAGTGAGCACTTGAGGAGCATAGATGGAAAACAATGGTTTTGATAACTTCTGGTAGGATCCAGAAAGAAAAGAAATACCTATGCCAATACAGGGTGTCTGTAAAAGGTCTTAACAAAAACATACCACATATTCCCTCGACCAAAATAAGTCGATTTAAGTAAAATTACCTCAGTACAAAGTTGCATCGTTTGGGCTCCAGAGGGCCTTGAAGTTACAATTTTTAAATCGTTTTTCCCATATATATTTAAAACGGCATATGCGATTTTGCTTAAATTTGGTAAATTGATAGAGTTTCATGTGTCAAAAAAATGGTGTTGAAATTTCGTCCGACAATAACACATAGGCGTAGAACTCGATTTTTTAAATAATTGCAACTTTAAAAATTCTACGCCAATGGAATAAAAAGAGTTTGAGTATGAAAATTAGATTGCGCAACTCATTTACTTCAAAAATGGTACTCCTGATAAGACTTGATTACTCTCATGGTTTTGACGAAATTTGCATTTTAGTAATTTTAGAACATAAACAATAATTATTAAAATACAAACTTTGTCAAAACCATCAGAGTAAATCGAGTGTTATCAAGGGTTCTTCTTTGTAGTAAAAGAGTATTCAATCCAAATTTCATACTCATACCCCTTTTCTGCCATAGGCGTAGAACTTGATTTTTTGAATAATTGCACCTTTAAAAATTATACGCCAATGGCAGAAAAAGGGTTTGAGTATGGAATTTGGATTGGGTACTCATTAACTACAAAAAAGTACCCTTGATAACACTCGATTCACTCTCATGGTTTTGACAGAGTTTGTGTTATAATAATTATTGTTTATGTTCTAAAATTACTAAAATGCAAACCATGACAGTAATCAAGTCTTATCAGGAGTACCTTTTTCGAAGTAAATGAGTTGCGCAATCTAAATTTCATACTCAAACTCCTTTTCTTCCATTTGCGTTGAATTTTTAAAGGTTCAATTATTTAAAAAATGAAGTTCTACGCCCATGTATTATTATCATCCAAAATTTTAACACCATTTTTTTGCCACATGAAACTCTATCAATATACCAAATTTCAGCAAAATCGCATATGCCGTTTTGAATTTATATGGGAAAAACGATTTAAAAACTGTAACTTCAAGGCCCTCTGGAGCCCAAACGAACCAACTTTGTACTGAGGTAATTTTACTTAAATCGTTTTATTTCGGTCTAGGGAATATGAGGTATGTTTTTGTAGAGACCTTTTACAGACACCATGTATATCTAGAAGTACTGCACACTCAAACTTCGTGAATTTCTGACGTAATTAATTCCATAAAGTACAAAGGTACTGTGAAAGGGTATCTTTCTGGATATTCTCCAGCTATTACTATTCTGACATCAAAATGAATTATGCTCATTCATTTTTTTGAATTCTCTATAATCAGTCATGAAAACCATGAATCCTCCTCAGTGGTGAGACTATTCAATAGACCATTCAGTAGAATCGCTTGTAACCACCTTTGAATGAAAACAAAGAAGTAATGCATCTCTATAGTTCCCGAGATTGAAAGAAAAAGAGCAGGTCGATTCGTTTATGGCAATGAGCCACCCAGTATTCGATAGGACCGACCTATTTGGCTCCTTTCCAGAGATGGAAATCGGTCGGGTTTGGCCGTCGTCGCATACTCGCGAGAAATACAAAATAAAGTTATGTAGGTACCGGTCAATATCGAAAGGTTATCTGCGAACTAGCTCTACGATGGTCAGTGACGTCACTTCGAATTCTCACACTGCCCAAACTATGACAACAAGATAATGGGCCGGTTTCAGTGAAAACAATCAATTCATTATTATGGTGGAATAGTAAAACATCCTAAAAATTCTGGCTCTCATAATATGAAATATAAAGTAGTGAAAAAAGAAACTCAAAATTATTTGAAGTGACACAGGTGGAAGTTAAGTTCATTGTGGATGCTCATAGCTGTTAGCAAATAGTAAGTCTTCGCAATTAGTCAGTTTCACTTCATGTTTGCATACAAGAACCCAACAACAATAAACAAACTGTCTTATCTACCTTTAAACGGATGACCGGAGTTCCATCCCACCAATGGTCAACTTGTAGTTTTCAGAAATAGTTGAAACATAACTCTGCTAGTACATTGAATAGTAGACATTGTTGTATTCGAAAGATATCAACATTTGGAAATTAAGTACTGGAAATTCGTTATTAAAAAATAATTGAAACAATGTCTCAAAGGTTGACAAGATCCCAGAACATATCTCAGAATTATTCTCAAACTGCAATCAAGGTTTCAAAAACTACCTCACAAAGTAAAAAATATCCTACAATGAATACAAGCGACGAAAATGAATTTCTTAAACTCAAGAAGGAAATAGAACATCTGCGAAATGCACTAGAATTGAAAGAAAAGGAAGAGTGTGATAGGATAGAACATTACGAAAAAGAAATTCAGATTCTAAAAAAAGATAATGACGACAAGGAGAAGTATATCAAGGAACTCAGGAGAAGAAGTAAAGATTTTGAAGACGAAGCCTGTGAAGCAGAAGAGGGTTTTGTACTCGAGACCCAAAAACACCGACTTACAATAAATGAACTTAATAGAGAAATAAGACAAATGAGAGATAACACTAATTTACTACAAGGGATAAATAAGGAGAATGAATCAAAAGTGAAAAAACTAGAAGAGGACATAAAAGAACTAACCGAAATGAGAAAGAGTATGTTGACTTCAATCGAAGTTCTCACCAAGGAAAATGACTTATATTCTGATGAATTGAAAAAAATTAGGAATGAGTTCCATAAGTTCAAAAATGAAGCACTTGAAAAACAGAAAGAAAGGGAAAAAGAAAATAACGAACATGGAAAGTTAACAACCAATCTCGGAGAAGAGATTATTCCACTGATTAACACCAAAAAAAGTTTTTTGAAGAATGGCAGTACGAATATGAAGATAATGATACTTGCTGATCAACAGGGTCGTAATATTGACAAAATTTTCAAATCGAAGTTGAAAAACTGTAATACTGTGTCGATTTTGAAACCAGGTGCCCATTTTGAATCTGTGGTTGAACATATCGATAGTTTATCTGGAGATTTCAGTGAAAATGACTTTGTTATTGTTGTAGCAGGAATTAATGATTTCAAATGTAATAGAATACCTAATGTAGAAAAAATTACTGCTAAAATTAGCCTCTGCAAAAATACTAATATTGTAATGGTATCTGCGCCCTTTGGAAAATTTGATGAAAAGACTGAAAACAAAATTTCCAATTTTAACTTGAGACTACAAAAATCAATTATTGAACAAGACAATATTTTCTTCATGAATTTGAATATAAACAACTCGTTTTTAACCAAAAAAATTATTGTGAACAGAATAATATCAGAAGTATGTTCTTCTAGCAGTGATAAAAATGCGAAGCTCAACAAAAATATTGTAGGTACCAGTTCTTCAAATAATCTCTGTCAAACACCTGATACTTCAGTAATGAGATCTAATTTTCATCAAAAAAACTCAAATTGTACCAAAAAAATTACAAAAAACTAGTTGAAGAAGACACACACCGGCAGTGTTTTTTGTTATATCTAAATGCTCAAAGTCTCCCTGCGCACTATGATGAAATTTATAATTTAATTCTTGACATAAAACCCCCCTTTATTTGCCTATCTGAGACGCATGTAACGGATCACATATTCGATTCTGAAATTAGTTTTGCAGGTTATAATAATTTGAGGGTTAATAGTGACAGTAGACATACTGGAGGAGTCCTTATATATTTCAGAAAAGATATCAAAATTAGCAATACACAATGTTTGGCAGTACCAAAAAAATATTGGCTAGGTGCAGTTACAGCATTTTATAACGGAAAACACTACTTGGTGGTGTGCCTATATAGATCGCCTAGTGGTAATAATTGTACAGAATTTTTAAATTTTTTCGAAAGTTGGTGTGAAGAAAATTTATATGACCAAAAAATGATGGTGGTGGTTACTGGGGATTTTAATATAGATTGGCGAAAGAGTGCTCCTGAAAATGATAGATTGAAAAACATGATATCTGATATGGGATGTAACAATATTATTAATGATATAACTCATCCAACTGAGAATGGGGGAAGTTTGATAGATTTGGTGATAACCAATGAACAATCTTTTATTGATTCAGAAGTTATGGAAACACCAAAAATATCAAGCCACAATAATATTATTTTGTATTGTGGTTACTGTTCTAATGGGAAAAAATCTCTAGAATTAGAAAGTAGAGGCCGAAATATAGACTTCAATAAAATTAATGAGAAACTATCCAAGTTAAAATGGAACTACACAATAACTGACATAAATGAAAAATATAGAGACTTCTTCAATAAAATATATGAGATTTATGATGAAACAGCACCAAAAAAAATAGTAAAGATTTATCCACATTATAGAGAATGGTATGATAAAGAAGTGAGGGAAGCAACGAAAAATAGGGATGACTGTTATAAAGAGTGGAAGCAGCGGGGAACAGAAGAACTCAAACACATTTACAAACAAAAAAGAAATATAGCAGTAAAAACTATGAGGAGGAAAAAGCGAGAATATTACGAAAGAAAAATTGAGGAAAATAAAACAAACTCGGTTGAATTGTGGAGGGTAATGAAAAATATTTGTCCGAGTAAAAATGAGAATCATATAATAAGGGAAATAGAAATAAGTGATAATGAAATAATTAGCAATGAGAATGGTATGTCCAACAAGCTGAATAATTTCTTTGTGGAAAGTATCAACAGATTAATAGATAATATTGATTTAGCAGAAATCGACTTTCCGATTGCATCTAATTCAAATCTGGGGGTTACTTATAATTCAATAGAAAACTTCTCACTATTAGATCTCAAAGAATTAGAAAACATTGTTTTTTCGTTCAAAAATAAGGGAAGTCCAGATGACTTGAATGTTGCCTTTTTTAAAAATTGTTTCACAAACCTTGCAGAACCATTACTGAATCTTATTAATACTTCATTACTAACAGGGGAGGTACCCGATGACCTGAAGATTTCTACAATCATTCCTGTTCCGAAGAAAACAAACTCAAATAAAGCCTCGGATCTGAGACCAGTGAACATGTTGACCTCAATTGAAAAAATAATTGAAAAGGCAGTCTATAATCAATTAGTGGAGTATATTGAGAATAATAAACTGTTGAGTAAATATCAATCAGGGTTTAGAAATAAACATAGTTGTGAAACAGCAGTTCAGTGTGTACTAGATGATTGGAAAATCAGCCTAGAAAAAAAAGTGACTACGGTTGCAGTATTTTTGGATCTGCAAAGAGCTTTTGAGACAATACACAGAGATAGATTATTACAAAAATTAGCAGCAGTAGGAATAGATGGGATAGTATTGAAATGGTTGGGAAGTTTTTTGAAGAACAGAAAACAAAAGCTTAAGATAAATAATGAAGTATCAGATGATATAGAATGCGAACAAGGAGTACCTGAGGGAAGTGTGCTGGGCCCCCTGTTATTTTTGATGTATATCAATGATTTGCCAGAGGTGGTAGGTGAGAGTTCAGTTCATCTATTCGCAGATGATACACTGATTTATTTCTCATGTAATGATCACACAAAACTCACAGAAACTATCAACACAACTTTAAAATCTATTTACAGTTGGTGCTGTGCTAATTATTTGAAGGTCAATGTTGAGAAGACAAAGTACATGGTAATAAGTACAGAAAAACGATTCAAAGTTTTTTGTAACCAAAATTTCGAGATTATGCTAGGTCCTGATAATGTGGAACGGGTCAACCAATTCAAATATCTTGGGGTTCATGTGGATAGGAGATTACAGTTCAGAGAACATGCCAACTTCATTATAAAGACGATAGCATTCAAAATTCAGTATCTATCTCGTTGTGCCCCATATTTGACAAGGTGGGCAAACATTTTACTTTACAATTCATTAGTGCTTCCGCATTTTACTTATTGTTCTACAATTCTATATCTTCTGAAACAGAATGATCTAGCTCGTTTACAGAAACTCCAAAATCGAGCGATGCGCATAATTCTAAATTGCCCAAGACTAACACCAATAAGAGATATGTTGAAGCAACTAGAATGGTTACCAGTTATTCCTTTTCTCCTCTACCAAACATTAATCCTCATTTTCAAAATAAGAAATAAAATTTCTCCAACATATCTACAAGAAAAAGTTTTATACAATGACCAGATCCATGGATACAATACAAGATCTAGATCTAACTTCCATATTCAACAAGTCACATTAACACATACTCAAAATTCTGTTTTTTTCAAAGGACTTGATAGCTATAATAAGCTGCCAGAAGAGATCAAAGATTTAACATCTTTAACATCCTTCAAGACAAAGTTGAAATCATATTTTCTCAATCAATGAAAATCCTAGTAGCCACTTCCTCATTTTGTTAAGATTATTTTAATATTCAGATAACGCCAATGTACATGTGTTAGTATGTTTTAAATTATTTTGTGTATTTATCAAATATTTTTTTTTTTGATGTGTATAGATGTGTATATATATATAAATTATGTGTAAATATTTTTTTTGTGACAAGTGTATGAATTAACTATATACCGATCTCATTGTGACTATTGCAATGACATGAAAATGTAAATTAGCCAAATTGACTAAATAAAGGATTTATATATTATTTCAAACCCTAATAACACACCTATGTCCCATGGATATCCTTGGGACGTCCTGTCGGGACATTCAGGACGTCCATAGGACGCTCGAATTTGGTTCCGTGAAAATCCATTAGACGTCTGTGGGACGCACAAATGTCCCACTTGAGGACCAACTAGGGACGTCCTTGAGGGATGCCCCTGGGACAACTATCGAATACCTACAGAGGACATCCTTAGGACATCCATAGGACAACCAATCAGCAACGCTGAAGGATATAAATTGGATGTCCATAGGATGTCCCAGAGACGTACGAATCACTCTCGAATTTGCATTTGTCTGGGTCCCTCTGGGACCAGATCTTGCATAACTGATAAGGACATCCAGTTGAGTTGATGGTCCGTAGAAGGTCCCCAAAAAGTTTTCCAAGGATGTCCAATGGACTTACGTGAAGGACATCGACGAGGAGTACTTATTATAGCTTACGAGCAATCATTCGTCTGCGAGGTGTAAGTTAACGTCCTCGTAGGGACAACATATTGAAAGTACCGACTGGGACGTCCATAGGAAGTTATTTCTAGGACATTGAAATAGTACAGTTCATGTACCAATTGGGACATCCGACGGATATCCCTAAGGGACATTTGAAGGATGTCCCTAAGAGACATTTCGATTGTTATACGATCCTGGAAATATTAAAGGCGTCTGTGCAGAGATATTTGAAGGAATGTACCATCAGGGACATTTCATGGTTGTCTAGAAGGGACACTATATGAGATCTGAAGTCATGTCAGAATATGTACTACTCGGGACATCCGATGGAAGTCCCTAAAGGAACGTTCGAAATCATATCCCATCGGGGACATGCCAAGGACGTCCTTGCATGGACATTCTTCGATATGTACCACGTGGAATGTCTGAGGAATGCTATTTCTAGGACATTCGAAATAATGTACCAGCTGGGACATTCAGTGGACATCCTTGCTCGGACATTGGATGAGATGTACGGGATGGGACGTCCCAAGGACACTTATTCTTGGTTCGGGACATTCGGACGTGAATTGTACCAAATAGGGACGTCCCTAGAACGTTGTGTGCTATTAGGGAAGTACTAACCCTAACTAAACAGGTCAACATTGATAACGTCGTGGTTCAAAATATAGCCTGAATTCGAGATAGAATACCCCACGAATTTCCTCACCAATTTGATATCGGTTTTCACCGATGATTAGCCTCATCTCTTGCCAGTTTGTTGTGGCAATATGAAACTTCTGTAATTCCAGATGACATTGCTACAGAGTGATAATTGAATGAGCTTCCTCTCGAAACGTCCTCGAGATTTTCAAATTCAGAGCTTTGATTATTGTGTTATGAATATTCATTCAACATGATGCATTTCTTCGACTACCTCAGAATTTCCATATATTCGTGCATACTTGTTACCATTGCATCTTATACTGATCTAGCACCTACAAAAGGACAATTTCCTCATAGTCATTCAGTGTGAAGTTGAATGGAGTGGAGATAGAATAACGCTTGAATGATCATTTCTGCATCATCTTTTTTCACAGGTTGATTCATAAAGAATTTATAATATCTGACTTGCTGCTTCATATTCGACGTATTTTGTTAAAAAAATAGCTTGACTAACTTATACTTACAATAAAATTATCGCTATTTTGATTTTCTCATGTCACAAAAATCCTAATTGCATATTGACCTTCATTCCAATATGTGAAGTTTCTTTTATATTTCCTCGAATAAGCCTCATGGGGACTTTCTGTTTTCATCTTCATTAGTATGGAAAACATTTTATCGAATCTATGGTAATTCTGCAGCCTCTTTCATATTTCCTTCTATGAGTCTCATGAAAACTTACTGTATTTATACATTTCACAATTTTCGACAATGACCGACACTATATTTCTTCTCCACTGGTATAATTTCAAATGGGCGAATTCTGTGTTTATGTAGGACAGTGAGAATTTTTTTAGTAATTTTGCCAATATGATCAGATGCATCCGTAGTGAAATGATTGGGATTTCCTAAAAATAATTATATATTTCATGAACACAAATATCAACTCCATAAGTAATTCATAATGTTTGTTCTACCTTGAGAATAAAGCAATATTTCCAATTCTCCATCTTCATCAGCAATGACACGGCGTTTTTTTCTTTGAAGATTTTTTCGTTTTCTCATACTCCTCGCAGTGAAATAAAACGTACTTCAAGAAGGAACTGCCTGGCATTCCACTGCATTATTATTATTTTTGTAGAATAAACGGATCATTTTAAATTCTTCATCTTCACTGAAACCCATATTTCTTCCGAAATTCTATGCAATGAACATAATTATGATAGAACGTTTTATTGATGACAATTTGCGTATGTGTTGTTCTTTCTTCATGGCAATTGCAATTTGGTGGAATAAAATTAAAACTAAATCTAAAATGTTCAACCTCGAATATCTCGAAAACGGCCAAATCAAAAATAATAATGACCAATATATTTTTGGAATCAGGAAGGAAGGATCTTGAATTTTTTCGAAAAATATATAGGGTGTTCTATTGAAAATAACGAAGTTGGTACCCATTTCTTTTTTTTTTTTTATCGCTTGGAGCGCTCGAAAGGGAATCCCTATAATGTTCAAAGAACATCGCGCGTTCCTAGGAAGGACAGGGACAGGAGGTAGGTATTGGAATTCTTTTTGAACTTTTGGAGATTATATGTTGTTAGGAATACTTCCACAGGCAATGAATTCCAGAGCCTAGCCGTTCTATGGATGAGGGAGTCTTGATAAAGTGCTGTTCGACATCTTTCGAGGTTGACAACGAGAGGATGTGCTGACTGGGCATGTCTAGTTCGTCTGACTGGTATTGCTAGTGAAGGGATGATAGCAGAGATTTCCGAAGAACATTTCCCGTGGAAGTATCGATAGAAAAGTGAAAGGTCGCCTACCTTTCTACGGTGTTCCAATGATGTCAAAGAGTGAGTGAGTGTGGCGTCACCCACCAGGCGAATGGCTCTTCTCTGGATGGAATCTAAGAGCATCAGCGTATGTTTTGGTGCTGAACCTCATATGTGGGAACAGTATTCTAAAACAGGCCGTATCTGCGCTTTGTAGATCATGAGAAGCTGTTGAGGTGTAAAGTAGCTTTTCGCACGGAACAAGAATCCGAGTTTTTGTGAAGCAGCTTTTGCGATGGATCTGACATGATTATCCCATCAAAGAGTGTTGCTGATGGAAATACCGGGCATAGATATGGTGGGCTTGGTAGGGATGGTGGAGCCAGACATTACAATATCGGGCATACTGAGTTCCGCCTTCCTAGAGAAAATGCAGGCTTGAGTTTTGGTGGCGTTGAATTCAACTAGGTTGTTTGTTTTCCAGTCTGTGATTTCAGCAAGATCTTCATTGACAGCATTGACCTGCCTGCGCCGTGAGTTCTTAGTTTCCTGGGAAGAAATGGGAATTCTGGAAGAGAACGCAGTATGGAGGGTACTATCATCTGCATAGCTGTGGATGGGGCAAGTTGTTACTCCCAACAGATCATTGATATGAAGCAGGAATAATGTTGGTGCCAAAATTGATCCTTGTGGAACGCCAGAATTGATGCCAATGGTATCAGACGATACACCATCCACCACCACGTGAAGCGATCTGCCTGAAAGAAAACTCGATAAGAGATGGCATAGCTGAGGTGGTAAGCCGTATGATGGTAGTTTGTGGAGGAGTCCTTCGTGCCAAAAACGACAGCTAGCAATATTCATTTGTTCCATCTGGTAAAATTTTCTGGAGGTTCAGAACAAACCCTACAACTTTTGCTCTCGAGGTTTTTTTTTATCTTCAAAGATAAACCCTGTAGAAGCTGTTTGAATATATGGAATGACCCTGTACGCCACTGGCGAAGGTATTCCGACACCAGCGGCGGGTGAGCGCGTGAAGTAAATCTTATTAACGGCGTCGGAATCCGGGATGTCCGAACGGTTTTATTGTTCCGGGCCGGAAGTGCTTCTCCAAGACGCCGAATCGATACGGAGAATGTCTCGGAATATAGGAAAAGTAGAAGAGTTATGACGGTCGCGAATTGGTTCGTCGTTGTTTTCATCGGCATCGGATGCATATAGGCTGAAAAGAAATGTTCTTCAAGTTTATTGAAAAAAACAAATCGCAGATACCTTGATGCAGTTTAAGGTTCAGGGGACTACTGGATGGGAGAAGAAAATACAAGGTGATTTCTAGAATCATGCAGTGAATTTATAAAGCGAATAATTGTATTCAAAGTTTTAACAAGTATTTATAGCATTGCATGTCATGTTATAGAGTTTTTGGGTACTAAGATTGATATTATTGAACGACGAGGTAAGCGAATACTTTTTTGTTTATGAATCAATTGATTATTGACAACTCCAAAACGACGATCTGTATCGAGTGATATATGAAAAATGTCTCTTTTATAGAAATGGTGAATCATTTAGACATTTAGTGAGACGAACATGAAAGCGTTGTCCTTCGTTCGGTACTAGGTGATGGGTTGTGACATCTTCCAAAATCTGTGTGGTATTCAGTTTGGAGTAAAGCACCTCAGGATTCACAGATTCTTGATCACATGGTTATAAAAGCGGATCTGAGAATTCTAAAGCAGAAATCTTGACCCCAGAAATGTTTTCTCCTATAATTATTGGATTATGAAGGGTTTCAAAAGTGTAGGTCTTCGATCATGCATGTAGCTTTCAACTCTTGTTTATACTTCATCATACCCTTTGTTGATAAGGTACTCTATTTCATTGAAACTTCATATCAATCATACAACTATCTTGCGAATTTCTTCATCGTCAGATAATACGCATACCTAGTGTATTCTTGCATAGATATCGACCAGAGATGTTTCGGAACTGATTCAAAATACCAAGAATGCAGATGAGACATTCTGCCTATCCAGTAATTCAACTTCATAATGTTCATAGGCTGTGGAAGAGTTCAAGTAAACAAACACTTGATAGTCCCCAATAGGAAATCTACTCTCGATAGCTCAATATTTCTCTTATTATTTTCAAACTGAGCACATATTCTTCAAGTCGTTCTAGGGTAGGTGGTATGAAACAGCAAAGACTTGGACTTTTATTTCAAAAACAATCGAAACCTCAGCAATGTACCTTGAAAAAATGGTTCTTGATTCTCACTCATTGTAGCATCTTCAAATCAATCAGGATATGATGAAAAGAGTTCCTAGTTATTCAATTTCAGAAACTTCATTATGCCATCCAATAAATCTTCTCCATCGCTGAGGAAAATAATTACGATCATTGAATCTATATCCATTTAGATACATCGATGAAAAACCATGCTGATCGATATAATACAATCACTAGTAAAAAATTTTGCCAAATTGAGCAAGCAACCTGTAACTTTCTAATTCCTGTCCGAATCTGGAGAAATTCAGATCGAATCGTAGATATATGTTTCGGAATGTTTCTCTACAAAGAAGCTCATGGCTTGATCATTATACAAGTGAATCAAATGTTACTCTTTCACCCTCAACTCCTTGACTTTTTATGGCAGAAATGAGTGATTCAACTCTCCATCATGTTTCGGGTGGAAGAGTAATCCTATTTTAACACGATGGTCTCTGATTCATGTCAATATCTTTTGTTTTAAGAGAAGATACAATTGTTTTGAGAAAGTATGAATTATTTGCATTTTTATTAACAATAATTCAGAGCCATTCTCCAACCTTCTGCTTCATCATGTTTGATATTGAACTGATATACTTTGCCGATTTTTTCTAATACAATGGTTCTTGATTCACGTCAATATCTTCTCTTCAAGAGGAGTGCCAACTGTTTTGAAAAAGTATGCAATTTTTTTATTTTTATCAACAATAATTCAGAACCTATAGCATCTCAGGGATGAACTCTAGAGGCTCATTCGCCGCCGACCGTAATTAGCAATATACTATTCAAGGCTCAGGAGCAATGATTCGTCTTTCAAAGAGAATTTGAGCAATTTGTCAGACTGCTTAGGAAATTTGATCAAGTCCGTGCCACGGCGGTTGAATACTGTAATTCAAGCTCATGGGAGGTATATTCGCTATTCACTACATCTAGGAGGTCTGCTTTTCGTTTGTTTCAAGTAATTCGTATTGGTGCTGGTGAGGGTAAAAAGTTTCAGATGTTTGTCGACTTGTAAATCGATAAGTTTTTATAGGTTTTGCAAATTCAAAATATCCATTTCTTCTTAAAACACTTGTATCTTCTCTCAAAGAGATGATATTGACGTGATTCAAAAACATTTATGTTGTGAGGGGATCACACTAGAATCCGAAATATAATTCAGCTGACTTTAATCATTCACTCCTGCCACTAGGCGTTAGGAAGTTAAGCGTCGAACTTAAAGTTAGGTCAACATCCCGAAACATCAATTATCGATTTGGCCGGAATTTCCACGGGAAATGTTCATCAGAAATCTGTACTGAACGGAAAAGATCTTCAATAATTTTCGTATAACCTCCAAAAGTTCAAAAAGATACACCTCCTCCTCTCCCTATCCTCCCTAGGTACGGACGATGTTTCACGAACATTATAGGAATTTTCTTTCGTTCGCTCTAAGAGATTAGAGGAATTGAAACAGTTACAGGGCAATTTGGCATTTTTCCATTTTTTTTTTGGTGGTGAGTGAAGATCACAGAACCCACAATCTTTATATCTTACGACTAGAATGCGCAATCCTATGGTTTCATGCCAAATTTCTGAACAAAACAGGGGCACTGAAATACGGGTCAAATTATACTAATCTCAGACTCACATGGAGATATGGTAATACAGGACGGGAGAGAAACTACTGAGACGTAGGTCATGCATCTTCATCGGTTCGTTTACAAGCAACGAAATGTTGCCAGTTTTATCAGCTGCCAATTGTGACAACTTATGACTCATTGAATTTATCTCCCAGTCATGAATATCATTAGATCTTTGGCAATATCAATATTATTCTTGATTATTGTGATGCAGTGTTATGTTCAAGACCTATATCACATAAGAAAATATACTCGAGGTATCTTAAATCCAATTGCAAAGCAAAGTCTTGGGATACAGTCACTTGGAATGAGCATCAGCATCTGAACATTATTCCATTACCCAAAGGATGGTTTTGTTGTAACTAAATTCATCAGGGTGAGTTTTGATGCCTATCATGAAACCGACATTTTATAGGTATCTCGATTTCCGCTTCCAGTTGAATCTATTGAAAACAATGTCTCGGAATTTCTAGAGGATGTACTAACCTTGTCTTCACATGATGAATAATTCTAATCTATCTGAAATTGATTCTAGAAGGTCTTCGAGAAGTTCCAAAGAGGGCAGTCTTAGGAAATAGCTATTCGATTTAGGATATAATTGTATGATCATCTCTATGAGTGTTTTGTGGTACCTTCAATGATATACCCTATATTTTTCAGCCGAATGAAATACTCCTCTCCGGGTTCCAGTACAATGAGAAATGAAGTGGAACAAGGTTGTTGAAACGTGAATTCTATAAACAGTTGGATCATATTTCAAGGTCATATTGGCATAGCCTTTCAATCTCTATTTGAAGTGAAAAAAGTCTCTTGAAATGAACTCAATGATCTGATACAGTTGATGCAACTAAGATACTTATTCAAATATGTTAATTGAATTGGAAAGTGCAAAGATAATAAAATGAGGAATGTCCTCATCTTGAATATCTTTTTCATTTATGCAGTGAATTTCTCTTTTCAAAACTAAGACCAGACATGTACAATGCAAAAAAAATAGCAGCATTTTCATTTACTCACATCATCCACCGTTGTAAACTATACACTCATCTTCTGATTTTCCTGAAAACTTTGAGATACGCCACTGGTGTGCATTTACATTTAATCATAAAGAATTTGCACGCCGCTACTGTTTATGGTTCACTTACAGTGTTGCAGCTAATGCATGATATGTTCGTCCGCCATATTGGACACGCATTCTAGTCGTAGGATATTATGAAGAGTTCTGTGGTATAGATCGATGGATCGACTATCGACTTATGAAATGACGTACCTCCTCCCCTAGCTCGACTTCTTGTTATATCCCCACCACCTAATAGTCAGTAACTTTGAGCATGTACTAGCACAGATAGTGGCACCAGCACCAGCACCAGCACGAATGCAACTGTAGATTCGCTAGACCCTCCTTCCAATGTGAGGGTCGCATCAGCTGAAGACGACCTCGAGACTGATGACTACGATACTGATGGTGAGACTGGTGAGAGTGTTCCTTCTTCGTTGGTGTACACCGATCGAGAAACGGAGGCCTCGTTTTTATTTGACTCAACTTGTGAGAAAGCAGACAGATTGTTATATTCTATAGTTTTTTAGTTTTTGAATAAATATACCTTTTGGACCTATCTCCTTTATTATTCTGTTCTCGTTACCTAATGATGCCCTCATGTGCCTACTCATGACATATTATCATTATTTAATTCACATTTACATCTACAGGAAGAACAAATTATAATTAAACTAGCATATACAGGGTGTCTGTAAAAGGTTGGGACATGGCTCGGCTATGGACTCCTGGGATGAAATTGAGTTGATTTAGGCCAACAACCTATATCCGAAATCGTCTCGTCGAGTTGGTACAAGGCGTTGAAGTTTTTTTTTTTTTTTAAAATAATTTTGCTCATAAAAAGAGTAGGCTGAGATCGATTTTCATAATTGTTGGCATGGCATGTTCTGTGACTGTAAGTCACGTTTTGAGATGTTTTCGATCATCATCAGTGACCTGCAAGTATCAAACAACCATGTTCCCGTACAAACTTGGTGCTAACTTCTCAGAGGTTAGACTGGAAACTGCCAGCCTTTTTTTTCCAGAAAGATATTCCCATCAGAAATATTTCTTGTATCGTGTTGATTCTTGATAAGTCTCGAGGTTCATTCGCAAATAAATAATTTCTGATCTGAGGCATCTTATGCATTTTTTTAAAAATGATCTGGTTGGGACATGTAATGGCTTGACTGTAGACTCCTGGGCTGAAAATAAGTTGATTTTAGCCAACTTACCTATATCCAAAGTCGTTTCGTTGAGTTAGTACAAGGCATTAAAGTTCTCACCTTAGGTCCTGAGTAATTATCACTGAATTTGTAACGCGAGAGTTCTTGTAAAGCCCAAGAGGACCAGCAACATATCAGTTTGTTCATGATAAGAATACATTGTAGCCCTGATCAATAAACAGTCCGACTAATTAGATTAATTTTTGAAAATGCGTAGGATCAGGTCAGGAATTATTTATTTGCAAATAAACCTGGAGACTGATCAAAAATCAACACGATACAGAAAATATTTCTGATGGAGATATATTCCTGAAAAAAAACTGGAAGTTTCCAGTCTGACCTCTGAAAAGTTATCACCAAATTTGTACGGAACATGATTGTTTGAAACACTTGCAGGTCACTACATGCCCATGCCAACAATTATGAAAATCGATTTCAGCCTACTCTTTTCATGAGCAAAATTATTCTTTCCCGAAAAAACTTCAACGCCTTGTACCAACTCAACAGGACCATTTTGGATATAGGTAAATTCGCCTAAATCAACTTGTTTTAATCCCAGGAGTCCAAAGCCGAGCCATGTCCCAACCTTTCACAGACACCCTGTATATATAGCATCTCTCCTTTTCAAAAACGCAAAAAAAACGAATATAATCAAACAATCAATACAAATCATAGGATTCCAATTTTTGTGTTAATTTCATCACTCGTCCACTTATTGTTCTACTGGAACCAGATATTTCTCTTGCAGGCCCAACATCTTCAGAAGACTCAGATTGGACCTGTTTATTTTCTAAATCATCACAAATATCAGATCGATTGATATGTGAGTTTGGTTCATTATCAATTTCATCAAAGCTGAAATCATTTGTTTGAATTTTCTTCAAGTGCTCTTTATTTCTTGCAGTTCTACCACCTTTTTGGGTTCCCACAGTTCTCCTTTTTTATTATTATGTTATCCTCCATATTATATACCGGGTGGCTACGGAAGTATTGCCTACGGAATATCTCAGTTATTGTATGAAGTAGGTTCGTGAAATTTGGAGCGTCGATATAATGACATGAGAGCTAGAATTTGAGCATATTGACATGTCGAAGTTAACTTCCGGTCCCACCGGAAATAACATCAACTTTCTTATTTTAAATGGAAACCCTATTTTTTTTTCTTTTCGCTTCATTCAGCATTCAATTCCCTTTCTAATGACATATCACAAGTTGGTATCTAACCAGAAATTAGATCAGAGAAAAATTATTATTGAAATTCACCGAGTAGGCCGTGGAAGCAAAATGAAAGCCAAAAAATGACTCTCTTTTATATCATTAGAAAGGAATAGTTATGCTGAATAGTACAGGCAAGAAAAAGTTGTATGTTCCTATTTGAGTTATGGACCTACAGAGTATTGTTTTTTTCCCATTTTTTCCAATATTTTTTTTGACAGCTTTTTATAACGCCGACGAATGAAAATAAAATATCACAGTAGTAGCAACTGTTATCAAGTTGCGTATGGTTTCCATAGCCAACTTTTCAATTTTTGGCATTCATTTTGCTTCCACGGCCTACTCGGTGAATTTCAATAATAATTTTTTTCTGATCTAGTTTCTGGTTAGATACCAACTTGTGATATGTCATTAGAAAGGGAATTGAATGCTGAATAAAGCGAAAAGAAAAAAAATAGGGTTTCCATTTAAAATAAGAAAGTTGATGTTACTTCTGGTCAGACCGGAAGTTAACTTCGACATGTCAATATGCTCAAATTCTAGCTCTTATGTCATTATATCGACACTCCAAATTTCACAAACCTACTTCATACAATAACTGAGATATTCCGTAGGCAATACTTCCGTAGCCACCCGGTATACTAGTTCAATCATAACTCGTTCTTCCTATAGATGTGAATGGGAATTTAATAAGGATATGTCATGAGACGAGAACAGAATGATGAATAACATAAATCCAAAAGGTGCATTTATTCAAAAACTATAGAATATAACAGAGATTCTATTCCATGAATCGATTCAAATCGGCCATATTCATTCGATATTTGGTATTATGTTTCTGGAATGAATCGGATAAACTCGATCCGATTACTTGATAGCTCAAGAGGAGTCAAATTGATACGTTTTGTCAATCTATCCTAGATCACAATTTTAGGTTAGTTCATCTCGTTCATGTGAAAGTGTGTAATCAACTATTCAATATTATTACTTCATAAATATAATTCATTTCCGATGTCGTTCAAAGTGAGAGATACCCACTGAGAAATGTTGATGACATTTTTTGAACAGCACACAGCACAGTTACAGGCCACAGGACGATTTTTAGAGCCTAATGGTCGTAGACTCAATAAAAAACTGTGAATCAGGCTGAGTCAAGAGTTTAATAGTAGGTGAGGCAAAGAGACTAAATAGGAATTTACTCGAGCTTCGTGGGGCCGTATCAGATTGTGAAGATTTGATGCGAAAATGAAAAAAGTTTTTATGATATAATTATGACCTTGCACTGGTGGAGAGAGCGTGTACAGGTGTTCAAAAATGTAAAAAAAACAGTTACAAAGAAATACTCGAGCTCATCAGATATTGAGAAACAAAAGCGAGCAAAAATTATTCAAATTGTAGAAAAAATCTGAATTGATGTTTCATAAAAAACAGAGGCGTTACGCAAAAAAGTTCTAGATGGTTAACTGTATAAGTACGTTCGATAGCTCCAAATATTGTGTTTTTAAAGTCTGATAGGTGTACCCAATTTCTTTTTAGTATTTTGGACATTGTAGGAGGAAATTGGAAAAACACAGCAAAAATCTTAAACCTAGAATATCGGAAAAGAAGTTCCCACGCAAATATTTTCACATAATATTTTCATCCTAAAAAAATATCTTCTCTCAGATGTTGAAATCCAGCTTCGAAAAACTGACTCACTCATAAACAGGGTATGATATATCGGATCAAAACCGATCGTCTAACTACTCTAACTTCAATTCAAAATAAACAATTTCAATGACCCAAAATATCCATGACATTTGAATTCGTCCTCATAAGTTTGTCTCACAAAATACTTTGTACTGTGCATTCATAAATTATAAATCAATTTTCATTTCCACCAGAATTCTATTGTTCAACATTTTCCTTCCTTCGTTCCCTAGAACCAAGGATTTCACAGGTTTTATATTGAAGGAATGGTTCCATAAGTTCATTCACATAATAATATAATGTAGTTTTGTTATCATTTTTCATTCGTGAATATTCTGTACAGCTCTCATTACAACCATTTCAGTTGTTAAAATTTTTAATGGACAGAAATATCATCTCTCTACGGCTGTAATTCAGTGAATTAGATTTTTTTGTTCCTTCTGGTGAATCCAACATTTTAAGCACTCTTCCATATGGTTTATGAATTTGTGAAATCTGAACTACAGTTCTCAACACACCAAATGGACCACTCATAATTTGACTCTATTTCGAAGACCTGTATTTTTTAAAAAAATTGACCGATCTTCATGCGGTTTTCGATATCAGATGTGATGTTTCATCGACTTCAAAGAGAGCTAGAACAATCTGAAAAAGTCCGCAAAACAAAACTCACACAGGGTGTAAAGTGAAACCATTACACTATGGTCTACATTTACAATGCTGCCAGAACTCGAGAAATTTTTTTCTGATCAAAAGTCACTCATATTATGATACACTGGGACCTCATCTCGGGACGTTTTCGTGATTTCTCCTTAATTGGCCATTGGAACAAAAATTCGATTTTTATTCGAAAGTCTTGCATTTCTTGATTTTTTCCTCTAGAACTCCACTTGAGCTGACTATTGGGAAGAACTGTTCTCATGTTTTATGGAGGATAATGAAAGACGAAAAAAGCACTCTTTTGGATCATACAGGATGATAAGGAACTAGGACAAAATCTCATTTCAGTGAAAAAAATCAAAAATGGTGACTAAAACTATGGCCCATTCGATCCAGTATATTCAGAAACGGCCTTCTCGATATCCATCATTCATATTAGACTACTAACTCGAGATGTTTTCGAAAATTCGCCTCTAAGTGAAATACAGGATGAAATTTTTCAATTCAAACTTGTTTCCTGATATCGATGATTTTCAATATTTATTGCCCAAGTATGAGAAACAGAGAATTGTTGTTCAATATACTGAGTGTTTTACAACTACGATATTACATGAGAAGTCTATCACAAAAAAATTAAATAGAAGTGAAACGTGATGGAAAATAAAATTTGTAACACTTTATATCAACTAAAACTATTCGAAAAGGGTGATAAAAAAATAGGACAATACAGGGTGAAAATTTTCAATTCAAACTTGTTTCCTGATATCGATGATTCTCATCATTTTATCAACGAATTTCCATTATTAATTGCCCAAGTATGAGACACAGAGCATTGTTGTTCAATATACTGAGTGTTCCACAACTTATCTGACAAATTACGAACTCTAGAAAACAATTATGTTAGAAGAATGTGGTGACCAGCATTATCTCCAGATCTGAATTTGATTGAACATGTGTGGAGCCGAATGAAACTTGACCTATCGAGAAGGCGAGGCACCCCAAAATAATGACAACCTTATCCAGAATGGGCGGCAATATCAATAGACTTCATCAACAACCTCATAAAATCTATGCCAAACCGATTTCATGAGGTTTTGTTGAATCGGGGAGGCCTACCAAGTACTGAAATTTAGGATATAGGACTTTCTAGTTGGATCTTCATAATGCTGAAGAATTCAATAATGTCATATTTCGCCAATAGAGCCCTTTTAGAATAGTTTTAGTGGATATAAAGTGTTACAAATTTTATTTTTCATCTCGTTTTACTTCTATATTTTTTTTTGTGATAGACCTCTTATGTAATATCGTAGTTGTGGTTGAAATTTGTCAGATAAGTTGTAGAACACTCAGTACATTGAACAACAATACTCTATGTCTCATACTTGGGCAATAAATATTGGAAACCATCAATATCAGGAAACAAGTTTGAATTGGAAATTTTCATCCTGTATTTCATTTAGAGGCGAATTTTCGAAAACGTCTCGAGTTAATGGCCTAATATAAATAATGGATATCGAGAAGGCCGTTTCTGAATATACTGGATCGAATGGGCCATAGTTTAAGTCACCATTTTTGATTTTTTTCACTGAAATGAGATTTTGTCCTAGTTCCTTATCGTCCTGTATAATCCAAAAAAGTGCTTTTTTCGTCTTTCATTATCCTCCATAAAACATGAGAACAGTTCTTTCCAATAGTCAGCTCAAGTGGAGTTCTAGAGGAAAAAATCAAGAAATGCAAGACTTTCGAAAAAGAATCGAATTTTTGTTCTAATGGCCAATTAAGGGGAAATCACGAAAATGTCTCGAGATGAGGTCCCAGTGTATCAGAAGATGACTGACTTTTGATCAGAAAAAAATTTCTCGAGTTCTGGCAGCATTGGAAATGTAGACCATAGTGTACTGGTTCCACTTTACACCCTGTGTGAGTTTTGTTTTGCGGACTTTTTCAGATTGTTCTAGCTCTCTTTGGAGTCGATGAAACATCACATCTGATATCGAAAACCGCATGAAGATCGGTCAATTTTTTCAAAAAATACAGGTCTTCGAAATAGAGTCAAATTATGAGTGGTCCATTTGGTGTGTTGAGAACTGTATATCCCCGATTTGTGGAAAGATGACTATATAACATAGGAAATCATTAATATGTTCTGCTCCTATTCTGGTTTCGTATCTTATCAGGAATGAAAAAAAATGTATACGTCAATTTCGAATTAAACTGAGAAATTGCGTGAAACATTGAATTCTGTCATGAGTTCATATGCCATAACTCCATATTCTTGAAAAAATAGGTCTCAGATTCTTCTCGTGATATGACTTGAGGCAGATATGAGGAAAATTATATACGTGAAAAATCTTTAATATTCAGTGTTCAGACCATACCATAATGCTTGATATTTTTCATTCCATTAAAACATGAAAAAAAAATCGATAAACTTGACACGCACATCAAGGCACTAGCGGTCGAGAAAATGAAGAAAACGCAACGTATTGTGTATGTTAATTATGATGGATTATTCATTCAGTTTACATTTCTGTGGGCTGTGTTATGTTCCATTTCCTACAGTGAGTAATTGTTACAAATGGAACCATTCCCTCTAAGACAGGACATTAATGACTTCTTAGTTTCAGTGTTATTCAAATTCCCTCATCTATAATTAATTAAGTAAACGAAACCATAATAATTGATGGAACATACCCTCAAGAATTGGAAGATGTAGATGCGGTCAGTGGCGGATTTACCGGTACGCTTAGTATGCTCAAGCTTAGGGCCCCGACCCTTGCAGGGGCCCCCGAGGGGCCCTGGCATTGCATGACATTTTTCCCATATCATTCGTTTGTATAGATGAAATAATGATTGAAATGAATTTCTCTTTTGAGCAATAGGTATTTATTTTATATACTTAGAAGCAGCGGCAACATTCCAAAAATGTTGAAAACCATAAGCAGGGTCCTGCTGATCTCATAGCGACAGTGGGCCGGTTAAGGGAAAGAAAGTTGCTTAAATCCGACAAAAGTTCAATAACTTCCTCAATATGGCATTTTGCAAACTAAAAAAAAAAACATGTGTCGTTTCGATTTAGATAAAATATCAACAAAATGATTTTCTGTTTTTTCATTACAATTTTTCAGGAACGGCAATTTTTTTTTATCTGCAAAACGTATACCGTTGAGGAAATAGTAATAATGTTCCTATGAAATCGGCGGGACCCTATATACTGAAGGAATGATAGACGTGTTTTTCAATGCAAAAATACTACATTGAACTTGTTTTCAACACTGCCATCAGTGACCAATTGAGGAGGAGAGCGTTTATTTTCAAAATTATCAATAATCAAATCAAATTGTGTACCTCATTCCGAAGAGTACATAACAAACTTTGGGGATGCTTTCCATCGGAAGTGATTTGATGAGCAGTTCGATTTAGAATGGTGCAATGAAAGTATTCGCAGATTCGTGAATCAGAAAATTGGAAGTGATATCGTAGTATGTTTCTCCTAGTAATTTCGTTACGGTTTAGTTCTTTCATTTTGAACGTATCTGATCCTAGTCAGTCTTATAATTACGTTCATTTTATTTCATGTGGCTCTGATTTTTTTTATTTGTTATTATATCCTAAACCATATCAATGAATGCACTTTTTTTTGTTCCTTATATCCTATATATTTTCATCATGCATTTTTCGCTTCTATTTGGTCAGAAAATGTTAGATGGGGAAATTGGTGAGAAGAAATAACAGGAGGAGAAAAAATGATGGGTAGGGGCCACAAGGGCCCCAAGAATTATCAAGCTTAGGGCCCCAGAAATCGTAGATCCGCCACTGGATGCGGTATTGCATTTAGTTGTCTGGGATATCCCGCGTTAGTTCGTTATAAGTTTGTACGATGAATGTATCTCCAGAAATGCCTACTTCAGGTGTCGATGGCTCAGTATCGGCGTCCAGATATCAATAATATTTCCTTCTGGAAACAGACGAGATTGCCGATATAGCAGTTTTTTATTTTAACAACTCTACTATATCCACATTGTTATTCATTAATTATCAGTCAGATTAGCTTCTGTTGCAAGTTTTGTGCTTATGCAGATTAAATATCATCATAATGATGTTCATAGCGATCATACCTATCACTACTACTCTCATCACTTGTACTGTGTGAACTACTAAACGGTCATCAATCTTTTCTTCAACTTTGATCGTCAATATCTTCCGTTAGCTAAAAGATATCCTGTTGCAGTTTTCGTTGGTCTATTGAGATTTAGTTTCTCTATTTGATCGAGTTATAATATGCTCACATTATATTTTCTATTCATGATATCTATTGATACTCCAGATCACGTCGACAGCCGTTCTTAGTTGTTCATCTGGTACTCGCGATTTCATTTGAACGTTTTTGGATTAGAGACAACCCAGCGAGCACAAACATCCCTGGGATGTCTTGGGATGTTTTGAAAATGTTGGCATGAAGATGTTATTTTGAGACGTAATATCGAGGGGTAAGTACATGGGGCAATCCGGTGTACAACTTAGGGGTATTGCGGGGCAATGCGAGGCAGTGTGGGGCATTGCGGGGTAATGCGAGGCATTGTCGGGCACTGCAGGGTATTGATGGGCATTGCAAGGTATTGTGAGGCATTGTTAGGCAATGCGGGGTATTGAAATAGCACTGAAAGGGCAATGTGGAGCAATGTTTGGGCCTAATTTGTTGCGCGCGCATCCGTTTCTGTTCAAGGTCACTATATTCAGTTCTATCGTTTAAAGTGATGCCTCCGTAGTCCGTCTACATTCTGATTGCGCCATTCAAGCTTTTCGCATCACGTCATGCTGTCATCAACTCCAGCTACAGCTATAGCTTTGGATTGGATTGGAATAGGATTCAACCGACTATTCGAGTAAAAACTACGATATAGATGAGAAAAGTGCATATGTGAAAATCACTTTGGGAAATTATAACATGATTATAATGAAAAAAATCATCATTATGCTGGCTTCTGAATGAGGGGTAGGGACGGATCAGTAACGATCGCATACAGTGTTTCAATTCTATATCCTAGATCTGTGCAAAAAAGAAAGTCAAAAATACCTGCTGACAATTCAAAAACTAAGAAAAAGAAAACTGAATGTATCGGAGATTCTTCAGAAGAAGAAAATGAACCAGATATCGTTCTAGACGATTCCACAGATGTGGAGGCATTCTACTCTTTGGGAGAAGATCCAGAAGAAGATATAGGATGATGAAAAAACTTGACGTTTTCGATCCCGAAATGGATGAATAGATAATTTATATGCAGTGGTATTTGATAAAAACTGGTATCTGGGACTGGTGATGAAAAAGAACCAAGACAGATTCGGGATACCAAAAGAATGTATTTTTCACGGACCACTTGTACTTGGGGAAAATTCTCTGTTTCTCCTAAAAAGAGCGGATAAAGTGAACATTTCCAATCTTTATTTGGAGTCGGAAAAAAGTTCATATCCAGTGTGATGTGCTTTAACAAAATATATATTCAGGTTCAAGCTGTTTTTGGTTCAAGAAAATCTCAACTTTGTTCTAGTTTCGAGAAAGAATTCAGAGAGAGTTTTTTTAATAACTATAAACTTAAAAAAATGTTTAATTTTAGTCGAGATTTTAGTACTGTTACCTAATATCTGGACTTATATGTATGCCCAGTGTTTCTGTTACCAAACTATGATCTCTGAATTAATGTGATACTCTCTAAAGAAGTACCTCTAGGAATAACTACTTAGTTATCAAGTATAGGAGAGACAAAATGTTCGTCTTAAGTCCTAAGTTGTTTTTGCGAAAAGGCGTGTGTTTCTATGTTTGTTTCATGCTCGACTGCTTGTTATGTGTGTAATTTCTTGATAAAATATGTATAATTATTCATAATTTCTCGTCCCATCAGATTATTGATTCACTAAGACATTAAAATGAATTTGAACTATGATGTAAAAGACTAAGTCAGTTTTTATATTTCAATATAGTCTGTCTCTCTTCAACACATGGAATGAAAAGAGATAGTTATATAGTGCACTAGGGGCATTGTTGGGCATTGGGGGCATTGTTGGGCATTGCGGGGGCAATGTTGGGCATTGGAGGGCAATGTTGGGCAATGCGGGGTATTGTTGACTGAAAAATGGGCATTGCAGGGTAATTTCGGTGAATTGAGGCATTCATTACCCCTTGGTGTACAAAAAATGGCTAAGTACTTACCCCTCGCGTAATATGCACTGACCAAAGAGGTCTTTGAAGGATATTGGAGTATTGTTTTTGTTCTTCTGTGGCATTTCGTTGTTTGCCTACTGAGAGGTATCCCTGGGATGTTTTGGGATGTTTTAGAAATGTAGGCATGAGGATGTTTTTTTTGAGGCGTAATATGCACTTCCCAAAGAGGTCTTAGAAGGACATTGAAAGTATTGTTTTTGTTCTTCTGTGGCATTTCGTTGTTTGCCTACTGAGAGGTATCCCTGGGATGTTTCAGAAATGTAGGCATGAGGATGTTTTTTTGAGGCGTAATATGTATTTCCCAAAGAGGTCTTAGAAGGATATTGAAAGTATTGCTTTGTTCTTTTGTGCCCTTTCTTTGTTTGCCTCACCACAACGTCTCATGCTTACGTCACAATACGATGAATTCTGATTTGTTTTCGATTTTGTTCTTCTTCTTCGCAATTGGCATTCGCGTTTGCAGCGTGTCACGCTTACATCACGCTGCTAACGAACAGAAAGGAATTTGGTGAAGTTTATTGTGTTAGAAGACTTATTTAGTTTGTAATAATGACCATCAGATGCAAGATGTGTTGTTCGGTGCCTCAGTGTAATCAATATATAAAAGTACGAATTTATCAATACACAGCTTCTCCGCAGTTGCAAAATTATGCATTGTGGAGAACATTTCGAAAATTGGGAAACCTATTTCCAATTATATGTCTGTGTGTAGTAAGCACTACTCAGAAACCGATTAAGAAGGTGATTTCATATCAAGAAAATATTTTTATATTCAATCTATTTTTAATGCATTTTTTCATTCAAGGGAAATGGAATCCTAATGCAAAAGGTCATTTTGACAAAAGGCTTGAGAAAAGTACCTCGGAAATGGTTTTTTTACAGCGATTTAATGTGCGCAAGACGCGTTGAGAATGTTTTGTTGTGTCCATGAGAAGGCTTTAAAAAGAACTAGGGAGAAGGTAGTTTTGTGACATATCAAGGACATCTCGATAATTGCCGCCTGCGGCGGACATTGGATGTTCTAAAATAGTTCTATTCATGTGTGAACAGAACATCGCAGTGGAGGTTCAATGTCTCGAAATCTCGTACTTTCAACATCTCTGAGATGTTTTTGTGCTCGCTGGGAAGTGACTATAGTAGACTCTATACCGACTATACTTGTCATTAGTTACTCACCAATCTTGCTCAAAATTTATGAAAGAAGTTTAAAAAAAACCTGACCTAGGGTAGGTCAGGTGAAGAACACCGTTCTCAAGATACAATGTGTTGAAAAATAAATTGTTGCACACATTTTTTACAAACATGCCGAAATCACTTGCAAAATTGTGATAAAATTTTATTACGATATGATCTGGAAGCTGTCACATCCCATGAATCTGTTTTCATAACTACTCTCATAGAGGACGCTACATACCTTTTTTGAAGTTAGATGTTTCAGTCCAGATTTCATGAGAACTAGAACATCATTCAATTGAACACCAAAAAGGTACTTCTCATAAAACTCAATACTGTGTACCATTTCCGCAATATTTTGATTTGAAAATAATGAAGTAATATATAGGGAGTGGCTGGTAGTGACTTCGGGTTTCTCTTTGTTTGTGACTATTGAAATAGGATCTTGTTTTCTGAGTGTTTCTTTCCTCACCAGGTGGCGCTCGGCGTCCATTTCGCGGACGTTGAACGCCTCGTGGGGTATTAAATGCTGTGATGCGTTTACGTTGGGTCAGGTTCGCACCAGATAGCGGTCAAGAATGCTATCTGGGACAGCCCTGCACTGATGAAAGCCAAGAGCTCGAAACACAGGAAGGTAACACTTGAGATTTCATCTGTCTATACGAATTATTGCATATATTTCGGTATATAGCCAGAAAAGCAGTTGCTTTCTCTCGATATCAACCATTTTCGTCCATTGCTAGTTGGAAAAGGTCATAGTTAGGCATAATACCCAATCTAATACATAACCTTATACCAGCAACAATTATCACTTCATCATACCCAAATCAAAATATTCCGAAAACGGTACACAGTATCGAGCTTTAACGGTACACAGTATCGAGCTTTACCAAGAATAACTATTTAGTGTAAAAATAAATGATGGTCAAGCTCACATTGAATTTGTATTGAGAAATCAATCCTCAAAAAAGTTATGTTTGAATCTACTCTGTACGCGCCCTCATGAGTGTAAGATATAACACATCCATAAAAGATTTCATCACAATGTTGCGAGTAGTTTTGACCTACTCTAGCAACAACACTCTTTATATGATAATATGAGACTCGAAATTGATCACATGAATGAATTCTTCCATTGCTCTAAAATAATAGGGCGTTTCATCGTCAATCTGAAAAGACTTAGAAACTGGAATGTGTCACAAATCATGTTTTCCATTGTGATCATTGTGAGCTTGAGGAATTGGAATTCATTTCGCGGCCAGAAACTATTTCACTTCCAGTCAGCTGCTTATGATCTATAAGGCACAGATCCGACCTGATCTGAAATACTGTTCTCATATTTGCAGTGCAGCACCCAAACATACCCGGAAGCTGTTGGATTCGGTTCACAAACTCACTCACCTGTCTGGAACACCGTAGAAAAGTTGGTGATCTGACTCTATTTTATAAATATTATCATGGACGATGCTCTTCTGACATAGCAACAATTGTTCCTCCCTTGGCAGTCCCCGCGAGATTAACCCGTCGAGTTGAGGCTTCGCACCCCTCGTGGTCAACTTGGAGACCTGCAGAATATCTTTTTTCAAAGACTCAGCGAGGCTCTGGAACACATTGCCAAGGGAGGTGTTCCCCGAGGCATATAACCTCCAGAAATTCATGAAGAACACCAATTCCTACCTTATTTCCCTTGGTTCTCACGATGTTCTCTGAACATTACAGGATATCCCTTTTCGTGGGAACCAGAACATAAAAAAAAACTCATGATGCGAGGTTGTCATGTCATCAAGTATAATCAATTCATCAAAAAGATTAGGGTCCTGACGTTGAATAAAACACGAGATATGAAACATAATATGAGGAAGCCATGATATTATAGTTCGTTCTCGACTTTTACGAGCAACCAGCATGTACAAATATCTCTTATACTCCATAACAAAATATCATGTTGATGTTAAAGACTTGGCAACAATGTGTTGAATGCTGAGAACTGAGAAGGCACCGTTCACAATTCGTACGCCGTGTTGTCTCGTTCACCCTCAAATGTCCTCGATATAGTGTGAATTTATATAATGATATTATCATCAAAACAAATGCAATGAGCCACAGCAGATGAGAAAATATTCTGGGACAATCGATTTTTTTGTCTAATAAGGAATAAACCCGATACATTACCGTGGCATTATTGTTGATTTTAGCACCTGAAAATCGAAAGAGAAATCCAAAAAAGAATTAAATTGAGAGGTATCTGAGTGATGTTTTTATTCATAAAAAAAGAATTCAGTCGCCTATTGTTTATTCCAGAATATTCTATCGAATTTCAGGAAGCGTTTATTGTATCTCAAATAATATTTCATGAGATACACATGACTATTCTGAAATATACAACTGGCGCTTCCTGAAGTTCTATTGACTATTGTGAAATTCAATTAACGCTTTCTGAAATTCAATCGACTATTCTGTAATACCATTGAAGCTTTCTGAAATACAATTCATGCTTTCTGACATACAAGTGACTATTATGAAATACAATTCATGCTTTCTGAAATACAAGTGACTAATTCTGAAATACAATTCACGCTTTCTGCAACAAAACTGGACAATGTGAAGTCGCAAAACTGTCGGAACACAGGATCGAAGTGACTTGACGACTCGATAAAAACGTTCTAAGAACGGACTCGATCGGTGTACCCCACCCAACACAATAAGCGTCTAGCTATACCAGCGACTCATCTTTTCTGCATAATAGTCCAATAAATAAAGGGAAAAAGTTAACATTAATTACGCACTATTTTCATCTTCCGGTTGGAAGTAGCTTTTGGTACCTCATTAAACATGAGACATAGTTTGACAGGAAAACGCGTGCGATGACGGGGAAAATGGCCCCAAAAGACCAGAAAAATAGGTTTTCAGCCAATATCTCCTAAAATATGGCAGTTAGAGATTTTCGGTTCAGATAAAAATTGAAGTTCAGTTAATTTTCTACAAAAATGGTCCCTATCATTTTTCTCGAAAATTCGCCCGGTTTCGAGAAAAACGGCACGAAGCGCAACTCGAATAATGAGCTTCTGTGTTGTATGCCGGAGATCACAGTCCGTGTATTTACACATCGGCAGGGACACAAATTATTCAATAACTTTGTTAAAAATGCATATTTTCTCATGATTCAAAGTTCATGTGAAAGAGAAATTCTGCTGCTATCATACCCTGTGAATTGAGTCACGCTTGACTCTTTTGGCCATATCGGAACATGGGTCAAACTTTCTTCTCCCGGTCAATTTTGACCTCGCCAGGAATTTGTTCCTATTTTTTTTGTAATGCACTAATTTACTCAAAATTTTCTTGATTATGGGTCCTCATAAGGTCCTTTGTCATCCCTGAAATTTGTATACCCAATTTTTTTTTAAATTTTTATTCAATCTTTGTTTATTGAATCCCAATGTTTTGCTGTTTTTGGAGCGCGGGGAAATTTTGTGAACAACCATCAATTAAAAATTTATACATGATCCGATTGGTTTCTATGATACATCATTTGGAAGCTAAGAAGGTCTACTTTTCGATTGTACAATTACTTTTTTAGACGAAGTCATCCATTTTTCAATAAAATTAGAAAAAGCGGGGTCAAGGAAAAAACGCCTTTTTTCGGTGTTTTTTTTCTCCGTGCTCTTCATTTCTAACATTTCAACATCTCAACTAGTGTAACGGGGGAATTCCCACCTTGCCATCGATGTATATAAGTCATACCTTTGATATCCCGGGAAAAAACCAGTATATCTAAATGTACACGCTATAAATTTATTATTTTCGTTCCTCCGTCGTTCGCCGCGTGTGTGCTCTACGTGGCGCTCGGGTCGTCCGCTACAAACCATGCGGCCACGCAGGGTATGATAGCAGCAAAATTCCTCTTCCACATGAACTTTGAATCATGAGAAAATATGCATTTTTAACAAAGTTATTGAATAATTTGTCCCCCCGCCGATGTGTAAATACACGGACTGTGCTCTCTGGCATACAACACAGAAGCTCATTATTCGAGGTGCGTTTCGTGCCGTTTTTCTCGAAACCGGGAACATTTTTGAGAAAAATGATGAGGTCCATTTTTGTCGAAAATTAACTGAACTTCAATTTTTATCGGAACCGAAAATCTCTAACTGCCATATTTTAGGAGATATTGGGTGAAAACCTATTTTCCTGGTCTTTTGGGGCCATTTTCTCCGCCATCGCACGCGTTTTCCTGTCAAACTTTATCTCATGTTTAATGAGGTACCAAAAGCTACTCCCAACCGGAAGATGAAAATAGTGCGTAATTAACGTTAACTTTGCCTTTTTTTCCTCCTTCATTCATTGGACTATAAATAAAGAAAATACATTTAACCTAACTTGGCCTAAATGAACCTTTCACCTGAAAAGTATATTTTTGAGAAATTACTTGAGTGGTTGAACTCCGGTCACCGCCGTGGACGTCAGATACGAAGACCACTGAGCTATCACCTCACTCTCAGTTTCTCTCATAAAGAAGGAAGAAATACTATTTGTTGTGGGTGATCTCACTTGACCTCGAAGTTCCGAAGATTCTCTGGTTTTTTAACAACAATCCCAACCCTGGCTGGTATAACTAGACGTGAATCCACCTAACCAGCAACCCCCCACTCCCTCACGGCCTGCTGTCGCTCCGACCCGACCCGACCCCCACCGATCTGAGACGAGTCGAACACGATTTCAGCTGCGGAGAACGCCTCGACGGACCCCCACCACGATCTCGACCACCTGTTGCCGGTAGACGGCGCCGGCGCACCGCTCGAGAACCCGCTGGTGGACGCGGCGGAGGGCGCCGAGGCGCACCGCGACCACGACCACGTGACCGACACGGTGCTCAAGAGCGGGGGTCGCGGGGGGCCGCGCTTCTATCCCGAGGAGGCAGAGGTGGCGGAACAGCTGCACCGTAAGCTAGCAAGTAGGTGGCTAGGTCGACTGAACGGATAGACTAGATGGGCCGCAGTTTTTGAGAAATCGGGAGACGAGCGATTTAGAATGAGAAAGTTACCCATCTTGATATTTTCGTCTCACTGTGAGGTTTGTACAAAATTGATACACTGGGTGTTACGAAATTCGACCGACAATGCTCGACAGATGATAGACCTTGTGATCACTGGGATAGGGACATACATAGTGTTCAGTTCTCGAGATACAGGGCGTTAAAGTTGAGAAAAAAAATGGTTGTTTAGCAATATCTCAAGAAAGATGTAATATGATGCATTCAACTTCGGTATAATATATGGTTTCATTTTTGAATAGGTCATTTTTTGACCAGGTAGCCATTCTGGACATTTTATCCAGTGGTGCCCTACAGGGGGTTGTGGCAACTTTTCCTCCCATATTTTTTACGCCACTGATTAAATTTAGATTATATCCAATTCCTCGAAGGATGCATCCACAGCATAAAACGATAAAACCATCTTCAATACACACCGCAGCTTCAGACAATTCGTTTGAGACACACATTTATGAGTGTTTTGTAGCAGGAGAGAAAGAAAATTTTCATGAACTTGAATACTGTTGGTGAACATGTGGAGATTTCAATCCAATTCTATATTCTTTATTAATTCTATATATATTTAAAGTCAGATGTCTAATACTCTGATGGCATACCTTAGACTATGGGTTAACAAAACAGTTCAGCAAACAACAAATTCGAAGAAAATCTATCAAAACACTCGAAATTCTTACCAAATATGAATAGTCGAATGAGATAAAGGGTTTATAATCAATAATGAATTGATATTGACTTTTGACGACAGCATTGCTCATCTAGTCTATTCGCTTATTCGAGGTAGATAGCATTATGTACATATATCTAATGATATCTGAATGGATAATAAGGAGGTGTAGAGTGAAAAACTGAAATAAGTGGAAGATAGAGGATTCGCAATTGATTTGTGTACAACTGTCAGTCTAGGATGAATGGAAGATGATTGAACCTTCAGCCTAATACTAAAATTCAATGAGGTACAGGTAATATTCATAAAATCTGTGGTAAAGCTCCACAATATCTTATAGTGGAGTGGTTGATTCTCTCAAACAATGTTGAATCACATTATACTTTTAGACATCCTATTAATGAAATTATTGAAATGAAACACAAATGAAAGTACCTAGAGCAACCTAATTAGAATAGATAAAACGAATTATGGCAACGAGAACACAAGAATTGGTTGGCTATTCATTTCGCAGATACAGCGCAAATACTCTTAGTTGTAATGACTATCATTTTTTATACCTTCTGTCATATAGAAAATAATGAAACTTATCTCATGTAGGTATGATTAGATATATGGTGGAAAGATGTTATCGTTTGGTGTTTGTGTCGTACCTATGTCCTTTTGTGTCTTGTTTTGATTAGGTGCATGTTAGTAGGTATATCTTACGTATTTGTAACATCATCACTGATCAAGAAATGTCATGCTCGGTTGCCTATGATATAGTACAATAATCCTGATATCAAAGTCAGCATCTAGGTTTGAGTAGTTGAAAAATCCAAAACTAAACTGCATATGAAGTGTGAACATTAATAAACGTCATAAAACTGAGCATAACAGCTCAAATTTATTTCTGTTCCATTCGAATATACCAGCATATAACATGAAGAAGCCATTACATTTTCATGTGCCCTATGACAGGATTAGTTGATTGGAAAATTGCATTGCAGGATACAACTTCAATTATCTAGATCGTAGATATATAATTCATCATGAAAGAGCATGAATACTTGCATGTCAACTACTATTTTAATAGTTTTTACACAATGTAGTCACATGGGTTTTTTAGATCCTTCTAAATTAGTTCCATTCGAGTTTATTAAGTCGAAAAGACACTATGCGTTACTGTAGTTTATCCGTTTCCGGTTCACTTGGTCCAAAATCGATTGTTTTGAGAACATAACATAGGTACGTTGAGCCATATTAACATTGTTATATTCAGTCTGATCGGTTGTATTGCTAAACTAGCTGAAGTAGATTTTGTTTCCATAGTTGTCTCTGTTCATGACAAAATGTAAACAGAGAAAACTATAGAAGGAAAACTAAGTTTAGCAGGTCGAGCAAACACAAACGAACAGACCTTTAGATACACTGCACAATCAAAAAATGCAATTTAGATTGAAAAAAGCACACCAAATATCTTTCACGGTAATGGAGAAAGATCGCAAATATCAATAGGAATATAATCCCCACAAATTAGCGAGAGACAAATTCATGGTGACATTAACTTACCTAATTTGAAATATGAACATAATGTAAATGAATAAATGTTAGTAGTTACTTTCAGTTCCATGCTCAGATCAATCAATTTTCCGGATTGAGAGGCAATACCTGGAATTACTCCCTAATTGGATCATAATAACTTGATAATACCTGGTTTCGTATGCTCTATTACTCGAAATTTATAATAAGTGTTGTAGATCAGTTGAGAAGTTGCAGTACCCAAGACTACTGCCCTAGTTTATCAATCAAATATATATAAAATTAGGATCATTAATTCGAGAATATTTCGATGATAGCCAATAGTTATTATACTCACTTTAATGATTACGAACTCAATCAGGGCCAAAAGATTTGCTCAGATGAATGCAATCAATGTTCGAATAATTGTGAAGAGGGTATGAAAATGTTGATTAGACAAATAATGTACAAGTTTACATTTATTATAGTCGAACATATACAGTGTGTCCCACTTACCATGCTCACCATGGGTATCTTTTTAACGGTGAGAGATACGAGGTCGGTTAAATGACACCAAATGTGGAGTTTGTCAAGGCCAACTATAATGTGAAAAAATATTTCGATAAAAACTATTTGTTTTTGTTTTATACGCAAAAAACAGATTTTGATCATTTTCATATCTCCTCCGTAACTTCTTTATTCATGAGAATATTCAAATAGAAATTTCACATTCTCATGGCAGTTTTTCAAAGTGATTTCGAAAAAAATATGGAATTTATACCAACTCTTCTAGAATTTGAGATATCAGCACCAACTCCAGTTTTTCGAATGTAGGTCATAGCCACTATGACTTAGTTACAAATAACTTATTTTTCTCTTACAGATGATATGTCGCAGTAATAGTTTTGTGTTGATAACAACCGAGTTATCGTCATTTATACAAAAACAAAAAATTATTTGGAGCAGCCATTTTTTTTATTTGAACAGAAATTCCATAACTCTGATTAACTTGAAATTTGGCAGGTGTTCTTAATTTCGATGACAATATATTATGGAATTTTTGTTGAATTAAAAAAAATGGCTGCTCCAAGATGGCGGACAAGATTTGGTCCGATTCCATCCAAAATTGGTAAGTAGGGGTTTTTGAGGTCGAAGATCATGATTTTCTTGTTAAAATTCATAAATTCAAGATGGCGGCTTCCAAATAATTTTTTGTTCTTGTATAAATGACGATAACTTTGTTGTTAACAACACAAAACTATCAGTGCGACATATCATCTGTAAGAGAAAAAAAAGTTATTTTTAACTAACTCATAGTGAGCTATGACATACATTTGAAAAACTCAAGTTGGTGCTGATATCTCAAATTCTAGAAGAGTTGGTATGAATTCCATATTTTTTTCGAAATCACTTTGGAAAACTGCCATGAGAATATGGAATTCCTATTTTAATATTTTCATAAATAAAAAAGTTACGGAGGAGACAATGATCAAAATCTGTTTTTTGCGTATAAAACAAAAACGAATAGATTTTATCAAAATATTTCTTCGCATTATAGTTGGCCTTGACAAACTCTACATTTGGTGTCATTTAACCGACCTCGTATCTCTCACCGTTAAAAAGATACCCATGGTGAGCATGGTAAGTGGGACACACTGTATATTATTTAAAGAAAGCTACTCTCCTTGTGGGTTCGAAAATATGTTCAGCCCTGAAGAAGGTGGTGAGACATTGAATGTAGCTACAACTATTTCAGTGCGTTAGACAAAATTCAAAATTCAATATTCTGCGTGACATATAGTCAGGAAAGTAGTTGTGATTTGTTATCTATCATTTTCTTCGAGTTATCCCTTTTCTGTTACAATTTCATTCCATTTTGAGTATTTTGACTTTTTCCTAGTAAAAAAAACGCCAGTCGGGCAATCAGTCACTCCCATTTCATCGGATACGGAAATTACAGTCTTGGAGTGTTCCTTTCCTTCTGCCCTTGACAAGGTTGTGCCCATTATTGTGTCCATTTCGCAGTGGTCGAACACCTCATGCTGAAAAATGTTCACGTTGGCTCAGGCTTTCACCAGATGCTGGTCATGAATGACATCTGGAGACACCCATGCACTGATAAGAGTCAAAAGCCGTTCTGTGAGTAGTCAAGCGTTCCTTTACAATTTGAGCACAACTCAGCATTCAGGAAAGAAACACTTGCAACTGTATTCGGAAGGATGTAATTCGATATTCTGCGTGGCATATTGTGACTATTGTGGTAATAACTCCGAACTTGTTCCCTCTCTGTAAAAATATCGAAACTAAATGTTAAATGTTGTCATGTGTGTTCGATGTGATCACTGGCGTACAAGACCGCCCAAAACAAACTGACTATTTTGGAACGATTACAGGTCCCGAGGAGAACAACGAAGTAGAGAGAATCGTCTTTCAGAGCACCTGTCACACCGCCATGCAGAGCTGTCAGAATCACTATCACTGCAGGATGCTGCTGGCGCCTATCCTGCATCACTGCGACATATCGAGATGCAGCAGGAATTCTTGCATGGAAGCGCTGCAGGTGTTCTATGCCAAACCGGATTTTCCTTGGAACGTCGAAATCGCTTTTTGCCTTTGCAAGTATGTGAAACTACCTCATCACGAGGTCAGGTCCTAGAATTCAACTCCTCGAACCTTTGAGAGTGCTTTTGCCTTCAAAAAATTGATTTTGTTTTTTTATTTTAAAGGCTTTCATTCAACTTGCATTGTATTTTTGTATGGATGTATGTATGTATGTTTGGGTGGAATCTTTGAACTCAATTTTGAAGTAGAAATCTTCAACCGATTGAGCTGAAATTTTGTATACACGTTCAGTTTGGATGACAATGAACGATAAGGTGTGTGTCACGTTATTCTAAATTCAATATGGCGGACCATCCAAGATGGCGGAATAGCTATTTTTGATATTTTTTTACAATATGGGTATCAAATGAAAAGGCTCGTTGGAGTAACTTGGAAAATGATGTGACGTCATTCTAAATCGAATATGGCGGACCATCCAAGATGGCGGACCATCCAAGATGGCGGAATGGTCATTTTCAATCTACTTCTACAATATGGGTATCGAATGAAAGGGCTCGTTGAGAGTAATTCGAAAAATAATGTGACGTTATTCTGAATCCAATATGACGGACCATCCAAGATGGCGGAATAGCTATTTTTGATACACTTCTACAATATGGATATCAAATGGAAAGGCTCGTTGAGAGTAACTCGAAAAATGATGTGACGTCATTCTAAATCCATTATAGCGGACCATCCAAGATGGCGGAATGGTCATTTTCAATATACTTCTACAATATGGGTATCAAATGAAAAGGCTCGTTGAGAGTAAATCGAAAAATCCAGCTAGCGATAACTGAAAATTAAAAAATAAATTAAAACTAGAAAAACACTTTCAAATGAAAAGCTTTTATTGAAACACTCTAAAAAGAAGAAGAAAAAATGTTTCCTAATAATTTTAACTATCAACTTATAACCTCATTATACACAATTTATATGATCATCCCTCAGACCAGTTATTCATGGATGCCAAGGTGATGGACATACGACAACTCTTCTGTTTCAGAGCTCTCTGTTTCCTTCACTCCAATAGGCATATTTCAAATAATATACCACATACCTACGGTACCAGGCAAAATATAGCATCTGCCATTTATGTCCCTGCTACTCAGAAATCGCTTGGTCAAAGAAATTTCCGCTATACAGGTTCAAAATTGTTCAATAAATTACCCAATGACTTGAAACAACTTAACTCGGCTGGTCTATTCAAAGCCAAACTGAAAAATTGGATATTGTCCAATGATAGAACATTCTTCACATATGTCATTGATCCAATCTAGAAAATATCTACTTCAGAAAAATGTTATAACTTTTATTTCCTTTCTTCTCATTGTTTCATTATTTACCTCTTTTGTACGTTTCGAAATCATCTTATATCAATTATCTTATTTTCTAATAAATACTTAGGTAACAATTACATAATGAGATCATATTTCTAGTTTTAGTTCTTCCATACATTTCTCTACTATAGTCGAATGATTCAACTGAACACAATACATATTCTCAATAATAAACTTCAACAGATTGTTAATACCCGAAGACAAGTTCTTAAATGAACTTAGTCGGGTACTCTCTCCTGTTTATTTACTGCTATATTTCTTTCCGTAACGAACTATTTAGTTTTCACTGTTTATTGCATGAACACTATCTGTAAAAATAATGTACTGTAACCTTCTGTAAATAAACATTCATTCATTCATTCATTCATTCATAAAAGCTTGTCGCGATGATCAATATATAATTGGATTGTAAATTTAAAAATTTCATTTCAGCAGATTTCACATAATTTAATAAGTACTAGTTCATTCACACAAGTGAATCGCGCGACAAACTTTTATGATTATATAAATTATGTATAATGAGGTTATGAGTTGATAGTTGAAATTATTAAGGAAAATTCCATTCTCTTCTCTTTAGAGTATTTAATTAAAAGCTCTTTCTTTAAAAGTTTTTTTTTTACTTTCAAATTATTTATGTTCTGGTTCCTACCAGAAGGGATATCCTGTAATGTTCAGAGAACATCGTGAGAACCAAGGGAAATAAGGTAGGAATTGGTGTTCTTCTTAAATTGCTGGAGGTTATATGCCTCAGGGAACACCTCCCTTGGCAATATATTCCAGAGCCTCGCTGTTCGTTGGATAAACGAGTCATTAGAAAGAGATGTTCTGCAGGTCTCCAAAGTGACCACGAAGGGGTGCGATGCCTCAACTCGACGGGATAATCTCGCCAAGGGAGGAACAATTGTTGATATTTCAGAAGAGCATCGCCCATGGAAATATCTATAAAATAGAGCCAGATCGCCAACTTTTCCATGGTGTTCCAGAAAAGTGAGTGAGTTTGTGAGAAAGGCATCACCCATGAGACAAATTGCACTGTTCTGGGCAGAATTCAACATTTTCAGAGTATGTTTGTGTGCTGTACTCCGCATATGGGAACAGTATTCCAGGACAGGTCGGATCTGTGCTTTATAGATCATATGCAGCTGACTGAAAGTGAAATAGCTCCTGGCCCCAAAACAGAAAACCAAGCTCTTGGGATGCTCTTTCAGCAAGTAATACCAAGCATCGAAATGGATGTCTTCGAAGGTATATGGTTACTACTGACGAGCTTATGTTGGGCACAGTGTTATCGGCTTTTCTAGACAATTTCCATAGAGAATTTCCATCCATATTTATGTTGTCAACATTTCTTTCTCGTTCGTTTCTGATTTGCCCGGCTGGTATTGGAGCCCTGGAAGAGAAGGCGGTATGGAGGGTACTATCATCCGCGAAGCAGTGTACTGGACATGAAGTTGCTCCCAACAAATCGTTAATATGGAGTAGAAATAGTGTTGGTGCTAGAAAAGATCCTTGCGGAACACCAGCATTTATGATAAGGGAGTCAGATGAAACTCCTGTTTGAGAGAAAACTAACTAGCAGAGAGCATAGCTTGGGAGGCAAGCCTCATAGCATCAAAAGTAGAAGTCTCCTTCTGACTCCTGGAAGTAGAACAAATTACGTTATATATTCTCCTGTACACAGATGTTTATCATATAACTCAGCTCTGAGTGATATACAGGGTGTTTCACAGGTAAAGGAAAATATTTCAATGGTAGGTAGGGGTCACCAAGATGGTTCTGAAAATACCATATTTGATAGGTCATAGAGTCTTCATAACGAAGATACAGGGCGATTGATCGATTTCGAATAATTATTCATTCGTCTATATGTATTGACCTACCCAGTATATTTTTCTCAAATTTGGTAAGGAGCTTATACTTTGGGACGTTAAATTCATTCACCTATCGGGCGGAGTGAAAATCCAGGTTCGGCTTCAGGGAAATTTACATTCATTCGAAATATCAAAATAACACACTGTATTTAATAATTAACACAGTAGGTACATCAAAAGAATTGTGAAGAGGAGAAAAAACTGAATTGGGTTTGATGCTTTTTGTTTTTCCGCCACCAATTCTCATCGTTACAATCATTAACATAAAGTTGAAAGTATGTCAATTTGAAGAGTATTGAAATTATGAAACCAGTGTCAATTATGATTATCCGATATTCTAGTCAAAAAATCGCTCGAAAGAACTTACTAAGTCTCACAGTCTTTATAATACAGGGTGAATTATCGGTTTTGAATAATTATTCACTCGTTCATGAGTATCAAACTACCCAGTAACATTTTCTCAAATTTGGTATGTATAGCTAACTTGAGACGATGGATTCATTAACCTATCAGGCGGAATGGAAATAATACCAAATAATTATAATTCGATAATTCACCCTGTATATCTGTTATAAGGACTATGAGACTTTTCCTGAATCTGACCTGTATTGCATTTCTGCCTGATAGGTCAATGAATCCATCGTCCCAAGTAAGCTCAATACCAAGTTTGAGAAAATAGTATTGCGATGGGTAGTTTAATACTTAAGAACGAGTGAATAATTATTCGAAACCGATAATTCACCCTGTAGTAAGTTCTTTCGAACGATCATTTAACAAGAATATATCAAATAATCATAATTGAAAGTGGTTTCATAATGTTAATACTCTTCGGATTGACATACTTTCAGCTTTCTGTTTATGATTGGTACGATGAGAATTGGTGGCGGAAAAACAAAAATCATCAAATACAGTCCAGTTTTTCCTCCTCTTCACGATTCCTTTGATGAACTCTGTCAATTATTACATACAGTGTGTTATTTTAATATTTCGAATAAATGTAAATTTTTCCTGAAGCCGAACCTGGATTTTCACTTCGCCCGATAGGTGAATGAATTTAACGTCCCAAGTATAAGCTACATACCGAATTTTATAAAAATATACTGGGTAGTTCAATACTCATAGACAAATGAATAATTATTCGAAATCGATTAATCGCCCTGTATGTCCGTTATGAAGACTCTAAGACCTATCATATATGGTATTTTCAGAACCACCTTGATGACCCCTATGTAACATTGAAATATTTCCCTTCATCTGTGGAACACCCTGTAGAATCAGTGATATTGATATCTTCCCGCAAAACCTTAGTCATCTCAAGAGATGCCTGAGGAAAAAAATGTATTCACAAGTTCATGAAAAAGGTAATATGTACCTTATTGATTCAACTTCTATTATCTCAATACTACTGTCTTTTCATCACTTCATGTACCTACATATGATTTGGAATATTTTGAGAGGATCATTTATTGTTTCCCTATATAGACCTTTGACTTTTGTTTTTTTCACTTCTTCTCTTGAGCCACGATAACTAGTAACTGATGTTTATTTCTGTTTTCTGTGCCAATTTTTAATTGAGGTTCTGATCTAATGAGTGGCCTCAACTTGAATAAATGAATCAATCAACCGAGCAACTTTGTACTGAGGTAACTTTGATTGTATTGAATTGTTTCGGTCTGAGGAATATGTGACAAGTTTCTGTAAAGATCTTTCAGAGACATCCTGTATATCTTCGGATGTTTCAGGAAAACCGACAACAAACAAGACGCCTGCTTAATCGCCCAGCAAAAGCTTCACCCTGTATGCGCATTGAGAACCGAGGAGTCTTCTCCACCCACTTGTCTCCATTTGGCGGAAGTTTGTAGAGAGAACAAAGAGTGCAGGTTAGTAAGTAAATTTCTTGTAAATATGTTAACTCGCACAGAGGAGTTAATCTTCCCGAAATACAACGAAAACAAAGCCGGTAAGAAACAATTTCCCGAGGAATTTTGTTTTGATCCCGCAATTTGTGAGGTCGCTCGCTGTACGTGCCACGGAAAGTATTCCTTTTTGTGTTGAAAATCAGACTTCAAGTGCACAATATTCTTTGGCAAACTTCAAGGATGTTACGTAATAGATAATGTTCCTTTGCTGCTCAGAGAACTGAAATAATTATACATATATGAGGAAAATCCTCATTGTGTGGTGAACTATTAACAATGGAATGATTAATATAACATTTCTGATTAATTTTTCATTAGGTACAGTCGCATTAAAAAAAAGCGTACAAGTATATTACAAAGAGAAATTAACGTCATCCTATTCTGCTTAAAACGGGCTATGGGGAATGATTGCTCACCAAATGTTGACAGTAAGGTTGTCATAGATTCTCAAAAACACAATGCATTGGCTGAGCCAGTTTCACACAACTAGAACTAGGATCCCGAAATCCTCTTTTTCTAATACTTGTACGCTTTTTCATTGTATACGACTGTACAAGAACTTTTATAAAATTATGAAATAAATTATTCATTATCAAACAGAAATCATCAATTGTTCAACTACTCTCTAGGATGATTCAATTTTTTAAGTTGAAGCTCATGATGAAACCAACAAGAAAATGGTGAATGTTGTTTTGCCACCAAAAATTCGAATGTTCCGCCACCGAAAATTCAAATATTCCGACACCAAAATGTTCACTCCGTCGAATAGCTTTGTAATGCATAGCCAGAGACACGCCAGTGTCTTGCACCAAGTACTCGTATGACTTTCCATTTCAGTTTTGCTATCTCTAAAAGCATTTGTTTTAGTTTCTCAAGATACATACATTTTGAGAAGCTTCAGTTTACTTCAACAGAACTCGATATCTGGTTTCAAAAACCTGTGTAATAGTCTGAGATCTGAAGTAAGATTGACCTTCACTCATCTGTTTGAAGGATAGAAAAGTAATTTAGCATGTTGAAACATATAAAAAACACTGCCAGAAGAAATCCTGGCTAGGCTATTATTGATTGAAAATTCAGAAGTCCTTTTTTTTTTCTGTGACGGGAAAAAAGTTTGGCATTTCATCTCTGTTGGCAGGTTATAAAATGTCACTTTCAATGAATTCTTCTTTTCCCGTGGGAAAAAAGTGAATACTTTTTTCCCGGATATATATCACATATATCGTTTGATGAGAATCATAGTGGCTTGACTACGAAAGTCACTTATGGGAGAATATCGATTTCAATTTATGTGAAAATTTTGAACTCTGTTTTCAATCCATCAATTTGACATAGCCGGATATACTTCAATCATTTTGCTTACTTTTTGGCACACGAATCCTCATAAATTCTCGAGATATGAAAAGTCGAAAAATACTTATAATATACAGGGTGTCCCTAGACCAGTGGGACAGTTGAATATCTCCTGAACCAATAGAAATTTTCAGAATATTATAATTTCACATTATATCGCATTATGAGTGCTAACTTCAGGAATGACTATATTTTATACGAGGTGCGCAAGAAAGGTTCACATGATCGAAAATCATTTTTTTCAAATGGAACACCCTGTACTTAATTGCATTTTCATATTCTCCTTGAAGAGCTGGATTCACTGACCTAGCACACTTGGGGTATAGCGGGAATGATTTCCGAGATATAGGGTGTGGAAAATCGCGATTTTCAATTTTTGGGAATTTTTTGTGTCGAAACTATTCATTATTGGTCAAAACGGCTCACCTGTCCATATCTCAACTTTTGATTTACTATTTACTCGTATTCAATTGAAACAAATACAGGGTGGTGTAGAATTCTGACTGAAACTGTTAATTCGACACCACCCTGTATTTGTTTCAATTAAATACGAGTAAATAGTGAATTAAAAGTTGAGATATGGACATGTAAGCCGTTAAGACCAATAATGAATAGTTTCGACACAAAAAATTCCCAAAAATGAAAAATCGCGATTTTCCACACCCTATATCTCGGAAATCATTCTTGCTAGACCCCAAGTGTGCTAGGTCGTTGAACCCAGCTCTTCAAGGAGAATATGAAAATGCAATGGAATACAGGGTGTTCCATTTGAAAAAATTGATGTTCGATTTTGTGAGCCTTTCTTGTGCCCCTCGTATAAAATATAGTCATTCCTGAAGTTAGCACTCATAATGCAATATGATGTGAGATTATAATATTCTGAAAATGCCTATTGGTTCAGAAAATATTTAACTGTCCCACTGGTCTAGGGACACCCTGTATACACTGTTGATGGCTTTTGTTGTGCTATAGTTCCGAAAAATGAGTCAATAATACCGTCTCCGAGAAAGAACTGCAAGTCCTTTTATCTTCCATTCGACTCCGCGGTTACGTATATTACTAAACAACCACTGAATTCGCAATTTTTTGAAATCAAACCACAGAATCAGACTGACAGAAGTGACATCAGATATTTGATTACTTCAAAAGAATGATAAAGATGCCTATAACGCAGGTGTCCCTACTGTTAAAAACTTAAAATTTCACGTCGATAATTTTCAGATTTCTAAATAATGTAATATTTCCTCAATATTGATTTGTCCTTCCTTCTGTCACAGAAAAAAATAGTGTATACACGGGAAAAATATTAGATTTTAGATCACGGTTTTTTGTCTCCCTCCACTACGCGTCGAGACAACACAACCTGGAGCTTGAATCTACTACTTTTTTCCCTTGTATAATAAAACACTATTTCCATTTTTACCGATGAGTTCAATAAAAAAAATTCCCACCAACCGTGAGTATAAAGCCCATAGAATATGCAAACGTATAGGGTTAAATTTCTCCACGTCCAAGTATTGGGTTGCCAGGTTTGAACCTATTAACAGGTATTCCTAGTTATTTTCACCAACTTTTTTAATCTGTGAATTGAACATAAGAATGAGCGCTGTTTCATTGCGAACACAATGATATAGGGTTTCCCACAGAAAGTCGGTCTCGAATGACGGTTGTCAAATTTGAACAAATAAACTTTCAGTGCTCACGTTCACAGTCAAACTAAAATTTCATATTTTTGAACTCGACAATCGTCATTTAGGACAAACTTTTTGCTGGCGACCCAACAGTTAGAATAGGCTCTGTACAGGGTGATTCACCATAAATGTCCCCCCCTCTAGATCACTTATTTTTGAACCGATTTGAAAATTTGAAGAATAATCTAAAATGATTTTTCAGAAATTTTTCTTCCGTTGCATCAGAAAATACAGGGTGCTCGGAACAAACGATCTACAGAGTACTACTTGATTTTTTCAAACAGAACACCCTGTGTTTGTTCCGAGCACCCTGTATTTTCTAATGTAGCGAAAAAAAACTTTATCGAAAATTACTTGAGATGATATTTCGAATTTTGAAATCGGTTCAAAAATAAGTGAGCTAGAGGGGGGGATATTTATGGTGAATCACCCTGTACGTTCGGATACTCGCAAAAGCGACATTTTTGCCTTCCATTTGCTTCTTGTTTCAACTCGTTATCACATGACGGAAGTATGTCCAGAATGATAGGAGAAAATAAATCGCTGTGCCGTGGATTCGGCTCAGACTGAGAGGTGGCATAGGTAGGTCTTCGAAATCTACCATTCAATTGGTATCGAATGGCATAATTCTTATTTCGTTATCGGATCGCAGAATCGAGTGCAAATGTTCGCACAGGAAAGTGTTATTTTTCAATCATTCTGCTCAGGATAGTGATTGGCACAGGTGCCGTTCGATACATTATAATGTTTTTACATTCCTTTGGAACATACTATACAGTGTATCCCACTTACCATGCTCACCATGGGTATCTTTTTAACGGTGAGAGATCCGAGGTCGGTTAAATTACACCAAATGTGAAGTTTGTCAAGGCCAACTATAATGTGAAAAAATATTTTGATGAAATCTATTCGTTTTTGTTTTATACGCGAAAAACAGATTTTGATCATTTTCATGTCTCCTCCGTAACTCCTTTATTTATGAAAATATTCAAATAGGAATTTCACATTCTCATGGCAGTTTTTTGAAGTGATTCCGAAAAAAATATGAAATTTATAACAACTCTTCTAGAATTTGAGATATCAGCACCAACTTTAGTTTTTCAAATGTAGGTCATAGCTCACTATGACTTAGTTGCAAATAACTTTTTTTTCTCTTCCAGATGATATGTCGCAGTTATAGTTTTGTGTTGATAACAACGGAGTTATCGTCATTTATACAAGAACAAAAAATTATTTGGAAGCCGCCATCTTGTATTTATAAATTTCAACAAAAAAATCATGATCTCCGACCTCAAAAACCCCCACTTACCAATTTTGAATGGAATCGGACCAAATCTTGTCCGCCATCTTGGAGCCAGCCATTTTTTTTTATTTCAACAAACATTCCATAACTCCGATTAACTTGAAATTTGGCAAGTGTTCATAATTTCGGTGACAAAACATTATGGAATTTTTGTTGAGATTAAAAAAAATGGCTGCTCCAAGATGGCGGACAAGAGTTGGTCCGATTCCATTCAAAATTGGTAAGTGGGGGTTTTTGAGGTCGGAGATCATGATTTTCTTGTTAAAATCTATGAATTCAAGATGGCGGCTTCCGAATAATTTTTTGTTTTTGTATAAATGACGATAACTCCGTTGTTGTCAACACAAAACTATCACTGCAACATATCATCTGAAAGAGGAAAAAAAGTTATTTGCAACTAAGTCATAGTGAGCTATGACCTACATTTGAAAAACTAAAGTTGGTGCTGATATCTCAAATTCTAGAAGAGTTGTTATAAATTTCATATTTTTTTCGGAATCACTTCAAAAAACTGCCATGAGAATGTGAAATTCCTATTTGAATATTTTCATAAATAAAGAAGTTACGGAGGAGACATGAAAATGATCAAAATCTGTTTTTCGCGTATAAAACAAAAACGAATAGATTTTATCAAAATATTTTTTCACATTATAGTTGGCCTTGACAAACTCCACATTTGGTGTCATTCAACCGACCTCGTATCTCTCACCGTTAAAAAGATACCCATAGTGAGCATGGTAAGTGGGACACACTGTACTATATTGTCTCAATATTTAGTCGTCAGTGTTCAGACTGTGACTAACTGTCGTTTTTAGGACGAAACTGGAATATTACGAGCAATCCTGCGCGGTGGACAGCGTGACGAAAAAGTGTGCAGGCTCGCCTTTGGAATGCCGATTCGCCATCTTGGGTATCCTAGGCACGGATTTGAGAACAAGCTGCGCCTGCAAAGGCACTGACATGACCCAGCTGTACGACTGTCTCGGCTGGCAGCGACTGCTCTGGGTCAATCCTTGCGTTGGTAAGTTATCCATCATATCGAATGAACTAAATGTAAACACCCATTGATCATAACAGACACTGCACACTTGCGTCTGCGGACTCTGCGTCATAAAATGTTATTTTTTTCGAAAATTCATTTTGATACTCACGTATATTCGTATGAAAACACGAATTTAATGATGAAAATGTGAACAAATCACTATTTATCGAGATATATGAAAAAAAATTTCGAAATTTTGCCTTTTCTCCCTTTTTGTTGGATGCGGGGTTGAATGCATTTACAGCTACTTGCCTTCTTATTCTGTCATGGACACTTTATATACCCATGCTTTACTTCAATGAATAGTAGATTGTTTTATTAGGATAAAAAGTGACACTTTTTTTGACAAGCGAATTTTGCATTTGCGAGGCGGAGCGTTTAGCGAAGCCGAGCGAAAGCAAAATTTGCGAGTCGAACAAAGTCACTTTTGATCCGAATGAAACATGCTATTTTTTCTGCAACCGGAACAATTAACTCAAATAAACTTATGAAGTAATAACCACCAATGCCGTGTCATATGTATGCAATGCAACAAATATTGACAAATAATCCATGTGGTGAGAATATTCTACCTGCATTAACAGCAGGTTAGGTGTCCTAGGATGTTCGAATTGTAGTTTCAATATAAATACAACCACAGAGTGACATATTTGTGTATGGACTAGGTGCTCTAATGGCAAATACCGCGCCAGTGCCAGCTATAGGAACAAGACATGGAAAATGTTAGGTTAAGTGAGCATATCAACAATGATAATAGTAATTATTTATTCCTCTCCATACTACACTGTGTTCGACTTGATAATCCAATGAAGCTAAACAATATCGTTGTTTGAGACAAATAAACTTTTGCTTGCCGTGATTATTCAAAAACAAGTTATCCATCCCGAGAATCACGAATGGAATACAGATCAAGCAAGTATTTGAATCTTGAAGGCTTTCCTGATCAAAACAAAAATACTTCACTGAGATGTTTATAACTCAATAATAAACTATAATGAGGTGTATTTATATCTCCAGCATGGGTATGAAATGCCAAATCTGCTGAAATCGGAAACAAATCTGGTATGCGTCTCGACCCAAATAACCAAACGTCACAATGTTGTTTATTCTTGAAGACGTCCAGTACATCCTTTTTAGTTCCTAGGAGCTAAAGTTCAACTTTAGCTCTTAGGAACTAAAATTCAACTTTTGCTCCTAGGAACTAAATATGTTGCCTAGCAACATACCTATTTTTATGTCAGTAATAGAAACGTCAATTTAAGAGCTAATTTTGGTATCAAAATGGACGACTTTTGTGTCGGTTGCAGAAAAACATTTTTATATAGAAAATTCAACAGGAAATGTGATTTTTATGGCGAGTTTTTTATATTCAGTGAACATAACAAGCATACCAGATGACGGCCATTTAATCAATAGTCAATCCAAATACGAGATAACAAATGTCAACAGATTGCTTTGGAATGACATGCACACGCCATTCTTTCAAATAGTAGTTATAAGTTCGATATATAAATCAGTGTTTCTCCAATTAAAATCAATATGTTCTAGAATAAATAGTGTCGTGTTCGTTCCTGCACCCGAATAACGTAACAGTATGTCTGTTTTTTTCTTCGAGTACAGGCGAAACTATTTCTACCAATTGATACAAAACAAAACTCATACACCAAATGCAATCAAAATTAAATTTCTATCACTATTTTCTGGCACTATTCAAACATGGACGATAACACAGCTTCTGTCAATGACCGACGGTCATCAAATGATTTTCTGTGCGAAAAGCTTGACTTTTTTCCACTATGCCAGCTATTTCGAATTAAGTGAAGTGGCCGAGAACACATTTTCTTTAGTAATTGAAGAGTGGAAGTAACAAAGGTGCTAAGTGCCATAATTTCATGAATTGAGATATTGCCGTAGAACGGTGTTGAACGACATGCTTCATGACCTGACAAAAGCTGTCAGTACCATGAGTAATATAATCCTTTCAACAACAACAATTAGATGGAGCCAGCGGTAAGCGACAACGGTTATTTGACATCAAAGGGGGCAAGTACCAGAGTGAATTTTCGTTATTATTGAGATCAATGTCAGTTTAACTATTGCCTAAGTATATCCTTATTTTCAAATTTTTAAAACTCCAAATTGTATCAGCAATATTTCCTGATCTTACTTTGTTGAAAAAAATGTGGCACCCACCTCGTTTCTATTTATTTTTTCAAGGAATAATTTTTATTTCCAGCTGTATTTCATAACAGATATCGGTGTTAGTTACAATTGGTTTTTCGTTGACCTTACATACGATTCTTGATGCTAATAAACGAAAAAAACAAATATTGACGTTTTTATTACTCTTTCCTCAGATATCTCGAAACTTTATTTTTGGCACCTTTGTTACTTCCACTCTTCAATTGTATTGGTATACACCAGTGACGGTCGGTTAACCACTGCATCTTACACAAGATGTAGCTGAGTTCTTTGTTATCTTTCAACCCTCAATAATAAAAGAAATGATTCGCAGAAAAGATGTCTGTCTGTTTGATAAAATATACTCCAGAATCATTCCAATTCCAACTGATATTGTTCTAGAAGTACGTTGATGGTTTCATAAATTCATATAGGTGGAAAACAATATCTCTCTCTAGACAAATATAAGTATGCACCTGGTTTCATATAAAGAAACAAAGGAGAATTGTGGGAGTTCAACCTTCCAAGAAGAATCCGAAGCAGTTTCGAAGCGAAATATAAAATTTCATTCGAGTTATTCTAACTTTTATTTGCTCACTTCAGTTCAGTGTGAAGGAATGAGTAAAATATTGTGTTGGTGAATAAACTTATTCCCAGCCAAAGTTCACATCATCCATTTTTAACTTTGTCAAGGATAGAATTTATATGGCGTCGCTAGATACAAGTTCTCCGCTCAAAATTGTATAGCTTGGGTGCCAAAAATTTGTTTGCAGTTTTGATTTGTATAGCGAGAATAATACAATTATTTACATAATGCGGAAGCTATGAGCGAAAATGTATTAAAAATGTATTAGGAGCACAACAAAATCTCCATATATGGCACATCTTATGTTGTAACCCAAACTGTCTTGAATAGGAAAAGTATCTCCCATTATTGGTGCTTTGAGAAGATGTCCTAAACTTAGTAATTAACTATCTCATAAATATTTGGGGATCTTGTTCCAAAAATAGTTTCAACAAAATTTCTGTTCTATATAAAAAGGCATTGAAAGTATTGTATCGTCTTCGATATGACACTCCAACGAATCAACTGTATAAGGAAACAAACACATTTTCTTTGGAAGAGCACTTTTTAATCAATACTCTCAAAATTTCCTATTATATCATCAACAAAAAGCTTAAATCAAATTTTATATTAATCAGGAATTCCGAAATTCATGATCATCACACTAGACAATGTAACTTGTTTCATCTTGAAGCTGCAAATTCTAAACTTGTACAAAAAAAGTTTACACATGAGGCGATTTCGAAATTCAATAATTTACCAGATGATATCAAAAACAGCCCAAATATTATGCAATTCAAAAATAAAGTTAAGAAATATATTTATATGCAAAGGAATGATCAAAGCTGAAAGACCATGAATTTCCTTTTTTCTTTTTTTTTCACTGTTTTTATGTTTCTCCTTCTAATTCACTATAATATGACTGTATCTTAATGATATGTAAGTTTTGTTCACTATTTGTAATTTCAATTATACAACAGTCGATAATACTTCATGAATGATCTTATACCAGGAATTACTGTCTGATCATTCATGTCATTCCTACTAGAAAATTAATTATACTTTATATATTATTTGTATGAAATGTATCAATGAAGAAAAGAATGTAATGCAATAACTGAAATAAATAAATAAATAAATGAAAAATAAATAAAACTGATATCATACCGTCGATTTGAAATACTATTTTTTTTGCCATATACGTAAACGTGATTCACATAACATAAAATATAATTCATATAGTAATAATACTCCAAGTCGTCTCCATAACGTTTTATATCATGAAATCATAAATGGAATATTTCGGATCTATAGAGTATCCATCATCAGCTGATTGAGAAATTATTCTACTAAGAACAAAGCAAGAATGATAGAGTATCAATGGTGAAACATGGTAGTACTCACGTAGATCAGAAAACATTTTTGGAATCACATGAAGTTACAAAAATATTTTATGAAAATTAAAAAAGCTTCGGAAGGAGGAAACAAAATTACCTCCCGTTGGAGGTAAAATAAACTGGCTTCAGCTTGCTTCTTTGGTAGAGATATACGTATAAGATTCATGCTACCCAAGTACCCAATCAGTGTCTGCATCACTACTATAAAACAAGTAACAATTCCCTTTTTGAACTCCAAGGATCTCACGTACTTTCTCATATTCCAAACTTCAATATGACAGAAGTGTCAAATTGATTTTCGAGACTCGAGAGATAGGCCGTCTGAAGCACAATTTCAAAAACGACCCTCTCGGATATATGTGTTCGTTGATGAAATCATATACAGTGCTTTTCTTCTATGCTCCTCGCCCCTTCTACTGAAAAAAATTGAATTTGGGATAATGAAAACTATATTTGAAGCAAGATTGACAGATGAAAATTTCAAGATGGCGATTGGGCGCCATCTGGGAAAAACAGTAAAATGGAAATGGGACTTGTGCTGTGACACATGTTCTTGAAGCTCCTGACTGATATTTCACAACCCTAGAATATAAAATAAATATCTTCACCTACTACAAAATGGCCTTTTGCCTGACTACAAACACATTAAAATGGATATTGTATTCCAACAAGATGGAGCACCACAACATTACTTCAGAAAGGTCAGAAAATATTTGGACAATACTTTTTCCGGTCGTTGGATTGGTCGCCGAGGTCATACGGAATGGTCAGCCCTTGTGCTAGATTTGAAACCGTTAGGCCTTTTTTTATTGATGTACGTAGAAATATCGACGTAACTGTGTTCTCTTGCACATCCACTTTGTATGATTTTTAATCTATCATTGAACTCTGGAATTTTTCCTGATATCTGGAAAAACAGTTATATAATACCCATATTCAAATCGGGTGAAAAAGAAAATATTAAAAATTATAGAGGGATATCTAATCAATCTGCGATACCCAAGTTATTTGATAGCTTAGTGTTTGACCAAATCAGTTTTTTGTGTAAAGAGATCATTAATGACAATCAGCACGGTTTTATGTCTAAAAGATCCACAGTAACAAATTTGTTAATTTATAACAATGATATCATATCCACTCTGGAACAGAAAATGCAATTAGATTCAATTTATACAGATTTCAGCAAAGCATTTGATAGGGTAGATCACAATTTATTATTGCTTAAATTAAAAAATATTGGTTTTAATGAAACTCTATTGAATTGGCTAAAGAGCTTTTTATCTGGTCGCAAACAGAAAGTTAAAGTTGGGTCTTATCTATCAAACGATATTGATGTGACATCTGGGGTTCCACAGGGTTCACATTGTTCTCCACTATTATTCAACCTATTCATTAATGATATCGGCGACTCCTTCATATATAGTAAATATCTATTGTTTGCTGATGATTTAAAACTGTACGGACCTGTTAACTCACATGTGGATGAAAAAAGTCTACAAGGACACCTAAATAGGTTAATTAATTGGTGTGATAAAAATAAACTATATCTAAATATTGAAAAATGTACTTTTATTAGCTTCTACAAAATAAAAAAGAAATATGAATCTTCTTATTACATTAAAGATAAAGAACTTTTATCTGTGTCTGTGTTTTTGAACAAAATATGAGTTTTGTGGAACACATTAATAATGTAGCAATCAAGTCTTCGAAGATTTTGGGGTGCATTCTTAGAAACTGTAACATTTTCTCTATCCATACAGTTAGGATGTTGTATATGTCGCTGGTAGTTTCTCACCTAGATTATGCCTCTATTGTCTGGTCACCATTCTATCAAGTACATAATTATACATTAGAACGCACTCAGAACAAATTCTTAAGATTTTGTGCATATAAACTTAATACAACCATACATAACCATGATTACACTTCAATACTTGATGATCTGAAGATGCAGACTCTGAAAAAACGTAGATTAACCAACGACGTATGTTTCATCTTCGAATTAATAAATGGATTTATTGTGTGTCCGAAGTTGTTGGAGTTAATTAAATTCAATGTGCCGAACAGAACTTTAAGAAATACAAACCTATTTCGAATAACTCACCATGCTACAAATTATGGACAACATTCACCCATTGAAAGAACATTGAAAATAATTAACGAAACCGACTTAGACATTCTTCATGGATCATTAAATAGCTTCAGAACACTTGTCAAATCTATATTTTGAAGGGTTTTGAAATTTCTGGCATATATAATAATATGTAGTGAATATTTATTTATTAGTTTTAAGCTCATTCTCTATGAATAATTGTATATTCATGTATATTTTTTTGTAATGGGGTTTCCCGTAAATAAATAAAAAAAAATAAAAAAAAAAAAAAAAAAATGTTTGGTGTACGATATCGGATAGGCTGTTCTTATGTCAAGAAGTTCAAGGCATCCATTTCGAGCATCTTCTAAACTCAACTCAGCTTATTGCCTCAATTTACGAAGTAAACGGTGATGTATTCAGACAATTAATTCATGTTCTGCTATTTTGTGTTAGGTGGAGATATTGACTTCTTATCCTAGGCTTCTGAAGTATCCGTCAGGAGCTTCAGAAGGATGAATCACAAGATCCCCCTTTCCTCTCCTAGTAGTCCATGTTTGCTCGAAGTGTAGTGGAATTTTTGAAAAGGAAAAAGGAAAGCTCAAAGTCATCTCCATTACTTCAATATTAATGTGAAACAATATCAAGATGGCATGTTTGGGACTTATATAAGTCCATCTTCAGCCGTTATCAGAAGTAATTGGAGTTGAAACAATATTCTAAATTGGATGCCAATGTCTATTTTCATAATATCGTGGTTATATTGGTGAATAGAGGGGTTGAGAATGGACGGGTTTTCATAAAAAATGAAGGGCCCCGTGCCCTAAGAACGCGCACTTATAAAATCAAATGTCAAGTTCCAGATGGTAAACTTGACGAGCACTCAAAGATGCTCATATAAACCATATCAGGTTGCAAACAGGAAAATTCCAAAGAGTCCTGTACCCTTGAGGAAGCGCACTCAAAAATCCAACCTCAGGTAGAATTCAACACGTTTTTGGCTTATGTCTCCATCAATTTCAATTGATTTTTAGATTTGGATATATCTCCCCCAATACACATTTTGGGTCATTAGTTTATATATAATGAACTACTCATTTTCCCTTGTTCTATCACCTCCAGCAAGCTCGGTACACATTTTTGACTCACCCTGTGTATCTTGGGAGCAAAGTTTCATTTCCTCCCGTGTGTGCTAAACGCCCTCCGCTACGAGTCGAGTATCAAACTTCACACGCGGGAGAAAATGGACACCTTTGCTCCCTTGATATATAAATAGCTATTGCATGCCAACAAGAGAACTTCCTGCACAATTACTTGCCTGACATCTTGCCTAACCATTTCGCAATGACAGTCGAGTCTCAGAAGAACTTCCACACGAGCCGCTCCGCCGAGCTCTCCAAACTCGCGCCCCGCTTGCCAGTAACCAGTCCCGCCCCGCCCGTGATACGCCTGCGCCCCGTCGCGCCGCCTCATCACGTGACCACGCACGCGCCGTCGGTTCGCACGACGACGCAGTTCGTGCCTACCAGCACCACTACGACTACGACCACGACCGAGAGGCCACCGACTACGACCACGAGGGCTACGACGACTACGAGGAGGACGAGGCCGACTACGACAGCTACGACGTTGCCGCCAAGTGAGTAATAGAATATTATGCAACAAGCATTCCAGACGTCAACAACCATAGTCTGCCAATAAACTAGATCTTCTTCTCAACAGTAATCATGATCCATATAGAATAGAAGTTTGTGCCTCACTTGGAAACTCTGACCACACCCTCATCTCCACAACCTGCCCTTTCCATGTACCATCCTGCACCACAATTCCTACCCGTCTCATGTGGCATCACAATTCTGCGGACTGGGAAGATCTTCCTATGTTTTTTGCAGCGTTTCCATGGAAGAGAGTTTGTTTCTCCTCAGCAGATCCAACACGATGTGCTAAGACAATTTCTGAAATCATCATGTTGGGGATGCAAACCTACAAACCGAACACTACAAGGAGAACATCTTCTGATGAGGCCTGTTTCAGTAGAAACTGATCTAGAGCTGTCGCATTCCTTCGATGGCCCTGAGACTAGAACAGAATATGTCGAGGTTAGAGGTATATGCAATGAGACAATTCGATCATCGAAGGATGCTCATAATGCCAAAATAAGATCAGAACTTGTTGAATGTCCTAACGGATCCCGGTCATTTTGGTCCTTCGCCGAAGCTGTAGGCAGAAACTTCACTTCCAGCTCGTTTCCTCTTCTAACCAAGGAAGATGGAACATTAGCCACAACTGCCCAGGAAAATGCCAACATTTTTGTGCATTCATTTGCTGGAAACACTCTGGATTCATTAGAGAAATAACCTCCAAACATAACGCCAATTGACAGTCATATGCCCGAGATCACCTTTCGCAAACGTACTATGAGGAAGATTTTATTGGGTCTCAACACCAACAAAGCTTGTTGCTCCGACGGAATCCCACCGATTATCCTCAAGAAATGTACTCCCGAACTAACACCTGTTCTCTGCAAGTTGTTCAACTACTCTTACAAATTGGGAATATTCCCGCCCAACTGAAAAATTGCAAGAGAACAACCAGTAAAACAACCCTACCTAGCAACTACAGACCAATCGCACTGCTATCTATAATTTCAAAGATCATAGAGAAAGCTATCAACATCGAGCTCATGAGATACCTGGAACATTCAAGTATTATCGCCGATAGGCAACATGGCTTCCGTCATCAGAGATAAACTTACGACCTGCTCGCTTACGTCTCACATAGCAATCTATTGAAAAATTTGGTGGAACCTCAGCAAAGGCATTTGATATCTCCAAGGCAGTAGATCGAGTCTGGCACCACGGACTCCTCGCCAATCTGCCACCTTTTGGCTTGCCTCCCAAGCTATGTTCTCTGCTAGGTCTCGTCATGTAGAGGTCGGCGGAGTTTCATCTGACTCTCTGATCATAAATTCTTCTGTTCCGCAAGGAGCAATTCTAGCATCAAAACTATTTCTACTCCAAATCAACGATTTGTTGGAAGCAACTCCATGTCCAGTACACAGCTTCGCGGATGATAGTACCCCCCATACCGCCTTCTCTTCCAGGGCTTCAATACCAGTCAGGAGAATCAGAAACGAGGGAGAAATGTTGCCAACATAAATATGGACTTCGCAACAATTCTCGAATGGGGATTCAATAACTTGGTAGATTTCAATGCGAACAAAACACAAGCATGCCTTTTCTCTAGAAAAACCGAACTCACTGTGCCCAACATAAGCTCTTCAGCAGTAACAATACCTTTGAAGACACCCATCTCGATGCTTGGTATTACTATCAGCAATAACCTTTCTTGGGAAAATCACGTGAGATCAATTGCTAATAGTGCATCCCCAAAAACTTGGTTATTTGTATCGGGCCAGGAGTTATTTCACTTCCAGTCAGCTTCTCATGAGGCACAGATACAACTTTGATCCAGGTCTATCGGACCACCATGCTCAAATTACTGATATGACTCTTCATACTGAGAATGATACTAAAAAAGAAAACCCCTACTATACCTACCGTAGTTTCGATGACGTATCTGTAAAGGAATTCTGTTGTCATCTGGAGAAGACAATGCGCATTATGCCATCCATTGATGACATGGGCAATGTAGATGAAATCTTCGAACTCTTCTTAAATGATTTTTTATGGTGCTTTGATTTGGTATTCTCAAAAAAAAGAAAGGTAGCTGAAAATCGAAAATTTTCAGATAAAATAATTTTATCAAACAAATTGAAAAATGACCTGGATAACCTAAAACAATTAGATTGGTTGAGAAAAAGAACTGATGACGATGAAATCAAAATGCACTATAAAAAAATTAAAAAACAAGTGGATGAAAATATTAAAATGGAAAAACGCGAATTTTATAACAACAAAATTAAACAATCAAGTAATAGATCCAAAGCAATCTGGACTATCACTAATAATTTCACAGGCAAATCTAAAAAGCAGAGAGAACTTGAAATTTCTCATGAAGGCCATTTAACCACGGACTTGAACATTATTACTGATCTATTTGGCAACTACTTATCCACCGTTATTGAAAATAAAATATCTGAACACTTCGGTGATACTTCATCTAAATCGTGCACAACCTCCAATAATAGTCTGAGGGATTCATTCATATTCATACCCGCTACTAAAGAAGAGGTTGAGGAAGTTATTGCTAACCTACCTAATAAAAAGTCCACTGGATTAGATGATATCCCGGTTGATATAATAAAAAAGTGTGCTTGTATTATATCACAATACCTTGCTGACATCATAAATCTATCAGTGAATTCTGGCACTTTTCCTAGTGTCCTGAAATCCGCTGCCATCATTCCCATATTCAAAAAAGGCGATACCAGCAACATAGAGAACTATCGTCTAATTGCTCTCCTGAGCATATTTTCCAAAATAATTGAAAAGATCATTTGCAGGAGAATCACAGATTTCTTCACAAAGCATAAAATACTAACTGATTGCCAACATGGCTTCCGCCCTGGTCTATCTACCGAAACAGCCATAACGGAATTTGTTCAACACATAAATGACCTTATGGGCAGAAATGAACACGTAATTGTTATATCGTTCGACCTAACGCGAGCATTCGATACGGTTAATAGTAATTTCGTCTCCGAAAAAATCAACTACCTAGGTCTTCGTGGCCCAGTGAATGATTGGATAACGTCCTTTCTTGAAGATAGGAAAATTACAGTGAGAATCGGTGAAATCAAATCGAAAGAATACGATTTAGATCTTGGAACACCACAGGGAAGTGTTCTAGGTCCGTTGATCTTCCTAACCTATGTCAATGACATGCCTCATTACATAAAAAATGGTAGGGTCTTCATGTATGCTGATGACACCTCTATTGTGGTATCTGATTCTGATCACCAAAGACTACAGCAAAAAACCGCCTCGGTTCTGAAAGATTTCGCGGATTACTGCACTCAGAATACACTTATAATAAATCATAATAAAACAGTAGTAATCGAGTTCCATTCAAAACATAAAATATCTTCTAATTTTACCTTTGAAATTAATACTCATATCGTTCAAACTTCCACTTCATCTAAATTCTTAGGAACGATTATAGATCGTAACTTAACATGGGAGGAACAAATACAAATGGTTTGCAAAAAAGTCAACAAAAGCTTTTACATTTTGGCAACACTGAGAAATGTTTTGAACACGGACTCATTACTGCAGGTCTACTATGCATTTGTTTATTCTACAATTTCATACAACATTATAGTATGGGGTCAGGCATCAGATATAACAAGAATTTTCGTTGCTCAAAAACGAATCATAAGGCTCATTTTCAACATAAGTAGTCGCCAATCATGTAGACAGGTCTTCAAATCAAAACGGATCCTCACGGTAACGTCAATTTATTTGATGAAACTGTTAACCTACATTTACATTAACAAACATTCATTTCCCATTAATAGTGATTCACATTCTTACAACACTAGCAAAAAGAATGATATCAAACTAAACAAGCCTAAACACTCATATTACAAAAAATCTCCAATCAATGCAGGCTGCCGTTTTTTCAACTGTCTGCCGAATGAAATAAAAAACGCGGTATCCCCGGCTGTTTTTAAATGTAGACTGAAAACACTCCTAGTCAGAGAATGCTTCTATACTGTTGAGGAATTCGAATCCTACTTTTCAATTTTGAAACTATAATACTGAAGTATTTCTCAGTTTATGTTAGTCATCACTGTAAATGTCTCGTCTTGTTATAGTAATTCGTTTCGTCTTATTTTTCCATTAAAACTTGATACCACTGTCCATTTATGACATGTAATATTGACTTATCCTATCTATTGTTACTGATAGTTTAAAGGATTATTAAATATTTTATTTATTTATTTATTTATTTATAATCTGTCCTAGAATACTGTTCCCATGTTTGGAGTGCAGCACCCAAACATACCCTGAAATTGTTGGATTCTGTCCAAAAAAGGGCTATTCGTCTCGTGGGTGATGCCTCGCTCACAAACTCACTCACTTCTCTGGAACACCGTAGAAAAGTTGGCGATCTGGCTCTATTTTATAGATATTTTCATGGACAATGATCTTCTGAAATATCAACAATTGGTCTTCCCTTGGCAGTCTCCGCGAGATTGACCCGTCGACTTGAGGCTTCGCACCCCTTCGTGGTCACTTTGGAGACCTGCAGAACATATCTTTCCAAAGACTCGTTCATCCAACGAACAGCGAGGCTCTGGAACACATTGCCAAGGGAGGTGTTCCTCGAGGCATATAACCTCCAGAGGTTTAAGAAGAAGACCAATTCCTACCTCATTTCCCTTCATTCTCAGGATGTTCTCTGAACATCACAGGATATCCCTTGTCACGCAACCAGAACATTCAAAAAAATTTGCCGTTTCGATGATCAGTGTATTGTATGCGATGTCTTATCCGGTATGTATGTATGTATGATGGAAGAATATCAAAGTACGTAGAATCAACAACAGAAAATCAATGATTCTATTTCACTTTGATTGAATACATTGCTTCATTTTGTAAACAATAAAAATCGATATCGAAGTAGATCGCCTATATTGAATTATGATGAAAAATACTCTGTAAAATCAGAAGTTGGATCACTATATTATATTATTTCAATTGAAAGAATGATATTGTTGATATTGAATGAGAAAATAGAATTATATCGAATTATCTCAATACAAAAAACAAGTTGAAAGTAAAAGTAAAATTGATAGTTGATGGTATTTTAAAACATCACAAAAAAAGAGGATAACAAGGTACAGATAGTATTTAGTTGATGAATATTCTTCTCATATTGTGATACTAATTTGATTCCTTGATTTAACATTCTTCTAAGAGATGAAACTTTCTTTCCTAATTTGTTATGCATTGTTTCAGGATCATGTGTCGTTCAGAGACCTCAGTTTGCAAGTCATTTCATTCCTGAGGGATCATTCAAAAGGGTACGTACTCAACATTCAGTATTCTCAGCAAATATCACTCTAGTCTAGAGGAAGGAAAATGGTTTCCGCTTTTTCTCTTACAAATAATTATAACGGTATCCATACGTAATTTTCTTTGATGCCCCCCCTCCGTTTATGTTCTGAACGGGTCAACTGAAATAATTGAAACTTGGGATGAAGGAATTGATGTTTGAATACTATATTCCAAAGTCGTATTATTGGCGAAACAAAATTCAAGATGGCGACTTGGCGCCATCTGAAGAAAAAATAAATGGAGAGGGGCATTTGTGACACATCCGTTTGGAGCTCCTGACGAGTACTTTTCAACCCCTGAATATAAAGTCGATATCTTCACCTACTACAAAATGCCGGAAACGAGGGCGGAACATATAGTGCCTGAATAGAAATTCTTTAATATCTATTCATTGAACAAACTTTGATAGGGGAACTGTATTTGAATATGCTCAAACGTACTCTCGACCCTCTAATCACCGAAATCGTCGAAGCAAATCCTAATGTATTCGATATGGATATTGTATTTCAACAAAATGGAACACCACCACATTACTCTAGACAACTGAGAAACTATTTGGATAATATTTCCTCCGGTTGTTTGATTTGCCGTCGAGCTCCTATGGTATGGCCAACTGACTCGTCAGATTTGACACCTCTCGACTTTTTTTCATACGGCCATTTGCAGAAAAAATAAGTACAACACTGAACCTGTTTCGAAATTGGATATACGGCAGAGGATAATAAATATTTGTAGGAATATCGCCGTAATTGTGTTCGAAAATATCGTGAAATATCGGATATCATGTCAAGTAGGTCAAGGCAACTATCTCGTGCATCTTCTTTACTGAACTCATCCAAATATCTCCAAATTATGAAATCAAACGTCGATGTATTCAGGAAATTATTAGTAGGTGAAAATATTAACTTCATATTCTAGGTTTGTAAAGTACTCGCCAAGAGCTTCAGAAAGATTCATCGCAAGACCCCCCTCTCTATTCAATTTTTTTAGATGGTGCCCAATCGCTATTTTGAAATTTTCATCTGTCAATTTCACTCCAAAATATAGTATTCATACCCGTTCAAAATATAAATAGGGGGACATCAAAGAAAAGCAGTGTATGTAAGTATATACGACTCTCCAATCGCGAAATTGGGATATAAGTTATCTCTCATCACAAAGATGAGGCTATTAAACTTTCAAGGTGATTACAAAACTCATTCAATTTCACATTCAAGAAACTCTTGTACCAAAGTGAACGGTAATATCAATTTGAGCACCACTGGGAACGAAAATACACAAAGGGTTGAAGTAATTTTAGAAATAACTTTCATTTTGTTACATTACAACCCAACTGGAATAGTGTACAACGAGATAATTTACTGGTGCATACAATATTATTTTGTGTAAGTTTGACTTCGTCTCTAGTCAAAATGTAATTGGTATTGTTGTACTTTCAATATCATCGAAATCTCTTCCTCGTCAACACCAAGAAGGAGTCTAAATAATACCCATACTGAACTCTCTTGATATTTTGTTCAAACTATTCAACAAATTGGGGAACACCACTGGCACTGGAGGGATGAAATCAATCGATGAATCATGATTCACATCTAATGTACAATCAATATTATGAGTTGAAGTTGAAGAGAATCGAATCTATAGCGTTTTGAAATCAGCATTGAAGGTTGAGCCGTGATCTATTAGCACAAATCATGAACATATTATAAAAAAATTCAGAAATATATTCAAGAGTAATTTCTTGTACAGAGCTCATGATGATATCGTTCCAAAAAATCAGTGGCTTCCCTCAGGAGCGAGACAGTGCCTACGCTCTTGGTCTGCTTCATATATATCACCCAAATCGAAGACGACTGATAGATAATACATAAAGATCTAGTCTAGAGTGGTTAACTTGTAGTATCACTTTGTGACGTGTGAACATAGGGCTATTCACGTGTTGACTATATATGACAGCGTCCTACTGTGTATAGGCGTCACCTACCTCAAAACTCTGCAAACTAGATGCCGATAACATGACTTGATATCAAGATTGGTAGAATTGATGATTCATTTGTAAAGAAAGGTAACCTCGATTTGTCTACTAATATCATCCAGTGACTTCAGCCTCGATATCAGCAAAACGCAGTAAGGGGAAGTGGCAGTACGTAACGTAAAATTCCATTCGGAGTCATATGAATCTACGTTCTTCGACTGTTTCCATCTGTGATCTAGAATTATACATACATTCTTATGATCTCAACATGAAATTTTTGATGCGATCACGTCACCGAGTTTCCTGATCAAGGCAACCAACCTCTACAAATGAATAATCAATTCTACACAGCTTGCTACGAGATCATCTTGGGATGCGTTCCAGCGAGATGCCTCAAACGTGATTGCTCTATCATATCGATCTGTTTCTCAAAATACTGTTTTCCAGATCTATCATGAGGACGAATTCGAGTGTTCTGACGTCTGTGAATGCGAAGTCGGAGAGAAGTTGAGCTGCAGGACGATCTGCATCGACCGAATGCCTTGCAAAACTGAGTTCGCTTATTACAACCACGCCGCTCCGGCTTATCAGGCCTTCAGAGGCAGATGCCTCTGTTATTCCGGAAGGTATTTTTATTACTGTATCTCGAACGTAAGGTAGAAGTTACGCCGAAGCGATTTATTGGTGACAAGCAACCAGTAATAGATCGGCAGGTAGTAATAGATTTTCGGACGTCATTTCACCCAGTAGGTATGCTTTTTGTAGGGTATACAGTTTGATGTTGAATAAATTGAAAGTAAAATAGAATTATAAAAAAGCATACATATAAACGCTCTAAAAAGGAGAAAATATTTTTTTTTTCAAATTCTAACTATCAACTTCTAACCTCATTACACACAATTCATATGATCATAAAAGCTTCTCGCAGTGATCAATATTTAGTTACATATTGAAATTCCGGAAATTCAAACCCAGCAGATTTCACATAATTTAATTAGTATTAACAGTGATGCCAACCTGTGGGAATTTTCCCATATTATGAGAATATTTTTTGAAAAAATATGGAAATGGGAAAAAGGGGAGAAAAAATCAATTTGCTCGAAATATGGGAATTTTCGTAATTGACTACATGCTGGCCTACGCAGTCTGTCAAATGGTTTCTGCACTTTTTGTTGGATTGCTGGTCAACCACAGACGCAACCATCTTCTTATGTTAGTGTTCTGAGATTCTGTGATGATCGAAGGTTTCATGTTTCAAACACAGAACACAAATGACAGAAGCACAGAACTATTCGTATGTCCGTTATTGAGTGATTGTGTCATGACATGACAAAAGTCTTGAAGGAAAACAAAATAAGAAACGTAAAAAACAATTAAAAAAATGGATAGTTTTTACCAAAAAAGGGTGTTCTATTTTTATTTGAATGTAACTTGAAAGATATTTTTATTTTGTTTTGTTGTTTTTATGAATATAATTATTGACCAAAATAGTTTTTTTTCATTTGAATACACTTTTCAAGCTAAAATGAACATATGGATAAATTTGGACATCTTTGAATTTGTGTGGGAAAAAAGGGAAAATATGGGAATTTCTTGGCACTTACTAGGGAATTTTCATCAAAATAGGTTGGCAACACTTACTTTTATTAACACAAGTAAATCGCTGAGTCAGAATTTTTCAAATTTTCATTCAATCAAATTGATCATCGCGACAAGTTTCATGGTCATATTAATTGTGTATCATGGGGTTATGAGTTGATAGTTGAAATTTAGAAGGAAAATCCAATCTTCTTCTTTTAAGAGCGTTCAAATAAAGCTTTTTTTATTCTTTCCTTTTACTTCTGATGTGTTTCTACTTTTCAGCATTTAAAAAAAAACATTTTTCCAACAGCCTGCCTTCAAAAAGTATACATGTGTGTGCTATACACGTGCTCCGGTAAAAAAATATATGTACCGTACACCTAAACCTTGCAAACATACCTAAATGCATGAAGAATCCGGGAGGATTCTTTCATATATAATCTGTTAGCATCAAAACATATATACAGGGTGTTTCAAAAAAACCTGACCCCCTTACTAAGGTAGGTAGAACACTGCAAAATAAGTTGGGTTTACTCAGTAAAAAAATTTCGTAACGGCATCCGTTATCAAGATACAAGGTGTCGAAACAATGATTTTTTTACACATTTCTCAAGATTATGTCGAAACTACTGGCAACTTTGTGATGAAATTTTGTATGGATGTTTCTTGGAATCTGACACATCGCATGCATTTGTTTTTATACCTGACTCTCATAGAGGGCGCTAGTTACACGGTTCGTATCGAGTAGTTTTGAACATAACTTTTTTGAGGTTAGATTTTTCAATCCAAATTTGATGTGAACTTGAACATCATTCAATTTCACACCAAAAAGGTACTCTTGGTAAAATTCGATACTGTGTTCCGTTTTCGGAATATTTCTATTTGAAAATGATGAAGTGATGACTGTTGCTGGTATAAAGCTATATGTATTAGAGTGAGTATTATGAAAAATTATCACCTATTTATTGAAAATCGAAAACAACAATACATTTCTGATGCTAAACTCAATGATTAAACACTGAATCACAAGAATAACATCGAAACAGATTTGACTAAGAACATGGATTACACAGTTTTGTTGTATCTTGAGCAGAAAGTCTATGCTACATAGGTAAATTCACGTCAAGAGTTGTAAGCCATAATTGAACATCACTTAAATGACCTAACAGCTGATCCTCAACTGTTAAGAAGAAAAATACATTCTCAAGAAAAGAATATAGAATCGTGATTTCTTCGAAAAGTATAGGACATTTTGAACACTTACTCTAACTGATTCAATATTTTATGTTCCTAGTCAAATATCTCTTAATTTTCTACTTATGATTCTTTGTTCCATCAATAACTTCAGGAGAAGAATAATTTTATTGTTTTCGAATCTGAATAAATAGGTAATTGAACTCAATAAAATTCATTTTATACCAGCATCATTACTACTCCATTATTTTTAAATCGAAATATTCCGAAAACGGAACATAGTATCGAGTTTCACCAGGAGTACCTTTTTGGTGTAAAATTGAATGAAGTTATCAAGCTCATATCATACTTGGATTGAAAAATCTAACCTAAAAAAAGTTATGTTCTAAACTACTCGGTACGAACCGTGTAACTAGCGCCCTCTATGAGGGTCAGATATAGAAACAAACTCATGCGATGTGTCAGATTCCAAGAAACATCCATACAAAATGTCATTACAATGTTGCCAGTAGTTTCGACAGAATCGTGAAAAATGTGAAAAAAAATCATTTTTTCAACACCTTGTATCATGGAAACGGATGCCGTTACGACATTTTTTCACTGAGCAAACCCAACTTATTTTGCAGTGTTCTACCTACCCTAGCAAGGGGGTCAGGTTTTTTTGAAACACCCTGTATAATGATACCCTATATGATGGTCTATAACATACGATACATCCCTTTTGAGAAGTACACAATGTTCAATGCGAGCATGGATATGGAAGCGGTATCGATATCTTTAAATAAAGGAGAAACGATTATTATAATTTCACTATACAATCCCTCACAATTCCATTCATCAAAGGAATATGATGGTATCTAGTGAATTAGGAATGATCAGATCCTTTAATTGTCATTGTATTCAATCAGTGATTCCCATGTTTCTATATTTGCTAGATATCGTTTCGTTCGGATCCTTCTTCACAACTATTGATATGTCGCATGTTGCTGGTTGCTAGTTGATCATTGCTATTTGCCAATCGCTCTGGTGTGATTCTAACTGTATAATTTTAATAAAAGATAGATGTTCATCATGTCTCAAACTGGAATGAAGTAGCAGGAGTACTATAAATACTACAATATTTTCAGTCTGAATAAGGAAACAGATGAAAGGTTTTAGTTTAGTTTAGTTATACGTTTTGTGAGCAATTGATCCTATTTCAATGCTTGCATCAAATCTATTACATAGGTAATTATATTTCGCATTTTGCTCTGCCCCAATGAGATTTCATGAATCTGACATCTCAATTATTCCCTGCAATGTGAAAATGAATGAAATCAATTCAAGAAACTACAGGTGATCAAAATTGTATTACGCTATCCCTAATTGAATCTTGGAAAGCTACAGTGACATCGCAAATATAAAGAAGATTCTAAAGTCATCATTCAGCTAGAATCCATTCACGGAATTATTAATTCAAGAAATCGTCTTATCAATTTTTGGGTCGAGTTTTCCTTATCCAATCTGAGAACTGAATAGTTTGATATTTGAAAACAATCAGTTGGAGTGGTCACTCTTCTGTATCACTTCATGTTCAATTTCTTGAAAATTAAATAAACGTTTTTTCACTACTTCAAATATAGCTTATCAAATTATAGTCCATCTACGTGCAAGAGACAGTGTCACTTTCTTCCTGATGCGTATGAGCATCTAAAATCTATCTTTGATTTCTAATAATAGTTTTATAAGCCTATGTTCAAAGAGCAATGCGAATCTTTGTAGGTTCATTTGTATGAAGCCCATGCCAAGCGACTACGCGCTACCCCAAGGAGTGTTTCTCTTCTTGGGGTACAGTGAGGTAGATGAGAAGGAGCTCAACAAGAACCACACGGTGATCGTTGTCCAGGATATCGTAAGGGTGCTGCAAAATCTCATCGAAGAAGAAGCTGTCAATGGGGTGAGTAGTACCTGCCACAACCAAGACTCTCTCGAAATTATTGAGAACCGATAGGTTCATTGTTTCAAGTAATATTATCAATATTATTATATTATATCAGGTCCTCATAGATAGAGACGTATCCAAATTATACTGTAATCAAGCCATCAAGCCGCCACTCGTTGAATCGCATAACAACTAATACACAAGATACCAACCAATCACTACAACCATGCAAGCTACTCTGGATAGAAACCAGCAATCCGAGGCCGGTTATCGTATCCTGCCTTCCCGTTAGCATATTTACGTTTCCTATACAGCCAGCGCGATTGGTCGCTCTCACGGGATAGGGAATGGAGTGCATCCTGGAGCACTCCGTTTCCTAGCTGATATGCGCGACCAACGACCATCGGCGTTCCCGCGTGTTATTGTTTATTGTCATCATTAGAATGCCAAGAGCAATTAGTTGCCGAATAACTGTGCTCTCTTTATTACCTATTGAATATTTATTCCTTAGCGAAATGAATCTCGAACAGATAGAAAATGCATTTAATACATTTTCTATTAGTTATAAAGTCATGCCTGAAAAAACAAAACATTCAGAAGTAACTGTTCGAACGCGATTCATTCGAAATGATGACGAGAGGTTAGACGATATTTCGACAAAATGTGGCAGAGAAGACAGGATTGGTGTCATTGTTTTCGAAATAAACTGTGCAATAGGGGCCATAATACGAACAATTTAGTAGAAGTATCAATAAGAGTATTTAAGGATTTGGTACTACAAAGATGTAAGGCTTTCAACACAGTATCCTTAGTAGAATTCATCTCTTTATCACTGGAGGACTTCTACAAAGAAAAATTGTTGCGTTATGCTAGCTCCAGGGATAACAAATTGTCAATTTATTTTACGAAATTTTCAAAAAATCGGTTGATCTTCGTGTTGTGAAAGTGTCTGAAGATCAGTTTACAGTTACTTCAGCTGCAGATGAGACACTTTTGTACCAAGTCAATACAAAGTTGGAAGTGTGTGACTGTCCAGAAGGGGCAGGAGGGAAATTTTGCAAGCATCTGTGCGCTGTATATAATACTGGTGTGCAGATGCACAACGTTCCTAATATTTTTTTACAAGACAAAATAGAACTTGCTACGTTAGCACTTGGAAATACTATAGTCTGTTCGTTTGAAAGGCGAAGTAATGGAATGTGGCAATGGAATGTTGTCGCAAATTTTCAAAGAGAAATCTTCCAGAATAACCACTAGAGCGGCGTTGATGTTTCATGAATTATACGTATAACCTTTTTCTGGGTAGATTCGATTTTGCCGCTTTAATACAACAAAGTACGGACTACGAGGAGCTCCGAATTTCCGACAAACGCGCGGCTGGGGCAGGCCTTTCGCCGACAAACGCGCCGCTTCGCCGGCCTAATTAAGTCAAAGGAAATAATAGGCACTCCGAGTTTTCATGGGCGTAGGGAAGATAACATAGCATGGGATCAACGTTAGTTGTGAAGATTGGTATTTTTAATGCCTTTTTCATTGACTTGTGATTCGTGACACATGTTAGTACGCTTTCCGACCTGCCTTGTGTTAAGCAAGATGGACACGTTTTTATAATATTTCGAGTTATCGCTGATGTGTGCCTGACAGTTCTCAAAGCTGGTTTTCGCCTTGATATTGTTGAGGCTTGGGGATAAAATGAAAACTATCATCATTTTCAATTTCATTAGGTAATATCTATAGCAACTTGTTATCATTCTCATGTGGGTATATTATCATTAAACCATGTGTTTCATGTACTCATTCACTTTACTTCCAAGTAATTATAGGACTATAATCATTAGATGTATGGCTGATGATAGTCATATATATTTCCGAAACATGTAGCCCTGTTGATTGATCTGCTACTCACATAGGAGGTGATTATTTAGTATAGTTTTGATTTCACTCCACTTTGATAAACCAGAGACTTATACCAAAGACTGAAATAAGCAAAAAAAATGAAAAAAGTCGGTCACCCACACACCAAAATTATCATCTTATTGAGAAAGGGCCATTATGTACCAAATAGTTAGTAAATTAAATAAGGCCCCAAAAAAACTGTTTCTTTTCCTTTGAAGTCTGATTTTGTTTTTCCATTATTTTGACTGCATTGGAAGGTATAATCATATAATGATGTTGTACACTCTAGTCGACTTTTCGTCACATACCTATTCATTTTATATCGATAGTTCCCTGTATTGATAGTATTTCATGAGGACTTTCATTATATTCACAATAATCACATATAGGTTCTTGTTTTTCAAAACGACGAAAACCATTTGTATCAAATTCATCAGGCTTTATTTCCCTCATTTCAATAATTATGCTTTTACGGAGCCTGAATATTTCTATTAGTTTTATTTCCTCTCAATATTTTCTATACCGTTGTGTTACTCACGCCTGTCATATTGGAATATACAGAGAAGTGCACAAAAAACGGCCACTGCTGTATCTTCTGATTGATTCTAGATCGGATTTCTAGAATTGGTGGGCAGCAAGTATACCAAATTGCTCATCCACTGACAAAACAATATCTGCATGGTCCATTATTTTCTGTTCCACTAGAAACGACCGCAACTTTTGATTTCTAGATGGGACACCCTGCATTTTATTCCATGAATTGTTAGGGCTTATCATAACGGATTCGAGGATACCGCGTTCGATGGGGTTATTTCAAACGATTACGAAGTCACACCAATTGACCTATGGAAATTTCGAACGCAAATATCTTCGTGATCATCTGAAATAACCCTATCGAACCTGGTATCGTTGATTTCGTCATAATAATCCCTTACCGATTATGGGATACAATACAGGGTGTCCCATTTGTATATCGAAAGTTGGGGTCATTTCCGTTGAAATCGGAAGTGATAGAATAAAAATAGTTTTGTTAATGAATGAGCAATTTGGTATACTTGATATCCACATTTTCGAAATCTGATCTAGAATGATTAGGAAGATACAGCACACTGGCCGTTTATTGTGCACTTCTCTGTATAATGTTAAAATTATTCACTAATACCTTCACGTTACGTTATCTTTTCGCATAAGATTATACAGTTAGGACGATTGTTTTCTAACAATCAAGGCAGGACATCTCTGGTGTTTCAACAACACCTAAACAACCATGAATTGCTTTCATAGTTGACACTTCGAATATGCAACTGAAAATGATATGATATGAGCGAGCTGAATTCATCGCTCTGAATTACAAATGTTTTCCGATTTATCGTTGGTCAAGCCCAAAAGCAGAAATCAATGGTACGCCCATGGTTGGTTTGGCACATTCCATTACTTCGCCTTCCAAACGAACAGACATATCAGTAGTGCCAACTTCTTCAAAGATATGGATAAAGAAAAAGATAACGAAATTACTGAAGATTTTGGCGAACCCATGATGTTGGAAACGGAAGATGGCCTTAATGAGACGACTCCTGATGAAGAAAATAATTTTTCGGTTGAAGTGAACGAAACCAAAACTGATGGATCAGTCGAACTCAAAGAATTCAAAGACAACTTGAAAAAGATTAGCAGCTTCGTGGAATCTCATCCAGCACTATTGCCTATTGTGACGAAGTTCAATAGGCAGATGAAGAAAATGGATAGCGAAGCTTCGTTCTATGCTCTATGTTTCTCGTTTACTAGTCAGAAAAAGTCTCACAGAATTAATGTTCAACCTACCTCTATTGCTATAAGAACATCTGCTTACAGAGGTGCCAAAGCTATACAAGCGGGTCGGCCATCTAGCAGCGGAATAAGTTCGAAAAAGAGACCTCCCAAAAAGCGTTCATTAATACTAAACATCCTACAAAATACCACGAACGCTGTAAGTCATGGTAGTGCGCACTAATAATCATTTTCGATTACTTTCATGATCTTGATAACCAGTAAGAAAAACAAAGTAATCTGAAACTGAAAAGTATTTCTAATGGTTCGACGATATATTTTGTTTATATTTTTCGTATAGTTGAACATTCCGCATGAATAAACTTCCGATTCATTGTCAAATTGTATCTTCTTCAGACTGAAAATTAGTGTGGAAAACAAAATCTGCAAATAATAATCCTGACCCATGCACCACAGAGCAGCCGATGGTCGTTTATCGTTGGTCGCGCATATCAGCTAGGAAACAGAGTGCTCCAGGATGCACTCCATTCCCTATCTCGTGAGAGCGACCAATCGCGCTGGCTGTATAGGAAACGTAAATATGCTTCCCGTTAATGACTACTCCAATCAGCTTCTCTGTTCCTATACACCGGCTTCGTTTCACCCAACTTGATATTCCTTCGAGTTTTCAGTGCGTTATTTTCTATCCTAGCCCAAATATAGTATATCATAAACCGATAAGTAGTCGACCATAAGTGGTCGACCATCACATAAACAGTTCACGTTAACTAAAAATACTGAAAATAGCATTATCTCCAGTATCTTTCCAATAATGATAATTTAAATCTAACAGCATGAACATACAAAATATAGTTGGATTAAATACGGGTGATGAACTCGCCATGATGATGAAATCTCAAACAAACGACCATTTATCAAAAATCACTTTTCCCAACAACTTTTTTATCAATATGAGTATTCATACTTACAAATACCATCACTATGCCTCACTCATCAAACAGTCAAGTTGCGAGAATCATCATCATGTCCACAAATTTTATGATCTGCCAAAGATAAAGAGAACGTTCTTCGTTTGAAAAGATATGCATAATGAATCATCAAGTGTGTTGAAACGAAATGACAAAAATGTCTAACAATTGAGCATATGGTAGCAATATGAAGTTGCCAGATATAGAAAGAGAAGGTAAATGAAATGAGATGAAATGTTCTCCGACGAGGTGCCAACATTTTTGGAAATTGTAGTTAATTCACACAGAAAAATCTGGAAACTTCAATTAGAAAGGAAACTCACAATCAAAATAAAAAATAACTATATAAGAATATCCAAACCTTTCAAATATTGTGTGTCTATCTGATATTTTTATGTTTCAGACTCAATGCACTTTGGAATTCTTCAATGCTACAAAGGAGAATGTGATACTGGCTGGAAAATTATCAGAAGAAATCGACTATTCGACATTGTTACCGCCCGAAGTTCTCTCTAAAGAAAAGGTTAGTTCCGAAAGAATTGAATAAAAACCAGAAATTTCAAAAACACATAAAATTGGAGATGAATCTTCGAGCAATGAGGTTTCAAGTTTGCGATCAAATGTTCATCAATCATTTGAGTGAACCAATGAAAAAAAAAGGAACAACCAGGGGTTCATAAATAAATATCAAAGTATGTAACCTTTATCATATTATTATGTGTTTCCAGGAAGAATGTGTGGAGCTGCTAGAAACGATAAGCGAGAGAATCAACACGAGAAATCCAGATTTCGTGTCACACTTACTGCTGTCCATTTTCAAGATGGCCGAAGTGGAAATAATACAGATGGAGCCGACGTCATCGTCTCCAAAATACTCTTATAGGATGGACGTTACTCTAGTATCGATAGCGTTCACGATTCTACTAACAAAATTCTTGGATCTGTCGCCATCGTGACAACGAGACTGAAACCGAACTCTTTAATTCAAAATAATATACATATCATGATATTATGCCGATACGCTATAAAGATATGATCATTGTAGAAACAAGTGAATTCGATGGATGACGTTCTCTGTTGATTATTCGTTCTCTCTGCTGAGAATTATTGTCCGATATAGGTTTTTGGCACTATCGCAACCTTTGGTATATGATAGGATACCTATAGATATTTTTTGAGACGATCGAGACAACAATTCCAGATTCAACAGCTGGAAATACATTGACTTTCGCCAATTGAAAATGAAAATGATAAATTTATCATCAAACACTAGAATCAGTAGAATAGCAATGGGAGAACGGAATCGTGATTACCAATGCCCATCAGTATTCTACTCTAAATCGGATAGAGGATGACACTAAAAGTGAGTTGGCTGATCATTTTGTCAAAATCCGCTATCAAATTTGCACGCAGACCATATATCTAGTTACTAATTGCTCACTCAATCGACAGATTAGTCGTATTGGGCTGCAACCACGCACACTAGTCAAATCAATATTTCTGGTTGTTGGTGGGTTAATAATGAATTATTTATTTATTTCATTCTTTGCTATAAACATTACATTACATCTCATATAAATATAAATGTAATCATTAACATTTACAATGGAATAACATGAATAATCAGACAGATTCATATCTGGTATGAGATTATTCATGCGTTATCAAATTAAATTATAGTTACAGTGCAGACTCGATAATCCGAACTAATAAAAACCAAGGCGATTCGGATTACCAAAAAATCCGGATTACCGAAGCAGTTTTTTTTTTAATTTTTTATTACGAAATGCAAAAAAACCATAAATACGAAAAAGTAACACTAAAATATGCATAAAAGTAAGAATATAATACTAGTTTCTAAAGTAATTTGTAATTTTTGTTTGCTTAGCACATCTCTTATTATTTATAAAGGCCATTTCTTTTAATCTTTGAAGTACAAGAATATAATTTAACGGAATATTATTTTCTTCCTTGCGTAATGTGAATCCCAGATACTAACAAAAGAACAATTAGGGGAACCCCTGAACATTTCACTCACAATTTCTATAGGAAATAAATAGGCCTAAAGGTATAGGTTCGGATTATCGAGTACTATGAAATTCGGATTATAGAGTACTCAATGTGTTAAAAATGCTTGTTCGGACTACTGAAGAATTCGGATTATTGAACGTTCGGATTATCCAGTCTGCACTGTATTGAAATAAACAACAGAATATGAAAAAAAAAATAAAACAAAAAGCTCATGAAAAGTACATTATGACATGATGAAATAAATTAGTCAATGATAAATCATTCACTCAGACTTGTCGAACAATTGACCGATAGCTTTGTTCATGCATCATGGATTTTTACTATTGATCTAATCAAGATATGGTGGAGAAAATTCTGCTTCACGTACCCACTTCCCATAAACTGGTGTTTTAAGTAATCTTTCGAACTTTTCATGCATTGCTGGTCACTTAGGCCCGGTGAGGTCTCTAGTTCATAAGGGATTGGACAATCAGGAAAGTGTCCTCACCAAGTTTATCTTCATGCCTCATTATGATAAGCTTCTTGTTCTCAAACAGAATTGTTTCATTATCATTAGGATGGTTATTGTCAAGTGAGAGGCACTTTTCAAAATTGTTCACAATATCCTTCGAGTTCACTTGTTATCTCTTTCGATCAACTGATAGTTGACTAGATACACTTTGTACATATCATTGTTGACTATTATTGTTACTGTTAAGAATAGACTAAATTAGTCACAGACTGTCGTTTTTTAAGGCATTGCTCAGATCTATAGGTAGAAATGTCCATATAAGGGTCTACTATTTATAATTTGATTACCTGAGTTGGACTAGTAGTCGAAATGGTGTAAGTATAATTTTGTAACTGCTTTTGATGTAGAACCAATTTAGGTCAGGAAACGTCTTCCTAAAAGTGAGTTATTGACATCACGGTTTCTGCCTCCATGAAATAACAATGAGTATTACTCTCTAAATTTTAAGTGATACTCAATTTCCAAAAGCACTGCTGTACTGACTAATATCGAAAATATAATTAATGATGGTATGTTATAGAGGAAACATACAATGTTGATAGAACTCAATGGATCCATGGTCCACTCCATTTTCATTACTGTTAATGTGAAATCAAAAATTATGATCAAGCATTCTAACTGTGGAGATTACTTGACAAATTATTCAGAATAAAATGATTTCAGTTGAATATTGATACTTACATACTTGGTCCGATATTTAATTATATTTTGTCCTTTGATACCATTGGGAAAATGCAGTAGTAAAGTCAGCGAAACTTGAATTGTTTGAGTATCAATCTAGACATATTATGTATTGTCTGAACTTTTTCAGTGAGGCAGAATTCCTCACTACTCAATCACTATATACAGAGCAAATGATCATGCTTTCTATACCAAAAAAATGTCAAGGCTTACGTGTAACAAATACATATCATATAATAGCTTTAAAGAAATGTTGAATGTATTGAAATCGTGTTGTTTATATAGATTATTTGTTAGATTTTGATGTCGATTTAGGCAATGTTGAGTTATTTTAAAATCACAGGGTAGTTTTTAGATCAATTATCAATATCATCGATACGCATATTTTTCATTCATAAGTCGATAGGTGAATATATTTCTTGTTACTATGAGGAAAATTTTTATATGGAGCAAAGAACAATATAAATGATTCTTTCATTACCAAACCTCACGTTCTCACTTCCTCGTGGATATAGTGAACCTGGAAATCAATAGATGTGATTATTTTATTCATTTAATTCATTTCAGTTATTGCATTACATTATCTTCTTCATTGATACATTTCATATAAATAATATATAAAGTATAATTAATTTTCTATTAGGAATGACATGAATGATCAGACAGTAATTCCTGGTACCTATAAGATCATTCATGAAGTATTATCGACTGTTGTATAATTGAAATTACAAATAGTGAACAAAACTTACATATCATTATGGAATCAAGGTCTGAATTTGATGAATTGTGACAAATTATATCAAGCATATGTATGGTAAGTGACTGAGTTGAGGAATAGTATAACTTATTTTCATTCCGAGAAATTATCATGAAGGAACAATTAGGAAATATTGATCTCGAAGAACCGACTTGGAGAATTGAAAGACATATTCAAATCACAGAAGGCATTGCCTGAAGATGTCGTAATGTACCTACTATCGTACATTTTGTTGATATATCATGTGAATATACATATAACATCATAGGAAGTTCCGTTTGTGCGCTGCAAGGGATGAAATAAATAGTTGAAAAGGAATATCCTCAGATAAATTATGGACATACAAAAATGATAGAGTCTCAAATCAGAATTTCTTTCCACGCCCTGTATGACGAATGTCAATTTATTATACACCCAAAAGATGAAATAGGTACTTTCATAAAAAAAATGTCTCCCAATATCATATTACGATATAAAAAGCTTCACAAACGATAATATTACCTATGAATTATTCTCATCAAGTAACGGCTGAGTCAATTCAAAGAAGTTATATTACGAATCCAACATTCTTACCCTACATTTTTGCACTTTTAAAGATGTTCAATTCATTATTTCAGACTTTCACATTGTTCGTGTTTAAACTTTAATTAAATGAACTCCTGAAATTGATAGAATCTACGCACCAGAGGGACTTGGACTTTTGGTCCCGGAAGAGGATGATAATTGCCTCAGGCAATGTGGGTTCTCTAAATTGGGAATATACCAAGTTTTGTGAGTTTCGTTTAGCCGGATGTTATGTAGAAAGTATTTTCGATTATCTTCATTCGGAGGTCTGATTTCTTTCAAATGGCAGCCAGAGTTTTATTTGGCAAATTAGATTTCCCTTTTGTTTGATTGAATAGGGTGGCCAGGTAGCCGATATTTCTATCTGACCCAAGACATTCTGGCCTTGAATAACAAAAAGTATCATACTATAGCTCCCGAAATCCTATAATCTGAGAAGATAAACAAAAGAATGAAAATTAATCCATGCGCTCAGAAAATCTTTTTTGCTTTCTACTGAAATCACTAAGAGGTTGGTGAGAAATCGAAATTCAAACCAACTCAAACCTCATCGTTCAACAATTAATATATTGTTGTTCTTTGCTCCATAATATATGAATAGGATATTCAATTAAATCAATTAAATTTAGGGGTGATATTGTGATGAAATATTCAGCCTAGCAAAAAAGCAAGAATGAAGCCAAAATTCATTGATGTTTAAAACGAACTAGATCCTTATTTTCCACTATTCATTTATAATTTTTACTTCTATATTTCACCAATCAACTCTCACTTTTTTATATTCAACATCATCATAGCCTATAGATATTGAATTCTTCAAATATTTTTGATATTGTAAACATTATTCCATCGATGAGTTGTTTTGATTCACCACAATACTGAACTGATACGAAATATTCCATCAGTCTACTGCTCATGCAATTTCGTTTTCTCTGCCTACGCAAGAGGATTCCATTTTTTCTGCCTAGATAAAGAAATCGACATTTCGCAAGACTCTCGCTACTGAATGTGAATATACCTGTTGAATAATATACAATATTATTGAAGTACTATCGCGTATAAATTTTCTAGGCATCCTGTATACCGCACTACTTATGAATATCATACCTCGACTGTTTTTTCATTTGGTTATTTTGTATGCTCTACACACGACGTATTTTAGATAAACGAGGCACTGTCATTTGTGACCTTGTTCCTTGAGAGTTTCACTACAGACTAGACAAAACTGTTAACTGTTACTAGCTTTAGCACCCTAGTCACTATTCCGCCCTTTTTCAATATGTAAATAAGTCAGTAATACATTTTTAAGTTTATAGTCTGATTTTTTGGTAATAAAAAGATGAAAAACTCAAAAGTTGGTATTCATTTCAGCCTCGATGCCCTAGAAGTGGTTCAGATTCCACTATAAGCTGTAGGTCCCGCTCTTCCTAACCCCGCACAAGTTTCGACTTCTGGGGAGTTGGTTCCCAACTTTGAAGTAGCGATATACAAATTTTACAAAAAAAAAAAACATTTTTACAAAAAATTTCAATGATATCCTCTAGATTGAACTAGAATTGCCTGGATTTTCACCATGAGAACTCTCGTACGTCTGTGAACTATGGTTATAGTTTTCCGGAATGTATGAAACTGATGTGTTAGAAATCTTTGAGTCCTTCAAGGTTCTGTTATTGGGCCAATTTTGTTCTCGATTTTCGATCAATATCTGCGTGATTTCATGACAAGATTTCATATGAACATAGGCCCGGAAATCCTTCCTCTTAGATTTTTAATTCGAAAAGAATTACAATAGGCTTATGAAATAATTGAATAACATTTTACAATTTGAACTACTCAAATAAGTTATTGCACCTAGATTACAAGCAATCTGTATGTGCAAAAATCTAAGGGGTTATGTTAGTTTCTTAAAAAATAAAGTAGTGGAATAAATTATTATTATTATTATTATTACCCTACAACCTGCATGTACTCAAATGTGTTTGACAGTTAATCGATTGCATCAATAATTTTTCTTCTTCATTTGTGTATTGATTGAAATTGCATATTAACAACATATTATTATCGACTTTTTCGTTTCTTCAGACCATTTATTTAGGTTGGTTGACTAGATCTGGTAACATATCTTAGGTTAGATTACTAGATCTAGTAACATATCTTAGGTTAGGTTACCAGATCTAGTAACATATCTCAGGTTAGGTTACTAGATCTGGTAACATATCTTAGGTTAGGTTACCAGATCTAGTAACATATCATAGGTTAGGTTACTATATCTGGTAACATATCTTAGGTTAGGTTACTAGATCTAGTAACATATCTTAGGTTAGGTTACTAGATCTGGTAACTTATCTTAGGTTGGGTTACTAGATCTGGTAACATATCTTAGGTTGGGTTACTAGATCTGGTAACATATCCTAGGTTGGGTTACTAGATCTGGTAACATATCTTAGGTTGGGTTACTAGAACTGGTAACATATCTTGGGTTGGGTTACTAGATCTGGTGAGATATCTTAGGTTAGGTTACTAGATCTGGTAACATATCTTTGGTTAGGTTACTAGATCTGGTAACATATCGACTTTTACGTTTCTTTTTCCGTCTCTATGGATAATATGCAATTTTAATCAACACACAAATGAAGAAGAAAAATTATTGATGCAATCGATTATCTGTCAAACACATAAAACATTTTGTGTAGATACACAGCCTACTAAGTGAAATGATTATGAAAAAATAGACTGATAGGCCTGTGGATCATCGTATAAGAAGAACAATTTTAGTTTTATTATTCCAAATGGGAAGATCATGTGATAGGTACATGGAGAAAATAAAAGACAGATAGTTTCTGTACGAGTAGCTGAATTCGAGAAAATATATTCCTATCTCAGATTCCTCAATATCTTGAGTTAATTGAACAAAAAATTTTCCATGAAAATTCAATTTAACATATTCTTTGAATATTCTGAGAATAAACAGAATATCGTATTATTATGCTACTATAATGAAGTGCATATTGACATATTCCTATTCATATCATTCATTGATAAGGTTCCTATAGCGCACAATGGACAAGGTGTGAGGATTGTAAAAATTCAATCATAATTCAGTGTTCCGACATCTCGAACTTTCAACATCTTTGAGATGTTTTTGTGCTCGCTGGGAACTTGTCTTCAACCATAAAAGGACAATAAATCAAAAACAAAATATTCAAAGTCTTTATTTTCTCAATATCTCTTGAATCTCAGCAGACGTTTTACCTGCAGTTTCTGGTACCAAGCAGTACACGAATACGGTACACATCAACATACAACCAGAAAAAAACCAGAAGCAGTGAGACATTCCGAAGATCTGCAGAACCAGGGGAAACCCAAGCGTCACCAAAAACGAACTAAAGAAACAAGCGAACGAAGCTAGACACCCAGCCGTCGCTCTGAATTTCGTTGGAAATATTTCGCTGACTAAACCCCAAGGCAAAGCAGCTAAACCACCTAGCATGATGAAAAATGATATCATCGATGCGATTGGTAACCAGAAGAGGAAGTCAATGTTGTAAGTTGTGTTGGTTTTCAAATAGAAGTATAAAGCAAGAAACCACAATGATAAGAAAGTGCCTGTCGTTGATAGCATCAGCAAGGACCTTTTAGGAAATCTTTCCACTATAGCAGTAGCTAAAATCGAGCTGAAGAACTGAGTCAGCATCACGACGTTAGTCGAGACATATTTTGACATGCTACTTCCAGATGCAGCAAATATCTGTTCCAGAAATGCTGTCAAAACGTTCAGACCCGAGAACTGCTGAAACATGAAAAGCCCCAGGCAGATAACTAAAGATTTCCTCAAGCCAGCGTCTGTGAAAAGTTCTGTCACCCCACCACTACTCATCTCCTGTTTTTCCTCCTCCAATGCCTTCAAGATAAGCCTCAACTCATGCTGGACTTGATCCGCAGTACGTCCTCTCAGCTTCATCAGTACATGCGAAGCTCCCTGGGTGTCTCCTTTAGAAGCCAAATAAACTGGGGATTCAGGAATGACCAAGCTGAACACAACCAGGAAAACAATACCAGGTGCCACACAACACAAAGTGAGAGTTTTGACGGACACTAAAGGCCCTATAACGAAAGAGTACAAAATCCCGATGGTGATGAAGATGCTCATAAGCGCTCCCACTGTACCCCTGTTGCGCATTTCCGCAATCTCAGCTAGATAAACCGGAACTAGACCAAAGGCGCTTCCCATAACAAACCCCGATACGAATCTAGTGACGTAAAAAACCCTTACATCACTAGCATAGGCCAGGGTGATGATCGACAAAATGTGGGGAATTGAGATGCAAATCAGAGCCTTCTTTCTGCCGAGGAGGTCGCCCAGTTTGGCAATGACCAGTGGTCCGAAAGCGGCTCCCAGCACTAGAAGGGAGGCGATCCAGGATATTTCCAGGGGTGTCACGGGTCTGCCCAGGGGGTTGACTTTGGGGTTGTGGCTGCTTAAGGTGGGGATGACGGGACTGGTCCAGCCCAAGCCGGAGGTGCAGGAGAAGATCAGTAAGTTGGCTGGAAATAAGAGAAAAAGTATTGCTGAAGAAAGGTGAATCGGATTATCTATTTATGTTCTATTCAAGTCACGCTATAGTCACAAATTACAATTCAATTTGGGTTTTCCGAATTGATGAAGCTCTAATCAGTTTTAATGTAATTAATACTGTCTGTATGTTGATCAAGGGGGTGGTACATTTATTTTACTTGATTATTTAGGATTTTCTTTCCTCGTTTCTATGAAATAATATGTGTATCATCTCAATATAATGTGTAGTAGGACAATACAGATGATTTGCCCCAAAATGTCATTGCATTTAATAAATTTGCCTATCAGGAAGCCTGAAACAATGATCCAATAGGTTGTCAGTGACACAGAGAAGAAATATAGATATATTGAAAAAATATCGAATTTTTACTCATCTTTGGAGGTTTCGGGAACAAATATGCTCCCGTTCTCAACATAAAAATGCAAAAATATTACTGTAAAAATTTTATATTTTTCCAAAATATCTATATTTTTTCTCCTCTTCAAACATTTTTCCAAACAAAGTGTCACTGACAAGCTATTGGATTTTTTTTTTAGGCCCCTCGATAGAAAAATTTGTTGAAAGCTGTGACATTTTGGGACGAATCATTTGTTTTGTCCTATTACACATATATTGAAATAATACTCATATTCTCATTTCATAGTAACGATGAGAGAAAATTTCAAATAATCAAATAAAATTAATTCATATGTATTGGTTATAATTATGTTTTGAGTAGAAATAGGAGAATGAGGGCCTATGATCCACAACGGGTATATTTTGAGCCACCCTTACCCTAATATTCTATTATTATTTCGATGGAAATATCAATTACCTGTTATTGCCGAGAAATACATAAAAGTACTATTGCTTTTCGATTCATCTCCCACCGTCAACTGTTTGAACTGATAGTTTTCAACATCTGTATTTCTATATACAACAGCTTCGTATTGCTGACTCACTTTTTCCTCAACAACTTCATTCTCCATGTTCGGTGATACTTGGTAATACTAACTTGGAATAATAGGTACCAGAATATAAAGAAACCAACTCAAAATGAACTTCATTGTTCCTTGATCTAGATAAATCTTCTGCAAACCAACATGTTCTCAAACATTTCGCCATGTTTTAAGAGATTTCGTATAAGGCTGAGATAAGGATATTTCGATGTATCTCCCGCAACTTGGCTGGAAACGAAATAATAACTCTAATACCTATATATATACTGATGTAGTTCAAGTACAATGATTGGACTATTCCTAAGAATTAACCGAATTTTTTAAAGCAGATATAGATAGGTATTGGCACAATATTTGCGATAGCTTTCCCCTAGAGTCATAATTATATTGATTAACAATTATTTGCTGTCTACAGGGTGAGTCATAACTATTGGGACACAGGCTAAGAGCGGTTTGTTTGGACCGAAATAATATGCCTTGATAAAATGATGCTGTGGAAAAAGACAGGCCATCTCAATCGAAAAAGTGTTGACTATAAACTCACACACTAGAAATGTAATTCACTATCAACAAATATCTGACAGTTGAAAACTTCCGAAACATTGAAATTATGTATATGCACTAGCGGACTGTAAAGTTCACTTTACCGCCCGGTTTTGCGGGCGTTAAGTTGCACGTTAGCGCCCGCGGGCTCATTATGGCCCTTTGAAATAATGTGCATCAATAATGTACTCTTTCATGGGATAATCATGTGAGATTGATCGCAAAAGCTGCTTCACAAAAACTCGGATTCTTGTTCCGTGCGAAAAGCTACTTTACATCTCAACAGCTCCTCATGATATACAAAGCGCAGTGTAACAGTATTATCTCATACTCGAATAATGGATACCCTGTATTCATGGAGATGATGTTAGTTGTCAGTTGACATTAGTGTTGAACGTCAGGCAGTTAATAAAGTTAGATCTTAATAATTTTCATCTTATTACATGGTGTCAGAAGAAAACTGAGAAATGGCCGACGAGGAAACCAAAGAAACTATAAAGATGCTGGTAGAGCAAATAAATCAGCTAAAATCATCATTGGCAGCTTCCACACATGCTGGAACCCATATGAATAATTCTGCGGGAGCTGCGATATCCTCATGTGTGCAGCCGCCAAAACCGTTAAACATCGAAGGCGATCCATCAAAGACATGGAAAATATGGTTACAACACTTCGAATGGTTTGAACAAGCAGTAAATCTCGGATTGAAAAGCAATGACCAGCAAATATCCACGTTCATGATGGTGATTGGGTCAAACTGGTTCGAGATATATAATAACTGGCCACTGGAGAAACATTGAAAGACTCATTCAGTCAACATTTCATTCCACGAACGAATACTGCATATGAGACTTTTATATTCAATAGTATGAATCAGGAAGAAAACAACCTTTTCATCAAACGTATGACCTCAGCTGAATGATTACCTGATAGTTTGTGATAGCTATTCAGGCTTTTACGAATTCGAAAAATTGACGTATAGTAGCTCAGCTGAGGTCATACGTTTGATGAAAAGGTTGTTTTCTGTTCATGGAATACCGCAAGTTCTACAAACAGATAATGGGCCACAATATAACTCTCAGGAGTTTAGAAATTTTGCTCGTGATTGGAATTTCACACATCAAACATCTTCACCCCATTATCCGCAATCGAACGGACTGGCAGAACGCTATGTAGGTATAGCGAAGAATCTGATCAAGAAATGCCACGAAGATAATTCCGATATTCACAAAGCTTTGCTCAATCAGAGAAATACGCCAAGAAATGATGATCTTGGATCTCCGGCTCAACGACTCTTTAGTAGGGTAACTAGAAATATGTTACCATCGGTTGATAATGCACTTGAACCAAGAGTGAATGAGGACATTCAAGGAGAACTCACGCGATTGCGACTAAAACAAAAACATTACTTTGATAAAAATTGTAAATCTAGAAATGACTTGCACGTAGGAGATCAAGTAGTCATGCAAGAAGGGCCTAAGAAGTGGATAGGTGCAGAAATCATACGAGAAGCAAGAAGACCTAAATCTTTTGTCATCGAGACCAACAAAGGACAGACTCTGGAAAGGAACACAAAACATCTTATATTAGGAGAAGTACAGCTATAGATGAATATGATACACCTACTGTGAATCCTGATCCCATCGTTAGGTGTTCGCAAGATCAGTCATATGATTTCATTACTCGAAGCACTCCACCAGATCAGAACGCTTCCGCTGAGTCTTCCGGAAGAGGAGTCATTACAACCGAAGAAAATGAAGAACCTTCAGAAACTGAAGTCAGGCCAAGAAGGGAGGTTCGCAAACCAAGAAGATTCTTTGAATAATTTTAAAATGTTTATTATTGATAGTTGCTCAATTTTGTATAATGGGGGATGTAACAATATTATCTCATACTTGAATAATGGATACCCTGTATTCATGGAGATGATGTTAGTTGTCAGTTGACATTAGTGTTGAACGTCAGGCAGTTAATAAAGTTAGATCTTAATAATTTTCATCTTATTACACGCAGATACGGCCTGTTCTAGAATACCGTTCCCACATATGGGGTGTAGCACCAAAACATACGCTGATGCTCTTAGATTCCATCCAGAGAAGAGCCATCCGCCTGGTATGTGACGCCACACTCACTCACTCTTTGACATCATTGGAACACCGTAGAAAGGTCGGCGACCTTTCACTTTTCTATCGATACTTCCACGGGAAATGTTCTTCGGAAATCTCTGCTATCATCACTTCACTAGCAATACCAGTCAGACGAACTAGACAAGCCCAGTCAGCACATCCTTTCGTTGTCAACCTCGAAAGATGTCGAACAGCACTTTATCAAAACTCCTTCATCCATAGAACGGCTAGGCTCTAGAATTCATTGCCTGTGGAAGTATTCCCAACAACATATAATCCCCAGAAGTTCAAAAAAAAATCCAATACCTACCTCCTATCCCTATCCTCCCTAGGAACGCACGATGTTCTTTGAACATTATAGGGATTCCCTTTCGTGCGCTTCAAGCGATAAAAAAAAAAATCTTGACGCCCTTTTCATATAAGGTTCAAAGAGTAACATCTAGCCCTCCTAGGGGGTTGAACCTAGAGGGATAAGAATATACATTTGAAGTGTCTCCCTCGACATTGAAATTGACCTATCTTTTCGATATTTCATTTAATTACTATAAGGAAGATATTTATTAGGGGTGGGAGGTTTTGAATTGACACGGCATTTTTCGGAAACTGCTCAACTGAAAAAAAGGAACTCCTTTGGAATGTAGTGCATCTTCCCCTTTCCATTTGAGATTCTAAGGGTAACATATCAACCCCTTTCTAGGGGGCTGAACCAATAGGCCTAAAAAATATTAATTTTTATTGTCCCCCTAGATAATAAAATTGACCTTCTAGATCCTTTATAATTATCAACTAGAAGGAAGATATTGAGGGTGGGAAGTTTCCAAAGATGTCACCCTGTATAGGTGAGTAAATGAGAAAATGTTCATTCTTTTTTATTTGATTGTTATCATATGCTTAGATAGTGGATATTATCTCGATCCTTTCCCAAATGTAATTGAAATTTGTGAATTTGATGAATGAACAAGTGAAAACAAAGCTGCATGGGATGTATAAAATATTGAAAAACTACATTTAAATGAACGAAAATTCAAGGTGCTACTCAATGTTGTCAATTCAATTATTATTGAAATAATATGGATCTCTGATCAGTGGAACTATTCGAACAATAATTGTTTTAACGATATACAGGGTGTTTCATTGGGAAAGGTGAATGATTCAACTGTGGATAGGGGTCACTGAGGTGATTTCAAAACACCCATAGTTGATGGGTCTTCGACTTCTTATAACCGAGATACAGGATGTTTCATCAATTTTGTCCATATCTTCATTGTCTCATAACTTTCCAACCAACCTGTATATATTTTTAAAAATTGGTACACTTGCTCAATCTACCCTGTGGAATTGATTGACGCGACAACAAAAGATGAAATCCAGGTCCGACTTCACTTAAAATTCACAAATTCTGTCTGCCAGAAAACAACACCCTATACATTCGAATTTCTCATTTTTTTGCCATATCTGAAAAGAACATCAAAATTTCTATTCAACGATGTGCTTTTTATTCGTGCACAGGCGATTTTAACTATTCATATTATGTGCTCAAAATTATTTTTTGTTCATTTTTGTGCTCATTTTGGGGTACAAAATTGGAATCAGACGAGATTTATTAATTTTATTACTTCCTATTCAGTATACGTGAGTATTACATTCAGAAGGAATATTTCATTTCAGTTGCAGGTCCGTCATCAAAACTATACAGGGCTTTTCACGATAAGCGTTAATTAGATGTTTCTGGCAAACCACGCAACGAATAAATCTAAAAATTCGAAGGTATGTATAAATTAACATGATCTACACGTCTGAAATATTTGAAAATGAAAATAGTGGGACTAATAACTGAGATATTTAGAGTGAGAAAAATCGAGATGTTTCAACTTTAGAATTATCTTGCGAAAATATTTATTATTGATCAAAACGGCTTTTATGTCCCTATCTTAACTTTGTATCTATTGACATTTAATCGAAAGAAATACAGGATGGTTCATAATTCAGATTTATGCACAACCTTGTATCTTTTTCAATTGAATATCGAATGGAAAGTTGAGATAGGGACGGACATTGAAGCCTTTTTGACCATGCAATAATAAATAGTTTCAACACAAAACATTTCTAAAGTTGAAACATCTCGATTTTCCACATCCTATATCTCACTTATCAGTGCCGCTAGACCTTGAATGTTTTGAATCGATGAATTCTGCTGTTCAGCAAGAATCCAAAAATGTAATGAAATACAGGGTGTCCCATTTGAAAAATCGAAGTTGCTGCTACTTTCTAGTAGAAGCGGCAAGGCCGGATCGTTTCAAATATTCCAGTAGTGTAGATTATGTTAATTAATAAATACCATCGGAATTTCAGATTTATCCGTTGCCTGGTTTGCCGGAAACGTCAAATTAACGCTCATCGTGAAAAGCCCTGTATAGTTTTGATGACGGACCTGCAACTAAGTCTGGAACAAAGAACTATATGAAATAATCCTTCTAAATGTTATTCTCACGTATACTGAATAGGAAGTAATGAAATTAATAAATCTCGTCTGATACCAATTTTTTCAAATCACCCCAGTGACCCCTATCCACAGTTGAATTATTTACCTTTCCCAATGAAACACCCTGTATAAATTTCCGCGCACATTCCAAATACCCATTTAAGTATGCATATAGGTATAATGTTTTCGCAAGGTGAAGATTTTCGTCCTCTGACTTTGACCTTCTCTCGAAAACGTTTTCCACAAATTCCACATCATGACAATCGTATGAGGATCATCTTGAAATAAATGTAGAACTTCCCAATCAGCATAAACTAACTCATTTCCTCATTATTCGTTGGTTTGTTTATTTTTTGAGTCCCACTCTGAATAATAATAATATCCTTGATCTTAGACTTGTAGATGCGGATCTGGTCTTCAGTTTCATTAGTATTTAGGACAACACAAGTTGAGTAGCTGAGGAACCCATGAGTATTGCCGGTATGTGGAAATATGTGTGCTTTGTTTTGGTTTTCCAATTTGTTTTTCGTGAGGGTGAGAGTGTAACATTCATCAAACCAAAAGGAGTGGTGAGTTTCTATATACACTGTGTCCAAGATAAGGACTTCTATCATGGGGATCGTTTTGTTTTTGGCGCAAATTGCTATAGGAAAACAAAAGACGCTTTCTCATTTTTTAACCTCCACAAAACAGCGCTGAAGATATTTTCTGTAGGTACGACGTTCCGTTTCGGAGACTCCAAAACCATCATTAACTTTACCCCATGATAGACATCTTCATCTTGGACACACTGTATACTATTTTTTATCTATACCAATATTATAAAGAGGAGAGATTTGATTGTTTGTTTCTTTGTTTGTTTGTTTGTTTGTATGTATTGAATATGCTCCAAAACTACTAGATTGATTCGGCTGAAAATTAGTCAAGACGTAGCTTAGAACCAGGAGAAGGTTGAAGGATACTTTTTATCCCGGTACCATCAGGAAATTCAAGATGGCGGATCTAATTTATCGGACGAGTTTTGTAATTATGGTCCGATTCTATTCAAAATCAGTATCTGAGGGATTTCCGAGTCAGAGATTATGATTCTTTGGTCAGAATTCGAAAATTCGGACGGAATTCAGGACTTCAAGATGGCGGAACCAATATGGCGGACGAGTTTTGTAATTATTATCCGATTTTTTTTCAAATTTGGTAACTAGGGGTTTTCGTGATCGGAGATTATGATTCCTTCGTCATAATTTAGGAATTCAAGATGGCAGATCCAAAATGGCGGATTTCGTAATAAGGATCCGATTTAATTCAAATTTGGTGAGTATCTGGTGGTTCTTGGGGTCGGAGATTATAATTCTTTCGTCAAAATTAGGAAATCCAAGATGGCGGACCCAATATGGCTGACAAGTATTGTAATTATGATCCGCCTCTCTTCAAAATTGTTATCTGGGTGTTTTCGGCGTCGGAGATTATGATTCTTTCGTCAAAATTTGGAAAGGGCGCGATTTGGAGATTCAACACGGTGGAACCAATATACCAGACGAGTTTTGTAATTATAGGTATACTATTCAAAATTTGTGAGTGGGCGTTTTCGGGATGAAAAACTATGATTCCTTCGTCAAAATTAGGGAATTCAAGATGGTAGATCCAATATTGCGGGCGAATTTTGTAAATATGCTTCGATTCTATTCAAAATATCCATCTGTGGTTTCAAAAGTCGGATATTATGATTCTTTCGTCGAAATTAGGAAATTCAAGTGAACTAAAAAGAAGTTGAAATAAATGGTAGTTTCAAAAACTGGAGAAACACGCTTTTGTAGATAGCGAAACTCTCGGCGAAACTAAAAGGAAGTAGAGAATAAAATAATAAAAATATGTTGATAAATACACAACAATCACTCTTCGTTTTAGTTTGGTCATCTATAAAAATGTTTCTTCAGTTTTTCAAACTTCTATTTATTTTCGTATAACTTGGTGAAAATTTATTCAATGTTACAGAATGTGGATTGAAAGGTAGGTACCAAAAATATAAATGCCCATAGAGATACTACACCTCAACATTTCAAAATCGGGCATGAAATGAAATATACATATACGAAATTTCGTTATCTCAACATCGAAATTGGCTAAATTTCACAAACTTATCTACAAGGTGACTTTTTTTGGACATTAAAATGGAAAATGATCTTTTTCTCGAAAACGGTTCGTTTTACGGCATCCTAACAAGAATACCTATTTCATGTGAAAGTGTTTGAAGAATCATATCGTGGAAAGTAGTAGAAACAAGGTGAATATTGGAAAAAAAAACAAGGGTCATTTTTTTAGCATGGGTTACGATTTTCGCACCTCCCTGTATATTAAATCATGTTTTCCGTACAGCGAAACGATTTGTAGGATTGGTAAAAAATTTCGTCATTTTAGGATCAATAATAACAGAGAAAATTGAATAAAGTTGCATTCAAGGAGCTTTACCTTCAAAGCCTTCCATACCGCCCTCAGGAAACCTTTTCGGTATCATGATCACCCGGTATATACCATTACAAGCATGATACATTGAATTATACTGTCTGCTGATAGTTAATGCATATTTTTCCTGATAATAGAGGACATAGATGCGTTTAAATAAAATGATGTCTCATTTATGAGGAAGTTACTACGAATCACATATTAAAATAATATGGACAAAATGACCATAAAATGTTTCACAAGGTAAAATTCATATACTACACTAATTAGCATTATCTTTTAATGGGAAATCGGTAAATTATCAATTTCAGTAAAAACTTCAAAAACTCGATTTTCTTCAGTACACGTGCACATAAAAAACTCCGGATTTTACTATTGGCACGTATGATCAACTGATCATTATTCAGATATGATTCCTTCATACATGTAAAGGATTAATTCAAAAGGGAATATATTAGTGCCAAGGATAGGACTTGCTATTTATTTCATTATTCATTCAAAATATAACATCAATCTTCTTGATGTGTCATGAATATGAAAAAAGACGAGAGGCGAGATGCATACAGAAATCTAAATATCCCTAGGAAATAATACACGAACACGGAATAAGATAAACCAATAGTATATTGTTCAACGAGCACGGAATGATAGCCATTTTTCACGAAAATGAAGTTTGCAAATCATACAAGTGGAAAATTAACATTCCGTGCGAGTTATTCACTATACTTTTTCAACGGCTGTAACAGATAACAGCAAAAATTTGTATCTCTTCGACCATCTGATTTCCTCCTGAGTAATGATTTATTGGACAGATCTGTCATTGCTTGAAATTTGTCATTCCTTGAGAGATGACATTTATTGTAGAATAATAACACAATGAAGTCGTTGTGTCATTAGATAAGAGAATGAATAAATGGGAAACATACAATGTACCTCATTCATTTATCGAAAACAGTATAGAAGAAGAGCAATTTTGTGTTACGAGTGGTAAATTAGCATTCCGTTCGAGTTAGACACTATACTCTTTCTACGTCTGTAATAGATAACAACGACATTTTTCATTTCTTCGGCTTGTAGTCATCTGATTTTCCTTAAAGTATTGCTCAGCTATTAGATGACAGAGCTGTTTGTTGCTTGACATTTGGCATTTCATGAAATATGAAATTTTTTGAAATAATAACACAATGAAGTTATTGGGATATAAGATATACAGGGTGAGTCATGAGGAACTGTACATGCTCCTACTACGAATAGAGGCACCTGAGGGAAATACCAAATGACCATCAGAAAGTGTCTCCGCCTTTTCTAAAATAATCTATAGGGTGATTTATGGATTATGGCCAAACCTTCTTTCAATCATAACTTTCCAACAGTTCTTTCGATTCCTTTCATTTCTTCATGAATTGTTATGCTGTCACTCAGCAATCAACTGACGTATTCAGAATCGTAAAAATCCAGGACCGGTATTGAGAAATTCTGCCAATTTGGTTCATATCGAAAATTTCACCCTGTATAAGGTTTAAGTAAACTGTGATATGGAATTTTCAAAGTTGATGAACCGGCAACCCGAATGAAGTATTTTGAATTTTCCTCAGAGTTTTATCGAATTTTTTAGAGTACGATCAATTTTCACTACACGCGCGAAACTTTGGCAACAAATCTATTAATTTGAAAATTAATACTTCGCAACGCTAGAATTTCACGAATAGAAGCAAGAATAACATCAATTCCACTAACCAAGACAGGTCACAGGTTACCAAAACCATATACAGGGTGAAATTTTTGGTGATCAATACTCTCTACTGAAAAATTACTAGATCCAACCCTGGAGATAAAATAATGTTGATTATTGTTGAGCTGGAGAATTGTGAATAATATTATCCCTACTTTTATTCGTGAAATTCATGCGTTGCGAAGTATTAATTTTCAAATGAATACATTTGTCGCCAAAGTTTTGCGTGTAGTCGAAATTAATCGTTTTCTAATAAATTCGATGAAAGTGTGAGGAAACTTTGAAATACTTCATTTTGGTTGCCTGTTCATAAACTTTGAAAATTCGATATCACAGTTCACTAAAACCTGGATTTTTACGATTCTGAATTCGTCAGTTGATTGCTGAGCGACAGCATTATTATCCATGGAAAAATAGAAGGAATCGAAAGAACTGTTGGAAAGTTATGATTGAAAGAAGTTTTGGCCATATCCAATAAATCACCCTATAGATTATTTTAGAAGAGGCGGAGACACTTTCTGATGGTCATTTGGTTTTTTCCTCAGGTGCCTCTATTCTTAGTAGAAGCATGTACAGTTCCTCATGACTCACCCTGTATATGATTACCAAGTACCTCATTGATCAATCGAACACAGTTAAAGAAGAGCAATATTGTGTTATAACCGTAGAAAAATGATAATTCTCGTTCAGTGGGTACCTATTTAACTCAAGCATAACTGAAATGATTCTAGTTCATAATATTATAATCAATATCTTGAGATAATAATTGTTATATGACCGTTTATCAATAACATCCATCAGAATAAATGTTGTTTGATATCAGGTTATACATTAGTTGCAGTTACATTTCTCTTTATCATTATCCTAACGAGATTCATTTTCAGGTGAGAAATCTCATCGTATCCACGAATAACGGATATATACAGGGTCGCACGAAAACCACATACAACGGTAAGACATTTTGGGCATACCAAGGAATTCCATATGCGAAACCACCGATTGGCAACCTCAGATTTCGAGTGAGTATACAATCAATAAAAAATACTAAAAACTTCTTCGATAAATTCAAAGATAACTTAGACACGGGGGGTGCTTGAAAAGTAATATTTTTCAATTCCACCCTGTATATCTCGACAACCGGAAGAGCTATCACAATTCAGCTTGTGCCATTATCAATTTCATAGAAAAGTAGGAGACTGTCGCGAAAACCGCAATGCTCTATCTTCATACTGAAAAGGGAGATACCCCGCAAAAGTGCCCAAATTGGGATACCCTGTACACTTCAAGCCAACATTATCAATAAGACTTGTAGATATCAGTGCAATGCTTCGTGCAGCCCTCTGAAATGGAAGCATGAGAACTCGAGGGGCAAACAACTCTTCACATGTACAGGGTGGGCCAAATTGGTCACTTTCGAAAGAAACGCCCTATTCTCCATCTAGATAGAGGAAAACTGATGTCGTTGTCTGAGGGTCGATTCTCATGGAAAACTCAATGGTGATAACTACATATCTGTCTTCGTTTCGGAGTTACAAGGTGTTCTTCGAAAATGGGCATTTTTGGAAAGTTTTTTTTGGCAAAAATTGTACAGGGTGATTCACCATAAATGTCCCCCCCTCTAGCTCAGTTATTTTTGAACCGATTTCAAAATTTGAAATATAATCTTGAATGATTTTCGATAAAGTTTTTTTCCGCTAGATCAGAAAATACAGGGTGCTCGGAACAAACGATCTACAGGGTACTATTTGATTTTTTTAAATGAAACACCCTATTTTTCATTGTATTTTTAGATTCTCCCTGAAGAGCTGATTTGATCAATGTATCACACTTGGGGTCTAGCGGGATTCATTACAGAGATATAGGGTGTACAAAATCGAGATTTTTAACTTTAGGATTTTTTTGTGACGAAACTATTCATTATCGGTCACGCGGTTTTCATGTCCGTATCTTAACTTTTGATTTACTATCTACTGACATTTAATAATTGGAACAGATACAAGGTGACCAGAATTCTGAATCTTGAACCACCCTGTAAATGTTCCAATTAAATTTCACTAGATAGTAAATCAAAAGTTGAGATGGGAACATACAAGCCGTTTCGACCAATAATGAATAGTTTCGGCACAAAAAAATCCTAAAGTTGGAAAATCTCGATTTTAAACACCCTATATCTCTGTAATCATTCCCGCTAGACCCCAAGTGTGATACATTGATGAAATCAGCTCTTCAGGAAGAATCTGAAAATACAATAAGATACAGGGTGTTCCATTAAAAAACCAATTAGTACTCTGTAGATCGTTTGTTCCGAGCACCCTGTATTTTCTGATGCAACGGGAAAAAAATGTCTGAAAAATCATTACAGATTATCTTTCAAATTTTTAAAACGGTTCAGAAATAAGTGAGCTAGAGGGGGGGACATTTATGGTGAATCACCCTGTATGTTCTTATAAAAATAACTGCAAAGCATTGGGTTTGTGATGACAATCATTCCTGAGGTATTGAAATCAGCCTTCCTATATCTTGTTCGAGAATATAACTTCTTGTTCTTTTTGAACGAAGAATTCTAATTTGGAACTGGGTATACTCGGAAAAAAAGGAATTGTTGAATTAAGCAAAATTCAATTGAATGGAGCAAATAAAAGTGTCATATATGCACGACAAAATATAATCTTGAAATGAGTAAATCTATATCTTGTTTCAGAGCGAATTTGAGGTTTGAATCAAGTAAATATGTCTTGCATGAACTCTGGATCTTCTTCGATCAAGCACACCCATGAATGGTTTTGAAGAGATATTGAATTGGCTTAAACAATCATTTTGTTGGATTCAAAATAATAAGATATTGATTCAATCGAATATTTAGTTGATTCAACGGAATATTTGGTTGATTCAAAGAAATATTTGGTTGATTCAATGAAATATTTGTTTGATTCAGAATATTTGGTTAATTCCATGAAATATTTTGTTGATTCAAGAGAACCTATATATCCATTCGACAAATTGTTTTGTTGAACGGAATTCAATATTCGGGAATTTTCTGAAATTTCACCTCAATAGAATAAACAAAACTAGAAAACAAGTCGACTCTTAGCATGGATCATCAGTCTTCACTTCTCTTCAGCTGATGGAAAACTATTTAGGATTGCTAATCATCCGAAGTTCGATTTATCTAGTTGATATTTTAAACACGAAGAATCAGGCTTCACGTATATAATGAATTCGAGGCAGGCATAGACGAGGCGAAATGATCGTCATCTAGAGGCGAAAATTTAAGTTGATGTAGAATGAACAAAATATTTCATTGATATTACATATTTCGTTGCTCTATTCAAGCATCAAATGATCCGTTCGAAACAAGTTCATTGCTACATCGGAATAAGAAAACTTGTTTCTTGTTCCAAAGATATATTTCCATCAAAATGATCATTATTTGATCAAATCAACAAAATGTTTATAATTGAATCAACATCGACATTATTTTGGATCAATATAATTTGTTTCTGATAAAACCATATATTTTGTTGATGGAATTGATACTAAACTGTTGATTGAATTAGACTACATTCTTGATTTGAACAAGCTGATTCCATGAAATAATCATGTATCTGGTTGATTCAACAAAAATTTGCTTAGTCCAACAAAAATAATTCGAGCATAAATAATTTGTTGATGCAACAAATCCTTTTTTTCCGTGATGGTTTTGAAATAAATCACAGTTTGAATTGTTGGATTAACATTTATTTTATGTATATATCTACCTATAGATCTTTATTCATATATTCTCTATTCTCAAGGGTTAAGTGAAAGAGCATTATCTGGAAATCCTTGATTTACAGGAAATGAACTTCGCCCTATATTTCCACTTATAGTATATAGGTATTTATAAGATGAGATTGATGTTTATTTTCTGTATGAAAATAATAAAGATGATATATATTATTATAATTATTATTAATTATTGTGTATTCATCTTTTTGTAGGCTTCGGAACCATCTATGCCCTGGAAAGGTGTTTTGGATGCTACTGAAGAAGGTCAAACTTGTGTTGAAACGATACCTGGCAATTCTGATGTAACTGTTTCTGGATATGAGGACTGCTTATACATAAACGTGTATGCCCCAGAAGTAAGTACAGGGTGATTAAAACTTCTTGCCATTTTCTTATGACAGAAAAAAAAATGCAAATGCTTTGGCAGAGGCGATTTGAATAGCTGTAGTATCTCAACATTTTTTCAACCTTTCCAAAATGGCGGAAGTAGCGTACGTCAGAAAAAAATGTTTCTGTGACGGAAAAAAGTTTGAAATTTCATCTCTGTTGACAGGTTATAAGATGTCACTTTTCATGAATTTCTTTTTTTCCATACTCTGTTGATGGCCTTTGTTGTGCTAGTTTCGAGAAATAAGCAAATAACACCGTCTCTGAGAAACAACTGCAAGTCCGTATATCTATCATTCCATTCCACTTCGCTGTTATAAGAATCAGACTGACAGGAATTTGATTATATCAGAAGAATGATGAATATGCTAGCAAGAAGAAGAAGAAACTTCAATTTCAAATTTTCAATGATGTTCGAATTGTAGTTTCAATATAAATAGGTACAATACACCACCTGACGCTGCCCTGACTTCACCTGATCCCCCTGTACATCAGAACCAGATGATGGATCAGGATCTGCTCATAATTTGTTGAGTTCGTTCCATGCACCATCAGGGATAATATTTTACTTGGGATAAACTACCACCAACCATAATTTATCAGTTTAAAGTTTCATTCAACATAATATAATTGCAACATGTCATTGATTTAATATACACTCAGTATAGCTACCAAATATACCCCTGTTAACCAAAAGTGCACTGCGGTAAAATAGGCCTTGTTATTTCTTTTGTCTCATTGATACTGATTTACTGAGTTATTTTGTTGTTTAATAAGTTATATATTATCATACTGTCTCAGAGAGTTGATTTTGAGCAGTCATTGTATTACTTCACACTGATCTGAAGAGTTGATTTCAGTCAGTCAATTTATATTTCTTGTTGTTGCAATAATTGTACACTGCCTATGTAATATTGATATTGATATTCAGTTACTTTGAAGTCTTGAGCCAACTAGTAACATTTGAAGCACATTATTTGTCATTTCAGAATTTATTTGTGATTAAAAGCATATTCATCCCTATCAAACTTAGTATTTTACTAAGCCTAACTACACCCATTTGTCCCGCTGAACTACCAGTGTCTAGTTTCTACGGTATCAAACTGGGCACTAAAAAAACTTTTTCTGTTGTCAATACAATTAAGATTTAAAACACCTAGTAAATCTCAGGTAATCCATCAACCAAGCTCAGGGGTGAATAAAATTCTTTTTTCTGTGACGGGAAAAAAGTTTGGCATTTCATCTCTGTTGGCAGGTTATAAAATGTCACTTTTCATAAATTACTTTTTTCCCGTGGGAAAAAAGTGAGTTCTTTTTTCCCGGATATATATCACATATATATACTCTGTTAATGGCTTTTGTTGTGCTATAGTTCCGAAAAATGAGTCAATAATACCGTCTCCGAGAAAGAACTGCAAGTCATTTTATCTTCCATTCGACTTCACGGTTTCGTATATTACTAAACAACTACTGAATTCGCAATTTTTTAAAATCAAATCACAGAACTGAACGGACAGAAGTGACATCAGATATTTGATTACTTCAAAAGAATGATAAAGATGCCTGTTATATGCTAAAATCAGTTCCCATTGTTCTCAGTAGTATCAACTTACCAGCGATAACAATTCCTCAGAACATGATCTTGACCTTGAAGTCAGCATCCGCAGAAATGGAATATAATATCTGCTGACGCTGGCATCAGCATTATTTTTAATATAAATTCATTTCATATTGTATCAAAAAGTTAGTCTTGAAATAAAGCTCATTGTATAAACTTAATCTATGCCGGAATAAATAAAATTGTTTTTAAAAAGTCTATTTCGAAAACCACGAGATAACAAATTGGCGCAGTCGGTAGGATTTCGTGACGTTGCTAGAACACGGAAACGACCTAACTAGTGACGGTGGATCCCAATCCTTTGCCGAAATCAAAGAACCAACCTGAGGGAGTCATCACTCGAAGAGCTGTGGAAGGAACACCTGGTGAAGCCCCTGGCAGAATCGACGAGAACACGACGAACTCAATGATACTGATCCTGTAAGTACTATATTGAATCGTACCGCATTTCAAATTTGAAACATCCAAGTAACTGTTCCATTATCCAATTGTTTCCCCTTTTTGTCACATTTCAACAAAAAACCAATTGCAATGAATGACGATAACGTAAACGTGGCACCACCACGACCACCTGCAGAAATTGAGCCATACAGACTCAATGAAATATTTTCCATCATACCGGAATATGATGGCAATCCAATATTTTTAACCACCTTTTTACAAGCCTGTAATACCGCTTACAGAATGGCAGTCGACGAACAACGACTACTAGTAACACTTCACATAAAAAATAAATTACGTGGACGTGCTGCAGAGCTAGTGAATTCGAGAAACCCACTTACTTGGGAAGAAGTTAGACATCTTTTAGATACCCACTTTGGCGATTCCAGAGACTTGACTTCATTAATTCAAGATCTCCAAAGACTTCGTCAACTTCCCGGCGAAAATGCAATGACATTCGTTCAACGATTGCAAACGCATAATGCCAAAATGCACGCCGCTGTAAATAAACAAATTTTACCACCAGACCAAAGAGGCGCGCAGTCCAGGCTTATAGAAACTATGAGTTTGAACACCCTGTTGACTGGATTAGATCCAAAACTTGGTCAAATAATTCGAGCAGGCACCCCAACCGATATGTTAACCGCAATTACTCGTATCAGACGAGAAATGCAGTTGAGTTATTTCGAAAATCAAAAATTGCCTAACTCACAAAGCTATCGAAATCCGAATGCAGTTTCTGTTCGAAAACCGATTTCATCTCAACAAATAAAACAATGTTCATATTGTGGACGTACCGGACATTTGATTCATGAATGCCGCGCAAAACAGAATTCCCAAAATAGACCACAATACCCTCCAAGACCAAACCAACAAAATTTCAATCAAGCTGGGCCTTCAAGACCATTCCAAACCCCAAATCCAGTACAGCGACCTCCTCAATTCAATCAATATCAACCACCCAATCAATTTCAACAAAACCGACCATCAATCATAAGACCTAACCCGAACTTCAACAATCAAAGACAACCTACCATTCAATCGAATCCAAATTTTAACAGACCAAATAATCAACAGACACACCATTTGAATTATCAACAATATGACCAATATTATGAGAATGATTTTTATCAAGATGATCACTATACAGCTAGTGAAAATCAAAATTACGATCAAGTCTATCATACTGCTGATAGCAGAATCCAACAATTCGATTACCATAACGCTGAAAGACAATTTGAACATGATCAATTTTCGACACAGTACCCGGACTATGACAATCTACCCCAAAATTCGGATATTCAGGATTTTCAGTCAGGGCTGAATCCTGGCGACCCACCGAACAAACCACAACAGAATACTATGGACGAACTTCAAGCCCAAATCCAAACAATGAACCTAGACAGTTTCGATCCGAATGTGAATTTCCCGGAACAACGGTTCATTTAAAACCTCTATTGCCTGTTAATTCGAAAAACTTACACTACATCAAAGACATCACCAATACCTTCAAAATTCTAATAGATACTGGTGCAGGACTTTCGATTTTTAAACCAAAGACTTGCGAAAAATACCGAAAACGTTCTCCAGAAAATATTTCTATTCAAGGCATAACCGACCAGAAAATAATTATTAACGAATCAACTTTAATTCCATTCAAACCTGAAGACCCACATAAAATTTACATTCACAACTTAGATATAGAATTTGACGGACTCCTTGGCTCTGATTTTCTAGAACATTATAATTGCATAATAGACCTCAAAAATAAAAAACTGATTACTGACTTCAAAACTGTCCCTCTTTTTAAAGTAACCGACGACGAAAATACTCAACCTTCAGTTGATACACCACCCTCTAGAGAATATCATAATAAAATAAATATCGAACCTCGAACCGAACAAGTGTTCAAGTTGAAATGCAACTTTTTAAATACCGACGCTATACTGATAGGTCAGGAAATCGAAAAAGTCAAAATACCAAATTCAATTGTCAAAATTGACGAAAATGGAGAATTTCTAACTTCGGTTTTGAACGTTAATGCTATTCCAAAAACAGTGGATTTTTCCGATCTTGTGTTAGAACCATTCCAGGATTTCTCAGTAAATAACTTGGCTATGCAAATATCAGATACAGATGTACCAATTGACCGACAATTCGAAATTAAAAATCAACTACGTCTCGATCATCTCAATGAAGAAGAACAAAATCTCATAACAGAACTTTGTTTAGATTTCTCAGACATTTTCTATCTTGAAGGTGACAACCTGACATTCACAAACGAAATTAAACACCCCATCGACACGAAAGACAGTAGACCTACATTTACCAAATCTTATCGGTACCCTCAAGTACATAAAGAAGAGGTAAAGACACAAATATCGAAAATGCTCAATCAAGGTATCATTCAGCCTTCAGTTTCACCATGGTCTTCCCCCGTTTGGGTCGTACCAAAGAAGCTTGATGCTTCTGGTAAACAGAAGTGGCGAGTAGTCATCGACTACCGAAAACTGAATGAAGTGACTATCGACGACAAGTATCCACTTCCGAACATCTCCGATCTTCTCGACCAATTAGGCAAGTGCCAATATTTCACCACCCTCGATTTGGCTTCCGGATTCCACCAAATTGAGATTGATCCCAAAGATATCCAGAAAACCGCATTTTCTGTGGAAAATGGGCATTATGAATTCGTTCGTATGCCATTTGGATTGAAGAACGCCCCTTCCACCTTTCAACGCGTAATGGACAACATCTTAATGGGAATTCAGAATGAACGTTGCCTTGTCTATATGGACGATATTATCGTCTATTCCCCTACTATTCATGAACATATCGCCCGGATTACAGAAGTTTTCAAACGTTTACGGAAAGCAAACCTAAAAATACAACCCGACAAATGTGAATTCCTTCGCAAGGAAGTTGCATATTTAGGACATCTCATCACCCAAGATGGCGTGAAGCCAAACCCCTCTAAAGTCGAGTGTATAAGAAATTTTCCTCAACCCAAAAATCCGAAAGACATCAAATCTTTCCTTGGCCTTTCCGGCTACTATAGGCGATTCATCCCAAATTTCGCAAAGACTTCAAAACCCTTGACAAGACTTTTACAAAAAGACATCCCTTTCAATTTCAACACAGACTGTATAAACTCTTTCGAAACACTTAAAGAAGCACTCACTACATCTCCAATACTAATATACCCAAATTTTGACGAACCTTTTCTTCTAACAACCGACGCTAGTGCATTCGCGATAGGCGCAGTCCTATCTCAAGGACCAATAGGAAAAGATCTTCCGATTGCTTATGCATCAAGAACCTTGTGTGCAGCCGAAACAAAGTACTCTACGATAGAGAGAGAACTTTTGGCAATTGTATGGGCAGTAAAGCACTTCCGCCCATATCTTTTCGGACACAAATTTAAATTGGTTACAGATCATCGCCCCCTGACCTGGCTCTTTTCAATTAAAGACCCTGGTAGCAGGTTAGCTCGATGGCGCTTGAAACTAGAAGAATATGATTATGAGATAATTTTCAAACCAGGCAAAACTAATAAAAATGCAGACGCACTCTCTCGTATAAAAATCAATCATTTCGATCAATGCGCAAAATTTCAAACAAAAATCCATCATATTGAAGACCCTATAGAAATTTCAGATTCCGAAGACAACCCCGATACATCAGACAATCCCGTACTAGACGAACAAACTAACGAAGCAACACCCGAAAAAATTCAAGAAGAATTTTATACCTTTGTTGACCTATACAGAACAAAATCACTCATAGACTATTCAAAGATAGAATTTGTAAATTCTCAATTACTCGATAAATCTAATAAAAACCTAATTATCTTTTTCTGGCAAAATAAACTGCAAGGTTTCCATCATACTATCAATGAAGACATTTTTGAACAGGATGCCGATTTCCACTCTGATATTATCAATATTTTCAACAGCAAATCAGTCAAAGATCGCAAATATTTTGTTATCATTCTCCCCTTCGATCCCGAAGCAGTCATAGAAAGATTATTCTATATATTGTACAAAAATAGAAATCAATTGGACCTCTCAAAAACATACGTCGTAGAAAATAATTTGGAACTACCAATTTTGGAAATGTTTTGCTTCATATTTAATGACAAAGATATCAAAATCAAAATCTGCCAAAATATCACCAGAACACCCGATCCTGATCAAATACCAATCATATTAGACCAATTCCATTCAGGCAAAAATAATCTTCATCGTGGAATAAACGAAACTGCAAGAAGAATCAAAGTAAAATACACTTGGCAGGGAATGAGCAAAGACGTTGAAAATTTTGTCAAGAACTGCGAGATTTGTCAAAAGACTAAAATTTGTAGAAAGAACTTAAGTACCCCATTAGTTATTACCGAAACCCCAAAATCACCATTCGAGAGAATCAATATTGACCTATTTGAAGTACCGACAAGAAATTACGCACTAACAATCAGAGACGAACTTACAAAATTCACGCAAGCCTATGCAATAGAAGACAAATCCGCAAAATCAGTAGTTAATACCCTTCTGGTATATTTCCAACATTATGGTACGCCACTGAGAATTCACTGCGACTATGGACGTGAATTTGACAACAGACTATTGAAAGACCTCTGTACGTTATACGACATAAAGCTAACATTTTCTAGTGTTAACCATCCACAATCGAACGGTTCACTTGAGAGATTTCATGCGACACTTATTGAAATGATTAGAGTAAACTTAGCCGAAAATCCGAATGAACATCCTTTCAACGTACTTCCATATGCAGTCATGTGCTATAATACCATGAAGAATAAAACACACGGCTTTACTCCATATGAACTAGTATTTGGACATACCGCCTCCAGAGCGCCCGATACTCTCTACAATGAAAAACAATTAATCTCAAAATACGTTCGTGACCTCAATAATAGGATTTCTTACTACTACAATATTGCACGCGAAAGAACACAAAATAGAAAAGAGCAAGCCAAAATTCGATTTGACAAACGAGTAAATGAAAACTTACCAAATTATCAAGTAGGCGATAAAGTGTATGTTAAAGAGTCCCAAATTAAAGACAAACTCCAGAACAAATTTAACGGTCCTTTTGAAATAATTGAAATATATCAAAATTCAGCAATGCTCGTAAATTGGCAAACAAAACAAAAGACTAAAGTAAATTTCGACAGACTTAAACCTTATTTTGATTAGTGAATCTCTTTACAGGTCCATTCTGCTGTTTTCAGCAGCAGACGCCCAACACACGCTCAAATCAATAAACAATACAATCGGAATATATTACCACGAAGAATCAACAGTTAAATTCTCTAACGACAAATGGACACTACTAGTTTACAAAGACCTCGAACCCATCAAAAGTGCTCTCGAGAAAAATAACCGAATATTAGAATCGATGCTCGATTTATTCGATACACCGAACCCTCGTATGATATCCTTCAAAGCCCAAGTAAAAACTCATATAAGTCTTCTCTCACAAATCTCCGATTCACTAGGCCTGAAGTATCGTGAAATATTCGCAGATACAAAACCCGGCCATAGAACAAAAAGAGGAATATTCAATGGTGCAGGTTCCTTTTGGAAAGCCATCACTGGAAATTTGGATGCTTCCGATGGAGAATATTTCAATGACTGTATCAATAAAATATCTAAAGACGAATATCAGCTTGAAAACCTGATGAAAAACCAAATATCTGTAACTACTTCCGTTATCAAAAGTTTCAATAATACAATTCAAAAATTACAAATAGACGAAGCTACTTTCAACAATAATCTAAAATCAATCGAGAAATCAATATATGATATTTCTGACGATGTAGCATATGTTGAAGCTCAATTAGAAACTTTAGAATTTTGCGAATCACTAATGGAGAGCTATATGTTTCTCGAAACAACATTAGATGATATGCTCAACTCAATCACCTTTTCTCGACTAAGAATAATACATACGTCAATCATAACACCTAGAGACTTAGTTAATTCCCTTCAGGAAATATCTCAATCATTATCCAAAAATAATTTACCCCTACCAATCTATCTATCAACAGTAGCTCAATACTTAGAAATTATGGAACTCGAAGCCTACCAAACTGATTCAAAAATAGTTTTCTTGTTAAAAATACCACTAGTTGAACCAGAAACCTATACCCTATTCCGATTATTCCCAATACCAATATTGGATAATAGAACAGGTTTTCATCACATTTTGTTAACAAATCAAAAATATATCGCGAGAGATGACGATTCAATGTTGTACGCATCATTCAAAAACTTGGACAGATGCAAATACCTGGAGAGCCGAATACAAATCTGTTCAGATGTTCTGCCATATCCAATCGATAACAACGCTATCTGTGAAGCTCAACTTCTTCGACAGCAATTCGAAGTACCGAAGACATGCCAATCCTCAGTCATCTTTGCAAGAGACTATAATGTACAAGAAATTGCCTCCAATATGTGGTTGATCGCTTTGTCAGATCCACTACCAATAACGATCAAGTGTTCCAATAGAGAAACAATCACTAAAATAGCCAATACCAATTCGATCCTCACACTACAACCAGAATGCAATGCATTCATAGGAAGTACGAGAGTACACGCTAAGTACTTGGTCAGTTCTTACAAGAATGTGACCTACAGAAATCAACCAGTCATCATCCCATACGAATGCTGCAAACACCTACCTGAAAAACAGAATGTTCCAGAGCTAAAACCACTGAAACTAAACAAATTGGATACTGAAGACCTGAATATTGCCCAGCACAAATTGAGTCAATATTCCGATGATTTGGACAAATTAATCAATCAACCATACGTGACCAAACACATTTCTTGGTTTACGTATCTTACGATCACCCTGATAATCCTCCTGATTGTACTCTACTTCTACTGTAAGTGCAGACGTAGAAGACCAGCAAGAATAAGCATCATGGCCTCAGACAATTCACCCCCAGCTCCACCAGGAACATCAAGGACACCCTTCAGATCATCCCTTACCAGGTTCATCCCCAGAAGACGCCCAAGCGTCAACATTCGAGACCAAGAAGACGACTTCGAGCTGACATCATCCACCTCGAAAGACCTTCATTAAAAGTCGCTGCAATAAGCACCAACTTTTTATTATGATGGGGAGTTGTTATATGCTAAAATCAGTTCCCATTGTTCTCAGTAGTATCAACTTACCAGCGATAACAATTCCTCAGAACATGATCTTGACCTTGAAGTCAGCATCCGCAGAAATGGAATATAATATCTGCTGACGCTGGCATCAGCATTATTTTTAATATAAATTCATTTCATATTGTATCAAAAAGTTAGTCTTGAAATAAAGCTCATTGTATAAACTTAATCTATGCCGGAATAAATAAAATTGTTTTTAAAAAGTCTATTTCGAAAACCACGAGATAACATGCCTATAAAACGCAGGTGTCCCTCCTGTTAAAAACTTGAAATTTCACGTCGATAATTTTCAGTTTTCGAAATAATGTAATATCTTCTCAATATTGATTCGTTCTTCCTTCTGTCACAGAAAAAAATAGTGTATTATACACGGGAAAAATATTAGATTTTAGCTCACGGTTTTTTGTCTCCCTCCGCTACGCGTCGGGAGACAACACAACCTGGAGCTAAAATCTACTACTTTTTTCCCTTGTATAATAAATAACTTTCCATTTTTTCTACTACTTACCCCCTGAGATTTAAAAGGCATAACAGAGTGACCCACTTGTATATGGACCAGGTATCAGCGCTAATAGCGAATACCGCGCCAGTGCCAGGCATAGGAGAATACGTGGAACATGATAGATTAGTGAGCATATCAGCAATACTAATAGCGATCATTTATTCCTCTCCATACTCCACTGTGTTTGGCTAGGTAATCAAACGAAGGTGAACACTATCGTTGTGTGAGACAAAAAAGTATTTCTGGCCGTGATTATTCAAAAACAAGTTATCCATTCCGAGAATAGCGAATGAAATACAGATCAAGCAGGTATGTGAATCTTGAAGGTTTTCGTGATCAAAACAAAAATACTTAATTATAATATGGTGTATTTATATCTCCAGCATGAGTATGAAATGCCAAATCTGCCGACATCGGAAACAAATCAGGTATGCGTCCAACCCAAATAACCAGAACTTTGCCTTTCAACTTTTTTCCATAGGGTTTTTAGTTTTGCCTTCCAATTCCCGACCTCAGATCGACCGTAATCTATTGTTCCTTTCTTCTTTATCATATTTTTTCTTTTTTCAATGGGTTTTACTCTGCTATAATTTTTTTCGGTTTAAAACATCATCGACCCTGGTCTATACATAATATGTTGATATGGTGATCTCAATGTTAAATTTCGATAGAAATAATTGTCTTCGAATTCCACAAAGGAACAGATCATTCACCGGTTTGCGATTTTTTCAATCAATAATAAATATGGTTCACCTTGGCAGTGAACGTATTAAAGAATATATTGGCATTGAACCAACGAAATACGATATGCACAGCGGGAAGTTTAAAGGTATCCCGGAAGCCGGAATAAGATTAAAGAGATATCGTTTTTTTAAATATATTCATACCGAGTGATACATCATTAACTATCCATCATCGCTTTCTTTATTTTCTTTTTTTCGTTTAAGAAAAATGAATGCTCGTACAGATGATTGTTTTTTCTCGATTCATTTGATTTATCTACATACATACATGCCCAGAAAGGTCATGTCGTACTTTATATAAAAAATATGTCTGTCGCTCTGGGGCTTATGGGGCTATTGACCTTGAAAGTGGGAATAAAAAAAAGAATTCAATTCAATGTTATTCGAGCAGGTGAATAAACGCATACTAATGCCTATAACGGGTTAATTTGCGGGGACTGCCAAGGAAGGAACAATTGTTCATATTTTGAAAGAGCATCTTCCATGAAGATATCTATGAAATGAAGCCAGATCGCCAACTTTTCTACGGTGTTCCAGAGAAGTGAGTGAGTTTGTGAGCGAGGCATCACCCACGAGACGAATTGCCCTTTTTTGGACAGAATCCAACAGTTTCAGGGTATGTTTGGGTGCTGCACTCAAAATATGGGAACAGTATTCCAGGACAGGTCGGATCTGTGCCTTATAGATCATAAGCAGCTGACTGGAAATAAAATTGCTCCTGGCCCGAAACAAAAAACCACGTTTTTGGAATGCACTTCTAGCAATTGATATCTAGTATAGGTAGAGTATAGTTGGCATTGGCACAATGTTTTGGCCAGATACAACTTTAGTGTTTTATTGTAATTCGAAAAACAATAAATTTGAGAAAGGTATTATTATAATATATATCGGAAGCATTTGACCGTGTTTGGCACGAAGGACTCCTCCACAAACTACCATCATACGGCTTACCACCTCAGCTATGCCATCTCTTATCGAGTTTTCTTTCAGGCAGATCGCTTTATGTGGTGGTGGACGGTGTATCGTCTGATACAATTGGCATCAATTCCGGTGTTCAACAAGGATCAATTTTGGCACCAACATTATTCCTTCTTCATATCAATGATCTGTTGGGAGTAACAACTTGCCCCATCCACAGCTTTGCAGATGATATAGTACCCTCCATACTGCGTTCTCTTCCAGAATTCCCATTTCTTCCAAGGGAACTAAGAACTCACGGCGCAGGCAGGTCAATGCTGTCAATGAAGACCCTGCTGAAATCACATCCTGGGAAACCAACAACCTAGTTGAATTCAACGCCACCAAAACTCAAGCCTGTATTTTCTCTAGAAAGGCGGAACTCAGTATGCCCGACATTGTAATGTCTGGCACCACCATCCCCACCAAGTCCACCATATCTATGCTCGGTATTTCCATCAGCAAAACTCTTTCATGGGATAATTATGTGAGATCCATCGCAAGAGCTGCTTCACAAAAACTCGGATTCTTGTTTCGTGCGAAAAGCTACTTTACACCTCAACAGCTCCTCATGATCTACAAGGCGCAGATACGGCCTGTTCTAGAATACTGTTTCCACATATGGGGTTCAGCACCAAAACATACGCTGATGCTCTTAGATTCCATCCAGAGAAGAGCCATCTGCCTGGTTGGTGACGCCACACTCACTCACTCTTTGACATCATTGGAACACCGTAGAAAGGTCGGCGACCTTTCACTTTTCTATCGATACTTCCACGGGAAATGTTCTTCGGAAATCTCTGCTATCATCCCTCCACTAGCAATACCAGTCAGACGAACTAGACAAGCCCAGTCAGCACATCCTTTCGTTGTCAACCTCGAAAAATGTCGAACACCACTTTATCAAAACTCCTTCATCCATAGAACGGCTAGGCTCTGGAATTCATTGCTTGAGGAAGTATTTCCAACAACATATAATCTCCAGAAGTTCAAAAAAAAATCCAATACCTACCTCCTTTCCCTATCCTTCCTAGGAACGCACGATGTTCTTTGAACATTATAGGGATTCCCTTTCGTGCGCTTCAAGCGATGAAAAAAAAAATGAATGGAAAAAATACAGTCCACAGTTTGGTAGCGAGAAATTTACTTCACCTACGGCCACTATAGAAAGCAGGCAAGAACATGAAGCCTCGGTAAGTAGTTCTTTAAACACAGTAAGCACGTCGCACAGTTTTCGTTTATTCCGCCAGTCATGATCGCGTGATCGCCGTCAACAGCGGATGACAATAAAACTGTCAAGAATTATTATTCAGACTTTGTCTAAATTTTTTGATGTACTATATGGCAGTAGATAAAGTTTAGTACAAAATGGGTGTTGTAAATCAATTACGCACTCATGGAATTACGCACTCGCCGCTCCGCGGCTGCGTGCGTAGCTATTCCATTCGTGCGAAATATATACTATTAGAATGTTTTATACAGGACAGGACGATTTTTTTTTCGTTCAATAATAGTTATTTTTGTATCTAAAGCGCGAAATGCTATACTTTGTTGATCGAGATCTGATTTTTCTAACGAGGCGTAGCCGAGGAAAAAGTGTCATTTCGCAAGTTGTTATCAATGCGCGAACCTTGTTATTTTTTGACGTTTGTAGAAAGAAGTATTTTTGACAGAGGTGACAAATTTGAAATGTTGATGCTTTCACCGTTTTATCCCTTCATCTTATTCTGAAAGAAAACAAATTCAATAGTAGTGAACTATTGAGGTCTATAAGTTGATTGTTGAGTAAAATGTTAGGATTTTTGAGTTTCTTGATATCTGATGATTCAAAATGATTGAGTTGTATTACTTCATTTTCTACCTGTAGAACTTTGAATTTATCACTGAAAGTATGTTTTTATTTTAATATATTGTTGGCGTATGTTGAATTTGTTTTCTTTTTCAAAAAATGCATATCTCATGTTCATGAATGCGCTGAATAAACGTACAAACTGTCTGTCCGATATATACCTTAGGACAAGATCGAGTTTGTATAGCCCTGATTTTTCGAATTTAGATATTGATCAGCGAATTATCGACGTGTTTGAAGTTTTCAGCAGTAGTCACACCTGCGTTGCAAGCATCTTTATCATTCTTTTGAAGTAATCAGTCTGATTCTCTGATTTGATTTCAATAATTTGCGAATTTATTGGTTAGCAATTTACGTAACAGGGGTTGGTACCTCGGTTGGTACCTTATAACGTATCATCCCCTGTACAATTATTTATTTATTTATTTATTGTAGAAGAAATACAAACAGAGCCATGAGGCCCTAATTACAAGATTTCTATTTCCTAAAACTAGAAACTAAATCTAAGTGAAACAGTAATATTTAAATTCATACTTAGCGATAAATACCTAACCAGATATACAAAAGTGTATACTCATATCAATATCTACCCGAAAAAGAGAGATAATAATAAAAACAAAATTAAAATAAAGGAAGGTATCAATTAAGTTTTAGGTACTTATAGTGATATTAATTATCGACTAGCAAGAAAATAAATTAACTACCTGTTTGTAATACAAAGTGGAAATTCTTTTGGTAATTCATATGGGTACCTGTATTTGTTTCAAGAATCCACAGAATACCAGCCTACTGAAGCCAGTATTAATTTGGATATATGGTGGAGCATTCATATTTGGTAATTCGTCCTCAGAATTTTATGGACCAGACAACTTCTTAGATAGGGATATAGTAGTGGTGACATTCAATTACCGAGTTGGCATTTTTGGTAAGTAGCTTCAAGATCGAGATATGTAAGGTGCTGTAAGTTCAATAGATGTAATACAATATTCGTCGAGGCATATAGCCAGGAAAGTAGGTGTTTTCTGTTGAATAAACCGAGAAAGAATCAATTAATATTTTCATCACATAGAGAATGCGAATTCTCAATGTATTCCTTTATTCATATATCCATTTTTTTGTGTTCATAATAAATATATCTATACTACTACTATACAGGGTGTTTCATTGGGAAAGGTAAATAATTCAACTGTGGATAGGGGTCACTGAGGTGATTTAAAAAAACCCATGGTTGATGGGTCTTCGACTTCTTATAACCGAGATACAGGATGTTTAATCAATTTTGTCTATATCTTCATTGTCTCATAACTTTCCAACCAACCTGTATATAGTTTTAAAAATTGGTACACTTGCTCAATCTACCCTGTGGGATTAATTGAGGCAACAACAAAAGATAAAATTCAGGTCCGGCTTCACTTAAAATTCACAAATTATTTCTGCCAGAAAACAACACCCTATACATTCGAATTTCTCATTTTTTTTTGCCATATCTGAAAAGAACATCAAAATTTCTATACAACGATGTGCTTTTAATTCGTGCACAGACGATTTCAACTATTCAAATTATGTGCTCAAAATATTATTTTTGATCATTTTGGGGTACAAAATTGGAATCAGACGAGATTTATTAATTTTATCACTTCCTATTCAGTATACGTGAGTATTACATTTAGAAGGAGTATTTCATATCGTTCTATGTTCCAGACTTAGTTGGCAGGTCCGTCATCGAAACTATACAGGGCGTTTCACAATGAGCGTTAATTAGATGTTTCTGGCAAACCAGGCAACTGATAAATCTGAAATTTCGATGGAATGTATAAATTAACATAATCTATACTACTGAAAGATTTGAAACAATCCGGCGTTGCCGCTTCTACTCGAAAGTAGCAGTAACTTTGATTTTTCAAATGGGACACCCTGGATGCTTCTTGAAGAGCTGATTTAACCGATTCACAAAGTTCGGGGTTTAGTGGGACTAATAACTGAGATATTTATAGTGAGAAAAATCGAGATGTTTCAATTTTAGAAATGTTTTGTGTTGACACTATTTATTATTGCATGGTCAAAACGGCTTCAATGTCGCTATCTCAACTTTCCATTCGATATTCAATTGAAACAGATACAGGGTGGTGCAGAAATCTGAATTATGAACCATCCTGTATTTGTTTCGATTAAATGTCAATAGATACAAAGTTAAGATAGGGACATAAAAGCCGTTTTGATCAATAATAAATATTTTCGCAAAATAATTCTAAAGTTGAAACTTCTCGATTTTTCTCACTCTAAATATCTCAGTTATTAGTCCCACTAGACCCCGAACTTTGTGAATAGATTCAGGAAGCATCCAGGGTGTCCCATTTGAAAATTCAAAGTTACTGCTACTTTCGAGTAGAAGCGGCAACGCCAGATTGTTTCAAATATTTCAGACGTGTAGATCATGTTAATTTATACATACCTTCGAATTTTTAGATTTATCCGCTGTCTGGTTTGCCAGAAACATCTAATTAACGCTCATCGTGAAAAGCCCTGTATAGTTTTGATGACGGACCTGCAACTAAGACTGGAACAAAGAACGATATGAAATACTCCTTCTAAATGTAATACTCACGTAAACTGAATAGGAAGTAATAAAATTAATAAATCTCGTCTGATTCCAATTTTCTAACCCAAAATGAGCAAATATAATATTTTGAGCACATAATATGAATAGTTAAAATCGTCTGTGCACGAATAAACAGCACATCGTTGAATAGAAATTCTGATGTTCTTTCCAGATATGGCAAAAAAAAATGAGAAATTCGAATGTATAGGGTGTTGTTTTCTGGCAGAAATAATTTGTGAATTTTAAGTGAAGCCGGACCTGGATTTTATCTTTTGTTGTTGCCTCAATCAATTCCACGGGGTAGATTGAGCTTTCGAAAATATATACAGGTTGGTTGGAAAGTTATGAGACAATGAAGATATGAACAAAATTGATGAAACATCCTGTATCTCGGTTATAAGAAGTCGAAGACCCATCAACCATGGTTTTTTTGAAATCACCTCGGTGACCCCTATCCACAGTTGAATTATTTATCTTTCCCAATGAAACACCCTGTATAATCTTTGTTGAGTTGGAATTATTGAACCAATCGCAGAAGTATTTCAATGAGCGTTTGTTCTGGGTGTTTGTGTATGGCTTATACTTCGAGGTTTCTTCTGATGCAGAATTCTTGGAGTATCTCCATGTTGTTATGTTTTCGGCAGAATCTCTGGTCTAATTCGTGCATTTTTTGATAGGATTTCTCAGTACCATGGACATGGAGAGTCCTGGCAACTATGGCTTGAAAGACCAAAACCTTGCTTTGAAGTGGGTGCAGCTGAATATAAAAAATTTCGGTGGCGACAAGAATAGTGTCACGATTGCTGGCCAGAGCGCTGGAGCTGCGTCTGTATTTTATCACATAGCATCACCGAAAAGCGAAGGTAAGTTGCTAAATCTGAAATTCAGCTTCCAAAATAACTATCCGATATGTAGACTAGCCGGTTATGACAAAATTTTTGCAACGTTTTTTCAATGTGTGCAACTTCGAAGTAATTTTTTTATGGGTTTTCAACATACCCTAAACATTATTCCAGACAACACAACCTGGAGCTAAAATCTACTACTTTTTCCCTTGTGTAATAACTATTATTGGATAGAGACAAGAAGAGAAAATCAAAGAAAAATCTAGAATAATGAATGTACCACTTCCTCGATTGACCTACAGACAGTATGTCCTAGACAGTTATAAATTTGTTCTGGCATACATCAGTAGCGTCACCAATCAAATTTGAATTTTTGTAATTATGATCCGATTGTATTGGAAATTAGTATCTACCGATATCCGGGATCGAAGATTATGATTTCCATGTCAAAATTAGGAAATTCAAGATGGCGGATCCAATATGCCGAACGAGTTTTGTAATTATAATCCGATTCTAATCAAAATTGGTATTTTGAGAGTTTTGGGATCGGAGATTATGATTGCTTCGTCAAAATTAGGAAATTCGATATGGCGGACGAGTTTTCTAATTATGATCCGATTCATTTCAAAATTTTCATCTGATGTTTAAGAAGTGAGAGATATATGATTCTTCCGTCAAAATTGGGAAATTCAAGAGAACTAAAAAGGATTAGATAATAAATGTCAGTTTGAAAGACTAAAGGAACACGCTTTTATAGATATCCAAACTAAAATTAGGAGATGAAATAATGATAATATTGTGTTGATGGAACATCAACTGAAAAAATATGTAGATATATAGCAAAACAAAGTTTGCGGGGTCAGCAAGTCAAAAATAAAACTTCCAACGCCCTCTGTATAGCCAAAATGACAATATTTTACTAAGGTAATATTGTGATATTCTGGTCAGTCACGATCTGTTAGCCCTCCGAAGAATAACGTTGAGTTTTGGGACACCCTGTATAAATGCCACCGAGTGTCTGATTCAAGTCAAGTAAAAACGGTCATTCAAACTTCCTGTTATTTCGTCCGCCTGTCTACTGAATCACCCAAAAAATTCTGCGTTTATTTTTTTCTTGGTCATTCCACGAATCTATTTTGTTCAAGGGCTATTTAATAATGCTATAGCAAATAGTGGGAGTTCCTTGTGTTCATGGTCGTACCAAAGAAATCCAAAAAGAATAGCTTTCGATGTCGGATTAGCAGTGGGAATTAAAACGAAAAATACTGAAGACTTAGTGGCAAGACTCAGAAAGACTGATATTGAAGAGCTGAAGAAAGCGTCCAGACTGATAGTCCTCCTGGTAAGATTTACAAAATCGATACATATAGATAATTTTTGCTACTTCCTGTTTTTGAAGTTAAAACTTCTTTTAAGGCGCGGTCAACACTTTTTTGTACACACCAACTGGTTATCGACCTTACGAGAGGTCCTTCAGTCCATGTGTGTTTTGTGTAGGCTTTGATACTAACTCCGTACGCCACCTTAGGAGCAGTACTCTGTTGATTGGAACACTGCGCTATTCGGCCGTTTTGCATTTTAATATTATCATGAGAATTATTCAATTCGGCAAAAAAAATAGGCAAGTTGTCTGACTCTCAGAGGATCGGATGTTTTCCCTTGATCATCGTTAGTATACAGGGTGGTCCGGTTTGTAATACAAAAAATCCGACAGTGTGTTGTTCTCGTTGAAATAATAAAAAAGTGCAGATAAACATACACTTTTAAACGAGTCGTTTTCGAGATATAGAGCTTTTTGTTGAAAAGTTCGAAACGGTTTGAGATAATTCAACAAAATTCCTCACAGACACGGAACTTTTTAAGCTCTATAAGATGAAATAAAAAGTATTTCATAAAGTAATCCAGTGGTGGCCGAATCTGGAGGTAGCGAACAAAAAAAAATCCCAATTTTTATATGTGCATTCCTTTCTCAATTCGTAGTTGAAAATACATAGGTCTCTGCGTGAAAAAGCTCACTAGTGAGTTTTTTATGCTTTTCGCCGTTTTCGAGATGAATCGGTTCAGAAACATGGTAATATTTTCAGTTAAATCATAATAAGAATTTGATTGAAATTGAAAGAAGAGTGCTTTGCTCACAGTTTCATCTTAGAGAGCGTAAAAAGTTCAGTATCTGTGAGAAATGCTATTGATTTATCATCAGAAAACAATATTCAGACTCGTATTTTGAACACACTTACATGGGATTTTCTTATTATTCCAACGAGCAGAACACACTGTTGATTTTTTTGTATTGCAAACCGGACAACCCTGTATAGATCTGTTATGATGATCATTATTATCAATGAAATATTCATATCCGCAATTGAACTCCGTACACACATATTATCATTTCAAGAAAGGTGGAGTAGCTCATCAGTTCGAACAAGTTCATTTGTAACCAAGTGATAGCGAAGGACCGGGGTTCGAACCCCGTGGCGGTCATCTTTTTTTTATTCGAATGTATCGGCAGACATGTACTGGCTCTTATGACGGCCAGAGTATCCAATTGGCATTGGTTCATCAATGTTCACAGGAATTTTGCCGTTCTCGTCACTTCTGGCCAGCCTAATATGGGCCAGCACAAGGCTGACCAAAATTGTTTGCTGGGGGGGTTTCGGGGTCGGAGATTCCGATTTGTTTGTCAAAATTCGAAAATTCAAGCTGGCCACACCAAGATATATGGCGGGCGATTTTTGTAATTATAATCTGATTCTATTCTAAATCGATATCTGAGGGTTTTCGGGGTCGGAGATTATGATTCTCTCCTCAAAACTAGGAAATTCAAGATTCTGGAATCAATATGGCGGAGGAGTTTTGTAATCACGATCCGATTCTATTAAGAATTAGTATCTGGGGTTTTCGGGGTCGGAGATTATGATTCTCTCCTCAAAACTAGGAAATTCAAGATTTTGGAATCAATATGGCGGAGGAGTTTTGTAATCACGATCCGATTCTATTCAGAATTAGTATCTGGGATTTTCGGGGTCTGAGATTATGAATCATTTGTCCAAATTGGGAGATTCAAGCAAACTAAGAAGCAGTAGAAAAATGATAATCTACGATACAATTTTCAAGTTAATTAGTTTCCACTTCTATCTGCAGTCTCCAAAGGGACAGTCTTTTATTCCTTTGAGAAATGCCAGATCAATTGTTCCATTCACTACTCTGGTGAACGAGAGAGAAGTCTTATGATTCTTTCTATATCTATAGCTCCTATAGTTTATGCCACTGAACTATTAACACTCATAATGATTACATTGATAAATTTTCAAGATTATCAAAAAATCAAAAAGTATATATCACAACACCTAGTTTGATATGAATAATCAACAAATTATAAATTTGTGACTGGTGACTGAGTGAACAATTCCTATAAATCCTTTATTTTGACATGATTATGAGCAATAATTCATCAGTTTGTCATTACATTCGTGTTATACACAGGTTGATTCACCTGAGGTTGCGAATAAAAATATAATTTATCAGTCCCCTCTTTGGAAACAATCTATATTTATGGTAAATATTTGTATTGAAATTATATGTATATGTGTCAGGAAATGGAAACTTAGCCGTGCGTGTTTTTTTATCAAAAATAATCATGTTCAAATTCAGACAAGTGGAAATTTGAAGAGGATTTACTACATAACAATAATTTTGTAGTTCGTACCTCAGACTGATAGAGAAGGATTTCCATTTGGTCCGTCCATAGAGCCTTATCACAGAGATGCGTTTCTAACCAATACTGCATTTTCGAGTTTTGAAAAGGGAAACTTCAACAGAGTGCCAATTCTGACGGGAGTGAATACTCTGGAAACAATGTTTTTCGATGTGGGTAAGTAGGTAAGTTAAAGAGTAAGAGACAATTCTTTTTTCGTCTCTTGGGGCGCACTAAAGTAAATTCCTATAATGTTGGTCGTGGAACATCGTGCATAGCAATAGGGAGGAAAGGGAGAGGAGGTAGTTGTTTTGAACTTTTCAAGATCATATAGTTCTTGGAGATACATCCATTGGCAAATAATTCCATAGCTTCGCCAATCTTTTTTTTATGTTCTGGTTCCCAGCAAAAGGGATATCCTGTAATGTTCAGAGAACATCGTGAGAACCAAGGGAAGTAAGGTAGGAATTGGTGTTCTTCTTGAATTTCTGGAGGTTATATGCCTCGGGGAACACTTCCCTTGGCAATGTGTACCAGAGCCTCACTGTTCGTTGGATGAACGGGTCTTTGGTGAGAGATGTTCTGCAGATCTCCAAAGTGACCACGAAGGGATGCGAAGCCTCAACTCGACAAGTCAACCTCGCGGGGACTGCCAAGAGAGGAACAATTGTTGATATTTCAGAAGAGCATCGTCCATGATAATATCTATAAAATAGAGCCAGATCGCCAACGGTGTTACAGAGAAGTGAGTGAGTTTGTGAGCGAGGCATCACTCACGAGACGAATTGCCCTTTTGTGGACAGAATCCAACAGTTACAGCTAGGGTATGTTTGGGTGCTGCATTCCAAATATGGGAACAGTATTCCAGGACAGGTCGGATCTGTGCCTTATAGATCATAAGCAGCTGACTGGAAGAGAAATAGCTCCTAGCCCGAAACATAAAACCAAGTTTTTGAGATGCACTTTCAGCAATTGATCTCAGGTGATTTTCCCAAGAAAGGTTATTGCTGATAGTAATACCAAGCATCGAAATGGATGTCTTCAAAGGTATGGTTACTCCTGACAAGTTTATCTTGGGTACAGTGAGATCACTTATCTACCAAATTATTGGATCCCCATTTGAGAGTTTTTGATTTGCCTGACTGGTATCCGCAAAGCTGTGTACACATGAAGTTGCTTTCAACAAATCGTTGATATGGAGTAGAAATAGTGTTGGTGCTAGAATTAATCCTTGCGGAACACCAGCATTTATGGTAAGAGAGTCAGATGAAACTCCGTCGACCACTACATGGAGAGACCTGTTTGAGAGAAAACTAGCTAGCAGAGAACATAGCTGGGGAGGCAAGCCATAAGATGGAAGCTTGGCGAGGAGTCCGTGGTGCCAGACTCGATCGAATGCCTTGAAAATATCAAGTGCCACGGCTAAGGTTTCACCATATTTTTCAATAGATTGCTGCCATATATGTGAGACGTAAGCTGGTAGGTCACTATAGTTGATCTCTGATGACGGAAGTCATATTGTCTATCGTTGATAATACCTGAATGTTCTAGGTATTCCATGAGCTTGATGTTGATAGCTTTCTCCATGATCTTTGAAATAATAGATAGCAGTGCGATCGGTCTGTAGTTGCTAGGTAGGGTCTTTTTGCCTTTTTTAGGAACTGGTTGTACTCTTGTAATTTTTCAGTTGGACGGGAATATCCCCAATATGTAAGAGTAGTTGAACAATCTTTAACGATATACTGAGAAAGGAAACTGAACGAACTTTGCTGGGGTCCTATTTTTTGTTAATATTCCTTAAATGAACAATAGAATTTCTTTCAGTATTTGACCTGATACGACCACTGAATATCCTTTATGACTTGAGTCCTGGATCATTGCCTAGTTCTGAAATGAACATCAAGACTGCTGAAGAAAGAAGAAAAGCTGGGCTAGCAATTAAGAAGCTATATTTCAAAAGCGGATCATATATTGAAGCTACAAAAAAAGAATTATTCGAAGTAAGATCACATAATATATTGATAATCTCATTATTATTATATTATGCTCATTTATTTCATATAATTCCTATATGCGTACAGTGTTTCCCAAATTCGATCTTCACCATTGGGACCTCGGTAACCATGATAGATAGACAGTCGGCTTATTTACGAAAGTTTCAGCAAATGTAATCTCGATTTAGTAATTTTTTAGTTATTCAAGGCGGAAATCTGGAATTTGGTATTTTTGTTTTAAGAATATCTCGAAAATTATTGATTGTATGATAAAACAATAAACAAAATTCTAGTAGTACTTTTCAGTGATCTCTAAAATGATTTTGTCAGTTTTTGTTCAGATATCATTCATTCATTCATTTCATTATTTCCTTCTATTTTCTTTCTTCTTCAGAAATCGACAAAACTTTTCAAAAGATCACCAAATAGTACTTTCAAATATTGTTGAAGTCGTTTTTTAATACAATCGATAGTGAGCGAGATATTCGCGAGTGAAACGAAAATAGAAAATTTCAGTTTCTCCCTAATAACTCAGAAATGACTGAAGAGTCAAGATTTCTCGACGAATTCTGAATCCTGATTGAATTTGCTGAAACTTCCGTGATTCAACCGACTCTCTATCTTTCACAGTTACCAAGAACCCAATGGTGAGGATGGAATTTAGGACAAACGATATGTTAATACTGAATAATACACAAAGTCATCTCCACGACAATTTATTGTGAAAACTCACGGGCTAATTTTGAATAATCACATCAAGGGAATATATTTTCGGACATACGTATGTCCGCATCATCAGCCTAATAGGCAAGTACATAGTCCTGCGATCAGAGAAATTAATTAAGTAACACGAGGAATCCTTACCATAGATAGCTCATATGAAGATGAAAAAAATGTTTATAATAACCATTTGTAGTTTGTCTCGGTGGTCATGTGATTTCCTGCCTCCACTTGTGGTTTGTTTCACAAGATGGAGGACCATTTAACTATTATCTATTTCAATTCTCTACGGTTATTATAAAAATTTGTTCACCTTCATGTAAGCTATCTATAGTAAGGATTCCTCGTGTTACTCAATTAATTTTTCTCATTGTAGGACTATGTAATTTCTTATTAGGCTGATGATGGACATACGTATGTCCGAAAGCATGTTCCCTTGATGTGATTATTCACAATGAACCTGTGAGTTTTCACAATAAATAGTCGTGGAGTTGATTTTGTGTATTATTCAGTTCTCTTTGAGAAACGATGAACTTCTACCAGAGATCAAACGATATGTAATAAAATGCTATGAATCGCTTATTATTTTCAGTATACATCTGATGAGAGATTTATACGTCCTATAAGAAAGACGGTGCAATTAGTCTCCAGATACACACAGCTTTATTTTTATGTGTTTTCCTATGTGGGTGATTACGGCTTGACAGTATTAGAAGGGATATTAGACTCACGGCCAGTCCACGGTGAGTCCAAAAAATCAACATTTTCATTATATCACAAAGCAAACAATTGCGAACATTTCTATTATCTATCTAAAATGATCATTTCTGGAACACTGTAACTACTTCGTAGCTAAAATCAGAGTCAAGGTATAGGGCCCAGGACTGACTGGGGCCATAGATAGACTTTGGAATAGGTCGCGTGCAAGAACTGTCAGATGACCGACCCTGGAGGCAAAATATATTTGTTTACAAGTGATCGAAATAGTTTTCCACAATTATTTTGGCATATGAATCGTATTTTTCCGCTATTCATCAATTCGCTAATGCCATCACATTGTGCTGTTGTAAAATGCACAAAAACTGCAGCGGAAGATGAAGAAATCCGGATGGTACATTATGATAGTAAGTACCTACCATAGTCACTCACATAGTTTTCATTTTGGAAATTTGGTTATTTCTATGATTTCTCATCGGAATTCCTTCTGCAATAGGATCAGCTAATAGAAATATACCTGAAATTTCTAGAATAATGCAAGAAGATTGGATTCATGCAATCAATCGGTAGGACTGGTCTGACATAATGACGATCGTGTGTGTTGTAGACATTTTCAATCTATTAGCAGCATTAGCTTATATTGCAGAAGTGGCAGAAGGCAGAAGGAATTTTAATAAGGAATGACAACATTTCATAATGCTAACTATGTGAGATTACTATTTATCTGCAAAATCATATTCCCTAGTCTCTTGCTGCATTTTTTGTGCATTGTACAACAGCACAATGCGAAGGCATGCTTGAATTAATGAATAACGCAAGAAACACGATTCGTATGCCAAAATATTGTGAAAAACTATTTCAACCTTTTGATTCCTCTGCAACCAAATAAAAAAGTGAGGTTGTGTTTCAATAATTCACAGAAGAATGAGGTTGTGTTTCAATATTTTGCCTCCAGGGTCGGTCTTCGTGCACGCGACCTATACAAACTGAAAACTTGTGATTCTCAGAATTACATATTTTCAAGTGTCAAATACCTGCGACGACTAATTACATATATGACTGATTGTTCAACATTAGTTTCATATTAGTTCAAGAACTTTTCCAAAAATGTTTTGAGTGAATATATCTGCAACGACTGGTCTTATTCAGTGTTCGAATCATAAGTTCAAAAATACTTCCAAGTTGTACCTTCGATTGCAAAAAACTACAAGAGTGGAATATTTCAAATGTTACCAATAGTTATCTTCCATGTTCAAAGGAAAGTGGCAGGTTTCCTACCATGTTGCTTTCAAACAACATTTCAAACCTTTAAGGGTGAATTCCTAGTAAATTAAAAAATACTGTGCAATTTCAACTCCACTTACAAGAAACAAACATACAGTGTGTCCCACTTACCATGCTCACCATGGGTATCTTTTTAACGGTGAGAGATACGAAGTCGGTTAAATGACACCAAATGTGGACTTTGTCAAGGCCAACTATAATGTGAAAAAATATTTTGATAAAATCTATTCGTTTTTGTTTTATACGCAAAAAACAGATTTTGATCATTTTCATGTCTCCTCCGTAACTTCTTTATTTATGAAACTATTCAAATAGGAATTTCACATCCTCATGGCAGTTTTTCAAAGTGATTCCGAAAAGAATATGAAATGTATACCAACTCTTCTAGAATTTGAGATATCAGCACCAACTTCAGTTTTTCAAATGTAGGTCATAGCTTACTATGACTTAGTTACAAATAACATTTTTTTCTCTTACAGATGATATGTCGTAGTAATAGTTTTGTGTTGATATCAACGGAGTTATCGTCATTTATAAAAAAACAAAAAATCATTTGGAAGCCACCATCTTGAATTCATAAATTTTAACAAAAAATCATGATCTCTGGCCTCAAAAACCCCGACTTACCAATTTTGAATGGAATCGGACCAAATCTTGTCCGCCATCTTGGAGCAGCCATTTTATTTTAATTTCACAAAAATTTCATAACTCCGATCAACTTGAAATGTGGCTGGTGTTCTTAATTTCGGTGACAATACATTATGGAATTTTTGTTAAATTTAAAAAAAAATTGCTGCTTCAAGATGTCGGACAAGATTTGGCCCGATTCTATTCAAAATTGGTAAGTGGGGGTTTTTGAGGTCGGAGATCATGATTTTTTTGTTGAAATTTTTAAATTCAAGATAGCGGATTCCAAATAATTTTTTGTTTTTGTATAAATGACGATAACTCCGTTGTTATCAACACAAAACTATTACTGCGCCATATCATCTGTAAGAGAAAAAAAAGTTATTTGTAACTAAGTCATAGTGAGCTATGACCTACATTTGAAAAACTGAAGTTGGTTCTGATATCTGAAATTCTAGAAGAGTTGGTATGAATTTCATATTTTTTTCGAAATCACTTTAAAAAACTGCCATAAGGATGTGAAATTTCCATTTGAATATTTTCATAAATAAAGAGGTTACGGAGGAGACATGGAAAAGATCGAAATCTGTTTTTTGCTTATAAAACAAAAACGAATAGATTTTATCAAAATGTTTTTTCACATTATAGTTGGCCTTGACACACTCCACATTTGGTGTCATTTAACCGACTTTGTATCTCTCACCGTTAAAAAGATACCCATGGTGAGCATGGTAAGTGGGACACACTGTATATTTGCCAAGGACAGCAATAAATTCTTTGTATTACTCTGATATTTGATAATGAATGTATCCCATTTAAGTACCTCATCTTACCTTATGAAGATTTTTTCCGCAAATTGTCGATTATAAGCACTTTCTGTTAAAATTTTCACATAATTTTACAACGAACAACCTTCGTTGATTTTTCAGGAGTACCTCATCTAGAAGAAGAAGCATATGTTTGGAAAAGAAGCCCAGTCCCTCATCCTGAAGGTCTGGATAAACTAACATTACTGAGAGTGATGCAAATGTGGAGTAATTTCATTAAAACCAGGTAAATTCCCAAGTACAAATATAGACATTCGACTAGGAAAAGTCAAGAATACTCGAAGTGAAATGAAAATGGTAACAAAGAGGGAGAAACATCTCGTGGGTACTAAATATTGAGAGGTATTTACGTTGGGTCAGGTTCGCACCATATGGTGGTCATGAATTCTATCTGGGGACACCCCTGCACTGAGAGCCAATGCCCGGGATCGGACTGTAGTTAGTGAAGCATTCCTGAACAATTTGAACACAACTCAGCATTTATGAAACTTTCGCAAGTGTATTCGTCTATACGAATCGTTGCATATTTTCGGAAGGATGTAATTCAATGTTTTGCGTGGCATGTAGCCAAGAAAGTAGTTGTTTTTCTCTCGTGATCTACCATTTCCGTGCATTTTATAAACTATTGTTTCCGTTTTTTTATATTTAATTTTTCAGCAATCCAACCCCCCTTAGAGATGATTTACTGCAAGGGGTAGTCTGGCCACAAGTTAGATCTCCAAAAAACATCACTTACCTCGAAATAGATAAAGATTTGTCGATAAAATATAATTACAGGCAAATGTATATGGAATATTGGGATAAACTTTATAAAATTTACGGGCACCGACCATATTCTACATATTGATCATAAAGACTAAATCAACAAAGATATACAAATTCAATCCATTATTTATTATGTAATTTGTGTTTTTGGAAATATTTGCGAAGACTCATGATGGGAATTTCGATATATTACTTAGACAGCAATAAACTTAGTGCCACATAGAGGTAAAACAAATGAATTGTGATATTTTAACATTGCTCAATTTTAGAGCTAAATTGTTTCAAATTAGAAATATACTCTACAGCCAAAAATGTTTTTTACTACTGCATGCATTCGAAATTAGTTTACTTCCTATCAGAACTGAGGTGATGGTGATTATAGAAAATTCCAAATTATGCCGGCAAGTTCTGAAGGCATACGCCTGTTTTTTCGAAAATGTTCAGAAGTATAGTGGTGTGTCCTATGTGAACAAAAACAAATACTTAAGTTATGGGTAAAAACGAGGCTTTCCCAATTCATTATTCACAAGATTGACTTATTTCTCTAGCAATGATTTTATATTCGGTTATTGAAAAATCAAACTGAATACGAAGGAAACTACAGCAGTGATTAAATTCAGTATTCGAAATGAATTAGCAACCACATGAGCAGCAGACGTTGTTGTAGGAGTTGGTGGTGTATCGCTTATTGTTTCATTTCCCTCTAGCAAGGTTGAAGCGAGAGTGACACGTTCAAATACAGCAATCTTTTTCTTGGAATCACAATTGAGCGGAATCGACAACAGTGCAACAAGTCGATTGTCACACGTCAAGGAACTACCTTCACTCATCTAAAAAAATAACTGAAATAACTATCGTCACATGAGCTTATGTTCCCGAAATAGTTATTTTTGTATCTACTATTTGTATTTGTATTTGTATCGACTATTTTTTTAACTCGGCTACGCCTCGTTAAAAAAATCAGATCTCGATCACCAAAGTATCATTTCGCGCTCGAGTTGCAAACAACATTTTTTCTACAAACGTCAAAAAATATAGTTCTAAATTAAAAATATGCTTAGCTCGATATAAAAAATGGTGTTGAACTGGCTTAAAAGGACTCTCCTATCCTCCCTAGATACGCACGATGTTCCACGAACAAAATAGGAATTTCCTTTCGTGCGCTCCAAGAGATAAAACGAAGTTATTGTTGAACATTCAGGAATAAATTATTTCGTGGATGTTTTCTCGAAAGGACCATTAAGTTGAAATATAAATATCTCATATATTTTACATAACAATGCGCGAAGTAGGTACTTCGCGCACTGTTTTACTTCGCACATTGTTTGGTGCAAGGTATCATTGTAACGTAGGAAACTGAAAAAAAGTGTCACTTCGCAATTTGCTATCAATGCGCGAACCTTGTCATTTTTTGACGTTTGTAGAAAAAAATTGTTTAACACGTTGACTACCAAGCCTGATTTCAACATTCTGACCACACTTCTGTACTTTATGTATCACCAGTGATAATGAACACATATTATTTGAATGCTTGTAGAGAAGCCTAGTGTATAAACGAAGGAATTGGATTGTGGGTATGGTACAGGTATGAACCAAATAATATCGGGTTGAAGTGGGTATCACCAGTGATACACATAGATCATTGTATACAGAAAATACTGATGTTTTTTTTTTAAAACAGTCCAAACAGTATGAAGGTTTCTCGGGGCATTCCGCGTAAAAGGTGGTAACCAATTTTGTATGTTTTGCTGCCATCTTTGAATTTTTGCGTACTCCTCGAAATACGTTTTTCGTCTTAATTGTCCATTATTTTCCCATGAAGGTTTGAATGAAGGCGCTTATAAACGAAGAAAAAAACAACAAAATATATGGAGTACCCTACAATCATATGATGAAATGGTTCATTTATGTACCATGTGAATCACCGGTGATCTTTCAGCAAACTTTACCGAGATGAAGGCATCTGCTTCAAAATACAATATAGCGACATCTTGTAGCGAAAGGCTACGTTTCGAGTTTGATTCTTCACTTGGTACAGAGAGGAAGTATGCGATTTTTTACGGTGGTTTGTAGAGCAAATGAGAGTGTGCATCACATGAGACTCATATGGTAGCCAACGTGTTAATATAATAATAAATTATATGCATCCCTAATACTCCAAAACTCAAAATACCTATAGGGTGGCATTGAAATAAGTGCAAATATTTCAAACACTGAGAAAGCTAGACGCGTTCTATCGAATGGCACTAATAAAAAAAATTCAGGTATGAAAATAAAATTTTAGGTAAGACAGTATAGGTACTGTGGCAAATCTGACTTCACCACTGATCAAATTTCCATGCGGTAGGCACAATCATTTGAATTGTGTTAAAGTGGCGTGTGCTTGATTTTTTTCTCGTATTTTGTTCAATTTTTGGAATGAAATTTTTCGTTGCTTAGAAGAATTAGAAAAAAATCTGATGTCATGGGAATATTCCTCAGACTGTATCATATTAATATGCTGAATATGTGCACTTATTTCGAAAACTACTAAATTTTATCGGACTTGCTCTACAAAATATCGCTGTAATACAAAAGGAATCGTGAAAATGGTCGATTCTGATTGGTTCTCGAGAACAATAAGAGTGGAATAGTCATACAAATACAACTTGTTATACTATTTTTCCTGGAAATATCCGTCGATTGACATACTCCAGCTTGCTGCTTAAATTTCGCTCATGACATTGATCCAAAACTTCTCGCCTATGGCTCGAAAGTTTTGATAAACAATGGCATTCGCGAAATATCTCCGTCAAAATAGTTCCACTGGTATTACATATGATGACAAATGATCTTGGCCCGACTTCAATATGATATATTGAAAAAATAAAATTTCTATCGAGATTTCTTGATAAGTTGCTGTTTAATTATTGAAACTTACTTCACACAATGTAGTCTCAACATCGATAGTTCTGACGCAGACATTTCCAGAATAGCTTGAGTATACTGTCCCACATTGGACCACATTTGCATCTAATACACGAAGATCCAATGTACCCTGTAACACAGGAAAACATTGAACTCAGAGTGGAAAATGCATTGCCTTTTCCTTGACTCTAACAAGTATTGCATTCATTTTCATATTCAATTAAAAAAAATTAATTTGAATAATGACAATATTTCAATTAGATATCATATAGAACTAACCTGATTCCATCCGATTACTGAGCAATTGCTACTGGGTACAACTTTCTCCATGGCTATTCCTTCTCCTGTTCCATAAAATGGAAGTTGTTCTGATGTCTGAAATTGAAAATTCAGGAATCGTTCAACAGAGTATCGTTTTATAGTATAATCAACATTCTTTGAGTCCTGAAGATATCTCTGAATGACGATACTAAAGCTACTGCAAAATCGAATTATCCCAATGGTTATATCGTTATACTATTTGTAGCAGATTCAACATCAAGCGGAAGAATGTAACAGATTCGACATCTTTGAGGACTCTGTATGTTCTATTTGAGTAGGATAGATTATTTTTCGAACAAGAAATGATAACAATTTTTGATTTTTCACTCAGTATCAATTATTTGCGAGTTTATATATTTTCAATAAAAACTACGTTTGAAAGTCTTTTGAGCTGACTTTTTGACCTTTTGCCGACGACTACACTACACTATTTATAATGCCCTAACTTTCCTTCCAAAAATGTAATGTACTTGATGATCCAAATTTATAATATGTTTTGACGATAGCTGCGATATGTGAGTTCCATGTGAGTTCAAACTCTGATTCTCCATATTTTGACCTATCTCTGAGGAAGTATTCCCAACAACATATAATCTCTAGAAGTTCGAAAAAAATTCCAATACCTACCTCCTATCCCTATCCTCCCTAGGAACGCACGATGTTCTTTGAACATTATAGGGATTCCCTTTCGTGCGCTCCAAGCGATTAAAAAAAATTCATGTAGGTCCCTCAAATGGAATTTAATACCTTAGAGACATTTTTGGTGTGATTGATAAAGTTCAATATATGGTAGAGTTTTAATCTAAGCTTCAATCTTCTCCTGGAGATGCTAACATAGTTAGCGAAACACGTGTCGAGGGGAAAAAATCGGTATTATCGTGCCAGAGGTTTCATTCTTCGATATAATTCAAACTGATTTTGGACTATATAACCTATATAGGAATGTTATGGTGCATAAAAGAAAAAGTTTGTATTCAGTCCAGTGATAATTACTATTGATTCAATCATCACACAAGAATGAGAGCTTCGATTATTTCCAGAATTTTTTTTTCGTAAACACGAATATTTAGAAAATTCTTTCTAAATATTCGTGTTTGAGAAAATATTCCCGGGTATTAACTGAAGCTGAAGTGGTATTCGGTAAGAAAATTTCACACTGGAGTATTATTGAAAAATTACTTGGATAATGACGATTTTTGATGGTTTTGACATTTGAAAATTAGGCATTTGTATGTTAACTCAAAAGAATAATATATTTTTTCTACTACTGCTATGAGAAGTAGCGCATTTCTCATTGCTAACTCAGTTTCAAAACCATGTATTGCTCATACTGTGAGAAATATTTTTTCTCACGGCACTTTGCCAACACCACATACATTTCCATGAAGAATCAACAAAAATCGACAAAAACTTGGCTGCTGTTCAGCATAATTATAGTTCAGTTTTGAATAATTGTCAAAACTGTCAGAAGAAGTTTTTCAAATTCTTTAGGGTAATTCTCATCAGTGCTTTTGATAGAAATCATATTTTCTATCAAATATTATTCCAACAATTCATAATAAATAATATGATGTATATACCGAGATGTGACGATTTTAACAAATACACCGCCAGAGACAGAGATAATGGAAGAAGCTGCGAAAGTTGGATTTGTTTCCGGAAATTTCAAGAAAAAAGTACGAATTGGCATAAAAGAAGAATTTATGGAATCTAAAAAAAATACAGAAATAAAATCTTTTTCGGAAAGTATACTTTTTTTAAATACTTTGAGGAACTAGGAAAGGTGTCTGTCTACTCTTTGGTCACAATATTCAATGTGGTATAGTTTCACATCATAAAATCAATACCATTAAGCTACATTACTCGGATTCTTTGAATAAGTGCAGTTGGAGAAGAAGTATAGTGTGCAACATGTGGGGAAAAGCACTTTTCACACTTGTTGCACAATATACTATTTTTCTTTACGTATGTCATTCTTTATGTCAAAACTGAAGAGTAGGAATAATATCATAGTGTTTATATGGAAAAGATGGTTGTTTGTGATGAAATGTTAGAACGAATTCGAATTTGCAAGTATACCTACATATAATATCATATGGTAAACTGTTGATAACTGATTTTTATCAATTGACTTATAGAATGAACTCGAAATGATCTGAAGTTGAATGTAAATGTCATTTAACCTATAAACGTCAAAAAATTTGCAGTACAATACCGAATGGTTGGCTAGAATAACGGATTGCTATTGATTGAAACAACGAACACATCACATTTTGACATGTGAAAACAATAATCGGGTACAGTACATACCCGCAAAACCGCTATGTTATTCTCCATAGTTTTCTTGTCAAAGTCGGGATGGAAGACCACATCCTCCACTTCGAACTCTTGGTACGATTCCTCATTCAGGCTGCGTCTACCAGCTCTTATCCTGATGACTAGTTTCGGAAGTACCCCTCCCCAGGTGTAGTACAATCGATCAGCCACAGTGACGACCTCTGTCGGGGATACGATCACACCACCACATAGGAATTCATCGTTGTAGGACAAATGGAGAGAAACCTGTACAGGGTCATTCCGTATATTTAAACAGCTTGTTCAGGGTTAATCATTGAAGATACACAGTGGTGAACGAGTTTCTGTAACATACAACTTCATATTCATTACAGCTATGATTTCTTTCGAAATGTAACACTTTGTATAACAGAAAGTATGTTGAAATATTTTCAGAATCACATCACATATACCACCCAGAAATACGTCGGTGAACCAAACACCCTGTATATATTTTTCCCCCGTATAATTTCATTATCATCAGTCATAGAATCGGTCATAGATGAATCATTTGTTGGGAAATTAATCGGTTAGCAGCATGATTCAACTTATTAGTCATTCATTATTCGGGATCAGTGGTTAATCAAGACAGTCTCATATTAGATGTCATCACGTACGGTCGAGTTTTGTGGAAGGCATTGAAAAACACGCGAAAGGAATAATTATTAATCATTCCAAACACAGTGTTCACCAAAAAATCAGTGATAGTATCGTGTTTTTGTGTTTCGCATTCTGATCAGTGATTACATAATCGCGATCGTGTGTTGTTTTGGTGTTTCCTGCTATTGGAAAATAAAGAATTTCAAACAATGAAATAGGAGAAGTGGACTATTTTACACAATTTCATTTTGTTTTCACATGGGTGAGTGTTATTTACATCATTTTATCATGAGTGATATACTGACACAGAGTCATCTACACGTCTAAAATATATTTTGAACGATGCGGCGTTGCCGCTTCTACTAGAAAGTAGCAGCAACTTCGAATTTTCAAATGAAACACCCTGTATTTCATTTTTATATTCTCCATGAAGATCTTATATAAGTACTTATGATAAATATGTATAAATCAGAAAAGGACAATACTTCATCTGATTCAGATCAAATTCAATTATTTATATACCTTATTTGTTATAACAGTTTGTTTCTTACGTTTTGTTTCTTTTTCACAATACGTTCCTATTCTTCATATAGGTACTCAGATATTAATCCTACTGGTACTGGTACTGGTACTGGTGGGGGACGTTTCCACGTCAGCAACTAGTCCCCAATGGGACCTTTTTGCCAACCCCAAGTGTTTTCAATGACTGATGTGGTTCGCTCAAGAGAGCTGGCTAACATCCTTTTCAGGCACCGCCCATCAGCTCTCTTTTCAGAGTTTTTCAGCTGTGTTTTGTAGGCTAGTAATGCACTCACTACCATATGCGCAGTGGCAGGCCTGCTAACTATCATCGTTAACCCCCGAGACCGAGGTCTACTTAAGCAGCTGGCCCGCTCTCACGCTCAGCTGGTAGTTTTCCGCACCCACCTACATACACGTAGGCTAGTAATGTACTCACTACCATATGCGCAGTGGCAGGCCTGCTAACTATCATCGTTAACCCCCGAGACCGAGGTCTACTTAAGCAGCTGGCCCGCTCTCACGCTCAGCTGGTAGTTTTCCACACCCACCTACATACACCGTCCTACTTCTTCTCTGATGCTCACAACCACATCGTCATATCTTTCTGCGTGTTCTGTGTAGGCTTTGTTACTAACTCCATGCGCCACTTTAGGAGCAGCACTGTTAATTGGAACGCAACAGCGAATCGTGCAGGACTATCCCCAGCCGATGCTCCGAAACTTTACAATATTTAATTCGTGAATAAAATATTGAAAAAAGTTCCTTGCCCGTGCTGGAAATCGAACCCACGACCTTGCGGTCGTGAGACGGACGCTCTTCCACTGCGCCAATCCCGGCCCCGATATTAATCCTAAGTACCAATGTAACTGTATTTTGTGATATTTGTTAGTATTTTTTAATTGAGAATATTTTTTATGAGAATATTTCTTTAGTTTGTTTATATTAGGATTTTTTTCTGCATACTAAATGTTCATAATGTTGTGACGTCATGTCATGTAAGGTTCATTTCATTATCCTTGCTTGGAATTCGTATAGCATAAAATATACCTGAATTTTCTTCAAGGTATTTACTGATGAAATAAAAATCTCTGGCAACCCTGGTCCACGCGGAAAGTGAGTTGACAACAACTGTCATTTGATGTTGTCAAATTAATTATTCACGAAAAACTAAGTGTTTGAGGTCGACGAAAGAATATAATATGCAACTCGGCGAAAAACTGTCAAATATTTAGGTAATGTTTTAATTCAACATCCATGTACCGCATCTATAATGATAATCATTTTTGATTCATATGATTCGATATTTGATAATATGTGATGTTCAGTTGCAGATCCGAGAAGCACAGTGTTTGATACTTGACACAAAATCCGAGAAAACCGCCCAGTCAAGCTGAACCTAAGGAACGATCCACAAAGAAAAATGACCTGAGTATACTTCTCTAAATTCAGATCACCATGTTCGTACGGAAGCCGATATATCGATTTCTTTTCCAGATTCTCAAGCAAACAGATAGACAGATATTCACCTTTATGTCTCTATGGAAACACGACAGGTACATTTACGAGGGGAGAGATCCAACTTTGCGTTCATAAATCCTCTCTGCAAAGGAGGTAGACGCTAGATGGGTTAGGTATATACAGTGTTTTTCATCGCAGAGAAAATTGTTGCTTATCTGCCTGCCTCGCGTATTCATTGAGATAGTTGATTAATTAATAAATTACGAAAATATATCGCATTCCAGTTACGAATGTTGAAAACAATATCTAGACTCTTATTCATTCCATGTTCGTCTCACGATACAAATTTCAAATTAATACTTAGTTTTAGGTCCGAGCAGCACAGTGTTTGGGATTCCAGGTCTTTAATATAAATCACGTTAAGTGTAGATGTGGATGAAGCCTACTGAGGAAACTTCTATTCGGAAACAAAACTCATATGTTGCAATCCAACTACGAACGTTGCAAAATATTAAGGTGAGTTTCTAATCCAACATCCATGTACACTGTACAGCATCTAATAATAATCATTTTCGATTTATATAATTCGATATTTGATATGTGATATTAAGTTGCAGAACCGAGAAGCACAGTGTTTGATACTTGACACAAAATCCGTGGAAACCTTCCAGTCAAGCCGAACCTAAGAAACGATCCGCAAAGAAAAATGACCAGAGTATACTTCTCTAAACTCGGATCACCATGTTCGTACGGAAGGCGATATATTGAATTTTTTTCCAGATTCTCAAGCGAACAGATAGACAGATATTCACCTTTATGTCTCTATGGAAACACGACAGGTACCCTTACGAGGGGAGACTACCAACTTCGCGTTCATAAACCCTCTCTGCAAAGGGGGTAGACGCTTGATACTCAGTTTTAGGTCCGAGCAGCACAGTGTTTGGCATTCCAGGACTTGATTAGAACATTATAACTCACGTAATGTGGAATTGGGATGAAGCCTACTGAATAATCAGATGAAGCCTGGTCAATAATACTTATTGAGTGTAAAAATACGAGTCTGAATATTGTTTTCTGATGAAAAGTTCGAAACGGTTAGAGATGAATCAACAAAATATCCCACAGATACTAAACTTTTTAAAGAATTTAAATGATTGAACTCCGCGTGATTGTGCCCACCGCATGGAAATTTGAACAGAGGTTACGTCAGATTTGCTACAGTGCAGAACTTTGGATGGAAAAAGGGGTCTAACCTCAAATTTTATTATGATCCCTACATTTTTTTACTATAGCCATTCGATAGCATACGTTGATAGCTTTCTCAGTGTGAAATATTTGCACTTATTTCAATGCTACCCTGTATATATATTGTGAACGATCTTTCCAACCAATATAGCTTCAATATTTAGCTGACAATCCACATTCAACTCAGGTTGAACCAATATTCGAGCAATAATATTATCATTCCAATTTTGTATTTTCAATATACTCTCATATTAATTGGACCAATGTTATTTCGTTATTCACAATATATATCGGCCCAATCTAAAATCAGGATTCAGCCAATTTGATGACCTGGGATTACACCAGCGGCTTCCACAATCGAAGAAAATGAGACGGTTTAAAGTGACAACTCATGAAGGAAGTCCTGAAGATATTTTTTCCTGAATTTCAAGAATGCAATAAAATGACGAAATTCGACACATTCTACTATTTTTTTATGCTCCATACAATAGAGGAACATTTTTTGAGTGTGAAGTAATCTGTGTTTTGATTCCTAAATAATTGATTTCAAACCCTTTTCTCTGCTCTGAAGTATTTTCAAGTTGTTTTCACGTTTGTTTCCATTCGATCATATAATTGGTCGACTGTTATAATTTTAGTAAACTTATAAGAAAATTAGTGCAAGCAAAAATAGTATGTTTTTTCAACAATAACTCATTCAACAAGCTGGAACTCTTTTATGGGGCATTTTTCGATCTATGTTTATGTGAACTTCTAATTATTATTTATCTATCCAGATGGTGGAATTGCACGCCTATTCTTTTTCCGGACGACCTGTAAGTATTTTGATATGTGTTTTTGAAATAGGTACATATATTCAGATTCAGCACATCGATATATGATAAAGTCTGACGAATGTTCGTATGATATCAGATTTTTTCTCAATTCTTCTAATCAACGAGAAATGTTTTCCAGAAAATTGAACAAAAACGAGAAAAATTCGAGTACGGCACTCCAAATAATTTAACCTTTCACTGCATATAGTGCTGTAAATATACAACCTATTCAATTCAATGTCTTGCAAATCAAAAAATTGTTAATCTTTGGAATATCGCATATGCTGTTGTGATTCTTCAACATTCAAGCCACGGAGGAGATGCACCACAGTTTTTGAAAACATACTAAATTTTGTATAATAAATGCACTAATAGTCGTCTGGAATTTTATTCATATGTGATGTCGTACCTTTATAAAATTATCCCAAGAAGCTAATTGTAGACGTAAATATACATGTCCAAATGTAAACAAACCCACACTGTCGTATAAGGGAATGAACTAATATAACCATCACGCGTTGGTCGAAATCACATGAAAATCATCAACGATTTCATCAAGATGCTCACGCTATATAAGATGGAAACTAAACTAAAATGATGGCCCATGCGCATGTCATTTTTTCAATTATTACCAAATGAATTATTATAGATACCAATCTATTATCCGCATTCAATCAATCAATGAAAGCTGAGCTTTATTGTCCAAGAAACATTCTTCCTATTGACAAATCGTGAAACTAGCAAGTTGATAGATCCATAATATGGTCCCTTGCTTTAGCCTTACACAAATAGCGAATTGCCCTCTTCTGTAGAATAAAGACAGAATTCAACAAATTTTGGCTACAAAAACCCTAGAAGGCTATGCCGTACCTGATATGAGACTCTAGGAGAATAAAAAACGTGTTTCTGGTAATGGCAGGACCAAGCTCATTTGATACAACTCTAATGGCATAGCAACCTGATGCTAATCTTGTCAATATGTATATACCTAGTACTTGTTCTGTTTTCAACTTGGTGAGTATTCAATGTCAGATTTTTAAACACAAATTTGAAGGTACTAATATTTGTTTTCTCCGCATTGAAGCATAGAGTTTGAATCGCACGAAGATTTTAATTCGTGGAGTTCCTGGGCTTCAACTGTTTTTAGGTTTTCTTCATTTTTTCCATGCCGAAGGAGGGTATAGTATCGTCAGCAAATAGGGTTAATTTTCCCGTGATTGGTGAGCTTGTTAGATCATTCAGGTATGTACAATAAGAATAGTACTGGACCAAGCACTGATCCTTGAGGAACTCCTGATTTGGCATGTGAGAAGCCCGAATAAGTTTCACAAGAAATTTTAACAGTTTGTTTCATTTCAAGAATGTATGATTCAATTTATTCACAAATGACGAGAATGTTGTTTACATGCTTTGGACTAACGTGATTCAAAGTTTGTTTACTGAGCAAAAAATGAGTTTTTGGGCAAAGATATACCAGGATATACATAAGTTCACTCAAATATGGTGAGTCAGTTGCCGATGTTTGTATTGTTTGTGAAAAAGGCATCGTCTTATCGAAATAATGATGACATGATTCATTATATTATTGTTTCTCTACAACATTATGCAATGAAAGTATTCATTATTGGTGTTTGTCTACAACATTGTGCAAAAAAGCTTCGTTTCTATATCGATGGGTTCCACATACAAATATGGGTTAACAGAAATGAGTAGTAGTACTAAATGTTGTAAATATACAACATGCGATATTTTTCGTGACTTCAGAATTGCTACAGTGCAGAGCTTTGGGTGGAAAAAAGGGGTCGAACCCCAAAATTTAATTTTGATCCCTCTTCATTTTTTTATTGGTGATATTCGATAGTGAACGTCGAGCTTTCCCAGGGTTTGAAATTTGTGCACTTATCTCAATGCCACCTTGTGCATTTATACTTCTTACCTGATGAGAAACCTCTTCTTCGTCTGCTACTCTGCCTCCGATATCACAAACTATAGTGGGTACTAAAAAATCAAACAAGCAAAGATCATGATATTCCCAATAAAATTATATCAGATTCACCATGTATGGAGATGATACAGTAGGTACTTTAATATGAAGAAAAGAATCCTTCAAATTCAGAAGATATGATGAATGAAGACTTGAAAATATTTGATAAATGGCTCCACTATAACCTTTTATCGATATAAATACTAATAAAACAGAATATATTTTTCCCAAAAAAAAATAAACAAAAAATTTAACTCAACCTTGAAATAAAAAATGAACCCTTAAAACAAACTAACCAGATGAAATATCTTGGTAGTTGGTTTGATGACAGGTTGAAGTGGGACAAACATATTGATGTTTTGACAAAGAAAATATCTCCAGTTATATAGGTGCATTGAGACGATATCCCAAACTTGATATTAAAATTGCAAACATGATTCTCTACCCTCATATACTGAGTCGTGTCAACTATTTAATAAATGTTTGGGGATCTTGTTCAAAAAATAATTTCAATATAAAATATCAACGTTATCTAGGAAATCGTTAGAAGTATTGTATCGTCTACCATTTGATACACCATAACCTATATCAATTTTATGAAATAACAAATACGTATTCTTTAGATGAAATATATTGTATTGAAACTCTTGAAATATCAAATAATATAATGAATAAAAAATCGAAGTCAAATATTATTTTGATACGGAATTCTGAAATTCATAATCATGAAACTAAACAATATAACTTGTTTCATCTTGACACCACTAGCTCCATAGTCGGACAAAAAAGTTCCACTCATTCATCAGCCTCCACTGAATTCAATAAACTACCTGGCAATATCAAAAGTTGCAGAAATATATATAGGTTCATTTCATTCAAAAATGAAGTAAAAAAATTGATTATTTCTGAGTGAACGGGATAAAATTAATCATGAAATTTTACTATGTTTTTATACAAATATTATTCTTTGTTTGCCAAGTTACAGTTGTTGTTATATTTTAAATGTTGAAATGTTCACTCAATTATAGGTATATAATCATGTACTACCTTATACCAGAGCCAATTCTGTCTGGAAGTTATTTGTTCAATAAATAAATAAATGAAAATAAAAAATAATTTCCATCAAATTTTGAAGCTATCGATCATCAAATTTTCTTAACTTTTTTGGGTTTTTAGATTCTTTTCAATCTCAAATTCCCAGTTGGCATGATTGCATCACACTATTGATGTAAAAACACCTTACCTGTACTAAAAATAGTCCATATCAACAAATAAGAACGAATTTTCCTTTCAACACTCATTTCGCACAGCACATCTTCCCGCAGTTAATGAGAAATCACTACTAGTAAATTGATGAAAATCAGCTATTTACCTACGTATGTTTGATTTCTGTTTGAATCATACTCAATAACAATAATTTTCATTACCTTGCCATTATGTTATCTGAGAGTTCAAACAAATGGTTATCTTTTTTATTATTATTGGATTAACAATGTTCAGGCACTGTTACTTAATATATATAGGTACACAATTTAGCTAAATCGCATTCTATAGCAAAAAATGTATGAGATCTAGTTCTTTGATCAGGACTGATGGTGATGTTAATCTACCGAAGTATATATACCGGATGTCCCAGAGCTTTTAGGCCAGCAGATATCTCTGGGTTACCTAACATAAAAAAAATTTCAAAAAATTGTGGAATTCATGGGAGCAAAAGCTCTCCAAAATGGTGGGATCAAATCACCCTTATTGTCATTCCGGTTCATCTTATACAGGTCCCTGCTATGGGTCTTGTCACACATCCTTTTGAAGATTCTGACGAATACTTGACATAATGGGCGTGTACACCTTAGTAGAACTTTTGACTCAAACCATGTTTATTATGATCCTTTTATACATAAATAATGATTGACGACATAATTCGATCGAAAAATTAACTGGAATGTTTCATTTTTGGACATAAATAATAGTACACCTTCTGAAAACGGACCCTCTTATGACGTAGAAACCTCATCTCGCCATAGTTGAAAGTAAATACCAAACGCCCGGCGGAGGCTGAGGCAACTGATATATTCTTTCAACTGTGATCTCGCGCTAATTCACTCTGTCAGAAATCATGTATCATTCATCTCTGTCTGGAATAGTCTTGTTTCAGTATTAGGGTTTTGACGTCACATCATCACCTCGTTTTCAGAGGTCCGAAAAATCGGGGATTTCAATATTTTTTTATAAAACGTAGGGAGCTCACAGCAAGAAACGGTTTGCGGTGGTGAGCTAGTTTGGGTGAGTTCTATGGAATTATGAAATGAAATTTTTTTGTGATATAATTAAGCCCATTGTCTACACAAGAATATAAAGTCAATATGTTCACCTACTATACAAAATGGCGGGACATTTGATAATTGCCTGAATACATCGACGTTCAACTGCATAATTTGAGTAAATAAGCTGAGTTCCGTTCAGAAGATTCTAGGAATGATTGCCGTGAACTGCTTGAGATATGGAACAGCCTATCCGATATTACAGTTACGTCAATATTCCTACAAATATTCATTATTCTCTGCCGTTAAAAATTTTTCTTCAAATGGCCCCATAAAAAAGTCTAGAGGTGTCAAATCTGGCAAGCGGGCTGGCCATTCCGTAGGACCTCGACGGCCAATCCAACGACCGGGGAAAGTATTATACAAATTGTTTTTTACACTTCTAGAGTTCTGCGTGGTGGTGCTCCAGCTTATTGTTAATTGCAATACAATATCTATATCGAATCAATTAGGATTTGCTTCGACGATTTCGGTGATTCACAATATTCAAATACGGTTCCTATGGTTTCTGTTCAATGAATATAGATATATTAATGTTTTTGAATTCAGGCAACTATGTTCCGCCATTTTGTGTTAGGTGAAGGTAAATTGACTTTATATTCTACGTCCAAATGACAGGAATAGAATGTCAACTAATTTTCTCAGATGTCATATATTGTTATACTTATACTCGGTTTTTAGTTGTATTATAGAGAGATGAAAATTGTGTATATCATGAAGAATGGCTGTAAGAATAAGTGGACATCATGGTTACTGATGAGGATTCAGAAATCCGAAATGGTTTCATTGCAATAAAGTCATATAACCTGTGTGTGAGAGATAATATTTCCCATATCACTGATATGAATCATTATTTTTGGAAGTTTTCAAGCTCATCAAGATCAGAATTTATGCCAGTATACTTCTCCTATACATTCCAATTTTCATCTCAATGCTGAATATATTGGTAAGTTATATTTCTATATCATTATACATCATATTATTCATAGGGATTCCCTTTCGTGCGCTCCAATCGATAAAAAAAAAAAAAAAAAAAAAAAAAAAAAAAAGATATAATTCAATGTTCGACGTGACAAATAGCCAGGAAAGTAGTTGTTTTCTGTTGAATATTCAGAATGATGTGTGCATATACATATTTTTGTCTGAAGGAGAATGCAAATTCTCAATTTCAGAAGTTTTTTTATTTTATTTTCAAACTCTTATCGTGTGTGTTCAATAGATATAATTCAATGTTCGTCGTGGCATATAGCCAGGAAAGTTGTTGTTTTCTATTGAATAAACTGAAAAAGAGTAGATATTCTCATCACATAGAGAATGCGAATTCTCAATGTATTGCTTCATATTGATATATATCCATTTTTGTATGTCCATAATTTATCTGAGAATATTCCTTTTCAACACTTTCATACCCAATCAGGGGGTTGAAACTTGAACGATGGAAACTTGTGATTTTTATAGACCTCTAATCGCAGATTCGTGATAGTCTCAATTCAGAATTTCTTTCCACGCCCTGTATGATGAATGTCAATTTATCATACACTCAAAAGCATTATACATATTATTTCAAACATCCGAATACAAATATCTCATTTTCACCTTCCTGAGGCATATCATTGTTTCACAATAAGCCCTTCCATTCTCAATTCGATATAGTCTGGATTATAAAGAAGTGATACTATATTGTACAACTAGTGCGGAAAATGAGTTATTTCATACGAGTTCGTGACAAGAACAAGTAATAAAAATTTACAAGCACTCATTTGCCTTCTAATAGCGGATGGGTGGAGCATATTTGCGTTATATATAGATGGCGTTAACAAACACTGAAATAACATCGTATATGACCTCTGTAACCATCCTGGAATCACCCTAGAACCACCTGGAACCACTATTATGAGTACACGAGCGCGAAAAAAAAAACAGCATGATCAGTTCAATCCTGCATCCACACAGCATGAAAATAAAAAATATTATTCAACTCACCTTCTGGTTTCAGTATTTTGCCAATACCCTTGCACATTTCAAAATACCTTATTAAAAAATATTTTCCATGGTGATCGTGAATAATCAGCGGACTCCAAAATAGAATTATTTCATAATTGGAATAAAAATCACATCAACAATAAGATCATTCATTTAATAAACGAAAATAGTAAAGTAGAAATCACATTTTTTGGCTTTTACAAATGTTCAAAATTAACAGATTCGGGATAGAAAATAAGCGTACGCCACCTATCGGATTTTTTAAAGCTGTCAAATTACATTTGTTTTTCGTTCGTGCTTGTTGGTCACATCAATCAAAACAAACCGCTCAGAAGTGTTCAAGTTATTGCCGCCAGATGGGGCGACGTCAACGTGTTGTTTTCTATCGCGAATAGAATATATAACATTCAAATTACTCATTTATAAAAGGGACTCACATGAACAATCACACGGTCCATTATAAGAAAAAGGAAAGAGTTTATTGCATAATAATAGTAATCAATCAATATTCATTCACCTAAGTAAATATTGAATGAAAACCTTAAATACTTGATAATATGTTCAATATATACAGAGAAACGATTCTATATACAACATTTACAATATTCTGATCAACAACAGTGATGGGTCCGACCGGTTATGACGCAATGGCCAAAACGTCCCAATGAAACTTGAGGCCAGGGTTGGTAGAACTAATGAATACACTTCTTATTTTCATGTTATTTGGCCTCTTGCTGCGATATCTTCTTCTCCGTTAATGTAGAATTGGTGGTAAAGTTCCACATTGAAAAAAAAAACGTAAGTCAGCTCTAGTCTTTCGAAAACTAGAAATTTTCTATTTGTTCAAATATTCTACATCATCATTTTCGAATATCTTCGATAACACAGGCAACAGCCTTTAAGGTTATTCGGCAAAATTTTGGGATTTTTGACTTTGACACTGACCTCAAGTTTCAGTAGCGCCAGCTGGTGAGAGTGAGAATGTTAGTGTCTTCTTCCAATTTATTTAGTACATGCAGTAGGTATCTGATGAGACAGAAATGGCAGACTTCTGTAGTTTGTATTTCAGCAAATCCTTTTCATCATAACATTCCAGCATTATTCTACTCCCAATTAGAAATTACAAAAATTCCATTTAGAAAATGTTTAAAACTCCATGAACGATCAGATTTCTCAGAAACATGACATAATTTGGAAATACAGTCATTAAATTCATTGTGTGGGAGTATTTCACTTGAAGAAGCTAGTGTGTTAGCGAAACAACTGTCATGTATCTTCAAGAATTTTCTGGATATCCAATAGTTTGTGAAGTTTACATTTACTATGGATTCTCATCAGGGAACGGCCGTGAGAGAAATTAAATAATAGTCCAAGAGTCATGATATACAGAGAAGTGTACAAAAAACGACCAGGACTGTAACTTTCGAATCATTCGATATAGGGTTTTGAAAATTGGTGTGTAGCAAGCATACAAGATTACTCAATAATTGATGAAACAATTTTCCTTCTATCACTTTCAGTTTCACCGGAAACGACCCCATCTTTTGATTTTCAAATGGGACACCCTGTATTGAATTCCAAAATCGGTTAGGGATAAATTATCATGACGAATTCAACGATACCGGGTTTGATAGGGTTATTTCAAACGATTACGAAGATATTTGCGTTCGAAGTTTCCATATGCTCAATGGGTGTGATTTGGCAATATCCAAACTTCTTTCTCTGTCGCAATCATTGAGCATATGGAAACTTAGGACTCGAATATCTGCGTAATCGTTTGAAATAACCCTATCAAACCCGGTATCGATGGATTCGTTATGACAATCTCTAAACGATTATGGAATACAATACAGGGTCTCTCATTAAAAAATCAAAAGTTGGGGTCGTTTCCAGTGAAACTTGAAGTGATAGAACAAAAATTGTTTCGTCAATTAATGAGCAATTTGGTATACTAGCTGCCAATCAATTTTCAAAACCCTATCTCGAATAATTCAAAAGTTACAGTCCTTGTGCCAAAGGCATATAAAATCATTGTAGTTTATCGAACTGCACCTGTGACAATCACTATCCTGAGCAAAATGATTGAAAAATTGCACTCGATTTCGCGATTCGATAACAAGATAAGAATTTTGCCATCCGATACCAATTGAATGGTAGATTTAAAAAACGAACCAGTGCCACCCCTGCGTCTGAGCCAAATCCACGGCACAGCGATTTATTTGTTGTTGTTATTCCGGACAAACTTCCGTCATGTAATAACGAGTTGAAACAAGAAGCGAATGAAAGGGGATGAATATCTAAACGTGCCACGATTCAAACAGATCTAAGTTAGTGGCAGAGCGTCAATACTTCCGAGGATATTTCGCCCCCTCTAATGATAATATAAGATGGATCAGTGTAAGACTTAACATGTGTATTAGAATACTTGTAGTGCGAGCACCAGATGAGTTTCATACTGGTCCATCGGATATTATCTTTCGACGAGGACGAAATATTGACGCTCTGCCACTAACTTCGATCAGTTTGAATAGCGGCACGTTGGTATATTCGCAGAATGGACATTTTTCTCTTTCATTTGCTTTTTATTTCAACTCGTTATCACATGACAGAAGTATGTCCGCAATGATAGCAGCAAATAAATCGCTGTGCGGTGGATTTGGCTCAGACTGAGGGGTGGCGTACGTACGTTTTTGAAATCTACCATTCAATTGGTATCGGATGGCATAATTTTTATCTCCTTATCAAATCGCAAAATCGATTGCAAATTTCCGCACAGAAAAGTGCAATTTTACAATCATATTGCTCAGGATAGTGATTGGCACCGGTGCCTTTCGATAAACTTCAATGGTTATACATGCCTTTGGGACATATATCATTTCGTTATCATATGACAGTCGAAATTTGCAGCTGGCTCTTGGACTATCATTTAATTTCTCTCACCTTTTGGAATGATTTTTCTGTTTTCCTGATGGAAATCCATAGTAAATGTGAAAATAAACTTCACAAACTATTGAATATCCAGAAAATTTTCGAAGATACATGACACTTGTTTGGCTAACACATTAGCTTCCTTTGGGACATATTTCATTTCATTATCAGATGACGGTAGAGATCTGCAGCCGGCTCTCCTACTAAACTATTCGTCGCACCCTAAATTTTGTCGCTTCAACAGAGGAAAAATTTTGGGGTGCGACGAAATTAGTGTGAGTAGTTTATTATGAATTACATACATTGAGACCATTCCAGCTAGAAAAAGGATCAATTGATGAATTCATAATATGATAAAAAGTTTTCCCAATTGTGTCAGACTACATTCAAAAACAAATGAATTATTTTCACAATTATCAATGGCACAAAACTATAGCGCCGTAATTGCTGAAAGAATAAAACTTGTAAAATTTCCTATTCTGAATTTGATACTGGCGGTTATTTCGGTTGTTGCTAGAGATTTTAAATTGGAACAATCAGAACACAAAACAATAAGCCTCAATATCAAGGATGAACAAAAGTTGAAGAAATCACTTCTGAACAATCTTCAAAAAAATTAATGATCTTCAAACATAATTGGGTATTTCTTTGAGTGTTGAAATCAAAACAATCACCAACGACCTGCATTTAAAAATTAATTTGATAAATCAAAACAATTATTCAAACTGAAAATAAAATAATTTAAATATATTCCACTAATTCCTCAATCAATATAATGTTTGTTTAAAGGTGCGAATTCAGATAAAAAACTATGCGTAAATCACGAATTAGTTGATTTATATTCCAACTCACTAGTTATAAAATAGTAAGGCTTTTCCATGCACACAAACAAGGAACAAGTATCCAATGTTATACCTTCCAATTCAAGCCAATCAAACGCTTGCTTTTTGACATGTTGCTAAGAAAACAACCTATAACAACCACACTGGCTTGACAGTTGTCGGTTACCTGTAGATATGTCACTAATTTTATTGTATTTTTAAATAATTCTGACATACAATTTTCTCCCGCGAGCTTGAGAAAAAAAGAACTGACTTTTTTTCTGAGCTCGAAAATATTCACGCTCTAGGGAGAATATGAGCGAATATTTCTCAAGTTCAACGTTATGTCCAACCGGTCATTGCCCATCACCGCCACATTATGAACAAACCGTCAAAAAATCTATCAGACTATCACATATCACGAAATCATCAAGTTTCTGGTACTTGGTTATTACTCACTGATTTCCTACGGTAAGTTTTGAAAATAGATTGTCCGTAAAGAGGATTTTTGACCAGAATTATTTTTCCACCGCCGCTGTTCTTCGACGCCGCTGGCTCCGAAACGGGATTCTCCACGTTTTCGATAGCCGTTTCGCTTTTCTCATTGGTTGGTAGAGTATCGTCGGTAACCTCGGTGATGACGATGTCCTCGATGGGTTCAAGTCTGCGGAAACGAAATGGAATAGTAGAGAAGTCAGCTAGTCTTGACTGAAATAACGTCGGCTTACTGTCAAAACCTAAGTCTTTCAGAGCTAATTGTTCAGGAGGGGAAAAACGGTCTCCACTAGGTTCTTTGAACGATTCAGTTCCATTTTTTTTAAGGCTCTTCCTCCTTTGTAAAGATACCTGCTTGATGTATGGAATCAACATTCTGAGAAGATTCATATTCTCAACGCTCAAATAAACGACATTCGAAGTATTTACAAAAATAAAATTAATATTATCCAGACTGAATTGGTTTTGATCAATTACTAGGGAGAATTTTCATTCAGTTTGGGTTTGATTCACAGTGCATGTAGCAAATCAGCGGCAGTTTTGAAACACTGAGAATCAAATCAATCAAAGCAGTCAACTCTATGCAAGTTAACTCAAAACTACACACACTGGCACAATTAGGGGAACGGGCAAAATTTACACTAAGTTTGACATCAATTTTCTTTCGAGCCGATCGCTCGATTCAATTGTTTTTTCTTCACGAAATGTAGCTTCATTCTTCACAAATACATCTAAGAAATAATTACCTCCAAAAGATGAGTCTTTCCATCATATACAGGGGTGTAAAGAAAGTACGGATTTTTCGGTATTTTTTTAGACATCCTGTGGACTGAACCACTGATAATTGAAACGATTTCTCAACACTAAATTGGAGCCCAATCTATTCCGAATATTTTCGTTTTTTATTCATCTTGATATCTCAATTATTCAAGAAAATACAGAGTTTCAAAGGAAATGTGGATATTGGTATCAATTTTACACCTCAAAACTCAAATTGGATATGAAAATGTGTCGTTTCTTGACTAACGTAACCTAACCATGACTAATCCTCTACCATAGGAGGCAGAAGCAGTGAAATCAAATTGTTCATTTTGTTCACCTCGGCGATATAGTCTTTTCCTGCCATTTATTGAATTGGTGCAGATGCGGCTCTCATATGTTAAAAGAACATTGGCCCACTGGTCATTTTCAATTAATGCTACAGCCCTCGCCACATCAGTAGGAGTCAAATCTCTCACGTTGAATTTTCATTGTTCAAATTTATGAATTGTGAATCGCTTGACTTTGACAATAATTAATGACATTAACAAAAGAGCCAACGTTGATTAACAAAAATAGCATTTCACCAAAAGAACATTGGAGCAACTTTTATCACCCCTGCATATTCATGAGAGTATTCGTATATGTGTCTTTAAACAGTAAACCGATAGGTAAAACTGTGAACAATTCTCATCTTGAAGTAAAAATCCTCATAGAAACAAGTTGAAAAACGACACGTTCTCCTCAGTTCGAGTTTCGAGGTGGTAAAATTAATACCAATATCCACCTCTTCTTTGAAACTCTATATTTTCTTGGATAATTGGGATATCAAGATGAATGAAAAATGAAAATATTCGAGATAGATTGGGCTATAATTTGGTGTTGGAAAATCGGTTCAATTATCAGTGGTTCACTCCACAGGATGTCTTAAAGAATACCGAAAAATCCGTACTTTCTTTACACCCCTGTATATGATATAAAGACGAATCGTTTGGAGGTGGTTATTTCTCAGATGTATTCGTAAAGAATGAAGCTACAATTCGTGAAAAACAAATTTGAATCGAGTGATCGGTTCGAGAGAAAATTGATGTCAAACTTAGTGCAAATTTTACCCGTTCCCCTAATTGTGCCAGTGTGTGTAGTATGGGACTGCTTAGAAACCCTAAATGCACTGGGCAGTCAGAACAGATTGACTCTAGCATGGGTACCAGCACATACAGGGTACGAGGGCAATGAAGAGGCAGACTCACTTGCCCGAGCAGGAGCAAACAAAGCTCTTAATGGCCCAGAACCCTTCTGTGGTATTGCGAAAGCTATACAAAAGACTAGTATCAAATCATGGATGCAAACCAAATCTCAAGAATGGTGGAACAACTCGCCAGGAATGAGACAGGCAAAAGAGTTTATTAAAAAACCATCGCCAACATTCACAGAATATCTACTAAGCCAGAAACGAAGTTCAACTAGAATACTAGTGGGACTTCTCACAGGGCATTGTAGGCTCAACAAACACATGCGTACGATAGGTCTGACTGAAGAACTGCTGTGCAGGTTCTGTCAAGAAGAGGAAGAAACAGCAGTACACATACTTTGCCACTGTAAGGGCTTGTCAAGACTAAGGTTCCTTACGCTGGGTGAGGAAAAACCAGGAGCCCAGAGATACACAGGAGATCTGAAAGCTAGCCTATGGAGTCTCATAGAGAAGGCGGGGCTAGCCGAAGAATTCTAATCCATTTTGAGGGCAAGCACAATAGATCTGAAAAGGTCGCAGTGTGGAGGCAGATAGCCCGAAGGCCCCATTCCAAATCTAATCTAATCTAATCTAATGGATTCAACAATAATAAACCGAAATATTTCAATCAATGTCTTCGTTTGGAATGAACAGTATAAAATCATACAAATATCCATAACGATGCTAATGAAATACATCTTCACAAAAGCTCTTAAGTTCTCTACTAGATAGATAATACACAGATCAAAACCTCGTAAGTATGTCCACATGAAGAATCAAAACAAGATTGTCCTCCGCATCACTGCATAAATATTCGAGAAGATTGACCAAATAGTTCATCATGAACTTACTTTGGTGCCTGACATGAATTTCACTTCAAATAATTATTCAAACAATAGAGCTTTATACTTTCTCAACAAGCACAGCTTAACCCTATCCTCTCTTGCAGACTCACGAGTTTTTGAGTTCAAAATCTCTCCGAGTAGAGTTAGGAGGTTTAGATTATATCTAATAGATGTCGCTACCATAAACATAGACTTACGTTGATTTGGTGATGGGTGCGCTGAATTTCGTAGATGGTGAAAATGTTCAAACCTAAAATTCCCTAGAATTCGGACTTAGGAGGTTTTGATAGTAAGCCAACGATAAGTTATTTATACTAAGAAAGAAAACTCGAAGTCGTCTCCAAAAGTTTGATGTTAAATAGATGCAGTCAATCCTGCTTCAATAAGGTTTGAAACATGTTTCGGCCATTCAAATGGTCATCTTCAGTCAAATTGGTATATCAAAGTGTGATTCCGAAACAAGATGGCGGTAGCGTGATGCCATACTTCTCCGGTGTGAGTCACAGCCCACAATACCAACGCGAATACAATAATTTAAAAAAACCAATTCAACTATTTGTACCAGGATACTTTTTGCTCAGCTAAGCATCGTCGAGTAGCCATTCACGAAAATCACCATGCCATACTCTTCTGGCGGTTCCAAATAGCCCCCATACCGACGCAAAGGAGTAATTTTTTTTTCGCGCAGAAATTAGCCTGGTACAAATGGTCGAGGACACGTCTTCAAGATTCCAGTCACCAACATGAACATTTTCCTTTGGAACCCTGAAGACAAGGACATTGTGTCATTGTGTTTCCTTACGATAAATTAACTTATATTTGATACAAGTTGGAATCCTAGATGAGTGAAGATTGTTTCACCTTAATGGGCCTACAAAGCATTCAAATTTGCTAACCTCAAAAGTTGTAATCGGTAGGTGTAAAGTTATTCAGATGCGTTGAAGTTGAGCCCTTCTAATATAACAGTTTCACATCCCTTAGAGAGATCGAAAAACCTAGCACCAATGTTCCTTTCCAAGAACGTAAATTCTATAATCGTTGTATGTACCTACCAACTCTTCAAGTTTGACAGCGTTTTAAACTACCCTAGAGACACTTGACAGCTTGACACCTGTTTCTCAAATTTATATAAAATAGCTGCTTCTTCAAATATTTGTATGTTAAAGAATGTTTCCATCAGATATTTCGTTAAAAAACCGCAATTTTAACAGTGGCGGCTCCTCAGAAGAGGCAACGGAGGCTGAGCCTCCTCAGATATTTTCCTCAAACTGATATCATCTATACTTTCTCATTAAAAGGACACCAAAATACATGGATTTTGATTTTATTTCCTGTTTTTAGGTAAATATTTTTGAATTGGCAACAGTGCTTGCCCACGCATCACACGTTGAAGTCTGCAAATCACGCGTAAAATATTCAACTTGGCAACATCTATAGGAGGCTAGACTCCTTCACATCTCGCAACCCACGCGCGCAATGCAAATGCCCGAATACGCCCGAATAGCACGTGTTTGTCGTGTCGCGTCGCGAATTGCGAACAAACCAGCGCGAGTGCATTGTTTATGTTCATGTTAGGTTATTAATGGTTAGGCTGAAAAATGAGTGTTTTAAACGATTGCGATTTAGTGGAATACTTTTTGGTGAACCCATTCAGTGCTTTGTCTTATGAAGATAAATTGATTGTGAAAAACAAACGTCCGACACCGGAATTGAAAAATCTGATTGTAACAGGTAACAAACAAAATCGTTCGTTCAATTCTGATAATTTTAAAAAATATATCTGGCTGACGGGATCTGACTTAAGGAATAAGCTATTTTGTTGGTACTGCGTATTATTTTCAACCGATAAGTCATCATGTTGGAGGCGATTAGGATATAATGATTTGAAAAATTTGCCTCGCGGATTGGATAGACACTGCAAATCACAGGAAGACATCTCTTCAAGTTTTAAGTTCAGGTCAACTGGTAAACAGAATGTCATTAAAGCTATTGATATGGGTGAGTAGAGTTGTTTTTCACAATGAATTTCATATCATTCAGCCTCCCCTGTCATGAAAGTCACGAGCCGCCACTGAATTTTAATAATTATTGTCAATTGTTACACAACTTGAAGAGTATTCGGAAGAATCATTTATACGCAGGTATTTTTATGTAAATCAGTTGATATTGAGGATCAGCTATTGTATCAGTGTAATACCAAATGATTGCATAGGATTCCGCAATAATATTGGCAAGAATATTCACGTCACGTTTTGACAGGTGAAAAATATTATCGAAGCAATAATTAAGTATGCACTGAGGAATACTATTCATATACATGGTAGCGCAATTAATTCATTCTTTTCATCGTTATAGTCACGATGAGGTCGTTTTATAAAAATCAATGGTCTCCCCCTCCTCATTTGTAAGGCTCATTTTCATAAGATAATTTCGAAGATAGGGTTTTGTAAATAATCCTGAACTTATGGAAGCATTCAGGTAAACATTCGGGTAAAACTAATTACCACCTGAATAATTCAAACTGAAATTTTAAGTGTGTTAACATTTTCAAGTTCTGCATTCTTGACAAAATGAGCATTTTTAATTAACCCCACTTTGATACAACAACCAAATCGGTGGCTCGATTAGGCGTCACCTTGTACTTAGTGATTCCTTCAACACATGTGAAAACGAACGCAAATTCGGGCATACCTGTCAAGATCCTTGGGTTTACTGCTCGAGGAGTCCTCTTCCAACTCTATCACAAGGTCATTCTCCTTGATAGTATAAACCTCATCAATCCTAATATCGCTCACAACGTCTTTCTCGAACATTCTCACGCCCTCCACGCAACTTTCCGTTCCTCCATCCTCCACTAAACACCCACCAGGCTCTCCAATCTCCAGAAAAGACCCACCCTGGTCTTCAAGCTCCACAAGAGACCCACCCTGATCGTCCACCAAGGTCTTGTTGTCGTCAGGCAGCAAATCCTTAACTCCCACAACTGCAGACGACTCCACGCTCTTCAACTTCCTCAGGGTCTCTAATAACCCGGAGAGTTTCACGCCCCGACTCGTGAAGTTTTTAGGTACTAGTTTGGGCACGGGTTTGGGCGCGATTAATCTGAAGTCGCGCCTCACTATCTGCTTCGGTTTTTGCATGAGCGGTATCAGAGTTTGCGGTGGTATCGATGTTTGCGGTGGTATCGGTGTTTGCGGTGGTATCGGTGTTTGGGGTGGTATCGGAGTTTGGGGTGGTATCGGAGTTTGGGGTGGTATCGGCGTTCGCGGTGGTATCGATATGTGTGGTAGTACGGGCGTTGGTGGTACCGGTGTTTGTGGGTAGAGGGAGTTTGACACTCTGATGAATGGTTTCAGCACGGACTTGGGTTGGTTGGTTGTCGATGTTGTGGCAATGGATATGTTGACCTAGAAAAAGCAATCGTGTCTTTCCTCTCTGGAGCAGAAAATGAAGGAATCTAATATAATGAGGAAGTTTTCTTCGAACAGATTATCATAGAATTATTATTCAACTACCTAGGTTTCTGATGTATAAAATGGCTATTCAGATTATTCAAATTATTTTCATTTTTAAATACAGCAACTTAGAATTATTATTGGAGCTGACAATGATGTCCTACTCAGATATAGTGACATTTGAGGATATTTGTTCATGGTATGTTTCTTGACTTATTATTCCTTCAACAAAATACATCTCAGTATGGTGTAATTCAGGTTTACAACCACTGCTGCCATACTTCAGTTATCAATTGCTTGAAGAAATTCAAATATCTCCAACCTTTCAACAGAAATTCAAATAGAGATAGTGAAGTTTAGCTCACTCTGAAAGAGAAAAAATATGTCTTCCCCACCTAAATTTGTCTTCAGTGTTCCAACGTAAAATAATATAATAAAATAATTTTATGTTGCAACATCAAAAATGAGAGAAAATGGAGAAAATGGAGAAGAAGATCTTATTAACCTCAATATAAAAAAGCAAGAACAGTCTTCTTCTCCTTTTCTTCTCATTTCCAGTGTAGCCAACATGAAATTTTCATTATTTTATGTTGGAACACTGAAGACAAGGACAAATGGAGAAGACATTTTTTCTCTGTCAACGCTAGATGAACTGCTCTACTAGAATGATTAACCTCAAAAACGAACTCTCAGCATCATTGTTATTTTGTATGGGTATACCCTTAATTTTATAATAAATGATTATGCTATTCTAATATTTATGTTTCGTCTATAATTCCCGATTCATCAGGTATTTGGTATACACTGTGTCCAAGATATGGATGTCTATCATGGGGTACGTCTTTAGCATTTTCTGACGTTATTCAAAAAGATATAGGGAAGCAAAAGACACTTTCTCATCGCCACTATCTACTTTCTACCAAACATCGTTGAGAGATTTTCCGCACGAAGTTTCGTTTCAACTTCACCCCATGATGATAATAATAATAATAATAAACGTCTTTTATTTTCATAAGTGGAATACATGAAAAAAAATTACATAGACTGTTGGCGAAGTCTAGATCAAAGCTATTCCACTTAATCAACAGAGGGCTACATGCCAAAAAAAGCAAAATGACTTTAGCAAATCGACTGAGACAGCAAGGAAGGTAAAACAACAAGAAAAAATAAAAAAAAATGAATGCAATGCATAATGGGTGCTTACTAATCAATTGCTAGCAATACAAATAGTAAAATTTCGAGTGATAAAAAAACCTACGACATGAAGGATGTACTAAATAATATATCAAGACTGCCTATCAAATAGATGCTTTTTCAATTTATATTCAAACTTATTTATAACACAAACTTTCATTCGGCAGGTGCAATATTATACATTTGAATAGCATTACAGACAAAACATCTTTGAGAAAATGTATTTCTTTGTTGAGGCATGGTCCAGATAGTTCGCTGTCTGATATTTTTAGAGTGTATTCTGAATCGAGGAATAAATTTGCTTGTCAGAGCTGGAGGATTGGGGTCATTTAATAGTTTATGAGTAAAGGTACCAATGTGGACCTGTCTTCTATTGTTCATATGGAATATGATCATATTTTCTGATACCATAGATCAGTCAACAGCAGCTATTTTGGACTTTTTGTATTCTATCTTCATTTTTTTCGTCAAGCAAGAACCGTAAAGAAAATCGCAACAGTTGAAGTGGCACAACACGAGTGACTCGCACAAAGTTCGTTTCATTTTAACACTGAGAACATGTCGATTACTGTAAATGAGTTTTAAGGATGCGAAAGCCTTACCAATAAGATTTTTCATGTGCTGAGCAAAACGCATGTCAGTGATAGACATCCTTATCCTGGACAGACTGTATAATTTTAAGAAATAATCCGATTTCCACCTATACTATTTGTTGAATACGTTGTTTCAGGTACCAATGCTAACCATATGATGTTAGAGCGAAATTTCCTAAAGTTAGCTTTTCTAAGTAGTACGTCATTAAAATGGTGAAGGAGCCGAAACCATATCTTCACTATTCTGCCGTGCTAAGCGCAGAAGCGGTAACTGACATTTTCAAGGAAAACTAGAGTTTCATAGCGGTAAATACCTTTTTTCTATTTTTATTTTGAATTGTAAATAGCGGTATCTACCAACTTTCAAATATTGTTAAAAATTCACTACGGTGTTAGGCGGTAATTATCATTTGCTTGGGCATTGCAGGGGTAACTACTGCACATACCGCTCAAATATATTAGCGTTTGTCAAATACGCCCTATATACTTAAGTTTTAATGCATTTTCCGCGCAAACGGCTCAGTAACATCAAGGTGGTTGAAGGATGAACATCGCTGAAGTGTTTGTCGCATTTCATCAATAACTGTGTTAGTAGTTAGGTATATTGATTGAAAAGGTCATTGTTTCGTAACATTTGAAAAAAGGTAATTATAGACTGAAAAATGACTTCCGATCGAACCAAAAGAATTTTAGAACGAGCAAAACTTGTGTATGAAGAATCCACGAAGCACTATTATTGCAATCAAGACAAATAATAGTAGTAGATATATTGGAGTTGATATTGATGACATCCCTATAAGTATATATGAATCAACCAAGGCTCAGAATCCAATTTCAGTAGGAGCTTTAGAGTCAACCACTACTAATGTAAAAACTTCACAAACGATGAGATTTCCACTATGTTCCGCTAAACAGAAGCTTCATCAGGTGAAAAACTAGTACAATGAAATAAACCAACCTGAAGGATTGGAATTACCTGTGAAAAGGTTCGATTAACCTTCATTTTCGGAAAATAGGCACAATATCTACATCAGAATACGGTGTCACGGATTGACTTGAAAGGGTTGATAGCAAATACATGTTATTACCTACTAAGAAAACAAATTCAACAGTGGTGAACTATATTGAGGTCTAGTTGATCGTTAAGTGAAATGTTAGAAGTTTGTTGATTTCTAATCATTCACAATGATTGAGTTTTATTCCTTTATTATTTAATTCCCATATTATTTATTAATGAAGGAATACCTTACTATTCCCTGGGAGATTCATTTGAGAAAAATTGTAGATATGTCGAAATACCTTGGCAATAAAGCTGAAAAAAAAGCCGTATCTACATTCCAGAATGGATTCGTGGAGAATTTCTGACATTCAACAAATCACATAATGTCCATATTTAACAGTTACCAAAATTCTCTTAAATATCAATTATCTCATAATGCCATCGGTGTCAGTTACCGCATCTGCGCTTAGCACGGCAGTATTTCTTTCTGAACTCAAATTTGATCGCCCGAAAAAATAAAAAACATGTGTTCAATGAACTCTCATAAACTCATTGTGCTTTTCTATGGTAAATGAAAGTGAATGAACTTCTTTTGGTTAAATTTCTGTTGCTGGTTCGTACAAAAAATTAAAATAAATCGAGAAACTGTCTACTTACCAGTTCAGTCTTTTTTGGAGACTCTGTAAATGGTTGGACACTTCCCTTCGCCTGTAAATTAAAGACTTTAGTTATTTCTACCTACGGTATGAATTTCCACATGATTTAAAAATGCTTCTTCATTACCATCAATCAATTATTTTCATAAATCAGAATGAAAAAATAGAAAACTCACCGCCATTACACTCTGGAAACACTCCTGGGGCTTCAGTATCTGCAAATAATGAAGGTTAAGAGAATATATCATCAATATCCTTGCTCATTTAAATTGATGATTCATTTGTTGAGGTACACCTACTAGAGGATCCTCAATAACTATAAAGTGATAGATACACAATAATTATTGTTTTAAAAATCTTTTAAAGTGATAATTTAGATTATAATTCAGAAATAAATGTACCTTCATATCTGGACTATCGTTACCCTGTTCAAATTCTTGTGTCTAAAATGAATAAAAAGAAAAAAATTAATGAAATCATAAAAATAACACTGATTTACCCAATTGATACAGTTGATCATGAGAATCTCTTAGAATACTTGGACTCGATGGGACTCGGAGGCATTGTTAAAAATCTTTCAGAATCTCATCTTGCGAATAGGACAATCAGCACTAAATGTAATATATCAGTCTAATAAATTTCCAATAAGTAAAGGTGTTCCACAGGGATCTGTTCTAGGACCCATCTTATTGTATTTATTATATATTCAAAATATTTCTAAAATTGGATTGTTAGGTAATTATACTATATATTATGCAGATGATACTGTACTTTTATACGAAAACAAAAACCCCATCATTCTAGAAAATATTCTTAACGAAGATTTGAGAAAATTTGAAAAATGGCTTTATTCAAACATTTTATCAATTAATACCAATAAAACTGAATATATAATATTCCATCAAAAAAATAAACAGAATATTAGTCTCAATCTCCAAATTAAAAATAAAGTATTGCATATAGAGGTTCTGATACAAAAAATATCTCCGATCATTGGAGCTTTGCAAAGATGTCCTAAACTCGACAAAAAAGTCATAAACATAGTACTTCATTCTCATATACTCAGTCGTATTACCTATATAATAAAAGTTTGGGGATCTTGTTCAAAAAATTATTTCAGTAAAATATCTGCACTTATAAAATAGATTCTCTTAAAGTTTCATATAATATAATAAACAATAATCTGAAATCCAATTTTATTTTGATAAGAAACTCAGAAATTCATGGTCATCACAGGAGACAATCTAACTTATTTCATCTTGATTCTGCTACTTCTATAATTGGCCAAAAAAATTTACTCACGCTGCTCTAGCTGAATTTAATAAATTACCACATGATATAAAAAATTGCAGACATATTTCAAAATTTAAAATTGAATTGAAAAACACACGATTCCATTACGAAATGGGTAAAATTGATACTTTGCCATCTACTGATTAGTTCCTGTGGCTATTTTTATGACTTGATCGATTTAGCATTTTTAGATTTTTTAGATTTTTATTGTTGTTGTAGTCACCTTATATTATTTTATTATTGTTGTTTGTAATCAACTTCCTCATACCAGAATTTTATTTCTGACTGGAAGCTAGTTTTTCATAGGGTCCCTTGATGGAAATTGACGTTAAAGTCATCTTAACAGGGTACGGACAGATCCTCGTCTCCTCTCACTCTAAAGTGTTTGTGAAACAGTTATATAGTTCCATCCTTGTTCAATTCTGGAGATAAACACTAGATTTTTGACATTCGTTGTTTTTTAGGTTATATTGAGGTCACTGGCGTATCATACATAATTTCCATATGGAATTCCTGATTCAACTATACCAAGATAATCTTTGCGATTTAGGAAACATATAAATTGTATTGGAAGCTCAATATATTTCACCAAAAGAGACTGTTCTTAGACTGTATACCAGGGTCGACTGAATTGATTGAATAAATTCTGATTTCAAACTGAGCAGTAGTTTATCTATGAGCTGGATGAGCTGAGCCTTATGATTGAGAAATGGTGAAAACCTCGATGTGGGTATCTGGACTACTGTACCCATGTCATGTGTGCTAAATATATTCTCAGAAATCGGAGAAAAATTTATGGAGTTACTAATATCACACTTTGTATAAAACTTCGTCTAGGACGAAAAGTAGGCTGATGAAAAGTAATACGTAAAATGTGCAGGAAAATAAAGAATAGAATATACTTCACCCCCATGTTATACATATGATTTTTCTGTCTCCTTTAAATAAAGAGTCATTTTCGAATAATTTATTGATGAAAGTAACAAAGAAGTAGGTATACGCTAAGTATACGCAGTATAACTTATAGGCACGTTATTTTCACTCTTGCATCCTACATATTTTCTATTTGTGGTAGAGTAATAATTATATAAACTAATGTCTTTCGCCATATTGGATCCGTCATCTTGAATGTTTCAATTTTTGGCAAAACAATCATTATCTCCTACCCCGAAAACCCCCAGATACCAATTTTGAATAGAATCGGATCTTCATTACAAAACTCGTCCACCATAGTGGATCCGCCATCTTGAATATCCCAATTTTGACGAAATAAATTTAATCTTCGACCCCGGAAATCCCCAGATACCAATTTTGATTTTTTGAATAGAATCGGAGCCTAATTACAAGTTTCGTTCGCCATATTGGATCCGCTATCTTGAATTTCCTTCCCAATTTTGACAAAAAATCATAAAGTTTGAACCCAAAAACTCTCAGATACCAATCTTAAATAGAATCAGCTCATAATTATTATAAATTTCTTTTGCTATATATTGGATCCGTCATCTTGAATTCTCCAAGTTTGACGAGACAATAATCATCTCCAACCCCAGAAAACCCCACATACCTTCCAATTTTGAATAGAATCGGATCATAATTACAAAACTCGTTCGCCATAATTATGATCTTCCTCAACAAGTAAATACCCTGTACATACCTATTATTAAAATTTTGAATGATTTTCTGTAGCGCCCATGGATGTGACGTGACAGCAATGTCAGGGATGCCAGTAGACAAAACTAAAATCTCTAGATCATTAAAAAAGAATGCAGCTATGATCTGTCCGTACTCTGTTAAGATGACTTTAACGTCAATTTCCATCAAGGGACCCTAGTTTTTCAATAAACAATAAACAATAAACAATAGTAATCACCACAACCATACAACTAGACAAGCAGATCATTTGTCTGTCAAGAAAATCAAATCAGATATTGGCAAAAAATTCATCTATCACAATGGAATGATACAATACAATTCACTGCCAAATAACTTGAAGCTGAAAAAATTTTAAAAGGATTTCAAGAAACATCTACTCCTGTAATATTGACATTTTATCTCATTTTTATAGTTTTCTCGCACAACTACTATAGTTTTCCATTGGGTACCTAACAGCTGAGTCAATTAGAAATCATTCTCAGTTGAACTAATAAAAAAAAAAGTGTGAGTCTTATTTTACGGTCTTCTTCATTTTGCCAAATATATTACTATATTCACCATGTTCCCTGCTATAAACAAATGTTGTTTCTTGGGAATAATAAGGTTGATTGATTGATTGATTGAAAAAAAATATTACGCAGTTGAGATTTTTCCTCATTGTCATCAAGTAAACGCCGATTAAATTAAATATTACCAACCTTTTTCTCATTGGGGGATTCCTTATTCGCGTCTTCATCCGAATCTTGAATCTCAATGGGCTCAGTCCTGTTGAGTATCCACCTAAACTTGAGACTCTCTATATTTCTCTTGTCACTGGGCAATTCAGATATGAGACCGAACACTTTTATAGCTCTATCACGTTTCTTAACTAAAAGTTCATTCTTCATACTAACGTTGTTCTTGTCTTGTTCTATCAATTTATGAATTTCTTCGGTTGCCTGTAAAAAAATATCGTTAAGATTCAATTTCGATTGAATTCATTGGGAAAATAACTTACGGTTTTCAAGATATGCTCGATTTCGAAATTTCCACTCATATCCTTATCAATTTTCAGCAAATTCGCTAAATGCTCCACTCTTTTCTTGACGAAAATTTGAGACCGTCTAACAAACATTTTCAATATTTCCTGCCTACTTATACCCAACGATGCCATGCAGTCATTGTCGTTCATAGTAGAGATGTTGTGGAAGCCAAACTCTCCGCAAACCTAAAATGGCCAATTTAAAAGTCATATTGGAAAGAGACGATGATAATTTTTCACTCACGAAATGGCCATTTAGAACATTAGAATCGATAGGCTTGTTCTTCTGTACATCCATTTTAGTTGAAATGGTTAACAAGATGGTGAAAGTTTCAGGAACTGGCTGAAGTAAAGCTGAGAACCGCCTGAAATAAGCAACAGAAGAAAATTACGTTGTACAGGGTGTCTCCGAATATTTGGACCCCTACCAACTGCTCCAACTATAAGAGGTGGAAGAAAACTTTAAATATCAAAGTTGTAGTTTCATCTGTACTATCTTTCGGCACTCCCTAACCCTTTCGGCCCTGAATATCATTTTTTCCGATTTCATTGATGTATAATCTTATTTGAGATATTTCTATGAGGCTGGCATTCTTGATGTCAGGCAGCTATTTATGCACCAAATAATATTGTACATATTTAAAAATCGAAATACACTTGAATTTGTGAATCATGGGTACGAAACACGATATAGAGAAAGCAAGAATGTTCAGTCTCTGTTATTTATCAAAAATGTTAGCCTCAGAAGTTATAAACATTTGATGTATAAAATTTTCAATAGTCTCCCTGAACAATATAAAATGTACATTTCAACAATAAACTCAACTCCATTGATAGAAAAAAGATTCAAATATTATATTGTGAATTTAGGAAGAGAAAAAGTTCATTCACTTGTTGTAATCTAATTCTCTGTTTTATACTTTATATTGCTCACCCTGTTCCATGTGTTTTTTACTTTTATTCATACAAGATATAGGTATTATCTGTTTTGATTTATTCAAGAAACATTGCATCTGTTATCACCAAAATTACTCAATTAAGAAGACAATAATAATAATAAAAAAAACATATGACATAACTTGTTCACGCACAGCCTCCTTTTGGCTTCAGTGGACAATATACTCTGTGGTCTAACTGTTTATTCGGACTATTCCACATAAAACCCTATAAATTTTGTATTTTTTTTTTGAGTGAATATTTATTATGAGATTATGAGAGAATTCTGTTAAATGTACTAGTTATAAGATCCTGAATAAACGATATTATTATTATTATTATTATTATTATTATTATTATTATTATTATTATTCACTTGAATAAAGGGTTCTTAGGGTCAAACAATTTATTATTGAAGAAGGGAATAATTTAACGCCCTGGTACATAATTATACCATTTGTACGATCAGGAATTTTATCTAATGTAAAAACTTCACAAACGATAAGATTTCCACAAAATTCTCAAACATACGACATGTTTCGCTAACACAGTAGCTTCGTCAGGTGATATCATCGTCAGTTCATTGTACCATTATATAACCGGCCATGGATTTTCATCAAGTAACGGTCGAGTCAATTCAAAAAAAGGAATTTTATCGTCACTATCCTTAGGTTAGGTGAGGTTAGGTTCCATGTGAGTGGGGCGAATACCTCCCCTCCACTGCGACCCCAGATGGGTCTATTGTGGCTCACCCCTAGAGGTTACAGTTCACCGTACAATCCACATCTTTTCACAAAGGTCATGGTTGAATTGGGTGAGATTTGTCTGAAATCGATAGTTTCTAAATTGGTAAAGCCAAATGTGTCGACCCTTAGTATTTCTAAGCTAGAGCATGAACATAATATGTGTTCAGCCGTTTCGTCTTCCACACAACAGAACCGACAGTCCGTTTGTTGGTTCAGACCCATCCTTCCCAGGTGGTATCTTAGACGACAGTCCCGTAAGCAGTCCAGTCAGAATTCGCAGGTTACCCCTGCACCATTCTAGGATCTGCCTGGTTATTTTTTCCGATGGTTTAGGCAGGAACGCCTTCGAATGGGTTAATCCTGGTAATTCAGACCAGTACGTGAGTGTTTTTCCCTCCGCCCAGCCCGAGATAGTTGTTTTCGCCGCACTTGCGGTGACCCCAAAATATGGTTCTGGTCCTATGAACACAGATTCGGTTCCCTGTTTGGCGAGGATGTCGGCTTTCTCGTTACCCTCCACCCCCTGGTGTCCAGGCACCCACAGCAAAGTGACTTTGTTGTTAGCACCCATGCATTCTAGGGATTCAATACAGCTCCATACAAGCTTGGAATTTATCTTGCTGGAGCTCAGTGATTCAAGAGCAGCCTGTCTGTCTGATACAATACTGATATTTTTGTTTACTAGAGGTTTATTCGACAACTCTCTAGCACACAATTCAATTGCGAATCATTTTAGATTCATCATCTTCACTAGGTTCATAATTATCACTAGAACCCGACGAAAATGGTTAGTGCTACGAAAGGTCTTCCAACTACCGCCGCCAACTCTTTTTCGGTCAACGGACGTCTACTCAAGAACGAACTTTGTTCATTAAAGACCTGTCGGTCACTATCTATACCATCGTAGTAGGTGATTGGGCTATTTTTTTCTTAAATCATCAGTCAAAGAGTACCTTCCAATTTGATAATTTTCAAGAATTTTTGGTCGATTTTCAGGTGCTAAAATAATCAATAATGCCACGGTAATTTTAGAAAGGCTAGAAATTCAACGCTAGTAAAAACTGAAGCCACGATTTTGTAAGTAGGGGCAACCATAGCACAATAATTGGCATGTGTTGAAAGACGATTGGGAACTTCAGAAATATTATTCATTCGATAATTCATAAATTCTCAATTTAGTATTGGTAATACTCCTAATTAGCAATAAAAATGCAATTGTCTCAAAATGTTCCCTTATGATTTGTGGCTTACTGCTCAAAATAAATTTATGTGAATAATGATTATATAAATTCACACTAGAGGACATTTGAATCGGTGAACGTGACAAAACCACGGCGCACGACTTGTGGGCGTGATCTTGTCAGTTGTCAGCATTCAGCACAATGTTGCCAAGTCTCCAACATTCACATGATATTTTGTTATGGAGAATTAGAAATATTTGGACATGCTGATTGCTCGAAAAAGTCAAGAATGAACTAAAACATAATTGGTTCGTCCTATTGCTTCATGGGTGGAAATAGAAGATTATACGACCAAACAGCATAAAAACTGACGTCACAATTTAATTCGACGTATTGCCAAATGGCGGCCATGGAGGTTCGTTTGAAATGAGCTCTGAAATTCAACAATTTCGAACAACGCTTAGACTCATTATTTACATGAAAAAAGCGTGAGAAGTGTTGTGAAAATTAATTCGGGTTCCTAAGGACACAATGGAGTAATTGAATGCCAACAATTCATATCAGTCCACTCGCCCATTACCGAGTGGTACATATGTATACCATAATGAAAATAATCCAACTATTACATACCTTATTGTAAACCACACGATTTCGCAAAGTTTATGTGACGAAACAATCACAAATATTCCCCAAAAAAAACCTTTGAAACATCACGAATATACTTTGCCCTATGCAGATCTGTTTCTTCTCCAATATTATCAGCAAGATAACCTTCAATTTTGCAAATATTCACGCGGCTTTCCGATGCCTGAGTTCTCAAATATCGGATTGGTATATTTGCCACAAATTTCAGTAGTATAGCAAGAATTTTGTCGAAAAGGGCTAAAGGGAACATACGCAAACTGTATATATTTGGGAACACAAGAAAAAGTTAAAAAAACTGATTTGCACTCTTTTTTAACGATCTTTTATTAGCTTCACCCGTATGTATGTAACCGGCCCCTTTGGACTCGTCTTTGACTCACCTCAAACTTACCGATTGCTTTGAAATTTGGCAAGTGTACATGATTCGGGTCTCAATGCATCATGAAATTTTTGTTAGACAAAAAATCACACACACGGCTCCACAATAATGAACGAGTTTTGTAATCATGATCCGATTCGATTCAAAATTGGTATCTAGGGGTTTTCGAGGTCGGAGATCCAATATGGCGGACGAGTTTTGTAATTATGATCCGAATCTATTCAAAATTTGTATCTGGTGGTTTTCGGGGTCAAAGATTATGATTTTTTCGTCAAAATTTGAAAATTCAAGATGGCAGATCCAATATGGCGGACGAGTTTTGTAGTTATGATCCAATTGTAGTCTAAATTGACACCTGGGGGTTTTAGGGGTTGGAGATTACGATTCCTTCGTCAAAATTTGAGAATTCAAGATGGCGGATCCAATGTGGTGGACAAGTTTTGTAATTATATGATCCGACTCTATTAAAAAATTAATATCTGGTTGTTTTCTGGGTTGGAGATTAGTATTAGATTAGTATTCTTCCTCAAAATTGGGTACTTACAAAATATATGAAAACACTAAAAAAAGCTTTTGAAGTTAGTCGAACTGAAAAATTGAAAATAAAAAGTAGTTGAAAAAATTGAAGAAACATCCTTCTATAGATAGCCAAACTAAAAAGAAGTACAAAATAAAATAATAGAAGTGTGTTGATAAATACACAACATAGAATGTACTGATTATCCAAGTGCTTATATTTTCTATGTTGTGTATTTAGCATCATTTTATTTTCTTCTTCCTTCTAGTTTAAATAAAAGGGTGTTTCATTAGTTTTTTAAACTACTATTCTTCTATTTTGTGATTCGCAAATTGTTATTTGAGGAGTGCCAAAAGATATAGTATAGTTGAAACCCTACAACTTTCATATTTGAAGCTATTTTCCACCTCGTATAGTTGAAGCTGTAGGTAGGGGTCAAAATATACTAAAAAAATATAATTTTCATTTCAAATTTCTAAGAAGAAATGAGAGAACAACACTTGGTAGGTACTTACTCTTGAAGAAAATCGATGGCAATGCCAGAATTCGGAAACCTCAGCAGTTTATTTTCGAACGGCCAAGAAACGTCTATCTTTCCGGAAGGATATCTATAGGCTCCGAGATACCCGAAATCGGGAATATTCGTGAAAATATACCGATTGAATTCCTCCGGTTTCCTAGGAGGGGCATCGATGATCTGGATTTCGTCGGTGTTGTGCATAATTATCATACACGGCGTGGCCTTTTTCAAAAAAAATTTGAAATTTGAAAATTTGAGAACTTGGAATTTATTGAATTAAAGAAGTATTCATACATATTGTTACTATTTTTCAAAACCATGAATTGTGCATAATAATGAATAATAATATAAATAGTATAATTAGTAAATTTGTATTCATCTAATTTGGTATTTTCTCAAAGGACAAACAGTGAAACACAGTCGGTCGATCAAAAAAATTATATTAAAAATCATGTTTGTGACTGGTTTCGGCTCAACGGCCATCTTCAGACACAAAAAAATACCTAAGAAGACATGTGGAGATGAGTTTAACTAAAAGCTAGGTCAAAAACCAGAAAATCAGGCAGGTAATGAAGTAAAAGTAGTAATGCCAAACCGGTAATTTTGAAGAACTAGGAGAGTACACAATGCTATTCATAAAATTGGCATCATATGGGAAAAACTTTTAATAATAATTCATTTCGAAATTTGACTTGGGCGCTGAGTTTTTGCTTAAAAAAAGATGGAAAATTGCCTACTTGATGGGAGTCACATGACTCTCGCAACATGTCATAAGTTGATTTTTTTCGAATTATTCAATGAAAATTGACTTTCGAAGCAGCAACAGGGTTAATTTGGAAATCCATAATATACAGTGTGTCCCACTTACCATGCTCACCATGGGTATCTTTTTAATGGTGAGAGATACGAGGTCGGTTAAATGACACCAAATGTGGAGTTTGTCAAGGCCAACTATAATGTGAAAAAATATTTTGATGAAATCTATTCGTTTTTGTTTTATACGCAAAAAACAGATTTTGATCATTTTCATGTCTCCTCCGTAACTTCTTTATTTATATAAATATTCAAATAGGAATTTCACATTCTCATGGCAGTTTTTCAAAGTGATTTCGAAAAAAATATGGAATTTATACCAACTCTTCTAGAATTTGAGATATCAGCACCAACTTTAGTTTTTCAAATGTAGGTCATAGCTCACTATGACTTAGTTACAAATAACTTCTTTTTCTCTCACAGATGATATGTCGCAGTAATAGTTTTGTGTTGATAACAACGGAGTTATCGTCATTTATACAAAAACAAAAAATTATTTGGGAGCCGCCATCTTGAATTTATGAATTTCAACGAAAAAATCATTATCTCCGACCTCAAAACCCCTTACCAATTTTGAACCAAATCGGACCAAATCTTGTCCGCCATCTTGGAGCAGCCATTTTTTTTTAATTTCAACAAAAATTCCATAACTCCGATTACCTTGAAATTTGGCAGGTGTTCATAATTTCGCTCCAAGATGGCGGACAAGATTTGGTCCGATTCTATTCAAAATTGGTGAGTGGGGGTTTTTGAGGTCGGAGATCATGATTTTTTTGTCAAAATTTATATTTTCAAGATGGCAGCTTACAAATAATTTTTTGTTTTTGTATAAATGACGATAACTCCGTTGTTATCAACACAAAACTATTACTGCGACATATCATCTGTGAGAGAAAAAAAAGTTATTTGTAACTAAGTCATAGTGAGCTATGACCTTCATTTGAAAAACTAAAATTGGTGCTGATATCTCAAATTCTAGAAGAGTTGGTAAAAATTTCATATTTTTTTCGAAATCACTTCAAAAAACTGCCATGAGAATGTGAAATTCCTATTTGAATATATTCATAAATAAAGAAGTTACGGAGGGGACATGAAAATGATCAAAATCTGATTTTTGCGTATAAAACAAAAACGAATAGGTTTTTTCAAAATATTTTTTCACACTATAGTTGGCCTTGACAAACTCCACATTTGGTGTCATTTAACCGACCTCGTATCTCTCACCGTTAAAAAGATACCCATGGTGAGCAAGGTAAGTGGGACACACTGTATAAAATATTGTTATACATGTACAAAGCGGATCACAAAGGAATATAGTAAACAATTCTAAATTATCTAAATTCAAGGTCAATACTGAAAATATCTCAAAAGTGATATATTTTTGAAAAGCGCAAAGCATCAATGATTCAAATATGGAAAAATATAGCAGGAGGTTCCATTTCAAAAACATAACTTTGACAACATGACACATATGGTTGTAAATGAATACCTTTTCCTTTGTCTTGACCGGCTTCCTCCGCACCAACCTTCTGGGCTGTATCCTCTTCTCTTTATCATCCGTCACCTCATCGTTTTCCTCCGTCAAATCAATAGTATCGCCAACCTCTTTCGCAATCAAACTCTTGCCAGAATCAGCGGAAGCAGGTCTTTGGACGACAGACTCAACTTCTTCCGACTTCTCAACCCCACCGCAATCAGCAACAGCACTTTCAACTTTGTCCGCTTGTTCAGAAGTGGCAGCTCTGCCCGACAACTCAGCAAGTTTCGATTTTTGTCTTCTCTTCGAGTTAGAATAGGGCCGTTCTATCAACCAATGGCCGCACTTGTAGTCATTAGTGCCTCGCATCTTGTTGAACGACTCAGTCGACACCAGATACTTATTTATATACCGCAGCGTTTCCACATCGAGCCCTTGGTAGGGCCTGAAGTAAGGCCCAATGAAAACTCTATCGGTGTAATGAGGATCGAAGTACATCCCGAACGAGCCATGGTCGTAATTCGTTTGCAAAAGGTCGTGTTTCAACATGAAAGTGCACTGGCGAGCTTTGGCTACTTTACCTATGTTGAGCAAATCCGTGTATCTGATCGAATACTTAACGTTGGAGAAGAACAGATAGGAGAAATCGGAGTTCAGGTATATGACCCGCCATTTGCAAACGCGGTAGATTTCTGGTAAAGCAGCCCACATGTAGAGCTTGCTCTTGTCGATGGACATCTCGCCGATATCGGACTCGCCTTCTTCCACCAATTCTTGCAGCTTGTATTTTTGGTAGCGTATTTGGAGTACTTGGATGTCTCCGTTGAGGTCTTTGTGGACGAATTGTTTGGTATTGTCGATGATGCCCATTTTCAGATCACCTTGAATATACAGGGTGTTTCAGATTCAAATGTACAGGATGATCAGTTAAGGATAGCGAGCGACATATCTCAAAAGATATTGGTGGTATAGATTTGAGAAAAAAAATCATGATAAAAGTCGACAAGAGAAATTGCTGGAAATCATTTTCGAGTTCGTCAAACGTCCGGTAGAGGGCGTAACAACCAACACCAAGTAGAAAAATGGGATATTTATGGAGTTTTGTGTAATGAAAGTATATCGATGATATCATTTTCATATTTACTAACCATTTCCCTACATTTTTTGTCTAAAACGTTTTGTTCTATCTATCGAAATAAAGCGGTGGGGAAAGTTCCAATTTTTTTTTAAACAAACCAAGATTTCTCCCGTTTATCACGACCGATTTTAGCAAACTTAGGCTCATATGAAAGAGCATAATTCGGCCTAGAAAACGCTTATTTGGTTTGGAATCTTTGACTCTTGCTGTCGCCGCTAGATGGCGTTAACTGAAATGTTAGCAAATTTTTGAGTTAAAAAAAAAACAAATATACAGCTATATGTATACATATAGCTGTAATATACAGCTATATGTATACATATAGCTGTATAACAAGGGAGTAAAGTGCTACTTTTCCTTTCAAGAATGAAGTTTACTGCCCGACGCGTAGCGTAGCGTAGCGCATATTCGAAGTTTTTTCCCACCTCGTATAGTTAAAACCGTAGGTATGGGTTTAAATATACGGAGACACCCTGTACTTGAAACTTCTGTGTATTTAAGAAACAATCTGCAGCATGTGTGATCATAGTAATATTTGACTTTCAAGAGTTGAATATGTGACTTTGCTATTGCGTTCATCGGCCATTTACAATGAGCAACTTGAGGTGAGTAATAATGTTTGCTATTTGTAATCACGATTACTTATTATTTCATTTGAGTTTAAATAGTATCAAGTAACGCATCTAGTACCATTGCCCTATATATTCATTCAAATTTAGAAGAAATAGTACAAGGGCATCGTGTCCTTTTAAAAGGACGGTAGGCTAATTTGCTACTATCGACTAAAATATTTGCATTCTCTTTCAGTTATTGGAGAAAGCAATTGGCTATCGTTGAGTTGCTGGAAGAGTGCCAGGAATAATGGCGATTTTTCCACGGGAAAATTCCAATAAAGACTCTGGGGATGGGAATTTTGTGGAGTCATCAGTAAATGTAATGTTCACAGCGTTGTGAGCTTAACTTCTAATGCTTCAACAGTTTTCCCGGCAAATGGAGTAAAACGTTTTACGCAATCGGAAAAAATATATATACAGGTTGATCAACCACGACTAGATTATTCTGATCAGAATTAAATATTTTCCAACGTGCTCATGTATTTCATTCCACAGAAGTATAATAGCCCTACCGTCCTTTCAAAAGGACAGCATGTGTTGACTAATCAGAACTGAATAGATGGTTTTTTTTATGTTTCACCATCCAATCACGTTTACTCAACAATAATCACAAGAAATAATATCAATTCTTGATTAGAAAAAGTTGCAGGGCTAAATGTGTTCTTATGAAACGCTGCAGGCATGTGTTTGAGAATACAACAGAAAATCTCCCGAGAATTGACAACAACATTATGAAGAAACACAGTTTCTGTATAGTACTTTTCGAGTTACACCAAGTCAAAGAAACATCGTCCGTATTTTTATGTATTGACAAAAGTAATATAATTTCGGGTGGCGGAAATTTGATCGAAAGACAAATGATAGAAAAACATTTGATAGTCTTCTGATCGAAAATCAAAAAATAGAAAGAACTTTTCACCGAAAATAGATTTGATCGAATGTTTTATGATAGAAAATACATTTGATAGAAACATAAATGATAGAAAATACAATTGATAGAAAAAATATTTGATAGAAAATATACTTGATAGAAACAGCATTTGATAGAAAATTCAACGGGGCTCCGCTCAAGTTAGGTCAGTTCGTTTGTGAAGATATGATCCTTCCTCATATATTTGAGAAGAAGGAGCTAGAAGTTTGTGGTATCAATAAATTCATATAAGCTTCGATTTCCATCTAGCATCTAGCTCCTTCTTCTCAAATATATGAAGAAGGATCATATCTTCACAAACGTACTGACCCAACTTGAGCATAGGCCCGTTGAATTTTCTATCAAATGCTGTTTCTATCAAGTGTATTTTCTATCAAATATTTTTCCTATCAATTGTATTTTCTATCAATTATGGTTCTATCGAATGTATTTTCTATCATAAAACATTCGATCAAATGCATTTCTATCAAAAACACTTTCGATCAAATGTTTTTCTATCATTTGTCTTACGATCAAATTTTCGCCTCCCTATAATTTCATTGAATTGGAAAATTGTAGTGCCAGATCGTTGACCAATGTGAAAATTTTGCTAACTGAGTTTGTATCAATATACAGAATCCAAGAAACAACATAATAATTATTATTTCGGCATGCAATATTTCGAAGAGCGAAAAATTATGTCACTTGAAAAGAGATATACCCATATTTCATGCCTTCAAACATAATTATTTACCACATAATGTTATTTACCTGGAAATTCTTTCGTAGCGTTCTCCGCATGCTCAGCAGTAAAATTCCTGGTGCACACGCCGCAAATCTCGAAGTTGTCTTTGGTCTCTTTCAAAATGAAAGACACGCTGTTCTCTTCATAGTTGGCAGGTAGCTTATTCTTCAGAATCCACAAGATAACTTCGGTCGTTTGGTCAGACTCTTTGATATCGATGTAGTTCTTGGGTGCCTTTTTGTCACTTCGGTTCAGTAACAGACGTGAAGGCTGGTCCACCATGCTCCAAATGTTGATTTTCCCCGTTCTGAAGCTTTCTGTGAGAGATTTCCAAGGTAGCAATCTAGCGTAACCGTCTTGCAAGGTTTTTGGTCCCATTTTCTTTAAAAGCTCCACATTGCTCTTATCAATGATGATCTCTCCATCGAACACTGGTTTTATTTCTGCAGGGTCACTGGCTGATGGTACTGTTGGTACTTTAACCTTTACTAAACTCCTATTAACATTAGTAGAGCCCATTTTGCTCGGACTACTCGGTTCTTCGCGGACACTGAGAGTTTGTTTTCGCTTGCTTTTGAAGGCCTGACTGTTTGCAAGGTCCGATTCCTCTCGCATTTTGTCAGCCAAGTGACTGCCTAACAATTGTTGTTTCAGTAGATCTGCCTCTAAAAGTTGATGGTTCTTCCTCGAGGCGTTTATCTTGGCTTTAAACATGTCAGAGTCAGTGAGATTATTGATGAAATCGAACATGAACAATTGGTCACTGTAAACGAATTTCTTGAAATACTTTGGAGATATTTCTCTTACTCTCGAACAATCCGTTGGAATGAAGTCGAGGTCGTTGGAATCTATGTAATTTTCGTCGTACAGCTTCTTTTTTATATTCCTCGAAGTTCTTTTCATAGGAGAGTGGGTGTCGCTGTTTTCATCTGCTAAAGTCAAACTTCCCGTTTCACTCCTGGAATCTTCACTAACTACAGTTTCATTTCCACAAGTCTCATTATTTTCTGTTGGTTTAACCATTTTCTTCGTTTTGTCCTGTGGGCGTATCTTTTTCTTCTGGTTCATGCTCTTCGGCACGTACGGTATTTTATCCTTATCATCCGAACAAACGATGTCTTCCTCCTGAGCTTCCAAACGGTAACTCTTAGGAGGTTTGTTCCTCAAGTCTCGTTTCCACTCTGAGAAATTGGACGCCAGAAGTTTTGGCACTGTTGGCAAGTAATTCGATCTTCCTTTACAAAAACAATCGTAGTGCCTATGCGATAAACAGAACGGGACGATCTCAGACAGATCGAGCTTTTCCAAGCTGACGAAGCAATTACCCGCCGAAATCGTCGAATCTGCAGAAGCTTTAGGCTTGGGTGAATCGATATTTTCTACGAAATCGCCATACTTGACCGGAGCTTTGGCGTTCCTGCGTGGTTTATTTCTACCACCCAAACCGACCACTATAGTTTTATCGTTGGTTTGTATCACGGTTTGCGTGAACTCTCTCTCGACTTTGGCCATATTCTTCTTAGCTTCGTCTTCGATTCTGGTTACTGCATCGTTGGATAAAACATCCGTTCCAGCTGGGAGAGTTAAGGTGTGATCGTACACCAAAGACCTTTCTTTGAGTGGACACGAGCATTCGAACATGCATTCGACTAGTTGGCAATGATTACTGAAAGTGCTGTCGCACTTTAGGCTTTTGCAAACGCATCCCAACTGGCAGTAAAGTTTTTGGCAATTTTCTTCGATTGGAGTTTCTTCAACTTCCACATTCACTACTTTACAACTGAGTCGCAACAGCTCTATTTCGAAACGGGACCGTTTTTTCTGCGGTTTTTTGAACACGCTGATGTTATTGTTGATTGGAGATAACTGTTTCACATGGACTTCTTCTTCTTTCACTGCAGATTCATCCTCCTTGATCAAACTCGGGGCAAGCTCTTTGATCTCAACGTAGCTTATCAAGTCATTCAAAACATCAGCTATATCATCGTTGGAACACTCATTTTCTATTTTTTCGCAGGGAAATTCTGTTTTGCCACTAATAGGTTCTTGTGGTCGCCTGTTCCGCACCAATATTTTTTCTTGTTTATTGCTGTAGCTCAGAGTGATGCTGTATTTGGACGGTAATGGTTGTTCATCTTCAGTTTTTTTGTTTGTCAACATGGACAAAGCGAATTCGATTCTGTTGCTGTCTAAATTTCCATCGAGAGCAGAAATCCTGCGGCAAATTTCATCAGGAAATCTCTGGCCTAGGGCGGGAGATAATTCCAAAAGTATCTTCGGCAAACACTTGGTTTTTGATTCCCACTCACCCTTACCAGTTACCTGCAAGTCAACTTTTTTGCATAGTGGACCTGGTCGGTATTTGAGCCTGAAATCCAGTTTTCTTCTGCACTCATCGAGCAAGGAGAGTTTCTTCAAACGCTTTGTCCTGGGGGTTATCGGATCACTAACGATTTTTTTCTGTCCAATTTTCGCAATGCATTTGCTAGGGCAGTTAGTCTTCACCCAAAGTTTGTTGTCGTGGCAAAGGATGTAACTCTTATTTCTATTGAATGCGGCATCACTTTCTTCTCTTTCCTCTTTTTCTTGTTTAGGGTCTACCACAACGAGCTCACCCTTATACTTCTTGTCGATCTTTTCATTCTTCTCATTCTTTCTCAAGGCAATTCGTCTTTGTCTCTCCAAGAGCTTTCTTTTCTGGGCTACTGTTTTCGCTTTTACCGAAGAAGTTTTCTTTGTTTTTTCTTGTGGTTCCTTGATGGCGACTATCTTCTTGATCACCAGCGGACTTTCATCTATAAGCTGTTCTTTCAAGCCCGCTTCTGCTCCACTCTGCGGTACTTTATAGCTTATGTTTAATTTGGAGTCCCCAACTAGAAATTCATCCAGCGAATCACTGACAAAAGGAGATTTTTTTACTAAGCCATCGTTCTCGTTCGTGAATGACGACTGCGAATTTTCGTTCGATAATAGTTCTCCAATAGGTTTTTCTGGGCTTCTTGCACCTGAACTCTGAGATGTACTAGACTGAAGGAAACTACTATTCCCTCTAAAACTAGTGCTGCTTAATTCTTTCGGTTTCCGGGGTGATCTTTGTTTACGAATTATCCTTCTGATTTGGTCTAGTAGGCCATCTTGAACAGCATCTTCCTCATCATCTGCAACAGGATCAGGAATTTTCTCATTGAATTGGTTATCTTCATCACTAGTTTTCATGCGATGGTCATCGTTACTTCCGGCTTCTATATTTACACCTCCTTGAACATCTAGTATGACAAGACCTAGCTCATTTGTTTGTGTATAAAGTTCACTGTCTTCCGAATTGGCCTCCTTTTCGTTATTCTCTTTTTCCTTCATTACTTCAGTGCTTTTATTTGTCATTTCACCTTCAATTGATAATATATTCGATAGTTTTGCGCTACATTCAATGTGCTCAACGACTTTGGTAGTCAGGGGATGTAGAGCATGCTGTTTCTTTCTCGTCCTGAGACAACTCAACTGCAGCTTCAAGTTATTTCGGATATCCTCCAAATTTTCTATTGGAGCTTGTTCGTTCAAATCGTCATTGGGAGAGTCTTCATCTCTGTCCATGAGCTGATCATCTGGTTCTTGCGATGGAATTATTTGTTGAGGTGTATTCTCATTAGAAGCAGTGACTTCTTCTTTTTCGTCTCCAGCTTTATCCGTATCATTAGTCTCAACAACATTACTTTCAATGACCAGTTTGGAAAAGTTGGTTGCATTCGGTAAACTTTCATTTATCTCAGTAGCTGTAATGATATCTTCAGATGCATTCGAAATCGGTAGAGCAGATTCACTAATTTCAGGCTCTTCATTTTCAGAGATGATTTTTTTAGGTAATTTATGTATTTTTAATGAAGTATTCAAGTTTATTGACTTCGAAGCGAGAGTTCTAGGATACTTTAGTACGCTTGGTATAAACTTCCAAGGCGACTCTTCAAAAACTTTGATTTTCCTAGTTTTATTTGTGCCAAGATGAACCTTGATATTATTTCTACTTCTGTATAATAAGGGGAGATTTGTTTTATATGGTTTTGGCTTTTGGCTTCTCTTCTCTGTCTTCTTGGTGCTAATAAAACTTAGGAAGGTGCTATAATAATCTTTCTGTGGTACCTCGGTTATATCTACATCAGAGGAAGCAGATAAATCACTCGAAGACAAATTTCGATGGCTGATTTCAGCAACTTTCGACATTGTTGGAAAATTTTCGGAAGCAGGAGTGTTGTCTACAATATTTTCATCTGAGCAGCATGCAGAGCTTTCTTTCATGCAATCAGTATCAGGCTTGGTGGTGGCTGGTACAGATATGTCATTGATAGATGACTGTTTAGTTTCAGTTTTACAATCATCGCTAATACTTTTATCATCCAATTTTATTTTCTTTCGTGGAAATGTTTCTACATATTCAATTTCATTGGTAGGACCATCACTCTGACTGCTTTCATCAGAGCTAATGTCAATTGTTGATTCATTTTGAGACATATCGTTTTCAGGTGTTTCTTTGTCTTCCCCTTCTGATGTGTTTGGTCTTTTCCTAGCAAATCTTTCAACACATGGGGCCTCAGTGATGCTACCTTCAGAATCATTGTTTTCAGGTGTGCTTCTGTTTTCCCCTTCTGATGTATTTGGTCTTTTCCTAGCAATTCTTTCAACAAATGGAACCTCAGTGATGCTATCCTCAAAATCATTGTCTTGCTGTGGGTTTTCAAGAGTCGTATTCTCATCTGTGGAGAAGCTTCTTCGGGGGTACGTTTCAGAACAAACTGGCTGTGAATTCATTTCTTCAAAATTGTCGTCATCATAATCTTCATCCACTTCCACTACTCTGACCTCAGTAACTTCAGTTGTGTCATTTATACTCGTCACGCCTACCGCGATTTTATCTCCTTGAGGATTGACGTTTGCCGTCTCAGAAATATCTTCTATAATTTCGTTTATTATGTGACTATTGGTCACGTTCACCTCTGTTTCCTCTTCATCTGTATCCGAGAAGGTTTCAATATTCCCCGAATCGCTCGTATCGTCTGTTCCCTTTTGCAAAGTTTCACTTCGATTGGGATCCTCATTTTCAGTGGTTTTGGTAGTGGAGGTATTACTCAAAGTATTTTCAGTGCCCGATGCACTTTTTATGGATTTGTATTTTTGCAATTTTTGTAAGAGGTCTTCGCAAGACCAGCCAGTATTTTTTAATAACTCTTGGATTGGCTCATCTATGTCCATAATAATTCTGTAAAAAATACAAACGAAATTGGCTCGAGACATTTTATTCTACTCTCGAATCAAATGAATGAGAGAATCCAAAAATTTTCATTTCTCAAATTGGTTGCATTGGACTTGGCTATTCAAAAATTCGTCAGCACATTTTGCTTCCGCTCGGCTTCGCTAGACGCTCCGAATCGCAAATGCAAAATTCGCTTGTCAAACCAAGTGTCACTTTTGATCCTAATAAAAAATGTACTTTTATATACTCATGTTTATTTATATATATATTCCTATTATAAAATCTGTATATCTGTATAAAGCGAGGGTGAAAGCATAGAATAATTTCATAATAACTACATATTAAAATCATTGAGAGAAAATTGTTGCTGTATCATAGTTATTAACGTTACAAGGTCAATTTGTAGCAAATAACGGATGAGGTTGGATATTGTGATCCGAGGCACAGCCGAGGATTATAATCTACCACACGTACCTCATAATTCAACAGAAAAATCCTAACATCGTGTTATTTTGGAACGTCTGCCGTTAAACAATATTAAAGGACAGAGGCTGTTAACATCAACTCTTCAATTGTCATCTGAATTTCGTTAAATCAAAATAACAGTGAGAGATTACGAAAAATCCATAACCATCTGGCTATAACAGCCTCAACCATTTAGTACAAATTCAAAAGGCAAGGTCAGGGTATTTGAGAAATGTTTTCTATTCTGATTGACACCAAAAAATACTCAGGTACTATATTTTGTAGTGAGCTGACCAAGAAATATGAGGCCACATTGAATTCAAATTAACCTTTGAATTCCACTCTGTTTTTTGGTTGCTCGGAAAATATGTTTTCAATCCGTTCATGATTCACGATAATACTAGTTTTTATGACTGATTTCTCTTGTGATTGGCGTACCTACGGGGGGATAATGGGAAAATACTTCCCCCCCCCCCCATATGCCGATAGAAAGACACCACTTTTTAATTCACGTATTACGTTTCATGTTCATAAGGGTTCTGTGTCGTCGGCCATTGTGTGAGACTAGCTTAAGAGCGATGGAACTGATTTCTCGTTTTTAAATATCTGGAACAAATTCATCCAGAAGATATTCGAGTTCTTTACATGGTGCAGTATCAGATAGATATATCGACTGATATTCCTACCTGATATTTCTAAAAATATTATCAAAGCCGAAATCAAAATGTGACACGAACATTTGAATGAATGATTGGAAATTCCCTACCCAAATGTGCACATATGCAGTGTCCACTATGGACTCCAAAAATATCTTTTGATACGCATCCAGACTAATTCAAAGAATACTACAGCCCATGTGAGTCTTAATGGACTAGCCATGCTGTCAATTCAATGGAGAGGTATAAAAATAGTCATATCCTCGGTGAAATTGCTCTCAAGCCAAAGAGCTCAGATTTTATGATTGTATTCTGGAATGCTCAAAATCATTGTGATTACCAATGATCAATAATCAATAAGAATGTGTTGTACATAAAGTGAAAGTACACTTATCTCGACACTTCTGCATGGTTACGCCACTGTCTCTTGAGATAGAACTGAAACATTAAGTGTGGTTAACTGGGTATTCCACTGAGATAAACGCTCGGATAAACGTATACCTGCTTAGGGGTATGTGACCTAGAATGTCCTTGATATTCGGCGATTTTTTATCCCCCTAAATTCAATTTTTTTATTCGTCCTGTATATTTTTCGAATTATTATAGTTACTTATAGTAGGTAGGTAACTAGGCATCCTTTAGACGACTTCTAGTAATGTTTCTGAAATCACTATTAAGACTTGTCTATAACAAGAAACAATATAACTAAATAAACTATGACGATCACAGCCACCTAAGTAAATCATGAAATACATACTTACTCGCATACTTATTATAGAACCTTCGAAATTCAAAATGTTATTTTACACTACAAAGTTACATGGTTAGTTTGGCACTACACTGTTTTACCACTAACCAAACCGATTTTTTAACGCCTCGACACGTGTTTCGCTAACTATGTTAGCATCTTCAGGAGAAGATTAAAACTGAAGATGCTAACATAGTTAGCGAAACACGTGTCGAGGCGTTAAAAAATCGGTTTGGTTAGTGGTAAAACAGTGTAGTGTATTATCGTGCCAAAGGTTCCAGTCTTCGATATATTGGTTAGTTTGGGTCTCCTGATCACATGTTATAAACAGGGTCACACAGGGTGTTCCTAAATGTAATGTACAGGCTGGCTGGAATTAGAACCTTATCATTAGAATCTCGTCAACCGTGAGATATACAGGGTCGGTTGAAATATGGCCAAGTTGTGCAATTTTATGACTAACAAAATACCATTTGATACTTGGAAAATTCTGAATACTTCAAGAGGTATCCGAAAAAATTCATGCCCACTTTTTTTTTGCTGCAAGTTGCCGGTTTCAAATTTGAAATCCGACGTTTAGTCTTCCAGAAACTATTATGAATTTATGCTCATTAAATACGGACCTGGATTTTTCATTTTATTTTTTCTTACCTGGATAGCCCAAAAGCATTGTCTGCTAAATATGGAGAAAAAATCTAGTGAGCTATATAGTATCTAGATTTTTTTCTTCATATTTAGCAGACAATGCCCAAAAGCAATGAGCAATCACAGTCTAAATTTAAATTGATAGTTCCTGTATTTTTTTCAATATTCTATACGAAACTGTCCATTTTGAGCTATCCAGAGGAAAAAAAATTAATGAAAATACAGGTCCGCATTAAAAAAATGATTATGGTTTCTGGAAGAAGAAACGTCGAATTTCAAATTTGAAACGCCAACTTTTAGGGAAGAAAAAGTGGCCATGATGGAGTATCATTCATTTCGAAAAATATTGATTCTAAGGCAGCTATAGAACGCCAGAAATCGCAGCATTGTACCAAGTCCATATTTTTCAAAAACTGACAAAAGAGAACCTCAACAGAGTATATATATTTGAAATCAGAAGAGAGAGGTCAACCGTTCAGAAAAAGAAAATACAGTGTGTTTCATTTAAAGAATACTAGTTTTTTTGCATTTTCTAGTACTGAATTCTGCATGCCCATAAAAAATACATAATTTTCGCCCACATCAATGTTTTTGTTGGACCAATATTAAGTGAGATAGCTATTGAGTAAAATATAAACAATTACTCTGTAAATACCAGGTGAACAAGGGATATCTATAATAGCTCAGATTCAAGATCAAGGGCTATTAATCGATTCACATTGACACCTGTAATATCATTTAACCCTCCCTCTCGTCCCTTTATTTTGAAATGGTACCTCAAAAAGTAGGTATACCCACCTATACCTAAGTCAAAAATGTCAAATGAATAATTTTTGGAGTGTTGATTGAATAATATTCCATGTAAATCACTTTCACAATTGATTTATATAAAATTCTCAATTTTCATTTTCGATTAAAAAATGCACTGCTTAACTATCAAGTGGTGAAATTCTGAAGTGAAAAACAATTTCCATTGACTATATCGGGTGGCACTGACTCGTTTAGTTTTTCTTGCTATATTTCTGAGATTTGGAACATCCAATATGCTCACTAGAGGGTACTCTCTCACATTCTAGGATTTTTTATACACTGGTTTTCCTGGAAATGACATTAACTCGAATTTTAAATAAAACACCGTGTATTTTATTTCAAAATCGGTTAGGGATAATTATAACAAATTCAACGATACCGGGTTTGATTGGATTACTTCGAACTATTACAAAGATATTCGCGTTCGAAGTTTCCATAAGCTCAATGAGTGTGACAGAGAAAGAAGTTTAGATATTGCGCCGTCACACGAGCTTATGGGAACGTCGAACGTGAATATCTTCGTAATCGTTTGAAATAACCCAATCAAACCCGGTTTAAAAAGTTGATGTTTGAAGAGGCCTATATGAGGTGTTTTCAAGGAAAACCGGAAGATGAAAAAAAATGCCTGAACTGTGAGATCAAGTGAGCATATTCGATGTTCCTAATGTCAGAAATATAGCTAGAAAACCAAAGGAGAAATGGGTATATTGGTCTTATAATTCTTCTCAACGCCACTTTTGTTGGGATTCCATTAAATAGGCTAGTAGGTGTAAAACGTAGTGACACTGACGATGACGATCAGTTTGATAGTTACAGCTGATAGCTGACATCAAAAGGACACCCGGTATATGGTGTGTTTAGGAATATTGTGCAAAATTCGAGGGCGTACTTATATATTCTTCGCATTTTCATTCCGATGGTACCTAGGAATCAGTAATCAAACTTTCAAGATATTATATTGACAAATTTGCAGAATACAATTTTTAGTGATTAGAAAGGTTTACATCCTGTATCTAGAAATGAAATTTTGTGCTGTATCCTTAATTATTCAACATAATCCAACACAAAAGAATAGCTCAATACAAAATAATCCCTTTACCAATTAGTTCTTATAATTTAGAAGAAATGAAACTCAAATTTTACTACTTAAAACGTGACAAAGCACGCATCTGAAAATAGCGCGGCCATCTTGCTAAAATAACATCACCAAAACCGTTACGAAACAAAATATAATATCAACATAGTTCACGAACATAACTTCATTTGGTTCATCTTGGCTCATATACCCTAATCGATTCAAAACCAATTAAATTTCATCATCATACCTCGAATTTAGATGTTAAATATTTCCACTCAACCGCACTTATTATCAAACTACGAACATTTAAAACAAAATGGCGGACGGCGTGCCTTTCCAACTCCCATTCTCCAACAAAAACATTATTTATTTCATTCTTCTCCTATTTATCAAATAGTAACCACGAAGCAGAAGGTCGAATCGAGTTCGAGCGAATGTGAACAATGAAACATCATAGCAATGGTTACAAACGAATATTTCGGTACAATAATAAAAAGAAGAAGAATTCAGAAAAATGAGGAAAATGACCGATTTGACAATGAAGCATCATGGCAATGGTCATAAACGAATATTTCAGTAGAATGAAAAAATAAGAAGAATTAAGGAAATGACAGATTTGACAGTTCGTTATTTAGTTTTCATCATTTCTCAAAGCAATAACCTTGCAATAACTATATCAGAATCAAATCATTAATTTATAATGCTCATTATACAATAATTATGATACAGATCATGAAACGTAAAATAATGGTTAGTCAAACTAAGCCATTCTGAATAATAAATATTTTCATTATCAGAATGTCAACTTTTGATAAACAAGTAAGTATCGATCACGAAATCTACTCATGGGATTGGTATATTAGACACTGCCAATCTGCCAATAAATTAAAATGAGAAATAATAAAAAATTGATGATGTTATTATAAAATCTATAGGTACATCCGTTTGGGCGATTTACCTATATCTACTTCAAAACTACGATTTTTATCAAAGCATTCATTTTAGGTACGAGGTACGTATTAGATACATAGGTATAAGTAACTAACTACCAATATAGAGCAAGTAGGTATTCCCGGTATTCCCCAAGGTTATCCAACTAATTTCAATTTTTCTTCACTGAACCTTTTCAGATATTATTCTGCCTTCTGAACCGGAATCTGATAAGTCGGTAGGTATATAGGTATAGGTAGGTACTACTAGTACTACTACTATAAGTACTAAACTAATCAGTGATGATAAAGATCTTGGTGGTACCCATATCGATCTATTAATGGTAGTACCTATAACCACAAAAACGATCCAAGGTTACAATAAATTGAGTTTACATAGCCATAATTTCTTTGAAATGTAATAAAAGAAAATAAACTATTCAGTAAAACATATATATACTCATTTCCAACCTAAAACATATTTAATCTATATAGGTATATTCCTAATTACCTAATAACAGGTAGAAAATGTATTAGGAAGGTACTTTTACCTATCGCAAAATATATTTTTTTAATGTCTGTAAATAGGTGTGTGTACAAGCACATGCATGCCGAGCGATTCTGAAGATGAACGACTATCAAGATAGAAACGTCAGTTGTTAAAATCTCGGATGGAAAAAGAAGACTTTAGGCTAGGAATATTATAATAATACCTATAGGTACTTACCTATTTGTTGTTTTCTTCAGTAGAATGTGTTATTGGGTTGATAAGTGGTTTGTATCACCGTTGAATACCAAACTTGAAACGAAATTCACATTATTTTACCGGTTTCACCAAAAGCATGTTCAAGTCATAAACGAATTTAACAAGATGGCGGCTTTGAACTTTGAGGACCGAATAATCAAAACAAAGAACAACAAATCAAGGAATGCCGAGCAGTGCTGCAAATTCCAGGATAACTCACTTGGCCCAAAAAAACAGAAGAATTTAGGTTAAGGACCTTAAGGTATTATATTCTTCTTCTCTCACGTTAAGCGCCATGATCAATAACAAAATAAAAATAAACAATTTTCTGGTGGTATTTTATTTTTATCTGCTCACTCATCATATTGAAGATCAGGACCAAACATGAGGTAAAATAGGAGATTGAAGCACAAGAGAATTCACTTTCTCTCCCACCTTTAAAATTATAAGGCCGCGATTTTTCCAGAACATGGAATGCTTTAATCACAGTTGAGAGAATATGTAATATTCTCTCAACTGTGCTTTAATTTTCCTTGGTACCCAATAGAATAAAGGTATGTATATAATGTTCATAGAAGATTGAGATGCGTGTTGATGTGGAGAAGCGTGAAGAAAACATTTTATCAATATTCCTAATTACCTAATAACAGCTAGAAAATGTATTAGGAAGGCACTTTTCTTTTACCTATCGCGAAATATAAAAAATATGTCTGTAAATAGGTGTGTGTACAAGCACATGCATGCCGAGCGATTCTGAAGATGAGCGACTTTCAAGATAGAAACGTCAGTTGTTGAAACCTCGGATGGAAAATGAACACCTTAGGCTGGGAATATTATAATACCTATAGGTACTTACCTATTTGTTGTTTTCTTCAGTAGAATGTGTTGTTGGGTTGATAAGTGGTTTGTATCACCGTAGAATACCAAACTTGAAACGAAATTCACATTATTTTACCGGTTTCACCAAAAGCATGTTCAAGTCATAAACGAATTTAACAAGATGGCGGCTTTGAACTTTGAGGAACGAATAATCAAAACAAAGAAAACAACAAATCAAGGAAAGCCGAGCAGTGCTGCAAATTCCAGGATAACTCACTTGGCCCAAAAAAACAGAAGAATTTAGGTTAAGGACTCTTCTTCTCTCACGTTAAGCGCCATAAAAATAACCAATTTTCTGGTGGTATTTACAAAGAATAGTAGGATTATTCTCAATCATCATATTGAAGTATTGAAGATCAGAACTAAACAAGAGGTAGAGAAGGAGATTGAAGCACAAGAGAATTCACTTTCTCTTCCACCTAAAATTATAAGGCCGCGATTTTTCCAGAACATGGAATGCTTCAATTTTCCTTGATATCCATTAGAATAAAGGTATGTATCTAATGAGTACTGACGAGGTATCTAATGTTCATAAAAGATAAGATGCGTGTTGAAGCGGAGAAGCGTTTGAATTTAATCAGTTAAAGTTGACAATGGAAGGAAACATAGTAGGAACATACCTGTATTACAATTATCCAGTATTCAGAACCATTTCGAACTTTTTCTTGTTTTTGAAGCTCAAAATTAGGATTCACGTATAGATAATTATAACAATTTCCACACACTAAAAATCTTTTACTTTGACATTCGTACTAGTTTGTTTACATAACAGTTTTCTCAAAATGGCGGTCGGATGTTCCGGTTAATAATGTTCTGTGATTGTGCGGCAATCACTAGTTAGAAACTAGTAACACAGTTCATTCAAATTTGCACTATTATTAGTTGTTTATGATGGAGATTGTAGATCATATCTCATTATTCCTATTACTTGATATATGGACACTAGGGTAGGTACCTACTTAATTTGAGACAGTAGGAAGAAAATAAGTTGTTCAGGAAAGTGCCAAAATTATTAAAGAAAAATCCACAGTAACATAAAAATAAATATACATGACATGTACATAACATAATCCAAACGCTATAGGGAATGCTCAAATCAAATGGCACCATAAAACAGAGATAATTTCTGCGGGGATTAAAATCTGGGGCAAAACATCTCTATCCTCTGTACAAATTTCCGCGCAGAAGGCAAGATTATTTTTCTTTTTCTATTGGGGAATTGTGAAATTGGCTCTGTGTCGAACTGACTAAAATTTCACTATGTTGTTGTAGGCTCATTAGAAAAAGATTTGAGTTCTAAAATATAAGCCGAAAATGTTCCTAAAAACGTCGTATCATGGTATAGGATACTTGAACTCCTATATTTTTCTGAAAAAAAAAATGCAACCACTATTTCCAAAATCAACAAGTTATATTTTGGTGAGACATTATAGTTTTAGTCTATCGTAAGCTTTGAAAACGTATTTTTGATTCTTGATAACTATCTGTTTAAAAAATGAACTTTCTGACCGTGCCTCCACCTTGATTTACTATAATTCATGTGATTACAACTAGACATGTTTATGAGTTACAATTCATACATTTTCTATCTTACTTTGTCTTATTTATACTAAAAAACAGTTTTTTTTCTGTCAATCCTACCCAATTCATCCTGCATAATGGTATCATATCATGTTGATGTGGTCAATATAATATGTACTCATTTCAAAAACACCTTGTATGAGTAGAGTATCTGAAAATAATCTTACTAAAAAAATCAGATACAAGAGAAAACAACATCACCAGTCATTGATGATTCCAAGAACTACTTAATCAGACTTGGTATATAGAGAGGATATCCATCTGGCCAGTAATCTTGAGGAAGAAAAGTCAACGATTCATAGAGAAAATGTTTTATTGAGATGTTCATATAACGTCATTGATGAGTAATAAATTCCAACACTAACGATACTCAATTCATTAGACAAAAACAGGCTTATTGTGAAATCAATGAAAAAAATTATCACATACAGTCCACGGTTGCAAAATTCTATTTACAATAACCAATCAAGTCTCGGTTGAAATAAAAGATAATGCCTATTCCAAGTAAGGTAGTGCCCCTAATGACCGTACAAAAATATCAGTAAAATTCGATTTTCCTACACAAACATAAATTTCGGCTACAAGTCGCACATATATAAAAATAATTTATATAATAACTTTCAACTTTTATTTCAACTCTGCATATTAAAAAATAACATTAAAATAACTTAAAGATGTTTTTCAACTAAGAGGGGGGAGGAGTGTGTAACGCTATGTGTAGCGCTTGCTGCAATTCCGGCGCCAAGGACTGAACCACACTTTGGAAAAATGTTTCGTTCGATTGAACCTGCCTCACGATGTTGGTCATCCTGAAGCCTTCAGGCTTACTAGGCTCTATCGCTTCTCTGAAGAATGCCTCGGCGATTATGTTGATTATCCTCGGGATATTGGAATTGTTTGCACCTGCAATAACATTTGATAATAGCAGGACTCAGTAAAATGGATGAAAATGTTTGATGGTGCACTTGCACATAACACATAATATTTATACCTTGCAACAGTTTCAACTAATGGCAATAAAAACCAACTCCCTCCTGAATAAAAATGTCTATACAGGTCGGTTAAATTAGGGCAAAGTTGCGTAATTTCATGCTGAACATTTATCTGCCAGAAAATTTGATGTGTCATTTTTAGTTTTTGAATTATTGGAAGAAAACGAAAATTTATAATTCTCGTTTTCATTTTTTCAAGCGGAAACCAAAAGACCTAGACGTTTTTGACTGGGACGTTCTTACAAGGAATCTGAATCTGCCATTGAATTTATTGTACGTTCTTGTTGTCAAAGTAACAACACACAACTTTGTTTTTTTTCATGGGCGCCACATTGGATTTTTGCATTTTTTAAGTCTTTTTTTTAAGGAATATTCTCAGATAAATTATAAACATACAAAAATGGATATATATTTATATGAAGCAATACATTGAGAATTTGCATTCTCAATGTGATGAGAATATCTACTCTTTTTCAGTTTATTCAATAGAAAACAACTACTTTCCTGGCTATATGCCACGACGAACATTGAATTATATCTATTGAACACACACGATAAGGGTTTGAAAATAAAATATAAAAAAACTTCTGAAATTGAGAATTTGCATTCTCCTTCAGACAAAAATATGTATATTCACACATCATTCTGAATATTCAAGAGTGTAGTATGTAAGATAATATAGGGTGATATTATATTGTAGGAATACTCTGTATAATAGGTTAAGCGAGGACAACGCACCGTGTGGGTTGTTAACACTGTTGTTATCAAGACGCACGGTGTATTCATGATATTAGGTTGTTTAGGTTTAGGGTACGTTCCTATGATTTATATATATATACCTGGTACCACCAATAAAGAGAAGATTGATTCTAACTTGACTTTGAGTTGATTACTAGAATGTCTGTCACCATACATTCACAACCCAGTTATTAACCCTGGAATAGGAATGATCATTCATCCTATTACATGGCGATCCTGCCAGTCGTTGTACTGTTAAAATTTACACGATTGGTATACCTAAATACTGGATATGGGGAACCAGCAAGCAAAGGAAAACTTCGTGATTGGCCAAGCAGGAATCAACGGAGGTGCCATCAATAATACTGCAGCCGAAGGAAGTCAACAGAAATACACCATATTCGAGGTACTGGCCGTAGTAGTTGGTTGCTTAGTTCTGGTAGCAATCATCCTGTATATCCGAAGACGAGCGAAGAAAGCACTAGAGAGGAAGATTAGGAGAGAACTTTCCAGGAGCCAGGAGACTGTGTGAAGCCGAGAGAAATTGAACTTCAACCCATAGATGAGCATCGAGTTGGAGTTGCAGCAGGTTCGAGGAGGCGCAGAGAGGACCGCAGGATTAATATGTATAAGGTAGATAAGTTAATTAGTGTTAGGTAGTACAAATGATAGAATTTAGGCATATTTATGAGGAAATTAGGGTTTTTAGACGTAATTTAACAAAAGATAATTCTCAGAGGCGAGGTAATTTGCAATTAGTTGATCAGAAACGTTCAGAATTGAGGGAAATAGAAGACAATTTCAATAAAATTAAGGAGTTGTTTAATAGTAAAAGTGAAAAAACTTTAGAAGAAACGGCACAAGTCAAAAGTTATGCTAAAGAAATAAATAGTTTGATTTCTGAAGCACATTCTATTTTAAAGGACAGATTATCAAATATAGAAAAAGGAGGAAATATCGCAAAAATGGGCGAAAAATTTGACCTTAGGACTGCTTCTTCTTTAATTCCCATTATGGATAACACGGAAGATACGACTAAACAGCTTATCGATGCTATTGAGTTATATAGTGATCTTCTAGATCAAGATGGGAAAACATTCTTGATCAGCTATGTATTAAAAACTAGGCTCTCTCAAAATGCAAAATTAAGGTTAGAAAATACTTACAATTCTATCGATAATCTATTAAAGGACATGAAAGTTCATCTATTCACTAAAAAGTCTGCTGCAGCTTTGTCAATTGAAATTCATAATGTCAAGCAGGAAAATAAATCAATAGAGGAATTCGGAAAAAGTATTGAAGAACTGTTAGTGAATTTAACCTTATGTCAATCCAATGGAGATGATGATAGTGCAAAAATGTTGTCAAAAGTTAACGAGAAAATAGCGATTAATGCTTTTGCAAATGGGCTGAGAAATTCTGAGTTACGGACCATCGTTAAAGCAAGGAATTATAATAATCTGAGGGATGCAATAGGTGGCGCTAAAGATGAAGATAAGTCAAAGATAGGGTCTTCAAATTCTCAATGTTTCCATATGAGAGATCGAAGAGCTAGACGCGGTTTTTCAGGAATCAGAGGAAATCAGTATTTCCATAAAAATAACAATAATAATTCCATTAGGTTCAATCAAAACAACGAATTTAGACAGTCAAATAGCCAACAAAGAAATTTTCCTAATCAGCGATATAATAATAATCGTGGACGCGGTAGCGTGAATATGCGTCGTTCAAATCGGTATAGAAATCAGAATAGCCAGAATCATAGAGCTTATCTTGCGGAAAGTTCAAGTTCAAACACTGAGGTCGACAACCAAGTAAACAATAACAACTCTGCGAGTGAACGGTTTTTTCGTTCCTAAACAAAATGGAAATATTATGAACGATGTTGTTATATTAAGTATGAATGGGATGAATTTTGTGAAAATGAGATATGGAACAAATGAACTCATATTTTTGATTGATACTGGAGCAACTATTAGTGTTCTTTTTGCAAAATATTTAGACAAGTGTGAAAGAATTGACACCTCAAGAAATATAAGAATAAATGGAATAGCCGGATCAACAATTTCACAAGGTTCAGTGAATGTTTCTTTGTTTATAGAGGACGTGATGATTAAGCACGAGTTTTTATTACTTGATAACTTTGCAAATGAGATGCATGGAATCTTAGGATCCGATTTTCTTACTAAATATTGTGCCACCATTGATTTCGAGAAATTCTGTTTTTCTCTATGGAAGAATAACAGGAAAATAACCATACCTTTACAGTCAAAATACGATTGTTATACGATTATTCCACCACGTTGTGAAATTATCAAGTACTTTTGGATTGATAGTGATGATGAATGTGTTGTATTAGGGGATGAATTGAGCGAAGGTGTGTTTGCAGGTAGCGTGATTGCAAAACCAAAAAATAATTTGATACCCGTTAGATTATTGAATGTTAATGACAAGGAAGTAAAACTTCGGAACTTCAGACCAAAATGTGAAAAACTTGCCAGTTTTGATGTATGTAAATTTGAGAGCAAGGATTTAGCTGTTGAAAGAATAGATAGAGTGTTAGATCTTATAAATGTTGATTCGCTGAATAAAGAGGAAATAACGGCAATCCAGAAAATATGTGCGAAATATGCCGATGTTTTTCACTTAGAGGATGATTCACTTTCGGTGACTAACGTTGCGAAACAAAAAATCCAATTGAAGCAAAATGCGAGCTCAGTTTACGTGAGGCCCTACAGATTACCACATGCACAGAAAGCGGAGATTCATAAACAAATAGATCAAATGTTGCAGAATGATATTATCGAAGAAGCAAGATCAGAATGGTCTTCGCCATTACTCATAGTGCCTAAAAAATGCGACAGCAAAGGTAACAAAAAATGGAGAGTAGTGATCGACTATAGGTTGTTAAATAAACAGATAGAGGATGATAAATTTCCACTGCCCTGTATATCAGAAATCTTAGATTCATTAGCAGGCGCAGTCTATTTTTCTCACCTTGATCTGTCTCAAGGATACTACCAAGTAGAGTTAGATCCTGCTAGTCGACCATATACATCATTTACAACCGATAGGGGTCAGTTCCAAATGAAGCGCTTACCAATGGGGCTGAAAATTAGTCCAAATGCTTTCTCCAGAGTAATGACAATGGCTATGTCTGGTTTGAATTACGAGTCGTGTTTTATTTATTTAGATGATCTGATCATTTTTGGAAATAACTTAACTAGCCATAACAAAAACCTTGTCAAAGTGCTAGAGAGACTCAGAAATGTTGAGCTCAAGCTCAACCCGAGTAAGTGCGAATTTCTTAAGAAAGAAATTTTGTACTTAGGTCACGTGATTTCGTCAGACGGCATTTCACCTGATCCAGAAAAAATTAAATCGATCCAGAGATATCCGATTCCCAAAGATGCTAATGGGACAAAGCGGTTTGTGGCATTTGCCAACTATTACAGGAAATTCATAAGAGATTTTGCTAAAATAGTAAATCCATTAAACAGACTAACTAGAAAAAATAGTGACTTTCAATGGTCGGAGGAGTGTCAGCAATCATTTGAGACACTAAAAAGTGCTCTTTCCACTCCTCCCGTGCTACAATATCCTGATCTGTCAGAAAATAATCGGTTTATTTTAAGAACGGATGCGTCAGGATTTGCTTTAGGAGCAGTTCTGTCAAATTCTAATGACAGGCCTGTGGCATATGCCAGTAGGTCACTTAACAAAGCAGAATTGAATTACTGCACTATCGAAAAGGAGCTACTTGCGATAGTTTGGGCAGTAAAGCACTTCAGGAGTTACTTATTTGGTAGAAAATTTGACATTTTCACAGATCACAGACCTCTTGTCTATCTATTTGGGATGACGAATCCGTCAAGTCGTTTAACTAAATTTAGGTTAACGTTGGAAGAATATGATTTCACAATATCTTACATAAGAGGATCAGAAAACGTATCAGCAGATGCTTTGTCCCGTATTCAAATTGACGCGAACGAACTCAAAGCAATGGGTGAAAAAATTGAAAATATGTTTGTCACAACTAGGGCACAATCGATGCGAACTAAAAATAGTCAAAATAGCAATGATTTGGCTCACAGCAGGCTTGATCACCCTGGTGTAGTAGAATTATTGAAGAGACCATTTGGAACAGTAGAACTGAGACCAGTTTACGAACTACTTTCCTGGCTATTTGCCACGCTATTTGCCACGTCGAACATTGAATTATATCTGATGAACATTCAAAAGGAGAACATGAAAAATAAAAAATAAAATCCTCCGAAATTGAGAATTGACATTCTTCTTCAAATCGGATGAATAATATGATATAGAAATATAACTTACCGATATATTCAGCATTGAAATGAAAATTGGAGTGTATAGGAGAAGTATACTGGCATAAACTCTGATCTTGATGAGCTTGAAAACTTCCAAAAATAATCATTCATATCAGTGATATGGGAAATATTATCTCTCACACACAGGTTATATGACTTTATTGCAATGAAACCATTTCGGATTTCTGAATCCTCATCAGTAACCATGATGTCCACTTATTCTTACAGCCATTCTTTATGATATACACAATTTTCATCTCTCTATAATACAACTAATACCGAGTAAAACTATAACAAAATGAATTTTTCCTGTTGATCAAAATTGGGAAAAAAACATTTTTGCGAAGAGTGATTTGGAAAGAACGCCAGCAGTTTTGTTTAACAAGCTAACTTTCACATTTTCGTCAAGCTCATCTACTTGAAAACTATGGTTTTGAATTAGGAACGACGTAATGAGCTAGAAGTTTATTCTTCGCAAAACGAAACAAAACAAAGTTATAAAAGATGCCCGAATACTCCACGTTCTACTTCTTAACACAATTCTACGCGTTTCCTCAGATTCTGAATTGCTCGCGAGATGTCCCATCTTCTTATCTTAGTCCTGAAAGTGGTGATTCTGGTTCTTCTCAGCTCATCAATGTCGACCGGTACAGTTTTGAAAATCAAAAGTTCCCAATAAAAAATAATCCAGCGGAGAGAGATCAGGTGACCGCGCTAGCCAACGTATGTCTCCGTTGTTGGAAATTACCTTGTCAGGGAAGATATCTGACAGACACTCAGCAACCCTTCTTGCATTATGTGGAGAAGCTTAAGAATTCAACAGTTCTGTTCGCATATTCAATTGAACTGTCGAAATTCACATTGTTAAACAAAACTGTTGGCGTTTCTTCCAAAGCACTCTTCGCAAAAATGGGTCTTCCCGATTTTGATCAACAGGAAAGATTCGATCATATCGTGTGATACATCATTGTAATAAAAAAAAAGACTGTTCAAAAATGCAAAAATTCAATATGGCGCCCAAACAGGGTGGGGCCAAGGATAGATCCTTGGGGGACACCACTTTTCACGTTTGCCATTTCAGAGTATGAATTAGTTAAATATTTACTAGATATGTGATCAATTTTCACCAGCATTCTCCTGTCATTCAGATAAGTATCAAACCATCTATTAGAGATACCCCACCCCGTATACCATTATACCCCAATTTATTCAAAAGAATACAGTGGTCGACGCAATCAAATGCTTTAGACAAGTCGCAAAAGATCCCCAATGGATATTTTTTGGATTCTAATAATTCATTTACGTGTTCTAGTAGAGCAAAAGATGCGTTGGTAGTATTCAGGTTTTGCCGGAAGCCGAACTGTGAATCTGTTAAAATATTATGTTGCCCAAGGTACTTCAATAGTTGAAGATTCACAATCCAATCAATGAGTTTTGAAAAACTAGGTAATAGTGAAATGCCCCTATAATTGTTGATGTCTAATTTACTGTCTTTTTTGAAGACTGGTATGACGATTGATGTTTTGAAAAATTCGGGAAAGATTCCACTACATAAAGAAGATGAGCATTTCTTTTAATGAGGGTCATTGGTATCTCGTCAATGCCAGTTGATTTTTTGTGTCTCTGGGCAGTAATGCAATTTTTCATTTCAGCCTCAGTTATCGTATCAAAGTAGAATGAGTTTACAAAGTTACGTTTCATATTTTTGAGGAATTCTGCGTGTCTATTCACACTATTTCTGTCGTTATTTATGTGACAGGCATTCGTTGAGAAATGGTTTTTAAATTCTTCTGACAGTCGTTGGGAATCTTCAATAGGAGTATTGTCAATTTCAATGGGAATATTATCAACTTTATTAGTTGTCTTTTTAGTGAAATGATTTACTGGGTTCCAAGTTATTTTGCTCTTATTATCAGATTTGGTTATTTCACCACTGTAATACGATATTTTGGCAGCGTTGATGGTTTTTCTCAAAATGTGTTGATATATATTTATATAGTTCAATATGTGTGGATCAACAGTATAACTTTTCATAGTTATTCTCACATGAATTCCTAATGCCAGTTGTGATCCATCCCTTGAAATGGTTTTTTCCAGTTAGAGCTATTTTTTTTTTTTTGAGTAAATGCAGTAGAAAATTGTGTCAGCAGTGTCAAATACATTCAGGAACTCTAGTACCCAGTAGTATTTTTCATCGCGAATTGGTATTGAACTTGAAGAAAATGGAAGTCTCACCTAGGACGTGTGGATTATTCTGCTCGATAAGATCGCACATGAACCCGTAGACATGCGGCGCTTCATCCGCGTCTTCGATGACCGGCAGCCACGAGAACCACATCGGAACCACCTCGTCCGCTTTGATGGCGCCTGCGTTGTACTTGAGGATTTTCGTGACAGCCGAGATGGCGTTCTCGGTGGCGTTGACGTGGCGCGGGTCACGTGACTCGGGATCGGAGATGACGTCGACAAGGGCGGGCAGGATCTTGGCGAGCTCGGCGGCGAATTGGTCGCCGCCGAATTGGGCGAGGACGCCCCAGCCGTACGCCGCCGCTTGACGGACCTGTAAGCAACAATGATATAATGTATGAACAACAAACCCCCTAGAAGGATAACATATTATCAAATGTTCTGATGCTAACATGAATTCGCACAACATCCATAATATTTTCATTTGATTTTAAAAATGAATAAACAAATAAAAAAATATACAGGGTGTTTCATGAGAATTCAACCATGTATTATACAAAGTGGTTTATGTGTGTTTCGACCTATTTTCAGCTATCATCAATGTTTTTTCGAAATTCCAAAGAAAAATGCCATCAGTTCCACTTACCAGTTCAACAACCCATTTCATTTTGCAGAAACAAAAATGCCGTCCATAAAAATTCAGAATATGTCAAGCGGTAAAACCAGGCGATGACGAAAGGCGCAGGACATTCTGTGAGTGGTATACCAGGATATGATGAAATTTTGCAGATTTCTTTCAAACAATCATCTGAACTGATGAAAGCATGGTCACTAATCATGGTAGCTTCGATAGAAAAAATACACATTATTGTTCACGAGAAAATGAACATTTATACATTACAGCGAGACACCAACACCGTTTCGGCTTTAATATGTGGGTTGCAATATTTGGTACACGAATTATTGTTCCTTCTATTTACCATGAAACACAGACTTCCGAACGTTATAGAAATTCGCTTGAGAATCATCTTGAGGAAGCTCTGGATGATTTACCGATTGCGGAAGTTCAGAACTCTGTTGGTTTCAACAAGATGGCGCTCCGGTACATAATTCCAGAGAAGTCCGTGCGTTTTTATCCCTTGGCCGGCGCGGTCGCCTGATTTAACACAGCTGGATTTTTTCTTAGGGGATATATCGAACTTTGTACACGCAAATAACTTTGAGGATGAAGAAGAACTAAGGGACAGTGTCTTCGAAGCATTCAATAGAATAACCCCAGAAATGCTCAGCAATGTCTTAGAAACAATTGTGAGAAGAGGATATCTTTGTTCAGAAAATAATGGTTATCATTTTGAAAATTTGTTATGAATGTCTCTGTAGGTATTGTCAAAGTTAAGTTGTTAAAGTAATTCGTGTAAGAATTCAACAACAATTTTAAACGCTGCATTGATCGAATGATGTAGTGAAATATTTTTTATTCACTTTTCAGTATTGAATAACTAATCCATCAAGTTTGACACTAAATGATCAGAAATAAGTGGAACTGATTGATGATGGATTGAAATAGGTCGAAACACATTCGAATCACCTTGTATAGTACATGGTTGAATTCAGAATAAAAAAGCCTTTCAGAATCTGTGAAAAAATTATCAGGACCGTATTTAAAAAACAAAAGTTGATGATGGTTCCACGAATACGAAACGTCGCATAAAAAAATCGGTATCACCACGTAAAACGTCATCAAAAGTTGTTATGAAAAAGTATTTCCAGTTTTTCTGTATCTCTAATAATAACGGAGAAAAAAAAATAAAATAGAAATTCCAAAAATTCACTTTTTTCGATATAACTCAAAAACTAAAAATAATTTTCAAAATTTTCGAAGGCTCTTGATATGAGCCTCCGAATGCGCAACTTTTTCCCCATTTAACCGACTTTGTATCTCTTACCGTTTCCGAGATCCCCATGCTGTTCAACCTTATCTTGGACAGACTGTATAACAACAGTGTCATCGGCAAAGCTGATGATTTGACCTTCCTTTTCCAATAAAAATGAATTATTCAGATAGATTGTGAATAGCAAGGGTCCTAACACTGTTCCATGAGGCACCCCACATGTTATTTTTTGAGTTTTGCTCAGTTTGTTTTTTATTTTAACTTGCTGGTTTCTGTTTTCTAGGTAACTTTCGATTAACAATATGCTGTGCCTCTTATTCTATTATGCTATTGGAATTGTAAATATTAGGATGTATCTTATATTGAATAAATTCTATTCTATTCTTGTAAAATCAATTGGCGAGTGGACTAGATTTTTTTTATTTATCATAAGTTTTTTCCACGAAGATTCACACCCAAAATAAAAGAGAGAATTGACTCACCTCGCAGCTCTTGTCCTTGACGTACATAGCGAGCGGCTGCAAAAAGAAGCCCTGGTATTTGGCGCACGCGGGGCCGCTGAACTCGATGACGTCATCGAACACGCAGATGCCCCACTGTCTGTCCGCCCAGCCGCGATTCGGCGTCAGCAGCTGCACGAAGTCGCTGCATATCTGGTCGAAGAAGGGCAGGAAGTTCTCGCGGTAGACGAGGAACAGCGAGTGGATGACGTCGCTGATCTTGCTCAAGACGTAAATGTCGTCGGATTCTTCGTCTTCGAGTTGTTCCTGCACCTCCTGAAAAACCGTTCGGTTCGATATGCAGGGTGTTTTTCAAAAGTGGCTCACCCCTTCAACTTTTTATTAATACAGATAAACAATAGGCAAGAACATTTCATTTCTATTGAAAATACTATGACGTTCTAGTACTAGATTTCTTAAAATACATTCCCAAATAAATGCTCCCGTTAGAACACGTCGGAAAATCGTCAGCGGTAATGACGTCACACGTTCTATAGGTAGTCGGGGGATTCCTTATTCAGTGAAATGAAGAGCCTTGCCGTTTCAACTGATTCGGTTTAACGTAAATGGTCCTTATTTTAAATACTCTCTGTACGTTAATCGAGGAGGTGGTATATTCATTTTAGCTTTTGATAAATGATATGATAAATTGACATTCATCATACGGGGCGTGGAAAGAAATTCTGAATTGAGACTATCACGAATCTACGATTAGAGGTCTATAAAAATCACAAGTTTCCATCGTTCAAGTTTGAACCCCCTGATTGGGTATGAAAGTGTTGGAAAGGAATATTCTCGATTTTTGTATGTTCATAATTTATCTGAGAATATTCCTTTTCAACATATTCATTTTATTTGATTTTTTGGGATTTTCTCTCCTCGTTTCTATAAAATGAAAATATTCTTATCCTTTCAATATTCTCAACATGAAAATGTAAAATTTTTCTCTTTGTAAGTTGTGCTGCATATAGTTTGACACTTTTCAGTGTCATATTGATGTTGGCATATGAATGAGTGATTATAGTCTACAAATGAGTTACAGGATGTTTTCATTAATTGATCTTGAATCTACTATTTTCATCAAAACTGAACATGATAGAGAATATAACATTGTAAGTACAATGACACCCTATTTGCCACTTTTTGACATTTATCATACTGACATTTTCTTTTATAAATTTTCATTCATATATTATTAGAGAATCAAATTCAGATCATTTCATTTGAAAACACGTTTTTCTTTCTTTAGCCCCCCCGTATTTTTTTTTAATCAAGAAAAAGTGAGCAGAGATTCAAAGAATTCATGAAAAAATATTCCAGAAACCTTTTTGAATAATCAAAATATCTTAAGAATTATGAAGACAAAGGGGGGTGACACATTTAGATAGGTCACCATGTAGCCATGTGGCGACCTTAAAGAATGATTCAATAGGATTTGTGAGAGAAGGTAGGTATCAAATTTTTTTTCAACTATTGAAGGTTATATGTTCTTGGAAATACTTTCATTGGCGAAGGATTCCAGAGCTTTGCGATTCTATAGGCAAACAAGTTTTGAAAAAGTGTTGTTTGAAAGTTCGCGGACTTTTCTACAGTGTTCCCATGATGTCAAAGAATTAGTGAAGGTGGCATCACCCACTAGGCGAATGGCTCTTCTCTAGATAGAATCTAAGAGCATCAGCGTATGTTTGGGTGATGAACCCCATATGTGGGAACAGTATTCTGAAACAGGTCGTATCTGTACTTTGTGGATCATGAGCTGTGGAGGTTGTAAAATAAATTTTCGCACGGAATAAAAACCGAATTTTTGTGAAGCAGCTTTCATGATGGATTTGCCATGATTTTCCCGAGAAAGAATATTGCTGATGAAAATACAGAGCATAAAGTGGACTCTGTGGGAATGGTGGTACCAGACATTGATTCGTCAGGCATACTGGGTTCCGCCGTGTCAGAGAAAATACATCAGAAAATTACATCATATAATTAGAAAGAGGCATACTCACTTCGTCATAGTCTTCATCTAAATGTTTTTGATGTCTGTCACTCGCCCTCTCAAAGTGTTCCTTCATTAACTTGTCGATTATCCTAAGAATTTCAGTCATGGACTCCTGGTCGATGTACGTCGGTCCCAGCTTCTGGATACACCTGCAAAAAAAGTCTCGATGATTGTGGAGAAACATAAGTCTTCACAAAGTCAGTCTCATGTCAACATGGAGATCTGAACCGTTTCCGTTTGAAAAGTCTTGAGAATATTTTATTCGCTGTTAATGGCGGATTCTTAAAGTATTTGGCAACACGTGGTCGGTTAAAATTTTTTTTCGGTGTTTCAAGTGTCTGCAGAGATTATACATGAACATTTTATATTCAACCACAATCATGAAACATCAATCATGAATTGATCGAGGAAGTCTTGTTATAAAAAGGGAACTTTCTCACAGGACAATAAAGAATTATTGAAATTATCTTTGATTATTTCACAGCAAAATGATCCACTTTCATGTGAAATGTTGAAGCCAAATTTGGCCTTAATTCTTGACTGGTTCGTAGGTGACGCTGGCAAAATATGGCCGATTTGTATATACTTTCGGAGTCTGCTCGAGTCCATCGACAAGCTGCTGAATTATCTAAGAATATCCTTCTTTCAGATGCAGGAAAATCACTAACTCAGATAAAATAAGTTCGTAACTCTCCAGTTTTATGTCCACGCTGTACAGATTGGCGACCGATAAAGTCCAAGTCGTTTTCATTTTCAAATTGAAGCAATTTCTAATTTTCGGGGCAGCAAACTGTGACTTCTGAATCTAGTCTGAGAATAGCTGATGGCGAAGAATATAGCTAGCGAATAGCTAACAAATGAAGAAATAGAAGAAAAAGTAAAACTGTTAAACAAAAACACACATAACCACAAATGCACTCGGAGCAGGAATGCAGAGGGTAGTTGGCTTCATTCTGACAGATTATGGTTTTGTTATTTATGCATTGATATATCTCGAATAGAGCTCGATTCTGAACGAAAATATCGTAGAATCAATGAATCACTGTCGGCTACATACAATGATACTATCCTTCCTAATTTACTGCCATAGGTCAGAACAGAATGAAGCCGACACACATGGCTCCTTCCTCTTGTTGTGCCTGTCAGTATTTTTAGTGGTGTGGACGGACTCGAAGTATTAGGCGCTGCTGCAAGATATAATCTTTTACTTTCCTAGAAAGTAGATCCGTTTTATTGAGGAACGAATTCATTAGCGAAAAATGAATGACAAGTTATGAATAACATTGTAATATAACGATAGTGAAAAATCATAGATACTATCGCAAAATATCATAATTTATCTTGAGTACTAATCATCTTCATTCAGCCAATGAGAGATTTATGGGAATTATTCATAATACTTGACAAAGTAAGATTGAAGAACCTATTATATCCCATTGCTGTTATGATATAGTTATTATGCATTCAAAGAACAATTTCTGGAATTTATCGGTGGCCATTCTGTACAGCGTGGACAAAAGGAGAGTCCCGAAATTATATGAAAATTCATATGAAGGAAACTTCCCCATTATGATGTCGTACCTGGCCAACGAATCGAGCATCACCATCAGCACCTCGCTCTCGGGCTCCGTGTCGATGGCCTTGAGCAGCTCGGGGCAGATAAACCGCCACATGTCGCCGACGAACGCCTCGCCCTTGCAAGTGGCACATTCCAGCAGCCACGGCAGCGCCTCGGCCGCCGCGTTGCGCACGCCGTCGTGGAAGTAGAACTTCAGCATGGGCACCATCAGTTTGACGACTTCTTCGGCGTAGTTGGCGAAGCTCTCTTTCAGTTCGCGGGCATAGCAGACGAGCATACTGCAAGCAGCCGCTTTGTCTTCTAGACCTAAAGAGAAACACGAAGGTAACTAGAAATATAGGATATGGTTCCTTAGCTCATTTTGAGAATAAAAGTGTATATGAACTTTTTTCATGTTCTGGTTCCCACGAAAAGTCATATCCAGTAATGTTCAGAGAACATCATGAGAACCAAGGGAAATAAGGTAGGAATTGGTGTTCTCAAATTTCTGGAGGTTATATGCCTCGACGAACACCTCGCTTGGCGATGTGTTCCAGAGCCTCGCTGTTCATTGGATGAACGAGTCTTTGGAAAGAGATGTTCTGCAGGTCTCCAAAGTGACCACAAAGGGTGCGAGGCCTCAACTCGACGGGTTAATCTCGCGGGGCCTGCCAAGGGAGGGACAATTATTGATATTCCAGGAGAGCATCATCCATGAAAATATCTATAAAATAGAGCCAGATCGCCAACTTTTCTACGGTGTTCCAGAGAAGTGAGTGAGTTTGTGAGCGAGGCATCACCCACGAGACGAATTGCCCTTTTTTGGACAGAATCCAACAGTTTCAAGGTATGTTTGAATGCATCACTCCAAATATGGGAACAGTATTTCAGGACAGGTTGAATCTGTGCCTTATAGATCATAAGCAGCTGACTGGAAGTGAAATAGCTACTGGCCCGAAACAGAAAACCAAGTTTTTGGGATGCACTTTTAGCAATTGATCTCACGTGATTTTCCCAAGAAAGGTTATTGCTGATAGTAATACCAAGCATCATAATGGATGTCTTCAAAGGTATGGTTACTCCTGACAAGCTTATGTTGGGCACAGTGAGATCGGCCTTTCTGGAGAAAAGGCATGCTTGTGTTTTGTTTGCATTGAATTCTACCAAGTTATTGGATCCCCATTCGAGAATTGTTGCCAAGTCCATATTTATGTTGTCAACATTTCTCCCGCGTCCGTCTCTGATTTGCCTGGCTGTTATTGGAGCCCTGGAAGAGAAGGCGGTATGGAGGGTGCTATCATCCGCGAAGCTGTGTACTGGACATGAAGTTGCTTCCAACAAATCGTTGATATGAAGTAGAAATAGTGTTGGTGCTAGAATTGATCCTTGCGGAACACCAGCATTTATGATAAGAGAGTCAGATGAAACTCCGTCGACCACTTCATGGAGAGACCTATTTGAGAGAAAACTAGCTAGCAGAGAACATAGCTGGGGAGGCAAGCCATAAAATGAATGCTTGGCGAGGAGTCCGTGGTGCCAGACTCGATCGAATGCCTTAGAAATATCAAGTGCCACGGCTAAGGTTTCACCATATTTTTCAATAGATTGCTGCCATACATGTGAGACGTAAGCGAGCAGGTCACCTGTTGATCTCTGATGACGGAAGCCATATTGCTTATCGTTGATAATACCTGACTGTTCCAGGTATTTCATGAGCTCGATGTTGATAGCTTTCGCCATGATTTTTGAAATAATAGATAGCAATGCGATCGGTCTGTAGTTGCTAGGTAGGGTCTTTATGTCTTTTTCAGGAACTGGTTGTACTCTTGCAATTTTTCAGTTGGACGGGAATATCCCCAATTCGTAAGAGTAGTTGAACAACTTGCAGAGAACAGGTGTTAGTTCGGGAGCACATTTTTTTAGAACAATCGGTGGGATTCCGTAGGAGCCACAAGCTTTGTTGGTGTTGAGACCCAATAAAATCTTTCTTATAGTACGTTGGCGAAAGGTGATCTCGGGAATATGACTTGTCAATTGGCGTTATGTTTGGAGGTTGTATTCCCGATGAGTCCAGAGTGGAATTTCCAGCAAATAAATGCGCAAAAATGTTGGCTTCCTCCTAGGCAGTTGTGGCTAGTGTTCCATCTTCCTTGGTTAGAGGAGGAAACGAGCTGGAAGTGAAGTTTCTTCCTACAGCTTTGGCGAAGGACCAAAATGAACGGGATCCGTTAGGGCATTCAACAAGTTTCGATCTTATTTTGGCATCATGAGCATCCTTTGATGATCGAATTGTCTCATTGCATATGCCTCTAGCCTCGACATATTCTGCTTGTCTCAGGGCCTGGATTTTTCTGCCATCGATGGAATGCTGCCTGTTTGGAAGCGACAGCTCTGGAGCAGTTTCTACTGAACCAGGCCTTATCGGAAGATATTCTCCTTGCACATAATATGTATAGTAATGCCGATTCATTAGATATATAGAATATATCTATAAAGAATATCAAGTATTGTCTTACAATAATACCGCAACGATATCTCCACCATTCGCGATTTCATTCTTTTATCCATATTTGGCGTTTAGGATTGTTATTTATTAGTCTGAGTGTTCAACCATTGAGAGAATATTGTGGGAAAATGTAAATGAAGTATAATGAACATTTCTAAGACATATTGCATAAATCGCCGTGTAGAAATGAGTTATATGAACTATGGCATGTTTTTCGACTTACCGGCGGTACGTATTCCAAAGTTCTTCTGTTCGCCGAGCGAAACAAACTGCCAGTCTTCGTCTCCTTCGACGCCTTGCATATCGTCGTTGTCCAAAAGGGCCACATCGGGTTTCATCGCTGCCGTTCTCATTACTGGTCCCATGACCAGAGGCAGGTATTGCTCGAAATTTTTCCCTAGAACCTATCCAAGAGACAATTCAAATATTCAATTATGTTCAATTCCCAGATGATTTTCAAAGTGTGTAAATCTCCAATTAGATAGTAGTGTAGACACAACAATTAGACATATAGAAAGAGGGGAGACGAAATCGTTTACATTTGACAGACAACCTCACTTTTTTCATTTGTTTACAGAGGAATCAAAGGATTGAAATAGTTTGCCATAATATTTTGTCATACGAATCGTGTTTTTGCGCTATGCATTAATTCAAGCATGCCTTCTCATTGTGTTTATTCATTTATTTATTTATTTATTTATTCAGATTTGGGATACATACAGGTATAAACCCAAAACAGTATCCACTGATACATATACATATCTCATAGTTTACAAATATACAATAATAAACTCAAATTGTAGATATTCTATAAGTAAATTACAGGTATAGATTACATAGAAAAGATTTGTTTGGCTCTAGTTTTGAAATGAGACAACGACATACAGGAAATTTCCATCTCCGAGCAATATTTATTGAAGTTATCGCTAAGCCTAGGAATAGGAGCGTTTTGACCGAGGTTGGTGTGTTTAAAACTCACATTGAGAAATTGTCTATTTCTTGTGTTTCTGGATGGTACGTGGATACATACTAAGGATAGTAATTCGGAGGCATCATAATAGTTCTTAAGAATTTTAAACATAAAGACCAAGTCCGAAATAATTCTTCGTTTTTCTAATAATAGAATGTTGAATGTTAATCTTGCTGAATGTAGATTTTCAACGTTGTAAACACCGTTTACTCTGAAGTTTAAGAATCTTATGAATCTATTTTGGATTCTTTCAAGTCTAATTTTACAGAGGTTATAACGAGGACTCCAGATGACACTGGCAAAGGTCAATCTACTATGTACATAAGTAAAATATAATGATTTGAAGGTCTCTTGCTTCTTGAAAGTTCTACAAATTATACATTTTTTTACGTCGTTTATAAAGATTAAAAACAATAAAGGACCCAGGTGAGAGCCCTGCGGTACTCCCGATGTTACTGCAATACGTGTTGATTTGAAACCATTTATTGTCACAATCTGCGATCTATTGAAGACGTAGGAGGAGAACCACCGCAGAAGATCACCATGTACACCGATTTCAGCAAGTTTGGAGATGAGTATATTATGATCAATTTTATCGAAAGCCTTACTGAAATCCGTGTAAATTGAGTCTACTTGGGTTCGCTCATCCATAGAATCAGCAATGTACTGACAGTATATCATTAGATTCGTTTCGATTGCTCTTTTGGCAAAAACCCATGCTGCTCCTCGATAATCAAAACATTTACGCGACTGAACATTTGATCATGAATAATGCTTTCCAGAAGTTTGCTAAATATACATAATTTGCTGATTCCCCTATAGTTGGTGACGGAGCTTTTTTCTCCTGAGTTTTTATATATAGGAACCAAATATGCGGTTTTCCACATTTTAGGAAATTCACCCTCGGCTATAGATAGTTTGAATAACAAAGTGAGAGGGATGTATAAGCTATTTGCGCATTTTTTCACAAAATAAGCTGGAATGTTATCGAAACCACTACCTTTATTCTCATCTAAAGAAATTATCTTGCTCAGGACAAGTTGCTCCTCGAAATAAAATTTATTTATCAGTATATTGTTTGGATTCGGTGACAATTTAGTTGGTATTTGTTGATATGGCTCATAAACGCTCTGAAAGTAATTTGCAAACATATTGCAAATGTCATCGCCTTTTGATGCCTGCTCATTATTATAAGTCACTAGTGAAGGGATTCCTGTACCATGTTTTGAGTTCGAAGCAAATCGCCAGAATTTTCTCACGTCTACTTGTATATCATTTTCTACATTTTTTATATATGTTTCATAATCAATTCTTATCATCTGTGTACTACGACGTGTTGTTGCACAATGCATAAAAAATGCAGCAAGAGACGAAGGAATATGATTTTTCAGGTAAATAGTAATCTCACATAGTTTTCATTATGAAACTTCGTCATTTTTTATCAAAAATTCTTCTGCCACTTCTGCAATAGAAGCTAATACTGCTAATATAGATTGAAAATGTCTACAACAAACACGATCATATTTCGTCAGCATGTCAGGCGTGTCCACCAGTTTGATTGCATGAATTATTTTAGAAATTTCACGAGTCTATTAGTTCCTATTGCAGAAGGAATTCCGATGAGAAATCAGAGAAATTACCAAATAATAATAATAATAATAATAATAATAATAATAAGTTTATTATTCATCAGAAGCATACGTACAGTAAGGAGTGGGTAACAATACTTAATGTGGTGAATAAAGGGCCTGAGTTCAGTTACAATCTACGAGTAGAATGAACTGTTCTACCATTCAGGCCGAACCTAACCTAACCTAATTGTAATCTAGACTAAGACTAAGCTACAGTAGAGAGGAAGAGAGAGAGTGTGAGTGTTTATAGTAGGTACTTACTTTTAAATAATAATGTACCAACCGGATTCCTTCGTCTTCCGCTGCATTTTTTGTGCATTTTACAACAGCACAATGTGATGGCATATGCGCGAAGTAATGAGTAGCCGAAAAACACGATTCGTATTCCAAAATAATTGTGGAAAACTATTTCAACCACTTGTAAACCAATAAGAAAAGTGAGGTAGTGTTTCAATGTTTTACCTCCAGGGTCAGTCATCTGACAGTTCTTGCACGCAACCCATTGGTATTTCGGCGTAAGTAAGGTTATGTTTCTTTCAATTTGAGCAGTGGTGTAGTTATCGCAGCTCATTTAACTGAATTATTGCAAGAAACCTTGTTTGTTTTGTTCAAATTTCACTGAATGATTGACCAAAATTAGGTAAGTACCTATGGTACTATGAATATTTGGTATTGAAATTAAATATTAGGGTACTATGAATATTTGTTATTGAAATTAAAATATTTGAACCAAACACTTTCTAATAGCAGGTATAATAGTGTTTTCTTTATAGTAAAATGTTCTTGCCCCTTGCTTAACCCACGCGACTGATAAAGAAAAGTGTGAATATTGACGCAGAGTTTACAGCGTTGCCATTTTTGAAACAATCTCTTTCCGACTTATTTGAAACTTTTGAAGTATGTATGATTGTGAACAAATAGTGTTTCATTAATGAAATGTTATGTCCCCCTCCCTCTCGTTTTACATGTCTATGATGAAGCCACACTTTTTCTTTGTTGGTCTGCTACATAGGTCCTCACCAAGTTAGATATTCTAAGTTCATATACCACCCTAATGTTTTCTGTCATAATTTGAAGTGACCCTCTGCTTCCTAAGCGCATTCATTCTCGTTCATTAGATTCAAAACACAGACATTCCCCCTCTTTACATTTTTTCAGATGTTTTTTTTTTTTTTATTTGAAAGAATACTGTTGAAAAATATGAATGAATGGATAAACTCACTTTGCAAATCCTCGACCAGGCGGAAATCAGATAGCTGGTCTGCGGATCGTCGTCTGGTAGTTCGGCACCATCGCCGTGCGTTTTAAGGAGCATATCCATCACTTCAGTGGCGTCGGCGCTGAATTTTTCAGATCCCACCGCCATGCCTATCAGCGTGACGCATTCGATCGCCTTACCTTGAAAGAAAAAATCACCGGGTTTCCATAGGATTGAAAGAAACAATTAATTGTTGGAGTTATGATGTGGGGTGAGTTGTCGTCTCATAAAAAGATTGTAATCACCGTACAAGATCAGTAATTGGATCCAATTTTATAATCATTGACCATATCTTGGGGTATACCTCATAAAATCCTAATTTGATATTGTTAAATATTTATTGACCTATGTACATTTATTTTTTTTATCCTTACAAGGTTAACTTCGTAAGGATTTTCCCAGTTTATTCAAAATACCTATCTGTTTATTCCAATGTATATTTTGTAAACGTTTTTGAATAAACTTATATTATTATTATTATTATTATTATTATTATTATTATAGACTTATCATTTTTTCTTTTACATGCCATTGCCATTGCCATCTTATTCAACTCAGCATAAATAGTTTATCACCAAAAATAGAACCTTAGAAACATAATAATACATCCATAGCAACATAATTGACAGATATTTACCGCGGCTTCGCTAGCGTTGATTTCGTGCAACGTGCAACTTTTGCTTACGCTTCCGAGGCATTTTGAAGAAAAGAGTAAGAGCAGCGAGATTGCAAAGTGATAACAATAACTGACAACTAACCTCAAAAATTAAATTTTGGTTACATGTATCAGATGCCCGACCCTGGAAGTAAAACAACCTCACTTTCCTCATTTGTTCACTAATGATTGAAATAGATTTTCACAATTTATATTTTGGTATACAATTCATGTTTTTCATTCAAGCCTGCCATCCATTGTGCTGTTGTACAATGCACAAAAAATGCAGCGAGAATACTATTTTTCAGGTAAATTGTGATCTAAATGAACCGAAGTCACTCTAGTCACTCACATGGTTTTCATTGAAAAGTTTCATTTTTTTCTCTTTAGAATGACTTCTGCCACTTCTGCAATAGAAAAGCTAATAGGGTGAAAATGTAACACACAGGAGGATATTTTGTCAGCATTTCGAATGCAAGCTTCTTGCCTCACTTTAGAAACTTCACAAATATTTCTATTAGCTCCTATTGCAGAAGGAATTCTAAAGAGAAATTACAAAATTTCAAAATGAAAACAAATGATAACTATGTGAATGACTACAGGAGCAATTACTTACCTACCTGAAAATAAATCAGCACAATGTGATGGCATGCTTGAATTAATAATATAACCCAAAAACACGATCTGTATGCCGAAATAATTCTGAAAACCTATTTCAATCATATGTAAACAAATAAGAAAATTCCGGCACCCTCAAAATCCCCTTCACCATCCATCAAACGAACTTCTATATCGGCTGACCAGGGTGCAACCAATTTCTGAGAGACTGTAAAAGCTAACCTTGAAATTTTCCAAAAACGAATCCAATCTCTAAATTATCCAGTTCTAGTGTTTACAGAGAGATCCAACAGTGAACCCAATACGGAAGTTTCCGGAAAACACACTATTGGAATGCTTGATCAATTCGGAAGACTGAAATTCTTTCAAAGTTCTTGCCTCACAATAGACTTTTCTCTTTTTTTTTTCACTATTATCAATGTATAATCACTGTGTAACACATGCTGAAGGACCTTGTTCGGTGGCCTTTTGGTTATGCAATGAAGCTTCTTAATTATGATTTATTAATAAAAGTGCGGTTGTTTCACCTCCAGGGGTCGCTCATCTGTCTAGAAGTTCCGTCACGGGCCTATGCAGCAAAAGTTGCACATTGTACAAAATGAACGCGAGCAAAGCAGCTGGTAAAAGCTAGTATCAAAATAAAAATATATGAATTAATCAAAGATGAACGTGGCGGCTCCGCAAAGTTTCATAGTAGATGAGCAATAATTGAAGTGAGAAATGTAATTTGTCGTTTTTGTTGGTGTTGATGGTTCTACGGCTATTGTGTGATTAGATTTTGGTGTGTCAGTAACTCATTTTGATGTGATAAATCTGACGCAACAATTTTGTGAATAATTATGGTTGGGGAGTGTCAAATCTGTGAAGAAAAGTTAGTTACAAAATATATCCTAACCTGATATTTCACAGGTACATAGAAATTAGGTCCAATGGCGGTCTTGCTTGATGGCTTTCTTTAATGGGGAAGTTCCCTACATTGAGGTTCTTATCTCGCTGTGAAGTTTGTAAAGAATCAATATATACGTATTTTTTTCTTTTTTTCGTAAGATCAAATTCCACTTCATAACAAAATAAATAAAAGAGGAACTTGGCTCCTCCACCATTCCTATGACATACTTCCTGAAAATCCACATTCACACAATGTTAAAATACGATTCCCTGTGCCAGTACGACGTTGCCGACATCATCAATATGTCTAAGATTTCCGGAAATTATTCTTTGAATGCATAATAACTATATCATACTCTGTCAAGTATTATGAATAATTGCTATGAATTTCTCATTGGCTGAATAAAGTTGTATGTAATTCATAACTTGTCAGTCATTCTTTTGCTAATGAATTTGTTCCTTAATAAAACGGATCTATTGTCTAGGAAAGTTGCAGATTATATATTGCAACAGCACCTAATACTTCCGAGTCCGTCCACACCACTCAAAATACCGACAGGCACAACAAGAGGAAGGAGCCATGGGTGTCGGCTTCATTCTGTTTTGATCGATGACAGTAAATTAGGAAGGATAGTATCATTGAATGTAGCCGATAGTGATTCATTGATTCGATGATATTTTCGTTTAGGATCGAGCTCTATTGGAATATATTTCAATGCATAAATACCAAAACCATAACCTGTCAGAATGGAGCGAACTACCTTCTGCATTTCTGCTTCGAGTGCATTTGTGGTTATGTATGTTTTTGTTCACCAGTTTTAATTCTATTTTTTCATTCGTTAGCTATTCGCTAGCTATATTCTTCACCATCAGATATTTTCAGACTAGATTCAGAATGTACGTCACATTTTGCCGCCCCGAAAATTAGAAATTGCTTTAATTTGAAAATGAAAACGACTTGGATTTTATCGGTCGCCATTCTGTACAGCGTGGACATAAAACTGGAGAGTTCCGAACTTATTTTATGAAAAGTCATCGGAAGGAAACTTCCCCATTAATCTGATTAATGAAGAGCCTGTTCAAAATATTGCAAAAAACCTCTTTAATATGTTACAAAATTACGTATTATGAAACAACAAGTGAGAGCTAATTTATTAATGCACATACACACATCTATAGAAATCCCAATTCATTTGATTTATAGAATATATCTATCAAGAATATCAATTCTCTGGCGATGATTCAAAAGAGATATCCCCACCACTCGTGATTTCATTCATTAATCCGTTTAGATTTGGTGGCATACTTTTCAATCATTTGAGAATGAATCGCGGTGCTGCTGCTTTCAAAATGATTGAATTGTTCTAAAGGATTAAGAATGTTTCAAAATGTGCTAATCATTCTAGAAGCATCTAGAATGTTTTAGAATCTCAAGGCATCAGAATGTAGGACATTGTCGTAAAGATTTGTTTTGCGAATATTCCAAAAGGTTGAAGAATTTCATAGAACGTTTCAAGAATGTTGAAAAATGATCCAACCAACCTCTAAGCAACTTCAACTCCTCTTTGCTGGCATTCTGAATGATGTACTTCAAACAAGGCATCAACCGGTCGTAGTAGGCGATGAACTCCGTCTCTGCAGTATCGGCCACGCTGGCGATGGTGGTGACCACCTGCTCCAGCACCAGCTTGGTGCCCTTCTCCACCAGCTCCTTGAACTTGGCGGTGAGGATGCCCTCGAGCTTGGCCATCAGGGGATCCAGGTAGCCGCTGAGGATGTGCTTGGGGCAGTCTTCGGCGAAATTGACGAGAGCCGCGCCTGGAAGAACGGTCGGACTCGTTTGGTGCACTTTTATTTATTTATTTATTTATTTATTGAACAAATAACTTCCAGACAGAGTAGGCTCTGGTATAAGGAAGTACATAATTATATACCTATAGGTAAACATAATCATTATACAAAATATATCAACAACTGTAAATTGACAAACAAAGAATAATATTTGTAAAAACAAAAATGGCAAGTTCAATTTCATCCAGTTCGCTCAGAAATAATCAATTTTTTCCCTTCATTTTTGAATGAACCTATATTCTGCAATTTTTTATATTGTCAGGTAGTTTATTGAATTCAGTTAAGGCTGAATGAGTGAATCTTTTTTGTCCGATAATGGAGCTAGCGGCGTCAAGATGAAACAAGTTATATTGTCTTGTTTCATGATTATGAATTTCAGAATTCCGTATCAACATAAAATTCGACTTCAATTTTTTATTTATGATATTAAATGATAATTTAAGAGTTTCAATTCTATATATTTCATCTAAAGAATACGTATTTGTTGGTTGGTGTATCAAATGGGAGACGATACAATACTTTTAACGTTTTTCTATATAATGTTTTAATATTTTATTGAAATTGTTCTTTGAACAAGTTCCCCAAACATTTATTAAATAGTTGATACGACTCAGTATATGAGAGTAGAGAATCATGTTTGCAATTTTAATATCAAGTTTGGGACATCTTCTCAATGCACCAATAATTGGAGATATTTTTTTAGTCAGAACATCAATATGTTTGTCCCACTTCAACCTGTCATCAAACCAAATTCCGAGATATTTTATCTGGTCAGTTTGTTTTAAGAGTTCATTTTTCATTTTAAGGTTGAGGTAAATTTTTTGTTTATTTTTTTGGTGAAAAATCATATATTCTGTTTTGTTAGTATTTATCGATAAAAGGTTAGAGTGGAGTCATTTTTCAAATATTTTTCAAGTCTTCATTTATCATATTTACTAAATTTGAAGGATTCTTGCCTTCATATAAAAGTACTGTATCATCTGCATACATGGTATATTTACTCGTGAGACCAATTTCACTGATATTTTGAACATAAAGTAAATATAGTATAGGTCCTAAAACAGAGCCCTGTGGGACACCCTTATTGATCAATAGTTTATTTGACACAGAGTTGGATGATTTTGTATTGATTGTCCTATTTTCAAGATATGAATTCAAAATATTTCTGACAGTGCCTCTGAGTCTCATTGTTCCTAAGTTTTCTAAAAGTGTTGCATGATCAACTGTGTCGAAAGCCTTTTTGAGATTAATGAAAACAGCTACCACATAATTTCCTGAATCAAGTTCTCTGTGGATTGATTCTATCACTTGTAATACTGCTGCTTGTGTTCCACTGTTTTCTTAAAAACCAAATTGATTAGAATCGAAGCTATATTTTTTGTTGATGAATTCTACAATGCGTTTCTTGAGAATTTTGTATGTACTTATTGAATAAAATTTATTATTATTATTATTATTATTCTTACTTGTGTACGTCAATTCAAGAGCTAATTGTGGTATTGAAATGGACGACTTTCGTGTCGGTTGCAGAATAGTATTCTTGTTCTAACTTACCGGCATGAGCTTGTACCCTCGGATTGGCGTTATCGTCCAAGAGCATCAACAATCCCGGCACCACCCGGTCGTGGAACTTCTTTTCGAACACGGGCGCGAAGTCCGTCGACATTTGCCCGACGGCGTTACAAGCCGCGTACCTCACCCTAGGATGAGGATCCTGGAGGTACCTGCCGAGTCAAACACACGTTTTCTTAAATGGAGAAAGTTATTTCTGTGACAACTTGACAAGGTTGTTTTGTACTCAATGATATTCGATGGTCCTGTTCATCGAACATCAACTTTCAGACAAGAATAATCTCGAGATTAATCATCGATGGGGTAGTTTCCTTACGATAAATATAGATTTCAGAAAAAACAAATCAAGATAAAAGTTGCCAAGAGAAATTGCTGGAAATTATTTTCGAGTTTGTCAAACGTCCGTTAGAGGGCGTAACAACCAACACCAAGTAGAAAAATTGGATTTACATAGAATTTTGTCTAATGAAAGTATATCGATGATATCATTTCCATATTTACTGACCATTTCCCTACATTCTTTGTCCAAAACGTTTTGTTCTATCTATAAAAATAAAGCAGTGGGGGAACTTCAATTGTTTTTTTAAACAAACCAAGATTTCTCCCGTTTATTTCGATCGATTTCAGCAAACTTAGGCTCATATGAAAGAGCAAAATTTGCCCTAGAAAACGATTATTTGGTTTTATTTCGATCGATTTTAGCAAACTTAGGCTCATATGAAAGAGCAAAATTTGCCCTACAAAACGATTATTTGGTTTTGAATTTTTGACTTTTGCTATTGCCGCTAGATGGTGTTAACTGAAATGTTAGCAAATTTTCGAGTTTAGAAAAAAAATGTAATGGTATATTAATTTTTATATGTTTCAAAAGAGGATACACTTCTCTATAATTTGATGGAAATAATTTATCATCTACCTTTTTTTGAACCGTTGATATTGACCAAAATATAATTTTATTACATTAAAAAATGGCACGCCACTGTTTATTATCAAAATAAAAATCAGTTTTGTAATCTCTCATTAGTTTCTAACAAAGAGAACCTCTTGACTTCATTTCGTTAGACAAACGGTTTTGGATTGAAAAAATAAAATAGGTTTACATACTGTTTACAATGATAACTATAAGGTCCACGAAAATATTTATAAAATAGAGCCAGATTGCCAACTTTTCTACGGTGTTCCAGAGAAGTGAATGAGTTTGTGAGTGAGGCATCACCCACGAGAAGAATTGTCCTTTTTTGGACAAAATCCCAACAGTTTCAGGGCATATTTGGGTGCTGCACTCAAAATATGAGAACAGTATTCCAGGACAGGTCGCAGCTGACTGGAAGTGAAATAGCTCCTGGCCCAAAACAGAAAACAAAGTTTTTGGGATGCACTTTTAGCAATTGATCTCACGTGATTTTTAATACCAAGCATTGAAATGGATGTCTTCAAAGGTATGGTTACTCCTGACAGTCCTGACATGCTCACAGTGAGATCGGCTTTTCTAGAGGAAAGGAATGCTTGTGTTTTGTTTGCATTGAAATCTACCAAGTTATTGGATCTCCATTCGAGAATTGTTGCCAAGTTCATATTTATGTTGTCAACATTTCTCCCTCGTTCGTTTCTGATCTGCCTGGCTGGTATTGGAGCCCTGGAAGAGAAGGCGGTATGGAGGGTACTATCATCCGCGAAGCTGTGTACTGGGCATGAAGTTGCTTCCAAAAAATCCTTGATGTTGGGTGGAAATAGTGTTGATGCTAGAATTGATCCTTGAGGAACACCAGCATTTATGGTAAGAGAGTCAGATGAAACTCCGTCGACCACTACATGGAGAGACCTGTTTGAGAGAAAACTAGCTAACAGAGAATATAGCTGGGGAGGCAAGCCATAAGATGGAAGCTTGGCGAGGAGTCCGTGGTGCCAGACTCGATCGAATGCCTTGGAGATATCAAGTGCCACGGCTAAGGTTTCACCATATTTTTCAATAGATTGCTGCCTTATATGTGAGACGTAAGCGAGCAGGTCACCAGTTGATCTCTTTTGACGGAAGCCATATTGCCTATCGTTGATAATACCTGAATGTTCCAGGTATTTCATGAGCTGGATGTTAATAGCTTTCTCCATTATCTTTGAAATAATAGATAGCAATGCGATAACTGTTTCACAAACACTTTAGAGTGAGAGGAGACGAGGATCTGTCCGTACCCTGTTAAGACGACTTTAATGTCAATTTCCATCAAGGTACCCTAACTGACATGAGTGTTAATAAACGTTTAAAAAACTAATTCCCGATAGCCAAACTCACCTGAGCACCCCCTCCATTACGCCCGGCACGCCGCCCATGATCTGCGGCAGCATCGCCTCCATCTGCTTGTGGCAACCCTCGCCCACGGCGCTGAGGGCCATCAGGGCGGCGTGCCGCTGCTTCCAATCGGGGCTGGCGAGCATCGCGGGCACGCTCGCCGTCACCAGGGGCAGGATGATCTTGCCGCCTACGGAAAAAAGGAAGAAGAAGCGATTTAGGCACGGTGCCATTTGGAGGTTAATTGGGCGAGATTGTCGTTTTTTGACTCATAAAGAAAATATGTAATCACGATTCTTTGTCAGGAATTGGATCCATTTCTAATCATAGTGAGAGGTCATAAATGTTTTGAATTGACTCGGCCGTTACTTGATGGAAATCCATGACAAATGTAAAAACTTCACAAACGATAAGATTTCCACAACATTTTCAAACACACGACATGTTTCGCTAACACAGTAGCTTCGTCAGGTGGTATACTAATACAATGTACTAAACTAACGTTGGAGCAAGCCAATATTTTTATTTTGTAGAAACGAGGAGAGAAAATCTCAAAGAATCAAGTAAAATGAATGTACTACTCGTCGATTAACCTACAGACGGTATGATTGATTGTCTTTATTACCCCAAGAAACCTTATTGTTTATAATAGGGATATGTACATCAAAACATACATATAACATAATAAATCGGAACAATAATAATTTCACAATTATTGTTTTTCATAAAAAAAATTATAATAAAATATGAAATGAAAATATTATAATCCATTTCAAGTAATCAAATTGTGAATGATTAGTAGATATGGAATCAAAGTTTACTGGGCAGATATTTCATCAGTTTGATTTTAAATTTTTCTGCTTCTTCTATATTTTTGAACTCATTAGGTAAGGAGTTATATAAAATTATTCCATTATGGAATATTGGTTGTTTACCGAAATTTGACTTATAATTATTTGCTATCAATAAATTAAATTGCCTTGTTTCATGGGCATGAATCTAATCGACTTCATTAAAATTCAAATTTGATATTCTCAATTCCTTCCTGACGAATAGAAAAAAACAACAAATTTTAGATTTATATAATGAAACTAGATTCAGCAAGACTTTAGGTTTGAATAGCTTGATTCTAAAAAACATTGAAAATGCACTTCATTGTTTCATTTTGTAATTTCATGAATTATATTACCAAGCTACAATTTGAAAACAATTTATAATTTAGAAAACACTTGTAGTCGGTAGAGTTTCTTGATGTACTTGACATTTTGTTGTTTTCGTACATTGAGGCTATATTCGGAATTCAACTGGTCAGTTCTGTCAGTATATTCACTGACTCTGCTGAACATGTGTGTTCCGAAATATAAAATCAAAAGTACAGTGCTGTAATTCGGAACACGTTTTCATGGTGAAATTTGAATATTATTCTAAGCGTCAATTATTTTCAGGCATTTTCTGATATTATATACATATAATGCAATTGCAAAAAAAAAGACGTGCGCTGTTTTTCCAGATATTGGTAAGGCCATTGACGATCTAAATGAGAGGGTGCCTCGCCTACTAATAACTAGTATTTCCATCTAGATCGACAATGGTAAGACGAAATATGACAAGTTATTATCACAAGGGATTTGAATAAACCGCCACGGAGACGAAACCGAACTGAGTGAGAGGTCATAATATGTCCTTCTCTCTCCCGCAAGGAACCGAGGGGATATTCAATACTCGCACTTAGGCATTACACGGTTGCCTGTGCCACAAAATATTTTGGGATTTAATAAAATCTCGATCATTATTAGGAATACTAGGATATTTTTATGGCACTGAAGCATCTTGCGAGTATACAGGGTGGGCCACCAGTAACGCCTCGGTCTCTAGAAGGCTAACCACTTATCTTCTTGGAATTCTTCCTCTCTAGGAAGTTGCATGTCAACATAGGCTACCATTTGAAATTATTTTGAAACATACAGGATGTCCCCAAATCACAAAACACTGAAGTTGAACTTTTTTCAATCGAACACCCTATATATTATATCATTTTGAGATTCTCCCTGGTGAGCTGATTTCAACAATCCATCATACTTGGGGTCTAGCAGTTATAATTACTGAGATATAGGGTGTGAGAAATCGAGATTTTCCAAGTTCAAGAAATTTTTGTGTCTAAACCATTCATAATTGGTCAAAACGGCTCACATGTCCCTATCTCAACTTTTGATCAACTATCTACTGACATTTAATTGAGACAAATACAGGGTGGTGCAGAATTCAGAATCTTGATCACCCGGTATTATATGTCCCAATTAAATATCAGTAGATAGTTAATCAAAAGTTAAGATAGGGACATGTAAGCCGTTTTGACCAATTATGAATATTTTCGACACAAAAAATTCTTGAACTTGGAAAATCTCGATTTTTCACACCCTATTTTTCAGTAATTATAACTGCTAGACCCCAAGTATGATGGGTCGTTGAAATCAGCTCATCAGGCAGAATCTCAAAATGAAATAATATATAGGGTGTTCGATAGAAAAAAGTTTCAACTTCAGTGTTTTATGGTTTTTGGGGACACCCTGTATGTTTCGAAATGATTTTAAATGGTAGCCTATGTTGACATGCAACTTCCTAGAGAGGAAGAATTCCAAGAAGATAAGTGGTTAGCCTTCTAGAGACCGAGGCGTTACTGGTGGCCCACCCTGTATAAGTATTAGGATTATTAGGGACCATGTCGAACCATTATCTTCTGTGAATGTGAATACTGTTGTCATTGGTCATAATGAATCTCTTAAGGTAATTACTAGTAACAAGTCTGGCAGCGTCGAAATATGTGGTCCTTCTTTTCATGCCAAGGCCACAATTCGGTTCATGGCGTTTTTCGATATCGCCGAATTTAATTATTGAAAATAAATATATGCGATGATTTTAAATAACGTATGATTGCATCAAATACTATTTATACAGGTAATGATCAATATAAAATAGGTATGTGGCGTAAATTCGACTAGCGTGTACAGCCGTTACCACCGATACAACAAGGCCTGCATGCCCCGTGGGTGACGTCACTTAGTGAGGCCTAACCAGCAGCTCGAAACGACCAGCGTTTATAGCGCTATAAGGCGACCGCGTATTTCGATTTTAATTTTAGTAGTTTTCTGAAGGGCTTCCGGTTAAAAAAGGATGCCAGTCGTCAACTGAGCCCTTCTTCGCACCCCATTCGATTTTATTATGGAAGTTTTAAAGCAAAAACCAGGATAAAACACAAATATCCACCTACAGCAACCCATTCGAATTAAATATATTGGCACAAATTGTGATGAAGGTAAACTTCACACCTACTTATACAGGGCCCGCAGAACATAAACTTATCGTGAGATTGATCGAAAGAAAATTGTGGAAAATGTATATTATTTTGATTGACATGCCGTTTGTTACAATTACCTATATTTATCTTGAAGAATTCCTATTACCTGAAAAAATACCCAGTGAGTGTTTTCAATTTTCGGTTGTTGGATTTTTCACCCAAGTGGATCGTTACACTTGAAACCGTAATTTTTAAGGGTAAAACTGCATTTATCATGCGATGGTTTTTTTTTTTAATTTTTTTTGGTACTCACGTATTTTTGTCTGATAAACCGAATTTTATAATGAAAATGTGAACAAACCACTATTTATTGAGATATTTCTTTCTCCCCTTGTGTTGGGGGCATTTGAAGCTACTTGCTCTTATTTTGTCATTGGACACTTTATATATTGGATTATTATGAACATTCAAGAAAATTTCCTCGAATTCAGAGATGATTTTGTTGACTATAATATACGAATACAAAACTAACTGCACAATCAAAGCTTTTCTATTTTTCCTCTACTTATACTTTTTATAAGAGAGTAATTGTCTTCTATTATTAATTCATCATTATAAATTAAGCTCTGTTTACTACTGAACTTAGATGGAGTAAAATCCTCGCGGTGAATTGCATATACCCACATTATCGATAGCTCCTCGTCCAACGGGAAACTAAAAGCATGAACTTTTGAACCACCCACATAATTCCCCCGACAAAAGGGAACACTGCACTTGAAAGGCATTGTTATTTCGCCGATCACAACACAAAATATTTCACAAAACAGTAATTTTTCCGCCAATTATTTTGATGAATAAACAACAAAAGAATTCGGGACCGTTTCAAAAACATACATGAATCACCGATGAATTAACACGAACTGACGCGTTAGTCGACAAGCGATAAAATAAAACACTGGCCTCTCTTGGTGACGTCACGAGCTGTTTACGTCAGAGTCTGCTGGCCTTGTTGTATCGGTGGTAACGGTACAGCCCCATTGTTGCATGTCGAACAAAAAAAATCGAAAAATGGTCCTACCTAAACCACATGCTAGTCGATCTAGGGCAGCCTCAGCCACCACGTTGTTGCAGTCGTTGTCTTCGTCTAATAATTCGTCGGATTCCGCCCAACCGTCCTCCTCTTCGAGGTCCGCCATGAACTGAAGAATCAACGGGATCAGCGTGTCCATGTATTTGCCGGTGTTTTTGCGGACCATGGCGGGCGCCATTTCAGCCAAAGTAACCATAACCTTCAAGAAGCGATCGACAACTGTACCAAACGTCGGAAAAAATATAGGAAAAATTCGGGAGCAGATCGAGTTAGCTTAGAAAGAAAGGTCTCAGCAGTTGTAGAAGGGTCTGCCATGCAGTCACTCTATATATGATTTTGTGAAGAATATGCACCATCTTTCTAGACGTAATTTACAACTTTAGTTATTTGGCATATGGATGAAAAGGCCTATTCAGCGTCTCTAATCAGATGAACGAATAGACTAGATAGATTAAGGATATCAAGAACAATCCTAATTGGTATTATACAGTGTGTCCCGCTTTTTATGAATACACACTAATAACTATCTCAGATATTAATGTTGCGATTTTCTTGAAATTTTGGTGATGTTAGAATTCATGTTCGAACAATGAAGTATTTGGTAGTGAATAGTTTTATTTACACTACACTGTTTTACCACTTACCAAAACGATTTTTTAAACGCCTCGACACGTGTTTCGCTATGTTAGCATCTTCAGGAGAAGACTAAAACTAAATATCCTATTCTAGTGTGCTGCTTATATACTAGGTATATGTTCACCCAACCGTGAAAAATACTTACCGTCAAGTTAATGTTTGGATTAGATATGTCGATGATATTTTTGCTATTTTTGATACGAAAACCACAGATATAGATAACTTTATTTCAAAATTACATAACTGCTTCCCCTCTATCAAATTCACTTATGAATGCGAAAATGATGGCAAATTACCTTTTTTAGATGTACTTGTGATCAAAAATAGCGAAAACAACTTGGAATTTGATGTTTCTAGAAAAGAAACTAACACATTTAGATACATACCTAATGACTCAAATCACTGTTTTCAGCACAAAATGGCAAGTTTAAATTTTCTAGTACATAGATTAATTTCATTCCCTCTGAGCGAAGAAAGATTCAATGCTGAAAGAAGTGTTGTTTATAAAGTGGCTGGCGTCAATGGGTATGATAATAATAGTAGATAAATTAATACGTAGATATAAATTTAAGTTAACACTGAAATTCTACGACTTTTCAAGAGGATAAAAAGAACTCTAGAAGAATCCCAATCCCGTTCAATCCCAAGTATACGAAGGGGCTTGATAAGGTTTTCAAAGACTTAGGTTTTGAAAGCGTTTATCAATCTGGGTCAGAATTAGGTAATTTATTAGGCAATCCGAAAGATAAAGTGGACACACTTGAAAAGTCGGGAATATACGAAAGAAGTTGTAATGATTGTGATAAAACATATATAGGCCAAACCAGGCGACCCATAAAAACAAGGTTCAAAGAACACATAGCCCATTTGAAATATGGCAGGTTAGATAAATCTTGTGTAGCCAAACATATGTTCAAACACAATCATAACACACATATTACTAACCTCAAATTTGTTAAGCAAGTTAATAATATAAGAAAATTAGACGCATATGAAAGCTTAGAGATATTTAAGAATAGTAATAGAGTAATGAATAAGGATGATGGACCTATTCCATATAGCCCTCTATATAGTTTAGTAATATAAAAATTAAGATTAACATGTGAACTCAACCATGACAAACATTAACTTGACGGTTAGTATTTTTCACGGTTAGGTGAACATATACCTAGTATATAAGCAGCACACTAGATTAGGATATTCAGTTCTTATCTTCTCCTGAAGATGCACATAGTTAGCGAAACACGTGTCAAGGCGTTTAAAAAATCAGTTTGGTTGGTGGTAAAACAGTGTAGTGTATTATCGTGCCAAAGGTTCCAGTCTTCGATATAGTTTTATTCACCATTGGCGTGCGGTTGTGGGGTACAAAAACGCCTCTATTCCGGAAGAGGATATTAGGGCTTAGGGCTTATTTTGAATGACTTCTTCCGGCATCCCTAATAATTGTCTGCTGATCATGTCATGGGATATTTCAAATGAGAAAGAAGCTGCGTCACCAGCTACAGCTACACTCACCTCGAGAGCCAGCTGCCGCCAGCTGTCCAACGCTCCCGCATCGCTGAAAATCTTCATGCACATATCGTAGATGGGCAGCAGCTGCGGCCGCAAGTACTTAGGCGCGTTCTCCGCCAAGTCGATCAGCACCTTGAGCAGCGTGTCGTCGTCCTGTTGCTGGACGCTCTCCGCGGTGACCTGCAGGAGCGGGGCCAGCAGGTCGGCAAAGTGCTTCAGGATCTGTGTTTCCTTGTCGTTGATGAGGATGAAGGCTCCCACGGCGCGTACAGCTTGGAAACGCACCTGGTGGAACATACTGTGTTTTCTGATTTGCTAACCGTCTTTTTTTATTTATCGCTTGGGAGAACATTTTATTTGGATCTGCCGGTTCATCATTAGAATTTAAACCACGCTAGTTCGGAAATGATAGTGAAAAGGTGTATTTTTGTTTATGCAGAGCTGGATGCTTTCCTCGGTGACCTGCAGGAGCGGGGCCAGCAGGTTGGCAAAGTGTTTCAGGATCTGCGATTCCTTGTCGTTGATGAGGATGAAGGCTCCCACGGCGCGTACAGCTTGGAAACGCACCTAGTGAAACATAGTGTCTGTGTTTTTTGATTTGCTAACCGTCTTCTTTTATTTATCGGTTGGGAGAACATTTTATTTGGATCTGCCGGTTCATCATTAGAATTTAAACCACGCTAGTTCGAAAATGATGATGAAAAGGTGTATTTTTGTTTATGCAGAGCTGGACGCTCACTGCGGTGACCTGCAGGAGCGGGGCCAGCAGGTCGGCAAAGTGCTTCAGGATCTGCGTTTCCTTGTCGTTGATGAGGATGAAGGCTCCCACGGCGCGTACAGCTTGGAAACGCACCTAGTGAAACATATTGTCTGTGTTTTTTGATTTGCTAACCGTTTTCTTTTATTTATCGGTTGGGAGAACATTTTATTTGAATCTGCCGGTTCATAATTAGAATTTAAACCACGCTAGTTCGCAAATTATGATGAATAGGTGTATTTTTGTTTATACAGAGCTGGATCTGCGTTTCCTTGTCGTTGATGAAGATGAATGCTCCCACGGCCCTTACCGCTTGGAAACGTAACTAGAGACATAGTAGTATTTGTGTTTTGACTTGCTAGCGCAAATATTGAAGATTTGAATGATCGATGAGCACCTTGAGCAGCGTGTTGTCGTCCTGCTGCTGAACCCTATTCGCGGTTACCTGCAAGAGCGGGGCCAGCAGGTCAGCAAAGTGCTTCAGGATATGCGTTTCTTTATCTTGCTGGTGACATAGTAGTGCTGACTGCTTTTTACTTATCACTTGGGAGAAAATTTTGATTGGCTCTGCCGGTTCATCATTTGACTTTAAACCATGCTAGTTCAAAATAATGATTTTTATTATTCAGAGCTTTTGAACATAGTACTTTAGAACTCGGGTTTCCTCTTTTTGTTCAGATTGAAGGCTTCTGTGGCAAGAACCGCTGAAAAACGCACCTAATGACATGTTTTGTTTCCATTTGCTATCACCTTGTTTTGAAGTCTTGGAAAAAAATGCTCATACTTACAATGAGAACATTGTTTCTGATTTCTGAAACATTGGGAAACAATAATATTCCGAAGGTGTGCAATAATTTCAGAACTATGAATTTTGCTAGGAGTAAAATACCTAGATCACCTAGGTTGTTTCAAAAATACTTCATGAGATATTCACAATGATATGCATATTTTGAAAAATCACTAATCAGCTTCATGATACTTACTACTACTACTACTACTATACAGGAGGAAAGAAAAAACATTACAATTCCAACTTACCTACATTTAATTCTGAAATAAATCATTCAAGTTATAAAATATAGCAAAATATTGAATGGGTCAGGTTGAAATAAAACACAATTATATTGTTCAATATATTTTTGTAGTATACTAGTATATCTAATACTAGTGTAATTTCTAATGAATGACTCAAACTACTGATACTGCTACTACTACTGCTACTTCTACTATTACTACTACTACTACTACTACTACTGCTGCTTTGTTCATTTATTGCCACAGGGGACTGGAGGGGGATATATTAATCACTGATCAATAAACCGGAACAATAAACCATATCTCAACCATAATAAAAAACATTATAAGAATGTCTTATCTGTAATGGGGTATGTATAATAAATAACTATTCTGAATGAGAGCTTAGTGACACAGAAATCATCCGGATAGTGATAGGTGCAATTGAAATCATTTAAAAGATTGATGCAAATTTCAACTAATTTCATGATTAAAAATAGAATGTATTATTTGGATAATGATTTCATTCTGTTTGTTGGGAATGAAGTGTTCTTTGACACTGCTTCAGGTGCATTTTCTCATGCTAGTGTACTGAATGACTCAGGATTCTTTAATTGAGAATTCTCTTTATATTTCCTTCAATATTCTGAGCTACTTTCATGAATTTAAAAATGAAATAAACTCATCTACAAGGGAACAGGGCTGAACAGATACTGTGAAAAAAGTATTCAATTATCAAGTATCAAATACTTGAATGGCTCAAAAGTAATTGAATATAAAATATTTGCAATTAATAAATGCATAATTATGAAATATTCTGGAACTATTCAAATACTTACATTATTTTTCATTCCACAAGTAGAAAATTTTTATTATCAATAAACTATTGGAATTCTTCAGATAATACCTAATTTTCATAAATTTAAAAATGAAATAAACTAGTCAACAGGGGAACAGGGCTGAACAGATACTGTGAAAAAAGTATTCAATTATCAAGTATAGAATACTTGACTGGGTCAAAAGTAATTGTATAAAATAGTTTCAATGGTCAAGAAGTATTTAATTAATACATGCATAATCATGAAATATTCTGGAGCTATTTAAATGCATTATTTTTCATTCCACAGGTAGAAAATTTATATTATCAATAAACTATCCAAATTCTTCAGATAATACCAAATTTTCATAAATTTACAAATGAAATAAACTAGTCAACAGGGGAACAGGGCTGAATAGATACTGTGAAAAAAGTATTTAATTATCAAGTATCAAATACTTGACTGGGTCAAAATTGAATATTGAATAGTGTCAATGGTCAAGAAGTATTTAATTAATACATGCATAATCATGAAATATTCTGGAGCTATTTAAATAGATTATTTTTATTCCACAAGTAGAAAATTTATATTATCAATAAACTATTCAAATACTTCAGATATTACCTAATGGATATATTTGTGAATATGAAAAAGAATGAACAGCTCTGCTAGTCAACAGGTCAATTTCCAAATAAAAAAAAAACTGATTTTGGGGTCAACTACAAAACATCATGAATATAAATATCCTTTTTCCACTTACCTCATATGCCTCAGTGGGCTGCAGACTCTGCAACAACATCTGCTTGATGAGGTCCAGATAGTTGTTTTGTTGGTTGCCAAACACACCTGGCACACTTGTGAACATCTGCAGAGCAGCCTCTTTCAGGACAGGATTTGGATCATTGGCACAATGAAAGAGAAACTAGAAAAAAACAATATGGGAATCTCTTACAAAAAACAACACCAATTAAAAAGTTGCTATTCTTCAAGTGTACTTCTCAACTCATCAGAGTTCAAATATCAAATTGAATATCTAGAAACATTTCAGCAGCTCTCCCAATTAAGTTTCTAAACATTTATTTTGGAAACTACCTATCCCAATTTATGATGACACACACAGCACACAGATAAATTGAAGTCAACTGATTCCAATCACATTTCAATGATAAAAAATATCAAATATTTGCCAACAGATCCATGATAAATAATAAGTAATAGTTGGCATTTCAATTTTGCTCACACTCCAACTTTAGGAACTCATGAAAAAATGACACCTGTTGAATGCCAGGACAATTATGCTAAAGATTTATTGAAAATACCATAGGAAATTATACTTCTTGAGGTAACTTATGATGTTCTTAGAGCATGTGTGAAATTTGGTAAATTTGATGAAATTACAGAAGCAATGTTTGATTTATACAACAGTTTTTGAAAGATCTGTGAAAATACTATATACTAACATTTTATAAATAGCACAAACCCTTTGGAGAAGCATCTTGTTGGGGAGTGAACATTATTTAGGATGTTTAATAATAATAAACTGATAAATATTGTAGTTCAATTAGAAGATTTCATCACATACCTGGAGAAATTCTGACCACTGATTATTTCCATCATCATCTATCAAATTCCTGGCCACTTCAGCAACCACTTCACAAACTTTATGCCTCAGCTGTTCTGTCTGGACCTGTTGCACTGCCATTAAAACTTGCTCCTTCAACTGGGTTTGGCTTTCTGGTGGTAATTTTGGATAGAATTCCATAAAATCATTGGAAAACACTCTTCGCAGCAGAACAGCTGACATTTGCCTTGCTTCATCTCCCAAATTGGCATTGTGAATAGCCCCCAACAAGTGACTGACTTTAGTTTCTACAGGTAAGTTGGAATATGCCTCCTATAGACAGAAAAAAATTATTTTCAAGGGTATATTGAGTTATTATACTCCATAGGAAACAAAATATATACCCCATTAGTGTCGACCTTGACCAAGATTATTAATCTAGATGAGTTCATATATAAAACTAATTCTTTGAGCATGAATCATACTTGATTAACAGCTTCGTAAAAGCATGCTTTCAAGTAGTGCAGACACGTTGAAAATGTTGAATTGCCATAGCTGATACTGACCAAACCGATGGCTATCGTTTGGTTTTATGTAGTCAAAATAATCTTATACTATGGAAAACTGATTAAACTCACCTCCGCTTGTGTTCTTATTGTATTATCGGTGGATAAAAGAGTTGTCAGTATCTGGAAAAATTGCTCTTGTTCGGCGGCCATGGCGCCTTCTCATGAAAGGAGGATAAAAACATCTATCAGTTGTGGCAACATCAAACGTCAAACTGTCACTTGACAGTACCTGTTGCTGAAAAAATCCCTACGCAAATGGTTTGTTCATTTGGTATTATGGGATCATAAGCTGTCAAAGCTGTTTCGAATTCGAATGCAGATCATTTTCTGAGCCCACCGGTTTTCTTTTTCAATGTTGATTATCATATTGGTAGATATTAGACTATTGAAAGTATCGAGTAGCATAACTTTACGAATTATACTATTGACAATGACTCTCTATCAGGACGCCACTGGTGAAATAATTTGCAGCTATCTTTCATTGCTAAGTTCACACAGGTGCAACTGTCAAAAAGTTTCCACGTTTTCTAAATCCTAACCTCACTTTACATATGTTCCAGGTTCCAGTGCCAGTGATTGTGATATGAATGAAATATCGGGGTGTTCAAAAATTCGTGGGTGATAATTATATTGAAATCAACTATTCAAATACTCCGTTTCACTAATAAATCACCAAGATGCCTAAAACACGATCAACGAGTGGGCCCCCACGTAAACAGGGCTTCAATAAGTCCAATCATTCTATGAATCCAGAAAGATCCAAAGAAGGATTGAAAGGAGTAGCTAAGGCACGTACAAAGGGCACGATAAAAAGGTTGCAGATGTACAGAAACTTCAAAGCCAAAAGAGATAGAACAGGAAAAATTATAACTCCTGCCCCATTTCAGGTAAGTCAAATACAATTATTGAGTACCTACTTGATTAGCTATGTTGATAATATTTTAGGGCTGGTTGCCTTCAGGCACAGTAGCTAGAGTAGAGCCAAATCAGAAATGGTTTGGCAACAGTAGAGTAATTTCACAAAATGCCTTACAAAAATTCCAAACTGAGCTAGGAGCTGCCGTAAAAAATCCTTACCAAGTTGTCATGAAACCCACAACTCTCCCCATAACATTACTGAATGAGAAAGCCAAAAATGCAAGGGTACACTTACTAGATACTGAAAGTTTTGAAAGTGTTTTTGGTCCAAAAAGAAGCAGGAAAAGACCAAATCTTGCAGTAAAAGGCATTGAAGAGCTGTCTGAAATTGCAGATAAAAAAGCAGAGGAATACAGTAATGAAAAAGATTCCAACATTGTCAAAGATGATGGTGGTGTTAGGGACATGCCCAGAGATTGGGTGATGGCTGCAGGACAGTCTAGAAGAATTTGGAATGAGCTTCATAAAGTTGTAGACAGCTCAGATGTTCTCCTACAAGTCTTAGATGCAAGAGATCCCCTGGGTACAAGGTCTTCTTATTTGGAAAAATATTTGAAGACTGAGAAGCCTCACAAACATCTGATTTTCATCTTGAATAAAGTTGATCTTGTACCCACTTGGGTAACACAGAGATGGGTTTCTATTTTGAATAAAGACTATCCTACTGTGGCTTTCCATGCAAGCATCAACCATCCTTTTGGAAAGGGGTCCCTGATAAATTTACTCAGACAATTTGGTGAGTAACCAAAAGACCTAACCTTGAAAACCCATAAATTTACCTAAAATACTTCTTTCCTATTCATTTTTTGCAGGAACTTGAATAGCCTAGGCTTTCTACTGTTCCATGTTGGTAATTTTAAATGTGGTGTACCACGAGGGTCAGCTTTGGGGCTAATGTTATTTTTAATTCACATCAAGTCAATATTTCCATCAATATGTATTATGAAATTCAAAGAAAAACTGAAATTATTCTTAGGTGATACAACATTAATGTATATCTCAAAAGATTCAAATGATATTAATATCAATGTAAGAAATGATTGAAGCAAATATCATCTTGGGATTCTTGACTAAGGTCCAAGAAGCTGACCCATTGGTTGATTCTTAAGTTTAATTTTAATAAATCTTCATGTATTCTGTATTAATGTGTATTGAAACCTATAAAATGATACCTCAATATGTTTCAGTAACAAATCCATTGAGTATACAAATTTAAATACAAGGATATTGGCGAGGAATTTTTGCAATTTTCAGGAATATTTGCAATTTCTGCAATTTTCAGGCATTTTTGCAATTTTTGCAATTTTCAGGAATTTTTGCGATTTTTGCAATTTTCAGGAATTTTTGCGATTTTTGCAATTTTCAGGAATTTTTGCGATTTCTGCAATTTTTAGTTTTCAGGAATTTCTGCAATTTTTACAATTTTCAGGAATTTTTGCGATTTTTGCAATTTTCAGGAATTTTTTTGCGATTTTTGCAATTTTCAGGCATTTTTGCAATTTTCAGGAATTTTTGCGATTTTTGCAATTTTCAGGCATTTTTGCGATTTTTGCAATTTTCAGGAGTTTTTGCGATTTTCGCAATTTTCAGGAATTTTTGCGATTTTTGCAATTTTCAGTTATTTTTGCGATTTTTGCAATTTTCAGGAATTTTCGCGATTTATGCAATTTTCAGGAATTTTTGCGATTTTTGCAATTTTCAGGAATTTTTGCGATTTTTGCAATTTTCAGGAATTTTTGCGATTTTTGCAATTTTCAGGCATTTTTGCGATTTTTGCAATTTCCAGGAATTTTTGCGATTTTTGCAATTTTCAGGCATTTTTGCGATTTTTGCAATTTTCATGAATTTTTGCGATTTTTGCAATTTTCAGGCATTTTTGCGATTTTTGCAATTTTCAGTCATTTTTGCGATTTTTGCAATTTTCAGGAATTTTTGCGATTTTTGCAATTTTCAGGAATTTTTGCGATTTTTGCAATTTTCAGGCATTTTTGCGATTTTTGCAATTTTCGCAATTTTCAGGAATTTTTGCGATTTTTGCAATTTTCAGGAATTTTTGCAATTTTCAGGAATTTTTGCAATTTTTGCAGTTTTTGCAATTTTTGCAATTTTCAGGAATTTCAGCGATTTTTGCAATTTTCAGGCATTTTTGCGATTTTTGCAATTTTCAGGCATTTTTGCGATTTTTGCAATTTTCAGGCATTTTTGCGATTTTTGCAATTTTTAGGGATTTTTGCGATTTTCGCAATTTTCAGGAATTTTTGCGATTTTTACAATTTTCAGGAATTTTTGCGATTTTGGCAATTTTCAGGAATTTTTGCGATTTTTGCAATTTTCGCAATTTTCAGGAATTTTTGCGATTTTTGCAATTTTCAGAAATTTTTGCAATTTTCAGGAATTTTTGAAATTTTTGCAGTTTTTGCAATTTTTGCAATTTTCAGGAATTTTAGCGATTTTTGCAATTTTCAGGAATTTTTGCGATTTTTGCAATTTTCAGGCATTTTTGCGAGTTTTGCAATTTTCAGGAATTTTTGCGATTTTTGCAATTTTCAGGAATTTTTGCGATTTTTGCAATTTTCAGGAATTTTTGCGTATTTTGCAATTTTCAGGAATTTTTGCGATTTTTGCAATTTTCAGGAATTTTTGCGATTTTTGCAATTTTCAGGCATTTTTGCGATTTTTGCAATTTTCAGGAATTTTTGCGATTTTTGCAATTTTCAGGCATTTTTGCGATTTTTGCAATTTTCAGGAATTTTTGCGATTTTTGCAATTTCCAGGAATTTTTGCGATTTTTGCAATTTTCAGGAATTTTTGCGATTTTTGCAATTTTCAGTCATTTTTGCGATTTTTGCTATTTTCAGGAATTTTTGCGATTTTTGCTATTCTCAGGAATTTTTGCGATTTTTGCTATTTTCAGTCATTTTTGCGATTTTTGCAATTTTCAGGAATTTTCGCAATTTTTGCAATTTTCAGTAATTTTTGCAATTTTCAGGAATTTTTGCGATTTTTGCAATCATCAGGCATTTTTGCGATTTTTGCAATTTTCAGGAATTTTCGCAATTTTTGCAATTTTCAGGAATTTTTGCGACTTTTGCAATTTTCAGTTATTTTTGCGATTTTTGCAATTTTCAGGAATTTTCGCGATTTATGCAATTTTCAGGAATTTTTGCGATTTATGCAATTTTCAGGAATTTTTGCGATTTTTGCAATTTTCAGGAATTTTTGCGTTTTTTGCAATTTTCAGGCATTTTTGCGATTTTTGCAATTATCACGAATTTTTGCGATTTTTGCAATTTTCAGGCATTTTTGCGATTTTTGCAATTTTCAAGAATTTTTGCGATTTTTGCAATTTTCAGGCATTTTTACGATTTTTGCAATTTTCAGGAATTTTTGCGATTTTTGCAATTTTCAGGAATTTTTGCGATTTTTGCAATTTTTTCAATTTTCAGGAATTTTTGCGATTTTTGCTATTTTCAGGCATTTTTGCGATTTTTGCGATTTTTGCTATTTTCAGGCATTTTTGCGATTTTTGCAATTTTCAGGAATTTTTGCGATTTTTGCAATTTTCAGGAATTTTTGCGATTTTTGCAATTTTCAGTCATTTTTGCGATTTTTGCAATTTTCAGGAATTTTTGCGATTTTTGCAATTTTCAGGCATTTTTACGATTTTTGCAATTTTCAGGAATTTTTGCGATTTTTGCAATTTTCAGGAATTTTTGCGATTTTTGCAATTTTCAAGAATTTTTGCGATTTTTTCAATTTTCAGGAATTTTTGCGATTTTTGCTATTTTCAGGCATTTTTGCGATTTTTGCAATTTTCAGGAGTTTTTGCGATTTTCGCAATTTTCAGGAATTTTTGCGATTTTTGCAATTTTCAGTCATTTTTGCGATTTTTGGAATTTTCAGGAATTTTTGCGATTTTTGCAATTTTCAGTCATTTTTGCGATTTTTGCTATTTTCAGGAATTTTTGCGATTTTTGCTATTCTCAGGAATTTTTGCGATTTTTGCTATTTTCAGTCATTTTTGCGATTTTTGCAATTTTCAGGAATTTTCGCAATTTTTGCAATTTTCAGTAATTTTTGCAATTTTCAGGAATTTTTGCGATTTTTGCAATTATCAGGCATTTTTGCGATTTTTGCAATTTTCAGGAATTTTCGCAATTTTTGCAATTTTCAGGAATTTTTGCGACTTTTGCAATTTTCAGTTATTTTTGCGATTTTTGCAATTTTCAGGAATTTTCGCGATTTATGCAATTTTCAGGAATTTTTGCGATTTATGCAATTTTCAGGAATTTTTGCGATTTTTGCAATTTTCAGGAATTTTTGCGTTTTTTGCAATTTTCAGGCATTTTTGCGATTTTTGCAATTATCAGGAATTTTTGCGATTTTTGCAATTTTCAGGCATTTTTGCGATTTTTGCAATTTTCAGGAATTTTTGCGATTTTTGCAATTTTCAGGAATTTTTGCGATTTTTGCAATTTTCAGGAATTTTTGCGATTTTTGCAATTTTCAGGCATTTTTGCGATTTTCGCAATTTTCAGGAATTTTTGCGATTTTTGCAATTTTCAGTCATTTTTATATTGTGACATTTTATCCTTCCCTGTAATATAAAAAGGTCCTCTATTATTATTTATATCTGTATTACCGTTCTTTACTATTTCTAGGCTTTTACATCTACATTTCACAAAAATTTGGTTCCACTATACATTTTCCACCCAATTTACCATAACATAGATGTTCTTTAAACCTAATTTCATTGGGTCTCCTAGTTTGACCTACATACTTTTTCAAAATCATTACCACTGGAACAGTGATTATTGTGACAATGGTTCCTGCCTTCCATAAAGTATTGTGGTATGAGCTTTTGGAAATTGATTCATGAAGTAGAATTCTATTTACCAGTGACGGCTCGTGCCCTCAGAACCTGGGTCGGCCAGGGTATAGATATTGCTCTAAAATGCGAACGTAACACGTTGGGTCAGCGGCTTGAGTGAAGTTCGATGGCAAATAAGCATGTACAGGGTGATTCACCATAATTGTCCCTCCCCTCTAGCTCACTTTATTTTTGACCCGATTTAAAAATTTGAAGGATGATCTAAAATGATTTCTCAGAATTTTTTCCCCGTTTCATCAGGAAATACAGGGTGCCCGGAACAAATGATCTACAGAGTACTACTCGATTTTTCCAAATGGAACACCCTGTATTTCATTGTATTCTTAGATCCTTCCTGAAGAGCTGATTTCATCAATGCTTCATACTTGGGGTCTAGCGGGAATGATAACAGAGATATAGGGTGTTCAAAATCGAGATTTTTCAAGTTTAGGATTTTTTTGTCTCGAAACTATTCATTATTGGTCGAAACGGCTCCTATGTTTCCATCTTAATTTTTGATAAACTGTCTATTGAGATTTGATTGGAACATTTACAGGGTGGTTCAAGATTCAGAATTCTGATCACCCTGTATCTGTTCCAATTATCAAATGTCAGTAGATAGTAAATCAAAAGTTGAGATATGGACATGAAAGCCGTTTTGACCGATGATGAATAGTTTCGTCTCAAAAAAATCCTAAAGTTAAAAAATCCCGATTTTGAACACCCTATATCTCTGTAATCATTCCCGATAGACCCCAAGTGTGATACATTGAGCAAATCAGCTTTTCAGGGAGAATCTAAAAATACAATGAAAAATATGGTGTTCCATATAAAAAAATCAAATGGTACCCTGTAGATCGTTTGTTCTGAGCACCCTGTATTTTCTGATGTAGCGGAAAAAAACTCAATCAAAAATCATTCAATAAGATGATATTTCAAATTTTGAAATCGGTTTAAAAATAACTGAGCTAGAGGGGGGGGCATTTATGGTGAATCACCCTGTACACATAACCAAAAAATTGAATTGTCCAGCAAGAACCACGAGGTTAGAGCATTCTCGCCAGGGGAAATGAAAAGAAGGTGGATAAGGGTTATAGTTGGTATGAAAAAATAATAACAAGAAAGTCGAAAAAATAAAATGAAAGAAAATAAAAATAAAATAACTCGTGAACAAAAAATATTTATATTCTGTTGAAAACGTAACGTAAACTCAAAAAAATCAACATAACCGACAACCACTCACCTAACGCGAGAAGCACAACAATGACTAAATCGGTCTACGCTCTACGCCGTTCCTGTAACAAGCCACCCCACTCCTTCGTAGTCGGCTGGCCGAGCCCGCCGTGCAGCCGTAGGTATAATCAGGAGTGTATAATCTCTGGTATAATGTTTCCCGCGATGGATGCATAAATATTATTTATAACCGCTACATGCGTCTTTGAAAATAAATGATATTCTGGAAGTTATACATTTATTACATTTTCGTCACCAGAGCTTTTTTACGATGTTTCAATACCTACTCAGCTCTTGGACTGCTGACATTTTTCTTGCCATATTACCTACATAGGCAGAGGCACAGTAGGTTACATTACAATATTCAAATTGAATTATAACTTATTGACGCTCAGAGGCACTGAAGGAAAATTCTGATACCAATATTAGATGGATATGTTGAATTATGAATCACTGAAAAATTGCAAATCCAAAAATCACCAGTCATTTTTACTGCAACTACTGCAAGCGTGAACCAAAACATCGATTTTTTTTTCAGTTTGTACATTTCAAATTTCAACATCAACTTACAAATAAGTATAGGAATAAAAATTATAAATACCTACAATGTAAATGAAAATAGAATGTCAATCATGCCAATCCGTATATTAAAAATTAGGTCGGAATGGTCGGATACGGTGTACAGCGAGCGCACTGCAAACTACTGATAACGTACGTACGGACGGCCAGCAGAGCTTGGCCGCACCCAAGGTATGACGCGTATCGTTCGCTTATACGCGAGAATTCAAACTTGAAGCGGGGAATCTGTAGGCGATGCGTCGAGATTGGTCTAGACAAGAAACCACCGATCGGCCGGCCGTCTGCATCAGTGTAATGAGCTACGCGAGCGTTTCAACTTGAAGCGGCGTTTTGACGATGGGATTACCAGATGTCGTAGGTCCTGAATTAGTTCGTGATTTTCGGAGTTATGCGGATGGCATACTCAAAGGTTCCAGTGAATGAAATTGAAATAATAGTGGCATAACAGTAGGATAATGAACGATGAATTATGAAAACAGTTTCGGAAAATAATTGTATTCATCAAATAGTTCAGTAATTTTCCCCAAATTATTTGGTACGGCCCGGCCGACCCTGCCGTCCCTGACGAGCCGTCACTGCTATTTACTCATAGTTTCCAAATGAACATACTTAATCTGCTATTCATCATTTAGTGTCAGAAAAATTAATATCAAGTACTATTCTTTCCATTTTTTCATTTTCCTTTCACAGATGCGATAATTTTGAAGTAAATCCATCTCTGTTTTTCAGCCAAACTCCACATAGACAAAAAACAAATATCAGTCGGTTTCATAGGCTACCCTAACGTCGGCAAATCCTCAGTAATCAACACCCTGAGAAGCAAAAAAGTATGCAAAGTGGCCCCAATCGCCGGCGAAACCAAAGTGTGGCAGTACATCACCCTCATGAGGCGCATATACCTCATAGACTGCCCAGGGGTTGTTTACCCCTCAGCCGAAACAGACACCGAGAAAGTTCTCAAAGGGGTAGTCAGGGTGGAACTAGTAAACAGTCCTGAAGACTATATCCAGCCGCTACTGGAGAGGGTCAAACCGGAGTACATCAAGAAGACTTACAAAATTGACAGCTGGACCGATCCAATTGATTTCCTGGAAAAGATGGCGCAACGATCGGGGAAACTGTTGAAAAAAGGAGAGCCGGATGTTACCAGTGTGGCAAAAATGATACTGAACGACTGGCAAAGAGGGAAACTGCCTTTCTATTGTTCACCACCTGGTTATGAACAACCTTTGCCTTCAGAAGAAGTGGCTCCTGAAGAAATTGTTTCCAAAATCGGGGTGGTTCAGGACTTTGCAAAAATCCGAGTAGGGCTAGCATATGAAGGAGAAGATGTCAAAGAATTAGAACCCATAAAAGGACTCAAAACAGCTGCTGATAAGAGCTCAGCAGATAAATCGGAAACTAGTTCGCTTGTGGACGATAATGACAGCAGTATTGCCGATACAACAGTCAAAACAGAAGAAGAAGACTCCGACTCTGATTCTGATATCAGTTTTTACTCGGACATGGAAGATACGGAACAAGCAGATTTTGTGTCGCCTAAAGAAAAGTTGTATGCTGTTTCGGCGAGTGGAGAATTCGAAGTGGAAGAACTTTCCAAGAAAATGAAGACTAAGGGCGGAGTGGCTGAGAAGAAGAAAACTAGTAAACAGAGGCGAGCTCTGGATAGAGCCCAGAAGAGGAAGAAAATAGGCAGTAACTTCTATGAAGTAGCTAATGTTAAGAACAGGAATAGAAATAAGAAGAAGACGGTGGTTGCACGTTAAGAATTTTTGGGTGTAAATGACAGTGTAGGCATATTTACAATTTTTATGTACTATAAATTGTTACCAGATACAAGATATCAACTATAGTTATTGATTGACAGACGCATATATTCAAAATGTCGGGTAAAAGTCTTGTTTTTAAACTCACCGACAGGGTTGCCACATTTCAACTTTTCAATAGAAACCTGCTTTTTAGCCTTGGTAATATAAATCTATATGTATAGATTCTTCCTGTTGAATTCTGTTTACAAATTTGTGAGCAAACTACATATGATTTCGTAATAATTCAGAAAAGAAGTGAAATAAATCACTCAAGACATGGACTCTCAACATTTTATTCAAAAATACAAGCAATAACAATTTTTAAAATCAGTCTATAACCTAAGATATAACAAATCTTGTATCAAAATGTAACCTTCTTTCATGAATATAATGAGTGTTAGAATAAAAATCACAGTTACAATGAACATTATTATGAATAATTATTCAACAACGCACGCTTTTTCAATACTTATTCTACAAATGATTAAAACATCATCAAACAAAATTAGGAACCCCTCAAACATGCAAATGCAAAAATTAACATTAGTAATTTTAATCATAATAAGCTCTCAAATAGGGTATGTCTTGAAAAATTGATACTTTGGTAAAATTTTAACAAAAAATGTGTTGATATTCTTCAGTGTATGCAGGGTGGGCCACCAGTAACGCCTCGGTCTCTATATAGAAGGCTAACCACATCTTCTTGGAATTCTTCCTCTAGGAAGTTGCATGTCAACATAGGCTACCATTTGAAATTATTTTGAAACATACAGGATGTCCCCAAAAATCACAAAAACACTGAAGTTGAACTTTTTTCAATCGAACACCCTATATATTATTTCATTTTGAGATTCTCCCTGATGAGCTGATTTCAACGACCCATCATACTTGGGGTCTAGCAGTTATAATTACTGAGATATAGGGTGTGAGAAATCGAGATTTTCCAAGTTCAAGAATTTTTTGTGTCTATACCATTCATAATTGGTCAAAACGGCTCACATGTCCCTATCTCAACTTTTGATCAACTATCTACTGACATTTAATTGAAACAAATACAGGGAGGTGCAGAATTCAGAATCTTGATCACCCGGTATATGTCCCAATTAAATATCAGTAGATAGTTAATCAAAAGTTGAGATAGGGACATGTAAGCCGTTTTGGCCAATTATGAATAGTTTCGACACAAAAAATTCTTGAACTTGGAAAATCTCGATTTTTCACACCCTATATTTCAGTAATTATAACTGCTAGACCCCAAGTATGATGGGTCGTTGAAATCAGCTCATCAGGGAGAATCTCAAAATGAAATAATATATAGGGTGTTCGATAGAAAAAAGTTTAACTTCAGTGTTTTATGGTTTTTGGGGACACCCTGTATGTTTCGAAATAATTTTAAATGGTAGCCTATGTTGACATGCAACTTCCTAGAAAGGAAGAATTCCAAGGAGATAAGTGGTTAGCCTTATTCTAGAGACCGAGGCGTTACTGGTGGCCCACCCTGTATATAACAGATCTTCAACAATTAAGTGCCATCATGACTATTTTCTATTTCCACATGTGTTTAAATATGAATGTGTTTTTGATTGCATTGTAATCAGTTTCGTTGGCTCGCTCATCAATCATTGTTCAAAATTTTATTTTTAAAATTGTGATACAGGATAACCCTTCTCCAGCTTCCCATGAATCCCAAATTTGTCAACAAATCGATAAGATGGGTTATAGTCTACAAAATTGAACATTTTGATTTGTTTCTATAGTTGGTATTGACTCATCAGATGCACACACATGCACAATTTATGAAAAATATATTAATTTATTAGTTAGGGGTTGAGCAAACTTTCAGATGCATCAAAATAATCAAAGATATTAATTTCCTAGTGTTCATAAGTATCCCACATGGAATATTTCAGGTTCTCAAAATGTATTCCCAGCAAGCACAAAAACATCTCAGAGATGTTAAAAGTACGAGATTTCGAGACATTGAACCTCCACTGCGAACTTCGATGTTCTGTTCACACATGAATAGAACTATTATAGAACAGCCAATGTCCGCCGCATCAGGCGGCAATTATCGAGATGTCCTTGATATGTCACAAAACTACCTTCTCCCTAGTTCTTTTTAAAGCCTTTTCATGGACACAACAGAACATTAACAACGCGTCTTGCGCACATTAAATCGCTGTAAAAAAACCATTTTCGAGGTACTTTTCTGAAGCCTTTTGTCAAAATGAACTTTTGCATTAGGATTCCATTTCCCTTGAATGAAAAAATGCATTAAAAATAGATTGAACATAAAAATAATTTCTTGATATGAAATTACCTTCTTAATCGGTTTATGAGTAGTGCTTACTACACACAGATGTTTCCCAATTTTTGAAATTTTCTCCACAATGCATAATTTTGCAACTGCGGAGAAGCTGTGTATTGATGAATTCGTACTTTTATATATTGATTACACTGAGGCACCGAACAACACATCTTGCATCTGATGGTCATTATTACAAACTAAATAAGTCTTCTAACACAATAAACTTCACCAAATTCCTTTCTGTTCGTTAGCAGCGTGATGTAAGCGTGACACGCTGCAAACGCGAATGCCATCAATTGCAAACAAGAAGAACAAAATCGAAAACAAATCAGAATTCATCGTATTGTGACGTAAGCATGAGACGTAGTGGTAGGGCAAACAAAGCAAGGGCACAAAAGAACAAAAACAATACTTTCAATATCCTTCTAAGACCTCTTTGGGAAGTGCATATTACGCCTCAAAAAAACATCCTCATGCCTACATTTCTAAAACATCCCAAAACATCTCAGGGATACCTCTCAGTAGGCAAACAAAGAAATGCCACAGAAGAACAAAAACAATACTTCAATATCCTTCAAAGACCTCTTTGGTCAGTGCATATTACGTCTCAAAATAACATCTTCATTCCAACATTTTCAAAACATCCCAGGGATGTGTGCTCGCTGGGGATGCACACATCACATGCATGCACAATTATGAAAAATATATTAATTTATTAGTTAGGGGTTGAGCAAACTTTCAGATGCATCAAAATAATCAAAGATATTAATTTCATTGTTCATAAAAATCCCACATGGAATATTTCAGGTTCTCATAATGTATAAGTTTCATTCTTCTGGTTTCGCTGATTTTGAACAGATTTTCTTGTCATTTTTATCGAAATCTGAAGAACTGTTCGTTCACAATGAAAAAAAAAATCAGATGATCCCAAAAAACACTGATTTGTGATAAAATGTTTTCTATTTTATCCGAAGATGATGTCATCTTGGATAACAGAATATGTTCGAAAATTACACTCTTATATATTATTTATCATACTTATCTGGTGCAATAATGAAAATTTATAAAAATATTCATCAGTTTATTTTCTTCCTGAATTGCACTCGTCCAGTATCGTGCATCAAAATAATCACATAGGTAATTTTACAAGCATACTTATACTAACTTACTTATTATAGTTCATCCACTCATTCAACAATATCGAAGTTATTCTGTAATTATCCCCGAAAATTGTCAATTCGATCGGTCAATATACATGAAAGGAACTATAAAAGATCCGGAATCCATCTAGAATCAAGTAACTGAAAATTATATCAGAAACAACCACGGAATCCGAACTAGACCTTATACTTGGCGTTCGCCAACGTCGTCAGAGCCTCAGCGGCATCCAGCTCTTCCCTTCCATGGACTACCAACAAACCGTCTGAAGTTTCTCCAGAAGGAGATTTCTTCATTTTCTTCTTCGAAGACTTCTGGAACGTCCAGTCCAGATAACTGCTTTCGCTCGGTTTGAAGTTGGCGGCGCTTTCTAACCATTTGGAGATCATCGAAGGCTTGCTCTCTTCCAGGTTGTCCAGGCCGCCGCATCCGGATTTTCGGCAATCCCTTCAAACAAAAGAAGAAAAGTTCACACTTGTGTCACTGATAATTTCAATTTCCAAGAGGAACTTGATAGTTCACCACGGCCTCAATCTACCCCTATCTCACCCAAGCATTATTCTTAACTAGAAAACCATATTCTGTGACTTTTTTGACGATTTGACAAATTCGTGACGTTTCTGTGACGATGCTGTGGCGTTGTGACAATGACAATGACGATTATGTGGCGTTTTTAACGCTTTGACAAATGCGTGACGTTTCTGTGACGTTTTCCTAACTTTCTGTCTGTTACGTTTCTGTCAAAACGCCACAAAAATGTCTCAGACTTGTCACAGAAACGTCAACAATTCATCAATGCGTCAACAATACAATAAAAAAGTTACAAAATCGTCACAGAAACGTCATGCAATTGTCAAAACGTCGAAAAGGTCACAAAAACGTCACAGAATCGCCACAATAATGCATGGGTGAGATGGGGGGGGGGGGGGGGGGGCGATTGTCCTGAGCATCAAGAGAAGCCTAGAAAAAGATTCGGGGAGGATAGCACTTATTGCAAATCCTGTGGGAAAAAAACAGAAATGACATATATCTTTATATCTTCGAACTATATATATATATATGTTTTAAAAGATAGATTATCTTTTACGATGAATCAGAAACATATAACCATATATAGTTCAGTAGCACAAACTAGATTTTAGACAAGGAAAGATTTATCGGACGGCCACGTTGGTAGCATTGAAGAGAAAGATAGACGATATGAGAACTCTCCTATATTTCTCGCGTTCATGGTAGGAAAGAGCTCAATTCTCGTATAAAAACGATATATCACAAATAAATGATTTCACTGCGTGTGCCAACCAGCGCACAGTTTAACAAGTGGGTACGTAGTTTTTAAAAGTTATCAGATTAGTATAGATGTAGTTTTCATAAGGTATTAGTTTATTTAGAGGTCAGATATAATTTATGCGACGCTATAAAAGCAGATTATATTTTATCATTGCTCATGTAAGATGGAAGTAGAGGCCATGGCACCATATCATGAGTATATTATTATATTGAAACTATATCATTGGGCACCAAGGATGTGTATACGACGCTGTGAAAGTTCGGAGAACTGGAGATTTTTCCCACAAACTACGTACTTAGCCCACTTGACTGTCTTGGTTTTTCCACACAGTCGAGTGAGCTAGGTACGTAGTTTATGAGAAAAAAATCAAGACACTCGAGTGTGCTTTTTTTACTTTCTTCTGTTTTTTTGTTTTGTTTTGTATTGGCAAGTGATTATTCAGGAACTTGTAAATTTTTAGTTTTTTCATCGTATCTCCCGAACTATTGAATTCAGTGAAAAATGTTACATGGATTTTTTGTAGATTCTATCAAAAAGAATAATTTTGGTTCTATAACATTTTCAGATATTTTCAGTTGTTTTCGAGATCTGAGAATAACATTTTCAACACTTTTGTTCCATCTTTCAATCAACAAAATGAAAAAATATTTCATGGTTCAGTGGAAGTCGATGAGCTTCATCTATCGATAATCTTTGTTTTTCAATATATCTTCAAAGTACCCTATGGGTCGTTAAAATTATTTTTCATATTTTTCACTTTATTTCCTCTATTATTGGGTTTACAGAAAGAATTATGGGAAATAATTTGTAGGAAATGTTCCAGTGGATAACTTTGCACTTCTGATAATTTTCGATTTTTTCATTTGTTTTCGATATATATTGAATTGAAAGGATTTCAAATTTTGATGTTCTGATTTTCATTTGTTTTTCCATTTTCCGATGGATGCACGAAAAAATGGTTAAATAATAATTTGTTGCGTCATCAAAGAGGCATACGGTGCATTTTTCAAATTTGGATTTAGTCTATTTTGGTTCAGGAGATATGTCGTTTTGAAGTGAACCGTGTTTTTCGGAAAATCTCCTTGAAAAACCCACTTGGAATTTCCCGACCCTGCTCAATTTAAATAGGCTTCGTCTCTCCCTGAAAGAGGTTTTTTCACAAAAAATTAAATCGATCAAACCACTTTTGCGATTTGTAGAGTGGTCGCAAGAAACTTTTGGTGAAAAATCGAAAAAACCCGGAAAAACCACCTTAGAGTTTTCCGATTTCCTTCATATTTTAATGACATAATATTGTTTTGAGTACAATAAGATGGCAAAATTTCAAGTCGATATGTCAAAGGGTTCCGGAGATATATCGATTTATGATTAACACAGAGTACAGACAGACAGACAGACAGACCACACACACACAAAAACCAAAGTTGCTCAAAATTCGATGGGGATCATTTTCTCCAAAGTAACTATACCTCTATCTCGCTTAGTTTCCGAGATAGCATTTTTGGCAAGGCCGTATAGTATACTCCACTATGTATAGCGTCGTATAACAAGTCATTGGATTGGCTAATATCCTTTCACTATCAATGCTGTTGAAGGGCTGAATGGTAGGTACATATCGCCATCTTGCGGAAAATTTTAGTAATATCACATTAGACATGTAAGTTATTTTACAATAAAAGTATATTGTCAGTTGACAGTTGTTCAGTTGAATTGTATTTTTTTCAGTATGAAATATATGCTGTTGACTTCAGCGAAAAATCAGAATAACCGTTTAACGCTCGATTAAAATACGTATATGGTATGGCTTCGCGTTAACTCTGGTTCCAGTTACCACGCTTACCTTAAGTACTTATCCATTATGTGGTTTTTGTATTTATTAGAGCATTGGGCGAACGGATTGTTGTCCACCTCACTCTCAGTAGTCGAACTGACGAAATAGCATTGGTTCTGGGTCTCGTTAGAACCGAAGTTATTGTTGTTGTTGTTCTGGAAGGGTTCGTGGTGGTATTCGCCAGTGCGCTCTTGGAACTTTAAAGTTGCTGAGGCGCGTTCGTAAACTTCCTCTTCGTAATAATTGTAGTTGGTTTCGGTTTCCTCCCAGATGCTGTCTTCTGAGCAGATGCTGAAGTGTTCGACATTACCCTGCACCTGTTTGTTGTAGGTCTTTATCAGGTCGCCCCATGTTTTCTGGTAGGGCTGTTTGCCGGCGTTCTTCAGTTTTCTTCGCCAGTTCGCGAACCAATTGCAGACCTGCGAATGATTTGGAACTAAAAACTTATTATTTAGGCGCGTTCAGCACTTCTTTTTGTGAGTGAAAACATATTGCGGATTTCGCTTTCCATGAGATGAGCTATACATATATACTCTCTGTTTGTATAATTATGATCCGCTTGTATTCAAGATTGGCATCTGGGAGTTTTCGGGGTTGGAGATTATGATTCCTTCGTGAAAATTAGGGAATTCAAGATGGCGGATCCGATATATATGGTGGACGAGTTTTATGATTTTAATCCGATACTATTCAAAATTGGTATGTGGGGGTTTTCGAGGTCGGAGATTATAATTCTTCCGTCAAAATTGAAAAATTCAAGATGGCGGAACCAATATGGCGGACTATTTTTTAATTATGATCCGCGACGATTCAAAATTGGTGAATAGGGGTTTTCGGGGTCGGAAATTATGATTCTTTCGGCAACATTGGAAAACTCAATATAGCAGGACCAATATATGGCGGACGAATTGTGTAATTCAACTCTATTCAAAATCGGGGTCGGAGATTATGATTCTTCATTCAAAATTGGAAAATTCAAGGTGGGAGAACCAATCTGGCGGACGAGTTTTGTAATTATGATCCGACTCTATTTAAAATTGGTATGTGGTCGTTTTCGGGGTCAGAGGTTATGTATTTTTCGTCAAACTTGGAAAATTCAAGATGGCGAAACCAATATAATATGGCGGACGAGTTTTGTAATAATTATAATCCGCCTCTATTCAAAATTGATATGTGGCCGTTTTCGGGGTCGGAAGTTATAATTTTCTTTGTCAAACTTGTGAAATTCAAGATGGCGGAACCAATAATATATATGGCGGACGAGTTTTGTAATTATGATCCCACTCTATTCAAAACTTGGTATGTGGGGGTTTTCGCGATCGGAAATTATGATTATTTGGTCAAAATTGGAACATTCAAGATGGCGGAACCAATATGGCGGACGAGTTTTGTAATTATGATCCCACTCTATTCAAAATTGGTATGTGGGAATTTACGGGGTCTAAAATTACGATTATTTCGTCAAAATTGAAAAATTCAAGATGGCGGAACCAATATGGCGGACGAGCTTCGTAGGTAATTATGATCCGATTCTATTCAAAATTTGTATCTGAGGGTTTTCGGGATCGGAGATTATGATTCCATCATCAAAATTGGGAGATTCAAGTGAACTCAAGAGAAAGTATAAAAATAATAATCTATATATATGTATAATAGCTCAACGATACAATTGACAAGTTACCTTCTCAGTTTTCACTTCGATCGACAGTCCCTTAAGACTGTCCCGAACTTCTTTTGATTACAGAGGTCTTTAACACTTGTTATTTCAGAAACCAATAAAGGTATTAAGTTAATTTCAATGAACCATTTCAAATGGAAGTAGGAACATCCGGGAACATCCAATAATTTGAACAATCGATTACAATTTACTGCGAATCTTTGTTAGACTAAATATAAATGGAATTAGTATAGCATTTCTAAAGCGTAAAAGTACAATTACGAAAAAAAAAATCAACGGTTCGACTGTATAGATTTATAGATGAGTATTTACCTGAATATAGGTTAGGCCAGTTTGAACAGCTAGTATTTTCTTCTCATCTCTATTCGGATAAGGGTTCTCCCTCCTTCTCACCAGCCAGTCTTTCAAAAACCTCTTGATTTCGGGAGTGAATAACCTCTTCGGTGGTCTTCGGTCTTCTCCATAGGTCCTCCTACTGAAAAATAAAATCTTTGAAGTTTTATAAATTACTTTTGGAAATGATTTGAGATTCAATGTTCATCATTCGGTTAGTCTTAATACTCGAGGGTAGGAATATATATCCTTTATTTTTTAGAATAACACAAAAATATTGTTTTTTCTGTGACGGGAAAAAAGTTTGGCATTTCATCTCTGTTGGCAGGTTATAAAATGTCACTTTTCATAAATTACTTTTTTCCCGTGGGAAAAAAGTGAGAACTTTATTTTTCCCGAATATATTTCACATATATATACACTGTTGATGGCTTTTGTTGTGCTAGAGTTCCGAAAAATGAGTCAATAATACCGTCTCCGAGAAAGAACAGCAAGTCCTTTTATCTTCCATTCGACTTCGTGGTTACGTATATTACTGAACAACCACTAAATTCGCAATTTTTTGAAATCAAATCAGAGATTTAGACTGACAGAAGTGACATCATGCAGATATTTGATGACATCAAAAGAATGATAAAGATGCCTACACCGCAGTTGTCTCTACTGTTAAAAACTTAAAATTTTACGTCGATAATTTTCAGATTTCAAAATAATGAAATATCTTCTCAATATTTCTTCTGTCACAGAAAAAAATAGTGTATTATATATAGGTACACGGGAAAAATATTAGATTTCAGCTCATGGTTTTTTGTCTCCCTCCGCTACGCGTCGGGAGACAACACAACCTGGAGCTAAAATCTACTACCTTTTTCCCTTGTATAGTAAATAACTATTTTTCTGTGAAGGGAAAAAGTTAGAAATTTCATCTCTGTTGACAGGTTATAGAATGTCACTTTAAATAAATTACTTTTTTCGCACGGGAAAAAGTTAGTACTTTCTTCCCACGAGAAAAAAGTGAGTCTTTTTTTTCGGATATATAGCTCATAAACAGAGAACTGCACAAAAAACGGCCAGGATTGTAACTTTTGAATTATTCTAGATAAGGTTTTGAAAATTGGTGGGCAGCAAATATATCGAATTGCTCATTAATTGATGAACCAATGTGTCTTCTATCACTACCAGTTTCACCGCAAACGACCCCAACTTTTAATTTTTAAATGGGACACCCTGTATTGTATTCCATAATCGGTTATTAGGGATTATAATCATGACGAATTCAACGATACCGGGTTTGATAGGATTAATTCAAACGATTACAAAGATATTTGCGTTCCAAGTTTCCAGATGATCAATGCGTGCGACTTCGCAATATCAAAACTTCTTTCTCTGTCACACTCGTTGAGCATATGGAAACTCAGATCGCGAATATCTGCGTAATCGTTTGATATAACCCTATCAAACCCGGTATCGTTGAATTCGTCATGATAATCCCTAAGCGATTATGAAATACAATACAGGGTGTCCCATTTAGAAATCAAAAGTTGGGGTCGTTTCCAGTAAAACTGGAAGTGATGGAACAAAAATTGTTTCGTCAATAATTAATGGGCAATTATTTGGTATACTAGCTGCTCACCAATTTTCAAAACCATATCTCGAATAATTCAAAAGTTACAATCCTGGTCGTTTTTTGTGCACTTCTTTGTATACACACTGTTGATGGCTTTTGTTGTGCTATAGAGCCGAAAAAAAGCCAATAACACCGTCTCCGAGAAAGTCCTTATATCTTCCATTCGACTTCGCGGTTATGTAAATTACTAAAAAACCACTCTGCCAGATATTTTATTACTTCAAAAGAATGCAAAAAGATGCCTCCAACGCAGGTGTCATTCCTGTTGAAAACTTGAAATTTCACGTCGATAATTTAATGATTTTGGTATAATGTCACAGAAAAAAATAGTGCATTATACATGGGAAAAATATTACACACAACCTCGAGCAAAAATCTACTACTTTTTTCCTTGTATATATATATTTATTTGTTATTTTATGTGACAAAAATGTTTGTGGACACAGTATCTGTCCGATTTACCTCAATTCATCGTGAATATTCAACAATGTAAGGAAGGAATGCTCGGAGTCATCTCCACAAATTTGAATGGTGTTGTTACACAATCATAAGGGACATGTTTCAATCTTATAAAAGACCATTTTCAGCCTAATTGAAGGTTCTACAATACAAAAAGATTGAAAGAACTACATAATTTGTTCTTGACTTACTTGCAGTCGAAAAAATGTGATGCTACTATAGTTGTGGAATTGTTTTGTCAATGCCCATAGTCGAAAAATCGAGTTTATAAATGGAAAACTGGCCCCGTGCCTTGAGAACCCGTTTTTCATTTATATAAACTCGATTTTTCGACCATGCATGGGCATTGACAACAATTCCACAACAGTAGCATCACATTTTTTCAACTCCAAGTAAGTCAAGAAGAAATTATGTACCTAATTCCTTATTCACATCAATCTTTTTGTTTTGTAGAGCTTTCCTGTACATCCATCACAGGATTGAGCAAGCAACTATTTGGGAATATATTCAGATGAATGTCAAATATATTGATTATGTGATGGATTATAGAACCTTAAACTTATTCAAAACACAACCATGCGACTTCGTAACTCAACGTTGACTCAACGGCAATGCCATCATAATTGAAAATAAGAATCAAAAATGTTCAGTTTTTCTTCGAACATTCTTTGTTCCCATGAGAAAAAAATCCGAAGCATTGAGTGGTCCAATAATAATTTAAAAGTGTCCATTTGGCCCTCCCTGCAATGGAATTACATTTTCAAAAATATAAATAAGTATAGAGTTAAAAAATCATAAATTAAGCGATAGGTATAGGTAGGTTATAATCTTTTGTTTCTATATAAATAGTGCTTTCATACAACTAAACAAAATGTCTGTAAATAGTTATAGAATGAGGAAACATGCAACTATACATATATCATTAGGCATATGTAATTACGTAAAAAAAACTTGTAGCAGCAGTTAAACCAATACAAGAACACACAAATTAGTAGATAATTATTTGTTCACATAAGATTTAGTGCAAAACTTGAACCAATTAGGTAGGTACAAGAAAACGAAAACCATGCATGTTTTTCAACTTTGTTTAACCTGCTGAATCGTTTATTCCTGATAGGCCTTCGCGTCCTGTCTCGCATATTCTCCCCAAACTTTGTCTCCATTTTCTGCTAATTAGAGAGACAGAATTGTCACTTATACCATTGAAAAAGTGCGTGTAAAAATAGAAATCATGTTGGATAACAGTCAAAAACAAGATGGTTGTTCTCATGTTAGCTAAACTTGTAAGGTAATTTTTCAGAAATCTAAAAAACGGCTTTGCTGTTTTTGTACATACATGAAATAAAAGGAATGTCAACTATGGAAAATTATAAAGGAAAACAGGAAAGTTGATTCTAGGGGGATTCAGTTAAAAACAGAACATATTGTCTGACTCATGAAAACATGATTAACTATGTGATTTTATTATCATCAGATGTTTTCATTGTTTCAATGATAAATGTTCGTCTAAAGGAACTTAAAATATTTTTAATATACCTCACCTAGACTTTTCAACTCTGTTGGTCAACTTGGTCACTTTATGTCTACGATGTGTGAAATGCAATCACCAAAAATGATTGTGAAAAACCGAACTTACACAATCTGGGGACATCTGAATACTGTTTTATTTTCAGATCTTTCAAGTCTCCCGCGGAGTCGGTTTTTATCTTTCGTGGGTAGGTTCAGTCAGTCACTATTTTATTTCAGTAGATAAACTGATGGCCAGGCGCATCTTACAATGCATTTGAAATTCGGATACCAAAGTAACCCAGATAGCACAATGTCATTCATAGAACGTTCATAGGATATTCTTCGAGATTAATCTAATATTCTCAGAATATCCTCAAAATATAATACAAATATTCTAGGGATATTTTATGAACTGGACTGTTTAAAATATTCTGAGAATATTCCTACTACATATATTGAAGGAGAAGGAAGGAAATTAAAGAAAGCTTGGTCCGGTGGAGGTGCGAACCTATGATCTTCCCAGCGAGCACAATAAACATCCCTGGGATGTTTTGAAAATGTTGGCATGAAGATGTTATTTTGAGACGTAATATGCACTGACCAAAGAGGTCTTTGTTTTTGTTTTTGTTCTTCTGTGGCATTTCTTTGTTTGCCTACTGATGGGAGGTATCCCTGGGATATTTTGGGATGTTTTAGAAATGTAGGCATGAGGATGTTTTTTTGAGGCGTAATATGCACTTCCCAAAGAGGTCTTAGAAGGATATTGAAAGTATTGTTTTTGTTCTTTTGTGCCCTTTCTTTGTTTGCCCCACCACAACGTCTCATGCTTACGTCACAATACGATGCATTCTGATTTGTTTTCGATTTTGTTCTTCTTGTTCGCAATTGGCATTCGCGTTTGCAGCGTGTCACGCTTACATCACGCTGCTAACGAACAGAAAGAAATTTGGTGAAGTTTATTGTGTTAGAAGACTTATTTAGTTTGTAATAATGACTATCAGATGCAAGATGTGTTGTTCGGTGTCTCAGTGTAATCAATATATTATAAAAGTACGAATTCATCAATACACATCAGCTTCTCCGCAGTTGCAAAATTATGCATTGTGGAGAACATTTCAAAAATTGGGAAACCTATTTCCAATTATATGTCTGTGTGTGTAGTAAGCACTACTCCAGAAACCGATTAAGAAGGTAATTTCATATCAAGAAAATATTTTTATGTTCAATCTATTTTTAATGCATTTTTTCATTCAAGGGAAATGGAATCCTAATGTAAAAGTTCATTTTGACAAAAGGCTTCAGAAAAGTACCTCGAAAATGGTTTTTTTACAGAGATTTAATGTGCGCAAGACGCGTTGAAAATGTTTTGTTGTGTCCATGAAAAGGCTTTAAAAAGAACTAGGGAGAAGGTAGTTTTGTGACATATCATGGACATATCGATAATTGCCGCCTGCGGCGGACATTGGCTGTTCTATAATAGTTCTATTCATGTGTGAACAGAACATCGCAGTGGAGGTTCAATGTCTCGAAATCTCGTACTTTTAACATCTCTGAGATGTTTTTGTACTCGCTGGGTAGGGTAAATATTATAAATATTGATAGATACAAGAATAGAAACATCATTTTATTTTGATACGATTCTGATTATTCTCAGTATATTCAAAAATAATATTCTGGGAATATGTCAAATTGAATGTTCATAGAATATCCGCTGCATGATGAGAATATTCTATGATCATTCTGAGAACATTCTATAAGAATATTCTAAAATAAGTATATTCGAACGTTGTCAGAAAATTCATATAATATTCTGTGCTGTCTGGAAATAGGTACTGATTTAATTACAGTTTCAATGAATAATATCCTTGTCCCTTCGAACCAATTAGTCGAACGTCTAAGAGATTTAATAATTTTCTCGAAATATAAGTATTTCATATATGGTTTTTGAGGTTTCATTTTTGATACTTTCATCATTCATGTGGCAATTAAATCAACATCAACAATAGGCTATGATGACAAAAGAGACAATATATATATAAAATGTACCTATTTGAAAATTGAAAAATTTGTGCTTTTTTCGAAGAGACTTAGGCAAGCGACATTTTTTCGTAATTCATTTGTTCAGGACTCAATTCTTTGGATCCAAATTCTTCCTTGATGAACCAAGATTATATATACATAAGCTTGTCAGGAGTAACCATACCTTTGAAGGCATCCATTTCGATGCTTTGTATTACTATCAGCAATAATAACCTTTCTTGGGGAAATCACGTGAGATCAATTGCTCAAAGTGCATCCCAAAAACTTGGTTTCCTGTTTCGGGCCAGGAGCTATTTCACTTCCAGTCAACTGCTTATATAATCTATATAAGGCACAGATCCGACCTGTCCTGGAATACTGCTCCCATATTTGGAGTGCAGCACCCAAACATACCCTAAAACTGTTGGACTCACTTCTCTAGAACAACGTAAAAAGTTGTCGATCTGACGATCTGGCTCTATTTTATAGATATTTTCATGGACGATGCTCTTCTGAAATATCAACAAAATTGTTCCTCCCTTGGCAGTCCCCGCGAGATGAACCCGTCGAGTTGAGGCCTAGCACCCCTTCGTGGTCACTTTGGAGACCTACAGAACATCTTTTTCCAAAGATTCGTTCACGACCAGCGAGGCTCTGGAACACATTGCCAAGGGAGGTGTTCCCTGAAGCATAAAACCTCCAGAAATTTAAGAATAACACCAATTCCTACCTCATTTCCCTTGGTTCTCACGATGTTGTCTGAACATTACAGGATATTCCATTTCGTGGGAACCAGCGTACATATACACTAGACTGTATGTACGCTGTGGGAACCAAGACATAAAAAAAATATTATATTAATTCTTCTGAATTCAAACCTTCAATTGCTCGGAATCAGATACCTCTATGATATCAAACTTTTTCCTTTTCAAATTCGGAATTCTTTGAACTCAAAAAATGTTCTTTGAATTCCAACAAATCCTCTTTTAATTTCAACAAATTCTCTACATTCACCAAGTTCCAAACTGTTTTCCAGTAATTTTTCCATTTTTTTTCCTTCAAGTCAGAAGATTATTTACAGGCAGTCATTTATTTCTTTTGATTTTCACACTTCGTTATGTATAAATAAGAGGGAAAATGGTCAACAGAAGTCTTCATTATAGTTCCTGCTATTCATGTCTTCTTTACATTTCAGAAAGTATTACACTTCTTATAGACGTATCTGAGCCGTTCGAATACATATATTGTCAAGAATGGATAAAAACTATAATTTTATTGAGAATATTTGAAATTCTCATTTCATTCAAGAACAGTACAATAACCTAGTCTAGATCATATTCTTAGAATTATTTAGCTTACAGGATATCAGTAGAGAATTACGATATTCAAAGGAAATTATAGTTCGGATTTCAATTTTATTATTATTCAAGTAAAGTCGCTGAGGTCAGAAACTGCTGGTTTTGGATTTTTCCTAATCGGGGTGAATACACTAGGTTTTATGCTGAATCAATTACCACTACCAAAACCAAGATGAAAAAGTATTAGAGAAAAAACCGGCAGTTGTGGTTCGGACAGTGGACCGTAAAGTCTTTTCAAATCTTCTAATAGAAGTAAATCTCAAACTTATTTGCATCTTGTCTAAACTTTGTGAGTGGCAGTTCCAATCCTCTAATGAAAAGCGAGCCCTTCTGTAAGTACCTTTTCTGAGTATTACTAGTTTTAGTTTTCCTGTTTTGTTTCGATTTGAGTTGGATGTATCTTGCTGGATAATTATTGGTCAATTTATTTCATGCCCTAATTGTTTTTATTCAAAATGAATAAACTTGTGAAGTGGAGTTAAATTATTTTGTTATCATTCCCAAAAAAACCTCTTGCAAGCGAGTTAGTTCGAGTTGCGATAGTGGGCGTTAGAGCCACTCGTGACAATATACAATACAATAATAATATGTTTAAAACATAAGAAAATTCACGTCTTAATCTCGGTCTTAATAGAATTACATTCCAGGTCAAAATTCACTTACTCGCAACCAAGATGTGAATAAGTAGGCGAGATAATGAGTTATTTTCTCAAGAAATAACACAAACAACGGAGAAATCATCAAAAGTTTTTTGATTGATTCATTTGATTAAATAGTTCGATGACTATAGCGAGTATAGATTAATCCATATTTATAGCCGACTTTTATAGACTCAAACAGATATATATATAGATACTTTTTCTCATTATTTTTTATTAAGATTACAAATATATGAGCCAATAAATATCTAAGAAAATACGTACGTCTCTTTTGGATATTTACGAAAAAACGTATCTTTTGAAGAGGCCCCCGAGAACTACATACTCAGTCTCACATCTTTATATGCTATCGTGAATATTTTCCAAGTCAGGTGCTTGTAAAATTCAATTCACCTTATGTTGAAGGCAGAAGGAAGGAATTATTGGAATTGAGTGCCTATACTAGGAAAATTTCCATGATAGTAGAAGCCGATACTGATAGGAGAAAGCAAGATTTAACGTTTTTGTATTTCAACATTACGTCGCATCCATCAAGGCACTCACGTCAAACTTTCCAGGGTATCCATGAGAGCAAAGAAAATAAAAACGTTGCCCTAAGGCCAGCATCAATCTCCGCCCATGGCTAAAAAAGAATGCGCGCGAACTGTAAACTTCGCGCATGGCAAAAAAGAACCGCGCCAATTACCTACATACATAATATAAGTATAAAGACGTACTTCCGTTCGGTGAAACGTGATAGCAATGTGAATGTGCCAGTGGACGAGACTTCGCTGAATCTCGCGTGAATCTCGCTCCCCACGTGCGAATACAGCATGACGCAATAACACAAAAAATGTGCTCTGTCCACCCCTAAACCATTCAAAAATCACCAACCCCTGAAATAAATTAACATGGGGTCGAAGACCGACATCAGGGGAGACAAAAAGGAAAACGGCCATGCGAAGCAGGGAGAAAACTCGGTGCGGCTGCAACGGAAAATCACCCTGTCTAATGGGGTGGCCATCATCGTGGGGACAATCATCGGCAGCGGCATCTTCGTGTCTCCCACGGGGGTGTATTCGGGCACCAAGTCCGTGGGGTTGTCGATCGTCATTTGGTGTCTGTCGGGGTTGTTTTCCACTTTGGGAGCGCTCTGCTATGCCGGTAAGTTTTGCCGTCAAAAATGTGTTTGTTATACAGAGTGATTCAATTTTCTTTACTATATATCTTTATTTTTTTCGAATAAGAATAATGGATCACCCTGTATAGTGGCTCTATTGCGCATGTAGGCAATAAATGTAGGTATGCATGATGTTTATATGTCAATTTTGTTTTCCATCGCACATATACGGAAATGCATGGTTTTCAACATACAGATATTGACTGATGATTGTTTTTTTTTCCAAATGGGTCACCCTGTATACTATTGCATTTTTAGGTTCTCCCTAAAGAGCTGATTTCATCAATGTATCACACTTGGGGTCTAGCGGGAATGATTACAGAGATATAGGGTGTTCAAAAACAAGATTTTTCAATTTTAGGATTTTTTTTGTGGAAACTATTCAATATTGGTCAAAACGGCTCACATTTCCTTATGAACTTTTGATTTACTATCCAATGACATTCAATCGGAACAAAGAGGGTGGTTCAACATTCAGAATACTGATCAGCTATTATTAATTGTATCTGTTCCAAATAAACATCAGTAGATACCTAGCTAATCAAAAGTTGAGACAGGGGCATGTGAGCCGTTTTGACCATTAATGAATAGTTTCGACACAAAAAATCCTACATTTGAAGAATCTCGATTGTCAACACCCTATATCTCTGTAATAATTCCCACTAGACACCAAGTGTGATGCATTGATGAAATCAACTCTTCAGGGAAAACTCAAAAATGTAATAATATACAAGGTGTTCCATTGAAAAAAAACAATCATCAACCGATATCTTGGAATTCGAACACCCTATAGATATGAAAACAACTTTAGGTGATTGTTATTATGAAACCCTATTACTGTTGTACTTGAATTTTCATTTTATATATCTGACGGTTTGGCTAATATCGGAGGAGAACACACTAGTGACTCATTCTGTATACGAATAATATTCTCCCATAAATCTTGAACCTCCTTGAAACATTATCAAGAACCGCCTCAAGTTGTTACTATGATGTCCTGAGGTTGTCTCAAAAGATTTTATAGGGATGTTCTGAGACGTTATTTGTATGTAGAGAATGGTAACAGGAGGACGTCTTAAGAATGTCCTCTGGCTCGCTCTCGACGTCCTGAGGACATTATTGTGAACGCCTCAGAAGGGCCTCAAAAGGAATTTGTGCTATCTGGGAGTGTGTTAAACTTTAGAAAAAAAGTCGGTTTTTTATGAATATCTCAAATGTCCTTCCACCGATTTTCTTGAAATTTGGCAGTGCTAGTTTTTGTCATGAGGGGCTGATATACCCATAATACAATTGGAATTATGGAATCCAGTGGCGTCCTAGGGACAACCTACCGAATATTATTGTCAATAAAATGTGCGCCACTGATTTTTTTGAATTCTGAATCTTCAAAACCGATTGACCAACTGAAAATACAACATTTTGATCTCCTGAATTGTTTCGATATTTTGCGTATTTTCCATGGAAAAAAATAAATACCAACTTATTGCATAAATTTGTGCCAAAAAAATCCTTCAATGACTGGGGTCGAGACTGGGGTGAAAATAAATGCGTGATCCATGTCCATAGACATAGAATAACAATGAAGAGTCATTTTCTTCAAATATTTTATGATACATGTTTAACACACTTTACAGTTTACACTCTGTATATTATTCGGTATATTGAGAACTATGTATTCTTGGTCCAGGAAGGCGTAGTTTGCAATGATACAAAGTGTGTCAAACATGAAATATAACATAGGATAATGAATCTTCATTCTTATTCTATGTTTATGGACATGGATCGCACATTTATTTTCAATCCTGCTCTTGAAGGAATGTTTAGCACAAATGTATACAATAAATTGGTATTTATTTTTTTCCACGGAAACGAAGCAGAATATCAAAACAGTTCAAGAAACCAAAATGCTGTATTTTTAGTGGTTCAATAGGATATGAAGACATAAAATTTCAAAAAACTATTGGCGCACATTTTATTCACAATAATATTGGCAAGTGTGCCCCTGGGACGCCACTGGATTTCACGATTCCAATTCAATTATGGCTCAATCAGCATTTTATGACAAAGAATATCATCGCCAAATTTCAAGAGCAGTGGATGGATATTTGAGATATTCATGAAAAACCGTTTTTTTTAAGTTTAACACACTGTATTTTGAAAACTATGCATTTCCAGACCCACGTATATATGGAATTAAGTTCATGTTTTCTCATGCAGAATCACCCTCTTGATTATTTGCGCATAATTTCCGGACGCACTGTATGACCATCAACTTTGACAAATCTATATAGATACCTACAGAGTGATTCAGTTTTGATAATTTTACGTAGGTATTTTTAATCGTAGGTATACGTATTTCTATGGAGATTTTACTTTTGCTGTCACCCCCTTGGATTATTAAAGTCTACGACCTTGAAAAATATCGCTCTAGCGTCTTATCTTTATTTCGTTAGAATATCGAATGACATGTTTTCATTTGCGTTAGAATACATAAAGTATCAGGTGCGATATTACTCATTGTTTGGCGTAAATAAAATAAGAATAATGTGTTTATTGTTACCATTTCAACTGCTATGAATGATTCTTAATTTCGAAGATTTTCAGAATATTTCAATTTTTCCGTTGAAACTGTCGTTTTGTAGTTTTCAAAATTACCCTGTATGAACATACGCATTTTATGTAGTTTTTCTAGATTGGAAATTTAATATTGTGTGATAAATATCGAGGGTAGATTCCGTTTGGAAAAAAAAAAAGAAAACAATTCTCTCATAATTTATTTTTCTACTAGCGTGCGGAAAAGAGGAATTTGGGTTTTTTCCGTGCGCTATAGTAAAAAAACCTCGAAAAAAAACTATAGTGTACCTACCACGTGCCTAAAGTGAATTTTCACACTTGTTAGGTGAACTACTACTATTTAAAGTGACCCATATTTCTCTTAAAGCAGGGTGTTTGAAAAAATCCAACATTTTCAACATATTATAAAAAAACTCATATCTTATAACCATTTTGTTCGGAAAACGTTGATACCGAGGGTCTCTGGAGAACAGATTATACGGATTTTCCTTATTTTATTGTGAGAAAATTACCCTTTGATCTTTTTTCACAATCCAGTAGCACTGAATAATCATAAAACATTATCTCAATCAGTTATAAAAAAGATGTTAGAGTCCTGTCGTTGAATAAAACATAAGTTCCTCCTTTTCGAGCAACCAGCATGTCCAAATATTTCTTATTCTCCATAACAAAATATCATATGAATGTTGGAGACTTGGCAACATTGTGCTGAATGCTGCGAACTGACAAGACCACGGTCACGAGTCGTGCGCCGTGGTGCTGTCACGTTCACCGATTCAAATACCACAAATCATCAGGGAACATTCTGAGACAATTGAATTTTTATTGCGAATTAGGAGAATTACCAATACTCAATTGAGAATTCATTCATTAGTGAATAAATGATATTTCCGAAGTTCCCGATCGTATTTCAACATATGGCAACTGTGCTATGGTCTACCCCTACTTACAGTATTTATGGCGGTAAATTTATATCCGTTTTGAAAATAACCGTGACATTATTGATAATTTTAGCACCTAAAAATCGACCAAAAAATTAAAAAAAAGTGGAATTGAAAGGTATTTGAGTGATGATTCTATTTGAGAAATAAAAAAATCAGTACACTCGCCTATTTCTAGCCGTTTGGAAATTACCGTGGCATTATTGATAATATTAGCACTTTAAAATCGACCGAAAAAATCTAAAAACATATGGAATTGAAAGATAAGGCTCCAATGTCCCTGAGGAACATTTTATGAATATTTTCGTGTGATATTTTTTTTGCAGAATTGGGCACGGCAGTGACTCGATCTGGCGGCGACTTTGCCTACATATACGTGGCTTTCGGCCCTTTGGGCGCCTTTCTGATGCTGTGGATCTCTCTTCTGATCATCCGGCCGACCACTCAGGCCATTGTGGCCATCACCTTCGCGGAATACGCGGCCAAACCGTTCTTTCCCGAATGCCGACCGCCAGAGAACGCCATCAGGCTGTTGGCTGCTGTGTGTCTATGTGAGTAAACGAGGATTTATAGCTCAAATATAAGTTGATAGAATGGAAGTTTCATTCACCATCAGTGTAAGGAATAACACATCAAGGGAGACTCTAAATCTTTGATTTGGGCCCCACGTTGGGCGCCATAAACACAATAAATTTGGTTTGATGATGAACTTGGACTTCGGATGATGTTAATCGAACATCCTATTCAATAAAATTTCATTTCATTCAATTTTGTCCAAAATATTGATATCCCCACCCCCACCTACGTGTTTCTACAACAATACAACTAGAAACGCATATTATTAAAAATAATGCTGCATATCTTGTTGATGTCCCACATCTCTCTAGGTTTGAGAAGACATTGCAATAATAGCTCAGTTGGTAGATCATAAGAATCTCTCAAGCTTAGTTTCTGACCCCACGTTGGGCGCCAAGAACACAATACATTTGGTCTAAATGATCAACTTTGACTTCAATTAATCCATTTAAACATCCAATTCAATGAACTTTTCTTTGATTGAATGGGAGAATCATGTTCAAAAAATGATATCCCTTCTAGGTGTTCCGACTACAATACACCATAAGCATCTTTTCGTTTCAATAAGTCCTCAATCAGACTGAAACGTGCATCCAAAAATGAGCTCCCTTGGAGACAATATGCTCTGGCTCAAATAGAAGCCTATCGAGCCGTGCGATCGTCTATTGTTCTCGGACGTCTTTCAAATATAAAGAACAAAGAATGCCATTTGAAAGAATAAATTAAAGCAATCCTGATATTGGCGATCAATCAAAATTTTTGCATGTATCAAATACCTACTCATCAGTGCTTTTTTATTTGCTATTTCATTAGGTTGATCAATATCTATTATATTATCATAGTGTCGCTATATATTGATTTAAGAAAAAATGTCTCCTGCGCCGCAATCTTTTGATATGTCATCGAGGGAATTTTTCGCTCTATCGAATGACGTAAAAATATCTATAGGGTTAAATTCAAAGTTCTCGATCTAGGTTCATTTTCGGTGAAATCAGAAGAATTGTTTTTTCACGTTAAATATGGGACCATCAGAGTATTTGAGAAGACATTGCAATTATAGCTGAGTCGGTAGAGCATAAGCATCTCTCAATCTCAGGTTTGACCCCACGTTGGGCGCCATGAACACAATAAATTTGGTCTAAATGATGAACTTTGACTTCAATTAACTCATTCAAACATCCAATTCGATGTTATATGTATGTTTTGTTGTATATATCCCTATTATAAACAATAATGTTTCTTTGGGTGATAAAGACAATCAAAATTTTTATTCATTGAATTTTTGGTGTGACAATCATGTCAAAAAATTATATTCCTTCTGGTTGTTTCGACTACAATACACCATAAGCATCTTAGTAAAAATGATGCTGTATCTTATTGATGTATCAAATCCCTGTCCCTAACAGAGCCTGTTTCGTTTCAATAAGTCTTCAATCAGACTAAAACGTGCATCCAAGAATAAGCTCCCTTGGAGACAATCAGCTCTGGCTCAAATAGAAGCCTATCGAGCCGTGCGATCGTCTATTGTTCTCGGACGTCTTTTAAATATGAAGAATAAAAAATGCCATTTGGAAGTATAAATTAAAGGAATCCTGATATTGGCGATTAATCAAAATTTTTGCATGTTTTATCAAATACCTACTCATCAAAGTGCTTTTTTGTTTGCTATTTCATTAGGTTGATCAATATTGATTTAAGAAAAAATGTCTCCTGCGCCGCCATTTCTAACACAAATGTCCACTTTTGATATGTCATCGAGAGAATTTTCCGCTCTATCGAATGACGTAAAACTATCTATAGGGTTCAATTCAAAATTCTCGATCTAGGTTCATTTTCGGTAAAATCAGAAGAATTGTTTTGTCATGCTAAATATGAGACCATCAGAGTGTTTGAGAAGACATTGCAATTATAGCTGAGTCGGTAGAGCATAAGCATCTCTCAATCTCAGGTTTTAACCCCACGTTGGGCGCCATGAACACAATAAATTTGGTCTAAATGATGAACTTTGACTTCAATTAAGTCATTTAAACATCCAATTCAATGTTATATGTATGTTTTGTTGTATATATCCCTATTATAAACAATAATGTTTCTTGGGGTGATAAAGACAATCAAAATTTTCTTTCATTGAATTTTTGGTGTGACAATCATGTCGAAAAAATTATATTCCTTCTGGTTGCTTCGACTACAATACACCATAAGCATCTTAGTAAAAATGATGCTGTATCTTATTGATGTATCATATCCCTGTCCCTACAGAGCCTGTAATCTAACTGCCTTTCTGTATAGTTAGCATGCAACACTCAAAACCTAGTTTCGTTTCAATAAGTCTTCAATCAGACTGAAACGTGCATCCAAGAATAAGCTCCCTTGGAGACAATCAGCTCTGGCTCGAATAGAAGCCTAACGAGCCGTGCGATCGTCTATTGTTCTCAGACGTCTTTTGTCTCGTTGTTGCAGGTCTGTTGACGGCGATCAATTGCCTCAGCGTCAGATGGGCCATGAGGATCCAGAGCGTCTTCACTGCCGCTAAATTGTTCGCTCTCGTCGCCATCATTATCGCAGGGGTGTATCACTTGGCTACAGGTAGGTTCTTTTTGAATAAATGCTGATAATGCCTATAGTCTAAGAGCCGGGTGCAAATATCGACCGTCATCTGGAACATTGTATTTTATCCAATGCCACATGTGCCAATCACTATCCTGAGCAAAGTGAGAAATTGCACTTTCCTGTGCGTTAATTCGCACTCAATATTTGCTACGTGTAGAATTTCGAAATTGTCATCAAAACTATGGTTTTGTTCTAATATATGGAAGGCGTATGTTGAATTTGTTTTCTTCGTTTTCATCTATATTAGTTATATTGTAAGATAGGCTTTTTCGGGCTATCGCACGGAAACAGCGCACGGAAAAACTTTGAGAATAACCATGGAAACAAATTAAACATGCCAAACACTGTAGTTGCATTTTATTTATCCGATTTCGCCACCGGAACCACTTCAATGTGTCGTTTTATTTGAAACTACTCCGATTCCGGTTGCTACTTTTCATTCCGTCTCCCTATAAGGAATGATGTGGAATGACTGATGACAGTAGTCAAAAACTTGAATTGGATTGAATAAATACTACGCTTTTTGAAAGTATAGACATTTCTATCGTGAGATTCACAAGTTTGATTCTTTCAAGTAAGACAGTTTAATACCTCCATTCCCAGATATAATGAATCCTCTCGATCTCGGAGATCTTTATCCACACTGCTCCAAATATGCGTTGATTAATTTTCTTGAATTTTAACTCTAGTATTATGATTTTGAAATTATTCGGAGCCCCAATCTATCCCCAACATATAAATTAATTCTAGATCTCTTTCAAGGTAATCTGTTTGTCGTTTTATTTGGGAATTGCATTGTGTTCTTACCACCGTTACCAGAATGCAGCATTGTTTATTCTCTGTCAATCAAATTTATGCCGACAAAATGAACTCAGAAGAAAATCCAGGAATTCCCATAATATCCTAGAGCAAGCGGCACAAGCGACCGCGAATTTATTACCAGTAAAATCCAGATCTAGTAGTTCCAAATTTTTGCATTCCTACAACCGTGAAAATAAAAATATTCCAAGTTTCTTTCGTGTCTTTTTTATGTACTTGATATTTTATTATTATATTTTCATTTCCAAGTGTAATAAAAAATATCGTTCATAACTCGTCCAGAAATGATTTTTTCTCCGATTGGCAGCAAATATTGATTTTGCTGACACATATCAATCAGCAAATTACCCACTTGATATGTATCAGGAAAATTGAAAATCCATAAATCGTTTATAATTTCCTTCAAATTTCATCCGATACTTCTCCGGCAACAAATTCAACTCTATATTTTTTGCCACCTACCTTATTTCTGGAGGTGTAAGTATACTTTCAGGTCGCTATCACTGTCCATTATATAATAATATAGATATACCGATATTTTTTCGCACAACTGTCAGAAATTTCATGAATTGTCAAACCAACAACTGCGATTTCTATCGAATTTTATTTTAATTGAAACTATACAGGAAAAATAAAGAGATTGTGGGAATTGTAATAATTCGCAAATACAATATTCTCCTATATCATTATGAACAATCGGAGAAAAAATTATATGTTCAACTCGGCAGCAAAGTAGATTGACTGCCATAGCTGGATTCCTAGCCTCGTTACGGTCGGCTATGAATTCAGCCTCGGCAGTCAATCTACTACTTTGCTGCCTAGTTAAACAAATAACTATTTCCGTGCTAGCATGACTTCCGAGAATTTTTCAAACGCGCACAAAAAAATCCCTATTTCCAGAATAATAATAGCTATACGATACAATTAGTACTTAGTTTTCACTTCTATGAGCAGTCCCCAGAGACAGATTGATACTTACTTGTCAAAGTTACTTTCGGTGAATCTTTGATTTTAAAATGGAATTCGACCTATTTTTTCTTCTCATTTTGTGAATTATGAAGATTATTTAACCGACAGCAGCATGAATAGAAAGGGATTTGTTTGCAAGCAGTAATACAAACTGAGTAACGGAAATGCAGTTTTTTGTTCTCCCTACCAACAATATAGTGAAATGAATCCAGTGAAGTGAAAGAGGATCAATAGAGGTCTAACAGTAAATTTCAATGTGAATCGATCGTGATCTTAATAAAAGAAAAGCGTTTTTGTCAATATAGTCTCACAAAAGTAATTCACCGAGTTTATCATACCTATAACAGAAATTCCTATAGGTATAACATGACAAAGGTTCACAGTCTTTTGTTTAGTAGATAAGCCAATAATTAGATGATAACTTGAAATTATATTGAAGTATTTTTGTTTGTGAGGCTTATTATAATAATGGCTCTAGATAGAATAATAAACAAAAATAAGTACCTATATAAGAAAACTGTTGGGTATCTAATGAATTATATTAACCTTGAATATTTGAGTAATACTTATCACCATTTTTGGTCGAAATCAAAACATTAGCCTAATCCTATGGTTATAATAATAAATTGAAGAGTCACTTGTTCATTGTACCAGTATTATTTCACCTGACCTGACGAAGCTACTACTGTGTTAGCGAAACATTTTTTTTATTGGAAATTGATTATGGGAAATCCACTGAGCCCTTTACTTGCTGAAATCTTCATGGACAACTTGGAGCGAATAATACATAAACATTCATTAATAAAACAATGTTTGTATTGGTATAGATACGTAGATGACGTTATAGTATGCTTTAAAGGAACCAATAGACAATTGGACACTTTCCATCAATATATAAATACTATTCATCCAAACATTAAATTCACGATAGAAATAGAGACTGAAAATTCAATAAATTTCTTAGATTTGACAATAAGTAAAATTAACAATAAACATGATTTTTCAATTTTCCATAACCCTTCCTACACTGATATCACTATTCATAATAATTCAACACACCCTTATCAACATAAAATTGCAGCATACAATAGTATGATACACAGGCTAGTGAATGTCCCTCTTTCGGAAGTAAATTTCAACGATGAACTCAATATCATAAAACAGATTGCAGTCAACAACGGATACAACGTTAATTTGATAGACAGTATTCTTTCTAAAAAACTTCATCATAAAGCTATTCAAGAAGTTTATCCTACTATCAAGAATAATAATCAAAATTATAGAATTTTATTCGGATCATCAACTGAGAAATTAGCTTCATTTCTACATAAACAGGACTTAAAAGTGGCATATAGAACAAATAACACGTTGGGACGGTTTATCAAGAATAATAAAGACAAAACTTTTAAATTCAGGGGTATACAAACTCAAATGTGGATCTTGTCCTAAAAGGTATATATCGGTCAGACAGGTCGTACGTTTAATCAGCGCATTCATGAACATAAGATGAATTTTATGAAAAAGAAAACAAATTTAACATACGCCAACCATATATTGGAAGAAAACCATAGTTTTGATGATAATTTCGAAATTCTGCACGTAGAAAATAAAGGACTGAAACTCAAAAATTTTTTCATTTTACTTAATGATCAATTAGATCTCAATAGTTCACCACTGTTGAATTTGTTTTCTTAGTAAGTAATAATATGTATTTGCTATCAAATCTTTCAAGTTAATCCGGTGTACCGTATTTTAATGTAGATATTGTGCCTAATTTCCGATAATGGAGGTTAATCGTACTTGTCCACAGGTAACTAATCCTTTCAGATTGGGAAAGTAAGATATATAAAAGTTAAGCAAGCCAACGTTAGTTTAGTTCATTGTACCAGTATATCACCTGACGAAGCTACTGTGTTAGCGAATCATGTCGTGTGTTTGAGAATTTTCTTAGGAAGGAAACACTTGCGATTTTATTCGTTTATACGAACTATCGCATATAGATTTCGGGAGGATGTAATGCAATGTTCTGCGTGCATGGCATATAGCCAGGAAGTAGTTGTTTTTCTCTCGTTATCTACCATTGTCGTTCATTTTATGAACTGGTATGTGGTAATGACTTTGAGTTTCTCTCTCTTTGTGAATTTTCTTATCGTTTGTGTTTTTACGTCAATTAAAAAAAAAAGAAAGTCAGAACATTCTGAAAGTCCTAACGTTCGTATAATGAGATTGAATGAAAATTGTGTAGCAGATGATAAAAGAAATTGTTCTAAAATTGTTTCAGGACACACCGAGAATTTTCACAATGCTTTTGACGGAAATTATGAAGTCACAGAAATCGCTCTAAGTTGCTATTCGGGGTTGTTCGCTTTTGGTGGATGGAATTTCCTCAATTTCGTCACAGAAGAGCTTCAAGATCCTTACAGGTACGAGTATATAGTTAGTGGAAGATGATATGAAATACTGTCTGTAGGTTAATCGAGGAGGTGGTACATTCATTTTACTTGGTTCTTTGGGATTTTCTCTCCTCGTTTCTATAAAATAAAAGTATTCGTATTATTTCAATATATTTGTAGAGGGACAAATCAGATGATTTGCCCCAAAATGTCACTGCGTTTAACAAATTTTTCTATCAGGGAGTCTAAAAGAAAAATCCAGTAGCTTGTCAGTGACAATTTGTTTGAAAAAATTTTTGAAGGAAAGGAAGACATGATCTAGAAAATTATCTAGTTCTATAAGGGTATGTAAACAATGCAGAACCTACTATAAAGTTCACTTTGGAAATTGAATCTGACAATCAGTAACCATTTTTAGATGTTCTTATCAAAAAATCAAACAATGTTTTCTTAACAAGTGTATATCGTAAAAAGACTCATACTAACAGATACCTCAATTTTCAATCAAATCATCAGAAAGCTATCAAAAAAGGAATAATCAGATCACTTCATGATCGAGCCAAATCAATATCATCTAACCAACAAATTTTCAATAACGAAATCCACCACATCAGAGATGTTCTTCAACTCAACTCATATCCAAGGAACTTCATTGATAGAACGATTCACCAAATTGAAAACAAACAAAATACACCACAACAAAAACAACCATCAATAACGACGAATATAATACCGTACATTCCCGGCATATCTGAAAAAATAAAACGTGTTGGTGATAAGTTCCAAGTGAAAACTGTGTTCAAAACTGAAAATACAATGAGATCCATTCTAACTCGAACAAAGCCAAAAAATGAAGAACAATCATCAAAAAATTGTATTTATAGTATACCTTGTGTTTGTGGAAAGTATTATACAGGTGAAACGAAGAGACCTCTCTCAGTAAGGACAAAAGAACACAAGTACAATATCAAGAAAAGACATATCGATAAATCGAAGCTAACTGAACATATCCTCACTGAAGATGGACAACATATGGCACAGTGGAATAATATCAAAATCATAGGAAAGGAAGATAACAAACAAAAAAGAAAAATAAAGGAATCCGCTTGCATTCTTCTAAACGGAGACAATAGCATTGCTTCCTGTTCAGTTGATATTGATAGAACATGGTATTCACTACTGAAAACTGAACATGAAAATGGTAGATTCAAGATCAATTAATGAAAACATCCTGTAACTCATTTGTAGACTAAAATCACTCATTCATATGCCAACATCAGTATGACGCTGAAAAGTGTCAAACTATACGCAGCACAACTTTCAAAGAAAAATAATTTGCATTTACATGTTGAGAACGGGAGCAGAATCGGTCCCGAAACGTCCAAAGATAAGTACAAATTCGATATTTTTTCAATATATCTATATTTCTTTCCTTCAAAAATTTTTTCAAACAAATTGTCACTGACAAGCTACTGGATTTTTCTTTTAGACTCCCTGATAGAAAAATGTGTTAAACGCAGTGACATTTTGGGGCAAATCATCTGATTTGTCCCTCTACAAATATATTGAAATAATACGAATACTTTTATTTTATAGAAACGAGGAGAGAAAATCCCAAAGAACCAAGTAAAATGAATGATATGAAATCCTTGATAGAAAAGGCAGAAAAACATTAGAAAAATAAACTGATGCATTCAGACGAATGTTAGATAGTTTCATTCATATTTGAAGTCAATGTGTACCTGATGTGGCTTATTTAGACTCTGATATAAACTTTCCGAAGTAGGCTTCTTATGGTGCAATTAGATTCGAAATAATATTTCCAGTGGCGTCATAGTGGGTATATATTGAGATGACTCAATAACCCCAATTAGAATTATTTCAATTTTGAGATCAATCAGTGGCGTACCATCAATGTCTGACAAAATAGGTATGTGAAATTCCAATTGTTAATTTTCAGATGGAATAAGAAGAATGCATCTACTAAGCAAAATTGAACTTACAGTCGCTAAGCATATTTCTCGAACGAAGCAATAATTGGCATTGGCCTTTAACCCTACCTTATTATTTTTTATATGTATCACAATAACTTGTTAGTTGCATAGCGAGAAATGAGCTAATTGACTCAATTCATCTAAATTGTGGGCGAATTGCTTAGGTGAATATCATAAGGCAGATTTAATTCTGCATTACTTTCAATTCCAACTATGTCTCATAGCATAATATGATTATTATCAAGGTAATTCTGCGATACTAGGTAATTGAATATATTACACTAATTTCCAGAAAAACGTCAAATTCTAATAATTGTTTTCTGCTGTTTGATTACGTTGAATTTCTCCTTCCTGTAAAACAATTCTCACTTTTAGACCAGGAGCTGGTGACAGGTGACGTTTAATTTCCTCGCATAAAGAAGTATTTATATGTTTGACCTATATACAGGGTGTTGCGAAATTCGACCGACAACGCTTGACAGGTGATAGCCCTCGTGATTTAATAATCACTGAGATAGGGACATAATATATGGTCTTCAAGTGTTCAGTTCTCGAGATACACGGCGTTGAAGTTAAGAAATTAGAATAGTTTTTCCGCAATATATCAAGAAAAATTGGATATACTGTATTCAAATTCGGTATATGATTTCACTGATTTCATCTTTCAATGGTTCATTTTTTGACCAGAAAGACATTCCGAGAATTCCATCCAGAGGTGCGCTACAGGGGGTTGTGAAAACTTTTCCTCCTATAATTTCTACGCCACTGATGAAATTTCGATTATTTTCAATTCCTTGAATTGATTGTTCAATTCTGTTGAAAAAATGTATCACCTTCAACTGAGCGAAAATGAACAGTTATTGAGATATTTGTCCTAAAATAGAAGTTTGCATAGTACTTTTTCATCTTCCTCAGTAGTAGAAACTTACAAAAATGTTTGTTTTCTTTTTCTGCGTGCAATTACCATTTCTGTTCAGCTATACAGAATGGAATCTGATTAGTATCTAATCTACTCAACACCAGAAAAATATTTTTGCAATTTTCTACTACAGAAAATGATGAAATTTTATTATGCAATCTTCTATTTTGGGTCGAATATCTCGAGAACTATTTATTTCAGCTCAGTTGAAGGTGATGCACTTTTTGAGCAAAATTGAACAATGAATTCGAGGCATTGGAAATAATGGGGAAGACCACTGATTTTTCAGAACGACATTATCGTGAACTCTATACTGAAAAACTACCAGTGAATTAATTTTGAATTTTTTCATTCATGCTAAGACGATGAAACAAATAAATTAGTATATATCCATTTCAAAACACACAATTCCTGCGCCATTTGAAATTTCATCAATTCATTGGTGTGACTGTTGCGACGTCTTATTCCCAACACGCCTATCGTCCTTGAACTGAACCAATCACACTGCAACACTGCAGAATGACGAGGTATCAGAGAGAGATAGCTACAGTTCGGGAATAATACGTCACGACTCCACCATCATATTTGGCTGTTTGAAATATCGAATGAAATATGCTGATTTCAAAGCGATATGGATTCGATTCCCTTCAACTTCAACTCATAATATTGATTGTACATAAAATGTAAATCATGATTCGTCGATTGAAAGAGGTTTGCACGGATTTCTTCATCAGTGGTCTCCCCTATTGAAATTTAATCAGTGGCGTAGAAAATATGGTAGGAAAAGTTGCCACACCCCCCTGTAGGGCACCACTGGATAAAAAGTCCGGAATGGCTTCCTGGTCGAAAAATGACCCATTCAAAGATGAAACCATATACCGAAGTTGAATGCATTACATTCAATTTTTCTTGAGATATTGCGAAACAACTATTTTTATTTCTTAACTTTAACGCCCTGCCCTAATACACCTATGTCCCATGGATATCCTTAGGACGTCCTGTTGGGACATTCAGGACGTCCATATAGGACGTTCGAATTTGGTACCGTGGACGTTCATTGGACGTCTCTGGGACGCACAAATGTCCCACTTGAGGACCAACTAGGGACGTCCTTGAGAGATGTCCCTGGGACAACTATCGAATACCTAAATCCTACAGTATACCTCATCAAGCACTACAGAGGACATCCTTAGGACATCCATAGGACATTCATTTCAAGTTTTCTGGGTCCCTTTAGGACCAGATCTTGCATAACTGATTAGGACATCCAGTTGAGTTGATGGTCCGTAGAAGGTCCCCAAAAAGTGTCCCAAGGATGTTCCTTGGACTTACGTGAAGGACATTGACGAGCAGTACTTATAGCCTACGAGCAATCATTCGTCGGCGAGGTGTAAGTTAACGTCCTCGCAGGAACAACATATTGAAAGTACCGACTGGGACGTACATAGGACGTCATTTCTAGGACATTGGAAGAGTACAGTTCATTTACCAATTGGGACATCCGAAGGATATCCCTGAGGCACATTCGAAGGATGTCCAAATGAAGCTTTGTCGGTCGAATTTCACAACACCCTGTATAACAACTATACATCCACTGAAACTATCATTTTTACCAATGAATGTCTCGGAAGCCGAACTCAAGAAAAGTATTATATATCTTCATTTTTTCACCAAACAAAGTTGCTCGTCCCTCTTTTTCCGTTCATTTTAAGTATCCCAATCAAGTGAAAATCACGTTTCCAATAAGGATGGGAAGAACTCAAACTTACGGTGGAAAAGCTTTTGTTTTTCCAGCAGAAAGCGTAGGAAGCTGACATTGGGAATTGATGGGAAAGAGATGTTTAATTCAACAGGTTCGACCTACTTCTAAAAGGATCCTTTTAGCCTTTATAACTAGAATAACAACGTGCAATGGTAATTGCTAAAGTGAATCGAGCGAAAAAGAACTTCAGTCATGGTGGATATCTTTTATTTCAACTTGACACTGAAAATTTGTTGAAAAATTACGCGATTTATCATCTAGGTACCTACATTTTCGAAATTATCGATATGTTCTTTGAATTGAGTTGCCTTATTCGTACGCATGTTTGTCCAACATATTTCTTGAGTTCTATAAATATTTATATGATTAATCTCGATATATTCGGAATCCTGACATTTTAGCAACTTAAGTATATCTAAATACTGAAGTGGCCGCTACAAAAAATGTAATGGTTATGTCACTAAAAGGTACAACAATCATAATTCTTTGAAATATATTTTCACGACTGTGGTTATTGTATTTTTATGGTGAGTATACATATATTCAGCAGCATTTACTCTTAATGGCCGAACTCATATATTTTATGGGAGGTTCATAAACGTTGCCATTAATTACATTATATGGGGTGAGCCAAATTGAATATGTTATTCTTTTATTGAGTTTGACTCATGATGAATTTCCTAATTTTGTTATCAATAAACCAGAACACTCAAAATAGGTCTATTCTTGGAATACCACTTTTTCTGATGGGAAATCAGTCACATTTGAATACACATAGACAATTTATGACGATAAAATCGACTGTAAAATTACCTGCAGCCTCATTTGTCTATCTTCTAGTCCAGTCTTCAAGTCGTTCATGTTTGATTTTACTTTTTGCTCAATAAACCCATCTATACCGGGTGTCCCAATTAAGTTATCGTATACAGGCAATTTCTCGCTTATTTGACGAGATAATTGAAAAATTCAAAAACTGCATTGAATGGCTTTGAAGTACCTTCTTCATGACATATAAAAAAATCTATTACATTCAACAGTTCTCTGGCAGCTATCTCCCACTTTTTATTTTCAAATGGCACCCCCTGTATATTGTCAGTGAAAATTGCGTGTCATCCTATAAGGAATACAACGATAACATATATACTGTTGGTATTTTTTTATTATTATAACAAAAACAGCAACATTCAATGAATTATGAATTTCAAGTAAAATAGCTTTTATGCGAATCAAAAAATAACGTAATTTCCAATGACAATATACAGGAGATGCCATTTGACAATGCAATGTGGGAGGTAGCTGCCAGAGAACTGTCAAATATAATGGATATTTTTATGTCATTAGAAAGGTACTTCTATGCCATTCGATGAAGTTTTTGAATTTTTCAACTATCTTGTCAAATAAGCGAGATATTGCCTGTATACGATAGCTTGGGACACCCAGAATTTATCAGTGGAAGTGCGATGAATATTGGTTATTGAAACTTCAATTGAATTCACCATTATTTGTCAATAAGTAGGTATATCATGACCAAAAAAAAATCGTCATCATTCGTTTCAGGAATTTACCAAGAGCAATTTGGATTGCACTTCCAACAGTCACTGGCGTTTATGTCCTTGCAAATGTTGCTTATTTTGCTGTGCTATCTGGAGTAGAAATTGAAAGTTCTCCTGCAGTTGCTCTGGTAAGTTCATGATAATAATTAGAAATTACAAATTGCATGGTCACGGTCTACGGTCATTCCGTTAGTAGTAGATTGTCAGATACGATTTTAGAGGTTAGTTTTTCTGTCAAATCAATCATTGTCGTAGATGGAAAATAGAAAGTGTATAAACACCATATACGTATTAATAATCAATACGGATAATCTCTATCTGTTTCCATAGCGAAACATGAAGCCGATTTTTGAAGACAAATGACTATCCATAAGGAAAAGTTTTGAAACGATCAGACACATACTGCTTTGATTGAAATGCTAGTAAACGTCATTGTCCACCGAAACGCATGTCTTTGATGACTACTATAATAGCGCATGGCGCATGCGTATCATGCCACCAAATCCTTATGGATATTCATTTGTTTCATATTTTTGGCTTCATCCTGGCACCCGTTATGATCCGTATTGTTTATCAATACGTATATGATAAACACCCACTTCAATTTATTCGCGGGAATCAATGTTTCCAGGTGGCGCTTGATTTTCATCGTTCCATGTCAAAGCCACGTCAAAACTGGGGGAAAACAAAGTCAATCCTCACTCAATTGACTCAATCCCATTAGCTTGTGTACTGTGTACTGATAAGAGTGATGTTTTTAAATTTCTTGACATTGATTGTCAATATTCGATCGAAAACGCTAATAATGCCTGTTGTAGATGTTCTTCGTGCAAATCATGTGATTTTGTGTGAGGCAGAAGACTTCAACAAAATGCACATTTTTGCACTTTATCTATAAACTTCGGCGATGAAATCTTTCCCACATGAAGTGAAATTGAAGTTGGGGTCCAGAGTAACTCCTGTAGAACAATGGATTTGTATTTGTGCATGCAAAGCAGGACAATCTGGGTATTGTAAACATGTTGTAGCTGTTCTTTTATATGGCAATTGATTTGTTCGTCATAATTAGTTTGAATTGTTTGAACTATCTCCAATTCTTCATCCGTTCACTATTCACTAAACTAATAAAAATGTAATAACGTAGAAAAATTAACCAACTCAACCATCATCACTACCAACAGTGCCAACACTTTATGTCATTGACAAGTTTGACTACAGTTAGACCGTCAATCTCGGCAAATATGCTACAATCTTTCAGGCGGAGGTATTCGCAATTGAATTGTGTGCTAGAGAGTTCTCGAATAAACCTCTAGTAAACAAAAATATCAGTATTGTATCAGACAGTCAGGCTGCTCTTAAAGCACTGAGCTCCAGCAAGATAAATTCCAAGCTTGTATGGAGCTGTATTGAATCCCTAGAATGTCTGGGTGCTAGCACCAGAGTCACTTTGCTGTGGGTGCCTGGACATCAGGGGGTGGAGGGTAACGAGAAAGCCGACATCCTCGCCAAACAGGGAACCGAATCTGTGTTCATAGGACCAGAACCATATTTTGTGGTCACCGCAAGTGCGGCGAAAACAACTATCTCGGGCTGGGCGGAGGGAAAAACACTCACGTACTGGTCTGAATTACCAGGATTAACCCATTTGAAGGCGTTCCTGCCTAAACCATCGGAAAAAATAACCAGGCAGATCCTAGAATGGAGCAGGGGTAACCTGCGAATTCTGACTGGACTGCTTGCGGGACACTGTCGTCTAAGATACCACCTGGGAAGGATGGGTCTGAACCAACAAACGGACTGTCGGTTCTGTTGTGTGGAAGACGAAACGGCTAAAGACATATTATATTCATGCTCTAGCTTAGAAAGACTAAGGTTCGACACATTTGGCTTTACCAATTTAGAACCTATCGATTTCAGACAAATCTCACCCAATTCAACCATGAACTGTAAAAAGATGTGGATTGTACGGTGAACTGTAACCTCTAGGGGTGAGCCACAATAGACCCATCTGGGGTCGCAGTGGAGGGGAGGTATTCGCCCCACTCACATGGAACCTAACCTAACCTAGACTACAGCTACAGCAAGCTGAATGCAATGTAGTCTATGCACTTTATCCATAGACAACAGTTTGTTTTCCCCCAGTTTGAAGTTCGTATTATGTAACCTAGATTTCGCCCACTTCGTGAATCTCGCGAATAGCTTTTTGGTAAAATGGTTCAAAACCCCCTCAAAGTAGATACCTCACTTTTGAAAATACCTCGTTATAGTGGGTGTTCAGCTGATCTAATTCAATATTCTGCGTGATATTGTAATTATTCGGCAATTAGTTTATGTTCGTTTTGTTGAAGGACTCTTGGAATATTTGTATTAAGAATTATTAGACATTGGGAAGGTGATGACTAGCGTATTTTGTTTTAGTCCTTTGGTGTGAAAATGTTCGGGAGTTTGACGTGGCTGGTTCCTGTTTTCGTAGCTTTGTCGACATTCGGCGGAGTCAATGGCATTTTATTCACTTCTTCAAGACTGTTTCAAACTGGATCTCAAGAGGGACACTTACCCGATTTGTTCTCCTTCATACACGTCAAACGGAGTACGCCTGTCCCTAGTTTGATATTTACGGTGAGTAGCGCAAAGTATTATAGGTAGGTACACAATAATCTCAATTATCTACAGGGTATTTCACTTCACCATCTTGAGGAGATGATGCTCTATGCTCTTCAAAGTGTAAAGGCCGTCAGTGGAAATATATCGAAAGACAAAATATCGATAACAAAATATCGAATGGAAGTAATATCAAGCGGAAAACATATCAAAGGAAGAATATTGACTGACGTAACAGCCAACGGGAATATAATCGAATTATAGGCAATTAGGTACATAATATCGAAGAGAAAAATTAAGTTGTTCTCCCTGGTAACTTTTTCAATTCTTGTCCGATTTTGGTGAAATTTCGACTAAATTGTATATTCATTCTTCAGAATGTTGGCCTGAATATTAGTACCTAAGAGAAGCCTGACGGCTTAATCTTTATACGGTGAAAAACAAAAGTTACTCTTTCACCCTTAACTTCTTAACACTCTGTGGCAAAGGCGAGTGATTGAACTTAGCTTCATCATATTTCAGATTGATGTGTGATCCCTTCTCAATACATTGGTTTTTGTTCCACGTCGATAACCACTATTCAAGAGAAGATACAAGGGGAGTTTTCGATTTTTATTAACAATAATTCAGAACCATTCTCCAACCTTCTGTTTCCTCATTTTTTAAATTGAAGTGTGATCCTATTTCATCCCTTCTCAACACTATAGTTCTAGATTTACGTCACATCTCATTTTCAAGAGAAGATACAAGTGCTGTACGAAGATATGGATTTTTTTAATTTTCATTAACAATAATTCAGAGCCAATAGATAGAGCATCTTAGGGATGAACTCCAGAGACTCATTCTTCTTCATCCGGCCTTGTCAGAGACTCTTCAAGAGCTATGATTCGCACATCAAGGAAAATTCAGGCAATTCTCTCGGCAATTCTTCATGAATACTTGAGAAATTTCGAAATTTGATCAACTCGATGCCATGTCAACCGCCATGCTGTAATTCAAACTCGAGGACATACTCGTTATTGACTACATCAGTTCTGCTGTTTGTTTGTTTTTAGTAATTATGGTTTTTCCCGGAAGAAGTAAAAGGCGAAAGAGTAATTATGGTTTTTCCCTGTATAATGATGAAGTCATCAGCATTTCACGGAAAGAAGAATTTAGGGTAACATTCCGGAGCATGAATCTACGATTTTATCGAATTTCATCAAAGATCAGATAAGTGATGAAAAAGTTACAGGGTAAACAATTTGAGAATATTTTCTAGTGGCCGGTTTTTTTTGCCGGTTAGTGTATAATATCATGAGTTCCTACTATTATGTTTCATTCAACGACAGGACTCTTACATCTTTTTGATAACTCGATTATAATTGGTGATTTGACAACCTTGCTCCATGTCTGGAAATTATTATCTGACCAATAACAAAACAGCATAAAAATTGAAGTCACCATTCATTCGACGTATCGCCAAATGGCGTTCAGGATATTTCTTTCTTGAATATACAAAAAATAGTAGATTGTTTTTTAGCGAAGCCGAGCGAAAGCAAAATTTGCGAGTCGAACAAAGTCACTTTTGATCCGAATGAAACATGCTATTTTTTCTGCAACCGAAACAATTAACTGAATTAACTCAAATGAACTTGTGAAGTAACAACCAATGCCGTGCCATATGTATGCAATGCAACAAATATTGACAGATAATCCATGTGGTAAGAATATTCTACTCTACCTGCATTAACAGCAGGTTAGGTTTTCAAGGATGTTCGAATTGTAGTTTCAATATAAATACAACCACAGAGTGACATATTTGTGTATGGACCAGGTGCTCTAATGGTAAATACCGCGCCAGTGCCAGCTATAACAAGACGAGGAAAATGTTAGGTTAGTGAGCATATCAACAATGATAATAGTGATTATTTATTCCTCTCCATACTACACTGTGTTTGACTTGATAATCAAATATAATTATGAAGGTAAACAATATCGTTGTTTGAGACAAAAAACTATTGCTTGCCGTGATTATTCAAAAACAAGTTATCCATCCCGAGAATAACGAATGAAATACAGATCAAGCAAGTATTTGAATCTTGAAGGCTTCCCTAATCAAACAAAAATACTTAGCTGAGATGTTTATAATTCCAATACTAAACTATAATGAGGTGTATTTATATCTCCAGCATTGGTATGAAATGCCAAATCTGCTGAAATCGGAAACAAATCAGGTATGCGTCTCAACCCAAATAACTAACCATCAAAATGTTGTTTATTCTTGATGACGTCCAGTACATCCTTTTTAGTTCCTAGGAGCTAAAGTTCAACTTTAGCTCCTAGGAACTAAAATTCAACTCTAGCTCCTAGGAACTAAATATGTTGCCTAGCAACATACCTATTTTTGTGTCAGTAATAGAAACGTCAATTTAAGAGCTAATTTTGGTGTCAAAATGGACGACTTTTGTGTCGGTTGCAGAAAAAAATCTGTTATTCGATATTTTCTTCCATCGATAATTTGATTTTCGATATATTTCCAATTCGATATTTTTTCCGTTCGACATTTTTTTCGTTTGATATATTATTTTCATTGGATATTTGGTTTTTCAATATTATGTTATCGATATTTTGTCTGTTTTCTGTTGGAGCGCACGAAAGTAAATTCCTATAATGTTCGTGGAACATCGTGCGTACCTTTAAATTCTCTAATTTTTTTCCGTGTATGCAGTGTTTGACGTCTCTCGCAATGCTTCTAATAAGCGACGTCTACGTCCTGATCAACTACTACGGCCAGATCCTGTGGCTGTCGACTGCCGCCAGCATCAGCGGCATGCTGTGGTTGCGCCACAAGCAACCTGATCTGCCGCGGCCGATCAGAGTCAACACGCTGATCCCCGTGCTCTTCCTCGCCGCCTGCGTCTTTCTGATACTCTTCCCCATACCCACTCAGCCCTGGAACACGGTCATCGGGGCTGCCATCACGTTATCCGGTGAGTGAGTTGAAATAGTACATTATATACCGCGGGACTGAAGTAGTACATTTAATCCTGAAGGTAAAGTTTATGGCCCGACCGCAGGGAGGGCCATAATTTACCTGAAGGATTAAATGTACTTCAGTCGCAAGGTATATACGATACGTTTCGTACTTCCGGTATGATTTTATTAATTATTTCAATAATTTCAATCAGTTTTTTCTCTCTTCAACTCATTTAATAAACTGTCTTTAAAATAAGTTACCATAGTAACATTGCGTTGTGACAGTTATAATTTAGAAACATTGTCATTACTAGTGTCATTGTAAAGAAACATTGTTATTGATAATTATTGGTATCATGAGTGAAGAAGGTGTATCTGATATTGATAAAAGAGCAGCCGAAGTAGGTGAAGAATTGTTACCACCGAAATCTAGAAAACTATACGAGCAGCAGTACGATGCTTTTAAAAAGTGGTGCCGCTTAAAAAATGTGAGACAACCTACTGAAAATGCGCTGTTAGTCTACTTCGATGATAAATCAAAAGCGGTTTGTGCCTCAACTCTCTGGGCACATTACTCAATGCTGAAATCGGTTATTAACATTAGAGAAGATATTGATATAAGTAAATTTCCAAAATTATTAGCTTTTTTGAAGAGAAGAAATGAGGGATTTAAGCCAAAGAAGTCAAGAATTCTCACGTCTGAGCAGGTAGATCAGTTCTTACGGGAGGCTCCGGATGATAAATATTTAATGCTTAAGGTAAATTTGGAAATTTGTTTATATTCAGAAATTTTAAGAAATCAATTTTTTTGTAGGTTGCACTTATTTTGGGCGTTGCGGGAGCTTGTCGTGGAAAAGAGTTGGTTGATTTAGAAATCGACGATGTGAGAGATTTGGGCGATTCCTTCCTAATTGCGATTAGAAACACCAAAAATAAAATTGACCGAAATTTTGTGATCAAAAATTCAGAAAACAGTGCCATCAGTTTTGTGGCGATATTTCGGAAATATGTGGCATTGCGAAAGACAGGGACAACTCATTCAAAATTTTTTGTTCAATACATCAACAAAGAATGTACTACGCGAGTAGTAGGAAAAAACATGTTTGGTACATTTCCACGGCAAATAGCAGCTTTCTTGAAATTAGAAAATGCGACGTCTTATACGGGACATTGTTTTAGACGCACATCTGCGTCTTTGTTAGCTGATTCGGGAGCAACAATAGACGTGCTGAAGAGACATGGAGGATGGAAATCCTCCAACGTGGCCGAGGGATATATTGAATCGTCTATTAAAAATAAACAAAAAATTTCAGATAAAATATTTGGTCAAGTCGCCGATTCGTCCACTATAGTTATGCCACAGTCCTCATTCTCGCTTCCTGTTTCCGCAGGATCTTCGAAACAAACACCAGTTTAATATGAAAAGGACCTATCTGTTACTCGTCAGTTACCTGCTGCATTAACCCAGGAAAGACTGGTCAATATGACGAACTGTCACAATATTAATTTGAATATTAACGTTAATTACCATTCTAATTAATTATATTTTTCAATAAAATATCCCTTAAATTCGTTTGTTTGTGATTTAATCGTTCCGGGAGTTTCGTCAATATTTAATCCCGGAGGGATTAAATGTGACACTTTAGTACCTGTCACAAGGGAGTGAAGTTGTCACTTTAGGCCCGGAAGTACGAAAAACTTGTTACGAAACGCTTAATCTCAGGGGTATTTTGGTGCGGTGAGTTCTCAGGCTTGGACAGATTAGGCAAAAAGAAATGATGGAGAATCGTTTATTCAAACCAGCAATGGGTATTTGGATCACAGTCCGGGGTGATCGGTGATACAATCTAAAATATTCAACATGATAACACCTATTGAAATTTAAGATCATTCAAATACGAGCACAACAGGACACCGTGTACAAACTAATATAACAAATAGTCCAATAAATAAAGGGAAAAAGTTAACATTAATTACGCACTATTTTCATCTTCCGGCTGAAAGTAGCTTTTGGTACCTCATTAAACATGAGACAAAGTTTGACTGAAAAACGCGTGCGATGGCGGAGAAGATGGCCCCAAATAGGTTTTCAGCTAATATCTCCTAAAATTTGGCAGTTAGAGATTTTCGGTTCGGATAAAAACTGAAGTTCAGTTAATTTTCTACAAAAATGATCCTTATCATTTTTCTCGAAAATTTGCCCGGTTTCGAGAAAAACGGCACGAAGCGCACCTCGAATAATGAGCTTCTGTGTTGTATGCCGGAGAGCACAGTCCGTGTATTTACACATCGGCGGGGGGACAAATTATTCAATAACTTTGTTAAAAATGCACATTTTCTCATGATTCGAAGTTCATGTGAAAGAGGAATTCTGCTGCTATCATACCCTGTGAATTGAGTCACGCTTGACTCTTTTGGCCATATCGGAACATGGGTCAAACTTTCTGCTCCCGGTCAATTTTGACCTCGCCAGGAATTTGTTCCCATTTTTTTGTATTGCACTAATTTACTCAAATTTTTTTTTTGATTATGGGTCCTCATGAGATCCTTTGCCATCCCTGAAATTTGTATACCCTAATTTCTTTCAATTTTCATTTAATCTTTGTTTATTGAATCCCAATTTTTTGCTGTTTTTGGAGCGCGGGGAAATTTTGTGAACAACCATCAATTAAAAATTTATACATGATCCGATTGGTTTCTATGATACATCATTTGAAAGCTAAGATGGTCTACTTTTCGATTGTGCAATTACTTTTTTAGACGAATTCGTCCATTTTTCAATAAAATTAGAAAAAGCGGGGTCAAGGAAAAAACGCACTTTTATTTTCGGGGGTTTTTTTCTCCGTGCTCTTTATTTCTAACATTTTAACACCTTAACTAGTGTAACGGGGGAATTCCCACCTTTCCATCGATGTATATAAGTCATACCTTTGATATCCCGAGAAAAAAACCAGTATATCTAAATGTACACGTTATAATTTATTACTTTCGTTCCTCCGTCGTTCGCCGCGTGTGTGCTCTACGTGGCGCTCGGGTTGTCTGCTACAAACCATGCGGCCACGCAGGTACGATAGCAGCAGAATTCTTCTTTCACATGAACTTTGAATCATGAGAAAATATGCATTTTTAACAAAGTTATTGAATAATTTGTCCCTTCGCCGATGTGTAAATACACGGACTGTGCTCTCCGGCATGCAACACAGAAGCTCATTATTCGAGGTGCGCTTCGTGCCGTTTTTCTCGAAACCGGGCAAATTTTCGAGAAAAATGATGAGGACCATTTTTGTAGAAAATTAACAGAACTTCAATTTTTATCTGAACCGAAAATCTCTAACTGCCATATTTTAGGAGATATTGGCTGAAAACCTATTTTCCTGGTCTTTTGGGGCCATTTTCGCCGCCATCGCAAGCGTTTTCCAGTCAAACGTTGTCTCATGTTTAATGAGGTACCAGAAACTACTTCCAACCAGAAGATGAAAATAGTGCGTAGTTAACGTTAACTTTGCCTTTTTTTCCTCCTTCATTTATTGGACTAAAAGAAAATAGCAGCCACCTACCAAAATATGCAGGCACAGGCAGGAACTATAGGAGAACAGTTCAATTCAATTCAATTCAAAATATACTTTATTGTCTTAAGTTATCACTTGTTGATAAAGCTTATTATACACATAAAATACATAAAAAATAAATAAATGATACCATCAGACCACTAGCAAATCGTCGATCAATCACCCGGTATGCAATAACTAAAATATGGCTTCACATCACTAATCAAACTGGTAGCTCTCAAATCCGTATTCCTATACGCCGTTTGGCAAAAACTCGGTTCTCGAGAAAAACCCACAGAAAAAGCATCTCGACCGCGAAACTCGGATAAGAATAAATTCAGTACTCTCTTCACGCGATGTTGTCAGTACCACTTAGTAATCAGTGAATTATATACAAACGTTTCTTTGCAAACTACTCAGCAAACACAGTTACATCACAGAGATATCGCAGCGACGTAACAATTTTGACCTGCGATATCGCATTATATGTCGCAAAGTCGTCGCTGCGATGTCAGAGGGATGTTATTTTGTCCCACTCAAGTTCTATCCATGCGAAATTCTCTGCGATATAACAGCGATATATTTTTTGCAATGTAATTGCGATATGTTAATCATGATGGAAAAGCGATGTTTTTGTGATAAAACTACGATGAGATGCGAGATGACATCACAGTAAAACAAAAAAAGTTTTCAGCGGCGCAATCCTTGGTACCTATGAATCTCTATCAGAATGAGATCAGTTACTCGTATTTGTGTCAAATATTATGTAGTGTGTGTCGGCGAGATATAAGCAAACTAAGAATATAGTTTGATGGCAATGTAACTAATGTTTGCAAATTTAGCTCCACTTTGTTGAGTAACAAGAATCTATAAGTAACAGATTTTTGAAAAATTCTCGCAGATGCTCAAAAATAACAGATAAGTAAATTCTCCTGGCTCTCTTAGTGAAAGACAAAAAACGATAAATGCACTTAAAAAAAATCATCTTAGGATGCAGTGGCGAGGCTGGGCATCATTTTTAGTTGAGAGAATTCTGGCGCAGACGGATCATTACATCATTTCAACTAATTTCAAATATTATTTCGGAAACTATATCTGACCGAAATTGTCTTTCTTTTTGAAATTGAGGTTGAAGTTCAAGGGACCGATAAGGGTATGGAAAATATTCTGATCGTCTAAGTGATGATCTTTGGATTTCTGAGCCTATCAAGCATCGAAATGTCATTGTATTCGGGCCACAGCCAACTTCATGTATTTTAATAAAATGCAATTCAACAGCCAATTAATGAACGAATATCAAATTGTGATACATAGTTGAATAGAGAATTTCAGGGGAAATAAGATAGACTACAGAAATATATGGGGTGCCATTTGAAAAAAAAAGTTGGGCCTACTTCCAATCAAACAGGTGGTTGAAAAAAATTGTCATTGGGTTCAAAGGAAGCGCCATCATCGATAATATAACCCTTATGAATTTCAAATTTTTATCTCCTTAACTAAAAAAACTACAGGCTGTTACATTTATTATTATTATTATTAATATACTTTATTTCAAAAAAAGGTTTACATTTTTTATAAAACATATAACAAAGAATGAAACAGTGTCACAAAACATAGAAAATAAATAAATTAGTTTGAATTTAGGTATTTCCATTTAAATATTCATCTATAGAATACGGTTCTATAGTTCAGTAAGCCAGTTCTTCAGATGATTCTTGAATTTTTTCACACTACCAATCACTTTCATTTCATTTGGTAATCTATTGAAAAATCTAATTGCTGAATAATTCGGATGCTTTTCTGTTGAAGTTAAACTATGTGTTGGAAAAGTGAAATTCCTGTTCCGAATGGGGTATCTGCTATTATTACTTTATGTTTGTGTGAAATTCATTTTATTTTTATACAGATGTATGACACATTTATAAATATATAGAGCAAATATGGTCATAATTTTATTTGATCTGAAGGTACCTCTGCACGTTTCAACATATTTCATATTGTATAATGATCTTATAACCCTTTTCTGGATCTGGAATATTTCCTTAGTTTGACTGCTCGATCCCCAAAATATTATGCCAAATTTTGCAGTGGATTCAAAGTTCGCATGATAGATAATTTTTAGGGACTTTTCATTCAGGTATTTACAAAGTATACGAATGCTGTATGCTATTTGGTTTAGTTTTGCTCCAAGATAGTTGATGTGTGTATCCCACTTTAAGTTTTCATTTATAAAAACACCCAAGAATTTTGTGTTACTTGCTATATTGATGTTAGTTTCGAGAAGTTTTATACTAGTTGGAGTTGTAATTCTTTGCTGTGAGGTCCGGAAAAGGATAACATGAGTTTTTTCTTTGTTGAGTAAGAGATTATTTTTTGAGGACCACTCATTAGCTCTCATAATGAGACTTTTCCTGTGTGACCCGGTAGATAACAAATGTCTGCAAAATGAAACTATATGAACATAATGTGATGAGAACCGTTTGATTTTTTTTAGGTATCCCAGTTTACTATGCCTGTGTGAAATGGAAAAACAAACCTGAAAGTTACCACAAGTTTTTGAGAAATACCACAACATTCGTACAGAATTTGATGGAAGTGACTTATCCTGAAGCAACACAGATGCTATCACAATCTTAATTTATATAGCCAACTTATTTATATATCTCTGTTTACTGAGCGATGTTTTTTTTATAAATGATTTACCATGAATGTACTGACCAATAACTCGAATTAAAAGTATTATATTTATTGTGCATAAATTGCAACCATTTTTATTATTTTCCAGTTTCATTATTTAAGGTAAAAGGTTAATTGAGTGGGACATACTTTAACATTTAATATTCAAATAGAAAATTCTCCTATCTTCAATACTCAGTTCTTCTCAAACTAGTTTGTAATTTGACTTGCATAATACTAGTGAATATGTTCACTATTAACTAATTTGATTTAATCAAATCGATAAATACTACAATGAAAACACAGCAGGTACCCTTACGAGGGGAAAGTATCCAACCAACATTCAGCGTCTGTAATTTTTTTACAGAGGTGTCACAAGTCTTCTTTTGTTAAGGCGTCACAACAAACCTTTGAATAAGTAATTGAAAATTGTGCTGTATCATTATGGAGTATTGTATTGGGAAAATTCAAACAAAAGGCATCAATAATTCACAACAAAATACATAATTTAATGGTCAAATAAATTGATTCAATCAATATCTATTTCATTATCGATCTTCACATCATCAGTTTGTCCCCAAATCTTGAATGTTCCTACACAAGCAGTCAATACCACATCTTTTTTTGGATGAACACAGAGAGAGTTGAGCACTTTGAGCGGAGTATGAATTAGTTTTTTGACGATTTCAGCACTGACCAAGTCCCAACAAAATAACTCTCCAGTGATTGAACCAGACAAAACAAAATTGTCGTTGGTGATTATAGCACTTTCTATGTTCATGTCTTCTGTCTTATGGCCCAAGAACCTTTGAAAATAAATATGACAATTATATTGAAGATAATTTACATTTATTTTTTCAAGTTGAACTTACTCTCCTAGTAATTCCCCACTTGTTTTATCAAATAATTTGACGGAATTATCAGCTGAGCTCACTAAAATACATTGGCCATCATGTGATAAGCTAACACATGTTATGGGAGCTGAAAAATATAATTGTTATTCCTCATTATACTGAATGACCAACCATAAGGGAGCATATGGTAAACTCCATTATGTTAAGAGAAAACTAGGAAGCTTCTTGAATAACATGCACTTCTCCAAATATCAACTTTATATTCTTGGACAAAGCCCTTACAGCTCCTTAGTCTCAACTATACTGGTCATCCTAATTATCCCCTGTCACTTCCCTTATCTAGCTTATGTAATTTCTTAATCATGCATTCAACATTCAATATATCTTAGTCATAAAACAGCACCATCCATATTCTGAACATAATAGGAGGTGACAGTACTGAATCACACAACATATATAAATAATAAAAATGATGATACTAATACTAGTAATAATTGTATCTCTGGAGTGTTTCTAACAATTATTATTATTAATATAACAGCTTCACAGATTTTATCTTCATATAATAGATTGTACAAATCTGCAAAACTATATCTCAATGAATAATTCATACATAATATGTATGTGATTCACATTAAAAATTCAATATTTTATTGGGAACATTGTTTCTGTTCTGGTACATACATGAAATTTGAATTCAAGTTGGTAGTTCAATTATTGATAAGTGATAGTGGCTCGGATAGTGGTTATTCTCTTTAGCAACTATACCCAAACATCTGGAAAGTAACAAACATTAAATTTATACTTACCTCCAACAAAATCTGCATCACATTTCCCATTCCTCAAATCATATCTCCTTACTGAACAATCTACAGACCCAGTAAAGATCTCATGATCAGTAACAAGCAGAGATGTTATGCAATCCTTAGCATCTTTAAGAGTCTGAATGGGAACTTGTGACCGTGATCTGATGTCCCAACACATAACTGTGTTATCCAAACTTCCAGAAATCGCCACTGTGGATTCTTCATTGTATTTAACACAAGTGACACTTGCAGCATGGCTCCTGAATCTCCTCAAAGGTTGTCCTGTGGACACATCCCACAAAATGATGGATTTGTCCGTCGAACAAGAGACTATTTGGCTGCTGTCACATGAACCACAAGCGTCTAGGACTTCGTTACCGTGGCCCCCGTATGTTTTGAGCAAGAGGCTTCGATAGGGATTCCACAACTTCAGTTTTTTATCAGATCCACAAGTTAAGCAGTAAGATCCGTCCACTGAATTTTGTCAATAACTTTAAAGAGACAATTTCAGGAATAATTAAATTACTTACCATTGAATCTAACTGCCCTCACTGCTCCTTGGTTGCATTCAACTCTATTTAGACACTGCAGGTCCATTATTGATTACACATAAATCAAATTCTCCTAAGTCTAGTAGTAACTGATTTGTTTTTGGGAGCTTACTTGCATTGTTGAATAGTTTATTTGAGTTTAAACGGATTTCAAACATATAAAACAATACAATGTTTATTATTGTTCACGAAACGAGGTTATGTTTATGTTCATTAATAAATAGTTCAAAAGCACAAAGCAGTTCGTTTGAACTAATCGCCCTTTGCGACAAGGGTTGCCAGCATTCCAGATATAATTTTCACTTTTCATCAGATCCCCCTCCAAAAAATTGTTGTACGTTCCTGTGCTGCGCCAATCCCTACCGCTCAAGGAAACTATTGTTTTAAAATGAGCCGTATGTAACGAGTGTTTAAAGTCTTGGTATGTCGGCCATTCAACTGCTTAACTAGAAGCTCCATCAACAATCGTCTTCCACAATCGACCAGTGGAAGAATCTGTTTCTCGCCATTTTGCTTTGCGTGGATGTGTTCTGTTACGGTTGTGCATCTTTTGTTGTGTTTATGTTGATATCGAATCGAATTTTGATCGAACCATGGAGGTTAAAATTGATTCGGCTGGCCTTTTCGACATTAGTAAGATTTGCAGGGCTTGTTTGACGGAGAGACAAGATATGAGATCAGTATTCATGCAAGACGAAGCGACTGGACAATCCCTAATTCTTGCCGAAATGATCAGAGATTTCTCTACTGTCCAGGTATTTCATTCATTCAGTACCTCTAAACATGAACCTACCAATCTCAATAATAGTAGAATATAGAACCCCAACAATCCTTAAATTATTCACATCTTTTATGAAGTTTGAAAACAATTTTACGGGGTGATTCACCATGAATCATGAATCTCTTCCCTGCAACAAAATATCGAGAACTGATTGTTTTTAACGAGGCGCACCCGAGTTGAAAAATAGTCGAGATGAGCAAAGTATTTCGCTCAGGAGTTGCAACCAAAATTTTTTCTACAAACGTTAAAAATATAGTTCTAAAGTAGTGATATGCTTAGCTTTATATGAAAAAATAGTATTGAACTGGCTTAAAAGGCCTCTCTCCTCGCCCTCTTTCTATACAGGGTGTCCGCTAAAAGGAGGTCAATCCATCAACCATATATTCCTTGAACAAAAACAATATGAGTTTCTAAATACCATTTCTCATTTTAGCCCTCCATATTCGATATACAGGGTGTCAAAGTTGGAAATCAAAAACTATACTTCTTCAATAATTACTCGCGTATTTGAAAAGATATCAATCTCAAAATCAGTACATTACTTCAGCACAAAGAGTTACATCGTGTGAGGAAAACAGAACAAAAAATAACTGTCAAATATTCAAAATACTGGGGGTCAAGTACACACTTACCCCCATATTTTTTTGTACGTGCGCTAATGACTTCCTATCTATTTTCCCTCGAATGTTTGATCAGTTTTGAGTATTTTTTGTCTCTAGTAAAATTTCGATAATATAATTTGTTTCTAAGATGTTTCGAAAAGTACTGGTTTATTGTTTGATGCCTATGTGGCTTATGGTAGTCTCATAATGTTCACATACTCCTATTTATTTCATTGAAATTTTAAGGGGGCGTAACCGAGGGGTAAATCTCCAGGAAAAATGTGTACACCAGACTTCCAATTACCAAAGACTTCCAAAGACTTCCAAAGGCTCCCAAAGACTTCCAAAGACTTCTAAAGACTTCCAAAGACTTCCAAAGACATCCAAAGACATTCAAAGACATCCAAAGACTTCCAAATACATCCAAAGACTTCCAAATACATCCAAAAACATCCAAAGACTTCCAATTAAAGAATTCAAAAGACTTTCCAGCGGAGTGTACACCAGACTTCCAAGGATATTTTCCGAGATATTTACCCCTCGGGCGTAACTTTTCACGTACGAAAAGGTAAATATGGACATACCGGGTGCTCAGAGCGAATGTATTGAAATAATTTTTCCAAAAAAAAAAATTGGCAGAAATTCAACACGTCTAAATGCATTGCTCGATATGACCCCCAGTTTTTTGAATGAACATGCGAGCCCTTTAAATTAAAGAAAATCTTAGCCTTTGAAAAATATGTGGACCTCCTTTTAGCGGACACCCTGTATATCTTCCGTACGAGGGCAGACACAATAGATCTGAAAAGGTCGCGGAGTGGAGGCAGATAGCCCGAAGGCCCCATTCTAAATCTAATCTAATCCAATCTTCCATACGCATGATGTTCCATGAACATTATAAGAATTTCCTTTGGTGCGCTCCAAGAGATGAAAAAAATATTGTTAAACATCCAGATATAAATTATTTTACTTATTGGCCCACTACTTTGTACACGGTGTCATGGTAAAGTAGGAAACTGAAGAAAAAATAGATTTTTGCCAGAGTGCACATTCCAAAATATACTGGGTGTCTCAAATAAGTGAGCTATTCGGTATAGTGGTTGTTTTCCTGCTATGGAACATACTCCTATGAATATTTCATGCCACAAATCAACAAGATAAGTCATTAATTTTTCATTTATTAGGTAGTGGTTTCAACGAGGTTTCAACTACCATAATATGGCCCAGTTTTTCATTGCAGAATTTGATGTACTTACCTGTATAATGCAAAATATAATTCACCATCATGACATTTGAAACACTCAATATAACACTTTCATAAAAATCACAAAGAGTGAATAAAAGCTCATTTTATGCGAGTAGAATACTATGCTTTGTCCACGACTACTATTGTCTGATATATAAATTTAAGCAAATTTCTTAAAGTAGCTGATTTCTTACCTTCATTGCAAGATATTTTTTATCACATGCCTGAATGAAAAATTTGTTGATTTCTTCAGATGAAAATATACCTATTTGGTTTTTATTCCGGATGAAAGCCTTCAGACTTCCGTTTTAGAGTTTTAGAATTGAATGCAGTTTTACATAGTTTCCTATATTGACACAGATCACAGATACATAAAGATGTCGGGATTTCTCTGGCAACAAATTCAGGGAAGTGACTTGCAGCTTCTGTTATACCTATGTTATATGTACTTCGTTGGTATGTATATGTACATACATACCAATTGGCCATCGACCTTACGAGCGGTCCCTCAGCCCATGTGTGTTATGTGTAGGCTTTGTTACTAACTCCATACGCTACCTTAGGAGCAGCACTGTTAATTGGAACGCAACAGCGAATCGTGCGGTATCATCTCCGGCCGAGGCTACGAAAATCAGAATTTATAACTATAGATATACAAATTCTCTGCTCTGTCGGTGTTCGAACCTAGGTACTCTCCGGTGTTCTGATTGCTGGTCCAGCGCTCAACCACTGCGCTATTCCGAGGAAGAAGACTGTTAACAAATATGAAATTTTGAAGAAATATTCGAAATGAGTTGAATATAATTCATAACAGGAATGGGAAATTTCAACACCGATCGCTTGTTTCTGTTCTGGTTCTCTGTGCTGTGCAATTTTGGGTAGATTTATAACATGAAGCTTCTTCGAACTACAACACACTTGGTAGCAAATCTTGAAGGTTTGAGAAATTGAAAATCAAAATTTGATGAGTTACATGGAATAAGAAACTGAAATATATAACCTAACCTATTGAAAAACTGTTTATAACAATATTGATTGATTGTTTCCGTGGAAACAAATATGAAGATCACTATCGGCAAATACCATAATGTATATTTTCCTCGTATATTTTCTTCCATAACAAATAGAAATTTGAGAGAAATATTTGGAATAAATTGAATTTCAGTAAGTGATATGATGTATGCATACAAGGTGTTTCACGGTGGCTCTATTTTATAGATATTTGCATGGACGATGCTCTTTTGTAATATCAACAATTGTACCTCACTTGGCAGTCCCCGCGAGATTAATCCGTCGGGTTGAGGCTTCACACCCCTTTGTGGACACTTTGGAGACCTGCAGAACATCTCTTTCCAAAGACTCGTTCGTCCAACGAACATCGAGGCTCTAGAACACATTGCCAAGGGAAGTGTTCCCCGAGGCATATAACCTCCAGGAAATTTAAGAAGAACACTAATTCCTACCTTATTTTCCTTGGTTTTCACGATGTTCTCTGAACATCACAGGATATCCCTTTTCGTGCGAACCAGAACATAAAGATGATTTCATCAATGCATCACACTTGGGGTCTAGCAGGAATGATTACAGATACATAGGGTGTTCAAAGTCGAGATTTTTCAACTTGATTTTTTGTGTTGAAACTATTCATTATTGATTCGAACGGCTAGCATGTCTCTATATCAACTTTTAATTCACTTTTGCGTTCCATAACAAATATAAAATTTTAAAGAAATATTCGAAATGAATTCAATATAATAGGAAACATTAATGAAAAACTTATCACCGGTCGCTGGTTTCTGGTCTGGTTTCCTCTTCTGTACAATTTTTTTATCAATCAATAACACGTCGCTTCTTCGATCTAAAACATAGTTGGTATTATATCTCGAATTTAAAATATATTGTGAATTGAAATCATAAAAGTTACATGGAATAAGAAACTGAAATATATAGAAAACTGTTTCAAATTCCGTTGCTGGAACGCGACATATTATTCTTTACTCAAAAAATGAGCGGCACAGATAGCCAACAATTTTCTCCTAAATGAGAAACACTGTATATACCTAACCCATCAGGCGCCTACCCCGGTTGCAACGAGGGTTTACCGATGCCAAGGGTTGATACTCTCCCCTCGTAAGGGTACCTGTCGTGTCTCCATTGAGACATAAAGGTGACTGTCAATAAATTTTCTATAATATATCGCCTTCCATAACAAATATAAAATTTGGAAGAAATATTCTAAATGAATTGAATATAATTCGTAAATAGGAATGAAAAACTTATCACCGGTCGCTGGTTTCTGGTCTGGTTTCCTCTTTGGTGCAAATTTTCCGTCGATTAATTACACGTCGCTTCTTCGATCTAAAACATAATTGGTATTAATATCTCTAATTCAAAATATATTGAGAGTTGAAATCATGAAAGTTACATGGAATAAGAATTCTGAAATATATATGAGAACTTTTTTCGAATTCCGTTGCTGGAACGCGACATATTCTTCTATTACTCAAAAAATGAGCGGAACAGATAGCCAACAATTTTCTCCTAAATGAGAAACACTGTATATACCTAACCCATCAGGCGCCTACCCCGGTTGCAACGAGGGTTTACCGATGCCAAGGGTTGATACTCTCCCCTCGTAAGGGTACCTGTCGTGTCTCCATTGAGACATAAAGGTGACTGTCAATAAATTTCCAATAATATATCGCCTTCCATAACAAATATAAAATTTGGGAGAAATATTCGAAATGGATTGAATATAATTCGTAAATAGGAATGGAAAGCTTATCACCGGTCACTGGTTTTTGGTCGGGTTTCCTCTTCTGTACAATTTTTTTATCAATCAATAACACGTCGCTTCTTCGATCTAAAACATAGCTGGTATTATACAATGTCGAATTTAAAATATATTGTGAATTGAAATCATGAAACTTACATGGTATAAGAAACTGAAATATATATGAGAACTTTTTACGAATTTCTGGTCTGGTCTGGTTTCCTCTTCTGTACAATTCTTTTATCAATCAATGACACGTCGCTTCTTCGATCTAAAACATAGTTGGTATTAATATCTCTAATTCAAAATATATTGAGAGTTGAAATCATGAAAGTTACATGGAATAAGAAACTGAAATATATATGAGAACTTTTTTCGAATTCCGTTGGTGAAACGCGACATATTCTTTTATTACTCAAAAAATGAGCGGAACAGATAGCCAACAATTTTCTCCTAAATGAGAAACACTGTATATACCTAACCCATCAGGCGCCTACCCCGGTTGCAACGAGGGTTTACCGATGCCAAGGGTTGATACTCTCCCCTCGTAAGGGTACCTGTCGTGTCTCCATTGAGACATAAAGGTGACTGTCAATAAATTTTCTATAATATATCGCCTTCCATAACAAATATAAAATTTGGGAGAAATATTCGAAATGGATTGAATAATAATTCGTAAGTAGGAATGGAAAGCTTATCACCGGTCACTGGTTTTTGGTCGGGTTTCCTCTTCTGTACAATTTTTTCACCAACCAATAACACGTCGCTCCTTCGATCTAAAACATAGCTGGTATTATATGTAGAATTTAAAATATATTGTGAATTGAAATCATGAAACTTACATGGTATAAGAAACTGAAATATATATGAGAACTTTTTACGAATTTCTGGTCTGGTCTAGTTTCCTCTTCTGTACAATTCTTTTATCAATCAATGACACGTCGCTTCTTCGATCTACAACATAGTTGGTATTAATATCTCTAATTCAAAATATATTGAGAGTTGAACTCATGAAAGTTACATGGAATAAGAATTCTGAAATATATATGAGAACTTTTTTCGAATTCCGTTGGTGAAACGCGACATATTCTTTTATTACTCAAAAAATGAGCGGAACAGATAGCCAACAATTTTCTCCTAAATGAGAAACACTGTATATACCTAACCCATCAGGCGCCTACCCCGGTTGCAACGAGGGTTTACCGATGCCAAGGGTTGATACTCTCCCCTCGTAAGGGTACCTGTCGTGTCTCCATTGAGACATAAAGGTGACTGTCAATAAATTTCCTATAATATATCGCCTTCCATAACAAATATAAAATTTGGAAGAAATATTCGAAATGAATTGAATATAATTCGTAAATAGGAATTGAAAGCTTATCACCGGTCGCTGGTTCCTGGTCTGGTTTCCTCTTCTGTACAATTTTTTTATCAATCAATAACACTTCGCTTCTTCGATCTAAAACATAGTTGGTATTATATCTCGAATTTAAAATATATTGTGAATTGAAATCATGAAACTTACATGGTATAAGAAACTGAAATATATATGAGAACGAATTTGGTCTGGTTTGGTTTCCTCTTCTGTACAATTTTTTCATCAATCAATAACACGTCGCATCTTCGATCTAAAACATAGTTGGTCGGTATTATATCTCGAATTTGAAATATATTGTGAATTGAAATCATGAAAGTTACATGCAATAAGAAACTGAAATATTTATGAGAACTTTTTTCGAATTCCGTTGGTGAAACGCGACATATTCTTTTATTACTCAAAAAATGAGCGGAACAGATAGCCAACAATTTTCTCCTAAATGAGAAACACTGTATATACCTAACCCATCAGGCGCCTACCCCGGTTGCAACGAGGGTTTACCGATGCCAAGGGTTGATACTCTCCCCTCGTAAGGGTACCTGTCGTGTCTCCATTGAGACATAAAGGTGACTGTCAATAAATTTTCTATAATATATCGCCTTCCATAACAAATGTAAAATTTGGAAAAATATTCGAAATGAATTGAATATAATTCGTAAATAGGAATGAAAAACTTATCACCGGTCGCTGGTTTCTGGTCTCGTTTCCTCTTCTGTACAATTTTTTTATCAATCAATAACACGTCGCTTCTTCGATCTAAAACATAGTTGGTATTATATCTCCGATTTAAAATACATTGTGAATTGAAATCATGAAAGTTACATGGAATGAGAAACTGGAATGTATATGAGAACTGTTTTCGAATTTCGTTGATGAAACGCAACATATTCTTCTATTACTCAAAAAATGAACGAAACAGATAGCCAACAATTTCCTCCTGAATGAGAATTACTGTATATACCTAACCCATCAGGCGCATACCCCGGTTGCAACGTGGGTTTACCGATGCCAAGGGTTGATATTCTCCCTTCGTAATGGTACCGTCGAATCTCCATTGAGACATAAAGGTGACTATGTTTTCTGAAGAAGACTGGTCCAATGCATCGACATTTTATATTCCATATTCTCTTTCTATTATTTTTCTTTCGCGTCTCTCAATTCTGCCTGAACTCACATCGTTATGAAACTAATATTTTGATGAGTCCCACTAGTATTCTAGTTGAACTTCGTTTCTGGCTCAGTAGATATTCTGTGAAATGATTGATTGATGGTGACTATCGAAAAATTTTCTAGGATAGATCGGCATTCATAACAAATAGTGAATTTTGAAGAAATGTTCAAAATAAACTGAATAATACGAAACAAGAATGGGAAAATCATTACCGGTCGCTGGTTTCTCGTCTGGTTTTCTTTGCTTTGCAATTTTTTTGTTGGACTGTTGGACTCAAATAGTTTTTTAACACACGGTTCTTCTTCGATCTACAACATAGTTATTAAATCTGGAATGTGATGAATATGAAGATAACTATCGAAAATACCTTTCTATATATTAACTTCCATAATAATAATAATAATGATAAAAAAAGTACCTTATTGAACAACAATGTTCAACTGACTATCAACAAAAGTCCTTCTGCCAACAACTTCCAAAAGGAATATGAATGTTGAAGATATGTTCGAAATAAATTGAATTTCAGTAAGAAATAAAATTAATATGAAAGGAAACATCATGAGATATGAAATAGGAATACGTAAAGAAAATCACCATTGTGGAGGATGAAATCCCCTCTCTCATCATTGATTACTTTTCGTGAACAGTCCTGTAACAAAGAATTAAATTATTATCGATATATTCACACAAGTACCGAGTACAAGACAATATGTTAGTTCTTTCAAACGTTGATATTTCGAAAACTATCGAATTTAGGAGTGAAGTGTATTGAATGAGATTGTTGAGAATTCTGAGATTTCGAAAATTGCTGTTCCATTTGAAAAAATATTTGAAGATGGCGCGGAGCCATCATCTCATATTAAGCCCTCAAAATTTCGTTGTGATATATCAAGTGGTTCAAAAATTAAAAGGGGGAAATGGACTTCAGATGGGCACAGTATACGGGAATACATGAGTAGGATAGATAAAATTGAATCACACTATATACATGATTAATCCTCACAAAAATACTGTAATTCAGCAAAATAATAGCTTTTTCGTAACGACACTAGTGTCAATATGAATATAATTGAAATTAGTGTTCATATATCCGAAACTGAAAATGTATTGCAGAAATACAATTTGCTTACATTTTGAGTATCAGTATCATGGTCACTACATAGTGTCGATACGAAATGTCAAATTGACATTAGGACCAATACGAAATTATTCGTTATTGTTTTAAATGCTATCAGAGGTTTCTCCGCCAATTGAATCGAACGTACACAACGAAATCTAATATGCGACTGATGAATGGCTGAGTTGATTCATCATCCTGATGACTAATCAGTTACGTCATCCTTTCAACCGATTAATTCCCGAACAATAAAATTGTATCTATGACAGAAGTTGATATGGAATAATATTTTTACAGGGGGTGACAAGAAATTCATCGATAATATATTCTCGTTAAATAGGGTTGCCATTAATAAAAAATACCGCGTTGACGTAGTATCTCAGACACGAATCATTCTATACAGGGTTTATAGAGTGAGCAAAAATAATGTCAGTACTTTATATAAAAAAATGTATATCGCAACGGAGTTATTGACCTTGAAATTTTGAATAAAAAAAAATAAACTACGGAATAGCCACAATGCTCAAAGTGGAATGAAATGTTGAATAAATACAAAAAGCTCAAAGTAATTTCCACTCAATGTTCATAAAATGAACAACAATGGTAGATTTCGGGAGAAAACAACTACTTTCCTAGCTAATGCCCCGCAGAACATTGAATTTCATCCTCCCGAAATCTATGCATCGACTCGTATAAACGAAAACTGATACAAGTGATTCTTTCCTGAGGGAATATAATGCCGACTTGATTCTTGTTTGGCTAGGCTACACTTAGTCGGCGGTCTTAAGACTGCTGGCTGGAGACTGCCCTGTACTGATGAGAATCAAAGAGCTCGAAACCGGTCTGTAGGTGTCTAGCGTGGCCTGGCTAAATCGAAATCTATAGGCATTCAGGAAAGAATCATTTGTATCAGTATTAGATTATTCAAGTCGATGCATAGATTTCGGGAGGATGTAATTCAATGTTCTGCGTGGTATCAACCAGAAAAGTAGTTGTTTTTCTCCAGAAATCTACCATTGTTGTTCATTTTATGAACATTGTGTGGAAATTATCTTGAGCTTTTTGTATTTATTTGAAAAATATATTTCAAGTATAAATGTTTCGTTCAAAATTCAGAATTCTGATCAGCTTGTATCTGTTCGTTCGGTGGTAACGATCTGTTCCGATTAAATATCAGTAAATAGTAAATCAAAAGTTGAGATAGGGACATGTGAGCCGTTTTGGCCGTTTTGGAGTGTTAGCTCGTCGTGACATACCCTGTATAGGATGTTCATTTGAAAAAGGTGTCGCGGTCGTCCCGGCCTAGTCCGGAAAGTACGTACTTCCCGTACCAGGCCGGAAAAATGCTACTCTCTCAAAGAAAAAGCGTCCGGGAAGCACTTCCCGGACGGTTGCCCGAAAAATTGTTTTACAGGGGGTGAGGAGAAATTAAAATATACATACAAATACAGGGTCAATTTCAGTATATGGTGAATCAAACAAACTGCTCAAGTATCAAAACTTCACGATGCATACGAGTTGTTTCGTAATCAACACTTTTATACACAAATTTCAACCCAAAAATTTGTATCACCGAACAAGAATGTATCATTCATCCTACTTGATTTTTTGAGATTTTCTCTCGTTTCTATGAAATAAAAATATGCGTATTATTTCAATATATCTGTAGTGGGACAAATCAGCGTTCAACAAATTTTTCAGGGAGCCTGAAAGAAAAATCCAGTAGCTTGTCAGTTACAATTTGTTTGAAAAAATGTTTGAAGGAAAGAAATACAGATATATTGAAAAAATATCGAATTTTTACTTATCTTTGGACGTTTTGGGACCGAATCTGCTCCAGTTCTCAACATGAAAATGCAAAATAATTCTCTTTGGAAGTTGTGATGCTTATAGTTTGACACTTTTCAGTGTCATACTGATGTTGGCATATGAATGAGTGATTTTAGTCTACAAATGAGTTACAGGATGTTTTCATTAATTGACCTTGAATCTACCAATTTCATGTTCAGTTTTCAGTAGTGAATACCATGTTTTATCTATATCAACTGAACAGGAAGCAATGCTATTGTCTCCGTTCAGAAGAATGCAAGCGGATTCCTTGATTTTTCTTTTTTGGTTGTTATCTTCCTTTCCCATGGTGTTGAAGTGTCAAACTATAAGCAGCACAACTTCCAAAGAGAAATATTTTGCATTTTCATGAGAACGGGAGCAGATTCGGTCCCGAAACGGCCAAAGATGGGTGAAAGTACAGACAGTATTCAATAAGAATGTAACCAGCTTCACTCACCATAGCCAATTGAAGTCTTGTCGATGATTGGGCCCAGTTCACAGCTTCCAATAGTTGTTTCACACTCACAATTGTCCAAACACATTAGAAAATAGTAGGTATGTGATTAAATATGCACCACATTTCCAAATTGCTGAAAAGTTTATTAGAAGATTTATCGCCACACACGATAGATCGCTTCTGTTCACATACACCACGAATTCCAGACTTCCAGAATGATACTTTTTCATGAATTGTACTAGGAATTAAGAACACGAATCCTAAGTTATTTTGTTGAACCAATGGAATCGACCGTACACGACGAAATCTAATATTATACGACTAGTGAATGGCGGGCTTGATTCATTATTCTGATGACTGATTAGTTACGTCACCTTCCTAAACGATAAATTCCCGAAAGATAAAATTTCATGCATGACTAAATTTGATATGGAGAATTTGTTTTACAGGGGGTAAAATGGAATCAAATATACTTACAATAAAAAACAGGGTCATTTTTAGTATATAGAGTGAGTCAATAATGGTGTTCTCTTTCGATATTAGCCAAACCGTCAGATATACAGGGTGTTTCAAAAAAACCTAACCCCCTTGCTAGGGTAGGTAGAACATTGCAAAATAAGTTGGGTTTGCTCAGTCGTAACGGCATCCGTTTTCATGATACAAGGTGTTGAAAAAATTATTTTTTCACACATTTTTCACGATTATTCCGAAACTACTGGCAACATTATAATGAAATTTTGTATAGAAGTTTTTTGAAATTTGACACATGGCATGAATTTGTTTTTATATCTGACTCTCAGAGAGGGCGCTAGTTACACGGTTCGTACCGAGTAGATTTGAACATAACTTTTTTGAGGTTAGATTTTTCAATCCAAATATGATATGAACTTGAACTTCATTTACTTTTACACCGAAAAGGTACTCCTGGTGAAACTCGATACTATGTTCCGTTTTCGGAATATTTCGATTTGAAAATAATGGAGTAGTAATGATGCTGGTATAAAATGAATTTTATTGAGTTCAATTACCTATTCATTCAGGTTCAAAAACAATGAAATTATCCTTGTGCTGAAGTTATTGATGAAACAAAGAATCATAAGTAGAAAATTGAGAGATATTTGACTAGAAACATGAAATATTGAATCGTTTCGAGGAATACACGAGTCTATATTCTTTTCTCAAGAATGTATTATTCTTCTAAACAGTTGAGGATCGGCTGTTAGGTCATGTGAGTGATGTTCAATTATGTCTCACAATTCTTGACGTGAATTTCACCTATGTAGCATTGCCTGTGGAAGTATTCCCAACAACATATAATCTCCAAAAGTTCAAAAAAATTCCAATACCTACCTCCTGTCCCTATATCCTCCCCAGGAACGCACAATGTTCTTTGAAGATTATAGGGATTCCCTTTCGTGCGCTCCAAGCGATAACAAAAAATAGACTTTCTGCTCAAGATACAACAAAACTGTGTAATCCATGTTCTTAGTCAAATCTGTTTCGATGTTATTTTTGTGATTCATTGTTAAATCAATGAGTTTTGCATCATAAATGTATTGTTGTTTTCTGTTTTCAATAAATAGGTGATTATTTTTCATAATACTCACTCTAATACATAGCTTTATACCAGCAACAGTTATCACTTTATCATTTTCAAATCGAAATATTCCGAAAACGGAACACAGATTAGAATATTGGTGGACGATGGTATCGAGTTTTACCAAGAGTACCTTTTTGGTGTGAAATTGAATGATGTTCAAGTTCACTCCAAATTTGGATTGAAAAATCTAACCTCAAAAAAGTTATGTTCAAAACTACTCGGTACGAACCCTGTAACTAGCTCCCTCTATGAGAGTCAGATATAAAAACAAATGCATGCGATGTGTCAGATTCCAAGAAACATTTATACAAAATTTCATCACAATGTTGCCAGTAGTTTCGACATAATCTTGAAAAATGTGTAAAAAATTATTTTTTCAACACCTTGTATCTTGATAGCGGATGCCGTTGCGGAATTTTTTTACTGAATAAACCCAACTTATTTTGCAGTGTTCTACCTACCCTAGCAAGGGGGTCGGGTTTTTTTGAAACACCTTGTATAGACAAAATTCGAATAAAATAGTTATAGGGTTTCATGAGTACTATCACCTAAATTTATTTTCATATCTATAGGGTGTACGAATCCAAGATATCGGCTGATGATGAATTTTTTAAATGGGATACCCTGTTTTCAATTGCATTCTCAAATGCACTGTCAAAATTGCTACACAACTGTTTTTATTTTCTATATTTGGCTCCACGGTTGCCAAGTTAGTCAATTATTTCCGTGAAAACCTGATTATGTAGAGGCGAGTGTATAGGCCTACAAAACAATTATTTTGATTCTTATTTGGACATTAAAACGAAATAAATTCATACGAGTAGAGTCCAAGATGTGTTCCATTCGTTCCTACAAAATCAGTTCGAACACTGTCAATGTTAGACGGAAAGACTTGACGAGATTGAAGATGCCGGAACTTCATTATTTCAAATGGAACACCTTGTATTTTTTTACGGTTTCAGATCCAAATTACCCACAATTTTTATGAAGTATGTCCTATACCTCAATATTGCCGTTTTCGATATAAATCGATGTATACGAAAAAATTTTCCGAAAACTGTTAACCCCAATAAAGTATATACAGGCTGTAATTTATTTGATTGCTGAAAATAAAGGATACAGTTCCTTAGCTCACTTTGAGAAGAAAAGTTTATATGAACATAATGCACTAAACCTTTTAACTTTCGACCTACACGGTGTTGAGATTTTTAGAAAAAAATTGTTTTCTTGTCATACCTTCAATACTGTTCTAGATATTTTCATAAAATTTGAAATGCACCTACTAAGCAACAATTTGACCTGTTTTTTTCCTTTTTTTCCGTCGGATGAACCGTTTTCACGTAAAAAAATAAAAACAATTTTCATAGAGATTTTCATGCATTTGTGGCATAACGAAATTATTTTGAACTAGTAGGCTAATGCCCTATTTTGTATTTGAAATAATGGCATTTGATCGATTACGTTGCGGTCTTATTTTGACAAGTATTCATAAACGTGACAGTTTTCTACATTGAGTAAGTTAATCAATGAAGAGAAAATAAAATGTTAACACCCTATATAGTTCGAAAGTTGAGAGGTTTAGGTAGTATGTTCATATTATGAACTTCTCTTCTTAAAATTAGCTAAAGAACCATATCCTATATTATCAGTAATCAATTAAATTACACCCTGTATATTTGAAATCAACAGAAAGAAGTCTTCCGATTAGAAAAATGAAATATAGGGTGCTATATATACATATATTGCTATTAGTACCGAAGTATGCATTCTTTTCGAATTTCGATACGATTCAATTAAATTCCATGTGTTGAAGAATGGTATACCAAATTTCGAATAGTTTCGTGTACCTACCTAAAAATAAGTCTCTACAAAATGACGAATGTTTTTGCAACTAATTTCAATACCTATTTTTAGTACCTGTGTATAAGTTAACAAAGCGAATTATTCCATCCTAAATGAATACGAAATTTTATTTTATTTTCGCAACTTAATGTATTGATATCCATCTAGATCCTCTGTATGAATAGGTAAAGAAAGCATATTTCAAAATTTGTTCATCGTTATATGGAAATATACCGAAGAAAAATAACAACCACGTGATGAATGCCTCCATATTGTCACGAGTGGGTCTAACGCCCACTATCGCAACTCGAACTTACTCGCTTGCAAGAGGTTTTTTTGAAAATGATAACTAAATAATTTATCTCCACTTCACAAGTTTATTCATTCTGAATACAAACAATTAGGGCAGGAAATAAATTGACCATTAATTATCCAGCAAGATACATCCAACTCAAATCGAAACAAAACAGGAAAACTAAAACTAGTAATACTCAAAAAAGGTACTTACAGAAGGGCTCGCTTTTCGTTGGAGGATTGGAACTGCCCCTCACGAAGTTTAGACATGATGCAAAGTTTGAGATTTACTTTCTATTAGAATATTTGAAAAGACTTTACGGTCCACTGTCCGAACCACAACTGCCGGTTTTTTCTCTAATACTTTTTCATCTTGGTTTTGGTAGTGGTAATTGATTCAGCATAAAAACTAGTGTATTCACCTGGATTAGGAAAAATCCAAAACCAGCAGTTTCTGCCCGTCAGCGACTTTACTTGAATAATAATAAAATTGAAATCCGAATTATAATTTCCGTTGAATATCGTAATTCTCTACTGATATCCTGTAAGCTAAATAATTCTAAGAATATGATCTAGACTAGGTTATTGTACTATTCTTGAATGAAATGAGAATTTCAAATATTCTCAATAAAATTATAGTTTTTATCCTTTCTTGACAATATATATAATACAAAACACTTACCGTCTTGAAAACATAAAACTTTCATACACACAAACGAAAATACAATCACTTTGAATATGAATTCCACTTTTCCACTCTTACATACTTCCGAGTTTTTTTTTATTATCACTTAAAACGACCGTACTCGATGAAGTCTAGAACGAGACTGCTGATTGATTTTATTCCTCATTCAAATGACTCATTGGTTACATCATCCTTTCAACCGATTAATTCCCGAACAAGTATGACTAATTCCGATATCGATAGTAGGTATACGGGGTGGAGTGAAAAGAAATTTAAGGATATTTTCATTCATTTTCTTATCCACACGAGGTGTTTTTGAAATATATATATAATTATATATACAGGGTGTTTCGAAATTCGACCGACAACGCTTGACAGGTGATAGCCCTCGTGATTTCATAATCACTGAGATAGGGACATACAGTCTTCAAGTGTTCAGTTCTCGAGATACAGGGCGTTGAGGTTAAGAAATTAAAATAGTTGGTTCGCAATATCTCAAGAATAATTGAATATAATGCATTAAACTTCGGTATATGGTTTCATCTTTGAATGGGTCATTTTTCGACCAGGGAGCCAAGGGTGCCCTACAGGGGGTTGTGGACAATAAATAATGTTCCAGGGACAGAAAACCCTACTTTACATGACAATCCACATTAGATTTATGAAAGTAAAATAACTCAGAAACAACCATGAAAAATGAATGAAATTATTGAATGATTCATAATTTTCAGTCATATTTTATATCAGGGGATAGTGCCAAAATAATCCGAATTTATTTCTAGATCGAGAATGGGGATGGTCTTCCCAGTCTTATATGCATACAGTGTGCCCATGAAATAAGCAGGTGCTATTCTTTCAAACAACTTTGTGAGCAGTCTGACATGAATCTCAGAACGTACCTTGGAAAACCTGTTGGTCTGAAACGAAGCAAAGAAGAAGAAGTCCACCAGAATAATGAATATTCTTCATCATTGTTGCTGGACAATTATGGATTTGATTCATCATCTGAGAACAGTGATGAAGATGACTTCAGAGATGATCTGAGTTTGTTGCAATCCACACTGGTTGATAATTCAAATGATGAAAAAGTCATTGCTCAAAAGCAGCTATTGAAGGCTGCCAAGTTCCAGAGGAGGGGGATCAGTAAGAGAAAATTGCTAGCAAAAGGAGGTAAAGCTGCTGGTAAGTGTCACAAATTTAAATTATGTATATAATGCATATGTACTCAATTATATTCTATATTGGTGCATTTTTGCGATTTTTGCAATTTTCAGGAATTTTTGCAATTTTTGCAATTTTCAGGAATTTTTGCGATTTTCAGGAATTTTCGCAATTTTTGCTATTTCTGCAATTTTCAGGAATTTTTGCGATTTTTGCAATTTTCAGGCATTTTAGCGATTTTTGCAATTTTCAGGAATTTTTGCGATTTTTGCAATTTTTGCAATATTCAGGAATTTTTGCAATTTGTGCAATTTTCAGGAATTTTTGCAATTTTTGCGATTTTTGCAATTCTCAGGCATTTTTGCAATTTTTGCAATCTTCAGGAATTTTTGCAATTTGCAATTTTCAGGAATTTTTGCAATTTTTGTGATTTTTGCAATTTCCAGGAATTTTTGCGATTTTTGCAATTTTCAGTAATTTTTGCAATTTTTGCAATTAGCAGGAATTTTTGCAATTTTCAGGAATTTTTGCAATTTTTGCAGTTTTTGCAATTAGCAGGAATTTTTGCAATTTTCGCAATTTTCAGGAATTTTTGCAATTTTTGCAGTTTTTGCGATCTTTGCAATTTTCAGGAATTTTTGCAATTTTCAGGAATTTTTGCAGTTTTTGCGATTTCTGCAATTTTCAGGAATTTTTGCGGTTTTCGCAATTTTCAGGCATTTTTGCGATTTTTGCAATTTTCAGGAATTTTTGCAATTTTTGCAATTTTCAGGAATTTTTGCGATTTTCAGGAATTTCCAGGAATTTTTGCAATTTTTGCTATTTCTGCAATTTTCAGGAATGTTTGCAATTTTCGCAATTTTCAGGAATTTCTGCAATTTTTGCGATTTTTGCAATTTTCAGGAATTTTGGGGATTTTTGCTATTTTCAGGCATTTTAGCGATTTTTGCAATTTTCAGGAATTTTTGCGATTTTTGCAATATTCAGGAATTTTTGCAATTTGTGCAATTTTCAGGAATTTTTGCAATTCTTGCAATTTTCAGGAATTTTTGCGATTTTCAGGAATTTTCAGGAATTTTTTATATTTTTGCTATTTCTGCAATTTTCAGGAATCTTTGCAATTTTTGCCATTTTTGCAATTTTCAGGAATTTTTGCAATTTTCGCGATTCTTGCAATTTTTGAGATTTTTGCAATTCTCAGGTATTTTTGCGATTTTCGCAATTTTCAGTAATTTTTGCGATTTTTGCAATTTTCAGTAATTTTTCCGATTTTTGCAATTTTCAGGCATTTTTGCGATTTTTGCAATTTTCAGAAATTTTTGCAATTTTTGCTATTTCCGCAATTTTCAGGAATTTTTGCGATTTTTGCAATTTTCAGGCATTTTTGAGATTTTTGCAATTTTCAGGCATTTTTGCGATTTTTGCAATTTTCAGTAATTTTTGCAATTTTTGCAATTAGCAGGAATTTTTGCAATTTTCAGGAATTTTTGCAATTTTTGCAGTTTTTGCAATTAGCAGGAATTTTTGCAATTTTCGCAATTTTCAGGAATTTTTGCAATTTTTGCAGTTTTTGCGATCTTTGCAATTTTCAGGAATTTTTGCAATTTTCAGGAATTTTTGCAGTTTTTGCGATTTCTGCAATTTTCAGGAATTTTTGCGGTTTTCGCAATTTTCAGGCATTTTTGCGATTTTTGCAATTTTCAGGAATTTTTGCAATTTTTGCAATTTTCAGGAATTTTTGCGATTTTCAGGAATTTCCAGGAATTTTTGCAATTTTTGCTATTTCTGCAATTTTCAGGAATGTTTGCAATTTTCGCAATTTTCAGGAATTTCTGCAATTTTTGCGATTTTTGCAATTTTCAGGAATTTTGGGGATTTTTGCTATTTTCAGGCATTTTAGCGATTTTTGCAATTTTCAGGAATTTTTGCGATTTTTGCAATATTCAGGAATTTTTGCAATTTGTGCAATTTTCAGGAATTTTTGCAATTCTTGCAATTTTCAGGAATTTTTGCGATTTTCAGGAATTTTCAGGAATTTTTTATATTTTTGCTATTTCTGCAATTTTCAGGAATCTTTGCAATTTTTGCCATTTTTGCAATTTTCAGGAATTTTTGCAATTTTCGCGATTCTTGCAATTTTTGAGATTTTTGCAATTCTCAGGTATTTTTGCGATTTTCGCAATTTTCAGTAATTTTTGCGATTTTTGCAATTTTCAGTAATTTTTCCGATTTTTGCAATTTTCAGGAATTTTTGCGATTTTTGCAATTTTCAGAAATTTTTGCAATTTTTGCTATTTCTGTAAATTTCAGGAATTTTTGCGATTTTTGCAATTTTCAGGCATTTTTGCGATTTTTGCAATTTTCAGGCATTTTTGCGATTTTTGCAATTTTCAGGAATTTTTGCAATTTTTGCTATTTCTGCAATTTTCAGGAATTTTTGCAATTTTTGCTATTTCTACAATTTTCAGGAATTTTTGCAATTTTTGCAATTTTTGCGATTTTTGCAATTTTCAGGAATTTTTGCGATTTTTGCAATTTTCAGGCATTTTTGCGATTTTTGCAATTTTCAGGAATTTTTGCAATTTTTGCAATTTTCAGGCATTTTTGCGATTTTTGCAATTTTCAGGAATTTTTGCAATTTTTGCAATTTTCAGTAATTTTTGCAATTTTTGCAATTTTTTCGATTTTTGCAATTTTCAGTAATTTTTGCGATTTTGGCAATTTTCAGGAATTTTTGCAATTTTTGCAATTCACAGGAATTTTTGCGATTTTCGCAATTCACAGGAATTTTTACAATTTTTGCAATTTTCAGGAATTTTTGCAATTTTTGCGATTTTCGCAATTTTTGCGATTTTCGCAATTTTCAGGAATTTTTGCGATTTTTGTAATTTTCAGGCATTTTTGCGATTTTTGCAATTTCCAGGAATTTTTGCAATTTTTGCAATTTTTGCAATTTACAGGAATTTTTGCAATTTTCAGGAATTTTCAGGAATTCTTGCAATTTTTGCTATTTCTGCAATTTTCAGGAATTGTTGCAATTTTTGCGAAATTTTGGCGATTTGCAATTTTCAGGAATTTTTGCGATTCTTGCAATTTTCAGTAATTTTTGCGATTTTTGCATTCACAACTTTCAGGAATTTTTGCCTATTTTTGCAATTTTCAGGCATTTTTGTGATTTTCGCAATTTTCAGGAATTCTCAAGAATTTTTGCAATTTACAGGAATTTTTGCGATTTTCAGGAATTTTCAGGAATTCTTGCAATTTTTGCTATTTCTGCAATTCTCAGGAATTTTTGCAATTTTTCCAATTTTCAGGAATTTTTGCAATTTTTCCAATTTTTGCGATTTTTGCAATATTCAGGAATTTTTGCAATTTGAGAATTCTCTAGTCTAGATATTAATCAACTAATCACCTACTTATGAATAAAATTGAATATTTGGATCTGTTCAATATATGGTCCACATTATTAACATCGAGTGAAGCTTTAAAGACTTGTTACATAGCTACATGTATACCAAAATGCTACAATAATATTTAGGAATGCTTAAAAATACTTTTTTCGGGGGGACTGAGTTGGTTCGACCTGTAAAGTAAATGAAGAAGTGAGTCCTTTATTGTACATAAATTACCTAATTATTCCACAGTTCAGAAAACAATCAACAGATTTTCACTGAATGAAAAATTAATCCTTTTCTGGGTAATTTTTTTCCTGTTTCTCCAGTTATTGGTCAGGTATTGTATTGAGTTTAGGTTAAAAATTTCATGGTAGGGCAGAGTATCAAGTACCTTTCCATTCACAGTATAATTATTTTTGTGGAAATCCAAATCAGTGTGAAATGAATTCGATAGTAATGAACAACCAATTCCACAACAAATATATTTTTATGAAAATTTCTAACAAATTGATTATCATTTTTTTCAATATAAGTTTTCGTCAATAATAAATTCACGATAATTAAGTTGTGCTGCAGCAAATAATATCATTTATAATAGTGAACTTATCTACATTCTGTTTCAACCAGTAATTCAGCTAACTGTATTTACAAATATTCAAGGTAACAATTGACTTGATCCAGAACCGCCATTTGTGTAGGTGTAGATGGACGAAATACCGAGGTTAATGAGTTCTAGAAAGCTTTAACGCAGATATATGCCTGAAAATATTTTGTTTCAAATTTCGGTTTTTGTTGTGTAAAACTAGTTCAGTATTCAAAAATGAGAAACATAAGTTTCTAAAGAGACCTTGTCCTTTTAAGAGGACAGTAGGTAAATGAGTGACATTTCCTTGAATATAATATAAGAGGACATAAAAACCATTCTGAACATAAAATCTAATGAAGAATGTAATTCAACTAGTCTCTGTTATAATAGGGCTTGAATCATGAAACTCAGAGAGCAACGTTATTGCACGCATTTGGTGAAAAAGTTTTCATGAGAATATCGGAATTTAGTTTTCTTCTCCTGCGTTACCATCCAATAATCGTAACGACAATCTGAATGAAGAGGGTTTTGAACGTTTGGAAGATGTTCTCTGGTTCCCTTCCATAATTCCACACATATCCCCCCCATGTTGCGGTTGTATGAAAAATATCATGAGGTCACTAAACCGTACTAAACTGTCCTTTTATCTTCATCGCTCAAGTCCTAATCTGCGTAAGTGGTTCAAAATAATTGAGAGGAGGCATAATTATTGCCACTGATATTTCAGTTCGATCATTATCAGTTTTATGATCTTCTAACGATTGCAGAAAGTGTCCATCTCAAACAACATTTGAAAATTTGAGGTTGTGAGATGCAGTTCGACAACAAAAATGATCACAAAAAACTATCAATTCAATGCAAAATCAAAAATCGAAATATTTCAGTCCTAATTGCTAATACTTGATTTCCATTTGTATTCAGGTATTGACGATAAGCTGTGTTGATAACAAATTCTATAAAGAATGTTCTTTCATTTGATATGGGTAGTGCCATCCATGAGAAAATCCTTGAAGATACCCAAATTACTCAGTAGAAATCTTTTCACGTAGTGTCCTTATAGAAGGATGGTAGGCATATCTGGGTTAATGATTGTCGAATAATGAGACTATTAAGTATTCAAAAAACTCTAATCCGAGTTTTTTCTTTCTGGAAATATTTGCTCTCGGATTCACCATTATGATCCTCAATGTAGAAAATACATTTTTTTTTAATTCAATAGTAAAACTGAAGTATAATCATCTTTCATGATAATTAACTGTTTAAAACTTTCAATGATGTATCAAAATACGGTTCACATTGACTCTCAATGGTGGTACTAGTTGAATCTAAATAATAATAATAATAATAATAATAATAATAATAATAATAATAATACCTCACCTCACAGGCTGTGAGGAGTAGTCACTGGATTTTATCCAGCACGACTCTGCGTGACGTCGGAGGCCGCAGGGTCGTGACTGGAATTATATGAACTAAATAATAATAATAATAATAATAATACCTCACAGGCTGTGAGGAGTAGTCACTGGATTTTATCCAGCACGACTCTGCGTGACGTCGGAGGCCGCAGGGTCGTGACTGGAATTATATGAATTTGAAATGATAATAATAATAATAATATGTCTTTATTCATCATCATCATTTCACAACTGGTAGAGAAAGAAACAAATAGATGAAAGGGCGGGGTTCAGCTGAGAAGCTGCTTTTAAACCCAACCGGTAGAATGATATAAATATAATTAATGAGAAACTAAATTACAGAATTTTCAAAATGAATTTATGATTAAGAATTGTACATAGGTTATCGGAATAATTACCAGAAAATTAGTATAAATGTATAAGTGGACAGTACAGTTTAATGCACTGAATAAGATAGTTACAACCAGATCAAAAATCACGCCGTCATAAAAAAGGAAAAACTACTGCCGCCCAGAGAAAAACAATTTCAGCCGTTTCTTAAAATTATTTAAAGTGAATTCCTTGAATTCAACAGGGATGGTATTGTAGAGCTTAGCAGCATTACAGGAAAAGCTTCGGGTGAAAATTGACTTGGTATGTCTAGGAATAAGTAGCAAATGCTTGTTGCGCGAAGACTTTTTAAGTGATAGTTTAGAAAGTAACGTGCAAAAAATATTGGTGTTTATCAACAAATAATTCCAGTTCTGGCCAACAAAAAACTGAAAAGGAACACCAACCAGTGCAACGTATGCAAAAAGCAGTTCATCAACATGAAATCGTTCAGGAAACACCTGCGGACCCACATCGAGGACAGACCCTTCAAGTGCAAGCTCTGTCCCAGAGGATTCACCGAAGAAAACTACCTCAACAACCATATGCGCACGCACTTACCCGAAGAACAAAAACCGCACGAGTGCGAGGTGTGCAAAAAGAGATTCATCCACGTGACTTTGCTCAACAAACACATGCTCAAGCACAGCGGAGAGAAGCCGTTCGTGTGCAAGATTTGCAACAAGGGTTGCTTCGCGGAGAACAGCTTGCTGAAGCACATGAAGATCCATGAGAAAAGGGAGGGGGATCCCGGTTTGCTCAAGCATATTTGCGACTATTGCAAGACGGAGTTTGCTAGTTCGGAAATTTTGTCTATTCATATCAAACAGCACACCGGGGATCGGCCGTTTGTTTGCAGCACCTGTGGGAAGAATTTCCCGCAGAGGTTCAATCTTGAACTACATTTACGAACTCATACAGGTAATACATATGGAAACAATAATTTAGATAAATAAACGAGCTCTTTATTCATTTTTAATCAACAATAGTATACAGGGTGGGCCACCAGTAACGGCTCGGTCTCTAGAAGGCTAACCACTTATCTTCTTGGAATTCTTCCTCTCTAGGAAGTTGCATGTCAACATGGGCTACCATTTAAAATACTACCATAAAACACTGAAGTTGAACTTTTTTCTATCGAACACCCTATATATTATTTCATACTTGGGGTCTAGCAGTTATAATTACTGAAATATATGGTGTGAAAAATCGAGATTTTCCAAGTTCAAGAATTTTTTGTGTCGAAACTATTCATAATTGGTCAAAACGGCTTACATGTCCCTATCTCAACTTTTGATTAACTATCTACTGATATTTAATTGGGACATATACCGGGTGATCAAGATTCTAAATTCTGCACCACCCTGTATTTGTTTCAATTAAATGTCAGTAGATAGTTGATCAAAAGTTGAGATAGGGACATGTGAGCCGTTTTGACCAATTATGAATGGTTTAGACACAAAAAATTCTTGAACTTGGAAAATCTCGATTTCTCACACTCGAGCTCACACCCTATATCTCAGTAATTATAACTGCTAGACCCCAAGTATGGTGGGTCGTTGAAATCAGCTCATCAGGGAGAATCTCAAAATGAAATAATATATAGGGTGTTCGATAGAAAAAAGTTTAACTTCATTGTTTTATGGTTTTTGGGGACACCCTGTATGTTTCGAAATAATTTTAAATGGTAGCCTATGTTGACATGCAACTTCCTAGAGAGGAAGAATTCCAAGAAGATAAGTGGTTAGCCTTCTAGAGACCGAGGCGTTACTGGTGGCAGACCCTGTATATCCATTTTTTTATGTTCATAACTATCTGAGAATATTCCTTTTCAATACTTTCACACAATCCTTCAATCGCAAATTTGTGATTAGGTTTGCTCAATTTAAAATTTCTTTCCACGTCCTGTATGATGAATATCAATTTGTGATACATCAAAAAAAAACTACTGTTTATTGAGTAGCGAAGGTTAGAGATCGGTAATGCAGAATAATATATTAGACATTTATTTTAGATGTTTTTATGCAAGAAGGAATTTCAGGGCTGAATTGAAATGTTTTTATTATTAAAAAGTCGGAAGTTAGTATTTCCCTCCTTCAGAAACGATATACAGCAACTGCCCAGCGAGCACAAAAACATCTCAGAGATGTAAAAAATACGAGATTTCGAGACATTGAACCTCCACTGCGATGTTCTGTTCACACATGAATAGAACTATTATAGAACAGCCAATGTCCGCCGCAGGCGGCAATTATCGAGATGTCCTTGATATGTCACAAAACTACCTTCTTCCTAGTTCTTTTTAAAGCCTTTTCATGGACACAACAGAACATTTTCAACGCGTCTTTTTCCATTTTCGAGGTACTTTTCTGAAGCCTTTTGTCAAAATGAACTTTTGCATTAGGATTCCATTTCTCTTGAATGAAAAAATGCATTGAAAATAGATTGAACATAAATATGAAATTACCTTCTTAATCGGTTTCTGAGTAGTGCTTACTACACACAGACATATAATTGGAAATAGGTTTCCCAATTTTTGAAATGTTCTCCACAATGCATAATTTTGCAACTGCGGAGAAGCTGTGTATTGATGAATTCGTACTTTTATATATTGATTACACTGAGGCACCGAACAACACATCTTGCATCTGATGGTCATTATTACAAACTAAATAAGTCTTCTAACACAATAAACTTCACCAAATTCCTTTCTGTTCGTTAGCAGCGTGATGTAAGCGTGACACGCTGCAAACGCGAATGCCAATTGCGAACAAGAAGAACAAAATCGAAAACAAATCAGAATTCATCGTATTGTGACGTAAGCATGCATGAGACGTTGTGGTGGGCAAACAAAGAAAGGGCACAAAAGAACAAAAACAATACTTTCAATATCCTTCTAAGACCTCTTTGGGAAGTGCATATTACGCCTCAAAAAAACATCCTCATGCCTACATTTCCAAAACATCCCAGGGACACCTCTCAGTAGGTAAACAAAGAAATGCCACAGAAGAACAAAAACAATACTTCAATATCCTTCAAAGACCTCTTTGGTCAGTGCATATTACGTCTCAAAATAACATCTTCATGCCAACATTTTCAAAACATCCCAGGGATGTTTGTGCTCGCTGGGTGGCAGATAGATGGAGTCGAACAGATTCCCTGAAGCTTTTCATGTTATTTTGTAAGAATTAGTGATATCTCCTGTGTTACTGCAAAAAAAGATTCAAAAAAGCTAATTCGATTCTAGAAAAACTTGTTTTGTTCAACATTAATTTCGCATTTTAGGTGAGAGACCGTTCAAATGCGAGGTATGCAAGAACGGTTACGTGTCCAAGGCCAGTCTGAAAATCCACATGAGGACGCACACCAACGAAAGACCGTTCGTGTGCGATTTTTGCGGGAAGGCTTTCCGACAATCCGGCGATCTTACCAGCCACAAACGTCTCCACGGTACGGAAAAGCCCATCGAGTGCTCAGTGTGCCAAAAACGGTAGGTCCAGTCGATATTGTTAACAAAATTCACCAATTGAAGAGATCTGCTCTCATAGATATTCAATTTTGTTTTACACTATTCCATCACCAACTCTGAGTTTTTTAAAAACGTTATAAATGAAGGGGCAAGTGGAAGAAGGGGTCAAGTAACATTTTCCGAAAATAATCGATTATCTCATGGAAGAAGGCGATATGTGCATATGTAATTTGCCATGTCAAGATTTGTTTCTATTCTTCATATCTGAGTAGATACACAGTGGCAGAAGGGGCTATGTAACACTAAACATCAAGAACGCAATGGAAAAAGGAGGTATGTGCCCATTATCTACATGTCAGGAAGAAAGTGCTATGTACAGGGTGGGCAAAATTGGGCCTTTTCACCGTATATCTCAATAACTAGAGGAGTTATCGAAAAACCGATATACATGTTCCGGGTTCGATTTTGGAGAAACCTCGAATGGCACAATCAAAATTTCGATATCTTCATTCGTTTTAGAGATACAGGGGGAAATTGAAAATTTGCCGATTTCGATTTTATTTTCTGACTACTTTACGGTGAGAGGTATCAAAAAATTTCGAAAGTATATTTATACAGTATGATGCGTGGAATCCATTGGCATCATCAGAAATTTTATACAGGGTGACGTTGAAAAGATACGGCAGCCAATTATGTTTTTTCTAATGGAACACCCCGTATATTTTGGCACAGTTGAATAGTCCCAGGCGTTCTTATTACAAATATATATATAACCCTACCTTTGTCTTCCACAATTTCAGATATATTCGCAAAAATATATTCAGTGTGTCACATTTCTTATGGTTACACCCCCGTATCTTCTGTAAAAATAATTGAGGTAGGATTCAAAAATTCGCAACTGTCAGAAAGATACAAATGATACACTCATGGAGTCATGGGCCAAGTGGGATCATCTCCAATGATAACACTGCTCGCCTGCATCTATGGAATCATCGATATTACTGGATAACGCTATCAACAGGCAGAATCGAGGTTGAAAATGACACTCTGTATATATTCACCAAATGTGGAAAATAAATATCATAAGGAATGTTATTTCCAGACAAATGGATATTTGGTGAGAAATAAAATGGGAAATTATTCGATTTGATATCATTGTTATCAAGACATCTGAGATACAGAAATAAGACCAATAATTTACTCAATTAGGAAATCAGTAGGTTGCATTGAAAAATATAGCCTTATAGAAGATGTCCAAATTCCAGATACAGAACAATTTTTTTTATGGAACACCCCGTATATTTTGGCAGAGCTGGAAAGTTCCCGTTTCAATTTCAAATATATATCTTATTTATTATCTCTTTGAAAGCAAAAATATTAAGCCATACTGGGAATAATGGGTAAAGTATCATATTCAGGCATTCTGCCACAAAATATTATGATTGTTAATGTTTCCATCAATTATTCTTACAGAAGATACGGGGGTGTAACCATAAGAAATGTGACACACTGAATATATTTTTGCGAATATATCTGAAATTGTGGAAGACAAAGGTAGGGTTATATATATATATTTGTAATAAGAACGCCTGGGACTTATTCAACTGTGCCAAAATATACGGGGTATTCCATTAGAAAAAACATAATTGGCTGCCGTATTTTTTCAACGTCACCCTGTATAAAATTTCTGATGATGCCAATGGATTCCACGCATCATATTGTATAAATATACGTTTGAAATTTCTTGATACCTCTCACCGTAAAGTAGTCAGAAAATAAAATCGAAATCGGCAAATTTTCAATTTCCCCCTGTATCTCTAAAACGAATGAAGATATCGGAATTTTGATTGTACCATTCGAGGTTTCTCCAAAATCGAACCCGGAACATGTATATCGGTTTTTCGATAACTCCTCTAGTTATTGAGATAGACGGTGAAAACGACCAATTTTGCCCACCCTGTACGCATGAATCCATATGTATATCAAAAAATGATAAGATAGCAAAATGCGGTAAATCATAAAAAAACCTAAAACTATTCCTCATAATTGCATAAATCAAATTATTAAACTAGCTTACATTAAAAAATGCCAGCTAACTTTACTAAAACCATAACTCCTTCTTCCACTTGCCCCTTCAAATGTGTTCAGCATTTTTTGAATGCAGAACTGATTGTAATGTCTTGGATAACTCACAGGGTGTCCGCGGTCTTTGGTACGTAGACGTTTACGGAGAACGGGACATGGAATCATTTTGAAAATTTGGTTACTCCAGAAGTTGTTCTAGGTCTACAGGCGATTCAATATAAGCGATATGCCCTCTTGCGGATATTGAAGTAACCAATGGAAAGTACATTGAATGTTTGTGTAGTGATAAACCTTTCTAGGAAATGAAGGCTTTATTCATCATAAATCTAAGTATCACAAATAATAAGACGTCAAAATGTTAGAATGACATAAACTAATAACATATAAGGTGATTATCGAATATCACCACATTCTTCCTCCCATCAATAATTCATCTCATAGTCCTTCAATCTTTCTGGCAGACGACGATTTCTAGATGAACGAGGGTGAGAACTGTCTTGAAAAGTGGATGAAAAATCAGTTGTTGAGTGGGAGGCACGGCGAGAGGGAGTAGATTCATCAAGAACGAGATTCTCTCCAGTGGTAGGAGGATCTGGATATCCTTGATCAATAAGTGGATCTTCAGGATAGTCTGCGGTGGCAGGTCGCTCTTGATTTTCTTGTTCAGCAGGTTGATTTTAAGATTCTTGATTATCCGATTCACAGAAGGAATTTGAAAAAATTAAATCCTTACTCAAGAGCAAAGCACAGTCGCGCTATGCGCTCATGTGGTTGCCAAGCAACATAATTTCCTTCTCAAAATTAAAGGAAGCTGTGAAAAAACTTTTGGCCATGTAGGAGAAACATGGCGTCTCCAGGCCAAAAGTCAGATTAATGTGTGTGCAAGTCTTTAATTTTTCTAATTACCTGATCTGGTTTAAAATCCAATATTTAATGTGAAGTTTAAAGAGTGTGTGTGAAAAATATCAGGCCATCTTATCTCTACGCCGGTATAGACGCCGGATGATGACGGATTCATCGGATAAGGTGGCCATACTTGAAGTCAAACGTGCTCCATTATCTCTACGCCGGTAACCAGGCCGGATCAACAACGGATTTGTTGGATAAGAGGAGTACATACGAACGAATCTCATGAACACTCGTGACTCGGCTTCAGGCCATTGTGATAGACAATCGATGTCTTATGTGGCGAGTCGAGTGATACTATTATTATAATATAAACCTACAACAACAAACCTTGGTATGACTCTGAATGTATCTACTCTAAAAAACATTGCAAGAACCTATTGAATATATGCAAGAACAAACATTTCATTGAGCCCTACAGATCAGAATATTTGAAACAAAAACTGCAGTATAAAAATACCATAAGAAGAAAAAAAATTGATCATGAAAAACAAATTACCCTCTCCCTTTGTAATACAAAAAAACAGTCTGAATTCTGGAAAACGCTCAAATCATTTAGATCATCGGGGCAATGTTGCCAAATTTCTATACCCGAATGGGAAAATTACTATGATCTCATTTCTACTCCGAAAATTTCATCGGATTTAACCCTGTTTGATGCCCGAAATCCTTACTTAGATTCTCACATAACCCTTGAAGAACTTCAAATATGTCTAGCTAGTTGCAAAAATGGAAAATCTCCCGGTAAGGATGGTATAACATATGAATTTTTGAAAAATTTGCCAAACAATTGGATGTATTTATGCTCTTTATATAATAATATTCTAGATGTTGAAAATATTCCTCGAGCATGGCATGAATCAGCTCTGTCAATGTTGCACAAAAAAGGTGATCTCAATGATCCTAATAACTACCGGGGTATTGCCCTGTTGAATACACTCGCCAAATTATTTACATCAATTTTACTCAATAGATTGTCTGCATGGTGTGAAGATAATAATATTTTACCGGAATGCCAATCAGGTTTCAGAAAAGGAAGAAGTTGCGCTGACAACATATTTACTCTCCTCTCAATTTTACAAATTCATCTCCGATTACGAGGCAGGAAAATTTTTGTAGCTTTTGTTGACTTCAAGAGAGCTTTTGACTCGGTCAATCATCAGTTGCTCTGGCTTAAATTATTTGATCGAGGGATAAGCTCTAAATTCATCAGAATTATAAAAAAATTATACGATGATGCATCAACTTGCGTGAAAATACAAAATCAATACAGCAAAGAATATAGCGTTTCGCAAGGAGTTCTTCAAGGGGAACCACTCAGTTCCACCCTGTTTTCTCTTTTCCTCGCGGATATTGAGGAATACTTTCTCAATAATGGCCACTCTGGCGTGAGCATTGACAACTCACACAGCGCTCTATTACTGCTGTATGCTGATGACTTAATCATATTTAGTGATTCACAAGTTGATCTTGCTCGCAAATTGAAAACTCTGGAAGAGTATTCAGCAGAGAATAAGTTGACCGTCAACACTCAAAAAACAAAAATTATGGTGTTCTGCAGGGGTGGGTACCATTTCAATTACAACAACAAATTTTATCTCTACAATGAACCATTGGAAGTTGTAAAAAAGTACTCCTATCTTGGGGTGATATTTTCTTCTTCTACTTGTTTTCTCGAAATGTCTAAGGATACCGTAACTAAATCAAATCGTGCTATCGGGGCTGTTATGAATATCATGTGCAGATCTAAGATTAACTCATGGCACGCTAGAATTAAATTGTTTGAATCCATAATTGTGTCATCTCTTGCATATTCCATTGGAATTTGGGGACTACGTTATGTTGACGTTATAGAACGGATTCAAGTTAATTTTTTCAAACGTTTACTGTCACTCCCTAAAAATACTCCAGACTATATTGTTCGTCTGGAAACTTCCTCAATAAAACTTTCTTATCTGATTTTCACTGCTGCTCTTTCACATTTTGCACTTCTCAACCATCAACTACCAAAGCTCTGTTTTTTAAGATTGCTCAGACTCGATAACGTTGATCCTAAATACAACTGGGTATTGCAGGTCAAACAATACTTCTCTTTTGCCGGAATGGTCGATCGTTGGCAACAGTTTCTGCTCAATAGTTCCAAGAAAGCTATAACTTCTCTTCTGCACAAATTCAACAATGAACTTTTAAGCATTGATTCAGATAGTTTGAGCCAATCTTCGTATCCTCTCATTTATAAAAGTCTCTCTCTACGGGTAAATGTTCAAAATTACCTCAAAGCGCCCGTTCCCATCTATATAACTAGAATTATCGCTCAACTAAGGACATGCAGTAAGTCGTTCTTTAGAATTACCTTCAATCGAATAGTGTATAGAATAAATACTGAAGAAGAATGCACTGTTTGCAATCTCCACAGACTGGAATCTTTGGAACACATTCTCTTTGAATGTCCAGTTTATGCTGGTATCAGGGATTGTCGATTGTTTCAAGACGTTGAATGTATAGATGATTTAATATATCTTCTGAATTATGGTGGCCTAGCTGACTTGAAACTCCTAGTACAGGTTCTGATCAATTTGTTGAAGCTTAGATTTTTTGCTGTGAATGAGTAATTTGCATATCAATTATTGTTTCAATGCCTATCTAGGTCCCGCAGGAAGGATTTTTGTTTTCGTTTTAGCTATTAGTTCTCATTATATTCATTAATCACAGATTACCCAACCCTTGTAATAAGAATTGTAATTCTTTCAATACAATAAATCTATCTATCTATCTATTATTATAATGGGTTTGTGGTAGCCGAGCGGTCGTTAATGTCACGTGACTGATCACAATGACAAATACGATTGGTTTCGACAGGTCGCTTTTGAACAAAAACGGCAAAAACCTTAAAAACCGTAAACCGAAAATAACCCATATCCTGATATTCTAAAATTTAGATATATTAGTGATCATCTCTTTTATCAGTCATTGAATTCCTCGAGATAGATTCTGTAGATGGATTAATAATTTACTGTCTATTAGAAATATTTCGCTAAATTGTAAGCAGTTTTGAGTTACTCATTTTGAAAACTGTAGATACCCTCAATATAATATACCGAAAATAACACATATTCTGGTATCCTAAAAATCAGATATATTAGGAATCATCTCTTTTATCAGTCATTGAATTCCTCAAGATAGATTCTGTAGATGGATTAATAATTTTGAAATGTCTATCAGAAATATTTCGCTCAGATGAATCGCTATTTTTGTTCAATTATAAGCAATTTGAGTTACTCATTTTGAAGACTGTAGATACCCTTGCCACTTTTCGAGTAATTGGATTGCTTTGAGGTTATATTTTATATCCATGAACCACATCGACCATCAAAAAGCCCGGGTGATGTGGTCTTGGATCGGTCGGTCCTGGTCTTCAATTTGAAATGTTACCGTTTGGAGATGAGTCAATGCGGTCATCAATTAATCAATCAAAAACTCTCTTAACCAAGTATTTATTCTGGAAACAAAATAATTTCCTGATCTGGTGAAATTGTTACCGAAAGGAGACAGGAATCCAATAAACCTAAAGAGAAGAAGAAGAAGATGAAAAATATCTGTGACCGTTTGTTTTTATTCAATCATAGTTGCCCGTGCAATACTGAACTAAGAAAACTGAATACCCTGAAACGTAGACCTCTTTCCTAATCGGTCCAGGAATAAAAATAGACAAAAATATTAGTGCTGATAGTGGTGAACATGATACGATTTCTAGGTTCACGACCGTGATGAAGTTGAAGTACCACATGCGAAATCATACAGGAGAACGGCCGTACGTGTGTACAGTGTGCGGCAGGGGATTCACAGTCAACACCATCTTGCTGAGGCACATGAGAGTCCATTCCGGTGAAAGACCCTACGTTTGCGTCACGTGCGGCAAGGTTAGTCAACAAATTGACCAAATCGATTTATTTCTCATTCGTTGTACTTGAACTGCCGTCAAAGGTAGCCTTCTAAAATACCGTTAATAGATATTACATCATTGAAGTGACGCGTCTAACTCAATATAAACACCTGGAAGGGAGTCTGCCGGTTTCTCGAATAGCATAGAGTGTGTCAGGGGCAGCTGCAACAAAGATAGCTTGTGTTACGTTAACCTGCATCTTTCCCACTCGTGTTGTTCAATGGCGGATTGGTGTATAAATTTTCTTTTATCCAATGATTGGAGTACTTGAGATCTTTTTTTTTTCTATCTAAACAGGCAAAAAAGTGAAGACAGAATTTCATTGTTCTTTGGTGAAGACAGAATTTCATTGTTCTTTGGTATGTGAAATATCGCTAAATTTGGCGTGTTTTGTTTCTTCACAAGGACTGAATTTGTTGGTGTGAATTAATTATTGTTGAAAAAATTTATGATTTCCAATTAATAAACAATGGTTATTTATATTGTGTTGCCTTTGGATGTGAAACAAGCAAGACAAACAGAAGTTGTTCTCCATAGGTAAGTTGAAAATTGTTCAGATTCTTAGAAAACCTATAGTAATTTAGTGATACTCAAAGCAAAAAACATGAAAATATTTCAAATAATACGAGCGCTTCCTATTAGCCAACATAAGATAGAAAGAGATAGGTATCTAACAGGTAGGTAGATAGGTAACCACTGCGGGTTGCCTGAACAATATTTTTGCCTCACTCGTTGTTCACAGAGGGTCCCTTCCAGTTGTTTATATTAGGTGTGTTTTTTTGGTTTCCAACTGGTGGCAGTAGAATTGATGACCAATAAAACGATGTGATGTATTTTGACAGTTGTGACATGCAGCTGCAATAATGGATGTTGTTCCCGCTCTTGTTATCCTCCTTAGTATAGTTGTTGCATTGATTACAAGGCAAAATACATTGATATTTATCGATGAAACTGATTCCTTAATACTAGGAAGGGTTTTATATAGGTACTTGTATCAGTCTTCTGGTGTTATCTACAGGAATACTCGACTTCAGATTTTCTAGCATTATTATACCAAAAATTCAAAACTATTATGAAGAAGTAATATACCTACCGCAAATAGATTTATCAACATTCAAAATACATTTCAGGAGTCCATACGTGTTTGATACTATTCTGGGTAGAATTGCCAACAATTCCAAAATATTTCCTGAGGCGAGTTCACTTTTAGGCAATTTTTAGTTCAGATTTCGAGGTTAGAGTATCTGAAATACCGCCATTTCCGCCATTTCGTACACTCCCTCCTTAATCGTCTTCCTGTCATTCCGTATGAGAAGGCGGAATGAAAAGTTGGAACCAGTTTCAGAATTTCGTCCAATAAAACGACATAAATTGTCTCCGGTGGGAGAATCTTGCCAATAAAACGCACCTATTGAGTTCATTGCACCAAAGTGACGCGACTTACGGCTTTCATTGGTTCTATTTAACAAACTGAATAGCTATATGCTAAAGGGTTTTTCAATAAGGACGGGTCGATAATGAAATTGAACAAAACAAACAATCATGTTTTTTCCATGCCTAAATAATATACAGTGTGTCCCACTTACCATGCTCACCATGGGTATATTTTTAAAGGTGAGAGATACGAGGTCGGTTAAATGACACCAAATGTGGAGTTTGTCAAGGCCAACTATAATGTGAAAAAATATTTTAATAAAATCTATTCGTTTTTGTTTTATACGCAAAAAACAGATTTTGATCATTTTCATGTCTCCTACATAACTTCTTTATTTATGAAAATATTCAAAAAGGAATTTCACATTCTCATGGCAGTTTTTCGAAATGATTTCGAAAAAAATATGAAATTTATGCCAACTCTTTTAGAATTTGAGATATCAGCACAAACTTTAGTTTCTCAAATGTAGGTCATAGCTCACTATAACTTAGTTACAAATAACTTTTTTTTCTCTTTCAGATGATATGTCGCAGTAATAGTTTTGTGTTGATATCAACGGAGTTATCGTGATTTATACAAGAACAAAAACTTATTTGGAAGCCGCCATATTGAATTCATAAATTTTAACAAGAAAATCATGATCTCCGACCTCAAAAACCCTCACTTATCAATTTTGAATGGAATCAGATCAAATCTTGTCCGCCATCTTGGAGCAGCCATTTTTTTAAATTGATGGCGGACAAGATTTGGTCCGATTTCATTCAAAATTGGTAGGTGGGGGTTTTTGAGGTCGGAGATCGTGATTTTTTTGTTAAAATTTACAAATTCAAGATGGCGGCTTCCAAATAATTCTTTGTTTTTGTTTAAATGACGATAACTCCGTTGTTATCAACACAAAACTATCACTGCCACCTATCATCTGAAAGAGGAGAAAAATTTATTTGTAACTAAGTCATAGTGAGCTATGACCTACCGTTGAAAAACTAAAGTTGATGCTGATATCTCAAATTCTAGAAGAGTTGGTATAAATTTCATATTATTTTCAAAATCACTTTGAAAAACTGCTATGAGAATGTGAAATTCCTATTTGAATATTTTCATAAATAAAGATGTCACGGAGGAGACATGAAAATGATCAAAATGTTTTTTTGCGTATAAAACAAAAACTTATAGATTTTATCAAAATATTTTTCCACATTATAGTTGGCCTTGACAAACTCCACATTTGGTGTGTTTTAACCGACCTCGTATCTCTCACCGTTGAAAAGATACCCATGGTGAGCATGGTAAGTGGGACACACTGTATAACTAACTACGTCTGCACAAAAAATATATTTTTTCTGTGACGGGAAGAAAGTTTGACATTCCATCATTGTTGATAGGTTATTATAATAATATGTCACTTTTCATAAATTACTTTTTTCCCACTGGGCTTTTGTTGTCCTTTAGTTCCGAAAAATAACGCCAATAACGCCTTCTTCGAGAAAGAACTACAAGTCCTTTTATCTTCCATTCGACTTCGCGGTTACTTAAATTACTAAACAACCACTAAATTTGCAATTTTTGAAAATCAAATTATAGAATTTGACTGGCAGATATTTGATTATTTCAAAAAAATGATAAAGATGCCTGCACTGTAGGTTCATTCCTGTTAAAAACTTCAAATTGCACGTCGATAATTTTCTGATTTCAACATAATGTAATAACTTCTCAATATTGATTCCTCCTTTTTCATGTCACAGAAAAAAATAGTGTATTATACACGGAAAAATATCAGATTTTAGCTGACTGTTTTTTGGAGCTAATATGTACTACTTTTTTCCCTTGTATAATAAATAACTATTTATGCGACGAAACAATAACTTTGGAAATCATTATCGCCTTTATGAATTTTTTCAAATATGCTTTGCACTAACAACAATGAAAACAATGCTGTGTATTAGGAACCTCAAAACATCGTGACCGTCTGAGGATCAATCGATATTATTTTAAATAAAAATACTTGCCGCCACATCTTGATAGACAACCCGGTGAAAATATATTCTCTTATTCATGAATAAATGTTAAACTTCGATTTTCAAATAACAGAAGAACGTAGTAATCTTGCAGTCGGATCTTAGAATATTAGCAGACAAATGTTATTGAACGTTCATTCATGATTCACGGGTAACACTGTAATAAAATTGACATCATTACTCATTAGCTAGTCATTGTAGTCATCAGAATGACACAAAACTTTATGTTCAAGGCTTTCTCGCAATCGAGCACCCTCAACACCCACATGAAAGTTCACGCTCCCACACCGAAATACAACGGCCAGGACCATCAAAGAACCATGAAATACGAGGCTAACGACGAGCAAAAATACCAACCGCCCCCACAACAACAACAACAACAACAGCTACATCCAGACAACCGGATATTCTTGCAACCGGACAACTCGAAAATCCTAGCGGATAACTCGCACTTATTAACCGACAACAGGTTGATCGCGATCAATATAAGCGAACCACCGCCACTGAGGATTTTAGTCGATAACGGCAACAGCGCGAGACTGATGACAAATGACAATAGACTGATCGCGCAGGCGCAAGATGATAGACTAATCGCAAATGTCAACGTGGCGGACAACAGGTTGATGCAAGTGGACGGTGGCAGGTTGACGGATAAGTATCTGACGAATTACGATCCTTATCACAGGGGACATTTGTAATTGGGAAGGACAGTGTCGATTTCGCCTTTTTGCGCTGCTGCAGCTCGAGGTCCATGTCTATCTAAACACTGGTGATAGTTTATCAAATGCAATGAGGAAGTTTCCTTCACATGAATGTTCATAAAATGAGTTCGGAACTCGTCAGTTTCATGTCCACGCTGTAGAAAATGGCGGTCGATGAGGTCCAAGTCGTTTTTATTTTCAAAATAAAATAGTTTCCGATTTTCGAGGTGGCAAACTGTGACGTAAATTTTGAATATAGTCTGAATTTTGCTGATGATGAAAAATATAGCTACCGAATACCTAACGACGAGCAAAAATACTAACCTGCAACCGGACAACTCAAACATTCTAGCGGATAACTCGCATTTGCTCACCGACAACAGGTTGATCGCGATCAATATAAGCGAACCACCGCCACTGAGGATTTTGGTGGATAACGGCAACAGCGCGAGACTGATGACAAATGACAATAGACTGATCGCGCAGGCGCAAGACGACAGACTGCTCGCAAATGTCAATGTGGCGGACAACAGGTTGATGCAAGTGGACGGTGGCAGATTGACGGATAAGTATCTGACCAATTACGATCCTTATCACAGGGGGCATTTGTAGTGAGGGCTAACAGTGTCGATTTCGCCATTTTGCGCTGCTGCAGCTCGAGGTCTATGCACAGGGTCTTTGTCAAAGTAAATGTTAAAATTTTTCTGGAAAATATTGTTGGGAGAATACAAAAACTGGTTATGGTTTATCAAATGCAATGAGGAAGTTGCCTTCAGATGCATTTTGATAAAATAAGTTCAGAACTCGTCAGTTTCATGTCCACGCTGTAGAGAATGGCGATCGATATGTTCCAAGTCGCGTTCATTTTCAAAATGAAACAGTTTTCGATTTACGGGGCGGCAAACTGTGACGTGAATCTGAATCTAATCTGAAATTAGCTGATTATGAAGAATATAGCTAGTGAATAGCTAACGAATAAAAAAATAGAAGAAGAAGACAACTTCGCGTCGTTGTTGATGTTTATTTAATAAAAAATAGCGATGACCAGGTGACTAACAAAACAACGATGAACTATAGAGATAGATTAACGAATAACTGGTAGAAAAACATAATTAACCACAATATCAGATCGGTGTGCCTGTTAGTATTTTGTGTGGTGTGGACAGGATCAAAGTATTATGCGCTGTTGCAAGATATAATCTGCAACTTTTCTAGAAAATAGATCCGTGTTATAAAGGAACGAATTTATTAATTAGTTGTCAACTTCAGCGAGCAAATGAGAGAATTATGAAAATTATTCGTAGTAATGGGCGAAGTAGGATTGAGAAAAATCTATTATATCCCATTTCTGTTTTGATATTGTCATAATTTATTCAAAGAACAATTTACGGAATTCTAGATATATTGATGATGCCGGCAACGTCGTATTCACAAAGGAAATCGTATTTAATATCTCTGTGAAAGTGGCTTTTCTAGGTGGTACGTCATAGGAACAGTGAAGGAGCCAAGTTCCTTTTTCATTTATTTTTTCTGTGAAGTGAGAGTTGATTTTCCAAAAAAAAAAGAAAAAATACGTATATATGGTTCTGCATCTCACCTCCCGTCTTCTATAGCTCAGTTATCAGTAGAGTCAGGATTTTGATATTTCGCAGACTTCAATTGTATCATAGGCATGTCATTTATTTTATTGCACATTTGAGGGCTTCTAGTGGTTACCTACATACTCCTGGAATTCAATAGAAATAGGTTCAGTGACATTCAGGTAAAAAAAACAATTTTGGACCACCACTAGTCAAAAACATTAATAACAAAATAGAGAGTGCCTGCTCGATAGAATCATAAGCACCTTATGTGCTCGTCAAGTCTCGCCTCTGGGACTTGACATTTGATTTTATAAGTGCGCGTTCTTAGGGCACGGGGCCCTTCATTTTAAATGAAAACCCGTTTATTCCTTCAAAAAACTTATTTATTCTCATTATCATTCACACGATATTATGATGAGCATCATCGGCAACCTTTTTGAAAAACACATAATGTTCACCTCCATGTAAGTCAATTTTTGGTTTTATAACATCATTATCAAAGTTGTGGAGATGACTTTGAGTTTTTCTTCTTCCTTTTAAGAATCATAATAGATACATGTCACATGACAGGAATCATCACAGGGTGTGCAAAATTTAGTGGCAAACTTTTCAAATTTCATAGCACTATATCTTTCTTATTTCCGATCAGTGCCCCAGTATATTTTCATGTCATTCGATGCGTGAGTAAAAAACAAACGGATAACTAACTAGTGGATGAAGATGAAATCGGGAATTTATAAAGAAAGAAGAAGTGTAATGACTGTAATGTTTCAGTAGCGCGATCTGGTGGATAATCAAAACATGTTAGCCCTTATTATCGCCACTGTTGTTATGAAAGGGGTTGGTTGATTTTAATGTGTTTTTATATACAATGTGTACTTTGTGCGAGTAGGAATAATATAATTTTATTTATGTAGTAAGAATGTTTCTTTGCTCATAATGAGTACTCATAACATGAACTCTATTGCCCTAGTGTTCTTACCTTCTGTATATGTAACGAGATACAGAGTGTCTGAAAATACCTGAAATACTAACAGAATCATAAAAACATTGATAGAAATGGAGATTCACATCGCTTCCATTGCGTTTGTTTCTATCAAAATAACCTACTAGGTACGTTATTTTGCGAATATTTCGAAATTCTCTTGTATCCTGGATGAGTTCCTCGGAATTTCGCATCGTAGGGCATGATGCTCATTCTTCGTTGCAGGTGTCCGGATGCATTGATTTCTCTGCTCCAGTCGCTGGTCAAGGTGCGTCTTTGCATAGACATAGAAGAACATGTACTCAATCTTCGATCTATGTAATACGCATCCATGTTTTCATCTAGGTATATGACGATGATATTATTTATAGAATTTTTCACAAATGACGATGAGGATGTTTATAAAAAATCAACTTGACATAAACTGAATCTCAATTTCTATCAGTGTTTTTGTGATTTGGTTAGTATTTCAGGTATTTTCAGAGACTGTATCTCGTTTTTTTAGTAGTATCTTCACCCGAGGAATTTGTAGTTTGCATATATACAGGGTGTTTCAAAAAAACCTAACCCTCTCGAACATTGCAAAATAAGTTGGGTTTGCTCAGTAAAGAAATGTCGTAACGCCATCCGTTTTCAAGATACAAGGTGTTGAAAAAATATTTTTGTTACACATTTTTTATGATTATTTTGAAACTATACTGACAACATTGTGATGAAATTTTGTATGGATGTTTCTTAGAATCTGACACATTGCATGCATTTGTTTTTATAACTGACTCTCATAGAGGGCGCTAGTTACACGGTTCGTACCGAGTAGTTTTGAACATAACTTTGATGAGGTTAGATTTTTCAATCCAAATTTGATGTGAACTTGAACATCATTCAATTCCACACCAAAAAGGTACTCTTGGTAAAACTCGATATTGTGTTTCGTTTTCGGAATATTTCGATTTGAAAATGATGAAGTGGTAACTGTTGCTGGTATAAAGCTATGTATTAGAGTGAGGATTATGAAAAATTATCACCTATTTATTGAAAACCGAAAACAACAATACATTTCTGATGCAAAACTCATTGATTTAACAATGAATCACAAGAATAACATCAAAACAGATTTGACTAGGAACATGGATTACACAGTTTTGTTGTATCTTGAGCAGAAAGTCTATGCTACATAGGAAAATTCACGTCAAGAGTTGTGAGACATAATTGAACATCACTTAAATGACCTAACAGCTGATCCTCAACTGTTCAGAAGAATAATACATTCTTAAGAAAAGAATATAGAACCGTGTATTCCTCGAAACGTAGGACATTTTGAACACTTACTCTAACTGATTCAATATTTCATCTTTCTAGTCAAATATCTCTTAATTTTCTACTTATGATTCTTTGTTACATCGATAACTTCAGCACAAGAATAATTTTATGGTTTTTGAACCTGAATAAATGGGTAATTGAACTCGATGAAATTCATTTTATACCAGCATCATTACTACTCCATTATTTTCAAATCGAAATATTCCGAAAACGAAACATAGTATCGAGTTTCACCAAGAGTACCTTTTTGGTGTGAAATTGAATGATTTTCAAGATCATATCATATTTTATGTGGATTGAAAAATCTAACCTCGAAAAAGTTATGTTCAAAAGTACTCGGTACGAACCGTGTAACTAGCGCCCTCTATGAGAGTCAGATATAAAAACAAATTCATGCGATGTGTCAGATTTCAAGAAACATCCATACAAAATTTCATTACAATGTTTCCAGTAGTTTCGGAATAATCGTGAAAAATGTGTGAAAAAATAATTTTTTCAACACCGTGTATCTTGAAAACGGATGCCGTTACAACATTTTTTCACTGAGCAAACCCAACTTATTTTGCAATGTTCTACCTACCCTAGCAAGGGGGTTAGGTTTACTTGAAACACCCTGTATACACGCTTGTTTATCGAAAAAATATCTTCATCGTGAAAACACCCTATAGACTTGTTTATCATCAATCACTTTGACAATAATATTTTTTTTTTCAAGTTGATTTTCTGTAAACATCCTCATAGTCATTTGTAAAAAAATCTACAAATAATATAATCGTCATATACCTAGGATATACAAAGATGGATGCCTATTACATAGATCGAAGATTGAGTGCATGTCCTTCTATGTCCATGCAAAGACGCAACTTGACCAGCGACTGGAGCAGAGAAATCAATGCATCCGGACATCTGCAACCAAGAATGAGCATCATGCCCTACGATGCGAAATTCCGAGGAGCTCATCCAGGATACAAGAGAATTTCGAAAAATTTGCAGTCGTATTGCACTGGGAGCACTTACACTGGTTTTCACGATGCTCTAGGTTTCTCTGGGCACGGCGTCTATGTGTACCCGCACGGTGTTAAATACGAGGGATATTTCAAGAATGGGGAGTTTGACGGAGATGGGGTGCTGACTTATCCCAATGGTGATAAGGTGGGTAGGTTTTCAGTTAGAAGGCGGTGTCGAATTTTTGAACCGGACTTGGTAGGATGGGCTTATATCACAAAAAAAATGATTTCATAATTCGATAGAACTCGCCCAAACTAGCTCACCACCGCAAACTGTTTCTTGCTGTGAGCTCCCTACGTTTTATAAAAAAATATTGAAATCCCCGATTTTTCGGACCTCTGAAAACGAGGCGATGATGTGACGTCAAAACCCTAATACTGAAACAAGAGTATTCCAGACAAAGATGAATGATACATGATTTCTGACAGAGTGAATTAGCGCGAGATCACAGTTGAAAGAATTAATATATCAGTTGCCTCAGTCTCCGACGGGCGTTTGGTATTTTCTTTTAACTATGGCGAGATGAGGTTTCTACGTCATAAGAGGGTCCGTTTTCAGAAGGTGCTTTTATTTATGTCCTAAAATGAAACATTCCAGTTAATTTTTCGATCGAATTATGTCGTCAATCATTATTTATGTATAAAAGGATCATTATAAACATGGTTTGAGTTAAAAGTTCTACTAAGGTGTACACGCCCATTGATGATTTATTTGTAAAGGGAGGCTGTAATCAATTCGTGACGTAATCCTATCGGAAATTTCATTTCGGAGTCATGAAAATCTATTTTCTAAAACTGTCTTTGAGTATATTTACCTATCCAGCAGTGATCTAGAATTATACATACATACTAGCTGACCCGACAAACGTTGTTTTGTCATAAACATTATTCAAAAAAAAAAAAAAAATCCAGATTAATATTTATCAAAAAAATGTTATTATTTCATTTCCACTTTTCAGTTTGGCTATCCATAAAAGCGGGATTCTTTAGTTTTTCAAACTATTCTATTTATTTTCTATAACTTCTATTTTCTCCCTAGGGTACACGCGATATAACATATATAAGGAACTTTAGACCAGTGAATAATGGTTATCCACCGCGATCATTCACTGGTGTGAGAAATAGTTATCATTTTGCTCAAGGAAGTACATCAACAGTCGTAGACAAATAAAAATAATTAATATAAGTGAATAATGAGCTATTATTATATGCTTGTTGAATAATATACTCTATTATACACGAAATGATCAATATGAAATAGGTTTGTGGCGTCCATCAAGTAGAAGCCGATTTCAATTCATTAAATCCAATTGACGCTTTTTCCATCTGCGCAGTAAAAAATGTTAACAGTAGACTTCATCAGAAGGCAATCACATACGACGGAGGCATAGAGAAATGGTATTGATTTTTTTTTCTTGAAAAGCTCACTATTGTCGAGAGTTTGGATTTATTTATAGATTTCTTTGCAAACATGTAGAATTGTATAGAAAATTATGAATTCAAGGTTGTCTATTCGATATTTTCATCAACCCACAGTGTTTGATATATATTTTTTTTGTTTCGTCATATATTTTCAATTCCAAGCCATCAGCTTTTTTTGGGGACTAAAATTCAGGTCGACATTTCATTGTTACTGTTGGAATTTAATAAAAACGGCTGAACCGTTTATCAACAACCTATATATTCTTGGAATCAGAACAGAAAATAAATATTTTCATTTTTTGAAAACGGTGTTCCATTGAAAATAACGATGAGTTGGTACCCATTTCTCTATCATCGATTTTCATTTGTTCCAACCTCGTACAATTTGCTGGAGGTTCAGAAAAACCCTACAATTTTTTTATTTGAAGTTTTATATCTTCAATAATGAATCCTGTAGAAGCTGTTTAAATATACGGAATGATATCCTGTACATACAAAGAATAATACCGTTCAAGAAATACAATATCGAAGACCGTTTCGTTCTGATACTATGATGCTAATGTTCGCTTCAATCACAATCAATTCAATCGCATGATGATTACGAAAACCGATGACTCGCGAACTTGTGGTCAGAAATATTAGTTATTCAATAATTTATAAATTCTCAGCTGAGTATTGGTAATATTCCTAAAAGTAATTAAACATTCATTTGTCTCAAAATATTTCCTTATGATTTGTGGATCATTGCTTTATAATAAATTTGTGTAAATAATAATTATAATAATTCACACTAGAGGGCATTTGAATCGGTGAACGTGACAACCCCACGCATGACTTGTGGGCGTGGTCTTGTCAGTTCTCAGCATTCAGCACAATGTTGCCAAGTCTCCAAAATTCACATGATCTTTTGTCGAGTATTAGAAATATTTGGATGTGCTGGTTGCTCGAAAAAGCCAAGAATGAACTATATTGTCAAGAATTCCTCCTATTGTCACAACAAATGAGTTGGTTTCCCACCATGTCACGATATAATAGAGATGGTTACTCCATCCATATCGATTTAAAAAGGGGTAATGCTTGGCTCAATAGTTTGCGAGAGGTTATATTCGAATAGGCACTAATAGTTTAGGGGTAACTGAAAGTACGAGACTACATTCAAACATAACAATATTTATAATAGCATGAAACATTATGGGTGAAGTGATTATGAATATGAATAAACAACAATGAATATGAAGACAGAATAACAACTTACATTATAACGACCATACGACGAGCTCTTGTCAAGTCAAGAGTAGCCCCAGACCAGACTAACTTCGGAACCCTCACATCCAATATTTATATACATCATTTTATTAGAAATGCACGTTTCTCATGAGAGTTCCTTGGTCAGTTTTAATGATTCAATGTCAACGGATGATTTGATTAACTTATGTTTATGAAACCCTCATGGTTCGAAATTTCCAATATACCGTATGTTCTACTCGTGACACTATACCGGGTGGCTACGGAAGTATTGCCTACGGAATATCTCAGTTATTGTATGAAGTAGGTTTGTGAAATTTGGAGCGTCGATATAATATCATGAGAGCTAGAATTTGAGCATATTGACATGTCGAAGTTAACTTCCGGTCTGACCGGAAGTAACATCAACTTTCTTATTTTAAATGGAAACCCTTTTTTTTTTCTTTTCGCTTCATTCAGCATTCAATTCCCTTTCTAATGACATAATATCACAAGTTGGTATCTAAGAAGAAACTAGATCAGAAAAAAATTATTACTGAAATTCACCGAGTAGGCCGTGGAAGCAAAATGAAAGCCAAAAAATGAATTTCTATTATATCATTAGAAAGGAATGGTTATGCTGAATAGTACAAGCAAGAAAAAGTTGTATGTTCCTATTTAAGTTATGGACCTACAGAGTATTGTTTTTTTCCCAATTTTTCCAATATTTTTTTGGCGGCTTTTTATAACGCGGACGAATGAAAATAAAATATCACAGTAGTAGCAACTGTTATCAAGTGACGTGACGAATAAAGCGAAAAGAAAAAAAAATAGGGTTTCCATTCAAAATAAGAATGTTACTGTTACTTCCGGTCAGACCGGAAGTTAACTTCGACATGTCAATATGCTCAAATTCTAGCTCTTATGTCATTATATCGCCGCTTCAAATTTCACAAACCTACTTCATACAATAACTGAGATATTCCGTAGGCAATACTTCCGTAGCCACCCGGTATATTATGTGTTTCAAAACTTGATTTAGGTTCCCAACGACACAGTGGAATAATTGAAAGCCATGCAATAATCCAATATCAGTTTACTCGCCGTTTTTTTTTTTTCGAAAAATTCGGAATCTTCCTCTCTTTTATGAAAAATGATCATCAGGTGACCGGTACGTGGGCGAAAGGCAAACTACGAAAACACAGATTCCAATTCTCTGACGGTTTGGAAGTAGACACACAACCCTGGGACTACCTCAAGTTCCCGGATCGAAATTTATTCACAGGGAATAAAGAAAAAAGGATAAACGTAGAACTACCTGAGATATCAAGGACGCCGAAACACTGTTACTTCACTGGAGACGGGTACTTTGATCCGACTTCCAAAATCGTCTACGATTTCAAAAAGAAGATCATTCGGATAGCTTCCAAGGAAGAAGAGATTGAAATCAAGAAAACGTGTCGAACGATGGACGATACTGCTGTAGGATATTTGTCGCATTTGTTCGAATACTGGATTACTGGAAGAAAAAGTGAAGTTGAGGAATTAGAAGAAATGGTAGAGTTGGCGAATAACGAGAAAGACCTCCAATCTCTCATGGGTCCTACGGAAAGTGTTTCTTTCTATTCATTTATTTTTCGAAGCCAGTAACAAGGGTAAACTTGATAGGTCTCTTTTCATGTATTTTTATGTACCAATTTATTTAATATATTTACATATACCAACGTCTCTAAAGTTCTGGCTGGTTTAATTACAAATCTTATCATCACCTTCCTAAATATATATACCTCCATATGGTGACCCTAAAAAGGTCTGTACAAAATCTTAGTACATATCTTCCTGAGGTCAAAATCTCAGTCCGAAATTGTTCCGTTTTTTTTTTGTAAAGTCCCAATTATTATATGACTAGCTTGTGAATCGAAAGAATGATTGTGATATATCGTTGGAAAGATAAAATGTTATAGTATAAATCAGAATTTCCTGAAAAAATTATCCTTTATTGCATTTGAAATCGAAAAATATTTTTTGCACTTCCGTTCAAATCGGACGTCTAATATATTTCGTCTGATACTAGTAATAGCATTCACTCATATGGTGCAATCAAATCGATGTACCATGCAAATTTGAAAAATAGCAACGAAAATATAGAGGGCTAAATTGGGTCCGGGTCAACCCTGTATAGGTATAAGTACTAAGTATAGGTACCTATATGTAGGGTGTCCATAGAAAGGTTTCAACCACAGATTCTATAGAAACAAAATTTGTAAAAAAAGTATACCTACGATAATATTTTTGAATTGTTTATCATAATTTGAGTCAAACATCACAAGTAGATAATGAAAAAAGGTTATTTTCCATCGAAAAATAATTTTTGGGAAAATTTGGTACCCAATAAGGAAAAAGTATTATTTTTATTACCTATACGCAGCAGACTTTCAAAATCGATTTATCTAGAAAATGGTGAGTGCTATTGAAACTGAACAAGAGTATCATTTTTTAGTAAAAATAATAATGATATTTTCATAATTCCTGGTCAAACTGCCGAAAATTGCATAGAAAAAAAAATTTTCCACGCGCGTGATCAAAATTCCAGAGAAATGTTAACATATTTCCAAATCGGACATGAAAAATAATACAGTGTGTCCCACTTACCATGCTCACCATGGGTATCTTTTTAACGGTGAGAGATGCGAGGTCGGTTAAATGACACCAAATGTAGAGTTTGTCAAGGCCAAATATAATGTGAAAAAATATTTTGATAAAATCTATTCGTTTTTGTTTTATACGCAAAAAACAGATTTTGATCATTTTCATGTCTCCTCCGTTACTTCTTAATTTATGAAAATATTCAAATAGGAATTTCACATTCTCGTGGCAGTTTTTCAAAGTGATTTCGAAAAAAATATGAAATTTATACCAACTCTTCTATAATTTGAGATATCAGCACCAACTTTAGTTTTTCAAATGTATGTCATAGCTCACTATGACTTAGTTACAAATAACTTTTTTCTCTTACAGATGATATGTCGCAGTAATAGTATTGTGTTGATAACAACGGAGTTATCGTCATTTATACAAAAACAAAAAATTATCTGGAAGCCGCCATCTTGAATTTATAAATTTTAACAAAAAAATCATGATCTCCGACATCAAAAACCCCCACTTACCAATGGGCTTATATCACAAAAAAATATTATTTCATAATTCGATAGAACTCACCCAAACTAGGTTACCACCGCAAACCGTTTCTTTCTGTGAGCTCTCTAAGTTTTATAAAAAATTATTGAAATCCCCGATTTTTCGGACCTCTGAAAACGAGGCGATGATGTGACGTCAAAACCCTAATACTGAAGCAAGACTATTCCAGACAGATATGAATGATGCATGATTTCTGACAGAGTGAATCAGCGCGAGATCACAGTTGAAAGAATTACTATATCAGTTGCCTCAGTCTCCGTCGGGCTTTAGGTATTTTCTTTTAACTATGGCGAGATGAGGTTTCTACGTCATAAGAGAGCCCGTTTCCTGAAGGTACTATTATTTATGTCCAAAAATAAAACATTCCAGTAAATTCTTCGATCGAATTATGTCGTCAATCATTATTTATGTATAAATGGATCATTATAAACATGGTTTGAGTTCAAAGTTCTACTAAGGTGTACACGCCCATTTTGAATGGAATCGGACCAAATCTTGTCCGCCATCTTAGAGCAGCCATTTTTTTTAATTTCAACAAAAATTTCATAATGTATTGTCACCGAAATTATGATATATCGAAGACTTGAACCTTTGGCACGATGATACACTACACTGTTTTACCACTAACCAAACCGATTTTTTAACGCCTCGACACGTGTTTCGCTAACTATGTTAGCATCTTCAGGAGAAGATTAAAACTGTTTTAAAACAGTTTCAATCTTCTCCTGTTTTAAAACAGTTTTAATCTTCTCTTGTTTTAAAACCGTTTTAATCTTCTCCTGAAGATGCTAACATAGTTAGCGAAACACGTGTCGAGGCGTTGAAAAATCGGTTTGGTTAGTGGTAAAAACAGTGTAGTGTACCGAAATTATGAACACCTGCCAAATTTCAAGTTAATCGGATTTAAAAGATATTTCACATATATAATTCTCAATTATAATAATTAGTTATTCAATTATTCAGTTAACACCCAGTTGATTGTTGATTACTAAAAATAATTGTTAATTGAATAATATTTATCAAGTTCTATGAGTCATTGGAATTTGTTCACCCTCTGTATTATGTCACCAGCACCCTCCCAGTTACGCCCTTAGTGTATGATCTAAGGTTACGCCTCTGAATATTGAGGTATTGTGGGCTTGAAAAAGAGAAGTAGAAAAGTTCTTTTAATGTCTATGGCTGTATGTCCCTTAACAAGAGAGAAAGGAATAAGAAGAAGAAGTTGCCGGATAGTCCCAATATCTAGAGACAACAAAAAAAAAAGAAAAACAACGATAATAACCTAACTCATTGTTTTCATTTGAAGTTTGTTTTCTTCGTTCAGAAACGTTAGCATACTCTATGGTTTAGCCAAGGTGGATAGTATAGATTAGGGAGCAGAATAAAGGTTTTTTGAGCGAAGAAAATGAGCAAGCAGAAATATAAAAAGAGATATGAATCTGATTCGGACTCGGACAGCGTCGACAGTGCGGAGGAAGCTCGAAAACAAGATATCAAAGAAAGGGATGAATTCGCCACTCGCCTCAAGAAACGCGATGAGGAACGAACCAAGAATATCGCCCATCCATCAGACAAACGAGCTCACGAGGAGGCAGCCAAAAGACTCAAATTGGAAACCACTGACCGAGAAAAGATCATTCCTATGCTCAGGGTGCAGTCAAGGAGAAAATACTTAGAGAAACGCAAAGATGACAAACTGCAAGAGCTAGAAGCTGATATAGCTGATGATGAATATCTGTTTGAAGAGGAAATGTAAATCTCACAATTCAAGGTAATTTTCCTGCATTTAATTCATTTATGATTGTTTTTCAGATTGACTGAAAGAGAGAAGCGTGAAAGACAACACAAAAAAGAGCTGTTGAAGCTTGCACATGAACATGAGAAAGCCAGGGAGCTTGAGAAGGTGCAGAGGTACCATATGCCCAGAGATTTGGGCAAAGACTCTGCTGCAGACTATGTGGAAGTTGATGATTTGGAGAAAGTACCACAGGCTGAACAAAAGAAATGGGAGAAGGATCAGATGGCTTCAGCTGTGTTCAAATTTGGGGCCAAAGATGCTGTTAAGAAGGATGAGTATGAGCTTCTATTAGAGGACCAAATTCAGTTCATTCAGGCATTACAGATACCAGGTAAGATATCAATCAACCACTTGAACTGTTGAATTTATCAGGAGAATGTTTATTTTTTATATAATTTCCAGGCATTAAAGATGAGAAGAAGGAACCAGAACTGACAGAATCGCAAAAGAAAAAGCTGAGTATTGAAGAGACCAAGAAGAGTTTGCCTGTTTTTCCATTCAAAGATGATCTTATTCAGGCTGTGAGAGAACATCAGATATTGATCATAGAAGGAGAAACTGGCTCTGGAAAAACAACTCAAATTCCACAATATCTACATGAAGCAGGATTCACCAAAGATAGTAAGAAACATAGTTATAAAAGTAGAAAATGAATAAATAAATTGCATATGTTTATGTCATATTGTAGGAACTAAAAATTTGTGAAACAATTTAAAATGGTGGAAATTTCATGCTTCCTCAACTTCAATTAGCAAAAACTTGGCAAGGAAAATATCATTTCAATAATGAAAATAAGGTAGCTTTCTAACCAATTCAGTCATAACATTTGAGAAAAAATTCCCCCCTAAGCAAATTAAAAGAAAATAGGAATTCCAATGTGTAATTAGGGTATATTAGGTATGTATGGCATTTATAAATGTTTCATTATACCCCTGGAAGAGATAAAAGTAAATATTCAACAATGTTTTCTTTGGAAATGGGGAAGGTTCAATATATTGTAATATTGTACAGTGTCATTGTTTTCTTGTTGAAAATATCTCATTTTTATGATGGCTGAAGATTTGGAATTCTTTCATCAATTCGAATGACAAAAATGAGCATAAATTCCAAAATATTGGGAAAGACATGTATAAATTGAGCATGAAATGTAGTAACTTGGAAATTCCTTTCATCTACTATGGAAATAGGTATGGATTGACAATCTTCATGTTATTCCTCATCAAATTATAATATGTCTCAGGGTATTAAGGATTTTTTTTGAAACTTGGAAACAATCTGGTTATACAGTAAATTATTATGTGTTTGATCATTTCAAATATAATTAAAAACTGACTTTTTCTCATGGTGATAAAGGTTGTACTCTTCCCAGAAATGAGTATTCTTTATTGATTGATTTTCTTCAATACAACAAGAGCCAGTAACAACAAAAAATTACTCAAGTTCTGATTAAAATTATCATAGTAACTTTGTGATTTCTTTCATCTTCAACAAAAATAGGTATGGTTTGAGAATCTTCATGTCATTTCATATTAAATTATAAAATTGTTTAGGGCATTCAAGATAATATTTTGAAATTTGTTGTGTGAATTTTGAAACAATCTGGTTCAGTAAATTATTATGTGTTTGATCAATTCCAAATATAATGAAAAACTGACTTTTTCTCATGGTGATAAAGGGAGTATTCTTTCCAGAAATGAGTATTCTTCATTGGTTAATTTTCTTCCATACAACAAGAATCAGTAACAACAAAAAATTACCCATCAAGTTCTGATTAAAATTATCATAGTAACTTTGTGATTTCTTTCATCTTCAACAAAAATAGGTATGGTTTGAAAATCTTCATGTCATTTCATATTAAATTATAACATTTTTTAGGGTATCAAGGATTTTTTGAAATTTGTTGCCCAAATTTGGAGAAACAATCTGGTTATGCACTTATGCAGTAAATTTATATGTGTTAGATCTATTTCAAATGTAATGAAATACTGACTTTTTCTCATGTTGATTTAGGGGGTTGTATTCTTTCCAGAAATGAGTTTTCTTTATTGATTAATTTTCTTCAATACAACAAGAATCAGTAACAACAACATAATTACCTATCAAGATCTGATTAAAATCATCTAAACTTACCTAATTGTCTGGTGATATAATAATAATAAAAATCTTTATTGGGAGGAATTATTACAATACTATCACAGACACAGTAAGGAAATATTTAACACTTCAACCGCCAAGGAGAAATTATCATAAGGACTGTTTCTGTGGAATTTGGCTGCCGGCGCCCAATGATTTTTATTTCCAGGGCGCCATTTGGGTTGCCGGCGTCCAATTATCAGACTCATGAAATGTTGTACGTTGGATGCCGGCAGTTCAATATACTCACGATTTTCTATATCCCGTTTGTCACTTGGGGTGCCAGTGAGTACTTCTGATATATATATGATTAGCCTAGTGCAGATAATTTGATGGTTTCATGGTCTAGAAATACAAGCACTCATGATTTATTGTGTAATACTAGTGAACATATAAAAATATACAAAACTATGAATATGTATGTAAGAACAAATTATGATTTTGAATGTTTGTTGAAGCACTGAAACACAGATGAATGGTTTAGCTTGACATCCTGAACAGAATGTTGTGACTTTTTTGCCAAAGTTGCAGCTATTCATGCCCCTTTCTGTGTTGACATCTTGTCATAGCACATGGTGCACCTTTTCTTGATTTTTCTATTTCTGTTATCTCTCACACACACACACACGCATCCCCTCCTAGTTGCCCCACTTATTCTGCAATTGGACGCTGGCGACCAATTGGCCTGTCAAGGATCAGCGTATAAACAGAGCGCCAGTTGGTCGCCGGCAACCAATTGTCAGAAATGTCATTTTTGAAATCAGGAATACTGAAAAGTGTGTATGTTTTTTTTTCAAAATTTTTAAACGATTTCTTCTGCCATAGTTACACTTGTGGCCCTAGAAATTCCTCCTAGAATTAGACACGGGGTGTCGAGAAACTCATGAATTGGCCGCCGGCGGTCGCTTGGCAGTTAAAGTGTTAATTAAAATAGTTTCTAGATCTATGGTTTTACATTTCCATATGCTCACTTACATTATATGGTTCTAGGTGTATTGATAGCTCATGTACCTTTGTTTTGGACTTGTTGACATTATTAGAGAGCAATTTAATAGTAGTCGGCAATTTGTTATACATTTTAATGGAATAATATGTGGCTCCATGTTCTGTGGCTGTTAATCTATGTTGTGGATACACTACATTTTTATTCCTCAAAGTATAGTTATCATTTGATAAAGTGGGTGCAAACTTAGCTTTCGAGGTGTAAATCACTTGGGAAGTCCAGTGTACCCGAGACGGGAATTCCTCAGGAAGTCCGGTTAGTCTTTGGGAATTCCAGGTATTCCTTAGGAAGTCCTGGAATTCATTGGATAGTCCAGGTATTCTTGGCAAGTCCGGGGATACCTTGGGAAGTCCAGGCATTTTTTGGGTAGTCCAGGTAGTCTTTGGGAAGTCCGAGAATTCTTTGGGAAGTTCGGGAGTTCTTTGGGAAGTCCGGGATTTCTTCGGGAAGTCCTGGATTTCTTTGGGAAGTCCTGGATTTCTTTGGGAAGTCCTGGAACACTCCAGTCTACAGTGTGTCCACCTTAAGGACTTACCACCCCTGTAAAATCGTTATTATCCGACCAATTTCAAAAAACCTTTTTTTGTTGGATAGGTATTTGAAATGCCCATCCAACGAGAGAGTTATCTAATTCTTGGACTGTTATCGTGGCCAACTGCGACAAATTTCAATGACGCATATTCCAGAAAGTACTATTAGGGATTTTTTTCTACGAAACTTGATGATGGATTCTGAATCAGTACCACTTGAAATATACCTGTACCGATTTTCATCATCATAAAACACAGGGTGTCCGAAAAAACGAATCATCATTTTCTTCAAATAGGTGATCAGCAAATGTAGTTCTGTGGTTTTTCTAGAAAGAAATAATCACAAATTATCATTGAGGATTATTTCAAATATACCTGTACCAATTTTCGTCATTTGAATATACAATGTGTATGAGAAAAAAATTAAAAAAGATAGGTAAGCAATATTTTTCATCCTGATAATTCTTCACTCAAAATAAAAAGATGAATCAAGGTCACTTGGAACATACCTGTACCGATTTTCATCATCATTAAACACAGGGTATTCGAAAAATCAAATTAATACATTTTTTTGAGTTGATGAAAAAATATTGCCTACTTTTTCTTTCTAATTGTTTTCTCATACACATCGTATTTTTGAATGATGAAAATCGGTACAGATATGTTCAGAGTGATCCTCAATAATAATGTGTCATCAATTCTTCTCAAAAATACCACAATACTACATCACCTATCAAAAAAACAATTCGTTTTTTCGGACACCCTGTGTTTTATGATGATAAAAATCAGTGAAGGTGTTTTTCAAGTGATCGTGATTCAGAATCCATCATTGTTTTTTGTGAAAAAAAATCCCTAATAGTACTTTCTCAAATATGTTGGCCACGATTACAGTTCATAAGTAAAATCACTCTCTTGTTGGATGGACATTTCAAATACCTATTCAACAAAAAAAAGTTTTTTGAAATCGGTCAGATAATAACAATTTTACAGGGGTGGTAAGTCCTTAAGGTGGACACACTGTATGTGCCCCCATCCTCGCTTCCGCCTTGACGTTGCCCAACGTTTACGAGACACGTTCATATGAAGTTGAATTCTTGAAATAGGTCGAAAAATCGGCCCCTTGAATATCAGCATATTATTAAAGAACACCCTGTATTATGAAACACCATGTACATCTATTATTTTCAGACAAGAAGATCGGCTGTACGCAGCCGCGTCGTGTTGCGGCTATGTCGGTGGCGGCCCGCGTCGCCCAAGAGATGGGCGTGAAGTTAGGCAACGAGGTGGGATACGCGATTCGGTTCGAGGACTGCACGTCCGAACGCACCGTCATCAAGTACATGACGGACGGTACGCTGCACAGGGAATTCTTGTCCGAGCCGGACCTGGCTTCTTACAGCGTCATGATCATCGACGAGGCCCACGAAAGGTATTTCTTCTTCCACCACTAGCTATACAACCTACCATTGTTTACGTTTTTTCAAGGCGCAAAGTGTTTTTTGAACTACTAGTTCATAAAGACTTAGCCAACTCTATCATAACTAACCCAAATTCACTGTTCTGATGCATGATCCAGAGATGCAGAAATGGCACTCCAATCAATAGCGACTTGTCATATGCTGTCATTATCAATTGGAATTAAGCAAGTGCTTCCATGGCGACAATAGCTCCATATTTCAGTTTCACAGAACTATGATGATTGAAATAAACTACTCAACACTAATTTCGTCGCACACCAAAATGTCGCCCTTGTTATAATGTGAATAACTTTTTTCAGTTTGAAACAATTTGAATTTGGTTCACACTGTTCGATAGCCCAGTCCTTCAGCTATAATCTGGTACTTCATTGAAACATGAGGGTATTCACATAAAATCTCTACATGGTGTTTTCCGACACTGTGCAAAATTTCGGAATATTCAAAAGGCTCTCAAATGGTGAAAAAAATGTTTTTCTCAACTCTGACAACAGAGGCATGAAGATGATCTCATTACCTCGAGATATTTCGCGAATCAACTTCCTATCTCTCTTATTTACAGAGTGATCTCAAAAAATCAACTTTTTGGTTTTGCAGCCACAACTTTTTTCCACGTCAACCGATTTTGGAAATCTTAGGCTCATTTTGAAGATAAAACTTCAGATGAAGAGATCTGAATATCAGAATTGACTTAAGATGGCTATCAAAGATCTAGAGTTTACTTGAAAGTGACCCAAATCTGGAACGCCCTCCGAATCTCGGTTGGGAGGAGAATTGAATGAAAATCAACTTGTTCTCGGAAAAACTATTAATTCTGGATGCGTCCATATTTTCCTCGCTCTCAGTAGTCAAGAATGTGCGTGAGAAAACACAATTTTGAAACATGTTCTTGCAAAAACATCAGACCATTTCTCCTCCGTAATGCATGGCCCGTAACCAACGTTACAAGAATCACAGTAAGTGACTGACAAGTCAGGTTAGACGTCGTTTTCGAATCATAAACAGATTTTGATAGTTTCGATGCCGCATCTAACGCCCGACCAGTTGGAACTGATTCCACAAATGAGGGAACAAGGGTTATCTTCCCTCCAAATCGCGGATCTGCTAAACACGACAGTCCGATCCATTCAAAGGGCTTATCTCCGACACAAATTGTTTGGTTATTACTGTCGATTCCTTCGGCGCATTATTGCGACTGAAAACTTTACGTAATTGGCAAACTGTTTTCGTGTAACTTTCACCATATTTGAAATGCGTTTTTACAATAAATAAACGTTGTTTGCTTGAATACTACTCCATGTTCTTAAATCGCATGTTATGTACGTGACAACTGTAAAAAAAAACACTTTATTGAAAAAATCAAAATCCGTTGCTGTTGTTGGTACACCATTTATGATGAGCCTCAGCTGGTCGAGTTTGTCAGTCACTCATTCTGATTCTTGTAACGTTGGTTACGGCGGGCCATGCATTACGGAGGAGAAATGATCTAATGTTTTTGCAAGAACATGTTTCAATTGTATTTTCTCACGCACAATTCTTGACTACTGAGAGCGAGGAAAATATGAACGCATCCAGAATGAATTGTTTTTCCGAGAACAAGTTGATTCTCATTCAATTCCCCTCCCAACCAAGATTCGAAGAGCGTTCCAGATTTGGGTCACTTTCAAGAAAACTCTAGATCTTTGATAGCCATCTTGAGTCAATTCTGATATTCAGATCTCTTCATCTGAAGTTTTATCTTCAAAATGAGCCTGAGATTTCCAAAATCGGTTGACGTGGAAAAAAGTTATGGATGCAAAACCAAAAAGTTGATTTTTTGAGATCACTCTGTAAATAAGAGAGATAGGAAGTTGATTCGCGAAATATCTCGAGGTCATGCCTCTGTTGTCGAAGTTGAGAAAAAAATTTTTTTCACCATTTGAGAGCCTTTTGAATATTCCGAAATTTCGCACAGTGTCGGAAAACACCATGTAGAGACTTTATGTGAATACCCTTATGTTTCAATGAAGTACGAGATTATAGCTGGAGGACTGGGCTATCGAACAGTGTTAACCAAATTCAAATTGTTCTAGACTGAAAAAAGTTATTCACATTATAACAGGGGCGACATTTTGGTGTGCGACGAAATTAGTGTTGAGTAGTTTACATTGCTAGTGGTGAAAAAAATATTATAGGAGCCACCAGGAACCACGTGTAACCAGCAAGAACCAATTGGAACCAGCAATACACCTTGGTAGTAAAGAATGTTATTACCACGGCACATTATATCTCTGGGATAGCGCCTCGGAATATCATTGCATGTGTTTTTTCATATAGCCCGACTCTTGAAAGAAGTCCGGTGAAACATATCTAAGAAGTCTTGAAACCTTTAAATCCCATGTGATTACCAAAAACTATTGTTACCATTGAATGTATATTTCTTCATTTTTCGAAATCAAACTACCCGAGATACTGAAATTATTATCAAAAATAAATCAATTCACATAGACTGACAACTGGTCTTCTTTCACGAGGCCTACAAAAGGTAGGTCGTGATCGTTTTTTTTTTCGTGTGTTATTTTATGGTTTTGCATGCAGGGTGCTAGTTACCAATATCTTTTTCTCCACTGGAAGAGGTGCAAATGGTAGGAGTGTTGGATATTGTACGCTAGTGACGCATTATAGTTCATTCCAACTAAGAAAACAGCGTTGGAAACCATAGGGAAGCGTTGACCTTTGCTTTGACTGGTTCATGTTGGAGGCGATATTGAACCTGCCTTATATTATGACTTATATGACGTGACGTTACGGTTGAAGTTTTCTTTGCAAATAACAGGGATGTTCGATATTGTACGCGCTATAAATATATATTTGTGCATGCCCGAACGCACCGTCATCAAGTACATGATGGACGGTACGCTGCACAGCGAGTTTTTGTCCGAGCCCGATTTGGCATCTTACAGCGTCATGATCATCGACGAGGCCCACGAAAGGTATTTCTTCTTCCACCACTAGCTATAGAACATACCATTGTCAACATTTTTTCAAGGTGTAAAGTGTGTGTCTCTACGAAGGTAGTTTTTGCCATTTTATGAACTGCTAGTTCATTAAGACTTAGTCAACTCGAATGCACTGTTCCTATGCCGCAGAAATGGCACTGGAATCTGGTAAGTATTTATCAATAACAATTTGTCATATGCTGTCATGGCCATGGCGCTAGATTTCAGTCGGAAATGGAAAGTGCTTTCATATTGACAATGAGGCCATATTTCAGTTTCACAAAACTATAATGATTGGAATACATTGGTAGTGGTGAAAAATATTTGATAGGAGCCACCAGGAACTACCTGGAACCAGCTGGAACCAACTGGAACCAGCAATACACCTTGGTAGTGAAGAATATCATCACCACGGCACCTTATATATCTCGGCTAGCGCCTTGGAATATCATCTCATGTGTTCTTTCATATAGCTCGACTCTAAAAAGTTTTGAAACCTTGAAATCCCATGTGGTTACCCGAAGCTATGGTTACCATTTTCATTTTTTGAAATCAAATTATCCGGGATACTAAAATTGCCAAGGTTAAATCAATTGATATAGATTGAGGAGCGGTCTTTCACGACGCCCACGAAAGGTAGGTAGTGCGGTTTCTTATTGTTCGTGTGTTTTTTCATAGTTTTGCATGCAGGGTGCCTAGTCACCAATTTCTGTTTCTGAACTGGAAGATGTGCAAATAATAAGGATGTTAGGTGTTTTCTGTACGCACTATAGTCCATTCCAAGACAGTGGAGGCTATATTATACTAGAGTCACTGGATGGTATTATTTAGATAAGAGTTCGAACACAGCTGAACTTCTGTCTTTTTCTATTTTCTATATTTCAATGGTGGATAAAAGAATAAGACATATTATGTTCTGCTCATTGTCTTCTAAAATTTCCTAGTAGTGCCTAAGTTTTGAGGTTAGATTTTCTATCATATCAATCATAGCCGTGGATGGAAAATGGAAATAGGGTATAAACGCCCACTTCAATCATTTCTCTCACAGTTCTCACAGAATATATGAATCCAACCTCAATGATCATTACAGAAGATACGGAGGTGCAACCATGAAAAGTGTGACACGCTGAATATATTTTTGCGAATATTTTTGAAATTGTGGAAGAAAAAGGTAGGGTTATATACATACCGGGTGACACAGACCCATGGAATACACACTTTTCTAATTTTTTTTAAAGCTACATTTCTGAAATTTGGAACATCAAATATGCTCACTAAGTGGTAAGAATATTACAACGAATTCAACGATACCGGGTTTGATTGGGTTATTTTATACGATTACAAAGATATTCGCGTTCGAATTTTCCATATCATCAAAGAGTGTGACAGAGATAGAAGTTTCGATATTGCGCCGCCACAACCATTGATCATTATGGAAACTTTGAAGGCAAATATCTTCTTAATAGTTTTAAATAACCCAATCAAACCTGGTATCCTGGGCACACCTGACGTAGGAAGGACTTCAATAGACCTATGACCATGGAAGCTTACATACTGCTTTCTATCAAGAAGATAAGATTGGAAAAATGATGTGAGATTTGGAGTTAGTCCATAGTTCGAAAGTTTGTGAAGTAGAGTTCCATGGTCCAGCCTATCGAATGCCTTCGAAAAATCCGTATAAATTACATCACATTGAGAGCTATCATCAATGGTATCAGATAACTTCTCTGTGATGCAAACTAAATTTGTGACCGTTGACCTTCCTTTGAAGAAACCATGTTGACTATGGGTAATTTGATTTCTAACGTGCGAATTGATTTCATCGTAGAGAAGAATTTCAAAAGATTTTGAAAAATTATTAATAATTACTATAGGGCGGTAGTTGCAAATGTCTGATTTAGGCCCCTTCTTATAGACCGATATAATTTTCGATTCTTTCCATAGTGTAGGAAAAGTATTAGTTGAGAGACATAAATTGAATAACGTACGAAGAGGGTTCACGAAGGCAGCTGCGCAATCACGCAAGACGAAAGATGGGATGTTGTCAGGTCCGCTAGTTAATTTGGGTTTAAGTTTTTTTAATGAGACTAATATTAACAATTCACTCTAGAGGACATTTGAATCGGTGAACGTGAACTACTTAACTAGGTTGTCATTTAGAACGACAATGGTTAACCTATCGTTGATATTGAAGGACCCTGCACACCGACATCCTGTTCGGCCTGGTGAAGGACATCGCCCGCTTCCGGCCCGACCTGAAGCTGCTCATCTCCAGCGCCACGTTGGACGTGGCCAAGTTCTCGGAGTTCTTCGACGACGCGCCCATGTTCCAGATACCCGGCAGACGGTTCCCCGTCGACATTTACTACACGAAGGCGCCCGAGGCGGACTATGTGGACGCTTGCGTCGTCTCCGTTCTACAGATCCACGTCACTCAGGCTAGTAAAAGTAGTGTATTTCCCTATCCAATGTCAGTTGGAGCACCTCGAGCAAAAAACGCACAGGGTGCTTCGCCATAAATGTCCCCCCCTCTAGCTCAGTTATTTTTTAACCGATTGCAAAATTTTAAATATCATCATATACAACTGTAGTTGTGAAAGCACGTGTGTACCGTATCGTATTATACCCTTTGTGTAAATATTTTTTTAGTCTTGTTTCTTTTACAATAGTTTGTTTTTTATATACAGAGTGGGCCTTTGAAAACGAAACAGAGGCTCTGTAGATCGCCAAAACCGGATTATGAAAAGAATCTGAAACACGTCAACTACGTTTTCGAGGGGGACATCGTCCTACAATATTTTCAGCCCTGCGGCGTTGCCGCTGCTAACGAAAAGAAGCAACAACTTTGTTATTTCAAATGGAACACCTTGTATTTTATTGCATTTTTAGATTCTCCCCGAAGAGCTGATTTCATCAATGCATCACACTTGGGGTCTAGCTGTAATGGTTTCAGGGATATAAAGTGTTCAAAATCGAGATTTTTCAACTTTAGCATTTTTTTGTGTCGAAACTATTCATTATTGGTCAAAACGGCTTTCATGTCCCTATCTCAACTTGTGATTTACTATCTACTAACATTTAATTGGAACAGATACAGGGTGATCAGAATTCTGAATCTTGAACCACCCTGTATTTGTTTCAAATAAATGTCAGTAGATAGTAAATCACAAGTTGAGATAGGGACATGAGAGCCGTTTTGACCAATAATGAATAGTTTCGACACAAAAAAATGCTAAAGTTGAAAAATCTCGATTTTGAACACTTTATATCCCTGAAACCATTACAGCTGGACCCCAAGTGTGATGCATTGATGAAATCAGCTCTTCGGGGAGAATCTAAAAATACAATAAAATACATGGTGTTCCATTTGAAATAACAAAGTTGTTGCTTCTTTTCTTTAGAAGCGGCAACGCCGCAGGGCTGAAAATATTTTAGAAAGATGTCCCCCTCGAAAATGTAGTTGACCTGTTTCAGTTTTTTTTGATTATCCGGTTTTGGCGACCTACAGAGCCTCTGTTTCGTTTTCAAAGGCCCACTCTGTATATGTTAAACCTTTGTCGACGAAATGTAATACATTTTAGACAATAAAGATTATTCTCTCTCATCTAATATGATTATTGATAGAGTTTTTTTTCCGCTACATCAGAAAATACAAGGTGCTCGGAACAAACGATCTACAGGGTATTATTTGATTTTTTCAAATGGAACCCTCCTTTTTTTCATTGTATTTTTAGATTCTCCCTGAAGAGCTGATCGATGCATCACACGTGGGGTCTAGCGAAAATGATAGCAGAGATATTGGGTGTTCAAAATCGAGAACTGCTTTCATGTCCGTATCTTAACTTTTGATCTATCTACTGACATTTAATAATTGGAACAGATACAGAGTGATCAGAATTCTGAATCTTGAACCACACTGTATATGTTCCAATTAAATGTCAGTAGATAGTGAATCAAAAGTGGAGATAGGGACATTCAAGCCGTTTTGACCAATAATGAATAAAAATCCTTAAGTTGAAAAATCTCGATTTTGAACACCCTATATCTCTGTAATCATTCCCGCTACACCCCAAGTGTGATATATTGATGTAATCACCTCTTCAGGGAGAATCTGAAAATACAATGAAATACATTCCATGCATACATACATACATTCCATTTGGATAAATCAAAAATCTGTAGATCGTTTGTTCCGAGCACCCTGTATTTTATGATGAACAGGAAAAAATTCTGAAAAATCATTTTGGATGATTTTTAAAATGTTCAAATCGGCTCAAATAAGTGATCTAGAGGGGGGGTACATTTATGGTGAATCACCCTGTACATACTACGCAATAGTATCAACTAGAAATTCTACTTAAACTGTTATTTTTCAAATGAAACACCCTGATTCTTATGTTTCTAAACGGTAGGGCTATTTCTTCTGATTTCAAATATATATACTTTATTGAGGTTATATCTTGTCAGTTTATGAAAAATATCGCTTTCTTAGATCTATGGCAGGCGTAGAATGCCAGACGACAATTTCTGACATTCTACAGCTGCCTTAGGGCTGGTTGTATAAAGCTCTCTGTTAACTTAACGAGGAATCAACTCTTTTAACTCATCAGCTAAGTTAGACGTTGCTATGGATACAAACAAATCAGATATTTAATCATCTGGTAAATGCTTTATGTAAAAAAATACCAGTTATGTGAAATTTCAAGGTTTACGATTCTTTTTTTTTTTTTGTATTTTCTTGCACCAAATTCTGAATGCTCGTAAAAATACTCCACTTCTGCCCTTTTCAAACATTTTTGTAAGAACAATATTAACTGAGAAAGCTATTATAAGTAAAATATAAACAATCACCCTGTACATAACATGTAAGTAGTGGCAAGGCTCTATCAATATTTTAATATTTCTCAACTTGGAAAATAACTCTAGCTCGTGAAAATGGATGAGAACACCAAATCATTTGTACTTGTTTCTGTGCATTTTGAACGGAAATAATGGAAACATTGCCTACTAAAAAACAAATTCAACAACGGTGAATAATTGAGGTCCAGATGGTTTTGAATAAGTGTAATGTGAATTTTTTGTTACTTTCTCATGGTAAGAGATATTTAAGCGTACCTTGCAGTACGGATTCACATAGAGGTTTACCTGTTGGTACAGGGTGATTCACCATAAATGTCCCCCCTTCTAGCTCAGTTATTTTTTAACCGATTGCAAAATTTATGGGATCATTTGAAATGATTTTTCAATAAGTTTTTTCCGCTACATCAGAAAATACAGGGTGCTCGGAACAAACGATCTACAGGGTACTAGTTGATTTTTCGAAATGGGACTCCCTGTAGTTCATTTCATTTTTATATTTTCCCTGAAGAGCTGATTTCATCAATGCATCACACTTGGGGTCTAGCGGGAATAATTATGGAGGTATAGAGATTTTTCAACTTTGTGTCCATACTATTCATTATTGGTCAAAACAAGTCATGTGTCCCTATCACAACTTTTGATTTACTATCTATTGACATTCAATCGGAACCCTACAGGGTGGTTCAATGAATAGCTTCGACAGAAAAAAATCTTTGAGTTGAAAAATCTCGATTTGAACACCCAATATCTCTGTAATCATTAACGCTAGAGTCCTAGTGTGATACATTGATGAGATCAGCTCTTCAGGGAGAATCTAGAAATGCAATGAAATATAGGATGTTTCATTTGAAAAAAATCAACTAGTACCCTGTAGATCGTTTGTTCCGAGCACCCTGTATTTTCTGATGTAGCCGAAAAAAACTTTTATCAAGAATTAATTTAAATGATGCCTCAAATTTTGCTATTGATTAAAAAATAACTGAGCTAGATTGGGGGACATTCATGGTGAATCACTCTGTACTTTGGCAGTCAATTCACATGAAGGCATAATATATGAGTTCATACTCACTTGGCTTTTTGAAGTTACAGTCTAACAACAACAACGATATACACAGGAACGCTTAGGAACTCACATCGGGGTATATCTGTTGTTATTTTTCGCTGGATATATTTTGAAAATATGTTACAGGCTCTCGGGGATATTCTCGTATTTTTGACCGGTCAAGATGAGATCGAGACTTGCCAGGAGTTGTTGCAGGACCGCTTGAGGAGGCTCGGCTCGAAAGTCAAGGAGCTGCTGATATTGCCGGTCTACGCCAATTTGCCGAGCGATATGCAGGTTCGCAAAATATTCGGTTTTGTTCGCTCTTGATACCATCTCTTTCCAACCTCTTGATGCAAATTCTAACGAATCTTGAAATTCAGTTTGACAAGACTCATGAAGTGTACTAACGCTTTTACGAATGATTAGCATTACCACAGCCGTCTTCAATTGACAGCCATGAAGAATGAACTTGGCAACATTGTCCGAACGACCGAACGTGCACCTGTCGGCCATTCAAAGTGTATTGTGTAGGAAGTTTGTAGGAAGTAAACAAGGAGTCTATGGAAGGTTTTGTTCAAGTTTTCAATTATTTATTGGGGTAATATTGAGATCAAATAATTTTAAAAGTATTAGCAACAATCTAGGAATCGACTCGAGACTGAAAGTATGTGGCAAGTGCATTCAAAATTGTGTTAAATTGGAGGTTATAGTGAAGTGTACTAGTGCTGGTGTATTTGCAAGGTAATTTGTGTTGTTTTTTTTCAATTTACTCCTGGAAATAAGTAAGTAATTCATTATTCCTTATAAAATATGTCTTCTCATTGTTGTGTGCCAGCTGGGAAAGGATCATGTCTCAGTTTTTTTATTCCCAAAAGGGGAAGAATTGCGAAGTAAGTGGATAACAGCAATACCTCGAAAAAACTGGACACCATCTCAACTTCTGCAGTATGTAGTATCAGGTATGATACATTCCCTCTGCCAGATAGTCCAGTACGTGGGGGTTTTTTGAATGCAAAAGGTGGGGTAGTAGCGATTTTTTAGTATGTTGTTAGGCTTGGGGCCCTAATGGGAAATCCAAGTTTTCGACCTCGAGGCGCATGCGCTCGAGCCGCCATATTGGATTTTAGGTACACAAATTTGGTTTTTTGATAATAACTCAAAAACGGTGGCTTTCACGACAAAATATGTTCTGAACAAAGTTGTAGAGGACAAAATTTTCTGAATTTTTTTTGGTGAATTTTTTTTTTATAGCACACATGTAAGGAGTTACAGCTCAGTGAAGTTTCATTATTTGCAAAAAAATGCGGAAACTTCATTTTGGTTGAGTTTTATTTTATTTTTCTCATCATATAATAATAAAAAAACTGGAAGGCACTCGAATATCATCATTTAACAGTATTATACTTTTCGTGAACAAAGTTGAAGGCGAAAAGTATATCGATTTTTTTTAAAATTCAAGAATAGTAAATTAGGTTTTTAGAGCGTTACAAAAATTAATTTTTACTACATTTTGTACGTTTCGATGGTCCGGGTTGGTTATTGTCTGTGTCTTGGTCGTAGTAGTCGGTGTCCTGGTCGTACTTATCTGTGTCCTGGTCGTAGTTTTGGTTCGTATCCTGAAAAATTTCCTCATCCTCGTCCGCGCTTTCAATGCGGATTTCCGGCATATTTCCGCAAGATTCTCCGTTGCAGAAGCCACATACAACCGAACATTTGAGTCCAGCCTTTCGGCAGCTGCATGCCCCACCACACCCTTTTTTGCAGTTGCAAGATACCGATTCTAATAATAAATCGGGAGCTGTTTTTTTGCCATTGTTATGGGAGTGAGCCCGTAAGCGCCATGCTTCCAACCCCAGTTTTCAGGATTTTTCTCAATGCCTCTCCATTTCTGTACTTGGTTGTACGTCCTGAAGGCGTGGAATTTCGCCGCGTCTTTAGTAGGTGGCAAAGAGGCAAGATTAAATTTGGTTTTTAGCGTAGATTTGGCGAAGCGTTGAAAACGAATCTCTTCCAAACTCTCTTTATCCATGTTGCCACCATATAATGCTACAAGAAAGCGTACTCCGGTCTCGGCAATCTCCTCTGGCGTGGCATCTGCTTGTTTGTTGAAAATTTCAATTGTTTCATGAACCGCTCTGTTTTTTTCTATCAGCGTACAAAATTTAGTTTTTTCCTGATTGAATAGGAATGACGTAGTGTCACAACCACTGAAGGCATGCAAGAACAGAATGTGCTTGGTTGCTTCTTCGTATTTGAAGCTACTTGCTGAATATATCCTCTCAGCAGTTTTTTCTCTTCCAGGTTTACGGAAGTAGATAGAAGCAAATCGCACTTCAGGAAAATCTCTCCCTCAATTCTTTGATCCACTGCGCATGCCTGGAAAAGCGGCGTGTTCATTTTTGTGGCACCTGTCATTTACTCTCTTTCAATACTTACTAGAGAGCAGCTGTGCTCTCGATATCTGCCTATCAGTTAAGATTTTGGGCAACCTATAATTACATAATTGAAGTAGAATCTCTTTAAGAACCATTTCAATGTGATTTGCATTTGTTTAAATTATTTATTTAAGTTATTAACAGCCAAATAACAAAATGAAATACTTCTTTTTTCAAATAATGCAACTTAACGAAGCTGTAACTCATAACATATGTGTGTTAAAAAAATTTTTTTTCATAGAAAATGTTGGAAATTTTGTCTTCTTTAATATTGTTGGGAACATATTTTGTCGTGTGAGCCACCGTTCTTGAGTTATTATTAAAAAACCAAATTTTTGTACCTAAAATCCAAGATGGCGGCTCGAGCGCATGCGCCTCAAGGTCGAAAACTCGGATTTTTCATAAGGGCAACAAGCTTAACAACATACCAAAAAATCGCTACTACCCCACCTTTTGCATTCAAACACCCCTTTTTGATACCCACGTACTGGATTAAGATGGATCAATTGGAAAAAATTTGTTACGAGCACCAAAGTTAGTCAAAACAGCAGTTCCTTCGATTTTTCCAAATGAACCAAAATATTTTTCAAAACCAGCCAAACCATAAAGAACTGATCCAAATGAAAGACGTCAGAAATATTTAGATATTCAAAGTAATATAATAGAACAGTTTGAAAAATCAGACCTCATCCACAACTATGAACAGTTAGTTAGGGAATATGTTGAGAGAGTAAAAATTGATACTTGGAAAATCAATAAGACTGATGAAAAATTGTATTTTTATGAATTAGATTTGCAAGCAAATGTTTTTTATCCCAATGAGGTGGAGGTCCAAGTTTTTCTTGGTGATAATAAACTTGGTTTCAATGAATTGAAATGGATTCTTACCCAAGATATGAAATTGAATAGATGGTCACAACTTGAAAATATTCTAGCTAGATTCAAAAACATCTCAGATCAAACTGACAAACACTCAGATATGAATGAAAAATTCCATAAGTTTTATCTTATCAAAATACTCAAAATTACGGCTTCAGTTCATGACCACATTATTCCTCGTTCTTCACTCTGTAAGTTCACTCTCGTGTATTTTTTACCTATTCGACAAAATAATCCTAGAAAATTACGTTAAACCAAACATTCAAAGCTCGCGCTCATATAAAAACCATTGTATTGCTAGGCGCGAATGGGACCGACGGTTTCCGTTCGTGCGACGTTGCCATTATCTCAGCACGGCTTGATAGTTGAAGACGGCTGTGGCATTACTGTTTGTTGTGTCACTTATATCGATGAGGTCACTGACTCATTCAAAATGATTTCTTTTGAAATAAAAGTAGTAGGGCTTTCACGCAATGAGCTACTCCCACTCCTTTTCTTATGTGAATGCGTTTATGCATCAACAAATGTAAAAGATAATCTCAAAAGCGTGTGTTAATAAACGTATATAGATTTTTCTATAAAATATAAAATAGGTGTTGTGAGGTATATGCCATCCCATTCATTCGTTAATGATCATAAGGATACATGAAATAAACATAGAGTGCTGACAAAAGTAGAAAGATTTTTTAGTGAGATACAAAACAGTAGGAGTTGTAGGGAATGCGCCACCCCCTACTTTTTTCCTCAAATAAATGTTGAAGACGAGTGAAAATACCGAAAAAATGTTCTGACTCGGCCTTTATTTGATGGAAGTCCATAGTAAATTTAAAAATCCTTCACAAACGATGAGGTTCGTAGCTTCTTCAAGTGGACTAGATTGTAGATTGTAGATGGGTCGTATAGGCTGAGAGACCTCTCGATCACTGCGAGCTAGAAGATCTATTGTGATTACCCCTATCTAGTTTTGGTCCTCTAACCCTAGACTTCTGATGACGCCTACGATTTTCCTGACGGTTGACTTTTCCACTTCATCAGGGGTGAGATAGACCTGTTCTAGGTGGTTCAGCCTTTGGCGGACTAATACTTCACATGAGCAGAGTATGTGTTCCGCGGTTTCGGTCGCATTGTTACAAATCGGCAAGTGTCAGTCTCCGCCAGACCCATCTATTTGAGGTGGTACCTCAGAGGGTCGTGTCCTGTGAGAAAGCCTGTGATAAGCTTTAGCTCTGGTTTGCTGAGGCTGAGTAGCTCTTTGGCTCGGTTCTGCGAATGGTTGATGAACCTTTTCGCTTGTCGTTGACCTGGACTTACTCTCCAGTAGGAGGACTTTTCAATTTCTTCCCATTTCCCGAGTTCTCCCTTCAGGTGACATTTGCTTATCCCACAAAAAGGCTCAGGACCAAATAGTGCAGATGCTGCACCTTTTTTTGCAAGGCGATCAGCTGCCTCATTTCCTTTGATTCCTTCATGCCCTGGAACCCACATAAGTGTGACTTTGTTGCCCTTTACCAGTTGCATGAGTGTTTCAAAGCAGTCCCATGTAATCTTTGATGTGAAAACGAATGATTTTAGGGCTTTTAGTGCGGCTTGGCTGTCTGAGCGGATACATATGTTGGCACCCCTCAGACCTTTGCTCAGGCAACTTTGGGCGCAAAGGTTTTGATGGCATGTACTTCAGCTTGGAAGATAGTGGGGGAGTGACCTAAGGCTTCAAATAGCCTACATCCGGGTCCATATACACCCGCGCCTACCCCTTCTTCGAACCATCGGTGTACCAAACAAGGGAACCTCTGTCCAGCTGAGGCTCATTGGAACCGTACCTAGGGCGGCTTTTTATAACCACTTCAAAGGTATGATCGAAACTGAGCCTGGCTGGCATTATGTCCGATGGTTTGGTTGCAGATTCCATTTGTACTTCTTGTAGAATGACCATGTGACCAGTGACATCACCTGGTCTGGCCAATTCAGTGGAGTTCAGTCTGTATGCACTGAGAGCTGCAGTCCTCTTGATAAAAATATGCAAGGGTAGTAGGTCAAGCATAGCTTCCATTGCTGCAGTAGGGCACGTACGCATAGCCCCTGTGATCCCAAGACACCCGAGTCTATGGATTTTTTGCAGCTTAAGTTGTGCTGTTTTTCCTTACTTTTGGTCCACCAGACTAGAGAAGCGTATGTGACCATGGGTCTGATCACCGTGAGATAAGACCAGTAGATCATATTTGGTTTAAGACCCCACGTTTGGCCAAACATCTTTCGGCATATCCAGAGAGCTGAAATTGCCTTATTGACGATTTTGGTCAAGTGTTGGTTCCACGTGAGTTTCTTGTCTAGGATTACTCCTAGATATTTGGCCTCTTCGGAGAAATTGATAGGCGTCCCATCCATAATGGGTTCCTTTATCTTGCTCTTCTTTCTTTTAGTGAATGGAACGATGACCGTTTTGCTTGGGTTGACATTCAAGCCCTCCTGAAAGCACCAGTCTTTCAGCAAGTTGAGTGCATTCTGCATTAGGTTTGATAAAATCCTATCATGCTTGCCTCTTATTATTATGACAATGTCATCCGCATAGCCTTGAATATCGAAGCCAGCGGTGATTAGTTTGTTGAGTGGACTATGTATGCGTTCAATTTATTGTACAGGGTGGCCAACTAAGACTCCAGAGCTCGATACCTCTGTTGTCTTGAGAGATACAAAAAAAAGTTTTGCATTCAAATTGAAGTGATAAGCGAGCTTCACATTTCAAAATTTCTTTGAAATACACAGGGTGTTCTGTAAGGTCACAGCACATCAAATCTATGTTTTTCTTATTGGAATACCCTATATTTTATTTCATTTCTGAATTCTCCCTGAAGATCTGATTTCAACGACCCATCATACTTAGGGTCTAGCAGTGAAAGTAACTGACATATAGGGTGTGCAAAATCGAGATTTTCCAAGTTCAGGATTTTTTTCTGGCGAAACTGTTCATTATTCGTCAAAACGGTTTACATGTCCCTATCTCAACTTTTCACTCACTATCAATTGGTGTTCAATTGACATTCAATTGAAACAAATTATAAATTTAGATTTTTTGACCACCTTGTATCAATTTCAATTGAACACCAATTAATAGTGAGTGAAAAGTTAAGATAGGGACATGTAAACCGTTTTGACAAATAATGAACAGTTTCGACAGAAAAAAATCCTGAACTTGGAAAATCTCGATTTTGCACACCCTATATTTCAGGAACTTTCACTGCTAGACCCTAAGTATGATGGGTCGTTGGAATCAGATCTTCAGGGAGAATTCAAAAGTGAAATAAAATATAGGGTGTTCCAATGAAAAAAACATTGCTTTGATGTGCTGTGACCTTACGGAACACCCTGTGTATTTCAAAGTGATTTTGAAATGTGGAGCTCGGTTATGACTTCAATTTCGATTCATGAATTCTTTTTGTATCTCTCAAGACAACAGATAAATCGAACTCTGGAGTCTTAGTTGGCCACCCTGTACAAGGCACTCATCGGTGAGGTCTTTTTGAAAAGGAAAGAAGTAGGGAATAGCGCACTACCAGCAATTCGCACTGAAGATATATTGACACCAGCTGGACTATTTTTTCATCCGGTTTTTAGGCGAAAATTTTTGAACCGACCCCTCCAGGCGCCAGAAAGGTCGTCTTGGCCACGAACATAGCCGAAACTTCCTTGACCATCGACAACATCATCTACGTCATCGATCCCGGTTTCGCCAAACAGAACCACTTCAACTCGAGGACGGGCATGGAGAGTCTGATGGTGGTGCCGATTTCCAAAGCGTCGGCCAATCAGAGAGCGGGCCGGGCGGGCCGAGTGGCAGCTGGCAAATGTTTCAGGTATATTTAAGCCGAGAACGGTCGATTTGCCGCCAATATACGCAAAATACAAAAAGCTCAAAGTAATTTCCACACAATGTTCATGAAGTGAACAACAATGGTAGATTTCGGGAGAAAACAACTACTTTCCTGGCTAATACCACGCAGAACATTGAATTACATCCTCCCGAGATCAATGCATCGACTCGTATAAACGAATACTGATACAAGTGATTCTTTCCTGAATGCCTATTGATTTCCATTTAGCCAGGCCACGCTAGACAACCACAGACCGGTTTCGAGCTCTTTGACTCTCATCAGTGCAGTGTAGTCTCCAGCCAGCAGTCCTAAGACCGCCGACTCAGCGAAACATAGCCAAACAAAATTCAAGTCGGCATTATATTCCCCCCGAGGCCTCTTTCATCGACAATATGAAAGTAACGCCATCTGAGTAGAAAGGAAAGAATCACTCCAAAACTGAAAATCTCATACGGGAGTGGCTGGTTGCCCGACTGGCGTAATTTCAACTACGAAATAGCCACAATGCCCAAAGTGGAATGAAAAGTCGATGCATAGATTTCGGGAGGATCTAATTCAATGTTCTGCGTGGCATTAGCCAGGAAAGTAGTTGTATTTCTCCCGAAATCTACCATTGCTGTCATTGGTGGCTCCTCAGAGGAGGCAACGGAGGCTGAGCTGAGCTCCTCATTTTCCTTGAACTGATATTATCTATACTTTCTCATTGAAAGGACACCAAAAAACATGGATTTTGATTTTATCTCCTGTTTTTAGGTAAATATTTTTGAATTGGCAACAGTGCTTGCCCACGCATCACACATTGAAGTCTGCAAATCACGCGTAAAATATTCAACTTGGCAACATCTATAGGTGGCTAGACTTCTTCACAAGGCGCAACCGACGCGCGCAATGCAAATGCCCGAATACGCCCGAATAGCACGTGTCTGTCGTGTCGCGTCGCGAATTGCGGACAATCCAGCGCGAGTGCATTGTTTATGTTTATGTTAGGTTAATGGTTAGAGGCTCTATAAATTTCTGAAAAATGAGTGTTTTAAACGATTGCGATTCAGTGGAATACTTTTTGTGGAGCCCATTCAGTGCTTTGTCTTATGAAGATGAATTGATTGTGATAAACAAACGTCCGACACCGGAATTAAAAAATCTGATTGTGACAGGTAATAAACAAAATCGTTCGTTCAATTCTGATGATTATAAAAAATATATTTGGTTGACGGGATCTGAGGTAAGGAATAAGTTATTTTGTTGGTACTGCGTATTATTTTCAACCGATAAGTCATCATGTTGGGGGCGATTAGGATATAATGATTTGGAAAATTTGCCTCGCGGATTGGATAGACACTGCGAATCACAGCACACATCTCTACAAGTATTAAGTTCAGGTTAACTGGTGAACAGAATGTCATTAAAGCTATTGATTTGGGTGAGTAGAGAATTGTTTTTCACAATAAATCTCATATCATTCAGCCTCCTCTGTCATGAAAGTCACGAACCGCCACTGGCTGACTATTTCGTAGTTATTTTAATATGTCGCATTTATTTTTGGGAGGCAGGTAGTAAGTGGGATTTTCAAACTGTTTGTAGGTTGTATACCGCTTGGTCGTATAAGCACGAACTCGAAGACAACACCATCCCCGAAATTCAACGCATCAACTTGGGTAACGCGGTGCTGATGCTGAAAGCACTCGGTATTAACGATCTGGTCCATTTTGATTTTCTGGATCCGCCGCCGCACGAGACGCTCGTGTTGGCCTTGGAGCAACTCTACGCTCTGGGGGCGCTGAATCATCACGGGGAGTTGACGAAGTTGGGGAGACGGATGGCGGAGTTTCCTGTGGATCCGATGATGGCGAAGATGCTGTTGGCTTCTGAGAAGTAGGTGGAACTCTTTCTGTTTCACTTTAAATAAGGTCCCTTGATAGAAATTGACGTTAAAGTCATCTTAACAGGGTACGGACAGATCATAGCTGCATTCTTTTTTAATGATCTAGAGACTTTAGTTTTGTCTACTGGCATCCCTGACATTGCTGTCACGTCACATCCGTGGGCGCTACAGAAAATCATTCAAAATTTTAATAATAGGTATGTACAGGGTATTTACTTGTTGAGGAAGATCATCTACAGTGTGTCAACCTTAAGGTCTTACCACCCCTGTAAAAATGTTATTATCTGACCAATTTCAAAAATCCTTTTTTTGTTGGATAGGTATTTGAAATGCCCATCCAACGAGAGAGTGATCTAATTCTTGGACTGTTATCGTGGCCAACTGCGACAAATTTCAATGACCCATATTCCAGAAAGTACTATTAGGGATTTTTTTCCACGAAACTTGATGATGGATTCTGAATCAGCACCACTTGAAATATACCTGTACCGATTTTCATCATCATGTCTGATGTCATAAATTATACCGGGTATAGTTTCAGAAGAACTAGCCCATTAGAATAAAACCTTTATGCACTAGCAGGCGGTAAAGTGCACTTTATCGCCCAGATTTGCGGGCGTAAAGTGGTATTTTACCGCTCGCGTGCCCATTATCGTCCACGGGCCATAAAGTGCACTTTATCGCCCGCTGTTCTCAACTCTCTTATATCCACACATCCGTTTGTGGAATACCTATATTTGAACTCTCAGTTGATTCTATCGTTATGATTATGATACATGTTATTGTTCATCCGATTCCACCTTCGCTATAACGCCCCCCTTTGAATAGTTGCTTTCTGGCTGTCTGAAGTTATTAGCCAAAAGATGATAATGTCAGCTTGTTTTTTGGATGTATTGCTAGACAGCAATCATCAGATTGATTGACAACGTCAAATTTAGGTAGCTATATACTGGTTATACATATTGTTACATCTCAAGGAATGAATCTCTGTTAGTGAACAAAGAGTTTTACTCTTACGATAATTGCGATATTCGTACGGTAATTTCAATATGTAGATTATACACATAAACATTGCGCTTCTCTTGAAAACTGAATTTATGAGTACCATATGAATTGTAGTTTGTTGAAATCTAGTCATTACTTGTGACTCGGAAAATGAACCACTAGTGCATAAAATGTTGTATGTATCACGTGCGTAATATGCGTTTATAGCCTTCAGCGTGTAATGGCCCTCGGCTAACGCCATCGGGCCATTATTCACGCCACAGGCCATAAACGCCTACTTCACGCCCTTGATACATAAATAACTATTTCTGATCTATTTTTTGTTCATTGTATGTTTCGTTCATTAGGTACAAATGCGCTGAGGAGGTGGTGTCGATTTGCGCCATGTTGTCTGTGAACGGGGCGATATTTTATCGGCCGAAAGACAAAATCATCCACGCAGACACGGCCAGAAAAAACTTCAATCATCCCGGTGGCGACCATCTCAGTCTGCTGAACGTCTACAATCAATGGAGGGACTCGGATTATTCCACGCAATGGTGTTACGAGAACTTCATCCAGTATAGGTGAGGAACTCGTGAAACGTCTTTTCAAAAACACAACTCACAATCTCACCCATCTCATGCTGTTTATCAGCCTATCAACAAACTCCTGAGGAATAGCTGTCCATTCTCGCTGTACCGCATTCACCAAGTCATCCAAACTTTCCATTCGCTCTTCTCTTTATTTCAATTTCAGTTTCATACGACTCCAAACATGCTCTATCGGATTCATATCTGGAGACATAGGCGGCCAGTTCATTCGCTCAATGCCGTGATCCCTCAAAAACTCGCTGACAATGCGAGCCCTATGCGGTCTCTCATTGTCATCAACGAGAACAAAGTTGTCACCCACATTTGCAGCGTAAGGGACCACGATATCTCACACACAAATCTCTATACCTCTCACCGTTCATACTCTCTCCACCCCACACAGTCACTCCTCCACCTCCAAAAGCCACCCTTGCCTCCATATTCTCTTCCATAAACCTTTCATTTCTTCCTCTCCATACCAACACACGCCCATCTTTGCGAAACAAGTTGAACCTACTCTCATCCTTAAACATACACCTATTCCACTCTGCTATTCCCCAGTTTTGATGTCTTTGTCCCCACAATCGCCTTGCCTCTCGGTGTACAGGTTTCAATAAGGGACAGGCTGCTCGTTTCCTTGCTTGTAATCTAAGATCGTGGATACGGCGTCGGATTGTCTGAGTAGAAACCTGTACACCAGTAGCCTCGATCAAATCCCGACGAATTTTGGAGGCTGTTGAAGTCCGGGTTCGCCGTACAATTCTCCCAATGAGGCGGTCTTGAGCAGGAGTGGTTTTCTTTGTTGTTCCCTTTCTTGGCCCCCTCGACTGGTACAAAATATCCCCAGCATTAGCTCGAAGATAAGCCCTTTGAATGGATCGGACTGTCGTGTTTAGCAGATCCGCGATTTGGAGGGAAGATAACCCTTGTTCCCTCATTTGTGGAATCAGTTCAAACTGGTCGGGCGTTAGATGCGGCATCGAAACTATCAAAATCTGTTTATGATTCGAAAACGACGTCTAACCTGACTTGTCAGTCACTTACTGTGATTCTTGTAACGTTGGTTACGGGCCATGCATTACAGAGGAGAAATGGTCTGATGTTTCTGCAAGAACATGTTTCAATTGTGTTTTCTCACGCACAATTCTTGACTACTGAGAGCGAGGAAAATATGGACGCATCCAGAATGAATTGTTTTTCCGAGAACAAGTTGATTTTCATTCAATTCTCCTCCCAACCGAGATTCGGAGGGCGTTCCAGATTTGGGTCACTTTCAAGAAAACTCTAGATCTTTGATAGCCATTTAAAGTCAATTCTGATATTCAGATCTCTTCATCTGAAGTTTTATCTTCAAAATGAGCCTAAGATTTCCAAAATCGGTTGACGTGGAAAAAAGTTATGGCTGTAAAACCAAAAAGTTGATTTTTTGAGATCACTCTGTAAATAAGAGAGATAGGAAGTTGATTCGCGAAATATCTCGAGATAATGAGATCATCTTCACGCCTCTGTTGTCGAAGTTGAGAAAAAAATTTTTTTCATCATTTGAGAGCCTTTTGATTATTCCGAAATTTTGCACAATGTCGGAAAACACCATGTAGAGATTTTATGTGAATACCCTTATGTTTCAATGAAGTACCAGATTATAGCTGAAGGACTGGGCTATCGAACAGTGTGAACCAGATTCAAATTGTTTCAAACTGAAAAAAGGTATTCACATTATAACAGGGGCGACATTTTGGTGTGCGACGAAATTAGTGTTGAGTAGTTTATTTATTCCGTCAAATACTCTTTAGTGATTCACTTCACAGATTTGTTCAGATGGTTACAGTACTTGTGACGTCAGTTAAGCTGGCGCGGTTTTTTGTTGTATTCAATCAGGGGCATTTCTTCGTGAATTCATTTTGTGAAAACTAGTACGAAATGAACAAAAAATTATTTTTCGAAAACTGTCATTGATTAATTACATTTTCGTTGAAATGTCAGCAAAGTGGCTCTTTCTTGTTCTAGAACGCTAAATTTTGGCGTTCTAGAACGTAAACGTTGAAACAATTCGTCATAATGTTAAAGGAGCGAGATAGAAGGACAGTGCCATAGAAGAGTGATAAAAGAGAGTGATATAAGAGAGTGATATACGACAGTGATATAAGAGAGTGATATAAGAGAGTGATATAAGAGAGTGATATAAGAGATTGTTATAGGAGAGTGATGTAGGAGAGTTATATAAGAGAATGATAGGAGAGTGTTATACGAGAGTGATATAAGAGAGTGACCTAAGAGAGTGACATAAGAGAGTTATATAAGAGGGTGATATAGGCATCGTCCACCAATATTTTAATATAGGAGAGTGATATAAGGGAGTTTATAGAAGAGTGATATACGAGAGTGATATTGGAGAGTGATATGAGAGAGTGATATAGGAGAGTGTTATAAGAGAGTGATGTAAGAAAGTGATATAAGAGAGTGATATAAGAGAGTGAAATAAGAGAGTGATATAGGAGAGTGATATAGGCGAGTGATATAAGAGAGTGATATTGTAGAGTGATATAAGAGAGTGATATTGTAGAGTGATATAAGAGAGTGATATTAGAGAGTGGTATATGAGAGTGATTTAGGAGAGTGATATAGGAGAGTGATATGAGAGAGTGGTATAGGAGTGATATAGGAGAGGAATATAGGAGAGTGATATAAGAGGGTGATATAGGAGAGTGATATAAGGGAGTTTATAGAAGAGTGATATACGAGAGTGATATAGGAGAGTGATATAGGAGAGTGATATAGGACATTGATATAAGAGAGTGATATAAGAGAGTTATATAGGAGAGTGATATAGGAGAGTGGTATAAGAGAGTGATGTTAGAGAGTGATATAGTAGAGTGATCTAAGAGAGTGATATAGGAGAGTGATATGGAGTGTGTGTGTGCGTGAAAGAGAGAGATGACAAATTGCTAGTGTTAGATTTTTGGGAACGGATAGCTATCACACACACAAACACAATATACCAAATTTATTTCTCAAAATTATAATGTTGAGATTGAACAAAAGCAGAACGGCAAATATTCCGAGCGACTCCATCCAATCCGACAACTCGAATGCCTTTCGATGAATCGACCGGTAGCGGTTGTGCTCACGTAATTCGACAATACACGTTTCTTATCAGACAAAACAAGTTGAATCTCAAGCAATGAGTAATCTACAGTTGGATATAAATTTAAGACAGTACAAAATAATTAACAATCAAAATACATTTACAAAATATCTAACACTATACCTTTTCAACTTCAATTTCGGAATCGGTGAGTTATATTTCGGAAAAAGTAATCTCAATTTCAGAATCGGTGAGATGAATTTCAGAAAAAGTCCATTCAATTTCAGAAATGGTAAGTTGTATTTCAGAATTATTATTGGTTGGTTCAATTTCAGAAGATGAAATCCTTTCATATGTTCGAAATGTTTTTAATTGCAAAAGAGAAGACTGTTTACAGTGGATGGAACGGTGTTTGAGAGCCCTATGTTGAATCAGATTGAACATAATATATGGGGTGCCTTCAAGTCAGAAGTGAAGAGCTTCTTGCAAGAGCATCGCCATAGGGTCATAGCTGGAGATCCGAACAGATTCCTCAACCAGATAGAATTCAGACTGCGATGTCTTGAAGAATGTGCAGATCATTCAATGAACATGTTAAAACCTCAAATGTGTTTGCATTCTTATAATCATGTGCAACGCCACTATCTTCCAGCGATTCAGATGGAAGGCATCTGTGGATTAAATTGTTTTTGAAAAGTTGAATATTTTAAATATGGTTTGTTAATCTCACATGCAATTGGAAACATTTCGAACAAATATAAGGATTTTTTTATGATATTGAACCTACCAATTCTGAAATACAACTTACCATTTCTGAAATTGTATGGACTTTTTCTGAAATTCATCTCACCGATTCTGAAATTGAGTGTATCATTTCTGAGATCGAACTAACCAATTCTGAAATCGAGATTACTTTTTCCGAAATATAACTTACCGATTCCGAAATTGAAGTTGAAAAGGTATAGTCTAAATGAGCATTTCTCTTGGCAGGTCCATGAAACGAGCGAGAGACGTGCGAGAGCAGATAGTCGGGCTGATGCAACGCGTCGAAATCGAAATGGTGTCGAACCCATCGGAAACGGTCGACATTCGCAAAGCCATCACGGCCGGCTATTTCTACCATATCGCCCGACTCTCCAAAGGCGGCAGCTACAAAACCGTCAAGCACAATCAAACCGTCACCATCCATCCCAATAGTTCGCTGTTCGAGGAGCTGCCCAGATGGGTGTTGTACCACGAGTTGGTGTTCACGACGAAGGAGTTTATGCGGCAGATCGTCGAGATCGAGAGCAAGTGGTTGTTGGAGGTAATTATAATAATAATGATTAAAATAATGGTAATAACATTTATTGATCTCAAGAAACATGAATAAATTGATGAATACATGATTTTTTTTATGTGGGAGTTTCCAATATTTAGGGCCGGTTGCATAAAAGCTCATCAATTATTTGATGTCACTTCAAATATTTGATGCGACGTTATAAATGGAATTCGATTGCATGAAAGGCCCATCATGTACTTAATGGCATGGTTACTCAATCATCTGATTAACTTATAATAATGACTATTTAACTAAAAAATCGGTTGCACAAAGGCCAATCAACTTGAGATGTCACATCAAATCGACTTATTAATGACATCAACTTAATCAGTGCTCGACCACTGATTAAAGTGAAAACCAGCAAATGACGTGAGAATTCTGCCAAATTATTTAGAATATTTCACATAATTTTTCTTCTTCTTAGTTCTTGTTTCATTTCAAACAGGTAGAGTAGGTAAATCAACACAATAATGTAAGTGAATGAATATTATAGGTTTTACAGAAAATGTCTATCTCATCACTGTCTTCACTATCTGAAGAAGAACTATACTGATTTCCAAGGTAAGAACCTTTCGAAATAGAAACAATCCGTTTAAAATGTATGATGGCAATGATTCCAATACCCGATTCAGGTGGTTTTCTGTAACTTCTGTCAATCTGAATGTTAATCAAGCAAATAAACCTAACCTAAAATGCGTATCAACAATGCGCGGAACACAAGGAGCAGACAGATTTAGCGCTGTTGCCACGCCCTTCTCGTCATTAGTAAATGGAATGATTATTATAACATCAGATTGTTTATGCAACGCAAATGACATTTAACATAACATCAAAGTTGTTGTGGCATCAGTTGATTGTATGATTAATTTTTCTTTATGCAACCGGCCCTTAGGTTTGTATTCGCGGGAAACAATGTTACCAGGTGGCGCTTGGTTTTCATCGTTCCATCTCAAAGCCACGTCAAAACTGGGAGAAAACAAACTCAATCCTCACTCAATCCCATTAGTGCCATTAGCTTGTGTACTGTGTACTGATAAGAGTAATAAGTTTTTAAATTTCTTGACATTAATTGTCAATATTCGATCGAAAACGCTGATAATGCCTGTTGTAGATGTTCTTTTGGCAGATATTTTGCTCTATTGAGATGGAAAAAGTCGACCAGTAGTGGAAGGAGAAGCAGTTTTCCATGCTAATCATGTAATTTTGTGTGAGGCAGAAGACTTCAACAAAAGGCGCATTTTTGCACTTTGTGTACAAACTTCGGCGATGAAATCATCCCCACATCATCACTACCAACAGTGCCAACACTTTCACTTTATGTCATTGACAAGTTTGACAACTACAGCTACAGCAAGCTGTATGCAATGTAGTCCATGCACTTTATCCACAGACAACAGTTTGTTTTCCCCCAGTTTGAAGTTCGTATTATGTAACCTAGATGTCGCCCACTTCGTGAATCTCTCACTGTAAAGTTTGTAAAAATTGAATACATGGTGAGTCATAACTATTGGGACTTAGACAGATAGAAGATCAGACCAAAATATGGCAATAGGACCAAATATTTCACGATCATTATCGAGTACATTAAATAATTTTGAATAAATCGCTCATTCCGCTCGCGTTCAGCGATGCTGATCAAATCATTCATGAGATGCGAGCATATTATTATCTAATTCGCGAGGATATCGTGGCGCCTTCTTCTTGCTCCCATCTCTATTTCACTGGCACTCCATACGAAATAGGAAGCCTGCCGCCTTGATTTGTTCGCTTGCTGCCTTGCCGCATCCCAGCGAGCACAAAAACATCTCAGAGATGTTAAAAGTACGAGATTTCGAGACATTGAATGTTCATGTTCTGTTCACACATGAATAGAACTATCATAGAACAGCCAATGTCCGCCGCAGGCGGCAATTATCGAGATGTCCTTGATATGTCACAAAACTACCTTCTCCCTAGTTCTTTTTAAAGCCTTTTCATGGACACAACAAAACATTTTCAACGCGTCTTACGCACATTAAATCGCTGTAAAAAACCATTTTTGAGGTACTTTTCTGAAGCCTTTTGTCAAAATGAACTCTTGCATTAGGATTCCATTTCTCTTGAATGAAAAAATGCATTTAAAATAGATTGAACATAAAAATATTATCTTGATATGAAATTACCTTCTAAATCAGTTTCTGAATAGTGCTTACTACACACAGACATATAATTGGAAATAGGTTTACCAATTTTTGAAATGTTCTCCACAATGCATAATTTTGCAACTACCGGAGAAGCTGTGTATTGATAAATTCGTACTTTTATATATCGATTACACTGAGGCACCGAACAACACATCTTGCATCTGATGGTCATTATTACAAACTAAATAAGTCTTCTAACACAATAAACTTCACCAAATTCCTTTCTGTTCGTTAGTAGCGTGATGTAAGCGTGACACGCTGCAAACGCGAACAAGAAGAACAAAATCGAAAACAAATCAGAATTCAGAATTCATCGTATTGTGACGTAAGCATGAGACGTTGTGGTGGGGCAAACAAAGAAAGGGCACAAAAGAACAAAAACAATACTTTCAATATCCTTCTAAGACCTCTTTGGAAAGTGCATATTACGCCCCAAAAAAACATCCTCATGCCTACATTTCTAAAACATCCCAAAACATCCCAGGGATACCTCTCAGTAGGCAAAAAAAGAAATGCAACAGAAGAACAAAAGCAATACTTCAATATCCTTCAAAGACCTCTTTGGTCAGTGCATATTACGTCTCAAAATAACATCTTCATGCCAACATTTTCAAAACATCCCAGGGATGTTTGTGCTCGCTGGGATTCCGTAAAGGAGCCCATAGACTGCGTTGTTTGTGGTTTGTTTTATTCGTCGAACAAGTATGTTCGATCAAAAATTACGCAAAAAAGTAGGGTGTGGTGTGTGGCTAGCGAGAACGACCATTTTGCAGCCACACACTTCGGTTTTACGTCAAAATTTGTTCGAACAGGCTTGTTCGTCGAACAAAACAACCTACCAACAATGCAGGCTATGGGCCCCTTCCACGCAAGCATTCATTCCATCGAGCAACATCCGTGAAAAAATATGTAGTTTTCCACACTTTTCCGTAACATAATAAAAACAGTATGTTGATATTGAAATTGAACACTTTAGGCACACACAATATATTAAAAAAGTGTAGCTTTTTTGACAGTTGCAGGAAGAGATTATTGAACAAATCGAATATCCAATAAAATGAAATATAAAGAAGAGATTAATTGATAAAATATATTTCTTCAATTCACTTTCAAATGAGATTGATAGATTTTATTCTGTTGGGTAGTCTTTCGATATTTTATGCTACAAAAATATGTTTTTTTTTCAAATTGAATTTTTATTTTGGCAGGTGGCGCCGCATTATTACAAGCAGAAGGAGTTGGAGGATTCGACAAACAAGAAGATGCCGAAGACTGTAGGGCGAAGCACGAGGACTGATTAAAATGGGGCAGAAGGTAGATTTATGTACATCTTGTAAATATTGTAGACTGTAAGTTTGTAAATATTGAACGGTTTTCTAGAATATTTGGTTCAATTTATTTTTAGGGGAAACGACCTTTGCATTTTTGATTCGATAGGTCGAACCCTATCTGTAGTATCACTTTTGGCGCCCTAGATATTTGCAATCAAAAAAAAGTTCAGTGCTAGTGGTAGCTAGCGAGCTGTGCTTCTACTGCGCACTAGGGCACTTCTTGAGGACCCTGTATACCGAATTTGAAGGTTCTATGATGGATTTGAGTTTTGGGTCTGAGAAAGAAACAAGGTTAACCCCTTTGAACTTTTTTCATACAAATAGAGGGTTCAGAATGGGCTGAAAACTTGCATACAGAGTGTTCTTGATGTGCTGAACAAGAGTCTGAAGTCCGTTTGTTTTTACCTCTATTCATTTAAGAGATATTCGTGATGAACAATTGAAAAAATTGTCTAAAAGATCGTTGAAATGATGGCGAAGAACATCACTTGAGGACCCTGTATAACGAATTTGAAGGCTCTATGATGAATTTGATTTTTGTGGTCTGAAAATGAATCAAGGTTATCTCCTTTGCAAAAGGCAAAAATGGTTACTTTTCAAAATGAAAGCTAGAGTTTCCTAATCCGCACTAGGACATCACTTGAGGTCCCTGTATAACGAATTTGAAGGCTCTATGATGAATTTGATTTTTGGGTCTGAAAAAGAAACAAGGTAAACCCCTTTCAACTTTTTTCATGCACTCCGAGGCTTCAGAATGGGCTGAAAACTTGCATACAGAGTGTTCTTGATGTGCTGAACAAGAATCTAAAGTCCATTTGTTTTTATCTCTATTGATTTAAGAGATATTCGTGATGGAAAATTGAAAAAATTGTCTGAAATAACGGCGAAGAATTTTTTCGTGGCAATATGATTCCATTCGTTCTCATTACATCGATCTTCCAGTCAATTGAGGTACTAGATCGAACCATTTCATATCAAAGGAACCGTAAGAAAAGAAAGGCAGGCGTAAAAAGGTTACTTTTCAAAATAAAATATAGACTTTCCTAATCTGCACTAGGACATCATTTGAGGACCCTGTATATCCAATTTGAAGGCCATACAACAAAGTTGATTTGAGGGTCTGGAAATGAAACAAGGTTAACCCCTTTGAACTTTTTTCATACAATTCGAGGCTTCAGAATGGGTTGAAAACTTGCATACAGAGTGTTCTTGATGTGCTGAACAAGAATCTGAAGTCCGATGGTTTTTATCTCTATTGCTTTAAGAGATATTCGTGATCAAAAATTGAAAAAAAAATGTCTGAAAGATCGCTGAAATGATGGCGAAGATGTTTTTCGTGGGCACGATGATTCAGTTTTGCCGAAAATTCAGTCGTCCTCATTACATCGATCTTCCAGTCAATTGAGGTACTAGATCGAGCCATTTCATATCAAAGGAACCGTAAGAAAAGAAAGGCAGGCGTAAAAAGGTTACTTTTCAAAATAAAAGCTAGACTTTCCTAATCTGCACTAGGACATCATTTGAGGACCCTGTATATCCAATTTGACGGCCATACAACAAAGTTGATTTGAGGGTCTGAAAATGAAACAAGGTTAACCTCTTTGAACTTTTTTCATACAATTCGAGGCTTCAGAATAGACTAAAAACTTGCATACAGAGTGTTATTGATGTGCTGAACCAGAATCTGAAGTCCGTTTGTATTTATCTCTATCGATTTAAGAAATATTCGTGATCAAAAATTGAAAAAAAAATGTCTGAAAGATCGCTGAAATGATGGCGAAGAATTTTTTCGTGGGCAATATGATTCAGTTTCACCGAAACTTCAATCGTTCGCATTACATCGATCTTCCAGTCAATTGAGGCACTAGATCAAGTCATTTTATATTAAAGGAACCACAAGGAAAGAAAAGCAGGTGAAAATGGTTACTTTTCAAAATGAAAGCTAGAGTTTCCTAATCCGCACTAGGAAATCACTTGAGGACCCTGTATACCAAATTTGAAGGTCATACGATAAAGTTGATTTCTGGGTCTGAAAATGAAACAAGGTTAACTAACCCCTTTGAACTTTTTTCATGCAATTCGAGGCTTCAGAATTAGCTAAAACTTGCAAACATAGTGTTCTTGATGTGCTGAACCAGAATCTGAGGTCCGTTTGTTTTTATCTCTATCGATTTAAGAGATATTCGTGATCAAAAATTGAAAAAAAAAATGTCTGAAAGATCGCTGAAATGATGGCGAAGAATTTTTTCGGGGGCAATATGATTCAGTTTCGCCGGAACTTCAATCGTTCGCATTACATCGATCTTCCAGTCAATTGAGGCAGTAGATCGAGCCATTTCATATCAAAGGAACCGCAAGGAAAGAAAAGCAGGTGAAAAATTGTAACTTTTTAGAAAGAAAGCTAGAGTTTCCTAATCCGCACTAGGAAATCACTTGAGGACCCTGTATACCAAATTTGAAGACCATACAACAAAGTTGATTTGAGGCTCTGAAAATGAAACAAGGTTAACCCCTTTGAACTTTTTTCATACAATTCGACGCTTCAGAATGGGCTGAAAACTTGCATACAGAGGGTTCTTGATGTGCTGAACAAGAATCTGAAGTCCGTTTGTTTTTATCTCTATTGATTTAAGGGATATTCGTGATCAAAAATTGAAAAAATTGTCTAAAAGATCGCTGAAATGATGGCGAAGAACATCACTTGAGGACCCTGTATAACGAATTTGAAGGCTCTATGATGAATTTGATTTTTTTGGTCTGAAAATGAATCAAGGTTATCTCCTTTGCAAAAGGCAAAAATGGTTACTTTTCAAAATGACAGCTAGAGTTTCCTAATCCGCATCACTTGAGGACCCTGTATAACGAATTTGAAGGCTCTATGATAAATTTGATTTTTGGGTCTGAAAAAGAAACAAGGTAAACCCCTTTCAACTTTTTCCATACAATCCGAGGCTTCAGAATGGGCTGAAAACTTGCATACAGAGTGTTCTTGATGGGCTGAACAAGAATCTAAAGTCCATTTGTTTTTATCTCTATTGGAATAAGAGATATTCGTGATGGAAAATTGAAAAAATTGTCTGAAATGATGGCGAAGAATTTTTTCGTAGCAATATGATTCCAGTCGTTCTCATTACATCGATCTTCCAGTCAATTGAGGTACTAGATCGAGCCATTTCATATCAAAGGAACTGTAAGAAATGAAATGCAGGCGTAAAAAGGTTACTGTTCAAAATGAAAGCTAGACTTTCCTAATCTGAACTACGACATCATTTGAGGACCCTGTATATCCAATTTGCTGAAAACTTGCATACAGAGGGTTCTTGATGTGCTGAACAAAAATCTGAAGTCCGTTTGTTTTTATCTCTATTGATTTAAGAGATATTCGTGATCAAAAATTGAATAAAGACTTTCCTAATCTGCACTAGGACATCATTTGAGGACCCTGTATATCCAATTTGAAGGCCATACAACAAAGTTGATTTTTGGGTCTGAAAATGAAACAAGGTTAACCTCTTTGAACTTTTTTCATACAATTCGAGGCTTCAGAATGGGTTGAAAACTTGCATACAGTGGGTTCTTGATGGACTGAACAAGAATCTGAAGTCCGTTTGCTTTTATCTCAATTGATTTAAGAGATATTCGTAATGAAAAATTGTCAAAAAGATCGCTTAAATGATGGCGAAGAATTTTTCCGTGGGCAAAATGATTCAGTTCCGCCAAAAATTCAGTCGTTCTCATTACATCGATCTTCCAGTCTATTGAGGTACTAGATCGAGCCATTTCATATCAAGGGAACCGCAAGAAAAAAAAAGCAGGTGAAAAATGGATACTTTTTAAAATGAAAGCTAGTTTCCTAATCTGTACTAGGACATCACTTGAGGACCCTGTATACCGAATTTGAAGGCTCTATGATGAATTTGGTTTGTGGGTCTGAAAAAGAACTTTTTTCATCCAATTTCAGGCTTCAAAATAAGCTGAAAACTTGCATACAGAGTGTTCTTGATGAGCTCAACTCCATTTGTTTTTATCAATATTGGATTCCGAGATATTCGTGATCAAAATTGAAAAAAAAAACATCTGAAAGATCGCTGAAATTATGGTAAAGAACTTTTTCCGTGAGCAAATATTACGTGAATCGATTCAGTTCCGTCAAAAATTCAGTCCATACTAGATCCAGGTAGCAAAAAAAAACGGGTTAAAATTGGATGAAGTTCTACTTTCTACTCCGCAATTAGGCATCCTTTGAGAGCCCTATATTACGTTTTTGGGATCCGTAATGTCATCAAAGTTCTAGTATTGAAACAAATGATTATTCATACATATTTTTATTTCATGTAAAAGTAATATTAAAATCAGTGCACCTATAAAAATTACAGCACAACAGAATACCAAACATAAATTGGTAAAATAACAAATCATCTATTCAACAAACATTTTTATCACTACAATCACTGTTTTTTGTGACGTTATTATAATAGTACCTGTATACACATATTTATACATTCGAATCGATCAAATGTTAGTAACATATGAGGCTTTTTCACCTCAAATCAGCATATTCCTTCATCAGTTCCTAGTCATATCAACATTAGGCTAAAAATACAGGGTGATTCATTTGGGTTCTGTAATGTCTTCGAGGAATATTAAAGATGCACTAGTTTTTTTTCCCTCTAGTAAGATTTGATGGGAAGATAGTGGGCGTCGAACTGAATCAGAAAAAAACAGTTTTGTCACGATTTCTTGGACAGGCTATCAAAAATTCTTCTAATTTGGACCATGTCACAAACTTTCCGATGCCACAGTGTAAGTTTTGCAATGATGCTTACCGAAGCTGATCAAAAGAAAAAGATTAGGTCCAAATTGTAAGGATTGTTAATCTATTCTTTCCAATAAATCAAGAATAAACTTTATCGCCCTGATACACGCCCTGTAGCTTTTCAAAAATCAGTACCTTCCGAATATTTCTCGAAGATCTACCTTTATTAGCACTCGCTTAATTTTTTTGGTATTGCAATCGGATCAACCTGTATATTTTAACATAGAATGAATATTTGAGAATGACTCAAAGCTGGTAATGGAATAGGAATGCTTCTTCCGTTAGTTTTATTGCCATCTGTCAATGAATCATCAAATCACTATTCTGTAGGGAAGATTCACTAAATGTAAATAATTTTCAGATGATATCCTTCCTAGTCAGTCAAGATTCTTTTCATTTTTTTCAATTGAGACTAATTCGCACTTTTTCTTCATTGAGTCAATGATAGAAAAAAATAAACTCACCGACAATAAAAGTGGGAACACCTAATTTTTTGTCCACATTTGGTGTCTTGAATTTCCTCAGATTTTTATTATGCCATTTATTTATAAACAAAAATTAATGAGTTTTCATACATTTTTTTGAATTGGAAAGGTATGACATGAATAAAGAAAATAGTTGCAAAATTACATCAGTTCTAGTACGCAAACTTTAGAAATAATTCAGTGCCCCACCCTTATTGACGGTTAATGTAAACGGAGTGAAAATGAATGAGTGATGGGTCATTCCTTGTCATGTTTTGTGAAATAAGTTCTTAAAAAAAGTGTGTCGACTTGCAAAGCTTCTAAGATGTTGAAGTTGACAGTATTAACTGTTTTCAAATGTCACCCTGTATGATCTCTCGTGACAGCAAAATTCAGTCTGGGTCCTGATTCATAAAGTCTCAGAATTTCATTTCTCTGGCGCCACAAGAAAGTATCAGTTGTTTTTTCAATGGTTCAAACCAATAAAATATCAAAACTTTGAAATTGGTGAAAGACTGTTTAATAAGTAGTGAAAAAAGATGTTTCATCAAAACTTCAACACCCTGATTCTCATAAACAACTGTCCCTCTGAATCAATCCGCATTTCAATCATTTCCACTCCGTAAGTATATCGATTTGAATCAGGTCCAACCTGATCTGAATCACAGAGAGAATCCATACAGTCTCCTCACAACCTCGAATCCCAAACGAAAACCCCTCCCAAACATCGAAAACTCCGATAATAATCATAGCCGAGATTCGATCATACAACAACGTCGCTCACTCGAATGTCGCTCACAGGGAGTAGCTCACACGAAAGTCTCACGCGAACGTCGCTCACACCAGCACTATATTTGCTACGGAGCTGGCGACTTCGTCTTCTTCGTAGCCGCTCTCGTCACTGCAAGCGCTACCGTTTTCGTCTTCTTCGTTACTGACGGTGACGTAACACGGATCCGAGAGACACCTTTTTTTGTACACCTGCAAAAGAATTTCAAGTCATGTGAAATAGTTATTTATACATCAAGGTAGTAAAGATTATCATTATTACCCAGGAACCAAGATTATATCCCGAGGCTTCAGCCGTAACAATGTTGTTTATTCTTGATGACCTCTAGTACATCCTTTTTAGTTCCTATAAAGGAGCTAAATCTCAACATTAGCTCCTTGGAACTAAAAGTGTTGCCTAGTTGTAGACATAGCCAACCCCGCCTACAGTTTGTGACACTTAAATCATACCTGATCTTCAAAACCCACTAATTTATTAGCTCAGTAAAACGGTTATAATGAAGATCCTCTCGTGGAAATATTTCAAGTAGTCGTTTTCTCTACGGTTCAATACGATTTTGGGGGTGCTGAATCTAAATCTGAAGTTTGCAAACAAAATTTCCTGGAGCGTTCCGAGATATTCTCAGAAAACAGCGCACTTTTCACAGTTTTATGCCCGTAACTCGGAAACTAGGTATACATTATAGCCAAAAGATCACCCCATAAAAAGTTGAAGTAGACATTTTCTATATATAATTGTTCTTGCAAAAAATGATGTTTTTCGTCTGTGCTTGTAGAAACTCCATAATTTAAGCATTTCTAGAAGAAACAAACTACACTGCCTGATGTGGAGGATTCCTGGTCATGCCAGTTATTGCTTTTGTAACCGAGTAACTCGATTCTTGATTTGTCACAGCACTCAAGTATACTCAAGTACCATATTGAACTGTATATACATATACTGAAGAAAAAACAACAAACAAAATAGCCATGTACATACCTTGAGCGAACTGAAATCCGAGGGACTCTCTCCCACAGGCACCAGAGACACCTCGTCGTGCTCCACTAAGCCCTTTTTGTTGCTCATGCCGCAGCACTTGAGCAGGTCCGGATTGGCGATCTTCTCGAAGCTGCGCACGCGATTCAGCACGGCGCAGCCCAGCTTGAAGTCCACCGATTCGGGCTGCTTGGGCTTGGGGTGTTTTTCGGGTGGATGTGCCGCTTGCTCTTCGTTGATGGTGGAGGGAAAAATAGGGTCCGTGTCCGACGTGGCTGTGCTCGCGGATTCGCAACCGCTCGACAGAGAACCTGAAAATTGGAATAAGGGAGTCTTCATTTGTTTGCTAGTCATCTACACTCCTACTCAATAAGGATTCTCATTATTCAAGGTCAGGAAATTAATGAATATCGGAACTGAGCATCAATTATCTCATATAATAACTGGTACATTGATTCCCAATGACATTGCTTGATACCACCCCCAATACAATAAATTTATTGTAATGATAATCGTCGCTGTCGAGAGGTATCAGAGTGGGTTTCTTCAACGAGCATTGCTTGATACCACCTACAATACAATGAAGTAAAATTATATTGGTATGAATGTATTAGTGTGTCGTACATGGGATAGGTGTGTCGTAGATGAAAAATTAATGGGTCACAAATTTTCGTCACTGTCGAGAGATATCAATGTATTAGTGTGTCGTACATGGGATAGGTGTGTCGTAGATGAAAAATTAATGGGTCACAAATTTTCGTCACTGTCGAGAGATATCAGATCGGGTTTCTTCAACGAGCATTGCTTGATACCTCCTCCAATACAAAGAATTGAATTATGATGTTATAAATGAATTAGTGTGTCGAAGATGGAATTGGTGTGTCGTGGATGGAAAATTAATGGGTCACAAATTTTCGTCGCTGTCGAGAAATATCAGATCAGGTTTCTTCAACGAGCGTTGCTTGATACCTCCTCCAATGCAAAGAATTGAATTATAATGTTATAAATGAATTAGGTGTCGAAGATGGAATTGGTGTGTCGTAGATGAAAAAATTGATGGGTCACAAATTTTCGTCGCTGTCTAGAGGTATCAAATCGGGTTTCTTCAACGAGCATTGCTTGATACCACCTCCAATACAAAGAATTGAATTATAATGCTATGAATGTATTGGTGTGTCGTAGATGGAAAATTAATGTGTCACAAACCTTCGTCGCTGTCGAAAGATATCTTCAACGAGCATTGCATTATACCTCCTTCAATACAAAGAATTGAATAATAATGTTATGAATATACTAGTGTGTCGTAGATGGAATTGGTGTGTCGTAGACCTTCGTCGTTGTCGAGAGGTATCAGATCGGGTTTCTTCAACGAGCATTGCTTGATACTTCCTTCAATACAATGATTTGAATTATAATGTTATGAATGTATTAGTCTGTAGTAGATGGAATTGGTGTATTTTCGATGAAAAATCAATGAGTCACGAACCTTCGTCGCTGTCGAGAGTTATCATATCGATTTCTTCAACGAGTATTGCTTGATACGACCTCCAATACAAATAATTGAATTATAATGTTATGAATGTATTAGTGTGTTGAAGATGGAATTGGTGTGTCGTAGATGAAACATTAATGGGTCACAAATTTTCGTCGATGTCGAGAGGTATCATATCGGGTTTCTTCAATCAGCATTGCTTGAATCAACCTCCAATACAATGAATTGAATTATAATGTTATGAGTGTATTAGTGCGTCGTAGACCTTCGTCGCTGTCGAGAGGTATCAGATCGGGTTTCTTCAACGAGCATTGCTTGATACCTCCTCCAATACAAAGAATTGAATTATAATATTATAAATGAATTAGTGTGTCGTAGATGGAATTGGTGTGTCGTAGATGAAAAATGAATGAGTCACAAACCTTCGTCACTATCGAGAGGTATCAGATCGGGCTTCTGATTCAGCGCCGTGAACCAAGCCCGCTCGCACGACTCCACCAAATCGCTGCTCAGCGAGCTCTGCACCAGCTCCTCCAAGATCGTATTCGTCTTCTCGTCAGCCGTCAGCTCCTCGCTAAACGTCACTTTGGACTTCCTCCTCGTTCCCTCCTGTCCCAAAGTCACTTTGGACTTCCTCCAGGTCTCCTCTTGTCCCAAGGTCGGCTTGCTACCGAAGCAGTAGCTTTTCCTGCGGTCCAAGAGACTGCTAGCTGAGGTGTCGCAGTGCTCGAGCAGGATTTGCTTGTAAATCCGCTGGGAGCTGTGGAAGACAGGCGTAAATAAATAGTAGTTTGAAAAACTAAATAAACACGCTTTTATAGATAGTCAAACTGAGAAGTAGAAAATGAATGGTTGTTTGAAAAACACGCTTTTAAAGATAGTCAAACTGAGGAGTATAACATAAAATAATAAAAGTGTGGTGATAAATACACAACATAAAAAATGTAATCACTATTTTCTATGTTCTATATGTATTGACTCACATTATTAGGTATTTTATTTTCAACTTGTTTCAGTTTTGCTATCTATAAAAGCGTGTTTCTTCAGTTATTTGAACTACTATTTATGTTCTACTTCTTTTTAGTTTGGCTATCTATAAAGGCGTGTATCTTAAGTTTTTCAAACTACTATTCATTTTCTACACTCATCGACAAAATAAACCGGCCAGTAGATATATTAGCCAAATTTATCGCCCTTCATCTTTTCTAATTCTTGTTATCATTTACGACCAAATTGTAGATTAATGTTTCGAAATGTTAGCCTGAATTCCAATTTTTTAAAAAACGCTTATGTCCTGATTATTATACAGGGAAAACAAAAATTTCTTTTTCACCATTGATTCCTTAACGTTGTGTGGCAAAAGTGAGTGCTCGAATGTAGCTTCATCATGTTTCGGATTGAAATGTGATCCCTTCTTAACACAATGGTTTTCGATTCAGGTCATTATCTTTTTTCAAGAGAATATACAGGTGTCTTAAGAAAGTAATTATTTTTTTTATGTTTATCGACAATCTTGATCCGGCCTTGTCAAATACTCTTCAAGAACAACGATTCACCCTTCAAGTAGAATTTGAGGCTACTCCTCAAGACTTCTTATCAAACAGATGCCACGGTGGTTGAATGCTCATGAAGGGCATACTCGATCGTTATTGACTACAACTAGGAGAAATGCGTCTCGTTTGTTTTCAGTATTTAAGGTTTCTGTTTCTGATGAGTGCTAAATAACAAGGTTGAAATAATTGATATTAACTCAATCAATAAGGTCATGAAGGTTCTGCATATTCAAAAAATCCATACTTTCTCAAAAGACTTGTATCTTCTCATTTAAAGGAGATATTGACGTGAATCCAAAACCATTATGTTAAGAAGAGATAACACCTCAATCCAAAACATGATAAAGCTGAGTTTAATGACTCACTTTTGCCACAGGGCGTAAGAAGTTATGATGTTATGTTATGATATAGTTATAATGTATTCAAAGAATAATTTCCAGAAATCTAGACATATTGATGATGTCGGCAACGTCGTACTGACACAGGAAATCGTATTTAAACTCTGTGTGAATGTGGTATTTCAGAAAAGCTACTTCACACTTCAACAGCCTCTCATGATTTACAAAGCACAGATACGACCTGTTCTACACCTTTTCCAGATGTATTTCAGAAAGCGTCAATTCAATTTCAGAAAGCATCAATTGTATTTCAGAATAGTCAATTGTATTTCAGAAAGCGTCAATTGTATTTCAGAATAGTCAATTTAATTTCAGAAAGCGTCAATTGTATTTCAGAATAGTCAATTCAATTTCAGAAAGCATCAATTGTATTTCAGAATAGTCAATTTAATTTCAGAAAAGGTCAATTGTATTTCAGAATAGTCACTTGTATTTCAGAAAGCGTCAATTGTATTTCAGAAAATATCATTATAATTTCAGAAAGCGTCAATTGAATTTCAGAAAGCGTCAATTGAATTTCAGAATGCATCAAGATCGATTGGTTAGTAGAAAGTGCACTCCATGTAAGAATGCATAGGATGTTCTGTGCTTCCTGTAGTGATGTTTTCAATTTATTCACCCCAAATTTTTTTCATGTACCTTTTAGGTACCTATATACTATTTGATGAACAGATTACAGAATTTCAGGTATAGGTATAGAGGGGACAATCAGAGATAAACTTATTCCTATTGCTATAAAAAAGTTCTGATTTTTACATGTTTGTCCAATCGGAAGTGACCGGTTGTTTGAATGATACTGTAGAATATGCTCCTTAATAACATTTACAAAATCAAGCTCTGTTGCTATGTCGTAAATGTCATATGAAGTTGCCTGGCAGGAGAACACCCCGTGGAAAGTGTCTGGCAATGGTATATTCTCTATCATGATAGGATCCGATTGAACATAAAAAGATCAGCTTTTGTTGAAATGATGTTTATGCCAGTTTTTTTTGTACTTTCAACACCCGGTATCTCTTGAAAGCTCATCCAGTACTGAAGATTTTCAACCCACAAAACGATTCCACTGAATAAGGTATACCACACATAGAAAATATCAACCTTGTTGAAATGGCGTCTGGCGGTCGCTGGCTTTCAGTCTATAGAGAAAGATTTCTGAAATTCAATTGACTATTCTGAAATACAATTAATGCTTTCTGAAATTGAATTGACGCTTTCTGAAATTCAAATGATACTTTCTGAAATACAATTGACACTTTCTGAAATTCAATTGACTATTCTGAAATACAATTGATGCTTTCTGAAATTGAATTGATTATTCTGAAATACAATTGACGCTTTCTGAAATTGAATTGACTATTCTGAAATACAATTGATGCTTTCTGAAATACAAGTGACTATTCTGAAATTCATTTGACGCTTTCTGAAATTGAATTGACTATTCTGAAATACAATTGACGCTTTCTGAAATACAAGTGACTATTCTGAAATTAAATTGACGCTTTCTGAAATACACCTGGAAAAGGTGTAGAATACTTTTCCCACATAAGGGGTTCAGCACACAAACATACTCTGATGTTCTTAGATTTTATCCAGAGAAGAGTCATTCGCCTGGTGGGTGGTGCCACGATCACTAACACTTCGATATCATTGAAACATTGTAGCCTTTAATTTTTTATAGAGACTTTCACGAGAAATGTTCTTCAGGAATCTTTGCTATCATTCCACGACTAGATACCAGCCAGACGAACTCGACAAGCGCAGTCAGCACATCCTTGATCGTTGTCAACCTCAAAACTCGTTTCTCTATAGAACGGGAAAGATCTAGAATTCATTGTCTAAGAAAGTATTTCCAAGAACTTATGATCTCCAAAAGTTGAAAAAAAATCCTACCTACTTCCACGATGTTCTTCAAACATTATAGGGCTTCCCTTTCGTGCTCACTAAGCGATAAAAAAAAGTTCGTCATAGAAATGGTGAAGGAGCCAAGCTCATTTTTCATTTTTTTTTGCTGAAGTGAAGTTTGACCTCACGAAAAAGAGAAAAAAACGTATATTATTGTATTAAATTTGCATAAACTTCACGTTGAGATAAGAATCTCAATATTGGAAACTTCCCCATTGAAAAAGTTACAGGGCGACCAATTTCACAAATTTTTTTACTGACCGTTTTTTTGTTTGCCAGCGAGTGTATAGTAACTAAATACTAGAAAACGGCAGTGTCAGCTTTCCATACCTGTGGAAAACATCGTCAGCCTCTTCTTCGATGATCTCCTCGATGCTGGTCAGTTTGGGAGCGGATTTGGAGCGCTCCAGGGGCGGCTTGTAGTTGTGGGAGCCGGTGCTGAGCAGGATTTTCCTGCGCGGTATCGTCGGGTTCTCGTACACGGAATTGACTAGGGAGAGACGGGCGTTCTGGCGGGAGATTTTGTCCCTTTTGAACTCCATCAGGGCCAAAGCTACGAGCAGATATAGAGTTTGGTCTCGGGTATGGTTGAGTGCCTCGAACCACAGTATATTATCCTTTCACGAGATAATATACTTTGCTCGAACATCTCATTTCATTAGAGCCTAGCCATAGCACCACTATACGGGAAATATTGCCACTGTGGTAAGTCAAGAGCGTATAAAATTGTTTTGTAGTTTGTTTTGCCAGAAGAGTGGTTGTCATTAGAGTATACCTTTTCAACTTCAATTTCGGAATCGGTAAGTTATATTTCGGAAAAAGTAATCTCGATTTCAGAATTGGTTAGTTCGATTTCAGAAATGGTAAACTCAATTTCAGAATCGGTGAGATGAATTTCAGAAAAAGTCCATTCAATTTCAGAAATGGTAAGTTGTATTTCAGAATTGGTAGGTTCAATATCATAAAAAAATCCTTATATTTGTTCGAAATGTTTCCAATTGCATGTGAGATTAACAAACCATATTCAAAATATTCAACTTTTCAAAAACAATTTAATCCACAGATGCCTTCCATCTGAATCGCTGAAAGATAGTGGCGTTGCACATGATTATAAGAATGCAAACACATTTGAGGTGTTATCATGTTCATTGAATGATCTGCACATTCTTCAAGACATCGCAGTCTGAATTCTATCTGGTTGAGCAATCTGTTCGGATCTCCAGCTATGACCCTTTGGCGATGATCTTGCAAGAAGCTCTTATCACTTCTGACTTGAAGGCACCCCATATTTATGTTCAATCTAATTCAACATATAGCTCTCAAACACCGTTCCATCCACTGTAAACAGTCTTCTCTTTTGCAATTAAAAACATTTCAAACATATAAAAGGATTTCATCTTCTGAAATTGAACCTACCAATAATAATTCTGAAAAACAACTTACCATTTCTGAAATTGAATGGACTTTTTCTGAAATTCATCTCACCGATTCTGAAATTGAGTTTACCATTTCTGAATTTGAACTAATCAATTCTGAAATCGAGATTACTCTTCCCGAAATATAACTCACCGATTCTGAAATTGAAGTTGAAAAGGTATAGTGTTCCTTCCTCCGAGCGAAAAGACCGGGGTTCGATCACTACTCCAGCTAATCTTTTTTTTCGAAGTAATTAATCGAAAAAATACTATGGAGGCATTTATTAGTTAGGCCCCTCGTTATTTTGGAGAACTGAACGAATTGTGTGATTTCCAGACAACAATCGCACACCAGATTGGGATTGAGCAGAAATTTTATTGAAGTTCAAAAAATTGATGAGCAAGAATGAATCCTTTCTCCAATGTTTTTTTTTTCACGTGAAGTAATCAAAAATAAAATATAAAAATAGTACTGTACTAAACATGATTCACCATAAATATACAAATGTCGGATCAGATTCAAACTGTCAGTTTGGTCATTGTTGTGATGAATAAAAACCTATAGTTAGCAGGGGAGAGGTTTAATATTGTCAGTTCATTGAAAAAAAGCGAAAATCGTCTTTATTCATACATTATCAGTAAGCTCGTGATCTCTAAAGCCTAGAAAATGTTCAAATACTTGTCAAGATCCACATTTCTGTTAGGTCTACAATACAAAATTTCTCATGTTCAAACATTCCAAGCATTAGAGAAAGTAGGATGCATAAAGAAAACACTATTTTTATGTAATGATGAAATGATCGATTCATTGATGATGAATTTGAGTAGAAACTGGAAGTAAATACTCGTGCTGTGAAAAAATATTACGGTTCGCACTTTAACGAAATGATGGCATGCAAGCTAAAATGGTACTTATTTACATTGACAGGCAGGCGAATTTCGGGACAATAAACAGACATTATTAAACCTCTACCCTACTACTTAGGTTTTCATTCGGAGACAATGGTTTGTTGCTGATTGAAATATGTATAGTTGAGCTGTTCTTACCTAGAGACTGTTTGAGTTCCTCTTCTATTTGTTGAGCGACAGCCGATGTTGAACAGAGCACCGCATGGCACCTCAGCTCGTGCCTCAGCCTATCGTCAGAAAAGAAAAACAACATTGAATATTTTTTTTAACACAATACCAATTTAGTTCAGAATTGATGGCAATAAAACGGATGAGCAACAACTCAACCTTCGAAATTATTATTAAACATCAAACGATAATATTGTGTTGTGGAATATCTCCGATATTTACACATAGGGTATGTGAATGGCAACATATCAGAAGAGACTGATTCGAATTTCACGGTACTGGCCCATTCCATTTGAACTATCATTTTGGAAAGAAGTGGTTTGAAGAGTTTGAACACACCACCTTGCACCATCTTGCACATAGGATCAATTTAATGATTTTATAGAGATCTGGCAACAGCACAGTGATTCAAAGCCGTCAGAACTCACAAGCTTCTAGCTATAGATCAGCGAATCTTTGAAACCTCAAGGTTATCAAAAGGTTATTCGCGTTTATAAGACTATAAGGTAATATGAGGAAAGGAAATATCTCTTCTGCATGAAAAAGGAAAGTACTTTTAACCGAACTATTTTTGAAAAATTACTGTAGTGAACAAAATTTGAAAAAAATTACGCCTCGCAGGGATTGAACCCTAGTCACTACCGTGGAAGTCAGATACACAGACCATTGAGCTATCGCTTTACTCATAGTAGTCGTAGTTTCTCAATACAAAGAAAGAATTATATCTGTTGAATATCCAGAAAAGAGAGCATGAAAAATCAAAATCCTCCGAGTATGTCAACAAATTATAATAATTCTCAGATGTCAGTTCGTTATAGTTTTTGTGTAGGGAGATGAAAATTGTGTATATCATGAAGAATGGCTGAAAGAATAACTGGACTTCAGGTTAGTGATGAGGATATGATATCCGAAATAAGTTTTACCCGAGTTAAGTCATATACAGTGTGACCAATTTAAGATGGAAGCACCCTTATAAAACTTACATTTTTCAACCGATTGGAATGATTTTTTTTTACTGAACAGATTTCGATGAAACTGTGATCAATAATATTTCAAGACATCCTGAATCCAGTGGAGTATACAGAATTTTCATAAAATTCCTGAACATGAATTGGTGGGTTGATTAAACCGCATATTTTTCAAATTTCATTCCTTTATAACTTTTCTATTGATTGACGCATTTCAACGTAATTTACATGTTACCCATTTGAAAATGTCACCAATCCAGTGGTGTAGTCAGATTTTTTCTAAAAAAATCGCTAGTAATTTTTTTAGATTTTTGACCTTGAAAAATCAGATTAGTTGGCCCTGGAAATGGAGATTTATTCATGATATTTGGTGTAATAATAGACTTTTTGAATATCTACCTAACAAAAAAAAAATCATTCCAATCGGTTGAAAAATGTAAGTTTTATAAGGGTGCTTCCATCTTAAATGGGTCACACTGTAGGTAACCTGTTTGTGTGAGATATATTTCCCATATCAATGATAGGAATGATTTTTTTTCTGAAGTTCAATTCTCAATTTAAGAGGATTTTGATTTTTCATGCTCTCTTTTTGTATATTCAACAGATATATGTATAATTCAATGTTCGGCGTGGCAAATAGCCAGGAAAGTAGTTGTTTTCTGTTGAATATTCAGAATGATATTATATGCATATCTTTATATGAAGGAGAATGTAAATTCTCTACTTCAGAAGATTCTGTTTTCAAATTCTTATCGTGTGTGTTCAATAGATGTAATTCAATATTCGTCGTGGCATTTAACCCGGAAAGAAGTTGTTTTCTGTTGAATAAACCGAGAAAGAATTAATATTTTCATCACATGGAGAATGCGAATAAGTATATTTTGTGTTCATAAATATATTTGAGAATATTCCTTTTCAATTGAATAATTCGTTCGATTTTCTCGATAAATATATGGCCAAGATAACTTTTTTAAATTCCCTTCATAACATTATAGCGAAAAAGCGCAAAATTTTAGTAATTTCACGATACTGGGAAAGCCCATTTCAATCACAGACATCTCCATAACCAAAACCTAAAAGAAAACCTCACCTCCTGCCTTCGTGTCGGTACACCCAGCAGAAGATCCTCGGGAATTGGGGGGGAGCGGAGCAAGTGGTCAACCGGTGCGCCCAGTACTCGGTGAGGCCGTGATCTTTGGTGGTGGCTTTCAGCCCGCCGCCGCTGACAGTCAGCTGCATCCGCACGTCGGGACGGGAGGATTGCGTGTAGTTCTTCCACAGGGTGGTCAGAGGTTTCTCCACGCATCCCTCGCCTGAAACCAAGAAGAAGAAAATTGTTGAAGGGGCGAGAAACAAAACAGCCTTCTGGTACTGGTGGGGAAAGTTTGCGAGCCCCAATGTGTTTTTAATTGATTGTCTTCATTACCCCAAGAAACATCATTGTTTATAATAAGGATATACAGGGTGTTTCATGAGAAGACTCACATAGCCGAATGGTTGATAGGGGAAATCAAGACGAGTTAATGTATATATAGGAAAACATTTTTTGACCCTCCATAAAGAAGATACAGGGTATAATGTGAAATTGTTAAATAACTTTGATGGCCGATATTACAGGAATGATCCATCGTAATCTGCTGAAATTTGGCAGCGACGTATCTCTACTGAAACTATTCAAGATAACATATTATCAAAACAAATATCCAGGTTCGGACTTGGGAAAATCTCATGTTTCATTGTTATGTCAAAGAAGTTCACATTGTGACCACTTTTCTCGAAAAATTCCATCAGATTCAGAAAGATCAGACAAAATGCTATAAGAACTGCTCTTCAATTTACACGGCACACTTTGACCGGTTCAATAAAAAATATGAAACAAAATCGTTCCAATGAATTTTAAATTTCGACCTGGCTACTGTCAACTTCCAACTGGAATCATGTGAATTGATTTTTTCCTACATTTTTGTTGTATAGTAATTGACAGAAGAATACATGAGGAGGAAACACACGATATTTTTTATCGAAATTCCAGATAGATATTATTATTCCTTACTTTGTTTAATGGGTTTCAATTGAAGTAATGATAAGATATCTAGTAGGTCCTGTTTTCCATTTGTGTGAAGAGACGTGTCGTTTGTTGATAATCCGAACTGATAGGTAGGTACTAGGCTAGTACTAGGTAGGTACCAACTGATGAAATTACGACATGATGATTCATGTGCCCATATTATGGTGATTTATCAAGTTAGTTATGCCATCACGCATAAACTCAGCTCCATTTTTTGTTATTGATACATTTCTGCAAGTGATAAAAGGATGCATTTGCTATTTATTCAAAATTCCTGATGTTCATCCTCGTGAAGGTTTTACTGCAACGTGTTCTTGGGTCTGGAAATATTCTATGATATCAAACAGCACAGCATTTGGATTTTCGTCTTGTTCAGCATTTGAAATATTAAGTGGCACCTATTGGTGCAAGAATATTTCGATTACCAGTGTTTACCTTTCAACAAACGCCACGTTACATAAAATGAAAACAGGGCCTACTTTATAATAACTTTATAATATAGAGTCACAAGTAATCATATCCATCTAGAATTTCGGTCAAAAACTAACATGTCAAGTCATAAAAAATCAGAACACCTCTCTTCTGTCAATTTCTATCCAATAAAAATGTACAAAAAATCAATTTACACGAATCCAGTTCGAAGATGAAAGTTATCAGCCAGGTCAAAATCGAAAATTCATTCGAGCTTTTTTGTTCCATACTTTTTTATTGAACCGGTCAAAGTGTGCCGTGTAATTTGAAGAGCAGTTCTTATAGCATTTTGTCTGATTTTTCTGAATCTGATGGATTTTTTCGAGAAAAGTGGTCACACAGTGAACTTTTTTGACATAACAATGAAACATGAAATTTTCCCAAGTCCGGACCTGGATATTTTTTTTTCATAATATGTTATCTTGAATAGTTTCAGTAGAGATGCGTCGCTGCTGAATTTCAGCAGATTACGATGAATCATTTCTGTAATATCGGCCATCAAAGTTATATAACAATTTCACAAAATACCCTGTATCTTCGTTATAGAGGGTCAAAAAATGTTTTTATATATATACATCAACTCGTCCTGATTTCCCTTATTTAACCATTTGGTTATGTGAGTCTTCTTATGAAACACCCTGTATACATCAAAACATACATATATAACATTGCACAATTAGAATATAGCTAGCTTTTCTATTATTTTGATATTATTCCACTCTGCCATATGTTGTTCATCTTCAGTAAGGATATGTTCAGTTAGCTTCGACTTATAAAGAACACAAGTACAATATCAAGAAAAGACATATCGATAAATCGAAGCTAACTGAACATATCCTTACTGAAGATGGACAACATATGGCAGAGAGGAATAATATCAAAATCATAGGAAAGGAAGATAACAACCAAAAAAGAAAAACCAAGGAATCCGCTTGCATTCTTCTAAACGGAGGCAATAGCATTGATTCCTGATCAGTTGATATAGATAGAACATGGTATTCACTAGGTACTGAAAACTGAACATGAAAATGGTAGATTAAAGATCAATTAATGAAGACTCATTTGTAGACTAAAATCACTCATTCATATGCCAACATTAATATGACACTGAAAAGTGTCAAACTATAAGCAGCACAACTTTCGAAGAAAAATATTTTGCATTTACATGTTGAGAACGGGAGCAAATTCAGTCCCGAAACGTCCAAAGATAAGTAAAAATTCGATATTTTTCAATATATCTATATTTCTTTCCCTCGAACATTTTTTCAGACAAATTGTCACTGACAAGCTACTGGATTTTTCTTCACTACGAATATATTGAAATAATACGAATATTTTTATTTTATAGAAACGAGGAGAGAAAATCCCAAAGAATCAAATAAAATAAAAAAATACATAACCACAAATGTACTCGGAGCAGGAATGCAGAGAGTAGTTGGCTTCATTCTAACAGGTTGTGGTTTTGTGAATTATGCATTGAAATATCTCGAGTAGAGCTCGATTCTGTTCGAAAATATCATTGAATCAATGAATCACTTTCGGCTACATTCAATGATACTATCCTTCCTAATTTACTGCCATCGGTCAGAACAGAATGAAGCCGACAACCATGGCCCCTTCCTCTTGTTGTGCCTGTCAGTATTTTGAGTGGTGTGAACGGACTCGAAGTATTAGGCGCTGTTGCAAGATATAATCTGCAACAGTCCTAGAAAATAGATCCGTTTTATTACGGAACGAATTCATCAGCAAAAAAATGACTGACAAGTTATGAACAACATATTGTGATATAACGATAGTGGAAAACTATAGATACTATCGCAAAATATCATTATTTATCTTTACTATAGTAATCAACTTCATTCGGCCAATGAGAGATTTATGAGAATTATTCATAATACTTGACAAAGTAGGATTGAAGAACCTATTATATCCCATTGCTGTTATGATATAGTTATTATGCATTCAAAGTAGAATTTCCGGACGTCTAGACATATTGATGATGTCGGGAACGTCGTACTGGCACAGGGGCTCGTATTTTAGCTCTGTGTGAATGTGAATTTTCACAAAGTAAGTCCAAGGAATGGTGGAGAAGCCAAGTTCCTCTTTCATTAATTTTTTCTGAAGTGAAATTTGATCTTACGAAAAAATAAAGAAGAAGTATAATATATTATTTTTTTACAAACTCCACAGTGAGATAAGATCCTCAATACGGGAAACTTCCTCATTGGACGCGGTAGGTGGCGCTGCTGTCGGTACGTCAACTACGACTAAACGGCTTGACCTATTGGGTTGAAATTTTCAATACGTAAAACACCAAAAAAAAAAAAAACGAAAGATACTGAGATAATGAAAATAGGTGTAAGTTTAAAATAGCAGCCAAAGGTAAGCATACAAATTTTTAAAAAATAACAAAAAAATATGTACTGTATAGATACGCGCATAGCTCGAAACGACTGCAACAAATGTCTTTTTTTTTTAAATGGGTACACCAACCGTGGGAAGCCGGGCCTGACAACTAGTAACTAATACCTGTGCTAATACTTTGTCAATATTTCCTGGAACCTTTGTACTTAACAAATTGTTCTGAATGAGAATGAAAATAATAATATTTCACTAGCTAAAACCTGAATTCATTCGATTCTTTTTTAATGAATAGGTATCGGTAATTTGAGTTTTAGTAGCTATTAAAATTCATTATCTGTTTTTCGATGAAAAACATGTGTATGAATATGTATTAAATACATGTTCTAGTAACTTGAATAATGATACCTAATAAACATTGACCTGAGCTGCTATGAAAGTTATCTGAAAATGCCGCTATTAACTTATTATAATGATGACTATAATTTTTTAAAAGATTTGTTTTTCCACTTCTGTTACAAAAATGCCTTTCAACGTCACTGACTGTGACTTTTGGAGCACATTTTGACTTTCAACAGTTTTGTGCACGCGGTATCACCTGAAATTATCAACAGTAATATTACGATGTTCATTCGACAAAATTCTGTCGCTTCACAAAATTATTATGCTGCCGAGCAACACCACGAGTCCGTCACGAGAGAGACAGAATTATGAGAAGATATTCAGAACAGCGTGGTAATTTGCTAGACTATTTCATGAAGCATAAGAAGTTTCAATTATAAATGAACAAACCATATAACCAGAGCGATTCATTTTGACATACCTATGATTATTTCATATCTGATGTTGACGGGAAAAAAGTTTGAAATTTCATCTCTGTTGACAGTTTATGAAATGTCACATTTCATTAATTACATTTTTTCTGTGACGGGAAAAAAGTTTGGCATTTCATCTCTGTTGGCAGGTTATAAAATGCCACTTTTCATGAATTACTTTTTTCCTGGATATATATATATATATCACACTGTTGATGCTTTTGTTGTGCTATACTTCCGAAAAATAAGTAAATAATACCGTCTCCGAGAAAGAACTGCAAGTCCTTTTATCTTACATTCGAAATCGCGGTTACGTATATTACTAAACAACCACTAAATTCGCATTTTTTGAAATCAAATCACAGAATTGGACTGACAGAAGTGATATCAGATATTTGATTACTTCAAAAGAATGATAAAGATGCCTACAACGCAGGTGTCCCTACTGTTGAAAACTTGAAATTTCACGTCGATAATTTTCAGATTTCAAAATAATGTAATATCTTCTCAATATTGATGCTTCCTTTCTTCTGTCACAGTAAAAAATATCAATCAATCAATCAATCAATCAATCAATCAATCAATCAATTTATTGGTATCAAAATACATAGATAGTATTTATACAAGTCAATAAAAGTACAGTACATTTAAAATTTCAACATATATATGTCAATAAAATAGATTACATTCAAGAATGTTGATAGAGGAGAACCCTCCAACATCATGCCAACCAAACTTTCCACTAACCAGTCCTACCAAATGCTATCGCCTTTGAGCCCAATCAAAATTCAGGAATTCTTGATAACTATAGAAAGCATGATCAATCAGGAATTTCTTTACATGCGATTTGAATGTTTTTATCGGTAAATCTCTAACCTCAGTAGGAAGGTGATTGAAAAACTTAACAGCCCAGTAATTTGTGCCATTTTGGCATTTCGTGAGTCTATGATAGGGAATTAAAAGATCAGCTCCATTCCTAGTTGAGTAATGATGAATATCACAATTTCTAGTATATAAAGTTAAATTTGTTCTAATATGCAGTAAGTTTTGTAAAATATATATACAGGGAAGTGTCAAGATTTCCATTGAACTAAAAACATGGCGACAGTCATCTCTATATCGAAGCCCAGCTACTATTCTTATAGCTTTTCGTTGTGAGGCAAATAATCTATTGATGTCTGCATGACCCCAGATAATGTTTGCATAGCTAAGGTGTACATGAAAAGTAGCGTGATAGGCAGTCTTGAGTGAGGTGAAGGATACAATATTTGCTAAATTTCGAAGAACAAAAATCGAGCTATTAAGTTTCTTGGACATTATTTCTATATGATTTTGCCAGCTCAGTCTTGAATCTAAATGAATGCCTAGAAACTTGACACTTTCCAGGTACTCATATTCATTATTCCTACACAGAGTTAATAACAATTTGTTTGTTTTGTTTTCATTTAAAAAAAGGTCATTTGCAGCGAACCAAGATTTGGCACTTTGTAGCGCCTCTTCACTCCTGGCTTCCACATCTGCAGGAAGTTTACCACGGAATGAAATGGTTCTATCATCAGCAAACAGAACGAATTTTTCTAGATTTGCAGAACTTGGCAAGTTGTTAATGTAAATCAAGAACAACAGTGGTCCCAGAATAGATCCTTGTGGGACCCCGTGTGTATTATACACGCGAAAAATATATGATTTTAGTTCACGGTTTTTTGTCTCCCTCCGCTACGCGTCGGAAGACAACACAACCTGGAGCTAAAATCTACTATTTTTTCCCATATAGTATAATATAGATAACTATTTTCGACGGGAATGAAGTGAGTGCTTTTTTCCCGGATGTATATCACATATATACAGGGTGTCCCTCCGGCAACTGCATCGATCAGTATACAGAAAACCAAAAGTGGGCCGAATTTGAAAATTTGGTAGTTCACTATTGTCGATAAGTCGTGCTATCCGGCTAAAATATTTTGAAGATTGTGAGCACTTCCGGTTGTACCGGTACAAAAATGGACGACTTTCGAGTCGATTGCAGAAAAATTATATTTACTGGTAGTTTTTTGGGAAAGAGCTCACGAGAATGTCGTTTTAAAAAAATCAATGGTCTCCTCCTTAGCTTGCGATCCATAAAATTATGTGAGAATTTTATGATGAGCGGAATAGTCAAAAATATCCAATGTCAAGGTTTCTGATTCAGATTTCCAATAGTAAGCTGGTCGTATGATGTCCGTTATTTAATTTCAGAGTCGACCTTTATAGCTAATAACCCATTCCTAAGTAGATGAGAAACAATATTACAATAACAACTCTGGAAATATTTGGTTTAATTAGGTGCAGTCGTGACTGTGCACACTGTGTGTATTTTAATTATCATATAATAATAATACGTATATGTAGGTACGATGCATAATTGCTTCGAGTCAGTCGTTTCATGAAAATAATTTACGAGTACGGATGGTCGAATTCGTAACTAGAACTAATGGCGATGGACTGAATTTCATGCCGGAAGTTGAAATAAAAGGCTGGTCTGAGTATTTCTATGCAACAGGTGTCTGCTGAATTCCAGAGCTTGAGCCGGATTTAAGATTCAACTGTAACAAAGTCAAACTATTTTTGATCCGTTTCATTTCCTCAATATCGAAAAGTCGATCAACTTCGCTTTCTAGTTTCACTAATTACTATTTCATTTATTCAGTTATATATACTGATTGATATTTTCAAAGGTAAACAACATACCTATCTACTTATATTTACACATTTTTTCTAGAATAATGTCTTCATAAAGCAAAAAGACAATATCCTCAATCTATCCAAGCGACATAGATATTGATAGCTATGACATGATTTCATCTAGAATAATGTCTTCATAGCAAGAAGACAATATCCTTATACTTTTAAATCAACTAGATTAAATTCAAGTTTCAAGAGTTTTGTTTGAGTTTGTCGTTGTTTTCAAGAATCAACTGTTTTTCAGTAGGTTAGCTTATAGTAAACGAACGAAATTAAGAATAATACATAATTAAATTATTTCAGAGGAGTCTTACTGATTTATTTTGCTAGTTTATTTGGGATTTTTCTCCTCGTTTCTATAAAATAAAAATGTTAGTAGGTATTACACCTTTATACTGGGTGTCCCAGATTCTTTCACACAGCCATTTCAAACATGCTGCTTGGACAAAAATTTAGAAAAATCACACTCTCGTCAAACCCATATGACTTTGGAGCCGCTGTGTGTCAAAGTCAACTTTTGTCAAACTACCCCAACTTCAATTATTCAATTCACACTCTATAATTTTTTTTTATTTGTGAAGTGCAATCAATTCTAGCTTCAACGACCTATCACACTTGATATTATGACAAATATTATTCTACCAAAATTACAAACTTCTCTATAATATTGCCCTATTCAAGAAAATCATCCATTTGAAAACTAGATCATGTTATTCATCAATAGTAATAATTTTTGGATCGAAAATAACTATGTTTGTAAATAATAAACTGTTTAAAAGGAATATTCTCAGATAAATTATGAACATACAAAAATGGATATATATTTATATAAAGCAATACATTGAGAATTCGCATTCTCTATGTGATGAGAATATTTACTCTTTTTCAGTTAATTCAATAGAAAACAACTACTTTCCTGGCTATATGCCACGACGAACATTGAATTATATCTATTGAACACACACGATAAAAGTTTGAAAATAAAATATAAAAATTTCTGAAATTGAGAATTTGCATTCTCCTTCAGACAAAAATATGTATATACACACATCATTCTGAATATTCAACAGAAAACAACTACTTTCCTGGCTATTTGCCACGTCGAACATTGAAATATATCTGATGAACATTCAAAAGGGATCATGAAAAATAAAGAATAAAATCCTCAGAAATTTTTATATTTTATTTTCAAACTTTTATCGTGTGTGTTCAATAGATATAATTCAATGTTCGTCGTGGCATATAGCCAGGAAAGTAGTTGTTTTCTATTGAATTAACTGAAAAAGAGTAAATATTCTCATCACATAGAGAATGCGAATTCTCAATGTATTGCTTTATATAAATATATATCCATTTTTGTATGTTCATAATTTATCTGAGAATATTCCTTTTCAACACTTTCATACCCAATCAGGGGGTTCAAACTTGAACGATGGAAACTTGTGATTTTTATAGACCTCTAATCGCAGATTCGTGATAGAGTCTCAATTCAGAATTCATTTCCACGCCCTGTATGATGAATGTCAATTTATCATACACCCAAAAGCAAATAAACTGTTTCTTTTGAAATAATTGTATATCTGCTTGATCCTACGAAAGATTGATCAATTGGGTGAATGTAATACAAATCACTCTATCATTCAAAAAAACCTATAAATACGTATTTCGTCAACTGAATTGCCATCATCACTAGAACTGGAAAGAAAGTATGGAGATTAGTTCACTTAACAGAACCTCAGATTCAATTTATAGAACCTTCCAATCATATCCAGATATAATATTTGAATTACAAAAAAAACGTCGCTAGAATTATGGAACATGCTAAATATGACGACCATTGTAATCCTTTGTTCAAAAACTTTCATATATTTTAACTCTGCGATCTTGCTTCATAAAGGAATGTTTCTGTTATGCAAAAAAATTCAAAGGTGAAAATAAAGTTTTTCTACTACTGCTATGAAAAGTACATTTCCATGGAAAATCAACAAAAATCGACCAAAACGTGGCTGCTGTTCAGCTTTGAATAGTTGTCACAACTGTCAGAAGTGTTTTGAATTCTTCAGGGTATTTCTTATTAGTGCTCGTGATAGAAATCGCATTTTTCATCAAATATTATTCCAACAATTCATAATAAATGTGATGTATTTACCGAGCTGTGACGATTTTAAAAAATACACCGCCAGAGAGAGATAATGGAAGAAGCTGCGGAAGTTGGATTTGTTTCAAGAAATTTCAAGAAAAAAGTATGAATTGGCATAAACGAAGAATTTATGGAATCTAAAAAAATACAGAAATAAAATCTTTTTCGGAAAGTGTACTTTTTCGAAATACTTTGAGGAACTATGGAAGGTGTCTACTCTTTGGTCAGAATATTCAATGTGGCATAGTGCCACATTATAAAATGAATACCATATTAAGCTACATTACTCGGATTTTTCGAATAAGTGCAGTTGTAGAAAAAGTATTGTATTACTATTGACGTATGCAAACAGTTTATGTATGTATTGCACGAATTAAATTGTATTATATTCTATTTTATCCTGATTAATGTGTGTACAGGAAAGAAAAGAGAAAATAATGTCTATATCTGTTGAAGAACGTGTTCATTGCCAAAATAATGTATTTATCTTTATATTATCTCATTCCTGCATAACGTCCTGTGTCTGTAAGAGTTCATTCACTTCGGTCACTTCCTACCCATTTTTTAACGCAACATTATGTAAGTACGAATAACAGATAAGAGAAAGTGAAACTCCACGAATCATCTTGTTTGTTTATAGTTTTGAACTTGAACATATATTATATTGCGTTCGAAAAAATTTCAAGTAGATATTATATTCATGGTAAGCATGATGTGACAAACTACCTTTTGCGATTATTCAGAATAAAAAAAAAATGCGAACACGATAAGTACCTATACTCATCATTAACGTTATCTCAGGATTTTTGAAAATATGTATGTTTATATGCGCAGTACTCCAGGATGTGATAGCTCGTTCAAAAATAAGAAAAAAAAGTTTTTGTTAACTTAAACTCTATAATACAGGATGTTGAAATTTAAAAAATATTTTAACCCTATGCTGGAACAACGTTGTAACCGCCAAGATCTATAAAAACGGTATTTCCATGGAACAAGGTTGTATGCGACCTATACAATCCGCTGTCATGATAGTGGGGGCATAGGAAATTTTTATGGTGATTTCTGGTGTCATTTCGGTTAGTCAAGTTTGGAGATTCTGTGGAACAACGTTGTATGTGCATCACGACTTCTAGTTTCCTGCGCCCTTTCTTTGTTTACATGTGTTGGGTCTGTAGTTTATCGTCGTTATAAGCAGAAATTGACGTTTCTGTGACAGACTCAGTTATGACACAACTAAATCATAATCAAAATTCTTTTCTTTTGATCACTTGGCTTTCTTTTTGATCTTGAAACAACGTTGTAACCGCCTTAGTTCCCTGGAATAACGTTGTCCGCCTTAGTTCCCTGGAATAACGTTGTAACCGACGTGGATATATAACGTTGTTTGATTGAAAAAAGGAAAATATGCTCATAAATCATAATTCTGCATGTGGTCAAGTCTATTGTGCCTATCATCCAGTCAAGTTCTTCCTTGCTAGCCATATCAGGCAAATATTGACTTCATTTGATGGAACAGTCGATCATATACAGTTTTTTTCGATTTACCAAAAAAAACATTTTTGGCGTTTACAGCGTTGTTCCAGCAAAGGGTTCATTTATTTTTTCGCGAATATCTCTGGAACAGTTAGTTTACCGTACAGAAAACAAGTTTCGTAAGCATTTTCTACTCATGATAGGCTATGTTTTGTGGGGAATATTTGTTGTTGTTGTCATTATTGGTGAAGATTTTGAAGGGGTAGTGGGTGTCATTTCTCTCCCCAACTTCTACGCCACTGGAGTAGTACAAAAGTAAAGTTTTGAGCCGGCCTGAACCGCCAATGCTTTCCACACAAAAAAAAGGACTTCTGGTCATAACCTCTGAAGTTGACCGTTTTCGAGAAAAATCAACTTTAATGCTGAAAGACATGATCAATTTTTTCAATATTTTTTTTTTCAATTTAACTAAATGTATTTAAAAGTTAGAACAAGCAACAAAACTGAGCTTCAACATCATAATTGCAAGATTAAAAAAAAACAAATCATACTCAGTTAAATTGATTGTTTTTCAACATAACAGTTGATTTTTCTCGGAAACTGTCAACTTTAAAGCTTATGAACAGGAGTACCTTTTATGTGTAGAAGATATTGGCGGTTTGAATGAGCCCAAAACTGTACTTTTTCCAGTGCCGTAGAAGTTGGGGAGAAAATCACCCACTAACCCTTCAGAATCTTCATGAATTATGACTTAAAAAACTCTGCACAAAACATATCCTAATAAAATCAGTAAAAAATGCTAAAAAAGCTGTTTTCTGTGGAATATACGGTTCCAGAGATATTCGCAAAAAACATTTTAGAGGATAAGTTAACAAAAATTTTTTTCAGTTATCACATCCTGAGGTCGTGCGCATACGATACGAAACACCCTGTATAATGTAAATGTAAGCTAATGAATAGGTAAATATAAATAGCTCACTTGATTTTGACCGAGTTTTTGACACAATCTTCACTAGACTGAATATATGTCAACACGTGTGCTGAATATGTCAAAGTATAATGTCTAAAAAGTTGTAAGTATTTCAACAAAAATTCCCTGCAAGATTACGTTTTCCTGTCACTCAGTGTTTTTTTTTTCCGGAAACTTTATTTTGACTAATATGTAAAATTTGATGTTCATTGTTATCAGCTGAAAATTAGTATTCTTTTATTGAAATCGATCTCGAAATCGATCTTGTTCCACTTGTTTCGGAATATCAATTTACCGATCATTAAATGTAGTATTTTTCTTATAGATATTATAATAGAGTAGAGATCTGATAACTGATGTAGAACTTCGATACTTCCTCTCAGTAATAGGAGAACACAATATTATTTCTACCTACCTATAGTTTGAATGTTCGAAATCAGATAAAACTGTAAATAAAACCAGTTATGTTGAAGAGAATAAGAGAAAGGTTAGATGCAGCTATCAAATTTCATTAGTGTATGAAAAATGATCTATTTTCTGACAAGATGCTCTGATATCACGTGGATTATGATAACTTCAGTACATACAGGGTGTATCTTAATAACACCGAAAAAAATCAAGTGGCGATTCCTTGTGATAGTTTAGGAAATAAAGTTCATATGAACATGTGTCCTAACTTGCTTCGTTTTCGAGATACACATGGAAGATCGTTTTTTTATTCATTACTCCATTGACTTTTCATCAATTTCAATAAAACGTTGTGGTTTTGTTAATAGTAATATGGATCTTCTTCTGGTGCAATTAGATTCGAAATAATATTTCCAGTGGCGTCACTGTGGGTAAATTTATCGATATTTATGTTGAATGTCATTGTACGCCACCGTTTTTTTTTGAGTTTCATATTTTTATTAGATTGAACTAATTGAACAACAACTTTTTTATTCTTTGTGTAATTTTTGTATCTAGCTTAGTTTTTGAGGAAAAAATGAAAATTCGATTTGACTCCGAATTCAATGTAGGTATTTTCAAGACTTCAATTGAGATTACTCAATAACCCCAATGACAATCATTCTGAAATTTTGGCTCTATCTAAGTCTCCAACCATACTGAATTTTGGCGCCATGAAAGCTTATTTATATACAGAGGGGTAACAAATAAAAGCAATTGATACTTCCAACTTCAACATCCTTTATCTCAAAAACGGAGCAAGTTAGGATACGCATGTTCATATAAACTTAATTTGCTAGAATATTGTCACGAGTAGAACATATAGAGTATATTATAGTAATTTGGAACCATGAGGGTTTTATAAACATGAAATTAATCAAATCATCCATTGACATTGAACTATGAAAACTGACCAAGGAACTCTCATGAGAAACGTGCAAATCTAATAAAATGATGTATATAAATATTGGATGTAAGGGTTCCGAAGTTAGTCTGGTCTGGGGCTATTCTTGACTTGACAAGAGCTCGTCGTAATGGTCGTTATATAAGTTGTTATTAGGTCTTTATATTCATTGTTGTTGATTCATATTTGTCATTGCTACCCATAATGTTTCATGCTGCAATAAATATCGTTATGTTTGAATATATTCTCATACTTTCAGGTACCCCTAAACTATTAGTGCCTATTTAAATATCACCACTCGCAGAATATTAAGCCAAGCATTACCCCTTATAAATCGATATGAAAAGACTAACAATCTCTATTATGTCGTGACAATATCACAAGGAATCACCCCTTGAATTTTTTCGGCGATATTTAGATACTTATATATTAGACAATGTATTCTTCACCCCAGAGTCACTGGAAGATGCACGATTTTTTAGTTCAACTATACCAATCTAAAATTTTAGCATCATAAAATTTTGTTCTTATATCATTATTCCTTTTTATATACTTACCTACTTCTTGGATCTAGATTGTTGTCTTTGACTCTTTGTTAGTATAAGTAGGTATTCGGCCAGTTTGTTCATAATATAACTGTTTACTAGAAATATTTTCAACCTAATTAGGCCTACTGCCAGTTTGTTATAATTTCCACGGTACATTAAAATATGCATTATAATGGTAGGTAACTACCCATATGTTGGTTAGTGAGTCAGTATCATCGTGATTAAATCAGCAGAACAATGCATTAACTGAGCAAATTAATTAAATAAAGATTTTTTTCGTCGATCTGCATTTTGATCTACTGATCTATACTGAAACATTCCATAACCTACTGACAAATATTTTGACACTTATTCATCATTAAAATCACCTACATTATTATTAATCTTTAGTTAATCACATACACTTATTAATTGCATGATATATTTCGGCACACTCTGTTCAAATTGATTTTACTAAATAAGTATTAAATTAACATATAGCATATAGCTACTAATGATATGTATGAACCAAGAAAGGACATCACTTTATCTCTCAAATCTCAGGTTACTGAGGTGGATTTGATATCCGAAATGAGTTGATTCGAATGAATTCATATAACCTGTTTGTGAGAGATATAATTCCCATATCACTGATACGAATTATTTTTTTTGAAGCTCAAAGCTCATCGAAAACAGAGTTTATACAAGTATGCTTCTCCTATACATTTCAGTTTTCATTTCAATACTGAACAAATTGGTAAGTTATATTTTTATATCATAATACATCATATTATTTCATCCGATTTGAGAGGTAGTCAATTTTCAATTTCAGAGGATATTCATTTTTTATGCTCTCCTTTTGGATGTTCAACACTTTCAACAGATATAATTCAATGTTTGGCGTGGCAAATAGCCAGGAAAGTAGTTGTTTTCTGTTGAATATCCATAATGATATTATGTGCATATACATATTTTCAAATAAAGGAGAATGCAAATTCTCAACTTCAGAAGATTTTGTTCTCAAATTCTTATCGTGTTAGTTCAATAGATATAATTCATTGTTCGTCGTAGCATAAAGCCAGGAAAGTAGTTGTTTTCTGTTGAATAAACCGAGAAACAATTGATATTTTTACATAGAGAATGGGAATTCTCAATGTATTTCTTTATATATTCAAGGTGTATCTAAATAACAGCAGAAAAATTCAAGTAGTGATTCTTTGTGATGTTTTAGGAAATTAAGTTCATATGAACATGCGTCCTAACTTGCTTCGTTTTCGACATACAGGGTATTAATAATTCCATGAAAAATCGTTTTTTCATTCATTACTCATTAGCTAGAATATCACAATGAATTTTTTTGGCGTCATTTAGATACACCCTGTATATATACAGGGTGTCATTGAAATAATTGCAAATATTTCATACACGACGTGTACTATCGAACGGCACTGATGAAAAAAAATCAGGGATCACAATAAAAAATTTCCATCCAAAGCTCTACACTGTAGCAAATCTGACGTCACCTCTGTTCAAATTTCAATGTGGTAGGCACAATCACGTGGAGTTCAATCATTCAAATTGTAAAGTGGCGCACTTGATTTTTTTCTCGTATTTTGTTCAATTTTTGGGATGAAATTTTTCGTTAGAAGAAATAGAAAAAATCTGATATCATGGGAATATTCCTTAGACTGCATCATATTAATGTGCTGAATATGTGCACTTATTTCAAAAACACCTTGTATATATCCAATTTTTATGTTTATAATTTCATCTGAGAATATTCCTTCTCAATATGGTCTTATTCCAGACATTTACTAGTGTCGGTATATCACTCAAAAGAATAGCAGGAAATAAATTTAATGGGGTGTGCAAAACTCCTGAACATGTTGAATGTATAATAATCAGAAAGTGTTAATGAAATGCATGTGGATCATAAAAAAATCAGCACATCTGCCTTGGGCATGTCGATGAACTTTTACGTGTCCTTCATTCTCAAATCTGAAAAAATCATGAAGTTCAAGAATTTTATTGTGTAGGTTTGGTATGTTAGTGATAGCTGAGCAATTCGAATAGTATACAACCACTTAATGAACTTATTTATATTTTATCACGAAAATTCCATTAATCATTAATCGTATACGTAACGTTGCATAATGAAGAAAATAACATTTAACAATAGATAATGTAGGTAGAAATAAAATAGTCCTTGAAAACCCATTGGCATAATAAACACGCACGAAATAAATAAGAATGCTTAGTAGCAACTTAGCAATTGTAGGTAGGTACTAGGTACCATACGTATAGAGATACAATAAATAATAACAAAGAGGTGCCTATTGAATTTGTTTCCAGCTAAAAAAAACTGGTACTTTCACAATGAAAAAAAAAGAGAATGGTTTGTATATAGGTATTGCCAAACCAACTGATCGACCAAGAATACTGGGATTGCTCAACACCTTTATTTATTTATTTATTTATTTAAATAAGTGAAAAGTTTCACGACCAGCATCGATCCCGATTCAGTTCTTTAAGTGAGTTCTCAGATGACGAATAACCTTTTTGAATCGTTGGACCACATTTCAAATCCATCGACTTTTGGAAAATATGTTGTCTATTTCATCACACAGAACACTTAATTTCCTTCTGATGACAACGTTGCCGAACAGTTTGATGAAGTGAAGTTTGATCAATATTTGATCAAGATTCTCTTGTTTATAGCTCGAGGACTACATGTATGAAACGGTTATCTTGAAAAATTAGGTAAACATTTTACTTCTCCAATTCTCTAAAGATGATCGACTATCTGAGTTTGAAAGACAATATCAATTTTTCAAATTGGTTCAAAAATATCTGATGAGATAGATATCAACATTGGTGTTCCCCAAGGAAGTGTGCTAGGCCCACTTTTATTTATAATATACCTGTATGATATTCACTATGTTCTTGAGGCACATTAACTTAATCTGTTTGCAGATGATACTTTGCTTTATATTTCAAATACGGAACTGAACAATGCTGTAGATTTTCTCAGACGTTCAAACAGAACGAGAGTTATGGTAATTACAACAAAATATAAATCAAACTCTATTGATTACAATGAAATAAAATTTGAGATTGATAGCAACTGTCTTGGAATATGTGTCTGAAATAAAGTATCTGGGAGTTATTGTAGACAACACTCTGAGTTTGAATAGTCATGCTGGGTATATTATATAAAAAAATTCACAAAAAAAAATATTTTTTTCTAGACAAGCAAATAATTCGACTCTTCACTCCAGAATTTTAACATATAATTGATATTTTCATCACATAGAGAATGCGAATTCTCAATGTATTTCTTTATATAAATATATATGTATAGATATTATATAATATTTCTTCTCAATATTCAATGTTGTGTTTCAGGTATGTATTGGCTGGAAAATCTAGACGATCGAGCGTCATGGTAATAATATTGATCGATATTGTTCATGAAACCAATTCAGAATACAGACATTCTTTAAATTTGTTCACGATCTAGAGAGGTGTGTATTCAGATACGATACGAAACTTTTATAAGGAAAGTATCTACATACCAGAGAAACCAGTTCACTGACATCAAAAGCAAAAGCTACAATAAGTAATGCTTCCACTTAATATTCTCAACTGACATTTATTTCGCTATTCAAAATGAATATTCAAATCTATAAAAGGATAGCATTTCTTGTAGAGTAATTTTAGTGTATTATCTTTCTGGAACGCTACAAATTGGAGTGATACAAATCGCATGATCATTTCAATCATCTTCCATTTATTTCACATGATTTCAATAATAAGTAGAATATGAAGGTTGCAGCATTGGAATATCATGTTGATTGTATTAAAGTTGAAGCGCCATCCATTTACTAGATATTGCAGTATTTTAGCACCAACACTATTTCTACTCCATGTCAACGATTTGTTGGAAGCAACTTCATGTCCAGTACACAGCTTCGCGGACCGTCCATACCGCCTTCTCTTCCAGGGTTCCAATATATCCAATACCAGCCAGGCAAATCAGAAACGAACGAGGGAGGAATGTTGACAACATAAATATGGACTTGGCAACAACTCTCGAATGGGGATCCAATAACTTGGTAGATTTAATGCAAACAAAACACAAGTATGCCTTTTCTCTAGAAAAGCCGATCTCACTGTGCCCAACATAAGCTTGCCAGGAGTAACCATACCTTTGAAGACATCCATTTCGATGCTTGGTATTACTATCAGCAATAACCTTTCATGGGAAAATTTCGTGAGATCAATTGCTGAAAGTGCATCCCAAAAACTTGGTTTTATGTTTCGGGCCAGGAGCTATTTCACTTCCAGTCAGCTGCTTATGATCTATGAGGCACAGATCCGACCTGTCCTGGAATACTATTCCCATATTTGGAGTGCAGCACCCAAACATACCCTGAAACTGTTGGATTCTGTCCAAAAAAGGGCAATTCGTCTCATGGGTGATGCCTCGCTCACAAACTCACTTACTTCTCTGGAAAACCGTAGAAAAGTTGGCGATCTGGCTCTATTTTATAGATATTTTCATGGACGATGCTCTTCTTAAATATCAACAATTGTTCCTCCCTTGGCAGTCCCCGCGAGATTAACCCGTCGAGTTCACACCCCTTCGTGGTCACTTTGGAGAGCTGCCGAACATCTCTTTCCAAAGACTTGTACATCCAACGAACAGCGAGGCTCTGGAACACATTGCCAAGGGAGGTGTTTCCCGAGGCATATAACCTTCAGAAATTTAAGAAGAACACCGATTGCTACCTTATTTCCCTTGGTTCTCACGATGTTCTCTGAACATTACAGGATATCCCTTGGAGGAGTACCTGAACCTCGCCTGGGACATGATAGTATTTGTTCTATTTACTATGTTGCAAATCTTCTTGTCCAATAAAGACATTATTATTATTATTATTAAGTGCAGCCTCTGCCGCTGCGGATGCAGCCGCCGTAGCAGTTCTGGAAAAATGAGTCAATTTTTATTTCATTCCTGGGGCCAACTGTTTTTCTTTATCAATAGATTATTGTTATTTTTTATCTTTCTAATTGTATGGATTGGGAAAGCTTTCTACCAAATTCAGGAACACTCCTATATCAATGTTCTCCATATTCACTATAATTTTCCAACATTCAACAACGGGAAACCAAATTTTAATAAAAATATAACATGACCTCTAGACTCTTATTCAATCAATATGTCCTCTAGTGTGAATTAATATAATTATTATTTACACAAATTCATCATAAGCAATAAGCCACAAATCATAAGGGAACGTTTCGAGACAATTGAATTTTTATTGCTAATTAGGAGTATTACCACCCAGGCAAACAGATGACGAATGATCACGTCACTGTGACGTCCCTAATTGGTGATATTTCGTCAGAGACGTCACTATGACGTACTTTCTATGACGTGATAATCACGTCATCGTTTCGACGTCGAGTGAACGTCAATTAGACGGGTGAAAGCAGACGTCAGTTTCATATGACGTTGCAGGGACGTCCTGTGGACGTCCATTTTTCCCAGACCTATATATTATCATGTGAAACAGAAGTATAACTCATGAAAGCAAATCAACCTGCAAGTTTTATTGGAATTATTAATATACCCAAAAAGTAGGAGACAACTTTTTTCTAAAAAACTTTGACACTGTATATCTCGAAAACCAACAAGCTATGTATACACAAATGATTGTTAAGGTATACCTATATTGAAACCGTAACTCTTATGACTTCGCAGTGAACGTATCTATGACGTCTAAAAATCACGTCGGTGTGACGTACCAATTTGGTGAGCTTCGTCATTCAGAAAGTTTTTCAATAATTTGCTATATAGATATTTGTTGGTTGACAAAGAATGCATCAATATACATTATTCGACAAAGTGAAGCTGAATTCGCCAACATCCTATCTATTGCTATCAAACTATTCTTTGTTTACTTACATCTCGCCGACACAAACTACTTAATTTTTGATACAAATACGAGTAACTGATTGCATTCTGATGGAGATGCGTACTGATGGATAGCGCTGCTGAATAGGCGATTGGATGGAACATGATACAGGAGGGACCTACCAAGCAGACTCAACAATGTATAATCAATATTATCTAATATCATCAGAGGTCAGTGGTGTTTATCACACCATGTTAGAGGAATCTTTTTCACGTATCATCGCCAAATTCAATCGTCATTTTGACGTCAGTCGGACGTCACAGTTTGGTGAGTGAATGACGTAAATAGGACGTGAGTAGTATGACGTCATTGGGCTGTGATTTATTCACGTGATTATCACGTCATACGACGTCAACTACTGACGTCACCTTGGTCATTCAAGTGACGTAAAAAAGACGTCACTGGAACGTCATCCGGTTGCCTGGGCAATATTCAATTGAGAATTTATGAATTATCGAATAAGTAATAATATTTCGGCAACTGTGCTATAGTCTGTCCCTTTTTATTAAATCGTGGCGTCAAGTATTTACTGGCGGTGAATTTCTAGCCGTTTGAAAATCACCGCTCGATCAAAAAAAATCTTGAAAAATATGGAATTGATAGGTATTTGAGTGATGCTTCTATTTGAGGAATAAAAATATTAGTCCACTAGCCTATCACTTCCCGGATTAAACGAACGTTATTCTGGGACACCCTGTATATCTTGTTATATCAAATCAGAAGAAATTTCTATAAGAGTTCAATACACGTGGATTAATTTACTTAATTTGTGTGATAAATAGCTAGTTTACATACTGGCTTGTTTTTCTGCTTCTTATATAATCACATACATCATAATATGATGTATATAAGTAGGTACATAACTAAGGAAAAAAGTATTAACGTCTTAGGTTGCCTGCCTTCAGAAAATCAATGATAATATTGATAATAACGGGAATGCATAGCACACTCTGAAAAACAATGCGAATTGAAGCCAGGTCATTTATGTACAGGGTGGGCAAAATTGGGCGTTTTCACCGTCTATCTCAATAACTAGAGGAGTTATCGAAAAACCGATATACATGTTCCGGGTTCGATTTTGGAGAAACCTCGAATGGCACAATCAAAATTTAGATATCTTCATTCGTTTTAGAGATACAGGGGGAAATTGAAAATTTGCCGATTTCGATTTTATTTTCTGACTACTTTACGGTGAGAGGTATCAAAAAATTTCAAACGTATATTTATACAGTATGATGCGTGCAATCCATTGGCATCATCAGAAATTTTATACAGGGTGATGTTGAAAAGATACGGCAGCCAATTATGTTTTTTCTAATGGAACACCCCGTATATTTTGGCACAGTTGAATAGTCCCAGGCGTTCTCATTACAAATATATATATATATAACCCTACCTTTTCCTTCCACAATTTCAGATATATTCGCAAAAATATATTCAGTGTGTCACATTTCTTATGGTTACACCCCCGTATCTTCTGTATCTGGAATTTGGACATCTTCTATAAGGCTATATTTTTCAACGCAACTTACTGATTTCATAATTGAGTAAATTATTGGTCTTATTTCTGTATCTCGAATGTCTTGATAACAATGATATCAAATCGAATAATTTCCCATTTTATTTCTCACCAAATATCCATTTGTCTGGAAATAACATTCCCTATGATATTCATTTTCCACCTTTGGTGAATATATACAGAGTGTCATTTTCAACCTCGATTCTGCCTGTTGATAGCATTATCCAGAAATATCGATGATTCCATAGCTGCTGGCGAGCAGTGTTATCATTGGAGATGATCCCACTTGGTCCATGACTCCATGAGTGTATCATTTGTATCTTTCTGACAGTTGCGAATTTTTGAATCCTACCTCAATTATTTTTACAGAATATACGGGGGTGTAACCATAAGAAATGTGACACACTGAATATATTTTTGCGAATATATCTGAAATTGTGGAAGGAAAAGGTAGGGTTATATATATATTTGTAATGAGAACGCCTGGGACTATTCAACTGTGCCAAAATATACGGGGTGTTCCATTAGAAAAAACATAATTGGCTGCCGTATCTTTTCAACGTCACCCTGTGTAAAATTTCTGATGATGCCAATGGATTCCACGCATCATACTGTATAAATATACGTTTGAAATTTTACGATACCTCTCACCGTAAAGTAGTCAGAAAATAAAATCGAAATCGGCAAATTTTCAATTTCTCCCTGTATCTCTAAAACGAATGAAGATATCGAAATTTTGATTGTGCCATTCGAGGTTTCTCCAAAATCGAACCCGGAACATGTATATCTGTTTTTCGATAACTCCTCTAGTTATTGAGATAGACGGCGAAAACGCCCAATTTTGCCCACCCTGTACAGGGTGGCTGCACTCGGACTGGAATTCTAGCCTCATCATTGCGGGATATCGTAATCTAAAAAAAGATACGCAGGGTCGGTAAAATTATGGCAATGTGGCGCAATTTTATGCCTAACAAAAGGCCGTTCTGAAACTTGGAAAATTCCGAATATGAAAAAAAAAACAAAATTTCCTCTAACACTTTTTATTAATTTTTCAAGTTATTTGAAGAGTTCAATCGAAATCAGTCACTCCTTATCATGGCCAGTTTTACTTTCCCACGAGTTGGCGTTTTCAAATTTGAAATCCGACGTTTCGTCTTACAGAAACCATCATCAATTCATCTTTTTGGAATACGAAACCAGGATTTTTTCCATTTTTTTTACACCTTTGGAAAACTCAAAGCAATGAGCTATTATACATTTTTATTTCCGAATGTTTCGTTCACAAAAATTATACAGGGTGTCCCTAGACCAGTGGGACAGTTGAATATCTCCTAAACCAATAGGAATTTTCAAAATATTATAATTTCACATCATATCGCATTATGAGTGCTAACTTCAGGAATGACTATATTTTATACGAGGTGCGCAAGAAAGGCTCACTAAATCGAACATCAATTTTTTCAAATGGAACACCCTGTATTTCATTGCATTTTCATATTCTCCTTGAAAAGCTGAATTCACCGACCTAGCACACTTGGGGTCTAGCGGGAATGATTTCCGAGATATAAGTTGTGGAAAATCGAGATATTTCATTTTTGGGAATTTTTTGTGTGGAAACTATTCATTATTGGTCAAAACGGCTTACATGTCCATATCTTAACTTTTAATTCACTATTCACTGGTATTTAATTGAAACTAATACAGGGTGGTGTAGAATTCTGACTGAAACTGTTAATTCTACACCACCCTGTATTTGTTTCAATTAAATACGAGTAAATAGTAAATCAAAAGTTAAGATATGGACATGTAAGCCGTTTTGACCAATAATGAATAGTTTCGACACAACAAATTCCCAAAAATGAAAAATCTCGATTTTCCACACCCTATAATTATCTCGGAAATCATTCTTGCTAGACCCCAAGTGTGTCAGGTCGTTGAACTCAGCTCTTCAAGGAGAATATGAAAATGCAATGGAATACATGGTGTTCCATTTGAAAAAATTGATGTTCGATTTTGTGAGCCTTTCTTGCGCACCTCGTATAAAATATAGTCATTCCTGAAGTTAGCACTCATAATGCGATATGATGTGGAATTATAATATTTTGAAAATTCCTATTGGTTCAGGAGATATTCAACTGTCCCACTGGTCTAGGGACACCCTGTATATTATTAAATATTGATAGATTAAAAATACTCGAAAGAAAGATTATATTTGAACGCTCTAAAACAAAGAAAATAAAATGTTCCTTTCGAATTTCAACTATACACACATTTCCCAAAGAATCAAGTGAAATGATGTACCGCACCTCCTCGATTATAACCTACAGACAGAAATCATTAAACACAATTTATATGATCATTAAAGCTTTTTAAATTGAAATTTCAGCAGATTTGACATAATTAAATTAGTACTAGTTCATTTACACAAGTGAATTGCTGAGTTTGAATTTTTAAAATTTCAATTCGATCAAATATTGATCATCGCGACAAGCTTTTATTATCATATAAATTGTTTATTATGAGGTTAGGTTCTCTGTGACGGGAAGAAAGTTTGAAATTTCATCTTTGTTGACAGTTTATAAAATGTCAATTTTCATTAATTACTTTTTTCCCGGAATATAGTCCTTCTTCCTTCTATCTTCCATTCGACTTCGCGGTTTCGTAAACAACCACTAAGTTCGCAATTTTACGAAATCAAATCACAGAATTAGACTGAAAGATATTTGATTTTTTCAAAAGAATGATGAAGATGCCCTGTAAGAAGATGCCTGCAACGCAGGTGTCAATCCTGTTTGAAATTTCAAATTTCACGTAGATAAATTTCTGATTTTAATATAATGTGATATCTTCTCGATATTGATTCTTCCTTCTTTTGTCACAGAAAAAAATAGTGTATTATACACGGCAAAAATATTAGATTTAAGCTCACGGTTTCTTGTCTCCCTCCGCTAACAAAACCTGGAGCTAAATTCTACAACTTTTTTCGCTTGTATAATAAAAAACTATTTTGGAGTTTTTTTTTACTTTTAATTTGTTTTTTACTTTTTGGTTATCGCTGACTTCACACACCTTATTGTATTGTCATACAAACTAAAAGTGTACCTATATAAAATATTTCAGCTCAACCGGTTGAAGATATCTATCTACTTCAAAATTGAGTTCAAAGATTCCACCCGAACTAACTAGTCAAAAATGTGTGCCAATCACTCCAGATCATCTTTGGGAAATGATCCAGAACCAGTTCCTGTTCTGAAGAAAACAAAATTATTCCAAAAGTTTTTTCCATTATTTTTATTTTCCTTCGAATATTTTAAGTTCTAACTATTTTGAATAAGTTGCACAATTCCCGCCAAAGTTGTAAAATTCTTGCCAAAGTTGTATAAATTGACAACTGACATTAGTACTAGTGGAATTTTCCCAAGAACAACACTGGAGAACACTGGAATAGAACGATATTGGTCTTCTAGGTCATTGAGTTCTGTGGTATATCTCCGAAGAACGAAAATATTCTGAATTTTACAAGATTCAGAACGGCATTTTGTTAGGCATAAAATTGTGCAACTTTGCCATAATTTAATCGACCCCTGTATCTCTTACGGTTCATACGAGGTCCCAATGATGATGCTCGAATACATGTACAACACTATGAAGATGATCTCGATAAGATCGCAGACATCATCATACCGTGACACAGTTACATTCGCAAATATTGCATTGGCCTTTATGAATAAAACAAAACTTAACGATTTCGAAAGACATTCTTCCGTCTGATAGGAATCAATCATTGAATGAATTATTAGTTGAAACCCAACATTCCGATTTTCGAGATTCGTTATATTTCATTAAGAAAGAATAGAAAAATTGATCATGATAGGTACAGTGTGTACTTTCACCTTTCAGCTGATATATTATGTATTATTGTCGGGATGGATTTTTGAATACTAATGAGGTTGTACGCACTAGTCTCATCTACGCCTCATATTGATCATTCCGAGTATAGGTACATATAATATTTAATGCAATCATTCGATATTTAAAATCATCACAAATACTTTCTTCAATAATCAAAATCGGCACCTTCGAAAAACGCCGTCATTCTCTCGTCATGAACCGTCTCGCACCAATAGTGATATTTGTCGAGATTTTATTCAAACCCAAACTATCTTGTCACCCTAGCAACAACATAATGCTGAAAGTTCACAGAAATATCAAGAGAAAAAAAATTAAGCTAACTTCATTGCGTCTATCACGTTTTACACTTATATCTTCAAATCCTATCCTCTAGTCAATTCTAACAAATACAAATATTGCGAATATTCAAATATAATCCTCAGATTATCTGGTTCTTCAGTTGTGAGTTGATTCTCTGTTATCTGTAGGAAGTATTCCGACGTGGTTACCACTAAGGTTCACGAAATGTCATATCTAAAATATAATGAAATGCCTTGAAATCCCTTGAGATGTCATGAAATATCTTGAAATGCCATGAAATGCCTTGAAATGCTCTGAAATATTTTGAAATGACATTAAATCAAATGGAATGCAATTTCTGAAATACCATGAAATGCCTTGAAATCCTTGAAATACTTTGAAATTCATTGAAATGTCATGAAATTCCTTGAAATGCCATAAATACCTTGAAATGCAATAAAATGCCTTGAATACATGCTTTGAATTATTTCGAAATGACATGCCATTTCTGAAATAGCATGAAATGTCGTGAAATCCTTGAAACACCTTGAAATTCCTTGAAATATTTTGAAATTACGTGAAATGAACTGAAATGCTATAGGGAAATGGTAAGAAGTGTTCGAAAATCCTAGGAATGCTTCGAAATACCTCAAAAGTTTTGAAATGAAATACTTGAAATATCACAAAATGGTTTGAAATGCTATTGTAGTGAAATGTCACGAAACGACTTGGAAATGCATTTGAATGGGTTGAAATGTAATAAACGTCAGAATAAAATGCTCCAGATACCTACCAATCATGTATGGAAATGGATGGAATTCATTTCGAAATGCTTACGAAATGCATGAAATGCGGAAATGCTTGAAACACTTTTTACTATAGTGGTTACCCCCTCGAAGTATTCAGTTAAGAAAATTCATTTAATATTTTGATAAAAATGACAATCAGAAATATTCTTGCCCTTGTCTTACATGAATAGAGAATAGATACCAACGTAAGTCGAATCTGTTGTCACATGTTTTCCTGCGTTCTCCATGTTATGAAATATCGTGTAGTCCAATAATAATTATTAAAAAATGTACTGAGAAATTTCTATGTTAGAATTGGGATCAAAAGAGTGTTTGTCATTGATAATATGCTTAGGAAAAACAGAATTGGACTCGAAAAAATCTTTTTCAAAATTATTTTCTATAATACGATTGTGTTTTGAAACTCTGGTTTTGAACTTGCGACCTGTTTGACCAGCGTAGCACACTTTACAATCATCGTTTCAACAATTTAATTTGTGAACACCAGATTTTTCTAGAATATCAATCTCATCTTTTGTGTTGACTAAGGCACTCCCTGTATTGGCGGTTTTAAAAGAAAAATAAAAATTACTGATATTATTGGTATTGAGTTTTTTTTTCCAGAATCTTCCTGAGTTCGAGGGAAACAGGACCAAAGGAAGAAAGGGAAACAGATTCTAATGTTGAAACAGACGTGGTTAAAAAGTTATTCAAGTAAAGTGATCAATTAAATGAATAGGAAAATTATTATTAACTGCGACTTGTTTAATGATATTCAATTCAGCTTCAAAGTTGTCATTGTCTGACGGTATTTTGAAAAGTCTATGAAATTATTATTACTTCTAAAGACCCATTGATATACAAAATGTGGCAACGTTGGATAGCAATATTCAGTTGGTTGTGCTTTGGCATAATGGCAATAATGGCATACAACGTCAGTCTGTCTCATTAGGTGGCCTAGAGATAAAGGTTCAACGTTCGCATTACCATAGATTGAAAATTCTATGGCATTACTTTGTATAATAAATGGAAAAAAGATAATCGATCACCTGGAATAGTACTTTAATGTCATTTTCGATAACGTTCATTAATACAAGTCGTCTCAAATTAAGATACTTAATTGAAGAAGCGATATAGACAACACTTAGAAATCCTCCATTACGAACAACTTGTCGGAAAAATAATCAATTTACCTTGAAATTGTTTTGTAATCCTGATTCGAAAATCACATATTGGAAATAAGCGAACAAACATTCAATATTTCGTATCATTTATGAACCATTTTGTAGTTGAGTTATATAAAGGGTACCCTAAATTAACTTGGCCAATATTTCAGAAAATAAAAGTAAGTTCTGAAATGAATCGTGTTTTATAACGTTATATAACTTTCTCAATATTTTTTCTGAAGAAAAATGCAACTTATTGAAATAAGATAATAAAAGGGTGATGTAATTTCTTCAAGAGACTCCAAATTTAAATATCTTCAACTTGAAAAAGTTCAAGACTCTGATTCTGATTCGGATTCTGATCACCCTTTGTATCTGTTTCAATTAAATGTCAGTAGATAGTAAATCAAGAGTGAAGATAGAAACATTATAGCGGTTTTGATCGATAATGGATAGTTTCGATACAAAAAAATCCTGAAGTTGAAAAATCTAGATTTTAAACACCCTATACCTATGTAATCATTCCCGCTAGACCCCAATAAGTGTGATAGATCGATGGAATCAACTCTTCAAGGAGAATCTGAAAATCCAGGGTGTTTAATTCAAAATAAAGAAGTTCGTGTCTTTCCTTTATATTGTACTTATGTTCCTTCGTCCTTACTGAAAGAGGTCTAACATCGACAAATCGAAACTAGCTGAACATATCCTTACTGAAGACAGACAACATATGGCAGAGTGGAATAATATTAAAATCATTGGAAAAGAAGATAACAACCAGAAGAGAAAAATCAAGGAATCTGCTTGCATTCTTCTAAACGGAGACAATAGCATTGCTTTTTATTCAGTTGATGAGTTGATATAGATAGAACATGGTATTCACTACTAAAAGCTGAAAATGGAAATGGTAAATTCAAGATTAATTAATGAAAACATCCTGTAACTCATTTGATTACCAACGTCAACCATTGTCACTGAGAACTGAAAAGTTTCGAGACAGATACGAATATGCTATTCAAATAACCATTTTATATGTTGAAAACGCGAGTGAAAACGGGAGCAGATTCGTTCCCGAAACGTCCAAACCTAAGTGAAAATTTGATATTTTTTTTTTATATATCTTTATTTCTCTTCTCCAAGCCGTTTTCAATATAAATTGTCACTGACAAGCTAGTGAATTTTTCATTTAGGCTCTCTGATAGGAAAATTCTTTAAACGCAGTGACATTTTGGGGCAAATCATCTGATTTGTTCTTACTACACGTATATTGAAATAATATTCATATTTTTATTTTATAGAAACGAGGAGAGAAAGAAAAGATCAACCTACAGACAGTAGAGACTTCTCTAATTGGTTCAAAATAAATTTATGAAATTTTCATAGAAATATTTTATTAATATCAAAAGTTTTAGAGCATGTAAAGTTTAGTACGAGCCAAATTTGAAAATGTTCACTAATTTTCTCTGATTTCAGGATACCCTGTATAATCGCAAACCATGAAACAAAACAGAAAAAATTGGCGACATAACTTTTATCATTACGGAAGTGAACAGGCAGCTTAATTGTTATAAAACTTAATTTCTCTTTATGTATAAAGTATGTCCCACTTTCCTTAAGTGAACTACGATCATTTAATAATAATGACAGAGTTTCAGAAATCCACAAAAGCCAATGGCCGATTGAAAGGGAACTTTCTATACAGAAAAAATGCACCCAATTCTATTACACAGACAGACGTGTTGGAATTTGCACCGAAACATCGATTAGACATACACGGTGGTTCAAAACCTGACACAACACTTATTGTGATCCGAGAACAAAGAATGTTAATATGCAATAGTTTTGCACTATAGATATATTTGATTTCTTGAATTTTCCCACTCTGTTCAGATAAAAAGTTGAAATACATTGTGATTATTTTTTTGTCTCTGGTTTGCCCTGTAGAATTAATGATACGTTGTTCTGGGACACCTTGTATAATCACCTGTACAAACAAAGAATGTGATTGTTTCTTCCAGACTTTCCACTGATTTTTGATGGATACCCTCGCCTTTGTTTATGTATTAAGAATAATTGTTATACCGAAGTTTTCTTCTAGAATCGATTCCTTTGCATTATCAATAATAATTTATTATAAAAGTAACAGGTTTTTTAAGTGCAAGGTTATATACAAGCAGGCTGAGGCAGGGTCGGATTGGAACTCACTCTGTGATGGTCGTAGATAAAGTACCATAGTTTATTGAAAAATATATACTATTATTCATCACGATACACAACTTTTATTTCTATGAATGTTGGTTACGTCAAACTCTCAGGCACATATGAATCACATCAGGATGGTATGGTAAGGTATGAAATCATATTCAACTGAGCTGCCCCAAAAAAAATACCTATTGATTAACTGGCGATTTCTTGTGGAAAATACGAGGAAAAATATCAATATTCAATTATCTCTCAATTCAGGTCATTGTGTGTACGGAGCCAAAATGAGTGAAAGGAAGGAAAGGCAATCTGATATTGTGGTTGTTGCATTGAAATATCCTGTTGATTATGTTGGCTACAAGAAACGTCTACTGAACAAACTAAACAGATATCCAAGAAGTCAACCATTTTCAATCACATAATATATTCATTGTTACCTATCTGTTATCATCTTGATATTTGTTGCTTTTGGGTGTATGATAAATTGACATTCATCATACACGGCGTGGAAAGAAATTCCACTCTATCACGAATCTGCGATTCTTGTAACGTTGGTTACGGGCCATGCATTACAGAGGAGAAATGATCTGATGTTTTTGCAAGAACATGTTTCAATTGTGTTTTCTCACGCACATTCTTGAGTACTGAGAGCGAGAGAAATATGGACGCATCCAGAATGAATTGTTTTTCTGAGAACAAGTTGATTTTCATTCAATTCTCCTCCCAACCGAGATTCGGAGGGCGTTCCAGATTTGGGTCACTTTCAAGAAAACTCTAGATCTTTGAGTCATCTTGAGTCAATTCTGATATTCGGATCTCTTCATCTGAAGTTTTATCTTCAAAATGAGCCTAAGATTTCCAAAATCGGTTGACGTGGATAAAAGTTATGGCTGCAAAACCAAAAAGTTGATTTTTTGAGATCACTCTGTTAATAAGAGAGATGAAAAGTTGATTCGCGAAATATCTCGAGGTAATGAGATCATCTTCATGCCTCTGTTGTCGAAGTTGAGAAAAAAATTTTTTCATCATTTGAGAGCCTTTTGAATATTCCGAAATTTTGCACAGTGTCGGAAAACACCATGTAGAGATTTTATGTGAATACCCTTATGTTTCAATGAAGTACCAGATTATAGCTGAAGGACTGGGCTATCGAACAGTGTGAACCAAATTCAAATTGTTCTAAACTGAAAAAAGTTATTCACATTATAACAGGGGCGACATTTTGGTGTGCGACGAAATTAGTGTTGAGTAGTTTATACCAAGTTATTGAATCCCTATTCGAGAATTGTTGCCAAGTCCATATTTATGTTGTCAACATTTCTTCCTCGTTCGTTTCTGATTTGCCTGGCTGGTATTGGAGCCCTGGTAGAGAAGGCAGTATGGTGGGTACTATCATCCGCGAAGCTGTGTACTGGACATGAAGCTTGTTGAAGCTTTGAGGTTGGACCATACTGACAGCTTTCTTATTATTATTATTTTGTGGTACGTAGCAGCGTGGAAGGAAATGGGTCAAGAAACTTATATCATGGACAAATATTCCCAAATGTCACTAGATCTAGATAATAAGTCATAGTCTGCTTCATTGATGAAATGATTTGAATAATTTGAATTGCCATTTTCGAGGCCATTTTAGACCACAGGATACTAGGTAGTTGAATAATAATTCTAAGATAATTCGTTCGAGGGAATCTTCTTTTCTCATAAATGTCTTAGACTGATGTTACCAATCACTTCAATTGTTTCTATTATTAAATCTTTCTATTGAGCACATTTTTGAATATGCGAAATATTATATATGGCACCTGTTCTCCAAACAAGGAGTGCCTACTATTTTCAAACAAGACCGGATATTTTCACATTCTCTACATTGCCAGTCCGTCACTGGTCTGATGCAAAAATTGGTTGTGCTATTGCTCAAACATTCTTGAACGTTTGTATAATATGATTACGTATATACGTTCATTAAGTAATTTCATTTCAATCATTAATTCATTTATTGACTAGACAATAAACGCTCATGTCGATGAATTAATGAAGCAAAAGTGTCAGTCGAAAACGGGATAATGAATATACTATATGTATATCTATTCGGTATGAATTTCATTTATGCGCACAACTTAAAGTTATGAGAAAACTTTGTACCGAGTGTAACTGAGCGTCAGGTATTCAGGTAATCACCTTTTTGTGATTATAACAGGGTGTTCTATCAATGTACTTATTGAATGAAACACATTTCGATGTTTAATTCGATTTGACAGAAGCTTGTTCATCAAATTCATTGGTTCACATTACGAATTATACATAAGAGAGATAACTGATAGTGTAATTCAAAATTCAAAATTATTGGCAAATTGAAAATCTGAATGAATAAAATTGACTTCATCAAGTCAAATTATTGATATACATGTCAAAATATCTACGGAATGATTCTGATTGATCTACCGTTACCGTTTCAATACTGAACATGTTGGTGAGTTATATTTTTATATCATAATACATCATATTATTTCAATTCTCAATTTTAGAGGAATTTCATTTTTCATTATCTCTTTTGGATGTTCAACAGATATAATTCAATGTTCGACGTGGCAAATAGCCAGGAAAGTAGTTGTTTCCTGTTGAATATTCAGAATAATATTATGTGCATATACAAATCTCGACATAATCTTCATATGGATAAGGAGAATGCAAATTTTCTACTTCAGAAGACTTTGTTTTCAAATTCTTATCGTGTGTGTTCAATAGATATAATTCAATGTTCGTCGTGGCATATCGCCAGGAAAGTAGTTGTTTTCTGTTGAATAAACCGAGAATGAATTGATATTTTCATCACATAGAGAATGCGAATTCTCAATGTATTTCTTTAAATAGGTATATATCCATTTTTGTATGTTCATAATTATATCTGAGAATTTTCTTTTTCAATTCTCATATTATGGTGGCAATCTATTGAAAAATATGGTGAAACCTTAGCCGTGGCACTTGATATCTCCAAGGCATTCGATCGAGTCTGGCACCACGGACTCCTCGCCAAGCTCCCATCTTATGGCTTGCCTCCCCAGCTATGTTCTCTGCTAGCTAGTTTTCTCTCAAACAGGTCTCTCCATGTAGTTGTCGACGGAGTTTCATCTGACTCTCTTATCATAAATGCTGGTGTTCCGCAAGGATCGATTCTGGCACCAACACTATTTCCACTCCATATCAACGGTTTGTTGGAAGCAACTTCTTGTCCAGTACACAGCTTCGCGGATGATAGTACCCTCCATACCGCCTTCTCTTCCAGGGCTCCAGCCAGGCAAATCCGAAACGAACGAGGAAGAAATATTGACAACATAAATAAGGACTTGGCAACAATTCTCGAATGGGGATCCAATGACTTGGTAGTTTTCAATGCAAACAAAACACAAGCGTGCCTTTTCCCTAGAAAAGCCGATCTCACTGTGCCCAACATAAGCTTGTCAGGAGTAACCATATCTTTGAAGACATCCATTTCGATGGTATTACTATCAGCAATAACCTTTCTTGGGAAAACCACGTGAGATCGATCGCTAAAAGTGCATTCCAAAAACTTGGGTTTCTTTTTTTTATCGCTTGAAGCGCACGAAAGGGAATCCCTATAATGTTCAAAGAACATCGTGCGTTCCTAGGAAGGATAGGGACAGGAGGTAGGTATTGGAATTTTTTTTGAACTTCTGGAGATTATATGTTGTTGGGAATACTTCCACAGGCAATGAATTCCAGAGCCTAGCCGTTCTATGGATGAAGGAGTCTTGATAAAGTGCTGTTCGACATCTTTCGAGGTTGACAACGAAAGGATGTGCTGACTGGGCTTGTCCAGTTCGTCTGATTGGTATTGCTAGTGAAGGGATGATAGCAGAGATTTCCGAAGTACATTTCCCGTGGAAGTATCGATAGAAAAGTGAAAAGTCGCCGACCTTTCTACGGTGTTCCAATGATGTCAAAAAGTGAGTGAGTGTGGCGTCACCCACCAGGCGTATGGCTCTCCTCTGGATGGAATCTAAGAGCATCAGCGTATGTTTTGGTGCTGAACCCCATATGTGGAAACAGTATTCTAGAACAGGCCGTATCTGCGCTTTGTAGATCATGAGAAGCTGTTGAGGTGTAAAGTAGCTTTTCGCACGGAACAAGAATCCGAGTTTTTGTGAAGCAGCTTTTGCGATGGATCTGACATGATTATCCCATGAAAGAGTGTTGCTGATGGAAATACCGAGCATAGATATGGTGGGCTTGGTGGGGATGGTGGTGCCAGACATTACAATGTCGGGCATACTGATGAGTTCCGCCTTTCTAGAGAGAATGCAGGCTTGAGTTTTGGTGGCGTTGAATTCAACTAGGTTGTTTGTTCCCTAGGCTGTGATTTCAGCAAGATCTTTATTGACAGCATTGACCTGCCTGCGCCGTGAGTTCTTAGTTTCCTGGGAAGAAATGGGAATTCTGGAAGAGAACGCAGTATGGAGGGTACTATCATCTGCAAAGCTGTGGATGGGGCAAGTTGCTACTCCCAACAGATCATTGATATGATCGGGCCAGGAGCTATTTCACTTCTAGTCAGCTGCTTATGATCTATAGGGCACAGATCTGACCTGTTTCCATATTTGGAGTGCAGCACCCAAACATATCCTGAAACTATTGGATTCTGTCCAAAAAAGGGCAATTGGTCTCGTGGGTGATGCCTCGCTCACAAACTCACTCACTTCTCTGGAACACCGTAGAAAAGTTGGCGATCTGGCTCTATTTTATAGATATTTTCATGGACGATGCTCTTCTGAAATATCAACAATTGTCCCTCCCTTGGCAGTCCCCGCGAGATTAACCCGTCGAGTTGAGGCTTCGCACCCCTTCGTGGTCACTTTGGAGATCTGCAGAACATCTCTTTCCAAAGACTCGTTCATCCAACGAACAGTGAGGCTCTGGAACACCTTGCCAAGGAGGTGTTCCCCGAGACATATAACCTCCAGAAATTTAAGGAGAACACCAATTCCTATACCTTATTTCCCTTGGTTCTCACGATGTTCTCTGAACTCTGAACATCACAGGATGTCCCTTTTCGTGGGAACCAGAACATTGAAGAAAGAATTATTGTGATAGAGTCCGACCACGTTAACTTTGGGACAGCATGTGACGCAACGCATATGCATATTCAATGCATACGCGACCACGTGCTGTCCCAAAGTTATCGTGGTCGGACTCTACACGAATATTTGCAATGTTGCAGTCACCGCAACTAGCGACCGCCTCAAACAGTTGAACCAGCCAGTCACTGAGCCACCTACGCATAAATTTCAATTAGCCGGAATCTAATTCGCCACTTGAGCACTGACTCCTTGCAGTTCAAACCAATTATCACTTCGTATTCGGTTGATTAATAGAACACCTTTATTCCGATACCCATGCCCAATACTTCAATTGGTTGTTTTTTGTTTGTTTTTCTACATCGCTGACATTGATCGAGCGACGAATTGTCAATTTCGATGACATTGAGAACTGCGACGAGGCGGAATATCGATTAGATACGGAGTACCCCAAGGTTCCGCATTTAAGGGCAAATCATTTGTTTTGTTTTGACTACAGATATATTGAAACAAAACTAAAATTAGGAATAAGAACGATAGCTTTATACACTGTGGTTACTAGAGTCATTGGATGGTGTTAGTAAATAAGAGTACGGACACAGCACAGAAAAAAAGAATTGTTGAATCAAGCAAAATTTAATTGAATGAAGCAAATAAAGTGTCATACGAGGGGTAAATCACGGGCTGAAATTGGGTACACTAGACTTCCTTCATTGAAAGAATTCCCGGAATTCCTGGGACTACCCAAGGAATTCCTAGGAATTCCAAAAGACTACCCGGAATTCCTGGGACTTCCCAAGGAATTCCTAGGAATTCCCAAAGAATACCCGGAATTCCTAAGAATTCCCAAAGACTACCCGGAATTCCTGGGACTTCCCAAGAAATTCCTAGGAATTCCCAAAGACTACCTGGAATTCCTAGGACTACCTTAGGAATTCCCAGAGACTACCCGGACTTCCCAAGGAATTCCGGGATTTCCTAAAGATTTATCATACATCCCAAGGAGTTTTCAAAATTTTGCGTAAAAATAGGTAGATTACCAATGAGTTCCATTCGTAAAATGCAAAAAAAGTCAATCGATAGGTAGGTTGAATTTAAACCCAAGGACGAAACTTGGGCAATGAAAAAACATGTAGGGATTAGTGATAAGTACTCGGATAAGTATCATTAACACTACTGGGTGTTTCTGAATTCAAGTGACAGAAGCCTATACAGGTTGCTTCCTATTTAAATAAAAAATTAGTAGGTATGTATACCAATTACAGATTTTGCAAAAAAGTTCCGGTACACATTGAAAAAAAATCTTTTGCCGATCTGAATGATAATTATTTTAACAGCTCATTGAAGTCTTCTTGAGATATCGTTCGGAACTCTTTAATTTGCCCAGTTATTCAAGAATTGTGTTTACGACAAGTGTTTCACTTTTGTTCACGAAGAATACCATTAGTCGATTTTCCCAATTCATTTTCGATGAAACAGTTGAAAATACAGGGTGGGCCACCAGTAACGCCTCGGTCTCTAGAAGGCTAACCACTTATCTTCTTGGAATTCTTCCTCTCTAGGAAGTTGCATGTCAACATAGGCTACCATTTATAATTATTTCGAAACATACAGGGTGTCCCCAAAAACCATAAAACACTGAAGTTAAACTTTTTTCTATCGAACACCCTATATATTATTTCATTTTGAGATTCTCCCTGATGAGCTGATTTCAACAATCCATCATACTTGGGGTCTAGCAGTTATAATTACTGAAATATAGGGTGTGAAAAATCGAGATTTTCCAAGTTCAAGAATTTTTTGTGTCGAAACTATTCATAATTGGTCAAAACGGCTTACATGTCCCTACCTCAACTTTTGATTAACTATCTACTGGTATTTAATTGGGACATATACCGGGTGATCAAGATTCTGAATTCTGCACCACCCTGTATTTGTTTCAATTAAATGTCAGTAGATAGTTGATCAAAAGTTGAGATAGGGACATGTGAGCCGTTTTGACCAATTATGAATGGTTTAGACACAAAAAATTCTTGAACTTGGAAAATCTCGATTTCTCACACCCTATATCTCAGTAATTATAAGTGCTAGACCCCAAGTATGATGGATTGTTGAAATCAGCTCACAAGGGAGAATCTCAAAATGAAATAATATATAGGGTGTTCGATAGAAAAAAGTTTAACTTCAGTGTTTTATGGTTTTTGGGGACACCCTGTATGTTTCGAAATAATTTTAGATGGTAGCCTATGTTGACATGCAACTTCCTAGGAAGGAAGAATTCCAAGAAGATAAGTGGTTAGCCTTCTAGAGACCGAGGCGTTACTGGTGGCCCACCCTGTATAGTGAAACCAAGATAAGGTAATATAGGGATCTCGGGAACAGGAAAAAAACGGATTCGGATAAATGGGAAACAAGTTGCGCATTTTGATGATCATACCAACGGCTTTGGAAAATTTTCACAATTGTTTTTAGTTTTTCAGTTATACAGGGTGTTCCTTAAGTACGTGTAGAAAATTCAGGAACATGTTGCTGACGTCAAAATAAGACGAAAAGTTCGTATAAATATATGTCCGAAAGTTATCCGTTTCTGAGATACAGAGTGTCAAAGTTGAATTCTTATTTTTGTTTTTTGTTTATAAATTCCAAAATAATTGTGATAATCGAATGAATTTTGGTAGTTTGTCTCTTTCGTGTCTTTTGAATTTTTGAAAAGTCATAACTTTTCTGTTCGTACCTGTATCACGTTTTATAGTAAGAAAATATATTACTGGACATTTTTGTGTAAAAAGTATATTCTTGGTAGAGGTCGATGCGAGCAACTGTTTTCGAGATATTGGGATTTGAAACAATCGATGCATTTGAATTAATTCCATTGGGCTCGTAAGTCGACTCTAAGCAGTTAGAAAAGATACGTCAGTGCATTTTTCTTCTTTCATTCAATATTCTCCTCCATTCAACAATTCAACATTGGAATGTAGCCAAATGATGATTCTTACTTCTTTGTATCTATTTTTTTGGCCATTTTGAACAATTACTTTAATCAATTCCCTCAACTAACTGTTTTAGTATTTATTTGGTCTTAATTACAGTTATTATTATCAGTACTAATAAAAAAAAATTCCTTACCTACTTGATAAATCAATTTTGAATTCCTACTTCTTCGTCATTCCAAATTACTTGCATCGATTATTGAAAATCCCAATAACTCGAAAACTGTTGCTCGCAGAAGAATATGCTTTTTACACGAACGTGTTCTAGAAAACTATTTTCCTACTATAGAACGTGATACAGGTACGCACAAAAAAGTTGTGACTTTTCAAAAGACTCAAAAGACATGTAGGTGCCGCCACCCTCACGAAAGAGATGAACTAACATAACATTTGATATTGTCATCGAAAAATACCCCAAAATACCAAAATTCATTTGAATATCACAATTATTTTGAAATTTATTAACAAAAAACAAAAATAAGAATTCAACTTGGACACTCTGTATCTCAGAAACGAATAACTTTCGGACATATATTTATACGAACTTTTCTTCTTATTTTGACGTCAGCAACATGCTCCTGGATTTTCTACACGTACTTAAGAAACATCTTGTATAAAGAGAGTGAATTTTTGGAATATCTATTTGTTTTTCTACGTTATTATTAGATATATAGAAAACTCTAAAAATACTTTTACATGGCATCTCTTGATGAGATTTAACGTGGTGATATTGATTTCTCCACGCGACGTTTCGTATTCGTAGAGAAATCAACAACTTTTTTTCCAAATACGGCCCTGATTATCTGTTCACAGATTTCGAATTTTTTTTTTAATTCTGAGTTCAACCATGGGGAATTATTAACAATTTTGTAAATTTTCGAAATCCATTGGTATGACCAGGTATGACCCTTGGAATGCGTAATTTTTTTCTCATTTAACCGAATTCGTATCTCTTACCGTTTCCGAGATCCCTCGCGAGACCCTCATGCTGCGCAACCTCGTGCGCAAAGATTGAAAATGGCAAAGATTTGTTATATTCAAATTGAAAGTAAGAGGAAAAATTCGAGAGATCAGACGACTAAGTTTATGTAAAAAAACAATCAGAAGAATTGAAATAATTTACTAGGTATTTGAAATGAACATTCTCAGATATATTTATGAACACAAAAAAATGAATATATATATAAAGAAATACATTGAGAATTCGCATTCTCCATGTGATAAAAATATTCAGAATTACTTTCCACGTCCTGTATGATGAATGTCAATATATCATACATTCAAAAATTACTAGGTATTATTTCTCGTGCACAAAACGTCAACCTTCTGTATCTAGGAATCGGCAATAAAATGTCAATCAATGAAAATGATCGGTCTATCATTGTACGAAAATATAAGGAAATGAAGCGAAGGTTGAAATAAAGTGAATGATGATATTTTTCCAATACCTACCTGTATTATTGTATACATCTTTGAATAGGAGAATATTGTATTTTTTCAGCTTTTGTGCAAAAAAACTTCAAAATGTTTCTCGGGATGTTTCTCTATGCCACACGTCTGTAGCAATAAAAGTTTTGGCCCCTATATCAAGATTGTTTATGAAACTAACTCTACAGTTTATAGATCGGCTCATAGTAAGTCGCTAAATTTCATACTTATATTTCTGTGAACTCGTTTGTCCGAATTGCAAAGATATACAGGCTGTCCCTAATATGTATTCACAAAAGAATACTTAATATTCCTCATCAGACCAAAACAATACGAAATATACAAGCAAACTTACTTCAGTACAAAGTTGCTTAGTTTGAGCCTCGGTTAGAGCGCTAGACAAGTAGACAACATGTTTAAAATTACTAGAATTACGAATTTGTTCGAGATCATGAGAGTAATAGAATTTTATCAAGAGTACCTTCTAGATGTTTATTTACTGAAAAAATTGAATTCTACGCCTAGCATGGAATGATATTCATCATAATTTCGATCATTATGATGATATGGGTTTTATTGCTTGATAAAGCTATGTCAACGTAGGTACAAAATTCTCCAGAGCCGTTTAGCGCCCAAACTGAGCAATTTTATACTTAGGTAGGTAGATTTGATATAATTCAATTGTTCTGGTCTGAGGAATATGTGGTATTTTTTGTATAGACCTTTTAGGCACACCCTGTATGGTATTTCAAAGTGTTCAATGAAATTGATTAACATTTACACTCGCATTTACATTTTGTGTCGGCCCCATATTGGATTCCAAGTAGTGTCATATGGTTTTTGTATCCTACTTGTCATTCTCTCTTATTCGGTACCCATGTCGAGGGAATTGTGAACGAATTCAGTAGTTATTTACCAAACAAGTGCGAAAAGTAGTACTGTACCGCACGCGACGGCTATTGCACGAACGACGCGGGGCGGAGTTCGGGAAAGCCGTCAATTGTGGAAAAGACATTTGCCGCAAGAAGAGTAAGGTATAATGTTTTTCCACGAGTGTTTTTGTCCATATTATTATTATTCGAGAAAAAAAAAGTTTTTAATAAACAAGATTTTAATAGTTACATAGATCATTTAGTTAGTCATAAATATCCCCATTTTCAACAATACAAGAATCGTGGCGAAAAGTAACTTTTCAGCACTAGTGGGGTAAAGTAACTTTCCGCACACTCGTATAAAAAGGAAATTTTTTGTCGGCGGCCATATTGGATTTCAAGCTTTGTTATAAATTGTATTCTACTTTATAATAACCGTATTGAATCTGATAATACCCATATTGACCAGACCAAAAGATATGTGTAAAATTTCAGCATGATTTGATATCGGGAAGTCGTCGAAAAATCGATCGCCAGATAGAACTCAAAATGTTCAATAAAAAATAAATTTTTCTCGATCTTCTCATCTTTCCGAATAATTAACAGGATTCCAACGGGAAACCTTGAAGAGAATGAAAATTCGACTAACATATGATATTCTAAGTGGGACAAGGTACTCTCGGTGCTCGCGGTACCTCTCCTTCAAAAAAAATCAACAAAGTAGGTCTTGAAGCAAAATACTGTGCAGTCCATATATGTTTTTTTTTTGCGCAAAATTCATTTTCATATCTGAACATCGTTGAGAAATTTGACTTCAATTTTCTAAAAATTGCTGGGACTACCAAGTTATTCACAAAGAATACCCAAAGAATTCTCGAACTTCCCAAAGAATTCCTCGGACTTCCCAAAGAATACCCGGACTTCCTCAGGAATTCCCGGACTTCCCAAAGAATTCCCGGACTTCCCAAGGAATTCCCAAAGAATTCCCGGACTTCCCAAAGAATTCCCAGACTTCCCAAGGAATTCCCGTCTAGGGTACACCGGACTTCCCATGTGATTTACCCCTCGGTGTCATATATGCACCACAATATATAATCTTGAAATGAGTAATAGTAGATTGTTTTATTAGGATCAAAAGTGACACTTTGTTTGACAAGCGAATTTTGCATTTGCGAGGCGGAGCGTTTAGCGAAGCCGAGCGAAAACAAAATTTGCGAGGCGAACAAAGTCACTTTTGATCCGAATGAAACATGCTATTTTTTCTGCAACCGAAACAATTAACTCAAATAAACATGTGAAGTAACCACCAATGCCGTGCCATATGTATGCAATGCAACAAATATTGACAAATAATCCATGTGGTGATGGTGGTGATGGTGGTGATGTTCGAATTGTAGTTTCAATATAAATACAACCACAGAGTGACATATTTGTGCATGGACCAGGTGCTCTAATGGCAAATACTGCGCCAGTGCCAGCTATAGGAACAAGACGTGGAAAATGTTAGGTTAGTGAGCTTATCAACAATGATAATAGTGATTATTTATTCCTCTCCATACTACACTGTGTTTGACTTGATAATCAAATGAAGCTAAACAATATCGTTGTTTGAGACAAAAAAACTATTGCTTGGCGTGATTATTCAAAAACAAGTTATCCATCCCGAGAATAAAGAATGAAATACAGATCACGCAAGTATTTGAATCTTGAAGGCTTCCCTGATCAAAACAAAAATACTTAACTGAGATGTTTATAATTTCAATACTAAACTATAATAAGGTGTATTTATATCTCCAGCATGGGTATGAAATGCCAAATCTGCTGAAATCGGAAACAAATCAGGTATGCGTCTCAACCCAAATAACCAACCGTCACAATGTAGTTTATTCTTGATGACGTCCAGTAGACCCTTTATAGTTCCTAGGAGCTGAAGTTCAACTTTAGCTCCTAGGAACTAATATTCACTTTCAGCTCCTAGGAACTAAATATGTTGCCTAGCAACATACCTATTTTTGTGTCAGTAATAGAAACGTCAATTTAAGAGCTTATTTTGGTATCAAAATGGACGACTTTTGTGTCGGTTGCAGAAAAAACTATATCTTGTTTCAGAGCGAATTTGAAATGTGAATTAATAAATATGTCTTGCATAAACTCTAGATCTTATTCAATCAAGCACATCCATGAATTGTTTATAAAGAGATATCGAATTGGCTCAAACAATCATTTTGTTTGATTCAGAATAACAAGATATTGATTCAATCAAATATTTAGTTGATTCAATGAAATATTTGGTTGATTCAAAGAGATATTTGGTTGATTCAATGAATTATTTGGTTAATTCAATAAAATATTTGCTTGATTTAATGGAATATTTTGTTGATTTAATGAAATATTTCGTTGATTCAAGAGAAACAGTATTTTCATTCGACAAAATGTTTTGTTGAACCAAATTCAGTATATTAATTCGGGAATTTCCTGAAATTGCACATCAATAGAATGAACTGAACTAGGAAACTAGTCGACTTTCAGTATATCCAGTCTCTACTTCCCTTCAGATGATGCAAAACTATTTCGGATTGCTAATCATCCTAAGTTCGATTTATCCAGCTGATATTTCAAACACGAAGAATCAGGCTACACGTATACATGAATATAATGAATTCAAGGCAGGCATAGACGAGGCGAAATGATCGCCATCTAGAGGCGAAATTTTACCTTGATGTAAAATGGACAAAATATTTCATTGATATTACATATTTCGTTGCTCTATTCAAGCAAATGATCCGTTCGAAACGACTTCATTGCTACATCCAGAGATCATTGACTCCCCCGTTTAAACCTCATCAAAATGATCATTATTTGATCAAATCAACAAAATGTTTATAGTTTAATCAGCATCGACATTATTATTTCGTACCGACATAATTTGTTCTTGAGAAAACCATATATTTTGTGGATGGAATTGATATTATACTGTTGATTCAATGAGACAACATTCTCGCTATTTTTTTATGTCAGTTTTTCTCGTATAATTACTGATCGGCAAATGATTTTCGTTTACCAAGCGAAATTTATCCGATAAAAAAAGCTCTTGTTTTTTTCGATTCGATTCGAAGACTTATGCTGGATGAAAATAAGTAGACATAACGAAGGGAATAACCAAAATTGAAATAACACTCATCAGTTATACAAGGTACCCTATTGTTCAATCAACAATGAATAAGTGATATGACCCAAGACTCTTTCAGAATCAATATATCATTATGGGGAATTCAACACACAACAACAAAAGTGGTTTTTGAGGCCGCAAAAAAATAAAATAAACCAGGTAGGTACGATTTTTCGGTGTCAACAAGAAACCTAAGTGGCTATATTTTTCTACATCACTCGACGACATAATCATCGATCAATTTTCATCAACATTTTAATAACATATTAGAGAAACTTATGGTTTTTACATCAATGTTTTTTTACGCAACTGGTAATTTGAAATAATTTACCAACTAGTTTTTCCATGCCATAATGAACAACTTACCAACATGCTATTTTTAGCTTGGAGATATGAAAATGCAACCAATGTTGAAAACCACGGAAAATAAAGTAAACATGATTCATAAAAACTGCGGTTTGGAAAGATAATATTTTAGACAGATGGATGAGTTTGATGATTCGTTAGGTGATTGTGATTGTAATATATGAAACATTTTGTTACAATTCGATTCAACAAAAACAAGAACTTACTTGCAATGTGAGTTAATAGGTATAAATTGGAATAATAATAAGTATAAAAAATTTAGAAGATGTAACACCGACACCGATTCTCTGCAAGTTGTTTACCGTCTCGTACAGGTCGGGTATTTTAGACAGCTAAAGTCAAACCAATCCCCAAAAAAAGGAACAAGAACCTGCCCAACAACTATAGGCCCATTGCCCTGTAATCAGTAATCTCCAAAGTGATGGAGAAAGCCATCAATATTGAGCTTATCAAATATCTGGAGAGCTCGGGAATCATCAATGAAAGACAATACGGCTTTCGCCACCGAAGATCTACTGGAGATCTACTTGCCTACGTCACCCATTCATGACAAGCTTCATAAAAAAACACGGGGAATCTCTAGCTGTCGCGTTGGACATATCGAAAGCATTCGACCGTGTTTGACACGAAGGACTCCTCCACAAACTACCATCATACGGCTTACCACCTCAGCTATGCCATCTCTTATCGAGATTTTTTTTTTCAGGCAGATCGCTTCACGTGGTGGTGGACGGTGTATCGTCTGATACCATTGGCATCAATTCCGGCGTTCCACAAGGATCAATTTTGGCACCTACATTATTCCTGCTTCATATCAATGATCTGTTGGGAGTAACAACTTGCCCCATCCACAGCTTTGCAGATGATAGTACCCTCCATACTACGTTCTCTCCCAGAATTCCCATTTCTTTCCAGGAAACTGAGACCTCACGGCGCAGGCAGGTCAATGCTGTCAATGAAGACCTTACTGAAATCACAGCCTGGGGAACCAACAACCTAGTTGAATTCAACGCCACCAAAACTCAAGCCTGTATTTTCTCTAGAAAGGCGGAACTCAGTATGCCCGACATTGTAATGTCTGGCTCCACCATCCCCACCAAGCCCACCATATCTATGCTCGGTATTTCCATCAGCAACACTCTTTCATGGGATAATCATGTCAGATCCATCGCAAAAGCTGCTTCACAAAAACTCGGATTCTTGTTCCGTGCGAAATGCTACTTTACACCTCAACAGCTCCTCATGATCTACAAAGCGCAGATACGGCCTGTTCTAGAATACTGTTCCCACATATGGGGTTCAGCACCAAAACATACGCTGATGCTCTTAGATTCCATCCAGAGAAGAGCCATTCGCCTAGTGGGTAGAAAGGTCGGCGACCTTTCACTTTTCTATCGGTACTTCCACGGGAAATGTTCTTCGGAAATCTCTGCTATCATCCCTTCACTAGCAATACCAGTCAGACGAACTAGACAAGCCCAGTCAGCACATCCTTTCGTTGTCAACCTCGAAAGATGTCGAACAGCACTTTATCAAAACTCCTTCATCCATAGAACGGTTAGGCTCTAGAATTCATTGCCTGAGGAAGTATTCCCAACAACATATAATCTCCAGCAGTTCAAAAAAAATTCCAATACCTATCTCCTATCCCTATCCTCCCTAGGAACGCATGATGTTCTTTGAACATTATAGGGATTCCCTTCCGTGTGCTCCAAGCGATAAAAAAATACATAAAATTGCAATACTCATTTTTATTCCAATTTATACCTTTCAACTCACATGGCAAATAAGTTCTTGTTTTTGTTGAATCGACTTGTAACAAAATGTTTCATATACCATATATTGTTTCAGCCTTGAAGAAGAAAGAAGAATTTTCGAAAGCTTGGCCGTTGATTGATATATTATAAGCGTAATATATCAATCAACGGCTTGGCATAGCAATGAGGTAGTTTGCTTGTATCCCGATTGACTGAACTCCCCGATATTTCCTATTATATCATACTATAATATACTTTCATCTATTTCCATTCTCTCAGTATGAAACCATGGAAATACACATATAAAATGTCCACCCAATCGGTTCAGCTTTTTAGAAGTTATGTGAAAAACATGTGTACGGAAAGATAATTCTTACTATCCGTTATCCTATTTTTAGTTTTCCCGTAGGAATGAGGCATTTTCTCGCGGTAAAAAGTAATCTATGTTCATCAGGGGTAATGTCGACTTCTGAAGGTGAAAGATTTTTTCAAATCGGTCCAGGCGTTCGTGAGCCTATTCAATACAAACGAACAATCTGACAAACAAACAATCAATCAAACAAAAAATCAAATCTTTCACCTTTATAATATTATTATAGTTGAATAAATACTTTCCCCAGCGAGCACAAACATCCCTGGGATGTTTTGGGATGTTTTGAAAATGTTGGCATGAAGATGTTATTTTGAGACGTAATATGCACTAACCGAAGAGGTTTTTGAAGGATATTGAAGTTTTGTTTTTGTTCTTCTGTGGCATTTCTTTGTTTGCCTACTGAGAGGTATCCCTGGGATTTTTTGGGATGTTTTAGAAATGTAGACATGAGGATGTTTTTTTGAGGCGTAATATGCACTTCCCAAAGAGGTCTCAGAAGGATATTGAAAGTATTGTTTTTGTTCTTTTGTGCCCTTTCTTTGTTTGCCCCACCACAACGTCTCATGCTTACGTCACAATACGATGAATTCTGATTTGTTTTCGATTTTGTTCTTCTTGTTCGCAATTGGCATTCGCGTTTGTAGCGTGTCACGCTTACATCATGCTGCTAACGAACAGAATGGAATTTGGTGAAGTTTATTGTGTTAGAAGACTTATTTAGTTTATAATAATGACCATCAGATGCAAGATGTGTTGTTCGGTGCCTCAGTGTAATCAATATATAAAAGTACGAATATATCAATACACATCAGCTTCTCCGCAGTTGCAAAATTATGCATTGTGGAGAACATTTCAAAAATTGGGAAACCTATTTCCAATTATATGTCTGTGTGTAGTAAGCACTAGAGTCCCTGTATATACCTTAGATAAGAGTCCAGACACAGCTATACTTCTGTCCTTTTCTGTTTTCAAAAAATGGATTGATGATTGAATAAAGGAATAAGACATATATATCGAGCTCTGTCTTTTCAATTCCCCTAGTATCAATGATTGTCAGAAACAATTTTGAGGGTTAGATTATTTGAAACCGTTCATAGCCGTAGGTAGAAGTGGGAAATAGGGCTATTTTAACTATAATAACTATTAAATAATAATAATAACTTGAATCCCTTTTCTAATGAATTGTCGCAATAATGTACGCAGCAGGAAATTGAAATAATTTGAAATGCTAAATTTTGGCGGTCATAGAATTTCAAAGTGACAGTGACAGAAATTCGAAATAATTAAAAAAAGCGGACGGGACGACTATGGTGTTTCGTCACATTGTCAGGTGGACAAACCAAATGACACAAAATATTGAAAACCCCAACAGCTGTCAGTTTTGTGTCCGGACTCTTGTCTAAGGTATATACAGGGACTCTAGTAAGCACTACTCAGAAACCGATCAAGAAGGTAATTTCATATCAAGAAAATATTTTTATGTTCAATCTATTTTCAATGCATTTTTTCATTCAAGGAAAATGGAATCCTGATGCAAAAGTTCATTTTGACAAAAGGCTTCAGAAAAGTATCTCGAAAATGTTTTTTTTTACAGCGATTTAATGTGCGCAAGACGCGTTGAAAATGTTTTGTTGTGTCCATGAGAAGGCTTTAAAAAGAACTAGGGAGAAGGTAGTTTTGTGACATATCAAGGACATCTCGATAATTGCCGCATGCGGCGGACATTGGCTGTTCTATAATAGTTCTATTCATGTGTGAACAGAACATCGCAGTGGAGGTTCAATGTCTCGAAATCTCGTACTTTTAACATCTCTGAGATGTTTTTGTTCTCGCTGGGTCCGAGTTCCTTGTTAGTCAACATTTGACGAGACGTATGAAAAACAGATGCAAAGGAAACAGCAAATAAATATGTATTATTTGATGGATCAATGTTTTATTTGTTCAGATCGAATATTTTCTGTTTTCGCTTGTTTTGCAATTTTAGTATTAAACACTCATCGTTGAAATCACAAAACGCTGCTACATAGTGGTGATAAGCAGATAATTGTTGCATGAACTTAATAATTTTATACGGATTTTGTAAATGTTTCACGGATGTTATCAACATTTATAGAACTTCATGAATGGTGACCCGCATTTGCTGAAAACCGACTTCAAGTTGGGTAAGTTTTGAAGATTGATACTTATAAGTCATTTTATATAGGCATAATGTGTCTCCAAAATGTCAAGTTTTTATCTACGCCTGTTCCAGAGATATTTATCATAATTACTATGGTGTTGTTTTTGGGATTTAGGTCTTACATTAAAAGAAAACTATGTTTCTTGAAAGCCAACGTTTCGTCAATTTATGTTTTGACATCTTCTGGGCACTGTAAGATGAAGGGGTCGTTACAAATTCATAAATTGACATATGGAAAATACATATATAAAAAACAATTCTTCTCAATTTATGGTTGTTATTACTTTTTTCCGAAACAACTACTGAACATGGTGATGAACCATAACAGGTTTCTATTCAGACAGATGTACATACATATGGAAATGAGCTTAAAACAACAAACACAACACTGAAACACGTTAAAAATTTGAATAAAGTAATGCTCATCTGTTGAATACTCAAAGTGGAACTGATCGAATGTCAGGAGTGTACAATTGAGAAGAAAGAGAAATGAGAAACAATAAACAGGAACGAAAGCATCTTTTTTTTTTAATTCTTTTTTTCAGATTGAAATACGCGTTGTTCAAGTTTTCTATGTGTTCTTCTGTGGTTGTCTGTATCATATTTCATTATGTTAACCATTTCAGAAAAATTTCTTTTGAACAGAAAAGACTCATAGTTGTTTCGGAAAAAAGTAATAATAACAACCACAACAAGAGGAGACATTGTTTTGTATATATATGTATTTTCCATATTGCTATCTATAAATTTCTAACGACCCTTTCATCTTACAGTGCCCTGAAGATGTCGAAATGAATTGACGAAACGTTGGCTTTCAATAAATATATTTTTCTTTGATGAGACCCAAATCCCAAAAACCACGATCATTGCCTCAGTTTCGGATCGGCAATGAAAAATCTGATATATTTTGTTATTTCATTCATAGGTATGTTTTATTCATTGCATTTAAATATTATCATGAAAGTCATCAACTTTAGCCATAAAAAATAGGCAAGTCGTCTGACTCATAAAATAGGTATGACGGAAATTCGGTAGTCAATCAAAGACTCTGATGTTTTTCCTTGTTCATCGTTTTTATATACTATATGTTATGATGATGATAATTATTAATGAAATATTCCTATTCGAAAGTTAACCGCAAATTGATTCCGTACACACATAACTTCAAGGAAGGTGTAGTAGCTTAGTTGTAATAAGTTCGATTTGTAACCGGAGGACCAGGGTTCGAATCCCGTGGCGGTCGATTTTTTTTTATTTGAATGGTTCGGCAGACATGTACTGGCCCTGATGACGGCCGGAGTCTTCTATTTGTACTGATACATCAATGTTTACATGAATTTTGCAGATGTGATCACTTCTGGCCAGCATAAGGCCGACCAAAATTGTTTGCTGGGGCTTCAAACGAGGTTTTCTTTCAGAACGATAATGATTGTTTGTACAAAATGACTATTACACTCTTGAAATGATCAGAATCGTCGATTTTCACGGTTTCTCCTGTATCACAAACATATTTTTTGTTTACTGAACAACCAATACAGAAGCCGAATTGACCCACACGGGACCAACCAACCTCGTTTTTCAGCGATAACATTTTAGACGTACGTCAATTATGTTGGAAGCCAGAATGATAGATGAAGTGTGCGCAACTCTCGCGAGGCGCTCGTTTATTGTCTCAATCATGAAATCAAGTCATACGACTACAACTCGCGATACTATTTTTCCTGGAAATATTCGACGATTGACATACTCCAGCTTGCTGCTTCAACTTAACGAATGACATTGTTCTAAAACTTCTCGCTTACGGCTCGAAAGTTGTATTAAACAATGTCATCCGCGAAATATTTATGGAACAAGCTGTCATAACAATCGCCGAATATTTTCGCCAAAATAGTATCACTGGTGTTATAACATATGAATAAATGAGATGATAATTAAACTAGCGCAAAATTATCGCATAACTGAAATACATTGTACTATAAATGTCCCGACTTCTAGCTCACTTATTTTTGAACCGAATCCAAAATTTGAAAAATTATCTCTACATCAGAAAATACAGGTGGGATACCTTGAATTTCATTGAATTTTTAGAATCTCCTTGATGAGCTCAGAGCTGATTTCATCAATATATCATATGTGGGGTCCAGCAGGAATGATTACAGAGATATAGTGTTCAAAATCGAAATTTTTCAACTTTAGAATTCGTCTGTGTCTCAACTATTCATTATTGGTCAAAACGACTCACGTGTCCCTACCTCAAGTTTTGATTTACTGACATTTAATTGAAACAATACAGAGTGGGCCATGATTCAGAATTCTGATCATCCTGTATCAGTTCAAATTATTAAATGTGAGTAGATAGTGAATCAAAACTAAAGATAGGGACGTTTTGACCAATAATGAATAAATAAATACAAAAAGCTCAAAGTCATATCCACACAATGTTCATAAAATGAACAACAATGGTAGATTTTGGGAGGAAAACAACTACTTTCCTGGCTAATACCACGCAGACAATTGAATTACATCCTTCCGAAGTCTATGCATCGACTCTTATAAACGAATACTGATACAAATGAATCTTTCCTGAATGCCTATTGATTTCGATTTAGCCAGGTCACGCTAGATACCTACAGACCGGTTTCGAGCTTTTTGACTCTCATCAGTGCAAGGGAGTCTCCAGTCAGCAGTCCTAAGACCACCGACTGAGCGTTGCCTAGCCAAACAAAAATCAAGTCGGCATTATATTCCCCCAGAGGCTTCCTTCATAAACAATATGAAAGCAACATCGAAAATCATGTCAAATGATTCTTGCAATGTTTGGATCGGTTCATAAATAGCTGAGCTAGAGGGGGAAAGGACATTTATGGTGAATCACCCTGTAAAAAAAATTGATGATAACCTTACCTTTGGCCCAGCCGGTGACGACGTTTCCGAGATACGCCACCCTGTACGAAGGATCCGGCTTCGAAATGGTGGCGCTCGCGTACCTCTTCAACCTCAACCTATTCAAAATGATCTTGAACATTCTCCTGCCCCTTTCCCGCTGCATCTCCTTGCCGGGCATCTCGCTGTTCAACGTCTCTATCGAAGGCACCTTCTTGACGTTGACGCTCTCGTTGTAGTTGTTGTAGTAGTTGTTGTTGGTCTCCGATACGTCCGTCTGTTGGTCCGCCATTTTGTTCGACTCGCCACGCGTCAACATGGCGGCCCGCGGCGGGAAACTTACCCACTTCCGGTCGGACGGTTGACGGTCTCTTTTGTTTTGTTTGGGTGGCGCGATGAGGTGGGTAGCGTGTGACGTCACATCGCGTTGATTGGAGTTCGCGACCGTTTTCTCTCAGTTGGGGATTATCTGGAAATGAGAAGAATCGTGAGGGATGAAATCCGTCCAAACCTGTTTCAATCAATGAATCATGATTTACAGTCAATGTAGTCCAAACATTTGGTAGTTTGGACAGGAAAACATTGCTAAAGAATTTTTCTCGACAGACCCATAATATGTTTTTTGGGATGCTGAATCTGAATATTCAGTTATCGACTAGATTCGGATAAGACTTCACCGCATGAAAATGGCAGAAAATTATGAAAAATCGGGAGTTGTTTTAGTTTTTCGCTCATAAATCCGAAACGACTTGATATAGAGAAAAATTAGCGAAGATGAAAATGAAAGCAAATGAATTTTACGAAAAAATAGGATGAAAATCAACTCGCTAACTTATCTGGTTCAGCTGCACGACCGTGCTGAAGATTGACCATAGTTTTCAAGTTATTCAAAATACTCGTATTTCAGACTTTCAAGACCTACGTAATCTGCACCCTTCGTTGATTGGGTCTGAAGTCAAAAAACCGCAAACAAACTGTTCATAACTCGCTTCGTTTTTGAGAATTTACTATTTACTAATATTTAATCGAAACAGATACAGGGTGATCATCCTGTAGCAATATTGATTAAATATCAGTAAATAGTAATCTTTTTCGATAGATCCCAGGTGTGATACATCGATTGCTCTTCAGGGAGAATCTAAAAATGCGATAAAATACAGGGTGTTCCATTTGAAATGATATCATTGTTGCCACTACTTTCTAGTAGAAGCGGCATCACTGCATTGTCAAAAATATTTCAAATGAAGAGAGCGTATTCTAAATATGAGCATGCTCTGCTGCGCTCGTGTTTAAAACACTCGTTACTAAACTGACGTTACATAATATGGGTGGCGGAAATTTGATCGAAAGACAAATGATAGAAAAACATTTGATAGAAGTATTTTGATCGAAAATCAAAGAATAGAAAGAACTTTTCACCGAACATACATTTGATCGAATGTTTTATGATAGAAAATACATTTGATAGAAACATAAATGATAAAAAAAATATTTGATAGAAAATACACTTGATAGAAACAGCATTTGATAGAAAATTCAACGGGGCTACGCTCAAGTTAGGTCAGTTCGTTTGTGAAGATATGATCCTTCCTCATATATTTGAGAAGAAGGAGCTAGAAGTTTGTGGTATCAATAAATTCATAAGCTTCGATTTCCATCTAGCTCCTTTGTCTCAAATATATGAAGAAGGATCATATCTTCACAAACGTGACCTAACTTGAGCGTAGCGCCGTTGAGAAATAGAGAAATTATAGTTTTATGTGGGTTCCATTGAGTCTCATTTGAATGCCAAAATATAATTGATAATGTTCAGACTTCGACACAAATCAATTTAAAAAAATAATCAATAGTAGCAATTAAATTCTTTTGTTTGCCTCGCATATTCAGTCAATAAATAATAGGTATAATATTTTGATGACACCTCAAACTATTATTTCTTATATCAATCATGCACGAGGGATATCATATTACTCAATTCAGTATTTTTTTTTTGTAGTGGGTATCGATTGCATCCAAGCCTGTCAATTACATAAAATTAGTGTCATCAAAAACGTATTATCTTGATTATGCATTGCTATAAATTATTTTGATTCGATAATATTTTTCATGTGGAGAAATTTATCGAGGCCAGTTTAATTATACGACAGACCAATTGGGAACAGTTAAATATTATTCTTGGACCAATGGGAATGGGAATTTTGATGATGGTAGCCATGAGGTGCACCTATACAGGGTGATTCATTGGGTAATGCGCATACAGTATATAAGGGTTAAATCTAAATAATCTATATTTCGTTGGTCTATCATTCTTTATAAATGTGATTTTCCAGGGCCCAGAAACAACACCCTGTATATCAATATTTTAGAATCTCATTCACAAATTTGGAAAGAGCATAATTACAATATCCACTGACCAATATTTCTTGAAATGAGAATTGTATCCAGTAGTTATTGGTATAATATCGTATTCATATATTATTTTTCGAATCCTAAATTATGGTATATAATTTCATTATGCCAAACAACTTTTTTCTTCTAGATTAGGTGGTATCCTGTACCGTATCGTTTGGAAAACTCGTTGTGATTGCTTCAGGCTCATATTTTATTGAGGATATAACAATTTCAAGACATATACAACGCAAATAATATACCACCAGCAACTTAATGGAATATTTATGACATAAGATATGCCAATGAATTTTATGTGAATTTAAGATACAATAATTATCTTGATCTTGGATTTTATTGATCCTCGTGTGAATGTTTTATTATTATGGCCAATTCACAGTTCTTACGTCTTGCCTATAATAAAATAATATGGTGGACATTAAAAAAATGGATAAAATCAAAGTAACGCCACAGAACTTACTTCTTATTTGCTTTAAGTATACTTGTACTGTGATGATGATTATAAATATGATGGTAATATCTACTTTGATTTTTGAAAGAAATCACCACTTGAATTTTTTCGGTGTTATTTAGATACACCCTGTATCCAAAGGATATCATAATGACATACGTCCTGTCCTACAATGAAATGATAACACTAAGCAAGCTGGAAAAAGACTACTATAATGATGTCCGGCACAAAAATATGTTTTCATAATAACTAAAAAAAAAATAGTTCCTCATTAATGAGATAGAAAACATTCACCTTGAACTATTGTTAGTAAATTTCTCAGAACACTGGCGGAGAAAAAGATAGAACTGTTCATTTTGTCGAAATTTAAAAATTTATAAAATCAATATATTCACCTACTACAAAATGGCGGAACATTTGATAGTTGCCCGAATACAAACACATTAAAATGGATGTTGTATTCCAACAAGATGGAGCACCACCACATTACTTCAGAGAAGTTAGAAATTGGTGAATAATGCTTTCCCCGGTCGTTGGATTGGCTATCGACGTCCTACGGAATGGCCAGCTCGCTCGCCAGATTTGACAACGTTAGACTTTTTTTGTGTGGCTTTCTGAAGCAAAAGGTGTACGAAACCGAACGTGCTTCAATAATCAGAGAATGATAAATATTTGTGGAAATATCGACGTACACAGTTCACACCAGCTAAACCCTTGGATGTCCCCTGAGGACCTGATTATTTTAGTGAGAATTAACACTGATATTTTCAACACCGTCATAGCCCAGCGAGCACAAACATCCCTGGGATGTTTTGGGATGTTTTGAAAATGTTGGCATGAAGATGATATTTTGAGACGTAACATGCACTGACCAAAGAGGTCTTTGAAGGATATTGAAGTATTGTTTTTGTTCTTCTGTGGCATTTCGTAGTTTGCCTACTGAGAGGTATCCCTGGGATGTTTTGGGATGTTTTAGAAATGTAGGTATGAGGATGTTTTTTTGAGGCGTAACATGCACTTCCCAAAGAGGTCTTAGAAGGATATTGAAAGTATTGTTTTTGGTCTTTTGTGCCCTTTCTTTGTTTGCCTCACCACAACGTCTCATGCTTACGTCACAATACGATGAGTTCTGATTTGTTTTCGACTTTGTTCTTCTTGTTCGCAATTGGCATTCGCGTTTTCAGCGTGTCACGCTTACATCACGCTGCTAACGAACAGAAAGGAATTTGGTGAAGTTTATTGTGTTAGAAGACTTATTTAGTTTGTAATAATGACCATCAGATGCAAGATGTGTTGTTCGGTGCCTCAGTGTAATCAATATATAAAAGTACAAATTTATCAATACACAGCTTCTCCGCAGTTGCAAAATTATGCATTGTGGAGAACATTTCAAAAATTGGGAAACCTATTTCCAATTATATGTCTGTGTGTAGTAAGCCCTACTCAGAAACCGATTAAGAAGGTAATTTCACATCAAGAAAATATTTTTATGTTCAATCTATTTTTAATGCATTTTTTCATTCAAGGGAAATTGAGTCCTAATTCAAAAGTTCATTTTGACAGAAGGCTTCAGAAAAGTACCTCGAAAATGTTTTTTTTACAGCGATTTAATGTGCGCAAGACGCGTTGAAAATGTTTTGTTGTGTCCATGAAAAGGCTTTAAAAAGAACTAGGGAGAAGGTAGTTTTGTGACATATCAAGGACATCTCGATAAATGCCGCCTGCGGCGGACATTGGCTGTTCTATAATAGTTCTATTCATGTGTGAACAGAACATCGCAGTGGAGGTTCAATGTCTCGAAATCTCGTACTTTTAACATCTCTGAGATGTTTTTGTGCTCGCTGGGAGGGTGTCATTCGATCTTACATACAGTAGAGAACTACACTAGAGTACCTAGTGCTGATTTGATCGGTTCGTGTTATTCAACACCAAAGTGCATGGTGTACAATCACTTGGTGATTATTTTGACATTGTATCTGTTGCGTTTTTGCTTTTACTGGTAATATCATGATATGCGAATATTTTTCGGATATTTTTCTGTTGTGAAAGCTCATCGAGCTCACGAAATACCTGGAACATTCAGGTATTATCAACGATAGGCAATATGGCTTCCGTCATCAGAGATCAACTGGTGACCTGCTCGCTTACGTCTCACATATATGGCAGCAATCTATTTGAAAATATGGTGGAACCATAGCCGTAGCACTTGACATCTCCAAGGCATTCGATCGAGTCTGGCACCACGAACTCCTCGCCAAACTTCCATATTATGGCTTGCCTCCCCAGCTATGTTCTCTGCTAGCTAGTTTTCTCTCAAACAGGTCTCTACATGTAGTGGTCGACGGACTCTCTAATCATGAATGCCGGTATTATCCGCAAGGATCAATTCTAGCACAAACACTATTTCTACTTTATATCAACGATTTGTTGGAAGCAACTTCATGTCCAGTACACAGCTTCGCGGATGATAGTACCCTCCATACCGCCTTCTCTTCCAGGGCTCCAATACCATCCAGGCAAATCAGAAACGAACGAGGAAGGAATGTTGACAACATGAACATGGACTTGGTAACAATTCTCGAATGGGGATCCAATAACTTGGTAGATTTCAATGCAACATAAGCTTGTCAGGAGTAACTATACCTTTGAAGTCATCCATTTCGATGCTTTGTATTACTATCAGCAATAACCTTTCTTGGGAAAATCACGTGAGATCAATTGCTTAAAGTGTTTCCCAAAAACTTGGTTTTCTGTTTCGGGCCAGGAGCTATTTCACTTCCAGTCAGCTACTTATAATCAATAAGGCACAGATCCGACCTGTCCTGGAATACTGTTCCCATATTTGGAGTGCAGCACCCAAACATACCCTGAAACTGTTGGATTCTGTCCAGAAAAGGACAATCTCTCAGAAACGAAAAACTTTAGGACATATATTTATACGAACTTTTCTTCCTATTTTGACGTCAGCAACATGCTCCCGAATTTTCTACACGTACTTAAGAAACACCCTGTATATATAAAGTTAGCTTGATGATTTCAAAAAATGAAAACATTTTGGTTATTCATTTTGACACCCACAGCTATACGATACATAAAATAAGGATTCATACCAAATTTCAAAATGAATATAAACCGGAATAATGTTGAAAAGGAATATTCTCAGATAAATTATGGACATACAAAAATGGATATATATTTGTATGAAGCAATACATTGAGAATTCGCATTCTCTATGTGATGAGAATATCTACTCTTTTTCAGTTTATTCAATAGAATACAACTACTTTCCTGGCTATATGCCACGATGAACATTGAGTTATATCTATTGAACACACACGATAAGAGTTTCGAAATAAAATATAAAAACTTCTGAAATTGAGAATTTGCATTCTCCTTCAGACAAATATATGTATATGCACACATCATTCTGAATATTCAACAGAAAACAACTACTTTCCTGGCTATTTGCCACGTCGAACATTCAATTATATCTGATGAACATTCAAAAGGAGAACATGAAAAATGAAATCCTCCGAAATTGAGAATTGACATTCTTCTTCAAATCGGATGAATAATATGATGTATAATGATATAGAAATATAACTTACCAATATATTCAGCATTGAAATGAAAATTGGAATGTATAGGAGAAGTATACTGGCATAAACTTGTGCTGAGCTTGAAAACTTCCAAAAATAATCATTCATATAATGTTTTCTATACAGGCACTTGAATATTCAGATGCCTTCCTAACTCGATCACACATTGTGATAATATTAAAATATTCAAGCATAAATTGAAATCTCTCCTCCTCCAACATGTTTTTTTATAATCAGAATGAATTCTACCTAGTTTACACATAATTCCAACAAATTCATCAAAATTTTACAGACTTCCCTCTCCTTTTCCTTACACTTTTGTGTTTGAGGAAATGAAAATATTACTTATCACTACTTACTTCTGGCAACATGGCAGTTACTACTGAGAATAGCGGTTGTACGAATTCAGTCCCTATGTTGCCATTTACATGCCCTATATGTAGCGATTGGGCAAACAATCTGTATTTATATGTGTAGTACCCACTTGTCAATTTATATTATAGATTGGCATAGGCAATTTGAAATAATAAAATACTATAGTTGGTACGTACAGCTATTTAAAATGCGGAACTATATTTATTGTACATGAATCAAACTCACCTGATAAGGAATTGCTATATTCTCAGGTCCAAAGCACAAACGGTGATTGAAAGGAAATATCGTAGAAAAAAAAACAGATAATAGGTTCGTATCGTATATACAAACAGGAAAACCAGGTTCGCGATAATTATTGTTGATTCAAACTTCTAATCAAAAAATTGAGGTGAACAATATATAATATTCAAGCACAATTTTTTATATGAAAGAGAAACAATATATACCTATTGTTTGTAATAAGATTATTAGGGGTCAGATAGCGAGTGAAACAGGAAATTCCATATTAGGAAAAATACCAGATTCCGTAAGATTATTACGAACAACTATTGCATGCACTACTTGATCGAGCGTAAAATCAGAATATCATAATATAATCTTTCACTTTTAACCTCGATGCGTCCATAAAACATTGCAATTTAGGGATTATGCAGGTAACTATGATACCTCTAACGATACAACTTGTGTTACTTTGAAAGCCAAGGTCAGAAAAAAATCCAACACGTACCTCCTCTTCCTGACCCCCTAGGTACGCGCGATGTTCCACGAACATCATAGGAATTTCCTTTCGTGCGCTCCAAGAGATAATGAAATCGTTCTAGTGTTGACTGACTCTAATTTTGTCGAAACGATGAGGGTTATCAAATGAAATCAAGAGCACCTTTTTTGTAGTAAAAAAGTTACGCAATCCAGGATTCTTATTCAAACCCCTATATTTCTTTCTATTGGCGTTGAAGTTTCAGATGTTTATTTACTAAAAAAAACAAGATCTACGCCCATGGGATGATATTCATCATTATCACGATATGGGTTTTATAGCCCAATAAAGCTAAGCCAACGTACCATGCAAATTTGACTAAAATTTCATGACTCGTTTCAAAGTTATGAAGCAAAAACGATTTGAAAATTGTAAATCCAAAGCCGCCCGAACAACTTTGTACAGAGAGAAGTTTGCTTGTATCGAATTGTTTAGGTCTGAGGAATATGTGGTAAGTTTTTGTAAAAACCTTTTAGGGACATCCTGTCGATATTGTGGAAAAATCACTGTCACTTCTGAAATTTCAATAGCCATTAGTAAACTTACTATTTATCATTGCAAACAATATCAGGTATTCTTGGATGGTCTACATTACACTATAATGTTTGTAACATGGTAAAATAATTCAAAATAGCCTTGTTTTCGAACAGAAATAAGTGCTGGTGCTGTCATACCGTGAATGAAAACAATCGAAGAAAAACATCGAGAATAAAACACGAAGTCCCCTGTCTAGACTTCCATTGCTTTATCAAATGATCAAATGTCTACATGTAGATAAACCCAAGAAAAAAAAAATAACGTGGAGCGAATTCATCACGACGGTTTCTTCTCGTGAGATACCAGGTAAGGTATAATAAGACGCAACAGGTATCTTCTTCTCTGTTTTGACTGAAAATTTTTTCAACTTCTTTCTTTAACCGGTCTTCTTGGTTTCTGGGTCACTGTGACACTTGGAAGACTTTACAACAGAAATAATTGGAGATTTAAGATCGCTACGATACTGCACCGAGGAAAATTGTGTTATTAGAGTTTTTGCTGAGATATTTCTTGCAACCAATACAAGAAATCATATTACCGTTATACATTTTCGAATAGAAGCAGCACCTTGAAATCCTATGATAGCAATAACGACTTTGCTGAAAATGAATTTCCTGCCACAGGAAGGTTTTCTGCTGTCGCTATCAGGCAGCCACTAGGGGACAGCATGATTTTTTTTCTAATTGTCTATACTATACATCTTGCTTGATCAATCATTCACAGTTGGGCTGTTGATGCTAACCCATGTAGAGGACGACAACCTCGACAACACGACAGGTACGAATACCTCTCCTCTTGAATTCAATTCATTATTTAAAATCTGAATCTGAACTCAAAATGGAAACATTTTCAAACAAATAAAAAAATCTCCTGTGTTTCTTTCAGTGCTTTCGTAGATCTGAGTGCTTCAGTTATTACCAGGATTGATGGAATCATAAAGGTGAGTTTTTTCGAGGTATTTCGACTGAAATTCAAATATTTTTTTCCTTCTTTTTGGTACCATGAAACTTTGAAATTGTCAAATATTTTCCAGAGCTTCTTATAGAATGTGGTGTAAAAACTCATTCTGAGCAAAACTGTTCAGGTTATGAAATTAATTGAATGATTTTACTGGTAACATTTTGTTTTCCTGTGCGCATCTGTAATATAACTTGCCTAGTTTTCGAAATACAATGGTTTCAGGAAGTTTCAGAAAAATTATTTTTTCCATTAATTACTCAAAAACCTTTTGTTTCCCCTGAGGGTGCATGAATCAATTGATCTATTGAATTTCAAAGATCATTGGTCCGAAATTTTCTTTAGAAATCAATAAATTGCTATTCATACCAAACAACAGGGTGGAAATTATGGGAAGTGAAATTGTCATCAGTCAAAGTTTCACCTTTCTTGATGACAACAATCCTGGAAAATAACTGAATAACTACAACAAGAAGGTCATGCAACTATCTATATGATCACCCATCAAGAGTAGCAAAGTTCCCTACCTACGATTATAACATTGCCCTCCCATTATTAAATGCACTCACTAGCGGTAGCAAAGTCAGATACCTACTACAGAAACATCTAATAGCAATGTACAAATGCACTCGCTAGTGGCAGCAAGGTTACATTCTAATAATCGCAGGTGGTTTATAATCAGCAAAGTCGAATTAATAATCACAGGTGATAACTTGCTTGTCCCCTATGCTATTATAGAGATTCTTGCTGGGGTAATTCGATTTCTGACTATGGTTAATAGGAATTTTCCTCAGTGTGGGTGCACATAACATAAAAAATATCAGTCAATCGAAATAAAAGTTTCGAAAACTCATCACATTTTTATATCATTATGATTATTTATGAAATTATATACAGGGTCTCCCAGATCTTTTCATAGGCTTTGTTGAACCCAAATGACTCTGAAGCCATTGTGTCGGAGCCAACTTCTCTCAAACTACCCCTGTAAAGCTACCCCCAACTCCAATTATTCAAGTTACACCCTATACATTTTCTAGTTGATTTGTGAATGGGGTTGGACGAATTTACGCCACAAACCTATTCCATATTCATCATTCTGTGTATAAATAGTATTTTTCAATAATGAAATTCGGCACCTTCGAAAAAACCCAGCTTTGATGACGGCATGAACCGAACCGAAAGTCATTGTTATCTTTACAGCATGAAAAGTAGGATCACATATTTCGATGCGGCCAGATTTGTAACTCACATTCACAGAAGCTTATTGAATACTTATATACTCGCAAGTACTAATAAAAATATTCTAGTATTCCTAATAATGATCGAAATTTTATTTAAACACAAATTATTGTGTGGCCCTGGCAACAGCTCACTGTCTAGAATTCCCACAAAACAAGACGAGAAGAAGAACACCAACTACATTATCAACCTAAATTCCTAACGTCAATATCGTCTGTCACCTTCATCTTCAAATCCTAGTTTTACCTAGTCAAGATGCGATTATTTAAAGATATTCTTCTTATTATTCGATTCTTCAGTTATGTGTTGTCTTCTCTGATATTTAGTCCAGAAAATTCACTATAGCCTAGGGCGAGGACCTTCTGAGGGAGCGAACTTTTTTCATATTTTGATTGTATTGAAATAGAGGATAGATACGTATACATTTTCCCACGTTTTTCATGTAACGAAATAACGTGGATTTCAATTATTATTGAAAGAATCTACAGGGCTCTGGAAAAAAACGGTTTGCGACAGTGAACGAGTTAGGGTTAATACTTCGAAATGATGAAAAAAATTTTCATTGAAACAGGCCCATTGCAATCAATTACAACTTCAACGATGTATTACTTGATAATTTGACTGAAAGACTGAAGTACAATTGACAGAATACTCATAGTAAACGTCAAAGGCATGCTTAGTTGAATGTATGGACAGGGTCTTCACGTATATTTATATGCCAACAAAAACAGTTGAACATCTCAAAAAATACTTATGGGCAACATTTATAATTTTTTTTCTACATTCAAGCAAAAAGCAGAACTTTATTGAACTATATTTAGTGGAAAAAGAAGTTCTTTATTGCACTTAGTGCAATGAAGTTTTTATTGCACTCATCGATTTCACGTCGAGTGCAATAAACATTAACTTTTTGCACTTGTTGCATAAATAACTATTAATAGGACATCTTGTATTTTATTGCATTGGAATGATTACAGAGATATAGTGTGTGAAAAATTGAGATTTCAATTTCAACTTCAACTTTCAACTTAAGGAATTTTTTGTGTCGATACTATTCATTATTCGCCATGTCCCTATCTTAATTTTCGATGTTTTATCTACTGAAATTTAATTGAAACGAAAAAAATCTAGAATTCTGATGACCCTGTATTTGTTTGAATTAAATGTCAGTATATAGTGGATCACAAGTCAAGATAGGGACTTGAAATAGTTTTGGCCAATAATGAAAAGTTTCGACACAAAAAATTCCCAAAGTTGAAAAATATCAATTTTTCACACCCTATAACTCTGTAATCATTTCAGCTAGGCCCCAACTGTGATAGATCGATGAAATCAGCTCTCCAGGAAGAATCTAAAAATGCAATAAAATTATAATTATAAATGTTGCCCATAAGTATTTTTTGAGATGTTGAACTGTTTTTTTGTTAGCATATATGAAATCTACAGGAAAAAATATAGAAGAACCTTCCTTGAAAAAAAAAATTTAACAATACATAAGAAAGTTGAGTGAGGGTTCAACATTTTTTTTATCGCTTGGAGCGCACGAAAGGAAATCCCTATAATGTTCAAAGAACATCGTGCGTTCCTAGGGGGGATAGGGGCAGGAGTATTAGGTATTGGAGTTGTTTTTGAACTTCTGGAGATTATAATTATGTTGTTGGGAATACTTCCTCGGGGAATGAATTCCAGAGCCTAGCCGTTCTATGGATAAAGGAGTTTTGATAAAGTGCTGTTCGACATCTTTCGAGGTTGACAACCCTGTACCAATACAAACTGGCTAAAAGACGCATGCTCGGACAACTGTCAAAAAAATCATAAAAAGAAAAATAATCTACATCTTTGAATTTTGTAATTATGGAAGTCCTAGGTATGTCAAAATATCAAGTGTGATGCATCGTTGAAGTAAAGATTGATTGCACTTCACAAATCAACAAAAAAATGTATGGGGTGTAATTTGAATAATTGAAGTTGGGAGTTTTTTCAGGGGTAGTTCGACAGAAGTTGACTTTTACACATCGGCTTCAAAGTCGTATGGGTTCGACAAATTTGTAATTTTTTTCAATTCTTTTTCCAAGAAGCGTACCTAACTGAAATATTGGCTGTATAAAAATATCTGGGATACCTATAGACTTAGGTATTCGATAGCTATAAACAAAACAAAGTTGCTAATAATTGATGAACATGCATTGTGTGCATTGTAACCTACAAAGGTATATTTCATTTGCTATGATAAGTTTCCCAAATGGGAATTTGTATTTCAGTAATGAATAATTTGACCATGGAAATATAATTAACTACCTATTGTGTTTGATTATTCCCGATATAGATATGGCAACTGAAATGTCCCCAACTTTGATAATGAAATATTCAGTGCAGTAGCAGGTTTCAAGGTTGAATTTTCTGAACTTATTCATTTTCGAATTGGCCATGAGATCATCATCAACATACGGACTGCATGATAACTATTTGATTAAAGCAAAATAAATCTAGTTAGCACCTACCAATCACAATTCCATAATCAGTTTTATCGATCGCGAATCTAAACAATACAATAACAACAAATGCTTCGCAGTAAATAATTTGATGGGAAATTGGCGAGATCTTTCCTGTGGAAGTTTTAGGAATTAGCAGAATGAACACGTCATTTGGATTTATGGATCTGAAAAATCAAAATGTATACCCAATATATTATGCTGAAACGTTTGAAAGATGTAATAAAATACAATGTCATACAATGCTACATGAATCGAAATCTGGCTGCTTTTACATTGACCATATTATTATTATGTAACCAATCTCAGCCTATACAGGGTGCCGGTGTTTCGAGCTTCACCATGGAGATCTCAGTTATTATGAGAGATACATACAATGTCGGAAAATTCGATAATTTTCGTTTTTATTTTTTCAAGCGATAACCAATAGACCTAGACGTTTCTGACTAGGACATTCCTAAGGCACTTTTTCACAAGGAAACTGAATCTGTTATCGTATTTTCCACGACGTTCTTGATGCCAAAGTTACAACACTCAACTTTGTTTTTTCTTATCGGCGCCATATTGGATTTTTTAATTTTTTGGAAAGTATTTTTTTTTTCTGATTACAATGATGTATCATACGATATGATCGAATCTTTCCTGTTGACCTAAATTGGGAAAAAACCATTTTTGCGAAGAGTGCTTTGGAAGGGACGCCAACAGTTTTGTTTAACAAACTGAATTTTGACAGTTCATTTGGATTTGGATCTGGAACGTTCACATTTTCGTCAAGCTCATCTACTTGAAAATACATCATTTCAATCAGAAAAAAGAAGAATATTCAAAAATGCAAAAATCCAATATGGCGCCGATAAGAAAATACAAAGTTGTGTGTTGTAACATCGGCATCAAGAACGTTATGGAAAATACAATGAAAGATTCAGATTCCTATAGTAAAAAAGTGCCTTGAGAATGTCCCAGTCAGAAACGTCTTTTGGTTTCCGCTTAAAAAAATAAAAACGAAAATTATAAATTTTCGTTCTCTTCCCTTTATTCAAAAACTAAAAATGACACATCAAATTTTCTTGCAAATGAATGTTCAGCATGAAATTGCACAACTTTGCCCTAATTTAATCGAAAAACGGACACCCTGTATAGGTATAGGTACCTGTCTACTTTCTCCAAATTATAACGAATGAGTAGGAGGAATTCTCACAGATATTTAATGCATGGAATCAAAAACGATTATCCATACTTTCAGACTATAGTGATAATCAATGCTATTATTCAACATTTTTACGAACGAATTTATAAATAAATAGGAAATCAATTAATTATTGCACTCTTATATAATACCCACATGATATAATATCAGCCAGATCTACTTTCATTCTTTGACCAGTCATGTATTTTACACGCAACTCTCTGAGAAAGGCAACCGTTTTTATCTCTGATGATGATTCTAGGTATACCGGGTGTCCCAGTATACCTGTTCCAATGGATTATCTCAGTCAAGTAACAAATTTGAAAATGTCATGATCTCCAATTCGTTCAAGAAACTTTCAACTGAGAAAAACGAAAATTGAAAGCCACTTCCGGTTTGACCGGAAGTAACTCTAACTTCTTTATTTCGAATAGCACCCTGTATATTTTTTGCAATTTTTGCTTTCTATTCAAAATTGCCTTTCCTACGATGTATCACACTTTGTATTCTACATTTGATATGATATGAAGAAAACGACAAATTGAAATTTGGAATTAAAATCAGTATCATATCCAATTTCTCTTGAATTGTGAAGTTATCATATCATTTTCACGGTTATTCATTCTTGAATGTCGCAAACAACCATTGAGAATTATCAACTGTCGAAGATACAAACAAATGTATTCAAATGTTTCCATGGCACACTAAGGTTTTCATCAGTTCTACTACATATTTCAATAATAATTTGAAATTTGACGTTCTCTTCATCATCTCGAATGCAAAATTGTTCATGAATCATCAATTATTGAGGAACAAATCATTATGTACACAAAATATCGTAGTCTACTGCAATTCTTTCGATTTCAAATTTCAATTTTCGTTTTCTCTATCAGATCAATTGTAAAATGCAAAGTGTGATACATCGTTGGAAAGGTAATTTTGAGTAGAAAGCAAAAATTGCAAAAAATATACAGGGTGCTGTTTGAAATGAAGAAGTTAGATTCATTTCCGGTCAAACCGGAAGTGACTTTCAATTTCAATTTCGTTTTTCTCAGTTGAAGGTTCCTTGAACGAATTGGGGATCATAAAATTTTCAAATTTGTTACTTTTGAAATGATTGAGATAATCCATTGGAACAGGTATACTGGGACACCCGGTATATCAATAAAAATGAGAAGACAGTTTGCCAATGTATTAATGATATAACAAAAATAATAATTAATGGAAATAAGGTGTCCAATGTCAATCAGTTCGAATTTTCATCTAGCTACTTAAATGAATATTCTCGTGACTATTATACTATATCTTTGGTAGAAGTCCATGCATATTGCTCAAACTGGAGTGGCAATGTTTCATAAGGAGGGGAGTTAAACACGTGTTGACCGTTTGCCCCATCAATTTTTATTGGTTTTTGCAATATATTTAACGCTCTCATATGAGTAAGAAACCCTGTTTTCTATTTTTTTTCTTTATATAGAGGGTGTTTCAAAAAAACTTAATCTCCTTGCTAGGGTAGGTAGAACACTGCAAAATAAGTTGGATTTGCTCAGTAAAAAAATGTTGCAACGGCATCCGTTTCCAAGATACAAGGTGTTGGAAAAATGATTTTTTTACAAATTTTTTAAGATTATATCGAAACTACTGGCAACATTGTAATGAAATTTTGTATGGATGTTTTTATCTGACACATGGCATGAACTTGTTTTTTTATCTGACTCTCATAGATGGCGCTAGTTACACGTTTCTTACCTAGCAGTTTTATAAACATAACTTTTTTGGGTTCGATTTCTCAATCCGAATTCAATGTGAACTTGAAAATCATTCAAGTTCACACAAAAAAGGTACTCTTGGTGAAACTCGATACTGTGTTCCGTTGTCGAAATATTTCGATTTGAAAATGATGAAGTGATAACCGAGGTGATAACTGTTGCTGATATAAAGCTATATGTATTAGAGTGAGTATTATAAAAAATCATCACCTATTTATTGCAAACTGAAAAAAACGATACATTTCTAATGCTAAACTTATTGATATAACAATGAATCACAAGAATAACATTGAAACAAATTTTACTGAAAACATGGATTACCGAGTGGATTACACAGTTTCGTTGTATCAAGCAAAAAGTGTATGCTACAGAGGTAAATTCACGTCTGGTGTTGCAAGTCAGAATTGAACATCACTTAAATGACCTTACAGCCGAGCTTACAGCTGATCCTCAATCGTTTAGAAAAATAATGCTTTCATAAAAAAAATCTAAATCGTGTATTCGTGGAAACGGAGGACATTTTTGAACACTTACTCTAACTGATTCCTTATTTATGTTTCTAGTCAAATATTTCTCAATTTTCTACTTGTGATCCTTCGTTCAATCAATAACCACAGCACAAGAATGATGTTATTGTTTTAGAATCTGAATATACAAGTAATTGATCTCAATAAAATTCATTTCATACGAGCATCAGCTATTACTCCATTATTTTCAAGTCGAAATATTCCGAAAACGGAACACAGTATCGAGTTTTACCAAGAGTACCTTTTTGGTGTGAAATTGAATGATGTTAGAGTTCACATCAAATTCGGGTTGGAGAATGTGTCAGGTTCCAAAAAACATCTACACAAAATTTCATCACAATGTTGCCAGAAGTTTCGACGTAATCGTGAAATATGTGTAAAAGAATGATTTTTTCAACACCTTGTATCTTGAAAACGGATGCCGTTACAACATTTTTTTACTGAACAAACCCAACTTATTTCGCAGTGTTCTACCTACCCTATCAAGGGGGTCAGGTTTTTTTGAAACACCCTGTATATGCCGCCGTTAGTTTTCCTTCCTCAACCCTCCGGCAAACAGAGTACGCTGTTTTATTATTATTATTACAACAATTTCAGTTTCATGTATCCAAACGGATGATCGATTATATTATGGCAACATGGCAAAAATAAAAGACAAATAGTTTCTTCCTCGGTTTCTTCACAAGTAGCCAAATGAAAAAAACTGAGTTTCTATCTCAGTTTTCTCAATATCGTGAGTTAATTTCGGATGATTTTTTTATTCTCAATGAAATCGTTGGCAATCTTCTGGGACCGATTAGGGTATGGAAAATATTCTGAAAATATCGTCTAGGTAATGATCTTTGGATTTCTGAGCCTATCAAGCATCAAAATGTCATTGTGTTCGTGCCACAGCCAACTTCATGTATTTCAATAAAATGCAATTTAACAGCCAATTAATGAACGAATATCAAATTGTGATACATAGTTGAATAGAGAATTTCAAGGCAAATAAGCTAGGCTACAGAAATATACAGGGTGCCATTTGAAAAAAATAAGTTGTGTCTACTTCCGATCAAACAGGGGGTTGAAGAAAATTTTCATTGGGTTCAATGAAAGCGTCATCATTGATAATATAACCCTCATGAATTTAAAATTTTTGTCTCCTCAAATAAAAAAACTACAGGCAGTTTTATATCTTCTGTGTCACCCGGTATAACAATGATTTCGTCTTATCTCTTTCGATCGTTATTTATGTTTGTTCTTCATAGTGTATTAACATTCCTGAGTATTAAATCTTAAATCCCTTCCATAGAGCAAATGGATAACATGGAAGGTGATTCATATATTGAAGTGAATGAGCGTTTACCTATTCTATGAATTGTAATTTTGTGATGCTACTATACTGTGTGCGAGACTGTGAGTCAGGCTTAGGATCTGGTAGATGATATCAATTGAATTAAACAATGTGTAAAATTAGTGTTTGCGTAGATCTCATTGTTAATACTATAAACGGAGCACATTACAAAGTTCAGTAGTCATGTTTCGATATGTAAAAACTTCACAAACGATCTTGATCTTGATGTAAAATGAACCGTACTTTTTTATGTCTTGGCCCTATTTTACATCTATATGTTAGTATATTATATCAATTTATTATTGTTTCGATGTCTTTTTTTCATTCTCAATTTATTTACATATTTTTTTGAAAAATTTTTCAGATTCATACATTATTGTATTGTAATGTTTTATTCACCTGCTACAAATGTATGTATTTGCATAACGTATTCGCTATCCTAACCTCTATTTCTGTCAGTATATGATTATTCCTCATTTCATCGATATTAATATGACCATACGCGTCTGAACCTTAATATTAATAAATACAACTTTTTTTTTCACGAACACTTGCCTAATTTACAGTTGCACTGTAAATTAGGAAGAGAACACTTTTTTTTAATATCTCCTAATTCACAGTTGCAACTGTAAATTAGGAGGTGTTTTGGAAAAAAGTTTTCTCTGTCTAAATTAGGCAAATGTTCGTAAAAAAAAGTTCTTTCAGGATGGCAGTTCCGACGCGTCGCATATTCCCGAGCATATTCCTCTCTATTTCCAATGCATATTTCGTCGTCCTAGGAAAATGAGGCACTATCTGTACCAAGTATAGTTGCTCAGAATCGTGCTTCGAACTTTAGACTCAATCTATTTTGTTCCATTTCAATCGATCAGATTTTTTGTTCTGATTGAGCAGTCTATTTTAATGAGTGAAAGTTTTTATCAATTGATTTTTCTCCTTCCTCCATTCTCAAATAGATGTTAATTCACAAAACTAAAATGTAGATAGAACTTTGTTCCAGAAAGATTTTCTATTGTAGTAATTAAACAAGGTTCTAACTGATAAATACACATAAAAATACTTCATAAAAAGATTCACTTCTGAATCATTGTATATAAGTATAAGAAAATATGTATGGGTAATAATAATAGTAATATGTTGAAAAACATTGCGGCAGTAGATTTTTTCAAAAGTATATTTCGAATTATCGAAATGGAGAAGTACAAAATCCAAAATGACTGAGTCAACTTAGATCTTTCGGGAATACAGCGAAATAGTTTTTGTGACTCTCGTTCATATGTAGCATTCATTTTTTTAAATGCGTTCACCTTCTCCCAATGCAGCAACTATAGGAAGAAAGGAATATTTTTGTATTGGAGTTTCTTGAAACAACTTTCGATATCTTTGAAAGCGGTAACTTTCAGCTACTAAGATGTGGTATGGCTTCTTTTATTCACTGCTTTCAAGTTCTTGATGAAATATAAAGGTGAAAAAAAAAATCAGTCTCAATTCATGTACTTCTCACGATGGCTGTAAATGTTTAATGTAGATGAACTGGGATAACAAGGGTATAATATTATATGTATTGGATTGCCTATCAAAATGAAGAATTCACCAGATAGAACCCTAATATACCAAAATCTCAATTCTGGTAGAAAAGGCAGATAAAACCTTATTATTCTAGGGCGACAATTTATTTCCTTCATTTCCACGTCGTCTACCATTCTATCAATAGCAATACCAGTAAGAAAAACTCCAGTGAGCACAACCTTTTTTACGTAGAACAACTCTTTACCAAAACTCGTCTATATACAGAACGGCAGCGATTTTCGGCACTCTTTGCCCAGGAAAGTATTCCGTAGAACTTATAACGAGCGAAGTTGAAAAAATCTCTCGAAAAAATCCAAAACCTAAACCAGAGTGGGTACCTTATTTGTGACTATAACTTCTCTCCCTATATCCTCCAAAGGTCCGAACATAAAAGGGGATTTTCTTTCATGCGTTCTTAAAGATTAAAATATTAAAAACGTCTAAGAACCTCGTAGAACAATCTTCTATTAGGTATTCAGTTTATTACACCTACTTGAAAGTTTTCCTTCATCATCGATACCTACACTATGTTCATAAGCTAGAACGTTGCCTACGTACCTCTACCTATCGTTGCATACCAGAACACCCAACAAAGGAAAAGCAAAGACGTGAACAGTGAATATAATATCACAATTAAGCGCTATGGACGCATCAACTAACAAGTCATATAAACCTTCCAAGAATACACATTTTAGAACACTTACACTAGAGAACTGAGACGCCAAAATCCAGTTACCTTCACAGAAAACAATTATTAATCCAGCTCATTTCGCGACCAACATCGTCGACAGACCGCGTTTCGTGATATTATAACGTTACCGCGAAGCAGGCGTGTGCACATAACAACTGAAGACTTGGAAAACAACTGCCGGCCGGTCGCCGATCCGCTCAACAGGTGGATATCGGGACGCGTAGAGGTACCTACCTACCACGACGAAGGGGGTACCACCACGGTACCATGAGCACAAGACTCTAGGACGAGCTCCAGCTGAGAAATTTCATTGACTATATATCAACGGAATTTCCGAGATCTTGATAAAGCTGCTAGCTAGTTTTCTCTCAAACAGGTCTCTCCATGTAGTGGTCGACGGAATTTCATCTGACTCTCTTATCATAAATGCTGGTGTTCCGCAAGGATCAATTCTAGCACCAACACTATTTTTACTCCATATCAACGATGTGTTGGAAGCAACTTTATGTCCAGTACACAGCTTCGTGGATGATAGTACCCTCCATACCGCCTTCTCTTCCAGGGCTCCAATACCAGCCAGGCAAATCAGAGACGAATCAGGGAGAAATGTTGACAACATAAATATGGACTTGGCAACAATTCTCGAATGGGGATCCAATAACTTGATAGATTTCAATGCAAACAGAACACAAGCATGCCTTTTCTCTAGAAAAGCCCATCTCACTGTGCTTAACATGAGCTTTTCAGGAGTAACCATACCTTTGAAAACATCCATTTTGATGCTTGGTATTACTATCAGCAATAACCTTTCTTGGGAAAATCACGTGAGATCAATTGCTAATAGTGCATACCAAACACTTGGTTTTCTGTTTCGGGCCAGGAGCTATTTCACTTCCAGTCAGCTGCTTATGACCTATAAGGCACAGATCCGACCTGTCCTGGAATACTGTTCCCATATTTGGAGTTCAGCACCCAAACATACCCTGAAACTGTTGGACTCTGTCCAAAAAAGGGCAATTCGTTTCGTGGGTGATGCCTCGCCCACAAACTCACTCACTCCTCTGGAACACCGTAGAAAAGTTGGCGATCTCTGGCTCTATTTTATAGATATTTTCATGGACGATGATCTTCTGAAATATCAACAATTGTTCCTCCCTTGATGGCAGTCCCCGTGAGATTAACCCTTCGAGTTGAGGCTTCGCACCCCTTCGTGGTCACTCTGGAGACCTGCAGAACATCTCTTTCCAAAGACTCGTTCATCTAAAACGAACAGCGAGGCTCTATCGCTAAGGAAGGCCTCCAGAAATTTGAGAAAAACACCAATAAAACTGGCGAAGACTTCCAGGTTGCAGCAGGCCAAAGATCTCCTTGGCAATTTCAACCGAGCAAGATCAACCTCAGCAAAATTTGTCTCAGAGCAAGAACGGAATTTCTAACGGGGCATTGTAGACTCAAAGAACATCTGAGAAAGCTAGGCTTAGAGAAGGACAGCACCTGCAGATTCTGCGGTGAACATCCAGAAACAATCCACCACATCTTGCTGTAGTGTTGAGCTGTATATCACAAAAGATCGAATATACTGGGAGCATATACCAGCTGACTGTGGGAGAAATACCACGAACAGATCCCGCGAAATCCTCAAATCCTTGAAAGAATTGACGCTTTAGGGGCTGCTATATATAAAAGAAAACCTTGAGATAGGAGAAGAAGATAGGGCACAATAGTAGATCTAATCAGATAGCATCGCATCTGATGTCATATACCATCCACACCCATACCAATACCAACCCTCATAACGACAAGATGTCCATTGGATATCCGTATTGTGACTATTATATGCCCAAGGTATCAATGGACACATTCTGATCAACAATAGGATGCCCACATGAAGATATCCAATGGATGTCCAGGTATAGTAATCCATATGGTGTCCATTATATACTGAAGGTTTCCTTGGACACAATCTGGACAATAGGATCTTAACATATAAAGATATCCATTGAAAGTACAGGTGAAGTAATAATCCATAGGTTGTTTTGGAACACCCTGTATAAAAGTTAATCCGAACTATGAAGAATACCAGATCTTGGATCATTCCCAGAGGATCCCACATTCTCGAAACCAAATAAAGATTTTTTTTTTAAGTTCTGGTTCCCACGAAAAGGGAAATCCTGTAATGTTCAGAGAACATCGTGAGAACCGAACATCCAATTTTAAATTAATGAGCTATGATTTCGCGAAAAGTGTAACACTTTGTATAATAGTATATATGGTCAAATTTGTTCAAAATCACATAACCTCTAGCCACCTCCTTCCGTATACCGGGTGTCCCAGTATACCTGTTCCAATGGATTATCGCAGTCATTTCGAAAGTAACAAATTTGAAAATTTCATGATCTCCAATTCGTTCAAGGAACCTTCAACTGAGAAAAACGAAATTGAAAGTCACTTCCGGTTTGACCGGAAGTGACTCTAACTTCTTTATTTCAAATAGCACCCTGTATATTTTTTGCAATTTTTGCTTTCTACTCAAAATTGCCTTTCCAACGATGTATCACACTTTGTATTTTACATTTGATATGATGAAGAAAACGACAAATTGAAATTTGGAATCAAAATCAGTATCATATCCAATTTCTCTTGAATTGTGAAGTTATCATATCATTCTCGCGGTTATTCATTCTTAAATATCGCACACAACCATTGAGAATTATACACTGTCAAAGATACAAACAAATGTATTCAAATGTTTCCATGGCACACCAAGGTTTTCATTTAAGAATTATTAATTTTGCCAGTTCTACTACATATTATTTCTATAATAATTTGAAATTTGACGTTCTCTTCATCATCTCGAATGCAAAATTGTTCATGAATCATCAATTATTGAGGAACAAATCATTATGTACACAAAATATCGTTGTCTACTGCAATTCTTTCGATTTCAAATTTCAATTTTCGTTTTCTCTATCAAATCAATTTATTGGAAAATGCAAAGTGTGATACATCGTTAGAAAGGTAATTTTGAGTAGAAAGCAAACATTGCAAAAAATATACAGGGTGCTATTTGAAATGAAGAAGTTAGAGAGACTTTCAATTTTCGTTTTTCTCAGTTGAAGGTTCCTTGAACGAATTGGAGGTCATGGAATTTTCAAATTTGTTACTTTCGAAATAACTGAGATAATCCATTGGAACAGGTATACTGGGACACCCGGTATACGTCGGTGAACCAAACACCCTGTATATGGTAAGAGAGTCAGATGAAACTCCGTCGACCACTACATGGAGAGACCTGTTTGAGAGAAAACTAGCTAGCAGAGAACATAGCTGGGGAGGCAAGCTATAAGATGGAAGCTTGGCGAGATGATATAAGGATCGGATAAATTCGATTCCTCAGATGGTGCTTGTCCCAGACTACAGTACTACGAGCGCAATGGTAGTAGGATTGGTAGGCCGGAAAGTACCGCGCTCACGGCCTACTGAGTTCTGGCGGGCGCGCTTAGAATTTCTAAACAATCGCCTGCAGATATACGGTTGTTCGAGCAACAGGTTTGTGTTATTATTGTGTTGTTGACGGAGCTCACTCGCAAGAATCTTTGTTCGACTAAAACCAGTTACCTATCGATATTGTTTATTTATGATGGTTTGACTGGTTCCGATCAAGATACACCTTGGTGTATAGACATAAAATCAACACATTTATGATAGGTATGCCAAATACTTGACCCTCATACAGGATATACCTACTATAAACTATTAAAACGTCTTGGAAATATTCGTCTGATGTGTCGGTAACAATCCTTTTAATATGCATCAGTAAATCTTTCAGAAAGTGAACATAAAGTTGGATTCACCGACCATTCAATTCAAATAGCTATAATAGACCAGTAGATGGTGACAGGTGCCTTTATCTTAGTTATTTATGTATCAAGGGCGTAAAGTGGGCGTTAATGGCCTGTGGCGTGAATAATGGCCCGATGGCGCTAGCCGACGTTGTGAATCAATCTGATGGTTGCTGTCTTGCAATACATCGAAAAAACAAGCTGAAATTGTCATCTTTTCGCAAAAACTTCAAACAGCCAGAAAGCAATTATTCAAAGAAGGAAGATATAGCGAAGATGGAATCCGGATGAACAATATAACATACATCATAATCATAACGATAGTATCAGCTGAGAGTTCAAATAGGGGTATTTCACAAATGGATGTGTGGATATAAGGAACTTGAGAAAAGCGGGCGGTAAAGTGCACTTTATGGCCCGTGGGCGATAATGGGCCCGTGGGCGGTAAAGTACCACTTTACGTCTCAAATCTGGGCGGTAAAGTGCGCTTTACCGCCCGCTATAGTGCATAAAAATACTTATGTCTATGATTCTCTTATATCATCCTAAACTACTCAACACTAATTTCGTCGCACACCAAAATGTCGCCCCTGTTATAATGTGAATAACTTTTTTCAGTTTAGAACAATTTGAATTTGGTTCACACTATTCGATAGCCCAGTCCTTCAGCCTTCAGCTATAATCTCGTACTTCATTGAAACAAAAGGGTAATCACATAAAATCTCTACATGGTGTTTTCCGACACTGTGCGAAATTTCGGAATATTCAAAAGGCTCTCAAATGGTGAGAAAAATTTTTTTCTCAACTTCGACAACAGAAGCATGAAGATGATTTCATTACCTCGAGATATTTCGCGAATCAACTTCCTATCTCTCTTATTTACAGAGTGATCTCAAAAAATCAACTTTTTGGTTTTGCAGCCATAACTTTTTTCCACGTCAACCGATTTTGGAGATCTTAGGCTCATTTTGAAGATAAAACTTCAGACGAAGAGATCTGAATATCAGAATTGACTCAAGATGGCTATCAAAGATCTAGAGTTTTCTTGAAAGTGACCCGAATCTGGAACGCCCTCTGAATCTCGGTTGGGAGGAGAATTGAATGAAAATCAACTTGTTCTCGGAAAAACAATTCATTCTGGCTCTGGATGCGTCCATATTTTCCTCGCTCTCAGTACTCAAGAATGTGCGTGAGAAAACACAATTGAAACATGTTCTTGCAAAAACATCAGACCATTTTCTCCTCTGTAATGCATGGCCAGTTACCAACGTTACAAGACTGAGTAAGTGACTGACATTCCTGCTTTTCTTAAACAATCTATAGTTATCCCTATTCATAAGGGTGGGGATTCATCAGATCCAAACAACTACCGCCCCATTGCTCTTATACCAACGTTAGCGAAAATAATTGAAAAACTGGTTAAAATCAGAGTGTTGGACTACTTAAAGAAAAATAATATATTGACAGAACAACAATTCGGATTCCAGCCAAAGAAAAGCACCAATGATGCCCTGTTTTCTTTCATGAATCAGGTGTACTCGAGCCTCAACAAAGGGGCAGCAGCTGCGGCAGTATTTTGTGATTTCTCCAAAGCTTTTGACTGCGTGAATCACGAAATATTGCTGCGGAAGCTGCAGCGATATGGTTTTATGAATAGAAGTCTGCACTGGTTCGAGACTTATCTCATCAATCGACAACAATCGGTTAAAACTAGCAGCGTCTCAAAGGCCTCAAACATAAAGCACGGAGTGCCACAAGGCTCAGTCCTTGGACCAATCATTTTCCTTCTCTACGTGAACGATATGGCTTCTCTAAATATAAACGGTACAATCACATTATTTGCTGATGACACAACCATCCTTTGGCAAGAAGAGAATAGCTCTATATTAGAATCAAATATAATGCAGGATATAAAGATTATCAAAGATTGGTGTGAATCAAACCTCCTTTCTCTAAATATTAAGAAAACCAACATCCTGACTTTCCATTGCAATATTCCCAACTTGAATATTGGATGTGAGGTGATAGAAAATAAATTGTCTACTAGGTTTCTAGGCTTATTCATAGATAATAAGTTGTTGTTTACAGAACATGTGACAGGTTTATGTAAAAAACTGGCTTCTGGATGCTATGTTGTAAGAAACATTGCCACGGAATTAGGATCTTCATCTGCTAGAACAGCATATTTTGCCTTAATTGAGTCTCACTTGAGATATGGAATAGCATTTTGGGGGGCCTGCAGTGATCATTTATTCCAGAAGAGTTCTGTTTTGCAGAAACGAGCCCTCAGATATATAGGCCGGGCGAAATCTAGAGATAGCTGTAGAGACTTATTTAAAAATTATAATATTTTAACTGTGGTTTGTTTATACATATTAGAAACAGCGTCTCTAATTCAAAAAAACAAATATGCCTTACAACTTGTCTCGTCACGATACAATACAAGGCAGAATGGTCAAATTAAGTTGATAAGACCCCGAACCACTATGGTCAAGAACTCGATCATTTATAATGGAATAAAAATATACAATCACCTTCCAACCGAGATCAAAGAAATATCATGTGATAAAAAGTTCCGCACTCCGCACTAAAGTCAAAGCACTACTCGTCCAAACTCCACTCTATAGCCTGGATGAATATTTTTCATTGGAGTTTTGATTTACTGAATAGGTATAACTTTTTTGAATTTTAAATGAAGTTAATATATTTTCAACTAGGTAGACATAGCTCTATACGAGCTTTTGAATGTTGTTTGTTATTTGTCGTACTTTGTGTTATTTATTTTCATGTAATTTAACAAGCTTTGTCAACAAGTGTGTTTTTACTTATGACAATAAAGCATATTTTGAATTGAATTGAATTGAATTGAAGTCAGGTTAGACGTTCTTTTCGAATCATAAACAGATTTTGATAGTTTCGATGCCGCATCTAACGCCCGACCAGTTGGAACTGATTCCACAAATGAGGGAACACACCATTTTTGAAATGCGTATTTACAATAAATAAACGTTGTTTGCTTGAATACTGCTCCATATTCTCAAATCGCATGTTATGTACGTGACAACTGTTAAAAAAATTACTTTATTGAAGAAATCAAAATCCGTTGCTCTTGTTGGTACACCATTTATGATGAGCCTCAGCTGGTCGGGTTTGTAAGTCACTCATTGTGATTCTTGTAACGTTGGTTACGGCGGGCCATGCATTACAGAGGAGAAATGATCTAATGGTGTGCGACGAAATTAGTGTTGAGTAGTTTATATCAATTCAAGAACTTATATTCAAGAGTCTCTAGAAGAAACAACATTATATGTACTATATGTGTAAATGATTTAAAAATGATTATCTGATCATCTAATTTCATTTCTTAAATTCTTTAGTTGCACTTTCATAATTTTCCCTGCTATAAACATATATGTTCATTATTAATTAATGGTAGGTATAATTTGGCTGCTCTCCAGGATTTTGGTCAGACGAGGGGCGCATGCAAATTTTTCCAGAGTATTTTTGTTACCAAAACTTCAATTCTTTACATTGGCATGTAATTTGAAAACACGGAAATCATGTCCCCTTCAATTTTCTTCAGTTTTTCGTAACCCCTTTGAGCCCTTTCGGTCGCTGCGGATTGCATATATGCCAGTTTGTTTGAATTTCCGTATATATTTACAATATAATATGGCGGAAAAACACGAAAATTCTTCACAAAAAGAAAAGCGCTTTTCCTTGTGACAGGAACCGGTCTATTTTTCATATTTTTGGGGTTAATTATGAAGCCTTGAAAAGGCATGCAATGGGAGAACGTTACCTGTTCCAATCTATAATGAATGAGTATCCATAGCAAGAGGTAGATATTGAATTTTTTATCAGACTTAATCGGCCCCAGCACAGTACCCTGTGGCACTCGAAAAATATCGTTAAGTAAACTGACACCTTTGTTTGCTTAGAGTTACTTATTTGTTTCAGTAGGTACAGGACGATCTAACATGGAATAAATGGAAGGCATCATCAGATTCCGGAATTTTTTCAAGTTAAAGTGTCTTGACCTACTCCGAGCGACAATTTTGGGAAATTGTAACTACCAACCCATACTAAAGTGAGATAAAACAAAGTTATACAAACGCGTAGAGGTAATTTGGGTTGGTTGGTTGATTGAATCCATTTGGAGTTTTAATTTAAAAATTATTTATAGTCGCATCTCTTGTTATCTTCCAAACAACAAATAAATTAGCGATATTATTAGCATTGCAAGGTTATAAGGGCCATAATGGAATCTTCAAGGAAGTAAGCCATCATTCCATTATACAACCTGCTGCGTACTCACTGATAAACTGAGAGGTCAAAATGCAAATTGACAATAACTAGAATCAGACATTTTTTTCGACTTTACGTGTATATCTCAATATCTTTAATGATGCATGATTCTTGAAGTCTCATTATAATTTGCACAAGTTCTACAATGAATGATTCTAATTTCATCCAATAATAAAAAATTGTTTACCTGATCTGATATCAAGTTCAGAAGCAACGTTTTCCTTTCTTAGAACATTATACCAACTTGCGAGAAAATTCTCAAGATATAATCTTCTACTAGCATTCACTAGGAAAAAGCCTGAAATTTAAAAAAATAATGATTTTTGACACAATGAGTAGCTCTACTAAAATGTGTCATGATTTATGCAATAATAATTATTACTTGAATAATTACAGAATATTTCCTTGAAGTCTCATCAACTTCCTATATCAAGTTTGTCAGTTTGTAATGAATAGGCTCCGAAACTACTGGACCGATTTGAAATAGTATATTATTCGACGAGCGTGTAATGATGGCCATTACTCATGAGAATGAAGTTTGCGACGTGAGCCGCAGGCGAACGTCGTAATCATTCGAATGAGTAATAGCCATTACACGCAAGTAGAATACTATACTTTTTCTATGACTGAGTGATGAACTGGTTGAGTTCATCAGCAGTGAATATCTTCGCTTTCTTTGACAAATATCCATCAGATTTCCTTTTCAGAAATGCTCGTAATTTCAAATATTGGTCAATATTCACATAATTTTTTATTGAAATTGTGCTTCTTAGTATATGCATGGAATACTGTGACCACAAGGAGGATGCTTTGTGTTTAGCTGCTAATTCGCCAAAATAGGCTAGCAGTACATTATCCGAAAACGAATTTGCAAGTTTTGCTTTTCGCCAAACCACTTCATACCTTTTTTTAGATTCCTCGGGCAAAAGGCTGATTGTACTTGAATTGGCAGCTTTCAAAACTCCTGATGGTGGAGAGCAGTTGAATTCATTTTCGCTTTCTGAATCCATATTTGCACAAAAAGTCAGTTCTAAATCACGCCAGATAGCTATTGTCAAATTATGACATTTCATGACGAGTCTGATTCAAACGTTTCACTGCATGCCCCATATTATCAATACAACTGGTGTCAACTGTTTTGTAGGTAATGAATCTGCTTTGTTGCTGATTGGCCATAGCCTGTTGTGTAAAGGCTCTTACACACGGGGCGTGGCTTGTTTTGTGTAATGCATCCAGTTACCCAACAAAAATGTTACATTAAAAGGGTCTAGTTTTCAACAGTCATAGAAAAAATCCTTTTTCCTACAACTACTACTGTAAGTGATGAATATTGTACACAAAACAATGGCAGTAAGCTTCGATCTCCTTACACACGTGTGCGTAAAGAGAGCGATCGCGCGGTTTTCATAGGTATGTTGATAGATGACTTTGTTTTTTTGCTTAGGCGATGTGTCAATAACAATTAAATATTTCATTAATGTCAGTAGACGGCCAGTAGCTATATGACGATGAGCAGATTATTTCTACATACCACCAGAAATGTTGGAAAAAGCTAGAATGGCTAAAAATTAGTTGCTACCCGCTAAGTCTCGTGAATGATACGAAATAGCACATCAAGAATTCCTGGATTGGAGAATTAGAAATAATACCGTGTCGTTTTCGGAACATATCCTTTTAGTATATTTTCAAGAATTAACGAATTAATGAAATCATCATCTGGTCGATATATTCCATGTTACGATCAACACCAAATATCAATCACAATATTAATATAGCATATCCCATTTCCTCGAAAGGAAATCGGATGGATTCCGAAGTAAAAAATCGAAAATACTTAATGCTGAACAAATCAATTATTTTCTGCAGAATGCTCCTGTTGATGAATATTTATTCATGAAGGTCATTTTTCAAATAACATACATATATTCAACATTGAATTGATGAATTCCTTTTTCTTTAAATAACAGGAATAATTAGGAAAGATCAATCTTCGAAGTGGTATTTATAAAATATCTGCAATTACGAATTAATGGTGATGGCTCAGTTGTTAGAAGCGCTTGCTCCCAAGCCAAAGGTCGGCGGTTCAGAGCGCAATTGGAGAACTTTTGTTAATTATTTTTGATAACGATAACAGAATCACTCATTCTTCATATTTTTATATAATGTGTTTCCTGCTTTTAACCAAGTTGTTCAGATATGAAAAACGGCCCCATTTCAGTTCGAATTGAGGAAAATGTCTGGGTATGCAACACAAAATTTTTGATTTGTAACTTTTCATGCAGCTGGTTTAGTGACGGGAGACATGTATATATAGGTACTCGTTATTTGTGCCATAATACAATATCTGCACTATCCGGAAGAAAATATAGTCGTAGTCGTAGAAAAAGTATAGTACAATTCTCGAGTTGTAAAGCAATTACGCACTTGTGGAGTTACACACTCGCCGCTATGCGGCATCGTTTGTAACTCTCTCCACTTCGTGCGTAATATGCGTTTTACAACTCTTGTTATGTAATATACTATAATTTTTGATATAAATATTCAACATTCGATCACTTTGCCATGGAAAATAAACCACAAGTATAGGATAATAATTGAGTCATACCTATGTCAACAGATCATTGTAAAAAAGGATATGTTAAAGGGGTACTTCATATGTATTTTTTATTTTATGACCATTTATCAGACCAATATAATTTTTAATGTTTGATATAAATATTCAACATTCACTACTTTGCCATGGAAAATAAACCACAAGTATGGAATAATAATTGAGTCATACCTATGTCACCAGGTCATTGTAAAAAAGGATGTTTAAGGGCCACTTCATATGTATTTTTTATTTTATGACCATTTATCAGACCAATATAATTTTTAATTTTTGATATAAATATTCAACATTCACTACTTTGCTATGGAAAATAACCCACAAGTATGGAATAATAATTGCAAGGGGTAAATCTCCAGGAAAAATGTGTACACCAGACTTCCAATTAACATAGATTTCCAAAGACTTCCAAAGACATCCAAAGATTTCCAAATACTTCCAAAGACTTCCAAAACTTCCAAAGACATCCAAAGACTTTCAGAGACATCCAAAGACTACCAAAGACTTACAAAGACATCCAAAAACTCACAAAGACTTACAAACACATCCAAATAACTCCAAAGACTTCCAACGGAGTGTACACCAGACTTCCAAGGAGATTTACCCCTCGAATAATTGAGTCATACCTATGTCACCAGGTCTGTATTTTTTATTTTATGACCATATATCTGACCAAAATATAATTTTTAATTTTTGATATAAATATTCAACATTCACTACTTTGCTATGGAAAATAAACCACAAGTATAGGATAATAATCAAGTCATACCTATGTCAACAAATCATTGTAAAAAACTAAACCTTAATGCATTAGTTGAATTTTATCATTTAGGTGAATTTTGGTTTGGGCTAAATATACCTACTTATAGGTACAGGATGATTGGGAAGACATATAATCTACATTGGATGAATTTATTGAATTCCTTCTTGATGACTATTCAATGAGTATGACACACAATATGATATAATTATTATAAATAGTTTCTGGATTGAATTTCCACAATCCCAAAGTATTGTATAGTTCTTAGTATTGTTTGGTTGACAAGAAAAGTTACTTTTGGGTAATTAAGAAACATTGAATTTGTTTGGATCTACACTAATGAACTAGGATATGGACATTGACTTAGTGAAGCACTGGTTGGTAAATGTAATACTTTGTTGCTAATACACCTTATGTAAATATATTGACATTAAATCTAAACATGTAATTTCTGATAGCTTAGAAATAATTTACATAGTACCTATGCCCATAAAATATCAGTGAATTATTTTTTATGTTGAAATATTTAAATCAACTAGAACATAATTACACATCCAACAAGTTCACCACAATGGTCAAGAGAATCCTCTATAATGGACAGTGATTGAAAGTTTCATTGAGGAATAGGGATAATCAATGACATAGGTAACTATTGAAATGGTTATATTGATGATGCTCATCTGAATAATATAGATAACTAATTTCATAGCAAGGGTTTAGATAATCTAATAGGTATTTGTATATACCTATTGATGCTATTTAGTCATTACCAATTCATCCTTGTATTGGGACTTGAATTGTTTCAGTCCACAAAGTATTTTCATCATATCTGTTAATTGGGACTGCACATTTGCTGCTTGCACAGTCCATTGCAGAGCTTGTTTAAACATAGTTTGTGCATGGCTCAGGTTCAGTGGAACCAACAATCCAAACCATCTCATTGGATCAACAACACTTTGGTCCTCTGTCTTTTTAATTGCAACCAGATCATATGATTTGCCACCCAACACTTGACTACTTTCCTCAGAATGAACTTTCAGTGCTGCTGAAAATTCTGGAGTATTTTCGGTGGGTAGCTGTATAGAAGAAACATTGTTTTGACCCATTATGTATCGCGCTTTGGCAAGGTGGGATTCTCCTTGACACATGGAGTTCTCAACATTCAATTTCATTTCTATTTCTTTCTCCATCAGGAACAGCGTGTCTAGGGTGAGCTTATCGAGAATGTCACATATTGTATCTAGCTTTTCTTCGGGATTTTCTCGATAATCTTCTAATCTATCTAGTTTTTCTTCAAAGTTGTCTTGTTTTTCCATTATTTTGGTTGGATACTATTATGGTTTTTATGGTTACTAGATTTGTTAGAAATTTTACTCTAATCAAAACATACACGTGACTTTGACAGCAGTTATGTATTGAGGTTAGAATAGTCTTCTTCTCTCATTTTACCTTTAAGGACATAGACAGACAGACATCTTTCACTCTTGTATTGTTCTTTCATACCAATTTTACATTCTTTTTTAATCTCTTGGAGCGCACGAAAGGAAATTCCTATAATATTCGATTAAAATCGTGCGCAGATGTTAAATTCCAAATCTTTGCTGATAGCAGAGAATTGTGGGGAATGTCCTGTGGATATCTATAGAAGTGTTCTTTGATTTTCAAAAACATGAGCACTGCATCAAACATCATTTTTACATCAACCATGAACTTTCTTTTTGCTCCTACTTTTATTTTTACCTCAGAATCAGAATGTTATTTAGGGAAAAAAAATGAACAAAGAATATGTAACAAGTCTGTCATTTATTTTTTAAGTATTTATTATAAAAGGTCTATATTTTGGATGGGTACAGCATCTGAAAATAAAAATCAAAGTAAATTATTATGAACTTGAAAATATTCCTTTCATTGAAATTATTTAATAAAATTCTCAGTCAAAACTTTCAACACATAATGTCAGGTTTCAAATGTCTAAAGCATCATTGAAAAAATATCTCAAATGAATGAGAAAAAAACAACACTTTACAGAATAACAAGTACAAAAATACCAGCCTCTACAAAACTAATGTCTTTGAGAAAGAAGAATTCAGAGAGGAAAATATGACTCAGAAAAAACATACTTTATGAATTATCACCATACTTACAATTCTAATACGGTGCCCCATTGCTTTGGCAGGTAAGTTCCTATCAAACTTAGCTCTGACAGCACCTCTAGTACCATGTGGCCTAGTCACTTTGCCCCAAATAGCACGCACTTTAGATTTGACAGACTTGGGCCTTCCAGGGACACATGTCTTGTTCTTGGCTTTGTAGACATACACACACTTCTTTCCCACATAGAACCAACTGTCTTGTTTGGCAGAGGTACCTTCCACATTCAGAAGTGCCGTGTTTTCGTGTTGGTTACGAAGCCCCCTTTTGTAACCAGTGAAGATGGCTTTGGCATATAATCTGCCGTGCCTTTTCAGAGGCCTCCTTTTGACTGAGGGTTTGTCAGAGGCTGCTGGGGCTTCCTTGGTAGCCTTCTTTTCGGCCCTCGGTTTCTTTGCAACTGCGTCTGCCATCGCTAAAAATCAACACAACATGGAGGTTAGGTGGGAATATGTTACGAATCCGAGTACATCAGTTCTATGATTGAGGAAAATCAACTCAAATCACTGGGATATTACTCGGTGATATGTGATTTATTCAAAAACAGCAGTATTTTCGAATAATAAGAGATATTTTTTAAAAATAAAATCACAAAATCTCACCTTTGACGAGTTATCAATGAAAAAAGAATGACAGTTTATGTTTAACAGTGATGCCAGACCATTCTCCTCTTCTTTTTTTGTAACGATTGTTGGGACACTAGCACAAGTTACACTTGCGCACATCTATCTGGGGATCTTGGGCAATGGGTACAGTGGTACCAATCGAGATTCCACCTACTTCTTTTAATTTTTGTCTCCAAGCTGCTAGCGGCCATAGTTATAGATCATAACCAGCTGAAGCTAGGGTCCCTTGATGGAAATTGACGTTAAAAAGATGACTTCAACGTCAATTTTCATCAGGGACCCTAGCTAAAGCCAAAGTATTGGTCTCGGTATGAAGGAATATTCCACTTCACAATAATTTAAACTAATAGCATATAAATATTTATTAATAAAAATATTTACAATGTATGAACAAAAGTTACGATTCATTATTCAGTCCATTTCATCATAATGTGCTTTACACAAACCAGTATTTGTGTATCTTTTCAGGTACATGACGAGAAGAGGTTTAGAGATGAAAGTATCCAATAGACCCAAGAAGAAAACGTTTCTTGAATCATTCGAAAAAATAAATATCAGTATGCTGCTTTTTGAATATCGATACTTCAACTTCATCTATAAACCTGAAAACTGAAATAACTTCCTGATATTCGCTCTGTTAACTGTGTACATGAAAAATATAAACTGTTCACTCAAAAAAATTTTTTTCATGTATCACAATAATCGTATCCCATTATGAACATTCAGAATGCCCACTTTTAGAAAGATGTCTCTGTATTGCAATACGTAGGTATATAAAGAAGGCGCCTAATTGAAATGGAATTTGAATTGGAAAGGACTACCATGGAAACTCTGGAAGTGATGGAAATTTGGTTGCCCTCCTCTTCCTGCTTCTGGATCAAGAGGATCTTCGCCATTATCAAATTGTTTCCGTTTTTCTTCATTAGTCAGAACCTACAAGAAAATAAAAATAAAATTTTCCTCTGTCCAATAAAAAAAATAATAATAATAACAATAATAATAGCAACCACAATGTAGGGAAAGCAACATAATAGGTATGTACAGTCAGATGCCAAAGTTTTCTTCTCTATTTCTACATGTTGTCCTTGTCCTCAAATCTCTAAACTCAAATAATTAAATGTTAAAACGTTTTCACTATACAGGGTGTCCCTAAAAAGTCTTTACAAAAACCCACCACTTATTCAATACAAGCAAACTTACCTCAGTATAAAATCACTTAGTTTAAGCACAATGAAGTTACAATTTTATATAGGGCAATCAAACATAACATGGTATTGATAAATATCATTCCATGGGCGTAGAACACGTTTTTTTTTTCAGTAAATAAAAATCTGAAACTTTGTTTTTTTTAACTGAGTGAGCCAGAGCCGTCTAGTGCCCAGATTGGGCAATCATGTACTGATGAGTATTTGCTTGCATCCATTGAGTAATCTAACAAGTTGCGCAATCCAAAGAAATTCCAGATGTTTATTCATTAAAAAAATCAAGTTCTATGCCCATGGAATAATATTTATTATTATGATTGTCAAATGTGGCTATGCCAACGTACCAAATTTGAGTAAAATCTCATGAGCCGTTTCAAGTTTATGAAGCAAAAACGAATTGAAAATTGTAACTTCAGAGCAGTCTAGGTCCAAAATAAGCAATTTTTTACTTGGGTACATTTGCTTGTAGGTATGGAATTGTTTTGGTCTGAGAAATATGTGGTAAGTTTCTGTAAAGACCTCTTAGAGACACCCTGTATATTGGCAACACATGCCAGGAGAAATATAAAAACATCAAAACCACCCCACAAGAAGGGAAAAAGGTTGATAAAAAGAGATGGGGAAGTCACTGGAGCAGGTACTGATAAACAGGTGGGATTAGTGGCAACTAGGGTCCCTTGATGGAAATTGACGTTAAAGTCATCTTAACAGGGTACGGACACATCCTGTTTCCTCTCACTCTAAAGTGTTTGTGAAACAGTTATATAGTTCCATCCTTGTTCAATTCTGGGGATAAACACTAGATTTTTGACATTCGTTGTTTTTTAGGTTATATTGAGGTCACTGGCGTATCATACGTGATTTCCATATGGAGTTCCTAATTCATTTATACCAAGATATAGATGAACAATTCTCTTGTTTCAGAGTTTACTACTCCAGCATAATCTTTGCGAGGTAGGGAACATATGAATTGTACTGAAAGCGTGATGATTGAGAAATGATGGAAACCTCGATGTGGATATCTAAACTACTACTCATGTCAAATGTGTGCTAAATATATTTTCGGAAATCCAACTCAAGAATTTATGGAGTTTCTAATATCACACTATGTATCAAACTTCGCCTAGGACGAAAAGTAGGCTGATAAAAAGTAATACGTGAAATGTGTATGCCTCCCTTGAATAACAAGTCATTCTCGAATAATTTATTGATGAAAGTAACAAAGAAGTAGGTATACGCAGTATAACTGATAGGCACGTTATTGCCACTCTTGCATCCTACATATTTTATATTTGTGGTAGAGTAATAATTATATAAACTGATGTCGTTCGCCATATTGGATCCGTCATCTTGAATTTTCCAATTTTCACGAAACAATCATTATCTCCTATCCCGGAAACCCCCAGATACCAATTTTGAGTAGAATCGGATCTTCATTACAAAACTCGTTCGCCATAATGATCTTCCTCAACAAGTAAATACCCTGTACATATACCTATTATTACAATTTTGAATCATTTTCTGTAGCGCCCATGGATGTGACGTGACAGCAATATCAGGGATGCCAGTAGACAAAACTAGAGTCTCTAAATCATTAAAAAAGAATGCAGCTATGATCTGTCCGTACCCTGTTAAGATGACTTTAACGTCAATTTCCATCAAGGGACCCTAGTGGCAACTACACTCCAATCTTTCAAGAATCGTTTTGCTTTCAAAGATGTGACTCGTTAGGTTTTCAAAAAATAAAAAAAGGTTTGACCAAAACTTGTGATAAATAGTACAGGTATGATCCCTATGGTTGAACTCCATTATTTGTTAACAATTTCAGTCAAAACGTGAAGTCAATGTCATAGTCAGAAATCATATTTTCATTATCAAATTTGTGTTTTCACACAAGAATACGTATTTACAAAAAAAAATTATCCAAAAAAAAACCCCATCTCATGATGTGCAATTTTACCAAAATGGTAGAATATGTGAGTGACTGTGGTGATCACTTTTAAATCATAATGTGAGTGATGGCATGCTTGAATTGAAGAATAGCCGAAAACCACGATTCCTATACCAAAATAATTGTGAAAAACTATTTCAATCCTTTGTAAACAAAAATGAAAAGTGAGGTTGTGTTTCAATGTTTTACCCTTATATCTACTACTCATATATGAAGCATGGCTGCCCTTAAAGCAGGACCAACTTCTGTCTCTATAGGTAAAGAAATCGACCAATAAGCGTTGATGCTAGGGTAAAAATAATACGAAACTTCTCAAACTAATATGGCTGTTTCCATCCTTCACTTCCCGTCCTTATAGATTCAAAAAGTACCTCTCATTTTGGTCCCATTTTTGTTGAGATATCGTATTCGCGGGAATCAATGTTACCAGGTGGCGCTCGGTTTTCATCGTTCCATGTCAAAGGCACGTCAAAACTGGGGGAAAACAAACTCAATCCTTACTCAAGCCAATTAGTACCATTAGCTTGTTTACTGTGTACTGATAAGAGTGATAAGTTTTTTACATTTCTTGACATTAATTGTCAATATTCGATCGAAAACGCCTATTGTAGATGTTCTTTTGGCAGATATTATGCTCTATTTAGATGGAAAAGCCGACCAGAAGTGGAAGGAGAAACAGTTTTCCGTGCTTGACATGCAATTTTGTGTGAGGCAGAAGACTTTAACAAAAGGCAACTTTTTTCCACTTTGTCTACAAACTTCGGCAATGAAATCTTCCCCACATAAAGTAAAATTGAAGTTGATGGGGTCCACAGGAACTCCTGTAGAACAATGGATTTGTATTTGTTCATGCAAAGCAGGACAATCTCAATTAATTTGCTCGTCATAATTAGTTTGAATTGTTTGAACTATCTCCAATTCTTCACCCGTTCACTGAACTGATAAAAATGTAATAATGTAAAAAATTCAACCAACTCAACCATCATCACTACCAACAGTGCCAACACTTTATGTCATTGACGCTTTTGACTACAGCTACAGCAAGCTGAATGCAATGGTAGTCTATGCACTTTATCCATAGACAACAGTTTGCCTTCCCCCAGTTTGAAGTTCGTATTATGTAACCTAGATGTCGCCCCCTTCGTGAATCTCGCGAATAGGCGATGCGCCATATAAAGAAATAGTAGATATATGGCATTACCAAACCAATCACTCACCTCCTTCGCAGCAGCAATATCGATAAACTTCTTCTCGGCAATCTTCTTCATCTTCTCGTCGTTCTGATAATTATCCGGATGCCACTTTTGCGCCATCTTCCTGTAAGCCTTAGTGATCTCCTTCTTACTCGCCGTCCTCTTCACGTCCAAAATCTTGTAATAGTCCCTTTTCTCGGACTGCTTCTGCCGATTCTCCGCCTTGTTCAACCCTTCCTTGGCTCTTTCGTAGTGCGGATCCAACTCTAGGGCAGATCGGTAGTCCCTGATGGCGTCATCGTACAGCTCCGATTGCAAATAAGCCTCTGCTCTATCGCAGAAAATGCTGGGCTCCTCGTTGTGACTTAGGGCTTCCGTGCATACGGAGATGGCTTCTTCCGTTTGCTCGTGGTTAGTGTAGCAAGTGCACAGTATCCTCCTAGCTTCGTAGACGATACTGTGCACTTCCTTTTCGTTCTTTAAAACTTTGTTGCCGGAGTCTATGCAATTCTCGTAGCTCTTTTCTTCCATGGCATTCTCGGCGTCTACGATGAACTTTTCGATTTTTTTCACTCGTTTGTAAAAGGGGAAGCAATCCTTGTGCTCGGGGTCTAGCTTCAAACATTCTCTAATAGCTTTTAGGGCTTCGGTGGCCTGGCCGGCTTTATACAGGAGTTGGGATAATCTGAGGTAGCCTGCGGTGTTGTCGCTTTGCAGTTTGGTGGCGGTTTTCAAGTCGGAAATGGCCGACATTTCGTCACCTTTGAGCGAGTGCAGTTCCGATCTGAATTCGTAGAGATCGTGGTTCCAAGGGCTCAGTTCTATGGCGTCGGTTAGGAAGCGAATGGCGGAGGGATAGTCGTTGTGGCCGTAATAGAATTCCGCGTTTCTTTTGAGCTCTTTGGCCGGCTCTATCCTCTGTATGAGGTCGTTGGCTTCTGCATTGTAAGGATCGATTTTTATCTAAAAATGGAAACTTTCTGGAGAGTGGCCTAGTTTTGTGAAACCAAATTAATAAGCTCGATTGAAAATAGTTATTTGTTTAACTAGGCAGCAAAGTAGTAGATTGACTGCCGAGGCTAAGGCAGTCAATCTACTTTGCTGCCGAGTTGAACATATAATTTTTTCTTCGATTGTTCATAATGATATAGGAGGATATTGTAATTGCAAATTATTACAATTCCCACAATCTCTTTATTTTTCCTGTAGTGTTCAATTAAAATGAAATTTGATAGAAATCGCAGTTGTCCATGATAATTATAGTTTGACAATTCATGAAAAAATATCGGTATATTCAAATTATTATATAATAGACACTGGACAGTGATAGCGACCTGGAAGTATACTTACACCTCCAGAAATAAGGGAGGTGGCAAAAATATAGAGTTGAATTTGTTGCCGGAGAAGTCTCGGATGGAATATGAAGGAAATTATAAACTATATATGGATTATTGATTTTGCTGATGAATATCAATCAGCAAAGTAACCACTTTGCTGCCTAGGCAGGGAAAGTAATACTTTGCTGATTGATATGTCAGAAAAATTAATATTTGCTGCCGATCGGAGAAAAACGAATTATTTTTATAATCAGAGGGAGGTACATAATTTGAGTACTGATGATGAAAAAATCGATAGATATTCCGCGTTTCTTTCGAGCTCTTTAGCCGGTTCTATCTGTATGAGGTCGCTGGCTTCTGCATTGTAAGGATCGATTTTCATCAGAAAATTCAAACTTTCTGAAGGGTGGCATAGTTTTATGAAACAAAATGAATAACCTGGATAGAACACATACAGAGAAAATATATAAAGAAACAGGAATAATGCCCTTGGAACAAATATTACAAATAGAACAATGCAAATACACTTACAAAATACAAAAAAATCAACAAAAATGTAATACTAAATTCAACTTAGTTAACGAAACTCACACATATGAGACTAGAAATCAAAATAATTTTTATCTATCAAATGTAAGAACAAACTTGGCACTAAATAATCCTATATACAAATGTCTAGAAACTTTCAACTCTTTGCCAAATCCTGTGAAAAATATAAATAGTTATTCTTCATTTAAAATAAACTTGATTCAGCACATAAATCAACAAACTACTGTACTATGATATACTTAAGATTGTAATTGTTGTTGTTTGTGTATAAGTATATTAATGTATATTAATGTATACTAATGTATATTATGGTAACTACATAAATTGTTATTGAATCATATGTCAATTATAATGTTCCGTCACCAGCATGTTGCTGATTAGGAACAAAATGCTAGATGTATTTATTAATATGTATGCTAAAATGGTTTAATAAAAAAAAAAAGATCTTGACAAATGAGTTATTTTTACATTCATCCTAAAACACTTTTTAACTGGGAATTGGATACTCAAAGCTGTAAAATTTCTTGAATTGTGTAAGTACACTGAGGGCTTTAGTGTGCATTAGAAACATGTCATGAAATTCTAATCAACATAGAGGGTGGTACATAATTTGAGTACTGATAAAAAATCGATAGATAGTCGATGTGGCAGTAAAAGAATTCCGCGTTTCTTTCCAGCTCTTTAGCCGGTTCTATCTGTATGAGGTCGTTGGCTTCTGCATTGTAAGGATCGATTTTTATCAGAAAATTTAAACTTTCTGAAGGGTGGCATAGTTTTATGAAACAAAATGAATAACCTGGATAGATCTTGACAAATGAGTTATTTTCACTTTCATCCTAAAACATTTCTCAACTGAGACATGGCTACTCAAAGTTGTAAAATTTCTTGAATTGTGTGAGTACACTGAGAGCTTTAGTGTGCATTGATAAAAATGTTATGAAATTCCAATCAACATAGAGGGTGGTACATAATTTGAGTACTGATGATGAAAAAATCGATATAGTCGTTGTGGCAGTAAAAGAATTCCGCGTTTCTTTCGAGCTCTTTAGCCGGTTCTATCTGTATGAGGTCCTTGGCTTCTGCATTGTAAGGATCGATTTTTATCAGAAAATTCCAACTTTCTGAAGGGTGGCATAGTTTTATGAAACAAAATGAATAACCTGGATAGATCTTGACAAATGAATTCTTTTTACATTCATCCTAAAACACTTTTTTACTGAGAAAATGGATACTCAAAGTTGTGAAATTTCTTGAATTGTGTAAGTACACTGAGAGCTTTAGTGTGCATTGATAAAAATGTTATGATAACATCGATAGATAGTCGTTGTGGCAGTAAAAGAATTCCGCGTTTCTTTCCAGCTCTTTAGCCGGTTCTATCTGCATGAGGTCATTGGCTTCTGCATTGTAAGGATCGATTTTAATCAGAAAAATTAAACTTTCTGAAGGGTGGCATAGTTTTAAGAAACAAAATGAATAACCTGGATAGATCTTGACAAATGAATTATTTTTACACTCATCCTAAAACACTTTTTTACTGAGAATTGGATACTCAAAGTTGTAAAATTTCTTGAATTGTGTAAGTACAATGAAGGCTTTCGTTTTCATTAAAAACATGTCAACAAATTCCAATCAACATAGAAGGTGGTACATCATTTGAGTACTAATGAAAAAAATCGAAAGATAGTTGTGGCAGTAAAAGAATTCCGCGTTTCTTTCCAGCTTTTTAGCCGGTTCTATCTGTATGAGGTCGCTGGCTTCTGCATTGTAAGGATCGATTTTCATCAAAAAATTCAAACTTTCTGAAGGGTGGCAGAGTTTTAGGAAACAAAATGAATAACCTGGATAGATCTTGACGAATGAATTAATTTTACATTCATCCTAAAACACTTTTTTACTGAGAATTGGATACTCAAAGTTGTAAAATTTCTTGAATTGTGTAAGTACTCTGAGAGCTTTAGTGTGCATTGATAAAAATGTCATGAAATTCCAATCAACATAGAGGGTGGTACATAATTTGAGTACTGATGATGAAAAATTGATAGAGCCTGTTTGGAGTAGGTCACTTACAAGAGAGGTTATTTTTTCCTAATAGTTACCAAGATGAAAATTGAGAAAAGTACAGAAACCTGTATTGGTGGCTAAGAAGATTGTGAGAATTATGAATCTCATACCTCAAAAATCAAGAAATTATATGCCTTGCACAAAAATGAAATAAAACTAGTTTAACAAAACCACAGTATTTCTTACCTACCTTGGCTTGCCTTATATTTAATTAAAAATAAAATACTCACCCATACTGAAATAGGTGATATACAGTGTGTCTCACTTCTCACTATGGTCAAGTGAGGTCATCTTCAGTGATATACACTGCTAGCCAACAGCCATGAAACCCCCACAAAAATAAAATTTGGAGGCATGATAAGTTGAAAATCACATTGGATTCAAAATTATGATGTTCAATTATATTTTCTCGGGAAAGTTTTCAGTTCTGGAGAATTAAAATGTGTCTCACTGTTCATGCATGGAAGTAGCCCTGTATCTTATGTTATTATTGAGGTGGGATTCTGAAATTTGCAGGAGCGAGGAAAAGTCTAAAGATACAGTCAATGACCAACTGAAATTATCATCAGTAATATACACTACATGCCAGCAGCTACATGGGTAGATCTATGGCTGCAGTGTAGACCACTGATGATAATCTCAGGTGGACTCTTCCTTCCTCCTGCAAATTTCAGAATATTACCTTGATAATAACATAAGATACAGGGTGCTCTCATGAAAAATGTGACAAAATTTAATTTTCCAGAGCAGGAAATTGTTCAGGAAAAATATGAATAGTTCAAAGTGAATAACAATTTCCGGAAATATGGATGGTTCCATGGCTGTTGGTGAGCAGTGTATTTCACTGAAGATGACCTCACTTGGTCATAGTGTTTATATTTGGTATATTCTTCACTCCTGCAGATTGCAGAATCCTTACAGGGGTGCTTCCATTAGAAGTGAAACACATGACTGTATAGTGAAGAAATATTGAGAAATCTATGTGAATCTCTTGGACACTTTATAAATATGATTTTTCAAATACAAATTTAGCTAAAGATGATTTCCAGAATGGTTATGAAACATGAAATGAAATTATAATCAAATTGTAGGAAAATAAGCCAGCAAATAGGCCTTCAAGAAAAGATGAAACAAAAAAAATCAGTATTTGTGTCTAATTAAATATTCATTGTCAGGAAAAATTACAGGCCTCACAACTAAAAAAAAAACTCTATTCTTAATAAAAAATTTCATAAGTAGAAACTTCTTGTACTCAATCATAATATTATACAGATACTGAGAATTAATTTAAAGGAACTAATATGATTATAAAAATTCATTTTAATATTCTAGGTCTATTTCATTTAGTGCACACATTTTCAATTATTGTTTTCAAAAACATTACATAATAAAATTTCAAAATAATGCATGCTGTCCTTTTGCATCAATAGCCTGAGATACCAGTAATAATTTTCATAATGTGAAAGAGAACTATAGTCATTAGTAAGAACTTATTATCATTTTGAGTTTGTGATTGTGACTCTATTATCTGAGACTCAGGTATTTTGTTTATGCATTCTATAATACTTATCTTGAATAAATATATAAATGGTCTTTTCTTGTGTTTATTAGTTTCTTGTAGTTAACTTCTTATAGTTGGTAGGTATTACTATGATCAATGAACACACCTTCAGTTTGTTATGTGTATTTTTAATCTATGTCATGTTTTTTAAACATTTCAAATAAACTCATAATATTGACAAATGCATACTCACCACATTGTAAAAATCCAACTGTGCTAAGTCATAATTAGCCTGTTTGAGATGGATATTCCCCCTACTTATTCTAGCAGCTGTGAAGTCTGGTTTTATTTCCAAGACACGATCTAAATCACTAAGGGCATTTTTGGCCTTGCCTAAGGCAAGATATACAGTTCCTCTCTTAAAATATGTGAGATAATTGTTCGGATCTCCCTCTAGAAAAAAAATGCATCTTGAGAAAGATGTCTTGGAGTTGGAATCTAATAAGAGTTTCTTACCAACAGCCAAATGGTATTGACTCAAAGCATCTGCTAATTGTCCTTTGGCTAGATATTGTTTTCCTAATTCTAAATGATTATTTATTTCAGCTTGTGTCATACATTCTGAAACTAAAATTGAAACATTACAGGAGAACATTATTTCAATGGTCAAAAATACTCACCATCTATTATTTCTAAAACTAATAAAACTACACATGGCGTTAATTTGATAATGTTTCTAGTTAGGCAATTAAGGTTGTTGTACATTTTTAATTGCTACTATATTTCGTTCTGGAACCGTATCTCAAACTCAAATTGCAAATTATTCATTATTTCACATACACACGACATCCAAAACCTCAAAACTTATCATCAGCTGTAGCTGTCATGCTGTCAATTCGTGGTTCTTCATGATTGGTCCTTACCTCTTGTGGTGGGGATGAACAAACTCGACCACAGACTCAACTGTCAACGGCAACGCCAGTCGACAGAAAAATTACTGTCATTGTTATGTACCACTGGTCTTATATTTGTACAATGGTAAAGTTGAGAAGAATTTAGGATCAAGAAACATACTTCATACTTCACACTGCTACCCTTTGCTACCTCACAAGATTTTGAGGTTATGTTTAATTTTCGATTTTGATAGAAGATAGGCTATATTCCGAAATCAACTGGTCAGTACTGTCAGTAGATCCACTGAATCTGCTGAAAATCTGTGTTCCGAAATATAAAATCGAAAATACAGTGCTGTAATTCGGAACATGTTTTCATGGTTTTCATCAGTAGTCAGCAGCAGTTGATCAGCTGGTGAAATTTGTCAGTCTGTAGTTTCTCGTTTATCTGGACTAGATAATTAATATTCAATATATTTACCATGGAAGAGCAATCGATTCTTGGAGCCTCCATAGTTTCTACGATAATTGACGATGACGATTCAGATTCAGGCTCGAGTGATAAAGAATACTTGGACATTTTGTTGCCATTAATTTCGAATGATGCACGAGATTGAGAATTGAAAGATTCATAGAAAACGTGATGATGATGAATTTAGGAGACATTTCAGGCTTATTTAGTTATTTATTTTGCCAATGCTGCTTCTCCTTTCGTTATCTCTACTACTTCATACTCAATATTACTCTCAGTGCTTATCATATCAATAACAGGTATTTTCTGATATTGAGAATAATAATAATATATTATTAACAACGGAAATGAATGTTACATTCCTTCCCCTCTAAAATAATGACAGTTCACTGAAGCCACACTACCTTTCGATAGTCAGCAATTTCAGCAGAATGTTGAGTCGAAATATTTGGAATGAATAGTATGTCTGCTCACAAGCATCTGTCACTTTCAGTGAATTTTTTGATTTCGGAATGAAAAATCAGCAGATTCAGTACTGTCAGCTGAATTCGGAATATAATAGGGCGTGTTTTTCATTCCATCGAAGAAAGTGCGCACTGATAGATGCGGTTTTTTGTCGTGACGTCACCAATTGTTCTGTTGGAATTTATGCTGGAAGGATTGAACAATGGTTTATACAACACATTGATGGAAACACGGATTTTGTTGTGTGTCAGTCATCATGTATCTTGAGAATCAGAAAAGGCTAATTCGACTTTATTGATTGACACTGACTCTTTCTTCTAAAATCTCTCAAGAATCTCAAAAATCCTCAATATTAATTGTTTTCTATCAAATCAAAACAAAAAACAACACTAAAATGTGTCAACTGTCATGTCAATCTCCTCCAAACTGCTGGATTCTCGAAATGCGATTTAAAAGTGCGCATTTTATTACAACAGTTTGATGGATGTCCATCAACATTCCAGCGGAATTTTGCAACAGTTTGATGGTTTCTTCGATTCATGCGCATGATAAAATGTTGGAATGAAAAACGCACCCATAGCCATAGAAGTAATTTTATCGTTCATTGAAATACATCTTGTATGTCCTTTGACAAGAGGCCACAAAACTAGAAGAAGAAGAAGAAGAAATACATCTCAGATACTCTTGTGTTATATACTCTGGTTGGGAAGAAAAAGGGGTTGATAAAAGATATCAATAAATATGGATAAAGTAACGGAAGTATTTGTGAAACCTTTAGAAAAATCAATATACCTGAAACCATACTCCATGCACTTTCTACAAAATGGAATCAAAAGGAAATGGGATTTACTAACAGTGCATGATAGTGTAGCAATATTATTATACAACATTACCAGAAATGTATTGATATTTGTGAAACAGTTTCGTCCAGCAGTATACATAGGAAGTATACCAGCAGAAGACTGGAGCATTGGAAATGAGATAAACATTGAAAAGTACCCAGCAGATCTTGGCATTACCATAGAATTATGTGCTGGCATCATAGATAAAGACAAGTCAGTTGCAGAAATAGCCAGAGAAGAAATATTGGAAGAATGTGGGTATGATGTGCCCTTGGCTAACCTTCAAAAAATAGGCTCATACAGATCTGGAGTTGGAACTTCTGCTAGCCTTCAAACAGCTTTCTATTGTGAAGTTACTGATGAAATGAAAGTTTCTAATGGAGGTGGAGTAGATGATGAGATAATAGAAGTAGTGGAAATGACCTTGGATGAAATTAAAAAATATATCAGCCAAAATAACATCAAGAGTCCTCCCAGTTTTATGTTCCCCATATATTGGTTCTTGTATCATAAAATTGACAGACAGTGAAACAACATTCCTGAAATAGTTATTTATTATACAAGGGAAAAAAGTTGTAGATTTTAGCTCCAGATTGTGTTGTCTCCTGATGCATTGCAGAGGGAGACCAAAAACCATGAATTTTTTCCCTTGTATAATACACAATTTTATTCTGTGACAGGAGAAAGGACAAATCAATATTGAGAAGATATTACATTATATCAAAATTAGAAAATTATCCATAATGAAATTTGGAGATTTCTCATTCCTTTTGAGTCATCAAATGTCTGTCAGTCTAATTATTCTGTGATTTGATTTTAAGAAAATTGCACTTAGTAGAGAAGTGGAATGGGTGATAAAAGAACTTGCAGTTCTTTCTGGGAGACCACAACAAAATCCATCAACAGTGTATATAAGGGCTATATTCCATATTCAACCAACAGTACTAAATATGCTGAATTTTCATTCAGAAATGAAAAAAATCATTGAAAGTGACAGATACTTATGAGCAGACATACTATGCATTCCAAATATTTCAACTTCAACTCAACATTCTGCTGAAATTGTTCACAATCAAAAGGTAGTGTGGCTCCACAGAACTGTCATTTTTTTAGTGGGGGAAGCAATTTCACATTTATTTATTACCTTGTTTTTCAAACATAAGGCATAATTGTCTTATCAATAATAAAGTAATAACAATCAGAAAATGCCTGTTATTGAAATAATTGACCCTGAGAATAATATTAAAATTTCACCAGCTGCAGTTGCTGATTACTGATGAAAACCATGAAATGTAGTTCTCTATTACAGCACTGTGTTTTTGATTTTTCATTTCCAAATACAGATTTTCAGCAGTCAGTGGATTTACTGACAGTTGAATTCAGAATAGAAAATAACATGTTGCCCCACCTGACGGCAACAACTTGAACACGTCTGAGCGGTTTGTTTTGATGATGTGGCCAATAGGCCTTTTCATCTAGATATATTTTTAAGACGCATGCGCTCGTTTTTAGATCCAACAATTCATTGGGTAATGCAAAGGTGAAGTCTCATTGGCTATAGTTTCAACACAAAATCCTGATTGGCCATTTCGAATATGGCGGGTATTATTGACGTTCTGTCAAATGTCAACAGTGTCAACCACCATGGGCATTCCTCATTGAGAAACAACAATAACAACATAGTATTCTTGTTTTTATATTCCTGGTGTGTATTAATTGTATTATAATAATTTAATTCCAAAAAACGTTACTTATTCGTTACTGAGGAGTGTGGTGTAAGTGTTTCAGTAAAAATGGCCGCCACTGTCGTTAGATGCGAGATGTAAACAGAGAGTCATTTGTCATCTAAATGAAAAATGAAAAGGCCTATTAGCACAAACTAAAAACGAATGTGAACCAATGACAGCTTTCAAGATCTCCGCTAGGTGGCGAACGCTTATTTTCTATCCCCAATAGCCATAGATATTCTGGAATGTATGAAAATTGACATTTCATAACCCATCAACAGAGATGAATTGTCAAACTTTTTTCCTGTCACAGAAAAAATATAATTGTTTCCTTCTCCAATGTATGTGATAGGTGTTAAGGAAATTGGATTATTTTTCAAACAAATTATATTCAACAACATTCATTATATATAAAACAGCCATAAAAAATACTTCAGTAAAAACTTTCATTAAGGTCGGTCACCTATTACAAATTTATTCCTTGGAGAATACTTGTATCTTTTTAGTTCCTGTCTAAAATATTCAACAGTCTTCTGGAGTCCTACGTTGAGAGTGACTGTCGGTTCCCAATTCAAAATTTTTTTGGCTCTAGATATATCTGGTCTTCTCCTTTGAGGATCGTCTTCTACTTCACTTACATGCACTATTTTACTGCGTCCGCCGACCAGAGTTTTGATAATTGTTGCAAACTCTGAGGAACATCAAGAATTTTTATGTAACCTTCACAGTTTGTAAATTATTAGAAGTAAAGAATGTATCACAGATCTTAAAACTAGATAGTTTACTGGTACTTTTTTCTTACCATTTATTGTATGTTCAACTGGACTGCCTAAGTTGACTGGTTGAGAATAGTTTGAATTCATTAGAGCCACCAAACCCTCTACTAAGTCTGAAATATATTGGAAAGATCTGGTTTGCTCTCCTGATCCATACACCTAAAAAACATGAACACCGACCCAACCTCAATTTTGACCAAAAAATCGTTTTTTTTTAAGTTCTGATGGCTTATAGTAAGGAAGCCCAAGCGGGGATTTCGGGATTTACTCCAGCGCGGTAGATTATCATAAGGGGGACCCTGGAAGTACTCCCACTATACCTGGGTCCTTCATATGGTGTCGAAAGTTTAGGGCAGCCGATCAGAATATTAGTAAAAAAAAATCGTCAGAAATACTCAAATTAAGACACGTTAATTACATGCAGAAAAGTGTGCATTTCAATAATCTGACGACTTGAGTGTGGCATAAGAAAATGGGAGAGCCACAAAGTTGCAAAAAAAGTCGTCACCTGTACATTCTCGAGCGCGATTGATTTTTTTCTTAATTTGAAGGTAATTAGCCACGGATCACGGAAATAACCGAGGATTTTTGCAATTCTTCCAATTTCTGCAATTTTCAGGAATTCTTGCAATATTTGCAATTTTCAGGAATTTTTGCAATTTTTGCAATTTTCAGGCATTTTTGCGATTTTTGCAATTTTTTAGTTGCAATTTTCAGGAATTTTTGCAATTTTTACAATTTTCAGGAATTTTTGCGATTTTTGCAATTTTCAGAAATTTTTTTTATTTTCAGGAATTTTTGCAATTTTTGCTATTTCTGCAATTTTCAGGAATTTTTGCGATTTTTGTAATTTTCAGGAATTTTTGAAATTTTTGCAATTTTCAGGAATTTTTGCAATTTTTGCAAAAATTTAAAAAAATTCCTGAAAATTGCAAAAATCGCAAAAATTCCTGAAAATTTCAAAAATTCCTGAAAATTGCAAAAATGCCTGAAAATTGCTGAAATAACAAAAATTGCAAAAATTCCTGAAAATTGCAAAAATTTCTGAAAATTGCAAAAATCGCAAAAATTCCTGAAAATGGCAAAAATTGCAAAAATTCCTGAAAATTGCAAAAATTCCTGAAAATTGCAAAAATTTCAAAAATTACTGAGAATTGCGAAAATTGCAAAAATTCCTGAAAATCGCAAAAATCGCTAAACTGACTGAAAATTGCAAAAATCGCAAAAATGACTGAAAATTGCAAAAATCGCATAAATTCCTGAAAATTGCAAAAATCGCAAAAATGACTGGAAATTGCAAAAATCGCAGAAATGACAGAAAATCGCAAAAATGCCTGAAAATTGCAAAAATCGCAAAAATGCCTGAAAATTGCAAAAATTGCAGAAATTCCTGAAAATTGCAAAAATTACAAAAATTCCTGAAAATTGCAAAAATCGCAAAAATGACTGAAAATTGCAAAAATCGCAAAAATGACTGAAAATTGCAAAAATCGCAAAAATTCCTGAAAATTGCAAAAATCGCTAAAATTCCTGAAAATTGCAAAAATCGCAAAAATGACTGAAAATTGCAAAAATAGCAAAAATTCCTGAAAATTGCAAAAATCACAAAAATGACTGAAAATTGCAAAAATCGCAAAAATGGCTGAAAATTACTGAAAATTGGAAAAATTGCAAAAATTCCTGAAAATCGCAAAAATCGCTAAACTGATTGAAAATTGCAAAAATCGCAAAAATGACTGGAAATTGCAAAAATCGCAAAAATGACAGAAAATCGCAAAAATGCCTGAAAATTGCAAAAATCGCAAAAATGCCTGAAAATTGCAAAAATTGCAGAAATTCCTGAAAATTGCAAAAATTGCAGAAATTCCTGAAAATTGCAAAAATCGCAAAAATGACTGAAAATTGCAAAAATCGCAAAAATGACTGAAAATTGCAAAAATCGCAAAAATTCCTGAAAATTGCAAAAATCGCTAAAATTCCTGAAAATTGCAAAAATCGCAAAAATGACTGAAAATTGCAAAAATCGCAAAAATGACTGAAAATTGCAAAAATAGCAAAAATTCCTGAAAATTGCAAAAATCGCAAAAATTGCAAAAATTACTGAAAATTGGAGAAATTGCAAAAATTCCTGAAAATCGCAAAAATCGCTAAACTGACTGAAAATTGCAAAAATCGCAAAAATGACTGAAAATTGCAAAAATCGCAAAAATTCCTGAAAATTGCAAAAATCGCAAAAATGACTGGAAATTGCAAAAATCGCAAAAATGACAGAAAATCGCAAAAATGCCTGAAAATTGCAAAAATCGCAAAAATGCCTGAAAATTGCAAAAATTGCAGAAATTCCTGAAAATTGCAAAAATTACAAAAATTCCTGAAAATTGCAAAAATCGCAAAAATGACTGAAAATTGCAAAAATCGCAAAAAGACTGAAAATTGCAAAAATCGCAAAAATTCCTGAAAATTGCAAAAATCGCTAAAATTTCTGAAAATTGCAAAAATCGCAAAAATGACTGAAAATTGCAAAAATAGCAAAAATTCCTGAAAATTGCAAAAATCGCAAAAATGACTGAAAATTGCAAATATCGCAAAAATGGCTGAAAATTGCAAAAATCGCAAAAATGACGGAAAATTGCAAAAATCGCATAAATGACTGAAAATTGCAAAAATTCCTGAAAATTGCAAAAATCACAAAAATTCCTGAAAATAGCAAAAATCGCTAAAATTCCTGAAAATTGCAAAAATCGCTAAAATGACTGAAAATTGCAAAAATAGCAAAAATTCCTGAAAATTGCAAAAATCGCAAAAATGACTGAAAATTGCAAAAATCGCAAAAATGCCTGAAAATTGCAAAAATTGCAAAAATGCCTGAAAATCGCAAAAATCGCAAAACTGACTGAAAATTGCAAAAATCGCAAAAATTCCTGAAAATTGCAAAAATCGCAAAAATGACTGAAAATTGCAAAAACCGCAAAAATTCCTGAAAATTGCAAAAATCGCAAAAATGACTGAAAATCGCAAAAATTCCTGATAATTGCAAAAATCGCAAAAATTACTGAAAATTGCAAAAATCGCAAAAATGACTGAAAATTGAAAAAATCGCAAAAATTGCTGAAAATTGCAAAAATCGCAAAAATTCCTGAAAATTGCAATAATTGCAAAAATGACTGAAAATTGCAAAAATCGCAAAAATTGCAAAAATCGCAAAAATTCCTGAACATAGCAAAAATTCCTGAAAATTGCAAAAATCTCAAAAATGACTGAAAATTGCAAAAATCGCAAAAATTCCAGAAAATAGCGAAAATTCCTGAAAATAGCAAAAATCGCAAAAATGCCTGAAAATTGCAGAAATAGCAAAAATTGCTAAAATTCCTGGAAATTGCAAATTCCTGAAAATTGCAGAAATTCCTGAAAATTGCAAAAATCGCTAAAATTCCTGAAAATTGCAAAAATCGCAAAAATGACTGAAAATTGCAAAAATAGCAAAAATTCCTGAAAATTGCAAAAATCGCAAAAATGACTGAAAATTGCAAAAATCGCAAAAATTCCTGAAAATTCCTGAAAATTGCAAAAATCGCAAAAATGGCTGAAAATTGCAAAAGTCGCAAGAATGACGGAAAATTGCAAAAGTGACTGAAAATTGCAAAAATTGCAAAAATGACTGAAAATTGCAAAAATTCCTGAAAATTGCAAAAATCGGAAAAATGACTGGAAATTGCAAAAATCCTTGAAAATTGCAAAAATCCCTAAAAATTCCTGAAAATTGCAAAAATCCCTAAAAATGCCTGAAAATTGCAGAAATAGCAAAAATTGCTAAAATTCCTGGAAATTGCACAAATTCCTGAAAATTGCAGAAATTCCTGAAAATTGCAAAAATCGCTAAAATGCCTGAAAATCGCAAAAATCACAAAACTGACTGAAAATTGCAAAAATCGCAAAAATGACTGAAAATTGCAAAAATCGCAAAAATGACTGAAAATTGCAAAAATCGCAAAAATGACTGAAAATTGCAAGAACCGCAAAAATTCCTGAAAATTGCAAAAATCGCAAAAATGACTGAAAATTGCAAAAATCGCAAAAATTCCTGATAATTGCAAAAATCGCAAAAATTACTTAAAATTGCAAAAATCGCAAAAATGACTGAAAATTGCAAAAATCGCAAAAATTGCCAAAAATTGCAAAAATCGCAAAAATTCCTGAAAATTGCAATAATCGCAAAAATGACTGAAAATTGCAAAAATCGCAAAAATTCCTGATAATTGCAAAAATGACTGAAAATTGCAAAAATCGCAAAAATTCCTGAAAATAGCAAAAATTCCTGAAAATTGCAAAAATGACTGAAAATTGCAAAAATCGCAAAAATTCCTGAAAATAGCAAAAATTCCTGAAAATAGCAAAAATTCCTGAAAATAGCAAAAATTGTAAAAATTCCTGAAAATTGCAAAAATCCCTGAAAATTGCAAAAATTCCTAAAAATTCCTGAAAATTGCAAAAATCGCAAAAATTCCTGAAAATAGCAAAAATTGCAAAAATTACTGAAAATTGCAAAAATAGCAAAAATTCCTGATAATAGCAAAAATTGCAAAAATTCCTGAAAATTGCAAAAATTCCTGAAAATTGCAAAAATTCCTTAAAATTGCAAAAATCGCAAAAATTCCTGAGAATAGCAAAAATCGCAAAAATTACTGAAAATTGCAAAAATAGCAAAAGTTCCTGAAAATTGCAAAAATTTCTGAAAATAGCAAAAATTGCAAAAATTCCTGAAAATAGCAAAAATTGAAAAAATTCCTGAAAATTGCAAAAATTGCAAAAATGATTGAAAATTGCTGAAATAAACCTGAAATTGCAAAAATCGCAAAAATTCCTGAAAATGGCAAAAATTGCAAAAATTCCTGAAAATTGAAAAAATCGCAAAAATGCCTGAAAATTGCTGAAATAACAAAAATTGCAATAATTCCTGAAATTTGCAAAAATCGAAAAAATTCCTGAAGATAGCAAAAATTGTAAAAATTCCTGAAAATTGCAAAAATCCCTAAAAATTCCTGAAAATTGCAAAAATCGCAAAAATGCCTGAAAATTGCAGAAATAGCAAAAATTGCAAAAATTCCTGAAAATTGCAGAAATTCCTGGAAATTGAAAAAATTGTAAAAATTCCTGAAAATTGCAAAAATTCCTGAAAATTGCAAAAATTCCTAAAAATTCCTGAAAATTGCAAAAATCGCAAAAATGACTGAAAATTGCAAGAATCGCAAAAATGCCTGAAAATTGCAGAAAAAGCAAAAATTGCAGAAATTCCTGGAAATTGCGAAAATTCCTGAAAATTGCAGAAATTCCTGAAAATTGCAAAAATCGCAAAAATTCCTGAAAATTGCAAAATTTCCTAAATTCCTGAAAATTGCAAAAATCGCAAAAATGCCTGAAAAGTGCAAAAATTCTTAAAAATTCCTGAAAATTGCGAAAATCGCAAAAATGCCTGAAAATTGCAGAAAAAGCAAAAATTGCAAAAATTCCTGGAAATTGCAAAAATTCCTGAAAATTGCAGAAAAAGCAAATATCGCAAAAATTCCTGGAAATTGCAAAAATTCCTGACTGGCCTTGTTGTATCGGTGGTAACGGTAGGATACGAAATTAGCTAAAATTGAATGAAATATCATCAGGAGAACTCATGAAATAACTGCCACTTGCACTCAAGTCAAGTCTATGCAAAAGTATACCAAAATGTTTCACACCGTCTTGGTCATCATGATATATTAGTCTGGTATGCAAAATTCAAACAAATTACGGTACCAAACCAAGCTGGTAACTTTGCCAAATATACAGTTTATACCAAACTGACCAAGAGTATTTAGTCAGAATATAGTCATTATAGTCAGCTTACCAAGATACTGTATAAACGTAGCAAATTATCAAAAACATACAGGGGTAATATTGCACTCATGAAATTATAACGGAACAGGCTCCTAATTATGAAGGGGAGGGGGGTGACAACTGATTATAATTATATTGCCTATTGCCTATTGAACCACTTACTGTAACTTTATCATCTTGTAGAGCTTGTAAAATAAAGTTGGAAACAACTCTTCCATCATTCATATGCATTCTGGGGCCATAAGTGTTGAAAATTCTGGCCACACGAACTTTCATATTCTCCTGCTTGGCATAAGCGTACGTTAATGATTCTGATACCCTTTTACCTTCATCATAGCATGCCCTAGGGCCTAAAACCGAATAACGATATTTCAATCGAATATCATCAATGCCCTCGTTTTTTGGTTTTCAAAGTACAGTGTGTCCAGATTTCGATGCTGTTGCATGATATTCCAGTTATCCGTCACGGACTCAAGATTGTCTAAACAGATTTTGCATAACTGTTTCCGTTTATGAAATACAGGGCGATTTTGGAAATTTATACTTCCTGAACCCCCTCTTCTACGAAGTGCCTCAGTGAAAATGTCAAAACTGAAATCTTATCCCAAAGAGAATTTTACGCAAAATCCAGTAGCGCACTCGAATGTTTTTTTCGGGGTATGATTTTGGAGATACGACTGAAACCTATGATTTTTTAAACGGACACCCTGGATTTTATGAGCTCATTAAATTCCATATTTTTTTACCTTCAAAATGATATATGATGTATGAATATAAAATTTTCGTAAATGCTCCGAAATCACTGAAACATCGAATTTTAATAGTGGGTTATGGATTTTCCATATAAAAAAGTTCGAATTGAAGAAATATTTCCTTTGATTTCTCCATGGAGAAGACACATGACGTGTTTGAATAGCTCACAAAAAAAAATTGGATTTATATGGAAATTTGTATAGTCCCGTCTGTGAGACGTATGGTTAGTGACAACGTTATACAGAGTGATCCACGGTGGATGGCCTATTAGAAGTATCTGGAGAACGAAAAGACAGAACATCCTGAAAATTGGGCTTCTCTGATAATTGAACATTCTCTATCCGTCTAAAATATTTTCATCGATACAGTGTTGCCACTTATATCAGAAACAAGTAGCAACTTTGTTATTTCAAATGGAACACCCTGTATTTTATTACATTTAGATTCTTCCTGAACAGCTGAATTCATCAATGTATCACACTTGCAGGAGATATAGGGTGTACAAAATAGAGATTTTTCAATTTTAGGATTTTTTTGTGTGGAAACTATTCATTATCGATCAAAACGGCTTACATGTCCGTATCTTAACTTTTGATTTACTATCTACTGGAATTCAATTGGAAAAAATACAAGGTGGTTCAAGATTCAGAATTCTGATCACCCTGTATCACATATGAAAAGTCACATAGAGAAATCAAAATCACCGAGTTGAATCTCATCAAAAGTTGCTATGGAGAAGTATTTTTAGTTTTTCTGTATCTCTATTAATAATGGAAAGAAAAAATGAAATGGATTTTCCAAAAATTCACTTTTTCCAAATTAAAAAAAAAATATATCACATTTTGCTGAGGGCTTTCTGTTAGATAAAAAAATACATTCATAACAGGTAAACCCAGAGGTAAAAGGTGAATTATAGAATCAAATACAACACAGATTCATAAGGGCAGAAAGGGTTTTGAAAATACTCTGATGGTTATACCTACTTTTAAAAAAACTGAAACTACTGCCTTGAAATGAATTGGCAGCTTCTCATCAAGTAACAAAAATCCATAAACTTCACTATACTATTTTTTTTTTTTTGAGACTGACATTGAGAATTCGAATTCTCAATATCTTTATATACAGGGTGTCCCCTGAAAGGAGGTCAATCCATTAACCATATATTCCTAGAACAAAAACAATATGAGTTTCTAAATTCTATTTTTCATTTTAGCCCTTCATATTCGATATACAGGGTGCCAAAGTTGAAAATTAAAAACTGTTTTTTTCTAATTACTCGCGTATTTAATAAGATATCAATCTCAAAATCGGTTCTTATTATTTCAGCACAAAGAGTTACATCGTGTGAGGAAAACAAAACAGAAAATAACTGTCAAATATTCAAAATACTGGGGGTCAAGTACACACTTACCCCCGTATTTTTTTTGTACGTGCGCTAATGACTTCCTATCTATTCTTCTTCAAGTGTTCAATCATTTTTGAGTATTTTTTGTTTCTTGTAAAATTTCGATAAAATCATTTGTTTTTGAGATAATTCGAAAAGTACTGGTTATTGTTTGATGCCTATGCGGCTTACGGTAATCTCATAATAGTAATAATGTTCACACACTCCTTTTTACTTCGTCGAAATTGAAAGATAGGGCGTAACTTTTCACGTAGGAAAAGGTGAATATGCAAATACCGGGTGCTCAGAGCGAATGTATTGAAATAATTTTTACTAAAAAAAATAATTGGATACACGTGCGAGCCCTTTTGATTAAAGAAAATCTTAGCCTTTGAAAAATATGTGGCTTATGCACGAAATGATACATCAATAGGCAATCCTGATCTGCTATTTCTATCATATCTATCATGAATATCATAATTTCACCAAAAATTTACGAAAATATATATATTTTTTAATTTTTCCGATTTTATTTCCCGTTCGTTCGCCCGACAAACCATACGGTGGGAAAGAGGCTCGAAAATATTTTCAAAAAATTCCGCACCACCCAAAACCGCTCAAACCAATTTAATTTTTTTTTAAAAGCTCTTCTCGAAAAAAATCAATTCAATAATCCTTTGAAAGAGTGGGCTCGTCAATCAACCCCCCCCTCCCCCCTATCCTCCTAAAAATTTATTCAACACGTGTCCTCTTTTTTTTTTTTTTTTTTTTTTTTTTTTTTGTAAAAATTATTTCAATACATTCGCTCTGAACACCCGGTATTTCCATATTTACCTTTTCGTACGTAATTTCGTAATTTTATCGAAATTTCACAAGAAACAAAAAATACTCAAAAATGATTGAACACTTGCAGAAAAATAGATAGGAAGTCATTAGCGCTCGTACAAAAAAAATATATGGGGGTAAGTGTGTACTTGACCCCCAGTATTTTGAATATTTGACATATACTTTCTGTTTTGTTTTCCTCACACTATGTAACTCTTTGTGCTGAAGTGATTCACCAATTTTGAGATTGATATCTTATTGAATACGCAAGTAATTAGAAAAAAACAGTTTTTAATTTCCAACTTTGACACCCTGTATATCAAATATAAAGGGCTAAAATGAAAAATGGTATTTAGAAACTCATATTGTTTTTGTTCAAGGAATATATGGTTAATGGATTGACCTCCTTTTAGCGGACACCCTGTATATATCCATTTTTTTGTGTTCATAAATATAACTGAAAATGTTCCTTTTCAATCACTATACTAATTATTACAGCATGAAATAATTTATGAAATGCAGAATTAGTGATATGGTGATACACCAGATTCCTTCTTTCATATTAATTGGGCAAAAATGCAGTTAATGAACAAATTCTAAAAATTTACCAATGGGATTAACATGACCCCAGTATGTTTCTGGTTGTGGATGAATATCAGGATCACCATAAACTTCTGATGTACTTGCAATTAGCACCTTGGCATTCAGTCTTCTTGCTAAACCTAAAAATGTAACACATGATATCTTGGATTACCGACAATTGGACGTGGTCAATTGGACGCACGAAAATTGGACGCGGAAAATTGGACGCGGCGACAATTGGACGCGGCGACAATTGGACGCGGCGACAATTGGACGCGGCGACAATTGAGCGCATGCGAAAATAAAAATAATTTTATAATTCCAATGAAATTTATTGCATGGAATATGCAGGGCTCATATCTATAATATAACAAATACTTAACCTAACCTGTCAGGTATTTGTTATAATTATGGATATAAGCCCATCAGTATTTCATATTTTATACAATGAATTTCATTGGAATTATAAAATTATTTTTATTTACGCATGCGTCCAATTGTCGCCGCGTCGAATTGTCGCCGCGTCTAATTGACGCCGCGTCTAATTGTCGCCGTGTCCAATTGTCGCCGCGTCCAATTGTCGCCGCGTCCAATTGTCGCCGCGTCCAATTGACTGCGACCAATAGTCGTGCGTCCAATTTTCCATGTCCAATTGAAGCGACACCTGATATCTTAAAGTAACAAAGCTGTTGTTGATGATTCACCTAGTATGTTGATGGTTCCCAGAGTGTTTGTCTTTATTGTTTTGACAGGATTATGCATGTAATGAGGTGGACTAGCTGGACTGGCAAGATGGTATATCTCATCTGCTTCAATGTAAATTGGGTGTACAATATCATGATGTATGAGTTCGAAATTTTCATGACCTATCCATTGTTCCACATTACTTTTCCTTCCTGTATAAAAGTTATCTGCAACAATCACTTCATGTCCTTGTAGCATCAATCTATCTACTAGATGTGAACCAACAAACCCTGCCCCACCAGTTACCTGAAATTATCTTAAAAAATAAAGCCAAGAGAAGTGCAGAAACCATAATGCAAAGCTATATTCACAAGGTCTCTCAAGGTTTCCATTGCTAAAATTCAATCCAAGAGATGGACAATTCTTACCAATATTCTTTTTCTATTGAGATAATTCAAGAATTTCACATCAGGATAGGTTTTTGGTACTCTGCCCTCCAAAGAAATTATCTTTTCTTCCAATGCTTCTATCTTGTTACTTGCTTCATTTAACAATTGTGTTGCATGGTTTATATCATCAGGAAATATATATTCCTTGTTTTTTGAACTGTCACTGTATTCTCTGAAAATCTGTCCATCTCCATTCAATAATTTTGCTAGGATACATAACACTGAAATCATCAGAAACATTTTTCAAACTTCACTAAGCTCAAATTCATGACCTACCAACTAAAATAAAGATTATAAAAAGAACTATATGCCTAATTTTCAGTATTATTTGAGTCATTTTGTACACATAATCCAAAAAAGACTCATTTTACTCAAATTGTTAAAATGAATCTTATCTCATCTTCTCATCTAGAAACAAATAATAAACCATAACCTAAAATGTGTTTACGTCCTTGTTTACGTCGAAGTTTTGAAGGAATGTGCTGGCCAATTGCCTTATATCGCAGAGGACATCGGAAAGAAAAAGAAGAAGTACATTCAACTTTGCTCAATACCAATGGTCTTATAGAGCAGATTCCATAAAAAAAGAATAAGTTTAACTTTCAAAGTCAAAAAAGACCAAACGTCAAACTCAAAAGTGGTGATCAAAGAAAGAAAAGATACATTTTTGTTTGTTTTTTTTGTACGAAAAATTATCAAAATATTGTCTCCTCTAGTGAATAATGTGAAATATATGACGTTTCTTGGTGTTTGTATGATAGGCATGTAGCTGATAACTCTGTGGAGTGTGGAGAATTTATTTATTGTTAATTGATCAGAGACCTGAGAGACTAATTAAAATTTTTCGTATTCACATCGTCATCTGTTGAAGGTTAATCCATTTGTACTATACTCTGATCCCTTTTTTTAATGAAATGTGATGAAATCAGGAGAATAACATTCAAACATGCTTTGCAATTATCTGCTATCAGCGTTGATTGCCATTGCCACTTTGTTGGAAAAGGGACAGGCTGAAATTTATGCAATCAAATTCGTGAGTGAATTATAAATGGTTATCTTTGTATTTGTTATTGTTGTTAATTTTCTTTCAGGAATCTCAATTTTATTTTCAAGAGTTTAATGATGCAGCTGCACAGTTTGGACCAAAGTTGTCAGATGGAGGTAAGAGATTTATTATAACCTCATCCCATATTACTCATCACTCACCAACATATCTTTGGTTCTCAACAGGATTGAGGAAGCACATATATCAATTAGGAATTCCATCTTATTTTGTCTTTGTACATCAAGCTCTGTAATAAGAGTGGAATGTCCATTTAAGTTCAAATTTTGAAAGAATATTTCCATAAATACTTATTAATCTTTGGAAGAAGTCCATGGTAGAGTGGAGTGGTGTATAGTTCACAGCTAAGGAAACCCAGTCATCTATGAATACTTATCAGTTTATTCCTGCTTCCAAATAAAAAGAAAATAGATCAATCTACATACCCAAAAAACCAAACAGGGAATCATGAATGGAATCATTTTGGAATCTGTTTTTCTCTAATGTTTTTTGAGATGGTCATAAATGATTTTTTAAAAACTAACAAGGAATAATAATCCAGAAATATATATAGGTTCCTATTACTTGACATTACCAGATATTACTCTCCTAATTTGATGTAATTTTGTTACTCTACAGTCAACTCAGAGATATCTACTGTACCAGTTTTTCGAGCAGTTTTTTGTTTCTAATAGAAAACTGCTTCACAATTGAAAAAATGAAAATAACATCACATCTTGAAATTTTGGTATTGAAGAATTGACCAGATAATTATCCTATTTCAATTTTCATCTGTTCTTCTGATTTGTTTGGATATACTTACTGTTTTATCAATTTTCTCACAATAAAACATAAATGAGTTCATTGGAGGGTACATTTGTGTGCATCAAGGAAATATTTCAAAATCATGCATGGTAATGCAGTTTTAATTGTGCTTGAACTAAGATAAGATAAGCTTGTTATATTTGCTAAAATTTTGAACAAACAACCTAGTCAGGCAGGATATGGCCTCTAATCCAAATATATAGGTATTTGGTATCACCAAAGATTTCACCTCAACAATACAATGGTTGAGCTCTGCACTGTTTATGTATCTGATATATTCATCAATTTGTAATGTCACATACTGGAGATATTGGTAGGTATAGGAAATGAGGTTTTGGGGTTATTGTCTGAAATATTATTATTTTCACCACTAGCCTACTCTTTTTCAAGTAGTGTAAATTTCATTTTTTAGTGGTTCAGAAAGACTTATCAATCTGAATTCAGATGTCCTGTTATTTGAGGAAGGAAAACTCATTATAAAATGAATCAATTAACTTCTTCCAAGCCTCTCTCAATGAAAATTCAGGGAAAATAGAGGCAACAGATATCTATCCTAATCCTATGAACAGTTGGCTGATGGCTGAATTGCTGAGGCTGAGATCATAGACTGTTGAAGTTGGCTGCCAAATCGGGCAGCATATGTGTTACGAAAATTACAAGGGGTAAACCTCAGTCAAAATTGTGTATACCAAACTTCAATGTCACAAGGAATTCCAAGGAATTCCAAGTAATATCAAGGAATTCTAGTTGTCTGTACACCAGAATTATACTGCACTTCACACAAGGAATTCAAACAAAGAATTCCAGGAAATGCCAAGGAATTCCAAGGAATTCCAAGGAAATCCAAGGAATTCCAAGGAATTTCAAGGAATTCTAGTTGTCTGTACACCAGAATTATACCGCACTTCACACAAGGAATTTCAAGAAACTTCAAGAAATTCCAAGGAAATTCGAAGAATTCCAGGAAATGCCAAGGAATTCCAAGGAATTCCAAGGAAATCCAAGGAATTCCAAGGAATTTCAAGGAATTCTAGTTGTCTGTACACCAGAATTATACCGCACTTCACACAAGGAATTTCAAGAAACTCCAAGAAATTCCAAGGAAATTCGAGGAATTCCAAGGAAATCCAAGGAAACCCCAGGAATTCTAAGGAAATCCAAGGAAATCCAAGGAAATCCAAGGAATTCCAAGGAAATTGAAGGAATTCCAAGGAAATCCATAGAATTCCAAGGAAATCCAAGGAATTCCAGTTGTTTGCAGCCCAGGAATATATCGCATTTCACCCAAGGAATTCCAGAGAATTCCAAAGGAATCCAAGAAGTTCCAAGGAATTCCAAGGAAATCCAAGAAATTTCAAGGAAATTCAAGGAAATCCAAGGAATTCCAAAGAAATCCAAGGAATTCCAAGGGAATCCAAGGAATTCCAAGGAATTTCAAGGAAATCCAAGGAATTCCAAGGAAATCCAAGGAATTCCAAGGAAATCCAAGAAAATCCAAGGAATTCCAAGGAAATCCAATGAATTCCAAGGAAATCCAAAGAAATCCAAGGAAATTCAGGGAATTCCAAGAAATTCCAGTTGTTTGTACACCAGAATTCCATCGCGGTTTAACACCTCGGAAAATAACGTGCAATATGGTGATATGATAAGTACATAATCTAGGCCTGTTAGGTCTATGTCCTGATAAGTTGAGAAGCCCTGGATAGTAGACTTCTGGAGTGGAACGTTATAGCATTGATGGAAAACATTATAATATGAATTCGTATTTTGTTTTCTTTTTTAAAAAATTTATCTTATGTTCATGAATGCGCTGATTAAAGGTTCGACCTGTCTGACCGATATATACCTTAGGACAAGATCCACAGTTGAGTTTGTATGCCCCTGATTTTTCGAATTCAGAAGTTTTGTCTTTATTATTTTTGATAAACCTTCCCAACGTGTTATTTGTGCTATACGCTACTGTCAAGTCCTGTGAATTTTTAGAAAAAATATTGACGTCCCCGCTAACGAATTTATACCAGTTATAGCTAGGCTCCACTCTGTATGTATCAAGGGCGTAAAATAGGCATTTATGGACCGTAGCGTGTAAGTAAAAGCCCGAGCGATAGAGATTGCTATGAACACGCCAAGGTCCATAAAAGCAGGTTACGCCCGAAATACATACACCATTTTATGCACCACCGGTATATTTGATTTTTTTCGTACTTCCGGGCCTAAAGTGACAACTTCACTCCCTTGTGACAGGTACTAAAGTGTCACATTTAATCCCTCCGGGATTAAATATTGACGAAACTCCCGGAACGATTAAATCACAAACAAACGAATTTAAGGGATATTTTATTGAAAAATATAATTAATTAGAATGGTAATTAACGTTAATATTCAAATTAATATTGTGACAGTTCGTCATATTGACCAGTCTTTCCTGGGTTAATGCAGCAGGTAACTGACGAGTAACAGATAGGTCCTTTTCATATTGAACTGGTGTTTGTTTCGAAGATCCTGCGGAAACAGGAAGCGAGAATGAGGACTGTGGCATAACTATAGTGGACGAATCGGCGACTTGACCAAATATTTTATCTGAAATTTTTTGTTTATTTTTAATAGACGATTCAATATATCCCTCGGCCACGTTGGAGGATTTCCATCCTCCATGTCTCTTCAGCACGTCTATTGTTGCTCCCGAATCAGCTAACAAAGACGCAGATGTGCGTCTAAAACAATGTCCCGTATAAGACGTCGCATTTTCTAATTTCAAGAAAGCTGCTATTTGCCGTGGAAATGTACCAAACATGTTTTTTCCTACTACTCGCGTAGTACATTCTTTGTTGATGTATTGAACAAAAAATTTTGAATGAGTTGTCCCTGTCTTTCGCAATGCCACATATTTCCGAAATATCGCCACAAAACTGATGGCACTGTTTTCTGAATTTTTGATCACAAAATTTCGGTCAATTTTATTTTTGGTGTTTCTAATCGCAATTAGGAAGGAATCGCCCAAATCTCTCACATCGTCGATTTCTAAATCAACCAACTCTTTTCCACGACAAGCTCCCGCAACGCCCAAAATAAGTGCAACCTACAAAAAAATTGATTTCTTAAAATTTCTGAATATAAACAAATTTCCAAATTTACCTTAAGCATTAAATATTTATCATCCGGAGCCTCCCGTAAGAACTGATCTACCTGCTCAGACGTGAGAATTCTTGACTTCTTTGGCTTAAATCCCTCATTTCTTCTCTTCAAAAAAGCTAATAATTTTGGAAATTTACTTATATCAATATCTTCTCTAATGTTAATAACCGATTTCAGCATTGAGTAATGTGCCCAGAGAGTTGAGGCACAAACCGCTTTTGATTTATCATCGAAGTAGACTAACAGCGCATTTTCAGTAGGTTGTCTCACATTTTTTAAGCGGCACCACTTTTTAAAAGCATCGTACTGCTGCTCGTATAGTTTTCTAGATTTCGGTGGTAACAATTCTTCACCTACTTCGGCTGCTCTTTTATCAATATCAGATACACCTTCTTCACTCATGATACCAATAATTATCAATAACAATGTTTCTTTACAATGACACTAGTAATGACAATGTTTCTAAATTATAACTTTCACAACGCAATGTTACTATGGTAACTTATTTTAAAGACAGTTTATTAAATGAGTTGAAGAGAGAAAAAACTGATTGAAATTATTGAAATAATTAATAAAATCATACCGGAAGTACGAAAAGTATCGTATATACCTTGCGACTGAAGTACATTTAATCCTTCAGGTAAATTATGGCCCTCCCTGCGGTCGGGCCATAAACTTTACCGGTATATAATGTACTATTACTGTTACTCTTCTCCTCCCAAGATCTACAGAAATACATCATGGCTGCATCATTGATGATATCAACGTTACCATGGCAACTCAGTCAATTTTTTGATATAGGAGTCGACATGAGTAGACTATTTACATTTGCTGTCAATTAATGTCATCATAGATAATAACTTATTTTGGGTTCGATCATATCATTCTGTTTGTCAGAAATATCAAGAGCTGTAATATTAGATAATTAAACATCCAAAACACAAATGTCCTGAATAATACAGGAATGCTTATCCCAAGTTACCACTACGCCGGTGGGGAAGTACTAATTATTTACGACCGGTTGTGTAGAAAAGTTATTTTCTCCTAACTTTATAAAAATCGACGATATTCACATGTGACTGAAAATCGGTGAATTAATTGAACTTCTGTTTATAGTTCTAAACCTAAACCTGATAACTAATTTTTGTTTCTGCCAGTGGGTTTGGATCGGTCAATTCCATTTTTTGCTACCATTGTTACCAAGTAGAAACATCAAAATTTGCCCAGCCTCACCCTGTATATATATTATACAGTCTGTCCAACATAAGGTACAGCATGGGGATCTCGAAAACGGTAGGAGATACGAAGTCTGTTAAATGGGGAAAAAGTTGCGCATTCGAAGGCTCATATCAAGAGCTTTCGAAAATTTTCAAAATTATTTTTAGTTTTTTAGTTATATCGAAAAAAGTTAATTTTTGGAATATCTATTTTATTCTTTTTCTCCGTTATTATCAGAGATACAAAAAAACTGAGAATCCTTTTTCATTGCAACTTTTGATGACGTTTAACGTGGTGATACCAATTTTTCTATGCAACGTTTTGTATTCGTAGAACCATCATCAACTTTTGTTTTTTAGATACGGTCCTGATATTTTTTTCACAGATTCTGAAAGGTTTTTTTATTCTCAATTCAACCATGTATTATACAAGGTGGTTTATGTGTGTTTCGACCTATTTTTAACTATCATCAATGATTTTTCGAAATTAAATTCCAAAGGAAAAATGCCATCAGTTCCACTTATTTTGAAGGAAAATCAGTCAACACACTGATACCTCATCAACTGGTTTCAATCAACAACCTATTTCATTTTGCGGAAACAAAAATTCCATCCATACAAATTCAAAATATGTCAAGCGCTAAAACCAGGCGATGACGAAAGGCGCAGGACATTCTGGGAGTGGTATACCAGGAAATTTCAAAATTTTGCAGATTTCTTGCGAACAACAATCATCTGGACTGATGAAAGCATGGTCACTCATTATGGTATCTTCGATTGAAAAATATACACATCATTGTTCACGAGAAAATGAACATTTATACATTACAGCGAGATACTAACACCGTTTCGGCTTCAATATGTGGGTTGCAATATTTGGTACACGAATTATTGGTCCTTTTATTCACCATGAAACACAGACTTTCTAACGTTATAGAAATTTGCTTGAGAATCATCTTAAGGAAGCTCTGGATGATTTACCGATTGTGGAAGTTCAGAACTGTTGGTTTAAACAAGATGGCGCTCCGGTACATGATTCCAGAGAAGTTCGTGCGTGTTTATTTAGAAAAATGGATTGGTACTCATTCTGCAGTCCCTTGGCCGGCGCGGTCACCTGATTTGACACAGCTGGATTTTTTTAGGGGATATATCAAAAATTTTGAACACGCAAATAGATTTGATGACGAAGAAGAACTAAGGGACAGTGTCATCGAAGCATTCAATAGAATAACCCCAGAAATGCTGAGTAATGTCTTAGAAGCAACTGTGAGAAGAGGATATCTTTGTTCTGAAAATAACGGTTACCATTTTGAACATTTGTTATGAATGTTTCGAAGGTATTATCGAAATTAAGTTGTTAAAGTAATTCGTGTAAGAATTCATCAACAATTTTAAGCGCTGCATTGAATGATGTAGTGAAATATTTTTTATTCACTTTTCAGTATTGAATGACTAATCCATCAATGTTTGACACTAAATGATCAGAAATAAATGGAACTGATGGCACTTTTCCTTTGGAAGTTCAAAAAAACATTGATGATGGATAGAAATAGGTCGAAACATATTCGAATCACCTTGTATAATACATGGTTGAATTCAGAATAAAAAAACCTTTCAGAATCTGTGAAAACATAATCAGGACTGTATTTAAAAAACAAAAGTTGATGATGGTTCTACGGATACGAAACGTCCCATGAAAAAATAGGTATAACCACGTTGAACGTCATCAAAAGTTGCTATGGAAAAGTCGAGGGAAAAGTATTATCAGTTTTTCTGTATCTCTAATAATAACGGAGGAAAAAATGAAATAGATATTCCAAAAATTCACTTTTTTCGATATAACTAAAAAACTAAAAATAATTTCAAGAATTTTCGAACGCTCTTGATATGAACCTCCGAATGCGCAACTTTTTCCCCATTTAACCGACTTCGTATCTCCTACCGTTTTTGAGATCCCCATGCTGTTCAACCTTATCTTGGACAGACTGTATATCTCTCCGACCTTGTCAAAATTATGGAAAAAAAATGTTGATAATATTAAAGTTACAGTACATAGAAACTAGAAACATGAATGTTTTCAGGAGCGGCACAAATAATTTAATGTGATAGGGTTTTCAATGAGACATCAACATTTTTTGATTGAAGCTATAATTTTTCTGACTAGGCATAAATTATTCATCGTAGTTTGCTGGAATTTGACAGTGACGTTTGAAAAAAATGCAGATCCGACATTGAGACAAATTCATGTTTTATTGTTATATCGAAAAAGTTCACTTCGTGATCACTCACTGGAAAAAATCATCAGATTCAGAAAGATCAGACAAAATGCGATAAGAACTGCTCTTCAACTTGAATGGCCTACTTTGATCGGTTTAATGAAAAAATATGAAACAGAAACATTCGAATGAATTTTCACTTTCGACCTGACTGATAACTCATAACTTCCAACTGAATTCATGTGAATTGATTCATTTGGATTGAAATTGACAGTGAAGAGTAGTTGAACAAAATAACACAGTACGTACTGTTGACGTCTAGCAATCAGGTACGCTACTGCTCGTAGTGGAATGTGCTTATGTGACGAACCGGTTATTTTATTACAGACATGTGCAAATGCTGGTTCATCAATGTTCGACGAGTAGTCCATCTGATATTTTGTGGTGTGTTCGTAATTATTAAATTGTGATCATAATCATAAGTGAGTTCGTTGAAGTTGAACTTATTGCTTTCTTATAAAAAAGCTGCAGGATAGAAAAAGAAATCTCAGGAAGGGTTTTGCATTCCCAATTTGGTTAACAAAAGTATCAATAGAGGCAGTCCCTTAAGCTATGGATGAAACTAATTCAATCAATCACGTTTTTTATCATAATAATAATAATAATAATAATGATAATAATAATAATAATAATTTCTTTATTTTCTCAAATTACTTCGCACACCAACAGCGTGGTAATAGAAATGAAAAAGAGTAAAACGTCACAAAGTACGAAACATTGTTATACATATAACATATAGAATAAAAGATATATAGATAAAATGACAAATCTGTTGGAGCGCACGAAAGGAAATTCCTATAATGTTCGAAGAACATCGTGCGTACCTAGGAAGGATAGGGAGATTTGATGAAATTTAATTTCACTGAATTTTATATTTCATTAAAAAACCAGTTGAGCATTTTGAGTATTTCTATTTCATTGGTTGTTACTGAGGCGCCACTGCTTGCTATACTGATTTATTAAGTCCCCTATTTTCCTCCAGTATAAGTGAAACTAGTTAAATCATTCGGTGTCTCAAAACTTTCAGATGGTTCAGTAGTTGCAATATTTTTATCGTTTCAAAATTGCAAAATAGTTTAAAATTTTGTGCACATAAGACCATATACCCATACTGTAAGTTGTATTACCTGAAAAAGGAATAATTTTTATAATATCAGAAATTAAGAGATCCTAACATTGCTCCCTATGGATACCGCGTTTTCAGAATTACAAGGTGTTTTTCGAAAATGTGAGTTTTTGAAAAGTGGCTTAAACTTTTTTTTTTTGGAAAATTCTTTGTTTTCATGAAAACATCTCCAAAGCATTGTGTTTGTTATGAAAATTGATCCTCAGGCACTAAAATCAGTCACCGTATATACCTAGTTGCAAAATAGAACTTTTCCTTCAAGAAGGACAAGTTATATTCTTGAACTAGATATAGGAAGGCCGATTTCAGCGCTTCGAGAACAATTTTTATCACAAACTCAATGCTTTGCAGTTATTTTCATGAAAACAGGCAATTTTTGCCAAAAAAATATCTAGCCACTTTTCAAAAATACACATTTTCGAAAAACACATTGTAACTCCAACACGAAGACAGATATAATATAAAAGTATTCTTTTGGACACTCAATAGCCAAAAAGTTACTCTTATTTCTCTTCTTCCTCTTTCCTCCATCTTCTTCTCTCTTCTTTGTTCTTTTCTGCTCTCTTTTTCCCCCTTTTATATACCAATGATAAACTTGCCAACTGATTTTATTTTTATTCTTCATCCGAATGGCATTGGTGGAAGAACAGAAGTGGATGCGTTTCACATTCTGAACCTATATGCCAATTGTTTATCAAAATGTATATATGCAATATCTACAGTGTGACCCACTTAAGACAGGAGCACCCTCATAAAATCTATAGTTTTTGACCGATTTCTTTTTTTTTTTTTTTTCGTTTCAGCAGAAGGACTATCCGAAGATCTACGTTTACACGAATTTGCGAAATAAAATTCCAATCTACAGGGCATACTATATTATTTTTTTCATGTTAAAAATTGCGAAATATCATTAGCGATTTTTTTTCAAACAAAATCGACCCCACCACTGAATTCAGCATCCTTCAATTAGGTTAAGCGCAAAATTTGAATGAGAAATTTCAATTGGCAACAAAGTTATAACAACATTAATTTTGATTGCTCACTATTTTTAATGAATATTTCAGACAAATTCTGAGAAGCGGCAACATTGTCAACACAAATGTTGGAAATCATTGAAGTTTCTGATATATACATTTGAATTGATAACACAAATTATTATCGAGTCATAATCTCTAGAATGGTACCCTTTTGGAATGAAGTAATGAAGTCGGAAAAACAGCTTTTCATAATAAGTTCATTATCAATGTAAACCAACAATTTCTGAAAGCTCTTGATAGTCTTGATGTTTTTGGCTTCTGATATTATCATACTATACAGACTATCCGATTTTCTAACTAGGATTACTTGGATGAACAAGGTCGATTTTTCGAAGTTATGGATTTTTCATTTTATAAATCTTTCCATTCCATTTCAGATGTTATGCTGAATTCAGTGGTGGGGTCGATTTTTTTTTGAAAAAATCGCTAATGTCATTTCGCAATTTTTGACATGAAAAAAATAACATAGTATGCCCTGTAGATTGAAGTCATATTATGCAAATTTGTGTAATCGTAGATCTCAGGATAGTCCTTCCGCTGATAAAAAAAAAGAAATTGGTTAAACACTATAGATTTTATAAGGGTCCTCCGGTCTTAAGTGGGTCACACTGTATATAATGTATATCCACATATGATGAACAATAAATGTATTATTATTATTATTATTATTATATCGATATGCGGATTTCACCATTGACTTTTTCATGAGAATCGACCCTCAGACACCGAAATCAGTTTTCTTCCATCTGTTTGGAGAATAGGACTTATTGTTTTGAAATAGTTCATTTGCTTGTGTGTATTATTTCGATTTTTCGATAGTGATATCAGCAAATTATACTTCACTTTTGACTGTTTATTTGTGTACTCTTGTGATTCGAGGGAGCTTTTCAGCAGATATTCGTTCAATAAAGTATGTTTCACTACTTCAAATGCATGTGATTCGTAAAATAAAAATGCCCCAATTTGAGGTAAGTTTGCATGTCGTTCCTATTCAGTAGTTAAAAGAATATTGCAATTTGAGTGGAGTGAATATGATGTTGAAGTTTACAGAGTTTGTATTTGAGATGTATACAGTCTGTCCAAGATAAGGTTGCACAGCATGGGGATCTCGGAAACGGTAGGAGATACGAAGTCGGTTAAATGGGAAAAAAGTTGCGCATTCGGAGGCTCATACCAACAGCCTTCGAAAATTTTCAAAATTTTTTTTAGTTTTTCAGTTATATCGAAAAAAGTGAATTTTTGGAATCTCTATTTTATTTTTTTTTCTCCGTTATTATTAGAGATACAAGAAAACTGGAAATACTTTTTCAAAGCAACTTTTGATGACGTTTAACGTGGTGATACCGATTTTTCTATGCGGCGTTTCGTATTCGTAGAACCATCAACTTTTGTTTTTTAAATACGGCCCTGATAATTCTTCAACAGATTCTGAAAGCTTTTCTTATTCTGAATTCAACCATGTATTATACAAGGTGGTTTGAATGTGTTTCGAACTATTTTTAGCCATCATCAATGTTTTTTTCGAAATTCCAAAGGAAAAATGCCATCAGTTCCACTTATTTTGAAGGAAAATTAGCCAACAAACTAATACCTCATCAACTAGTTCCGATTGATAGACTTATAGGAATAATTAGTTCGAAAAATTCAATTATGACAAGCTCCTTCGGATTAAAATATGAATACAATCCATAAACAATTCGAAGCGCTGCATTGAATAATTTAGTGGATTTTTTTTCACTTTTCAGTATTGAATAACTAGTCCATCAATGTTTGACACTGAATAATCAGAAATAAGTGAAACTGATGGCATTTTTCCTTTGGAATTTCGAAAAAACACATTGATGATGGCTAAAAATAGTTCGAAACACATTCAAACCACCTTGTATAATACATGGTTGAATTCCGAATAAAAAAACCTTCCAGAATCTGTGAAAGAATTATCAAGGCCGTATTTAAAAAACAAAAGTTGATGATGGTTCTACGAATACGATACGTCGCATAGAAAAATCGGTATCACCACGTTAAACGTCATCAAAAGTTGCTTTGAGAAAGTATTTTCAGTTTTCCTGTATCTCTAATAATAACGGAGAAAAAAAAAATAGAGATTCCAAAAATTCACTTTTTTCGATATATCTGAAAAACTAAAAAAAAATTTGAAAATTTTCGAAGGCTGTTGGTATGAGCCTCCGAATGCGCAACTTTTTCCCCATTTAACCGACTTCGTATCTCCTACCGTTTCCAAGATCCCCATGCTGTGCAACCTTATCTTGGACAGACTGTATATTGTCGTCGATTCATCTATTTACATGTGTTTATGAAAGAGAGAAATGCAGTGAGAAAAACTTCCATGAATAACATGTGAAACCGAGCAATAATGATTTAAGATACTATACTATACAGTGTGTCCCAAATTCGTTCCTCACCATTGGGATCCCAGTAACTATAAGAGATAGGGAAACGGTTAAATTAGCAAAGTTGTAGCAAATTTAATGTTAAATCAGAATCTTTGAGAAATCCGGACTAGCTTTAGTCATTCTTGAGTTATTTGAGAAAAACTGAAATCTTGTATTTTTGTTTTTCTCGAATATCTCGGAAACATTCTGATAGAACTTTCTGGTGATCTTTCCAATGGTTTTGTCAGTTTTCCATCAAAATGTCAAATTTCTGAGATATCACCTACAACTTCAATTTTTCTAATGGACGCATAAGTTAGATGAGTCTGCCCCTTCTTACGAAATCGTGACGTCAGTTTTTACGCGCGGTGAATTTCTAGCCGTTTGAAAATTACCGTATTAATTAATTATTGATGATTTTAGCACCTTAAAATCTCCCGAAAAGTTCTAAAAATATATGAAATTGAAAGGTATTTGAGTGTTGATTTTATTTAAGAAATAATAAAAGAATAGTCCATTCGCCTATTCGTTGGAAACTAGTTATACGTACAGGGTTTTGAAACTTAAGTCAGCACTATTGGTAACTTGGTTATCATTGAAGCTTCAAAGTCTGTTGAATGGACAAACTAGTAAGTATTTTTTCCGCTGATGAAAACGAAATGAAAAACACCGCGTTCACGATTCATTTACTGTCATTAAACGGGACACCCAGTATACAATATTCTCATTCGAAAGGATACACAGTGTGTCCATTTAGTGCGTAATTCTTCGATATCTCGAAAGTCATAGCCTATAGAGAAAAACTTTGGAAAAAAAACTTTTCAGTTACTAAAGTTGCTCATTTCAAAATTATTTTCAACATTACTGGGTGTTTTATGAAAGCAGGGCAACTCGAAGAAGAGTTTTTTTAAATGGAACACCCAGTATTGTTCATTCGGAATTAATTCCGCCAAGGTTCACCTTCACATCGCTGTGAAAAAAATTGAAATCGGTTGCGGCGTTGCCAAGTTATAATTGATAAATCTATTTTTACCATTATTGAAGAGTCATGTTGAATAGGGCATGGTATATTCATTAATTCATATTTTGAAAATATTTTTGGCATACGGTTAAAGCAAGGTCCAACGTATACCAATCCAGTAATTTTGCGATATGTTCTTCAACAGGGTGCTCAATTTTGCATTTAGAATTCCGCAAGATTCAGATGACATTCATCAGAATTTTTCAAATCGAACACCCTGTATTTTTATTCAAAAATTCATTCCGACATGTTTCGCCTTTTTATCGCTGAAAAAAAAAACGGAATCGGTTGCGGCGTTATCAAGTTATGGTTAATTTCCTTATTTTTACTACTATTTCGTGGTAATTTGTACATCATAGTTCTTTCATTTATTTGTATTGTGGAAATATTGCGTTGCTACGGTATAATCAAATTTGTTCATTGGACATTTATATATTTTTTCACAAAAGGAACATTTACAGGCTCTCCAAGTTCGATTTTTTTTCGCCACAATCAAATATTATCTTGGATAGATTCGACATTTTGCTGAATTCCCTCCCAAAAGCCGCGTAGGAGAGACATATTGTTTGTTTCATTTTGTTTACCATCTTCAAGTTAAATGGAGATTTGGATTGTGGGAATAACGACAATAAAAATGGCTCAAATTTCAAAAAAATTTCCTAATTTTCGCAATCCCCATCTTCATTGTTTGAATTGTAGAAGTTATTTCAAAGACAGGCGTTGCTTTTGGCATGTTTGTTTGTTTCACATATTATTTGAATCATAAGTAACAAGACTACGGAATATTTCAAATTTGGACGATGCACATATCACAAAAATACCTGAATTATCTATGTAAAACTTCGAATGTCATGTGGCAAGCAATATTCCCACACTCAAATCAAATTAGGAAACCATCATGACGTAGGTACAAATTATCCCGAAATAGTAGTTAAAATAAGGAAATTTCTCATAACTTGAAAACGCCGCAATCGATTTTGATTTTTTCTTCTGCGATGAAAAGGCGAATGATTTCGAAATAAATCCGTGATGAAAAATACAGGGTGTTCCATTTGAAAAATTCTTATGATCGTCGTCTGAATCTTACAATATTCATAATGTGAATTTAAGCACCCTGTAGAGGATTATCTCGCAAGATTACTGGATTGGTATACGTGAGACCTTGCTACTACTGTATGCCAAAAATATTTTCGAAATTTCAATAAACAAATATATCATACCTAATTGAACATGACCCTTCAATATTAGTAAAAATGGGTCTATCAATCATAACTTGGCAACGCCGCAACCAAATTCAATTTCTTCACAGCGATGTAGAGCTGAACTTGAGCAGAATAAATTTCGAATGAACAATACTGGGTGTTCCATTTGAAAAAACTAGTCTTCGAGTTGCCCCAAAATGTGCAACTTCAGTAACTGAAAAAGTTTTTTCTCCAAAGTTTTTCTCTTGTGATAATTAATTTCGAGATATCGAAGAATTACGCACTAAATGGACACACTGTAGAATACCTCTACCATCCTCTACTAACACAATCACTTTATCTTTGAAAAAGTCATCGACAGCTTTATTTTTTTTGAATTTAGGATGAAATATTATGGGTCAGTTTTTGTTCAGGACCGAATTCCCTATCGATTAGGAATATTGTATACTGGGTGTCCCAATGCGAATTTTTTTTGCAGCCATCCGAGGGATACTGTGGACCCCATCGCCACCTAGCGGTTGCAACAGGTCCTTGGCGCCTCCGCCAGACATAGACAACGAGATCGGCAAGTGGGTGCTGCTCGTTCCGCGCTACAACGACCACCTCAACTGCTCCTTCGAACTGAAGGTGAAATTAAGTGACCGCGGATATAACTTTGTTATTATCAGTAGTAATACTATAACTACTTCAAATTATTCGGGTTGTACAGGGTGGGCAAAATTGGGCGCTTTCACCGTCTATCTCAATAACTAGAGGAGTTATCGAAAAACCGATATACATGTTCCGGGTTCGATTTTGGAGAAACCTCGAATGGCACAATCAAAATTTCGATATCTTCATTCGTTTTAGAGATACAGGGGGAAATTGAAAATTTGCCGATTTCGATTTTATTTTCTGACTACTTTACGGTGAGAGGTATCAAAAAATTTCGAACGTATATTTATACAGTATGATGCGTGGAATCCATTGGCATCATCAGAAGTTTTATACAGGGTGACGTTGAAAAGATACGGCAGCCAATTATGTTTTTTCTAATGGAACACCCCGTATATTTTGGCACAGTTGAATAGTCCCAGGCGTTCTCATTACAAATATATATATAACCCTACCTTTTCCTTCCACAATTTCAGATATATTCGCAAAAATATATTCAGTGTGTCACATGTCTTATGGTTACACCCCCGTATCTTCTGTAAAAATAATTGAGGTAGGATTCAAAAATTCGCAACTGTCAGAAAGATACAAATGATACACTCATGGAGTCATGGACCAAGTGGGATCATCTCCAATGATAACACTGCTCGCCAGCAGCTATGGAATCATCGATATTTCTGGATAATGCTATCAACAGGCAGAATCGAGGTTGAAAATGACACTCTGTATATATTCACCAAATGTGGAAAATAAATATCATAGGGAATGTAATTTCCAGATAAATGGATATTTGGTGAGGAATAAAATGGGAAATTATTCGATTTGATATCATTGTTATCAAGACATTTGAGATACAGAAATAATACCAATAATTTACTCAATTAGAAAATCAGTAGGTTGCGTTGAAAAATATAGCCTTATAGAAGATGTCCAAATTCCAGATACAGAACAATTTTTTTCATGGAATACTGGATACTAGAAATAATGGGCAAAGTATCATATTCAGGCATTCTGCCAGACAGTTGCGAATTTTTGAATCCTACCTCAATTATTTCTACAGAAGATACGGGGGTGTAACCATAAGAAATGTGACACACTGAATATATTTTTGCGAATATATCTGAAATTGTTGAAGGAAAAGGTAGGGTTATATATATTTGTAATGAGAACGCTTGGGACTATTCAACTATGCCAAAATATACGGGGTGTTCCATTAGAAAAAACATAATTGGCTGCCGTATCTTCTCAACGTCACCCTGTATAAAATTTCTGATAATGCCAATGGATTCCACGCATCATACTGTATGAATATACGTTTGAAATTTTTTGATACCTCTCACCGTAAAGTAGTCAGAAAATAAAATCGAAATCGGCAAATTTTCAATTTCCCCCTGTATCTCTAAAACGAATGAAGATATCGAAATTTTGATTGTGTCATTCGAGGTTTCTCCAACATCGAACCCGGAACATGTATATCGGTTTTTCGATAACTCATCTAGTTATTGAGATAGACGGTGAAAACGCCCAATTTTGCCCACCCTGTACACCCGTGAGCCCACTACCAACGCGAACGTGAAGAATTGAAAAATGCGCATGCGTAGCTGTCAATTTCTACGTTAACGTGAACGTTCGTGGCAACACTTCAACTCTCTATTATGACCAATAAATCTATCAATCTATCTATTGTATGAAGGTCCGCATAGCTCAGAAAGCCGGCTTCGACGCCGTGATCGTCCACAATGTGGGCAGCGACGAGCTGATCCCGATGGCGGCCAGCAACCGAACGGGCATCTACATCCCCGCGGTGTTCGTGGGCGAGACGTCGGGGGCGGCCTTGCGGGGATACGCCAACCCCAACTACTACATCGTCATCACCGGCGATTCGCCGTTCAACATCCAGACGCACCTGTTGATCCCCTTCGCCATCGTCGTGGGGATCTGTTTCGTCGTGATGATCGTCTTTATGGTGAGTGATCGAGCCGTTTATAGTTTATTGAATATTATTTATCCGTCGACCTCGTATTAACGAGTAAGCTTAATGTTCATGAAATCGTTCATCAATGACCCCTATTAATGATCGATTTGTCTATTAATGTCTATTACTCACGTTCACAAATATGTCAACATTCACCTAATTACATAGGAATCAAAATATACAGTGTGTCCCACTTACCATGCTCACCATTGGAATCTTTTTAACGGTAAGAGATACGAGGTCGGTTAAATGACACCAAATGTGGAGTTTGTCAAGGCCAACTATACTGTGAAAAAATATTTTGATAAAATCTATTCGTTTTTGATCATTTTCATGTCTCCTCCGTAACTTCTTTATTTATGGAAATATTCAAATAGGAATTTCACATTCTCATGGCAGTTTTTCAAAATGATTTCGAAAAAAATATGGAATTTATACCAACTCTTCAAGAATTTGAGATATCAGCACCAACTTTAGTTTTTCAAATGTATGTCATAGCTCACTATGACTTAGTTACAAATAACTTTTTATTCTCTTACAGATGATATGTCGCAATAATAGTTTTGTGTTGATAACAACGGAGTTATCGTCATTTATACAAAAACAAAAAATGATTTGGATGCTGCCATCTAGAATTCATAAATTTCAACAAAAAAATCATGATCACCGACCACAAAAACCCCCACTTACCAATTTTGAATGGAATCGGACCAAATCTTGTCCGCCATCTTGAAGCAGCCATTTTCGGCGAGGTCAAAATTGACCGGGAGCAGAAAGTTTGACCCATGTTCCGATATGGCCAAAAGAGTCAAGCGTGACTCAATTCACAGGGTATGATAGCAGCAGAATTCCTCTCTCACATGAACTCTGAATCATGAGAAAATATGCATTTTCTACAAAGTTATTGACTAATTTGTCCCCCCGCCGATGGTGCCGAGGTGCGCTTCGTGCCGTTTTTCTCGAAACCGGGCGAATTTTCGAGAAAAATGATAAGGACCATTTTTGTAGAAAATTAACTGAACTTCAATTTTTATCTGAACCGAAAATCTCTAACTGCCATATTTTAGGAGATATTGGCTGAAAACCTATCTTTCTGGTCTTTTGGGGCCATTTTCTCCGCCATCGCACGCGTTTTCCAGTCAAACTTTGTCTCAAGTTTAATGAGGTACCAAAAGCTACTTCCAACCGGAAGATGAAAATAGTGCGTAATTAATGATAACTTTTTCAATTTATTTATTGGACTATATGCATTTTACTTATGTACAATCTTTTATACTGCAATAAACCATATAATATCATTGTTTTATAGGCAACCAAACATACACCGCGTGCATTCATTGTTTATGCTATAACTCACGAAATCTACATTTAAATCGAAAATATGGATTTCTTCAAAGTTTTTCCGTTAACGGGTTCGCCTTTCCAATTTTCTGACACGATTTTAATCCCTGTTTTCTAACACAAGGAATTTATTTTCTATGTTGATCATTTCGACAAATGTCAAATGTCACTAATGTCAGTAACAAGGCTACTGGGCGATTCTTAGCAGTTTCCAGATGAATGATGAATTCGCGAACCAAGTTTTCTTCATTGCAGGAGAAATGAGAAATATAATCGACGGAAAAATTTTGTAACTAACTTGTATATTAAAAGGCGTTCAATGATCTCGGATATTAACGCGCTTGCTTCGCTGGCACGTTGAAGTATCTCGATCATTAATCGCCCTCATTAACACACTAAATGGTTAAATAACTATTTCGCATCGGTATCTGTCTTGTCTGTTGATGGATAGACTGTTCTCTGACCTGAACACAATTGTCTGATTTGTTGAATACATAATCCAATAAATCTTGCCCACTCATACACATCTCACTAACCATCTGTACTACATGTCTCATGCTTCCTCGATATCAATTTTTTACACATATGGCAGAAATCATATCAATAATGACATCGCCTGAACCGGGGGTTTGTTGAGTTGAATTTGAATGAATGCACATTTCAGGGTTGGAAATTCATAAAAGACAGAAGAAGACAAAGGCGACACAGACTGCCTACTTCGACATTGAATAAAATTCCGACAAGAAAATTTCAGAAAGGGGATCCATTCGAGACTTGTGCTATTTGCCTCGATGACTATATTGAAGGAGAAAAAATCAGGATATTACCCTGTAATCATGGTAAGTGTAGATAACAATATAATACGTTGATTTTCACTCTGCAGCATTTTTTTTTGGAATACTCGTTCAATAATACAAAATTTTCCAAAATAAAAGACATGAAATTTTGCCTATGTATTTTATCATATAATCAAAATTTCCAAAATTTCTGAATTCTCAATAAACCATGATTCAATTTTTCCTTGAATCCAAAAAAACTGATTTTTTTCAAAGAAAGAGGCAATTTATCGTAAATTTTTTTACCTATATGAATGGCATGTTGTTGCATTAAAGTTGAAGAGGATTTTTCAGTCGATACCCATCCATCAATTTTATTTTTGGTGTTTTGGACAAACAAAGTATCTCATTGATGTATTGAACACAATAAAACAAGATCAATTTTGTGTTATAGCCGTAGAAAAATATATTTGTGTCTCATGTTTTTTCTTCAGCTATTTAATATCATGACAAGTGTGTTCTCCAATCTCTAAAGGGACACTTTCTTATATTTCGACAGGTAATAAGTGTAGAAAGGTTTAGCTTAGTAATCCTGAAAAGTGCTCCCGAGCACTACAATGCTGCACTTGAAGCGAATTCCATTGGCAGGCACTGGTGGAGTTTCTCCACTCAGTGTATATTCACCTCTGTTTTCTGTTTAACACATGCGAGTAAGAAGGAAACCATGGAGGTGACGATTTCTAGGGGTTGCCCACAGGGAGGAGTTCTTTCTCCCCTGCTGTGGGATCTGGTTATTGACGAACTCCTGAAAAAACTAAACAAAGTAGGAATTTACTCACAAGGGTATGCAGATGATGTCGTCATTCTGGTAGAGGGACAGCATCCTGAAATTATTTCAGACTTGATGCAGCGAGCCCTGAAGATAGTAGAGGGCTGGTGCAGAAAGGCAGACCTCAGGGTCAATCCTAGTAAAACTGCACTTGTGGCCTTCACGAAAAAGAAGAAACTGGACAAACTGAAAGTTCCCAGACTTTTTGACACACAGCTAAGTATGACACAGGAGGTTAAATATCTAGGAGTAACCCTAGATGCTAGGCTAACCTGGAATACTCAACTGCGAAAGACTGTCAGCAAAGGCAAAATGGCACTAATGGCTGCTCGGAGAGTGATTGGTAACACATGGGGACTGAAACCACGCAGCGATTTTACTAAATATACTGCACGCTAGCACAAACCACGCCCACCATAATACGTCATATCTCCAAACATTACCGATATACTCGGAGTCAGCACATCGCACTAAATATACTGTGCTCCAACGCAATAATACACTTTTTATGATTTTGACACGAATTTGACTGAAGCTCTCTCGTTGTCAATCTCTTGTACGCAGTAAATTCATATACCCAAATGGTCTACTGGTTAGCGCTGTCGACTTTCAGTCTGAAGGTCCATGGTTCGAATCGCTGTGAACTTGAATTTTTTTTTGCAACTTTTTTTTCACCAATGTTTTTTCACTTCATTCTGGTTTTCCTTTTTCATAAAATATTTGAAGTCAAATAGGTTAGTGCGTTTAGGATAAACAGTCTCATTTTATTCAATTTTGTTGAAGAACTCAACTTTTGAAATATATTATTAATCAATGTGTTTCTACACTCCATTCGGTTTTCCTTCCTCAAAAATATTGCAATCAGGGATATGTTAGTTCGTTGAGGATAAATAGTCTCTGAGTTTTGCCTAAGTAAAGTACTTTGAAGATGAGATATAACGGTGGGCGTGGTATGTGCTAGCGTATAGTATATTTAGTAAAATCGCAACCACGCATGGTACATTGGCTATATACTGCTGTGGTGAGACCAATGATTGTATATGGATCGCTTGTCTGGTGGCCTAAGACAGAACAGAGATCAGCTATAATGGAACTTTCAAAACTCCAGAGATTAGCTTGTCTCTGCATCACAGGTGCAATGCGCAGCACTCCTACCGCTGCTATGAAAACCATACTCAATATTTCGCCTCTTGAAATCTTCATCAAGGCGGAAGCGAGGATGGGGGCACACAGACTGGAGTGTAGTGGTAACTGGCATGCTAGGGGTGATTCCCTGGGACATACAGAAATAATCAGCCTAGTTTCAAACCCACTAATGGAAATGGGAAGTGACAAAATGCTGCCTAGAAATAACTATTACAGACCCTTCAACACTCAGCTCTACTAGGATGAAATGGTCTTGACTAACTGTCAGGAAGGCAAGTTAATGTGGTACACTGACGATTCTAAGACTGATGAGGGTACGGGAGCCAGAATATATGGAGATAGACCCAGAACTAGGAATCGTGCTTCCTTGGGGAGGTATGCTTCAGTATTCCAGGCAGAGGTGCATGCTATTGAGGCATGTCTGAGAGATAATATCGTAAGAGGATACAGATGTAAAAAGAAATCCTCATATGCTCAGATAGTCAGGCGGCCATTCAATCTTTAACATGCAATAAAATCAGATCAAGACTGGTCTGGTATTGCCCTCAATGCCTGGTAACCCTGGCTAACCAAAACAAGGTAATTCTTCAATGGGTGTCAGGGCATAAGGGAATTGAAGGCAATGAATCAGCTGACGCTCTTGGTAGGCAAGGGTCTGCGGCGTTGTTTATGGGATCGGAACCTGCGTTCTGTATCCCCAAAACCTCAATACTCGGCTGGCTGGCAAAGTGGATGCAAGAAAGACATCAGGCATACTGGAACAATGTCCCAGGACAAAGACACAGTAAACTGATGGTTGGAACACTGTCCAGAACAGTGACTAACGACATTCTGAGCCTAAAGAGAAGTCAGATCAGACAAGTGACGGGACTAATAACCGGTCACTGCCCCTTGATGAAACATATGCATCAAATGGGCATCTATACAGACGAACTCATATGCAGACTATGCAATGAGGAGGAGGAAACTGCCACACATGTAATATTGGAGTGCGAAGCACTAGCTCGTTGGAGATACAACCTTCTGGGAGCATTAAACTATCAAGTGGCTTTTCCAACGAATGATTTGGTGAAGAGGCTGCTGAACCTTATCAAGGTAGCGAACCTGTTCCCTTAAGTCAACAGCATGATCAGGAATACAATAGGCCCAAAGGCTACAGGGCTTCGAACCCTGACTAATCATTCTGCTATTAATCAATCAATCAATCAATCAATCAAGTTCCTACCAATGGAATTCCCTATAAGTGTTTTCGTAAAATGCTCGGATCACTAAGCACAATGCTTTGGGACCAATAAATCTGATGGAGTTGGATCATCTTGTTAGTGTAAATAATCGAAGGGTATACTTCTAACGTTCTCCGATTCTCCAGTGTACCACTCGAAGTGCATCGACCCGTGGCTGACGAAGAACAGACGCGTCTGTCCGATCTGCAAGCGCAAAGTGTTTGCTCACGACGAACCGCACCACGATTCCGACAGCGATTCGGATGCGGATGATTCCACCCCGCTGATCAACAGCTCCGATCGTGGCACGCAGGGGGGCACCTTCCAGGAACAGGTAAATACATCTACGAAACTGCTAAAATGTTCAAAGTGCTATTAAATGTTGATAGGAAGTAGTAAAACTCAAAATCATTTCCGCATATGTTCAAAAAATGAACAACAATTAATGGTGGAAAAACAACTACTTTTTTTTTCATTTGACTCGGCCGTTACTTGATGGAGATCTATGGCAAATGTAAAAACTTCACAAATGGTATAATGAACTAAACTAACCTTGGCTTGCCAAACTTGTACAGGGTGTTCCTTAAATACACGCTTATATTCAAGGGGGTCATTCTTCGACTTATTTTAGGAAGAAAACTTCTAATGAACGTATGTCCTAAAAGTTTTAACTTTTGAGATACAGGGTGATGAAGTTTTGAAAAATATTCAGTTTTTTGATAATAACTGAGACAATATTGTATACATCTTCATGAAATTTGGTACACGTCTTTTATGCATCAAGGTGCATCTTCTGATGTACAAAAATTTTGATTTTCTCTACCAGTGGCACCGTTACGGGAATATTATTGTTTATATTTTACTTAAAAGTGAGCAACGACAAAACCATTGCAAATTTTATACAATGTCATGGAAGGCTATTCAATTATGTACAAAAAAGATCCTCTTGTTGATGCTCGATAGAACGCTTCGTTTTCGTGAAATAACGGAAAAACGAGACCAGACTTCAAATTTTGGTGTCTGAGTACTCGATTACTGAATAACCACGGTATGTAACATTTTGAAATCTGTATACCGATTTAGTCACATAGCAGACTGAATTTTGCCATCACGAAAAGCAATACAGGGTGGACAAAAAAAATCTATGCATATTCTCAACATTGACACCCTGTATCCCAAAAGTTAGGACGTTTACCACATACGTTCATATGAAGTTTTATTCTTGAAATGGGTCGAAAAATCGGCCACTTGAATATTAGCATATCATCAAGGAACACCATGTATATCCTACTCTCTCAACCTGAAGGATTAGAATTACCTGTGGAAAGATTCAATAAACCTTCATTTTCGGAAATTAGACACAAAATCTACATTAAAAAAGGGTTGATAGCAAATACATATTATTACCTACTAAGAAAACATATTAAACAGTAGGTCTAATTGATCGTTGAGTAAAATGTCAGAATTTTTGAGTGTGTTGATTTCTAATGATTCAAAATGATTTAGTTTCATTTCTTTATTTTCTATGTGTAGCATTTCAAATAATCATGTAAACTATGGTCTTCTAATATATGGTTGGCGTATGTTGAATTTGTTTTCTTCTTTAAGAAATACTGATTGTTTCGGACATTTGGTCCTAATCAGAGTAGGACAGTCACTAGCCAGCGGCCCTAAGACCGCCAAGCAAGTAAAACCTGACCCAACAAAAATCCAAACGGTATATTTGTAATCTCAGAGAAGCTTCCCTATGGCATTATGGAAGTAGGCGAGTAGCAACATGTAGAATAGACGGAAAGAAATATTCGAGAACTGAAATTTCCATCTCGGTGAGAAATGGGAGGGCCTGATTGCTTGACTAGAATTCCATTTGTTATTAAGGCATTCAGGAAATAAACACTTCATACAAATCAGGAGGATGTAATACAATATTCTGCATGGCATTAGCCAGGAAAGTAGTTGTTTTGGAACATTAGTGGACATGACTGTGGGTTTTTATTTCTCATAGATAAATACCAACTTTTGTTGTTCAAAAATTGTTCTATCCGTCATTCGGTTGCCCCCTTACGAGCAACCCTCAGAAGTCTTCGAAAGTCTTGTGCGGGCAAGGAATGACGGGGGTCTTACCTTTTAACGTGTGATTCCAAACACTTTCTTGGGCTATCAAAAAAATTTCTGCAGTCGATGGGAATCGAACCCACGACCGGCGAATGCGAATTAGAACATAGACACTCTGTCCGCACGGCTACCTGGCCCCTATTTGGTAATATCAGATTTCGGATAGGTCTGTTTTGAGCTCCTCAACACATTGCGTGCCATGTCTCTCATATATGAGCGACATTGAACTTACCCAAGGTGCTTCGTCTCTCATATGTGAGAGACAGACAGACTTTGTAGTACAAAAAGTCAACTCTATTATCTATCATTGAAACATGTCAACAAATTTGTTGCTTTTACTTTTGCCGTTTCAGTCCTTTGTGGTTTGTTTGAGTTCTTCAAATCAAGTAGGTCTGCGGCTGATATATCTTGAAATGCTCGTGTGGAGATTTTTTTTGTGACCTGCTCATAGAGGACCCAGGAAACAAAAGAGAAAATACTGAAGAAACCATCGCTCATATGTGAATCACATAGCCTCCAGTGATAAATTTACCTTTTTTCTGCTACATGGCCATGCCTATCATATATGAGTGAAACAATAAAACCAAAAAAATATAACCTAAAACTACAAAAAATCACATGAGTATCAAACAAACCTTTATTTCAATACTCACAAATAATAGAAAACTGTGGTTTGGCTTCCATAGCCAATCCCCAATCACGGCCACTGTTTTGACGTTCTTGAATATTTGTTTAGTGAAAAAAGCCGACATTGTGAACTGGCAACACTGTTTTTGAGTTGTAAAGTGACAGACATTTGAAATATTATTGAAATTGACAGATTGTATTTGCTGAATCTGGTCGTAGTTGTACAAAATGGTGCAAGTTATCAGTAATATCCGGAAATAAGAAGATTATCAAGAGCTAGATGGAATTGATCCTAAGTTTTTTGAAAAAAAAACCGATTCACTCATGTTGCTGGCTTATTCAAGTGAAATAGCTCATTGAACTTTCCATCAGGCTACTCAAACAGATTGCTGGTGTCTCTGATCTGATAAGCCGAAATTGTAGTCTCATAATTGCTCTACAAATTGAAACTTCCAGGAAGGGTTTTCAAGTAGTTAGTTACAAAAGTAAACTTCTTATATGTTTCTATCACCGATTTTGTGAATTTTCCAACACTTGGATTAAACTGTAGTGCAAAAACAAAGGATTCACTGCCATTTTCAACCTTGTTATGAGATAGCAAACAAAAATTCTATGTTGTCGAGATTGCAAGAAAACTGGCAAGATGTCATCAAAATGGACAGATCATATTGCCGGAAATTGATGATTAGAATTCCACTTTTACGAATCTCTGCTGTGATAGCAAAATCTTCTCTACAACCATATTGCTATTTGAAAAAAGAATCGACCCGAATGAACATAGTTATGTATGGATCTGATTGAATTATTTTTCAACCATTAGGCACATCATTCTGTATAGGTACCATTTAAGACCATCCACCCTCGAAAAATTACGAAACAGGTCGATTTTCATATGGAGGGGGATACCTTTTGACGCGAAATAAATAATCCATACTTCAACCCTCTACTCCCCAGAGCAACCCCCTCAATAATTTGAATAGGGAATGAGGGTCGTGTTATACATCATTGCGAAGGTAATTCAATTCTGAAACTAGCAGTGGAAAGTTTTTTGAATTCCAACAAGTCGTTCTTGAAATATTCGAGTTCGAACGGTATGTTTTCTGATTGTGAATAAATGAATGTGAATAATAGATTATTGAACATCTATTCACAAAAGATGTACGTTTTAGAAGGTTTCTCGTGATATTGCTTGACATTCAGTTCTCATTCTTCTCTCCAAATCATCGAGGTCAGTAGGTTCCGTTTTATAAATGACCAATTTTGAATAAACCCATAGGAAAACATTATTGGGAACCAAGTCCGGTATTCTCAACAAGTCACCTCATTCCGTATCACAGGTGAGAGAATGGCTACCCCAGAATTTCCCAAACAAATAGATAGGTCGTGAAGGACCATTAAAATGGCCAGCACGCTCGCCGGACATGGCACCCAATGATTTTTTTCTTTGGGGTCATTCGAATTCCGTTATTTATAAAACGGAATCTACTATGATCTGGACGATAAGTTAAGACAGATTAGGGTTGAATGCCAGGCAATAACTAGAGAAACATTTCAAATGTGCGAAAGGTATTTACAAATAGATTCTATTTCTGGAAGTCAATGGAGGTGATTTTGAACATTTGTTGTGGATAACCATTCAACATTCATTCCGTACATTACATACCACACTCACTCACTCTTTGACATCATTGGAACACCGTAGAAAGGTCGGCGACCTTTCTATCGATACTTCCACGGGGAATGTTCTTCAGAAATTTCTGCTATCATCCCTTCACTAGCAATACCAGTCAGACGAACTAGACAAGCCCAGTCAGCACATCCTTTCGTTGTCAACCTCGAAAGATGTCGAACAGCACTTTATCAAAACTCCTTCATCCATAGAACGGCTAGGCTCTGGAATTCATTGCCTGAGAAAGTATTCCCAACAACATATAATCTCCAGAAGTTCAAAAAAAATTCCAATACCTACCTCCTATCCCTATCCTCCCTAGGAACGCATGATGTTCTCTGAACATTATGGGGATTCCCTTTCGTGCGCTCCAAGCGATAAAAAAATTTAACTCGAATATTTCGAGAACGACTCGTTGGAATTCAAAAAACTTTCCACTGATAGTTTCAGAATTGAATTACCTTCGCAATGATATATAACACGACCCTTACTCCCTAGTCAAATTATTGAGGGGGTTGATCTGGGGAGTATAGGGTTGAAGTATGGATTATTTATTTTGCGTCGAAAGGAGTCCCCCTCCATATGGAAATCGACCTGTTTCGTCATTTTTTTGTAAAATAATAATTCTGGGAGATATCGAGGGTAGATAGTCTTGAATGGATCACCCGGTATATTTGAATGGACATTATATTTGGTTCGGAATTGAAAAAACTATGCTTCAACTTTGAATATTTAGGGCGGATCTTTTTTAAATGAACACAGTGTATATTCTCTCCCGCAGGCCGAGAATCCGATCCAGCGGGCTGCGAGGTCGATTTCTCAACAGTCGGGCGCCGCTAATTTCGTGACGGCCTCCGACCATCACAGCATCAATGCCGAGTACCAGGTGAGCGAACGGAAGTCCCATCAGGCTCCTCCCCTAACCAATCAGAACGAAGGTTCATCGGGGGGAGGAGCCTAATGAAATTCCGAGGATGAAAATGATAACTACTTTGAGTTATCTGTCGATTTATACGGTCCGTAAAAGGAAATCCTTCCTTCATGCGAATCTCCTCTATACAGTGTGTCCCATTTACCATGCTCACCATGGGTATCTTTTTAACGGTGAGAGATACGAGGTCGGTTAAATGACACCAAATGTGGAGTTTGTCAAGGCCAACTATAATGTGAAAAAATATTTTGATAAAATCTGTTCGTTTTTGTTTTATACGCAAAAAACAGATTTTGATCATTTTCATGTCTCCTCCGTAACTTCTTTATTTATGAAAATACTCAAATAGAAATTTCACATTCTCATGGCAGTTTTTCAAAGTGATTTCGAAAAAAATATGAAATTTATACCAACTCTTCTAGAATTGGAGATATCAGCACCAACTTTAGTTTTTCAAATGTAGGTCATACTCACTATGACTTAGTTACAAATAACTTTTTTTTCCTCTCACAGATGATATGTCGCAGTAATAGTTTTGTGTTGATAACAACGGAGTTATCGTCATTTATACAAAAACAAAAAATTATTTGGAAGCCGCCATCTCGAATTCACAAATTCCAACAAAAAAATCATGATCTCCGACCTCAAAAACCCCCACTCACCAATTTTGAATGGAATCGGACCAAATCTTGTCCGCCATCTTGGAGCAGCCATTTTTTTTAATTTCAACAAAAATTCCATAATGTATTGTCACCGAAATTATGAACACCTGCCAAATTTCAAGTTAATCGTGGTTATGGAATTTTTGTTGAAATTTAAAAAAATGGTTGCTCCAAGATGGCGGACAATATTTGGTCCGATTCCATTCAAAATTGGTAAGTGGGGGTTTTTGAGATCGGAGATCATGATTTTTTTGTTCAAATTCATGAATTCAAGATGGCGGCTTCCAAATATTTTTTTGTTTTTGTATAAATGACGATAACTCCGTTTGTTATCAACACAAAACTATTACTGCGATATATAATCTGTAAGAGAAAAAAAAGTTTCTTGTAACTAGGTCATAGTGAGCTATAACCTACATTTGAAAAACTAAAGTTGGTGCTGATATCTCAAATTCTAGAAGAGTTGGTATAAATTTCAAATTGTTTTCGAAATCACTCTAAAAAATTGCCATGAGAATGTGAAATTCCTATTTGAATATTTTCATAAATAAAGAAGTTACGGAGGAGACATGAAAATGATCAAAATCTGTTTTTTGCGTTTAAAACAAAAACGAATAGATTTTATCAAAATATTTTTTCATATTATAGATGGCCTTGACAAACTCCACATTTGGTGTCATTTAACCGACCTCGTATCTCTCACCGTTAAAAAGATACCCATGGTGAGCATGGTAAGTGGGACACACTGTATATTCTTGAATGTGCAGGTGCATTATCCAGAACTACCACTATGTTATCTGTAGGATGCCCATTTGAAACGCACGCTCAACATCCTATGAACTAAGATTCATACAGTGACTTATTCAATTCATGATAGTGAATATGTGATCAGGATTATTTATTTCAAGTTGAACTTCTCTTTCTGAATTTGAACTAACCAATTCTGAAATTGAATGGACATTTTCTGAAATTCAACTCACCGATTCTGGAATTGAGTTAACAATTTCTGAAACCGAGTTTACCTTTTCCGAAATATAACATACCGATTCTGAAATTGAAGTTGAAAAGGTATAGAATCAATCCAGTCCGTTACCACCGATAAAACAAGGCCAGCAGACTCTGACGTAAACAGCTCGTGACGTCGCATACTCAGGCCATCTTCCAAGGCATTCGTGTCGATCGATCGTCAGTTTGTTTTTGTTTAAGAACGGTGGCGTAGGTAAATCGCGTGTGTGCTCGAATTCTCTTGTTGTTTATTCATCAAAATAATTGGCGGAGAAATTACTGTTTTGTGAAATATTTCGTGTTGTGATAGGCGGAATAACAATGCCTTACAAGTGTTGTGTTCCCTTTTGTCGGGGGAATTATGTGGGTGGTCCAAAAGTTCATGCTTTTAGTTTCCCGTTGGACAAGGAACTATCGAAAAAGTGGGTACATGCAATTCACCGCAAGGATTTTACGACTCCATCTAAGTACAGTAAAGTATGTGAATTACATTTTACTAAAGATGATATTATTACTTCATCTACTGCAACCGATTCAAAATCTGGCAAAACTGTAACAATAGATTTGAAAATTCCTAGGCTCAAACGAGATGTTATTCCCACTCAATTTCCCAACTGTCCATATTTATCGAAAGATGTAAAATTACGCACAAGTCGTGATGAAAAACTTGAGATACTAGAGACTAAAAATTTGGCACAAGCACTTACCAAAAGTAAAACTGAATTCGAAAATTACCAAAAATCATTTTGCTACACAGAATTTCAAGAATTTCTAGTTGTATTAGAGTCTTTTCAGTTGCCCGAAAAGTGGTTCAAAATTATCGATTGGCAAAAAGTCACATTTCAAATTGTCTTATTCTCCAGGGCCCGTAATTACATATTCGGTTGTGATTGATTTTGTTTTGAATGTGGAATCATTTTTGTATGACCTAGCGATACCAACATCTCTAAAAGCCAATCTGAAAACACCTTTTATCTCTAATAATATCAATCAAATCAAGGAATTACTAATTGAAATAGATAAAAACGAGTTACATAATTCGGGAAAATGTCTTGATAATCAGAAAAAGAGGGTTTTGAAACATATTTCGAATGCATTGGACTCTTTGGTTTCTGACTCAATACATTCTCAAATTTCTTTCTGAAAACGGTCATTTGCCTCGTGGCAATGAATGCAGAATTCATTCCAATGATCAAATTGCAACTATTATATTAACATGTACTACAAACACTCTATTTAAAAATTACTGTTTCAAGTCTAACGACCAATTGGGTAAAAAATCCAACAACAGGAAATTGAAAACACTCACTGGCTAATTTTTTAGGTAATAGGAATTCTCCAAGATAAATATAGGTAATTAGGTATAACAAACGGCATGTCTATCGAACTATAATACATTTTCCCCAATTTTCTTTCGATCAATCTCATGATAAGTGTATGTTCTGCGGGCCCTGTATAAGTAGGTGTGAAGTTTACCTCTAATGAGATTGAATCACTACAATTTTTGCCAATATATTTAATTCGAATGGGTTGCTGTAGGTGGATATTTGTGTTTTATCCTGGTTTTTGCTTTGAAACTTCGTTTTTCCATAATAAAATCGAATGGGATGCGAAGAAGGGCTCAGTTGAAGGCTGGCATCCTCTTTCAACCGGAAGCCCTTAAAAAAAAGCAAAATCGGCTCAATAATGATCTAAAACTAAAATCGAAATACGCGGTCGCCTTATAGCGCTATAAGCGCTTGTCGTTTCGAGCCGCTGGTTAGGCCTGACTAAGTGACGTCACCCACGGAGCATGCAGGCCTTGTTTTATCGGTGGTAACGTCCAGTCTCACCTTTTTCTCACCACAACACCAGATGAATAGCAAGCTCAGTTAGGGCAACAGTTGGAATGAGGGGAAAGAAATAGTCTCAATAAGTTATTAAGCCAACTCACATCAGACTTAGATAAATGAAACATGTGATACAACTGAGCTATTGAGCTGCACTGAGAATCTTAGTCGAAGTTGGTAAAAAGAATATTACTAACTTTGCTACGTCTGACAGATATTTCCATTTGTCCACCAGAGTCTGTCGAGCGGTTCAGAAACGGAAGACGGTTTATCTGAGCCCAGCCTTTGCGACAATTTGGAGGTTAACATTCACCATTCAGACACGAGCAGCGGCAATGGCAGCACTGGTGACGTCGCCATCAACGTACGTGTCTAATCATTGAAATGAATATATCAATCAAAATATTTTTTGTGATTTCTAGTCGGGTACAATATGTGAGTTATAGTGATACGATATTCTAGGGAATCTTAGCTGTGAAAAAACTTGATTTGGGTGGTTTTGACTAGAGTTTCCAAATCTTTAAGTAGCACTTCTCAATCGGACTGATATAATCATTGATTGAGATTTTTTTCAAGGGTTATGGTCTAAAAAATGATGCTTAGTTCAATAAATATGTAAATAACATCTCACTGTAACCTCGTAGATTACAATCATTTCTTGGATATTTTTCATGGCTGAGACTAGATTCATTTTGGGTGCTATCTTTTGATTAAGACACATTTCTGACAATGTTTAAACTAATGTTTAGGTTTATTTTCAGGATAGGATATAAATAAAACATCACGGAATATTCGATTCCTCTTGAATTTTTTTTCAGGAGACGTTTTCATGGTATGTTTTTCTTCTCACATGAATCTGATTTTGACAGTACACTGATTCTTTTTTTGACGAGTTTATTGGTATTCTGTAGGGATTTTCGAAATTACTTTGTGGAAAATTCATCATTTTCAAGAATCATTCCACGAATTGGTAAGAATTTGAGGTCATCTTTTTCGTTGATTTCTTTTTGATCAACGTCGAAGTGATGGCTTGTTGACACTGAAAAATTTCAATAACTTTTTTTCAAAAAAGCTGCTGATCCTACAGATTACAATATAATTGATTGTTTAATGGATATAAATATTATTAATACGCTACTGTTTATAATAATCCTAGTACTTTAATGTAGGTATATCATTTTGGACAAAATGTATCATAATTTGAAATTTAATTTCTGTACAATAAACTTGTGAAATAATTGTTAGTTTTACTTTTCGAACCCAAAATATACCTTTGTTTATTTTCCTTTTTTTCTTGTTGAGGAGTTGTCAATTTCTCTAAATCGATTCTCATGAAATTTCAGTGGGACGAAACAAGTGCTTTCATAGTATATTATGTAACAAATGTTGAAAAATAGTATATTACGCACGAATGGAAAAATAATTGCCGACAAATAAAGGTAAGTACTTTACTCTAGCTTAGGCAGCATTATCACAGACTCTTCTCAAATTACTGATCTCATAAGAAACAAATCGTACAACTTCGTGAAACCAGCAGTAATGAGCGAGTGGTTTTGTGTGGGGTTCCTCAAGGCACGGTACTGGGACTCATCTTATTTATGATATATCTGAACGAATTGTTGTCCCTAAACTCATGTGGTAAGATTATCAGTTTCGCTGATGACACTGTCGTATTCTACAGAGATACTAACTGGATGAATCACAAATCAAAAGCCGAACGTGATATGGACAATATCTTGAACTGGTTCAATTGACGAAAATTAACCAAATATATGCCTTTAACCTGCTATAAAAATCGACTTCCAGAATCGTAACATCGTAGTGGCTGTTGAAATTCTTTCCCATTTGCCGCTTTCTACTGATGCTGTTAACAACATTTAACGACCAAAAAGAGAGGAAGTGATCATATACAGGATCTTTTTTTATATCGTTTTGCATACACTATGGCAATGTATCTCAAAGAAAAGAGAGTCCAATATTGGAGTTTGAAAAATAATGGAACAAATCAATAATATTTATCAAAGAAGTAATAAATAACGGTTTATTTCATTAACCTACATCAAATGTTCAAAACGTTCTCCGTTGTTCTTCAAGCATTTCAAAACTCTTCGCCGTTTGTTGTCGAAAATGTTCCTCAGTATTTCCGGACCAATATTTTGGCAGCAATGTGTTATTGAGGCTTGCAGCTTTTCAAGGTTATTATTGTATCTCTTGAATACTTCGTCTCTCAAATATCCAAAAAGGCAGAAATCCAAAGGCTTCAAATCTGGAGAACGTGTTGGAAAAGAAAGATTTGGAACGAGGCCAAATGCCGAGTTTGATAACCCATCGATTATCGTAATATGAATTTACGATACGAATATAGTACTTACAATATTTTACCTACTACCAAAAACGCTAATTATTCAATCAAATATAAGGGTTGGACGTATACATACTTGTCATGAATCTATTGTGTTCTCGGTTGTCACTCATTCTCCAAACTGTCAACTTCGAAGCGTTCATTTCAATTTGAGAAAAATTTATCGAAAAAATTCCGATCACGAATTTATTGATCCATATATAGAAATTGCGGAAAAATCAAGCAATTCATACTTCAGTATCTGCTATATTTAGGATCAATTAGTTCTTATTTCTGTTTGCCTTGACTAAAACAATGGAAATTGAAATAGTGCGGTAAAGTATCTCATTACGATACTAGAATCAGTGTCGTAAAATGTTTAACATTACATATTGGCCAGTAGGTAAAATCACTTTACGCACGTGCTAGGTACACTATTTTTTGTAATAAATGTCAGTACATTCCCCAAAATAGTATATAATAGACACATAGAGGTGGAAAGTGATTCATTCCTGTCGTGAGATTAATTATAATTAACAGAGTGTCAAAGCGTCGAGGTTAGTATGATTTCGAGACAGGAATGAAACTTCCTACTTAGGCTTGTATACTATTTTATTTACAACCATCATAATATTTCGTGTTTGGCAGAAGTCCATGGTAATTCAAAGTGGAATGGTATATTTCATAGATGAAGAACCTCAAAGTCATCTCCACAACATTTATTTGACGATTTGAGATCGATCACATGGAGGTGCATGTTTCGGGCTGATATAAGCCCATCATCAGCCGAATACAAGAATTTAATTATGGAAACGAGAAAGTTGTAAAATTGATAATTTAGACAATAAAATGGCACAAGACACAGACGTGTGCACCATATGATTAGGTATAATATATTTTGTTGTTGTTTATAAAAACATTAGAAGTCTTTATTTACGAAATGGGCTGGGTTAATAATTTTATAACCTGTGAAATGATAGAAACCATAATATAGTTCCGACACAAAATATTCCGAAGTTGAAAAATCTCGATTTTGAACACCCTAAATATTCCCGCTAGACACCAAGTGTGATACATTGATTAAAACAGCTCTTCAGGGAGAATCTGTAAAAATGCAATCAAATACAGAATGCTCCATTCGAAAATCGAGAGTTGATGCCCGTTACGCTCCAAGATTTCAACTTTGGAATTTGATAATGGGTGTGTACACCATAGTAGAACTTTCAACTCAAACCATGTTTATGATGATCCTTTCATACATAAATAATGATTGACGACATAATTCGATCGAAAAATTAACTGAAATGTTTTATTTTTGGACATAAATAATAGTACCTTCTGAAAACGGACCCTCTTATGACGTAGAAACCTCATCTCGCCATAGTTAAAAGAAAATACCAAACGCCCGACGGAGACTGAGGCAACTGATATATTATATGATTATTTCTTTCAACTGTGATCTCGCGCTAATTCACTCTGTCAGACATCCTGTATCATTCATCTCTGTCTGGAATAGTCTTGTTTCGGGGATTTCAATAATTTTTTATAAAACGTAGGGAGCTCACAGCAAGAAACGGTTTGCGGTGGTGAGCTAGTTTGGGTGAGTTCTATCGAATTATGAAATAAATTATTTTGTGATATAAGCCCATTGCAGAAAAATGTGTCCCCCGCCAAATTGAAATCGACCTGTCCGAGCAATTTTCAATTTTTTTAACGACATCGGACATTTGGGGGTGACAATTAAGTTTTACTGGGACACACTGTGTATTGTTGTAAATGAAAATGATTTACTTTTATGGAATAGTAATACTGAATTTTGTGTGAGAACTCAATTCCATCAATTGAGTGATGAGTGTATGGAATATTCAGCCAAATTCGACATTCTTATTCTGTTGATAAAAACCTTCCGCAAGATATCTGCATTCGTACATTTCGCTTATTTATGAGGCGTAACGCTATTCTTTCTCGCGTTTGTGCCCTTTTATTGTTTTGGCACTTTTATAAATCCGACCAAATTTCATAAGACGAACACCGATGCGTATTTACGGCTTCCGCCTTTGTCATCTCCCGTCCAAAAACTATATTTCTTTGTGTCAAGCTTTTATTTTTTGACAAAAATAACGTTATTCATATTTCAAGACACTGTCTGCCATATATATAGCTACTGGGTGATTCCGTTTTAAGTAGGTGAGTTGCTCAGGAGAAAAACAAATGTGCATATTGAAATGTTTGAACGTTCACTAAAAGTCGTTGTAGTCACGTGAAACTGAACTGTTTAAGGTTCCACAAAATTGTATTAGGTAATATCCCGAGACCATGACAAATAGCCGATTATTATTTTTCTCATGATTCCATCAAGAGTACCTTGTATTTTGACATTTTGATGAGACCATATAAACATTAATAATCTGAATAACTTTAGAGCTTTAGCTCGAGAGGAATAAATAGTATATTATGTAACAAGTGTTGTAAATGTCCTTTAAGTAACGAGTATTTTAAGCACGAGCGGAACAGAGCGGACCCTAACAACACAGGGACATCCTAGGTACGTCCCTTTTATGTCCCAACGTGTACTGTCGGTACAAGGACATGATTGGGACATCCCTAGGATGTCTTGCTCAGTATTTCCAGGGGATGTCCCGACTGGGACATCCCTGAGTTGTCCCATTCTATCTATATATCTATGTATATCTTGAAATCTATTTGCTATTTGTATCAGAATTGATATGTTACAACAAAATATTGAGAATGCATAATTGTGATCTCACTGGGAAAATCCAGTCTCTATATTTTCTATACCCATCCAATTCAGTACAGTACATTCAGCTCAATTTTGGTACTTTTGAAATTCATTGATTGGATATTTACTGATGAGAGGTGCGCAGTAGTGCGCACTCCGTGTATATAATTGTCTCTCTGCTATATGCGTCAAACGAGGACAGATACCCTGATAACAACACAGGGATTTCCTAGGTACGTCCCTTTTTTGTCCCGCGGTACGAGGACATGATTGGGACATCCAGGGAATGTCCTGCAGTGGTTGTCCAGTGGACATCCCGCCCGGTATACATCCCTAGGTTATCCTATTCGTGTCCCTGGAGTATCTGATATTCATTCACATCAGAGTCATTGAATTTCATCAAACTATTGAGTTGAATTTTTTCGAAAATGTTTGTTTCTCTTCCATAAAATGATTATAATGAAAATAAAGAATAAAGTCTCAGAACTTCTCAAGAAATTACCATTTTTCGCAGACAGAAATCGTACATGCATAATGCCCCTCACTTTTAAACGCCCAAGAATGATAATAATTATACCCAATTTCTAATAAAGTTGTATTTATTCAGGTTTCTGTAGTTGAGTCCTGTTTATAAATCGTTTAGTACATAAATCTTCAGGAGACATGATAGCCAATGGAGCAAGGCGCGTGCATGATAAGCCAAAGGTCCCGGGTTGAATCCCTACTCGACCTGCAACTTTTTTCTTTTGTCGAGAGGATGTCCCTGGGATATCCTTGGGACGTCCTAGGGATATCCTTTCATCGTACTTGGTACATCTCAGGGACGTACCAGAAGGACATCCCTTGGATGCCTTTTTTAGCGGCCAGCGGATGTCCCTGGAACATCCCAAGTATGTACGTTGTCCCGACAAAGGACATCCCTGGGATGTCCTAGTATAAAATCAGGGACGTCCATGGGAAGTCCCTAGGATGTATTGGTGTTGTTAGGGTTTCTCAAAACGAAACCACAAAACAACCACCATGCAAAATTTCGAAAACCATTCTAACGATATACAAAACTAGAGATCGACTTTTTATGATGAAAAGTGTTGAATCAACATAAATAACCTGGAACCAATAAGAATGTGAAAATAGAAAAAATATTCCACATGATAATAAGATTTCATAAAATCACCGCTATGTAAATGTTTTCGCTCAATTTTTATCACGAGGGTAAGAATAACACCAATGTTTTCTTTTTTGCAAGTCCGCCCCTGGCTTGCCAGACTTGCAGGAATCCATTATTCTTTCTGGTAATCCAGTGAGCGCGTTGTATAAATCATCGGAACCAACAACATTCCGAAAATACAGCCCATTGGAATTTTAAACTTACTCAGATATGACTATAGAATCCGATTATGCTCCAGACACGAAGAAATTTTATCATTCCCTTCGACTATGACGCATATTAAATTTCTTCTCCGAGAAAATAAAGTATTGCGTCGTCGACACATGAATCGCGACAAGAAAAAAGATTCAATTCGGAATTGGAATTTTTCATTTCTGATTTCGTTAACGCTCTGCCGGCTTCCTTGTAATACCGTGCACTCCGTCATTGTAGTTCTTCATGAATATATGCAGGGCCCTGCATCTCATTTTCCCGTCTTCTATAGCTCAGTTATCAGTTGAGTCAGGTTTTTGGTATTTTGCAGACTTCAATCTTTCTGTAGTTTCTGTATACAACTCACAACAATGACACTTCGTAACAACACACGCTGCCTCTACGCTAAGGCTAACCATTCAAGAGTCTCATGCCAGCGTGTAGAGAGTTTGAAACCGAAAGACTTTGATGTGATGTGGTTCAAGCTAGTCTATACCAAACTAACCAAATGATGATGAATATAAGAACCTCTGTGAGTTTTTATCACTCAAACTGGACTTCATTCAGGAGAACCATCCAACGGCTGGAATCATAACCATGGGAGACCTCAAAATCTACACAACGCAGCCTGGCTCACATTCTCTAACAAAACAGATGATGCAGGTCATCAAACTGATGCCTTCGCCATCACTCATGGTCTAGAACAACTAGTCGAACTCCCAACCCGCATTCCAGATGTCAACAACCAGTCTGCCAATACACTAGATCTTTTTGTCACCAGCAATCGGAAACTCTGACCACACCCTCATCTCCACAACCTGCTCTTTCCATGTACCATCCAGCACCACAATTCCTACCCGTCTCATGTGGCATTACAATTTGGCCGACTGGGAAGGCCTTCGTATGTTGTTTTCAGCGTTTCCATGGAAGAGAGTTTGTTTCTCCTCAGCAGATCCAACACGATGTGCTGAGACAATTTCTGAAATCATCATGTTGGGGATGCAAACCTACATACCGAACACTGCAAGGAGAACATCTTCCGATAAGGCCTGGTTCAGTAGAAACTGCTCTATAGCTGTCGCTTCCAAACAGGCAGCATTCCATCGATGGCATCAGAAAAATCCTGACCCTGAGACTAGAGCAGAATATGTCGAGGCTAGAGGCATATGCAATGAGACAATTTGATCGTCTCAAAGGATGCTCATAATGCCAAAATAAGATCAAAACTTGTTGAATGTCCAAACGGATCCCGTTCATTTTGGTCCTTCGCCAAAGCTGTAGGCAGATACTTCACTTCCAGCTCGTTTCCTCCTCTAACCAAGGAAAATGGAACACTGTCCAGGAGAAAGCCAATATTTTTGAGCATTTATTTGCTGGAAATTTCACTCTGGATTCATCGGGAAAACAACCTCCAAACATAACGCCAATTGACAGTCATATGTCCGAGATCACCTTTCGCCAACGTACTATAAGGAACATTTTGTTGGGTCTCAACACCAACAAAGCTTATGGCTCCGACGGAATCCCACCGATTGTTCTCAAGAAATGTGCTCCCGAACACCTTTTCTCTGCAAGTTGTTCAACTACTCTTACAAATTGGGGATATTCCCGTCCAACTGGAAAATTGCAAGAGTACAACCAGTTCCTAAAAAAGGCAAAAAGACACTACCTAACAACTACAGACCGATCGCACTGCTATCTATTATTTCAAAGATCATGGAGAAAGCTATATCGACATCGAGCTCATGAAATACCTGGAACATTCAGGTATTATCAACGATAGGCAATATGGCTTCCGTCATCAGAGATCAACTAGTGACCTGCTCGCTTACGTCTCACATAATATAACAGCAATCTGTTGAAAAATATGGTGAAACCTTAACCGTGGCATTAGATATCTCTAAGGCATTCGATCGAGTCTGGCACCACGGACTCCTCGCCAAGCTTCCATCTTAAGGCTTGCCTTCCCCAGCTATGTTCTCTGCTAGCTAGTTTTCTGTCAAATAGGTCTCTCTATGTAGTGGTCGACGGAGTTTCATCTGACTCTCTTATCATAAATGCTGGTGTTCCGCAATTCTACCCTCCATACCGCTTTCTCTTCCAGGCAAATCAAATCAGAAACTAACAAGGAAGAAATGTTGACAACATAAACATGGCCTTGGCAACAATTCTCGAATGGGGATCCAATAACTTAGATTTCAATGCAGACCAAACACAAGCATGCCTTTTCTCTAAAAAAGCCGATCTCACTGTGCCCAAGATAAGCTTGTCAGGAGTAACCATACGTTTGAAGACATCCATTTCGATGCTTGCTATTACTATCAGCAATAACCTTACTTGAGAAAATTACGTGAGATCAATTGCTAAAAGTGCATCCCAAAAACTTGGTATTCTGTTTCGGGCGAGGAGCTATTTCACTTCCAGTCAGCTGCTTATGGTGTATAAGGCACAGATCCGACCTGTCCTGAAATATCAACAATCGTTCCTCCCTTGGCAGTCCCCGCGAGAATAACCCGTCCAGTTGAGGCTTCGCAACCTTTCGTGTTCACTTTTTAGACCTGCAGAACATCTCTTTCCAATGACTCGTTCATTCAACGAACACATTGCCAAGGGAGGTGGTCCCCGAGGCATATAACCTACAGAAATTCAAGAAGAACACCAATTCCTACCTTATTTTCCTTGGTTCTCACGATGTTCTCTGAACATAACAGGATATCCCTTTTTGTGGGAACCAGAACATAAAAAAAGCACTGTATTAGTGTATTTATCGATGTTATTGATATTTCCTGAGCCGTCGCTGTTCTCGTGTCCGCGTTTCTTATCTTTCCCGAGGAAAAATCAAAATCGTTAAGTATCATTTAATAGTTCACGACAGTCTAGTGCTCCTAAAGTTTTCCTCAAGTGACACATAAAGCGAGAAAATGCTAAAGTTAGAGTTCGATAAAAAGTCCCAGTATGGGGAGGTGCATTATTTTCGAAGATTTAACGACTTCGGAGGTTCGCTCGACCGGAATCAGCATCAAAGCGGGCTGGAGCGTCAGACCGACGTATCCAGATTTTCTGGATGATGCGGAGAAAATGCCGAAAAGGCCAAACCATCCCTCTCGTTTCGTGGGGAATCTTTGTTGTTGTCGAGGCGCGAATTTCTTTTTCTTCGGAAAGTGCATATCGTCTCGAATTTGTGCTCGACAAAGGGAAAGAACACTCTTCCAGGGCGTGGGTGGATCGAACTTTTCGTCAAACACAAACATAAAATAGTTACATGCATGTCAGCGTTATATCTCCCGAACACTCTACAATCTACATCAAACGAAATTCATGAAATGCTTATGTGCATCCCTTTTTTTGGTGGGCCTTTGTCTGCCAGGGTCTTAACGAAGTTTATTTATTCACGAGAAGAGGACTGGTGTAAGTAGCCAAACCATGTCTCAAGAATAATGATGGAATAATTCGCCAGGAATGGGACAGGCAATAGTTATTTTTACGCCGGCGGGAGTAGAAGTTACTTTCTTTGGTAACAAAAGAGGGGTTGAAGTGGCGTATTATTCCCTAGGGAGATGTGACATATTTTTTCTCTAGGGAGTTTATACCAACTTTACATTTTCCGCATTGTTCTGCGCTTTCTCTCTGGAACACACTCCTCTCTGAAGCGAGTATAAGGTGCATCATACAGTATTCCAGATTTTTTTGGGATTTTCTCTCCTCGTTTCTATAGAATAAAAATATATGAATATTATTCCAATATTCGTATAGTAACGTCAAATCAGATGATTTGCCCCAAAGTGTCACTGCGTTTGAAAAATTCACCTATCAAAGAGCCTAAAGGAAACATTCACTAGCTTGTAGCCAATTTGTATTGAAAAAGGTTCGGAGAAGAGAAATGAAGGTATATGAAGGTATATAAAAGAGAAGATTGTTTTAATGACCTTCCACAAGAAATTAAAGAGAGTGGTTCGATAAATACATTCAAGAGGCGATTGAAGGATTATTTAATGAAAAATTAGTACATAATAAATTTGGTCATTAATTTTTTTACGTATTGCACTGGTGATAGTGGCAAAGCTAATGGAACAAGAAGGACAATCTCTTATGAAGCAGATATGAGATAAAAGCGACTCTTTTGTATCTGATATATAGATTTAAAAAAAATATTATAGAACGAGATATTCATTGCAAAAAATCTGAACTATAAGTACCATTGCTCGAGATTAAGAGATTCCATGGTCATTCTGAGTCACAGTTGAGGAATAAGATTCACAATGATGAAATCATAGATGATGATGGAGACGAAATTCACTACACGAGTAACAGAAGAAAGTACCAAAGCAAAGTTATAAAAATTATTGACTTTCTCAGATCTGACTAACTCAGAGTAGATTATCTTTGTGAATTTCAACACTGGCGGAATAAACGAAAACTCATCGCACAGTTTTCGTTTATTCCGCCACTGCTTACTGTGTGCATAGATCTGTGCGTAAAGAGCTACTTATTACTGAGGCTGTATATCGTGTGTTCTCGCCTACTTTGTATAGTGGCCGTAGGTTAAGAATTTGATATATCAAAGACAATAGCAGTCGTGCACAAAACTATTTATGGCGAAATTTGATCATTAATTTGTTAGATTCAAAGTTCTGGCGAACACGCCGGGACACATCTCGATTGTGTTATGAATATTTCATACAACATTCGTGGATAAAGTAATAGTATTCTACTCGCATACAATGAGCTATTATTCACTGATATACTATATATGCTCTGAACTTTCAAGTGATCTACGTAAAATAGAAAAAATTCTGCTTTGGGTATATACAAATCCTCATGAATCCGGCATCTATAGATTGGCTGGAGGTAACTGGATTTTTGCAACGTTTCTTCAATATATGCAACTTACAAGTGATGATGTTCATGGGTTTTCAACATGTAGTAAACATTTGTGCTCGCGTGTTGCTGCGTCACCAGGCAAATTTGAAATTTCATCGGAAATTGATGACTTTGAACGAGAAGTAAATGCATGCAAATTCGGTCTAGGTGAAATTTAAAAAAATTGATGTCGCGGAAAAAATAGCATACTCTGCCCCCGTGTAGGAAGACCCGAAACTATCAATTGAATGGATGAATGAAACTAAATGAATGGTGTATTTTTAAACAATTATTCAATGTATGCTTTTTCGCAGACTCATTTTTAGTGTTACACTATACCACAGCATTCAATCGTGGCGTACACATGCGCTGTGGTATTTTTTTTCTCCAAATGACATTAGGCGGATTTTGTAAACAACGAAACTTGGAAACCGAGCAGTCACTGAAAGATGTGGCAGGATTATTGATGAACTGAGGCTTCAATATGAAGAAACAGAATGGGGCAGATTATGAATAAATAATACGTGGTGAAAACAGTGTACGCTCTCGTGATTTTGTCAGAACAGCTCTCTGGTAAGTATTCGAAAACAACCACAAAAAATATCCAGTTGAATATGAGCTCTCTTAGTAATACCCCTGATAAAATCGCGCGGAAAAATTACTTTTCTGCACGCTCGTAGGAAAAGCAGTTTATCGTTATACAAGTTACACCAAAAATGTGTCTGCGGAAATACATACGTTTAATGATTGTTCAAGAATACCCCCATCTTCAATTCATGTTCAGTTGAGTTAATTACTATACGAGGGCAGAGTATCCAAATTTTTTCCGCGATATCATTTTTTCCAATTTGCATGCATCAAGTTTCAATGCGAAATCAAATTTGGTTGGTGACGCCGTTGAAAACACATAAAAATCATAACTTGAAAGTTTTACATGAAATTCATTTTTTTAATTCTATAACTATCAAGGTCCATAACTCCGCATCGAAGCGCGATAAACATATTTTTATATGTAGTAATAACATAATTTTGGCTCATTTTATCAGCTCTATCAATACAACATGAACTTTCCGAACACCTTGTGTATCAGACAATAGTAGTCGTGGATAAAATTATGTATGCAGGAGTCCTATAAGATGGATTACCGACTCTCGGGCACCGAATTTCATTATTATTGAGATTGTTAGATTCAAAGTTTTGGCGATCACGCCGGGACACATCTCGATTGTATTATGAATATTTTATACAACAGTTGTGGATAAAGTATAGTAATCTACTGGCCTTTAATAAGCTATTATTCACTCGAATTGATTAGACATACATTGAAAAAACGTTACAAAACATCTGGTTACTACCCGTCAGTCTATTAATCCCTGGAGCACAGGCTTATAGGTATATTCTAAGCAGATTCGTGAAAAATCTACTAACATCGCGTACCATCTAGGTGATTAAAACTCTTTGTTCGGGACAATAGCACACACATTGTTCAACGCGAAAAATTAAATTAGATTCTTCAGCCCGCTGGAGACGGATATGGAAATTAATGAAAGACAAACAATGTATGTGGAGACAGAGAGAATTTCCTACTATTATTTCAAGGTGGCTGGTGGATGTTTTCGTAATGGATTTTCACGAAACTTCGAACGATAAGGTGGAATGTGATGGGTTTTCAATAATTGAAATAGAGGAAATGTGCCTATATAATGGTCCTGTATTTTCAGATAATTCGTCCTCACCGTCCTACCACCACACTCAGCTTTTTTTATGTTCTGATTCCCACGAAAATTGATATCCTGTAATGTTCAGAGAACATCGTAAGAACCAAGGAAAATGAGGTAGGAATTGGTGTTCTTTTTAAATTTCTGGAGGTTATATGCCTCGGGGAACATCTCCCTTGGCAATGTGTTCCAGTCTTTGGAAAGAGATGTTCTGCAGGTCTCCAAAGTGACCACGAAGATGTGCGAAGCGTCAACTCGACGGGTTAATCTCGCGGGGACTGCCAAGGGAGGAACAATTGTTGATATTTCAGAAGAGCATCGTCCATGGAAATATCTGAAAAATAAAGCCAGATCGTCAAATTTTTCACGGTGTTCCAGAGAAGTGAGTGAGTTTGAGATCGAGGCATCACCCACGAGACGAATTGCCCTTTTTTGACAGAATCCAGCAGTTTCAGGGTATGTTTGGGTGCTGCACTCCAAAAATGGGAACAGTATTCCAGGACAGGTCGGATCTGTGCCTTATAGATCATAAGCAGCTGACTGGAAGGGAAATAGCTCCTGGCCCGAAACAGAAAACCAAGTTTTTGGGATGCACTGTTAGCAATTGATCTCACGTGATTTTCCCAAGAAAGGTTATTGCTGACAGTAATATCAAACATCGAAATGGATGGAAGCCATTTTTGTCATCTGTAACTAATTTTCAGATGCATTCACTTCATATATTAGTGATTTCACGAAATAAAATCCAAATTGGGGAGTGCTGATCTCAGGGGCGGCGTGTTTGGTTATGTTCAATAATAGTAGATTGTTTTATTATGATCAAAAGTCAACAGGAAATACATAAACTCTATTCCTATATACATATGCTCTATTCCTATGAAATGAGTCCCCTATATGTAGGTATATATATATACGTTTAGTTGAATATTTTTTTATCACGAAAGTTCAGAATGGGGTAAAAACTGATAAATTTCACACACAATTTCATTTTTACAAGAGTAGTAGGTAATAGGTAATTAATAAATGAACAAATGATATGGCAACAATAACAGCTGATTTCAGTTAGGATGAATAATAGAGGTTCTCCAAGAAATACGAAAGTAGGTATAAATGGACTTCAGCGCTAGACTCACTATAATAGATCGCCGTTCACATTGCTAAAGGGGATTGTTGGTTTGAACCCGGCCATCGGAAGATCATTTTCAATAGGTACCTAACATGAATAGTGCACTCGTTAAGCGTTCTTGTTCTGTGCTCTGATAATATCTTGCTCGTATCTTGGTGCCCAAGAAGGGGTTCAAAATCCACTAGGAGTTATGAAGTCGTCCAGCACTTCTCAACTACGCATGAACATGCACATTTAGACTTGGGATTTCAACTTTGAAGAAGCGATACACGAACAATATATTCGATTCTTTGATATAGATACATCAATATCTGGTACATCAGAGTTCCACAAAGTGACTATATGTTTTCACAAAATTATTATAAAAGTTTGTGTATATACGAAGATGATCTAAACAATTCTTGGTTGAACAGGGATGTGAAATCTGTTTGAGTCAGTCAATTCCGGAAGTTGCTGCTGTGTCATCATCAGATGATCGACCATGATCTCCATGGTGGCTATTGTGATCTCTACTCTCCATCATTCCATCACAAGCAATAACCTGAGTCTAAATTGGAATGAGGTTCTTCTCGATACTCGCTCAGCTTATGAATTGTGGGTTCGGCTCTTTCTCTCAATACGATCCTATTATTCAACATCAAATCTTCCATTCTGAAGTGCACCTGATAACGATACGTTGAGAAATGTTCTATATCCGACCAAGAAATTTGAATACCTCGCAATAAATTTCTTGGCCTGAACCTATATTCCATGCCGGCCGCATCATATTCTGTTTCTACTTTTGTAAAATTACGTTATCCGATGGAAATTCGAATAGAGTGAATTGATTTCCCGTGTTCTCATAGTTGGAAACTGCACAAACTTGCAACTTTCTCATAATTCTTTCAATTTGTCAAACCTTTGAAATGTCTGTCATGTACGTCCGTGTACTGTCAGTTCCCGCTTTTGATATCAATGGATCATTCTAGAACACGTGATGTTGACATGGTTTCTTGAGGGGCACACAAACTATCTGTTAGAGGTTACCTTTGATGAGCATAGCCCTGGGCATCCCTACCACATCTTAAATACAATAACAGTTTCACCAAACACAATTATGGAATTCTTTCTGGTTCCAACTCGGATTCCAAGGAAAACGATCTCACTTATTCTGGTTTTATATGACATATCTTGACAAAATACAATGTTTGCCCCTCAGCAACCTGTCAAATGACGTAATTCTGGAATGATTAATAGGTCGCGTGCACGATGACCGACCCTGGAGGCAAAATATTGAAACACAACCTCATTCTTCTGTGAATTATTCAAACACAACCTCACTTTTTCATTTGGTTACAGAGGGATCAAGAGGTTGAAATAGTTTTTCACAATATTTTGGCATACGAATCGTGTTTCTTGCGTTATTCATTAATTCAAGCATGCCTTCGCATTGTGCTGTTGTACAATGCACAAAAAATGCAGCAAGAGACTAGGGAATATGATTTTTCAGGTAAATAGTAATCTCACATAGTAAGCATTATGAAATGTTGTCATTCCTTATTAAAATTCCTTCTGCCTTCTGCCACTTCTGCAATACAAGCTGATGCTGCTAATAGATTGAAAATGTCTACAACACACACGATCGTCAGCATGTCAGACCAGTCCTACCGATTGATTGCATGAATCCAATCTTCTTGCATTATTCTAGAAATTTCAAGTATATTTCTATTAGCTGATCCTACTGCAGAAGGAATTCCGAAGAAAAATCAGAGAAATAACCAAATTTCAAAAATGAAAACTATGTGAGTGACTACTTACTTTTGAATCATAATGTACCATCCGGATTTCTTTATCTTCCGCTGCAGTTTTTATGCATTTTACAACAGCACAATGTGATGGCATTAGCGAATTGATGAATAGCGGAAAAATACGATTCATATGCCAAAATAATTGTGGAAAACTATTCCGATCACTTGTAAACAAATATGTTTTGCCTCCAGGGTGAGTCATCTGACAGTTCTTGCACGCGACCTATTCATTTGTGGTTATGTCTGATTGTCAGTGCTTGTCATAGTGTCCGTACTCTAAGCTAGAACTAGCCATAAAATGGCTGAGTTGGCAGCACTCTGTTACCAACATCTAATAAAATGTTCGTCACGATAGGTATATATTGTCGTCGAATACCTTCTGAAGATCCGAAGGCGACACAACAATTAAGCAAAATTAATTCCGAATGTAAATTGGATTCCGGCGGGCGACTACAACGACCCAAAACGACGAAACTGAAGGAAAGGAAGTCGCTACTGATGTACAGGATACAATTAAATGTGCAGGATACAAAGGTACACGCTGGAGGTGGCTCTCGGAACACATTGCATTATTCATTTGCTCGATGAATAAAATCCGTCTACGGCGTCTACTCTGCCGAACAAGAGTACGTACTAATGATAACGTTATAAGCTTCGACGAGCTCTTGAGTTAAGGAAATTTTCTTCAGGGTATGCACCGATTAAGCAATAAATGGAAAGAATAAACGCGTTTGGATTCAAATGATTCGTTATGTACGACCGGTCGTGAAGTGTCACTTTATCGCCAGGATTTGCGGGCGTACAATAGCGTTTTAGCGCCTTAGGGCGATACACAGTAAAAACGCTTCGACTAAAATTCGCAGAGTGGGTTTTTCGAGTCAAAATACTCTGACAAACTCACTCTGATACTGCAAACAACTTTATACAGGGTGTATCTAAATAACACCGAACAAATTCAAGATGTGATTCCTTGTGATATTTCAGGAAATAAAGTTCATATGAACGTGTGTCCCAACATGCTTAGTTTTCGAGATAAAGGGTATTGATCGTTTTTTTTATTAATTACTTAATTGTCTTTCCATCAATTTCAATAAAACGTTATGGTTTTGTTTATAGTAATATTTCATTATCCCTCTTTTTCCACTCGGAATAATTTTCAAAATATCCATGAGCTCGAAGAAATTTCCGGAAGTAATTTGACCACTAGTGGTATTACAAGTGAATATTTCGCCCTCGTAGAAAGATAATATCCGATGGACCAGTGTGAATCTCATGAGGTGCTCGCACTACAAGTATTCTAATCCAAATGTAGATTTTTTGCTCACTGGTCCATCGGATATTATCTTCAGATGCAGGCGAATTATTCTAGGAAGTATTGACGCTCTGCCACTAACTTAGATCAGTTTTAGTCGCAACACGTTGGGATATTCGCAAAGGCAACATCATTTCCTTTTATTTGCTACTTGTTTCAACCTCTTATCACATGACGAAAGAATGTCCGGAACAATGACAGCAAATAAATCACTGTGTTGTGAATTTGGTTCAGACTGAGGGGTGACACATCTAAGGGTAGGTTTTTGAAATCTACCATTCAATTGCGGTATCGGATGGAATGATTATTATCTCGTTATCAAATCGCGAAATCGAGTGCAAATTGTAATCTACCTATATTCTGGTCATTCCCAAACACAAGACTGTAATCTTCACTCGCAGCTTCTCGTACATAGCACCGAAACATTATAACCTACTCCCCAGTGAATTTAGATCATATCGAATCATATACAATTAATAATTTCAAGGAAAAGTTGAAGCTATACCTAATTCAGTTAGACGCCAAAATTACCTAATACCGAACCTTATACCCAGCGAGCACAAAAACATCTCAGAGATGTTAAAAGTACGAGATTTCGAGACATTGAACCTCCACTGCGATGTTCTGTTCACACATGAATAGAACTATTATAGAACAGCCATAATGTCCGTCGCAGGCGGCAATTATCGAGATGTCCTTGATATGTCACAAAACTACCTTCTCCCTAGTTCTTTTTGAAGCCTTTTCATGGACACAACAAAACATTTTCAACGCTTCTTGCGCACATTAAATCGCTGTAAAAAAATCATTTTCGTGGTACTTTTCTGAAGCCTTTTGTCAAAATGAACTTTTGCATTAGGATTCCATTTCCCTTGAACGAAAAAATGCTTTGAAAATAGATTGAACATAAAAATATTTTCTTGATATGGAATTACCTTCTTAATCGGTTTCTGAGTAGTGCTTACTACACACGGACATATAATTGGAAATAGGTTTCCCAATTTTTGAAATGTTCTCCACAATGCATAATTTTGCAACTGCGGAGAAGCTGTGTCGAAGCCCTGAGGGGGCAGAAGGACGATCTAGCCTTCATAGCCATCTAGTGGCTTAAGTGCAAGGTGTATAGGTAGATTCATCAATCATACCTTGCGACTAATTCGTGCATATAGACCCCTACGTCTATATGCTTACAGAAAAGACATCCATGTCAGATTCTGTAAACTATCGCAACACCTGTAATTCTCAAAGTGGTTTAATGTTCCACTAACAGATTTTTTTTGTTTTTGTTTGTTTGTAGCAGCGTGATTTAAGCGTGACACGCTGCAAACGCGAATGCCAATTGCGAACAAGAAGAACAAAATCGAAAACAAATCAGAATTCCTCGTATTGTGACGTAAGCATGAGACGTTGTGGTGGGGAAAACAATAAAAGGGCACAAAAGAACAAAAATAATACTTTCAATATCCTTCTAAGACCTCTTTGGGAAGTGCATATTACGCCTCAAAAAAACATCCTCATGCCTACATTTCTAAAACATCCCAAAACATCCCAGGGATACCTCTCAGTAGGCAAACAAAGAAATGCCGCAGAAGAACAAGAACAATACTTCAATATCTTTCAAAGACCTCTTTGGTCAGTGCATATTACGTCTCAAAATAACATCTTCATGCCAACATTTTCAAAACATCCCAAAAAAAACATCCCAGGGATGTTTGTGCTCGCTGGGTAGCCACTCATTAAGGATTGTCGACTGTCCATATTCCTGACTAACTACTATTTACTAGGTACCTCTTTTTTTTTCTCTTATTTTTTGTGCTATCATCTTGTGTACAACGGTTGAGTTTAAAAACAGCTTAGGCTCTGACACTCTGCCCTTTCACCAATAATTATTATTGTAATATCGTATCTCCACTTGGATCCTTTTTTGTATGTACTTTAGTGAATAAAGACGTATTATTATTATTATTATTATAAATTCCGCACAGGATAGTGCAATTTTTCAATCACTTTCCTCAGGATAGTGATTGGCATAGGTGTCGTTCAATAAACTACAATGGTTTTATGAAACAATTTCACCACAGAAATGACGTTGATTGACAATTCAAAATATGTCATGTCTGAATACTAACAAGGAAAAATAGTCAAATTTAACCGTACTACTTTCGGAGTTTATACCGGCTTCATTTGATGTACTTCTTCCAATTTTTCTAACGATAGATATTTTAAGAATTCTGGAAGCATTCCCAAATCAAACAAACCGTTATTATCAATTTTCCTGATTCATATTCACCTAGGAAGTTTGGAATTCGGTTGACTTATTGGTATTTGCATTCGTGTGCATCCAGGGAATACGAATACCAAAGAACTGTTCCTATCTTCCTATGAAGGTTCACTTGAAAATCCGTAATTCGAGCAGGTGTGAAATGACGATTTGATTATTTTTTATCACACTTTTCACTGCATCAGCATACAATATTACAACTTTGTGGATTGTTGATCCTGAAAATTCACTAGGTATTTTCACTTTCAATACCACTCATGGTTATTTTGAGATTATTCGGAGTCGAAGACGAGGGATAGTATTCGGTAAGGAAGTTTCACACCAGATTGTGTTTGGGAATCAAATAATTTTAGAATTTATTTGTTCATTTGGTTTGCATACATGTTCATGAATGAATTTAGTTTGGGTCGCAGTCCCAGCCCGAATAATATATTCTTGATTTCTACCTATTATATTTGCATGAAAATACTAGATTCAAAATGTAACATATTATATTCTTTCATTTTATATTAACTTCGAGATACTACGAGTGATGAGAAATTATAATTTCGTCAATTAATTTTTCATAGGTATAGGTACATACTAGTAGTAATAGAGAAAGTGGAGGCGGTCGACAAGCAAGTAGGCCCCAGTGAGCCTTTTTTGCCGACCCCTGCTTGTGCACATAATATCTACTATTCCTTCTCCTAATTATCCTTTTCGAACCTCCGTGGATTTCTGATGAAGGTCAGTATGTCCGTCCACCTAAGTAATTTGATCTTCCTGTTGAAGCGTATCAGTACCAGAGATTTCGAATTTGGGCCTGACATTCTACACTGAGGAAAATTTCTATTAACCATAGTCAGAAATCGAATTACCCCAGCAAGAAACTCTAATAGCATAGGGGACAAGCGAGTTATCACCTGTGATTATAAAGTCGACTTTGCTGATAATAACCCACCTGCGATTATTAGATATAGAACCTTGCTGTCACTAGCGACGATGTCTCTGTAGTAGGTATCTGACTTTGCTACCGCTAGTGAGTGCATCTAATAATGGGAGTAGGGCAATGTTATAATCGTAGGTAGGGAAATTTGCTACTCTTGATGGGTGATCATACAGATAGTTGCAGGACCTTCTTACTGTATAGTTATTCAGTTATTTTCCAGGATTGTTGTCATCAAGAAAGGTGAAATTCTGACTGATATCCACTTTCACTTTCCATAATTTCCTTCCTGATTTTTGGTATGAATAGCAACTTATTGATTCCTAAAGAAAATTTCGGGCCAATGATCTTTGAAATTCAATAGATCAATTGATTCATGCACCCTCAGGAAAAACCAAAGTGTTTTTTGAGTAATTGATGAAAAAAAGAATTTTTCTGAAACCATTGTATTTCGAAAACTAGGCAAGTTATTTACAGATGCGTACAGGAAAACAAAATGTTACCAGTAAAATCATTCAAATAATTTCATCACCTGGACATTTTTACTCACAATAAGTTTTTAGACCAGATTCTATAGAGAAGCTCTGAAACATATTTGACCATCTAAAAGTTTCATGATACCAAAGAGAGGAAAATGTTATTGAATGTAAAATATTTGAATTTCAGACGAAATACCTCGAAAAAACTCACCTTCGTCATTCCATCAATCCTGGTAGGTATAATAACTGAAGCACTCAGATCTACGAAAGCACTGAAAGGGACACAGAAGATTGTTTCATTTGTTTGAAAATGTTTCCATTTTATATTTGAATTCAGATTCAGATTTTGAATAATGAATTGAATTCAAGAGGGAAAGTAATCGTAACTGCCGTGTCGTCGAGATTGTCGTCCTGTACATGGGTTTGCATCAAGAGCCCAACTGAGAATGATTGATCAAGCAAGATGTCTGACAAATATTCACATAGAGGGGGACAAATCAGCGAAATATCGAATAACGATGAGTAGGCGCTAAATAACTCCAAGTTGGTTCGTCAAATATTATTTTCGTGGCAGACTGACAGTTGTATTATTGGAAGTGAGTGGAGTTCTATGCGATAAACCTCGCAGCCACAAGCATATAACTCACTAGTAGTAGTTCAGCTAGACAATTATAAAAAAAATCATGCTGTTCCAGAGTGGCTGCCTGATAGCTACAGCAGTATACCTTCCTGTGGCAGGAAATTCACTTTCAACAAAGTCGTTATTGCTATCATATGATTTGAAGGTGCTGCTTCTATTCGAAAATGTATAACGGTGATATGATTTCTTGTGATGGTAGCAAGAAATATCTCAGCAAAAACTCTAATAGCACAATTTTCCTCAGTGTATATTATAGATGCAGTTAGGGCATCAATGGATTCTTAGTTGTTGATTTTTACCCAATTGAAGAGGCACAAAATCACAATTTTAGGACGTCAACACATTATTCTGCTATTAAAATTTCATAAAAAAATTTCCGATTTCATACGCTGGTGGGTACCCACGAGAAAAAAATGTACACTAAAATACATACTGTAACGAAATCCAGGTTTCTACCAATTTGTATTGAGTTGATTCTCCTATTCAAATGCAGATGTCCGTACTTATATCGATTTCCTATATTTCAACTAAATTTGCGAAGTCGTTCGATACCGGCAAAAACTCGGCTGTCCCACTTTTTATCTCCACGCGCTTTTTGGAATGCTAAAGACAATTACAGAAATTGATTTTCGCGGTAGGTACTCTGATTCTTTGTACTATATTTGTATCGTATCTGATAACCAGTGGTTCTTTCTGTGCACCAAGAGATTTATTTTGCGTGAACCGATGTACCTGTTATTTAGGTGAGTTTGATTTTGCTCTTTATTCTGTTGCTGGTTGTTTTCCCCCATAAACGAGGTTATATGGGACTAAATCGATTCATTTCGTTATTCAGATACGAACAAGTTTGAAGATAATTGTACCCCATAAGGCGGATATTTGCACCGAATTATGAGGATATCAGCTGCTTCACCAAATTAGTGTTTTTGTTACGAAATACGGCCCAAGAACCCATCCCCTGAGACCTCCTCAGCAGTCACTAGCGCTCATTTTATTTGACTTTGTGCCTGCTCTGTTACAATACTTTGCTATGGTAATTTGTCATAAAAACTCAATTTAACATAAAAATCACTGGCGTGGAATTTTCACTATTACAGCTCAATTTATTCACCCAAGAATTGATTTCATATATTAACGGGATCGAAAATAATTATTTATTATACAAGGGAAAAAAGTAGTAGATTTTTTTCTGTGACAGAAGAAAGGACGAATCAATGTTGAGAAGATATTACACTGTTTTGAAATCTGAAAATTATCGACGTGAAATTTTAAGTTTTTAACAGTAGGCACACCTGCGTTGTAGGCATATTTATCATTATTTTGAAGTAATCAAATATCTGATAGCACTGTCTAATTCTGTGATTTGATTTCAAAAAATTGCCAATCAAGTTGTTAAATACTGTCTGTAGGTTAATCGAGGAGGTGGTACATTCATTATTCCAAATTTTTTGGGATTTTCTCTCCTCGAGGAGACAAAATCCCAAAAAATTTGGAATAATGAATCAAATTGTCGTTTAGTAATATACGTAACCGCGAAGTCGAATGGAAGATAAAAGGACTTGCAGTTCTTCCTCGGAGACGGTATTATTGACCCATTTCTCGGAACTATGGCACAACAAAAGCTATCAGCAGTGTATTATATATGTGATATATATCCGGGAAAAAAAGTACTCACTTTTTTCCCACTGAAAAAAAAGTAATTTATGAAAAGTGACATTTCATAACCTGCCAACAGAGATCGAATGCCAAACTTTTTCCCGTCACAGAAAAAACAATATTATCAATCGGCTTGAAATCATGAATCATTTATCTGACAGAGATAGAGAATGGGGAGCATAGATGAATCACACTCTTCCAGCGTTTTGATGAATAAAATCATTGTCCAAGAATCATCTATAGATGGTAGTGCAGACTCGATAATCCGAACTAATAAAAACCAAGGCGATTGGGATCACCAAAAAATTCGGATTACCGAAGCAGTTTTTTTTTTTTCAACTTTTCATTACGAAATGCAAAAAAAACATAAATACGAAAAAGTAACACTAAAATATGCATAAAAGTAAGAATATAATACTAGTTTCTAAAGTAATTTGTAATTTTTGTTTGCTTAACACATCTTTGATTGTTTATAAAGGCCATTTCTTTTAATCTTTGGAGTACAAGAATATCATTTAACGGAATATTATTTTCTTCGGCCCATTTCAAACACAGATTAAAACTTTTAGCTGCTTCAGCGTTCTTAACAGTTTTGTTTGGATTATCTAATTCCTCATGGTCGCTTACTTCAGGTTCATCTTCATCTGCTTCTTCTAACGGTAACAAATCTTCATCATTTTCCACCCAATTACATATTTCCACGTTTGTAAGATTTGGCTCTGCCAAAACATTAAGCATTTCACCAACCTCTATAAAAATTAGAGTTAGATAAGAAAAATTTGCAAAAAAACATTAAAACAAAATTTACCTTCCATATCTCCATCTAAAGAAAGCATATTGCGGCGTAATTCACTTAAAGGAATTAGATCTTCGGCATCATATTCAATGTCTTCATTGTTGTCTGACATAATTCTGTTCCAGTACTTCTGCAAGACTTGTGAAGAGACCTTTTCCCAAGCGTTGCATAGCCGACAGACTGCATCCTTTATGTTAAGCCTTTTAAAAATAATTTGGTGAGTCGGATAGCATTTTGATCCATAGGCTGCAAGAGTGCTGTACAATTTGTTGGGAGGAATAATGCTGCAAATCTTCCATCTTCACTAGTTAGCTCTTCTATAGTTCCATGACTGGCATTATCTATGATTAATAGCGCCTTTTCAGGCAAATCATGATTTCTTAAATGCCTCCGAATCACAATTTCTATAGGAAATAAATAGGCCTAAAGGTATAGGTTCGGATTATAGTACTATGAAATTCGGAATTATAGAGTACTCAATGTATTAAAAATGCTTGTTCGGACTACTGAAGAATACGGATTATTGAACGTTCGGATTATCTAGTCTGCACTGTATATGATGAAATACAATTATTCCCCAAATAGTTTCTTGATCAAACTGAACAGGGTGAACAGATTTATTCTATCTCAAAATTCTCAAACTTGTATCATTATTCGTTGCTGAGATATGGCCGACAGCCGTTCTTATTAGTTGTTCACCCGGTACTTGAATATCGTTCATTGTTCTAATAATTCGAGAATAATGCTATGAAATGATGAAAATAAAATAGCCTACTCTCTTTTCTGCTAACCGTATTCAAATCCATTCCATTCATCTACTTTCCGTAAGTATCTGACTGATGGGCTCCTTAAAAGTTCTTTCGAAGATAAAAGCTCTCTCTCTCGAGAATATATCCTATTGAGAGAAAGAAACGTGAATATTTCAAGAAGGCGTACATTTCTCTCGAACAAATAACGCTAACCGGGTACTGCATCAAGTATCGGCAATAAATAGATGCGAGCAATAAGATAAATCTCTTCTTCGCGCAGGCAACGGTCTAGCCGGAGAAAGAGAAAAATATCAATTTACACATAAAACAATAAATCGAAAAACAATTCAATTTGCATGCGAGCGATTCATTTCAGTTTGTGCCTCGTTTAAGACCATTTCTGCGGCCAAAACAATAAAATACGGCCGATACAGGCAATCCGTCTTCGGGATTTATCTTGTATATTGGTTTACGATGCTGAAGCTGCTGCTGCTGTTGCGGTCAAAAGGCATAATTCAATAACTCCGGGACGCCAGCTTCCGATTGGGTGTCGCACCATTGCACTGATGTATGTATATGTATTTGTATGTATATTTGTATGCATAAGGGGTGAATACGCTAAATCCTATAAAATATCTGTCCAGTTCACCATACTAGAAAGTGACCACTTACCAGAAAGCTCAAACTCATCTTGTTCTGCGCATGACGTCAGCTGGGATATAACTGTCATTGTTATTATTTGTTTTCGTGATTGATGAAATTCAGATATTATATAAGTACTAAAATTGAATGAAATAATTTCGAAATGCCTATACTTGTTTCGTTTCTGGTTATGGAAATTCCAACTAAAATACAAAAGGCACAGATATTGAGTTTTTCTGCTTTTCCAGGACCGAATGAAACGATTGGAGCTTGCTGCTAACAGAATATAAACTCAAATAATGGTACCTACCTTATATTCCTTATATCCTCATTCCAAAGTATTCACCTATCATATTATCATCATCACATTCATATTACAGCACGTATTTCTTCAAAACATTTCCATGCAAAATGTTCCCAAACAAGTGCGAATGAACGGTTCTTGAATTAGACACCTCCAAAAAATCACAAATATTTGAAACAAGATGCCATTCCTACAGAACATATTCCGAATATCAAGTCAGAATTATTGAAAATGAATTCAAAACTCTTAATTTCGCACAAAATATAAATTACAGCAAAGATTTGAATAACATAACGGCAAAAATTTGATACTCCTGTTGTCGATGTCGAAGCAGAAGCAACGTCAACGTCGTTAACTGCTGAATTTCAATCTGTCAGAATCGACACAGTAGTGGATCATTCAGATGGGATTGGCAATGCATGATAATTCGTATGTATTTGCTATTTGCGATTGCGAATTACCTCAAGATCACAATTTCCATAATCAATGAAATAGTGAAATCGAAGGAATAGGTATGTACCTGTTTATATAAATTGAATGATTGAATTCATTGCGCACGCCCATGGCAACGGTATCTGTCTGTGACTAGCAGCTGATATTGGTATCCCAGATCACGTCACATAATATGCGCGTATAGGCACACCATCTTCTCCTTCCACTATGCCACTTACTAACTGACAGTCAACATGGTTTCAGAAAAAAACATTCGACAATGACTGCCATAGCAAAATTAATCGAATATCTGACAAAATGTCTTAATGAAAAAAAAAAAAGAATTATTAAGTATAACAGTGCTTTTCTTCAATTTCCCCCCCCCCCCCCTCCTGTTAATTTTTGAAAGGGTCAACTGAAAAAATTTAAACTTTGGGTGATGAAATTGGTGCATAAATACTATATTTTGGAGTAGAATTGACAGATGAAAATTTCGAGATGGCGGCTAGGCGCCATCTGGGATAAAAAAACTGAATGGACACATGATTTTGAAGCTCCTGACGAATAATTCACAATCCTAGAATAGCTTCATTAGAAAAACACGGGGAATCTCTAGCTGTCGCGTTGGACATATCGAGAGCATTCGACCGTGTTTGGCACGAAGGACTCCTCCACAAACTACCATCATACGGCTTACCACCTCAGCTATGCCATCTCTTATCGAGTTTTCTCTCAGGGAGATCGCTTCACGTGGTGATGGACGGTGTATCGTCTGATACCATTGGCATCAATTCCAGCGTTCCACAAGGATCAATTTTGGCACCAACATTATTCCTTCTTCATATCAATGATCTGTTGGGAGTAACAACTTGCCACATCCACAGCTTTGCAGATGATAGTACCCTCCATACTGCGTTCTCTTCCAGAATTCCCATTTCTTTCCAGGAAACTAAGAACTCACGGCGCAGGCAGGCCAATGCTGTCAATGAAGACCTTGCTGAAATCACAGCCTGGGGAACCAACAACCTAGTTGAATTCAATGCCACCAAAACTCAAGCCTGTATTTTCTCTTGAAAGGCGGAACTCAGTATGCCCGATATTGTAATGTCTGGCACCACCATCCCCACCAAGCCCACCATATCTATGCTCGGTATTTCCATCAGCAACACTCTTCCATGGGATAATCATGTCGGATCCATCGCAAAGGCTGCTTCACAAAAAATCGGATTCTTGTTCCGTGCGAAAAGCTACTTTACACCTCAACAGCTTCTCATGATCTACAAAGCGCAGATACGGCCTGTTCTAGAATACTGTTCCCACATATGGGGTTCAGCACCAAAACATACGCTGATGCTCTTAGATTCCATCCAGAGAAGAGCCATTCGCCTGGTGGGTGACGCCACACTCACTCACTCTTTGACATCATTGGAACACCGTAGAAAGGTCGGCGACCTTCCACTTTTCTATCGATACTTCCAGAGGAAATGTTCTTCGGAAATCTGCTATCATCCCTTCACTAGCAATAGCAGTCAGACGAACTAGACAAGCCCAGTCAGCACATCCTTCCGTTGTCAACCTCGAAAGATGTCGAACAGCACTTTATCAAAACTCCTTCATCCATAGAACGGCTAGGCATTCATTGCCTGAGGAAGTATTCCCAATAACATAATTTAATCTCCAGAAGTTCAAAAACAAAATCCAATACCTACCTCCTGTCCCTATCCTCCCTAGAAACGCACGATGTTCTTTGAACATTATAGGGATTTCCTTTCGTGCGCTCCAAGCGATAAAAAAATATGTATAAAGTCAATATCTTCATCTACTACAAAATGGCGGAACATGTATTAATTGTCTCAATACATCGACGTTTAACTTCATATTTTAAGATAATAAGAGGAGTTTAGTTCAGAAGATGCTCGAAATGGTTTCCTTGAACTTCTTGACATAGGAACAGTCTATTTGATATTTCACGCCGAACATTCTCGAACACAGTAACGTCGTTATTTCTACAAATATTCGTTATTCTCTGCCGTAGGTCAAATATTGAAGCAGGTTCAGTTTCGTACAACTACTGCTTCGAATAGCCCCATAAAAAGAAGTCTGAGGGCGTCAAATCTGGCGAGTGGGCTGGCCATTCCGTAGGACCTCGACGGCCATTCCAACGACCGGGAAAAGTATTATCTAAATAGTTTCTCACTTTTCTGGAGTAATGTGGTGGTGCTTCATCTTGTTGAAACACATCAATATCCATATCAAATTCATTAGGATTCGCTTTGACGATTTCGGTAACAGTTTTCCTGTTAAATTTCGGCCAATGAATAGAGGTCCTACAATATGGTTTCCCAATATTCCTGCCCAAACGTTGATTTTTTCTGAATATTGAGTATAAATTTCCCGGAAAACGTGGGGGTTGGTGTCACTCTATAAGAACGGCAATTTTGTCTGTGAAGTTGAGAAAAAATGTACATTCGTCACTGAAACAAATATTCTGGAATAGGAAGGATGCCTTGCAATGGTTTCCGTCATAATTTCGCAGATTCTTTTCTTCGATCAGGGTCATCTTCAGTCAACTGGTGTGCCATTTTGATTTTGTATGGATGAATCATTGATTTTACTTGGGATTCTCTCTCATCGTTTCTATAAAATAAAAATCTGTAGTTTGATCAAATTGTTAGACGGTGAGACACGGCCTTTTCACATTATACCAGAGAACATCTCAAAGTCCCATTATTACTTATCCCAATACTGAACTGAACAGCACCAAATACCAAATAGGGCATCGATTTTGTTGCACTTCATTCTTGGTGCAGTAGTAGTCTCAGTGGCCTTCCGATCCACTTAATTCGAATGAACGTATTGTGGCGCAAAAGGCTTATCAATATCATTATACTGATGGAGGAAAATAAAGGGGAATAAATGCGAACGAGCTCCGCACTCTCTGGGCCGTATGGCAACTGGAGCGTCTAGCTATACCAATTTCATCTGTTGCTCTCGGAATTCCCAAGATATAGTGACGATAACTACTTTTTCTGAACAATCTAACCTACCTTGGCCTAAATGATCCGTCTTCCCAGACTAGCAATGTATGTAACAAGTCCTGAATTAGTTATTCTTGTACCAATGACGAAAAATTGTCTATTATAGTCGAGTTGACAAAGTGAATCAGGCGAGACAAAAGATAGTTTTTCGCCAAGGTGCATATTACATTATTTCGTCGACCTCAAACACTTAAATATATATATACGGATTCCTAGAAAGGAAAATGGAATAAACCAATGACGTCCAAACATTATGTACTTTCAGTGAACAGAAAAATAGCCTATTCCCAACAAGATAATAACGAATAAAACGAACATTCCCATGAAAAAGTGATATTCCTAATTCTCAATTTGAAAAAACTCACAAATATCACATAGGTACTTACAAGATTTAAGTATATTGAAAACAGAAACGCATAGTCGGCGTTATAAAAAGCCGCCAAAAAAATATTGGAAAAATTGGGAAAAAACAATACTCTGTAGGTCCATAACTTAAATAGGAACATACAACTTTTTCTTGCCTGTACTATTCAGTATAACCATTCCTTTCTGATGATAAAATAGAAAGTCGTTTTTCGTAATGAAATACCAAAAAATCCAATTATTTTTCTTCAAATAACAAAACAGATTATCGCCATACGCAAAAATAAAATTAAAAATAATGTGGAATGATGAATTATATGAAAATAAAATATCACAGTAGTAGCAACTGTTATCAAGTGACGTATGGTTTCTATAGCCAACTTTTCAATTATTGGCTTTCATTTTGCTTCCACGGCCTACTCGGTGAATTTCAATAATAATTTTTTTCTGATCTAGTTTCTGGTTAGATACCAACTTGTGATATATTAAAACAAGGGGTCGATTCCGTCGATGAATATCAATATATTTTGCTTTCTAATCAATGCAACTACCAAGGAGGATAACAAGAAAGCAGGAACCACATCCATTAAAGTGTTACGAATAGGGTTATTGGAATTCATTTAAATTCATAAGGGGTTCGAAGTCATTGAACGGTCACGTATTTGTTTATTCATTCCAAAATTTTCGAATCATGAACGAACTTTTTTTCATAGTAGTTGAACACAGGCGTGACATTGACTTCAACGAACCTGGACTATCGACCTGATTTCTTTACTGTCAATTTTCCGAAATATAGCCAACTATTTTAAAAACGTGAGGAAGCGGGCTAGAGAGTTCGACTACCAGTGCGACTGCCAGTTCGACTGCCAATTCGAATAAGAGTTCTAGTTCTAGATCTACTTTTGTTATACGAGTTCGGGAAGTCTAAGTTCTACTGATTATGGGTTTGTAAAGTTGCCACTGTGCTCGAATCTTTGGAGTTCAGGAAGAACAGAAGATGCCCTTCCTCAGGCTTGTAGCAGAATGCTTATTATGTATTATATACACTATGAGCTTATGGCCGTGTGGACCGTTTCCTAGGTGTTGGGAAAACAATTCATTTGTTGTTAGATCAAAATATTCTTATTCACAATATTTTATACTTGAATTTCCTTTGCTGAAGGCTTTCTGGTGAAGCAGGGTTTGTTCATTGAGATAAACTCTCTACCTGCTTTCAGGTGAGTGATGTGAGTCCTCGAATTTATATTATATTATTCAGCAAACTAATGTTTCAGAATTGTGAATGTTCTCGTAAGAAATATAAGAGGAAAAAACTAGTTGGAATAGACTTCTTATTGACGCCCCTGAGATCCATTTCTATATAACCTATTCCACTACGTTACAGTCTCCCAGAAAAATTAGTTCATTTGTACATATATATAGGGTAAGTTAAGTTTTTAGTATTATTTGTTGATCATTAATAAAATAATGAATGTGTGTATGCTTTGTTTGAAGAACCCTTTTGAGTATTATTTATTATTAACACTCTTAAAGTTCATTCTCTAACTAGAACACAACTTAGGCAACCCCCGCCTACAGTCTTGTGACAATAGATCAAAATCATAATTATGTACAGATAAACAGCAAGATCCCGGAATTATATCATTATTATAACTGAATGTCATAACTCTCAAAATAAATCACATCGAAAACAAAAAAAACGCACTTGTGAGTGACGTCATTTACGCGAGAGAATTCAGAGAGCAATCGGTGGAAATGGTGTAGCTATAAGACGCTTGTTATCACAACGCAAACGACGGCATTACAGTCAGTCAATACCACTCTCCTCCTCGGTTATAGACATAACTCGTATACAAAGTACAATAAGAAACCGACATTATAAGTGACATCGCCTCGGAAAGTAGACGGGCTGATAAATATTTCATGAGCCTCTGGCGATAAAGTATACGAGTACGGACCTGCGTCGACAGCGACTTCTTCCGGCAAGATATTTATGACATCAGATCATGATCATAGTCGATGGCAATTCGCAAAGCGTTGATTCCAATTCGGAATACGTGAACTATACAGTGCTTTTCTTCAATGTCTTCCTCAACCTTTTAATTATCGAACGGGTCGACTGAAAAAATTGAAACTTAGAGTGATTTAGTTGTTGCATGAATACTATATTGTCAAAAAGTACAAATGCCTATGAATTTACACAACTTAAAGTTTCGTTCATCTCAAGATCTTCCATCATTAATAAACTTTTCCAAATTGAAACATCCAGTAAATTGTAGTTTCGATCAGGTCAGCGGAGTTCATAGACGTCAGTTCCTTTAAAATTTGCGCAAAAACCGCTTACTGTGCGATAATACCTAGGTAAGCACTATCGAGAGGAAACGGCCATTCCCTTTGTGGAAAATTACGATTCCGAATATAAATAGTACCCGAGTCGATAAGGCATCATTCATTATCAACACAAGTAATTAGTAATTATCAATTGAAAATGTTCGCTGTCTGCCGAGTTCAACCCTGCTGGTCAACCCCATGCTAGACGTTATGATGTAAGTTCTGTTTATTTCAAGTGTTGTTTTGCGTTGCGTTTCATTTAGCAAGCCGATATGTTCTTTTTTCTTTGCTAACCTGCCATGTGGCTGCAAGATTTTTCCTTTTAATCAATAAATGTCAAATTTCATATGGAAACTGTCTTGACTCTTCATTTGGGGATGCATGTGGTTGGGTGGTGAAATGATCAAAACCTCTCGTCAAAAAGCGAAGCGAGTTGCTAAGTTACGATCTATAGGAGGGTCAACATCTGAGTTGCGACAATATGGGTTTCAGCATCCGAACATCCATCCAGAGAAGAACCATTCGGCTGGTGGGTGATGCCACACTAGATTAGGATATTTAGTTTCAATCTTCTCCTTAAGATGCTAACATAGCTAGGGAAACACGAGTCAAGGCGTTTGAAAAATCAGTTTGGTTGGTGGTAAAACAGTGTAGTGTACTTCGTGTTACGTAGATAAACTGGTCAAGGTTAAGCAACAGTGAAGTACAATGTAACCCAAAAGGCATAATGTGAGGAATTTACTCTATTTTTAATTGACTAGCTGGCGAAGTCTGAGAGATGATAAGATATTATACTGGGACCTGGTTCTTCAACCCGTTCCTTCAGGCTTCAGGCTAACGGATAGTAATCGTCCATGTTCTCCATTTATTTCTGGAGAGGTTGCTTCTTCGAAGGTTGGAAATGTTCTGAAAATATCGTGGCTCGGGCTGCTATTTATTGGGCAACCGTTTGTTGTGTGATTGTCACTGGGTCCACTTCCATGGTTACTGATGTTCTTTTATTGAAACAAACCTGGATTTGGCCCCTTTTTGCTCCCCTGCAGTACGAGGCTTCTAGCTGTGAACATACGATGTCCAAAGATCAGGTAGCTATTTTCACATATACTTATCAGCTTTTCCCTGTGGTTCTACTTCAGATTTGAAGTGAATTTATGAATGTCTGACAGCGTCGAACTTTTGTGAATTGGTAGAGCTTTTTTCCACAAAACAGACTCTTCCTGCCTTCGTAGCTGGAATAAATCGATATAAATCGAAGCTCAGCTAAGCTTTCTGATGAAAAAAGCACAAGTTTAAATAAGGTCTTGCCATACCTGGGATACAATCCAAAGTTGGAGTGATAGAATTTATGATCTGATCAAATATCAGAAATGAGAGAATGACTTCCGAGGTGAATCAATAATATTGAATTTGATGAAATATTCTACCAAGCGAACTCGCTTGCATGGGTCGTTACAGTACGCACGTTATTCGTCGAACATCAGAGGAAGTTCCTTTGGGGGCTCCATAAGATGAAAAAAAGGTACGGCCCTGCGTCGATTGCGACTTTTTCCGGACGGATATTTATGACATCAGATGTCGAGTATATGCCGCGGCATGTTTGTATCGCCTTGTCTGCATGTGTTCCTCAGAAAAACAGAACAAAATCGCTCTGACGCCGATGCGATAATGTCTGAGAGTACGTTGCTATGGTTGCCAACATCAAATCATCCATCTTCCGAAGAATTCTGATGATCACTAGAATTTCTCCAGTTTCAGTTCACATTGTGTGATTGAGAAAGCACCAATTTACCCACCAATGGAACATTTTGGTACGCAGGAGTAGTGTATCTAGTCCGGTTCTAGACCAAAATGGCAGCCGATGGAAGTTGTTCGATTGCGCACTAACAACGTGAGGAATCGTGAAGAATTTGTGACGGAAAAAGTGCAAAAAGCTTGTGGAAATCTTCCCATCTTCATGGCATTATGCTACACTGAAAAAACTGACCAAGTAAATCTTGAGAAAAATTCAATTGTGACAAGAATATTTTCACCAACAGTGAGAAAATGAGGTACTTGGAGTAGGCCAAACAAGATTTTTGAAATAATGTTTCTGCTGTAAGTGATCATCGCAGGACATTTGTTGGTATTAACCAGATCGATGTATATTTTGAGGTCGCTAATTATGAGTGGACACTAAACTAGTGCTAGGTTAATGAATACTCACCATTATTAAATTATTTTTACGAGACAAAATCACTTTTGCTCTGAACAAACTCATCGATGAAGACAATCTATCAAGTCGATTGGTGCAGATGACAGCTCACCTGTGGGTACACATCTTTTCTCCGTTCGGACATCTCCTATATATATTATTCGGGTGCCCACGTCCAACGCGATCGCTCCCACTATCCAAGGTTTCATTATGATTATAGCATTAATGAAGAAAACATGCGTTCTTGCTATAGTACAATTGAAATTCCAAGTCAAGCATGTGCCCTTCTGAACAGCTGCTATATAATATCCGTGAAGATTCTCATTTTGTGTGCCGCGCTCTGAGCTGTGGGGTGTTGAGTTCTTGATCTATTATTCATTTGAAAAAAATAATGGAATATATAACTCTCGCCGAATAACACATAATTGTTGACATATTTTATACAAGATTCTTTTCCACTATCGATGATAATCGAAGAAAGAGAAAGTGACGTTCAATGTGTATGAGAGTAAATTCCAATTTCACTTTTTCATCTTCATCGCTGAAGAAAAAAAAGTACCAGTGCATCTGTTTGACCGTTTTTCTCGGTGTGTGATCCTGATGATATTCCTGGTATCTAGTGTCGCAATATCTGTGGTCAACCTCAACTTTTTGAAATTTCTGGATTCATCATAGCTAAACAATGCATGTTCTGAATGCACGAGTTTTTGTCTCTCTATCAAAGTTTTTATCAAGTCACTAATGACAAGTGCTGTATATTTCCGAGAACACATACATTCTTGTGGTTGTTAACTTGTTTCCTTTTCCCAAATAGTATACAGGTTTTCACTTGTCACTATCAAATATTCGCTTAGGGTAAGTTATTTTTTCCTCCGTGTATGATGATTGTCATCAGCAGCCACCCCAGTTAAGAAACGGCTCAAATACACTACTGATGGTTATAAACCTCCAGATTCTAATGGCTCAATAGAATTCACTGCAACCTAACACATCAATTCTGTCCCCCACTTTTGCTATACCTGATGTGGTTGTTTCCCGTGGCTAAAGCAATTTTTCTAGTCCTATATCCCTCACAAATTTCAGGATGTTGGGTGGTTCTAGGTGAGGTAGCTGCTCTCTCTCTCTCTCTTTTAGGTGTCCTTCTAGGTTTCTTGCCCTTCGATTCTGAAGGATCATACATTTCGTAAGCATGTGGATGAAGGTTAGTATATGATGAAGTTTATTTTTGCTTAGGCTGACGTATGCGTTGGATCTTTTATGGCCCCTGTCTGAGACCTTGGAAAGTTTTCTGTTTAGAAAAGTTCTAGCACCTCGAAAGGTGTTTCAGCTCCTCTTCTAGTGAGTTTGTCATCTACTTCATATCTCTCTATTCATCTATCTATCAGTTCTGAAACCCATGGGAGGGTGATTGTATTTCTGTTGGCTAGCCCGTTCAATTTTTCCCGACATTATTCTGAAACCATTTTAGTCATAGCTTACGTCTAAAAAAAAAAACATCTTCATGCCAACACATTCGGAACATCCCAAAAAAACTAGGGATGTTTGTGCTTGCTGGGATTGTTCTTCCGCCAGTTTCAGTTAGAGTGGAGTGAACATCTGTAGAAGAACATAGAAAACCTCTAGTATAATTACTCCGAAAATACGATTACTTGCATCTCTGCTCTCGAGACTCCCAAAAAGTCCCCCTTGTGAGAGAGGCAGTGGTATGCGGGAGCGACGTTCCTGTAATATATGCAAGTTGAAATATTCGAAAATTAGGTAAAAGAGCGTGAGAGAGAGCCGAGGTGAATGGCTCGAAATACTTCAACCAACTTATCAAATTTATTGTGTTCGAGATAGCGTCGCGGCCTTAAGTTGAAATATCATCGCCCGCGGGGACCATTGATACCGCAAAATGGCGTCTCAAAATTAAAATACCTCGTTAAATCAATTTCGCCAAGTTGTAAGGCCCCGTCATAAATTATGTTTCACCATGAGCGTCGACTCAATCATCTCCAACAGAGCTTCAATATCTAGACATAATCCTCCTTAAAATCTAATCATAAGTTTCCACATTTGGACCAGCAAAGCTAGAACTTGCTTCATGATAATTTTTTTTTATGTTCTGGTTCCCACAAAGAGGAATATTCTGTAATGTCCAGAGGACATTGTGAGAACCAAGGGAAATGAGGTAGGAATTGGTGCTCTTCTTAAATTTTTGGAGGTTATATGCCTCGGGGAACACCTCCTTTGGCAATATGTTCCAGATCCTCGCTGTTCGTTGGATGAACGAGTCTTTGGAAAGAGATGTTCTGCAGGTCTCCAAAGTTACCATGAAGGGGTGCGAAGCCTCAACTCGACGGGGGGAACAATTGTTGATATTTCAGAAGAACATCGTCCATGAAAATATCTATGAAATAGAGCCATAAAAGTGAGTTTGTGGACGAGGCATCACCCACGGGACGAATTGCCCTTTTTTGGACAGACTCCAACAGTTTCAGGGTATGTTTGGGTGCTGCACTCCAAATGTGGGAACAGTATTCCAGGACAGGTCGGATCTGTGCCTTATAGATCATAAGCAGCTGATTGGAAGTGAAATAGCTCCTGACCCGAAACCGAAAACCAAGTTTTTGGGATGTACTTTTAGCAATTGAGAAGTTGCACAGATTAGTGAGATAAGTCACCACAAGGCTGAGCTACGTGGTAAACAGCAAAGCCATGTCAAAACAATTTCCAAGCCAACACATCTGTTACATGACATCTCTGAGATGTTGCGTTTAGGTAACAGTGCGATATATCATAAACGTTCCATCGCTGCGATGTTCATAGGCAAACACATTTGCGACATGACATCTTTGAGATGACGCGATGAGGCAACACTGCGATATTACGAATGTTCCATCGCTGCGATGTACAGAAACAGACACATCTGCGACATGACATGGATGAATTCCATGTTCATAACATTCTCAATTCTCTGCAATATGTGGCTTTCAACAAAAAAAAGGACAGACGATGCTGTTTTCTCGTTTCTGAGAGAGCTTTACAAAAATTTCAATCTGAAGGAAGTTTGTGCAGCAGTTTATTGGGACCTTACGAAAGCTTTTGATTGTGTGAATCACGAAATTCTGCTGTACAAATCACAGCACTATGTCGTCAGAAACCAAAGCCTTAGCTCGATTAAATCTTACATTAGCAAGCGGACACAAATCGTGAAAGCAGATACGACATCTGAGACAGGCTCAGTTTGTCATTGTGTGCCACAGGGCTCTGTTTTGGGGCCTATCTTGTTCCTATTGTACTTTGATGATTTGGCTTATCTCAGTATCGATGGAAAATTCATTTTCAACTATCCTGTGGAATGATGCTGAAGTGAAGAATATTCAAACGAGAATTGTCAACGATATTTCTGCTGTGAAAAGGTGGTGTGACTCAAATTTGCTGTTGTTCAATATAGGCTAAACTAGCATCCTGTCGATCAAATGTGATCTACCAGACATCCAGTTAGGAAATAAAGTTTTCACTGAACAGAAAAACGAAGTTGAATTTCATGGTATTTACCTGGATGACAAACTCAACTTTGAGAATCACGTGGAACTTTTGAGTGAAAAATTGACGTCTGGGTGTTTTGCGTTGCGGATAGTATGTAGAGAACTAGGCATTGCCACATCCAAATTAGTATAGCACAGATAAGGTATGAAATACCTTTCTGGGGCATTTGCGGTGAACAGAATTTCAAATCGATCTTCATCCTCCAGAAGCGGGCTATTCGATACCTCTACAAAGTGGCACCTAGAACCTAGAGTATCATGCAAATCTCTGTTCTCAGAGCACATAAATCCTTACACTTCCGTGCCTCTTCATTCGCGAAACATAAATCGTCATATGATGCGGTTTTAAGTTCTACTCGTCAAAACAACAATTTAAGACTACCCATTCCATCGACGAGCTTAACTAAAAATGTGTCATTGATTCATAATGCTGTCAAATTATATAACCATCTTCCAGTCGATTTCAGAAATATTGTATCTCCAATTCATTTCAGGAGATCTGTGAAACATCATCTCATCATAGAAACATATTATTGTGTTCGAGAATATCTAGCTGAAGATTGGAATAATTCAAGTTTATTTGTTCAACTGCATATCAAATCAGTTGATTCTCATGATTGCTTCAGTTTTATACAGGGTGTTTCATAATTGAATGTCAATATTCGAGGAGGCGATTCTTGGGCCCATTCTAAGAAGAAAGTTTCATATGAACATATGACCTAAACATCCCAACTTTTGAGATACAGGGTGGTAAAATTCTCGAAAATTAATATAGCCTACTACAATGAGAAGTGATAATTCCAAAATACCAAATATGAATACGAAGTTCATAAACTATGAATTGTATTTCTGAAATTTGATCTAAGAAATAAAATCTAGTTCTCTGCATTGTGATATTGTCATATTAACGATATTGCTATAATCATGTAGTAAAAAGCTTGTTATATTTTTAAGCGAAAACCGTGCATCAGATTGAAAAAATTGTAGTGATCAAATTTGCTTAGAAATGTTTGGGAATTTCAGGAATGATTTCAATTTGGAGATTAATCAGTGGCGTACCATTAATGTCTGCCAAAATAGGTATGTGAAATTCCATACGAACGCCACTGGTGGCAACAACAAAAAATGTGGTACGCTTACTGATGCATCTTGATACATAGTACATGTATGCCAAATTTCATCAGAATATCTGAAGTGGTATTACAGATATTAATAAAAAACTATTAATTTTTGAGAACTTTACCACCCTGTATCTCAAAAGTTAGGATGTTTAGGTCATACGTTCATATGAAACTTTCTTCTTAGAATGGGCCCAAAAATCGCCTCCCCAAATATTGACATTCAATTATGAAACACCCTGTATATTTCAAAAAACTTGCCACCCTCTTTCTAACAATGAACTGAATAAATTGAAATTTCAGGAAGCCATAGCAATCAAACGTACCTTTAACCAAGAAAATTTATTTTCCAAGTCTATTCATATCGGTTTTCCTATTTGCAAGGACTTAGAGTCGCCCATGTGTGTCATGCGATTTACCTCGAGATGCCCGTATACATGACCTACAAAACCGCATTTTTCGAGATGGGAAGGAATATATGGGCAGAAATAACAATTTCTCCTCATAGGTATACATTCATCACCTCGGTTTATCTAAATGGTGACGATAAGTTGAAGCTTTGCAAGAGAAAATAGTTTGAGTTCTTGCCCATCATCGTATTCAATAAATCGTATCACTTAGGAAGATCGTTAAGAAGGAATGACAAATTCAAAATGAGAGACTCGCCCGTATCATGGAATTCTAGTATAGTTCGATAGCCATAATTTTTTCTGGACACGTCAATAGAGCAGAGATCACACTGAGGAAAATTGTGCTGTTTTTTGCTGAGATATTTCTTACTACCATTACAAGAAATCATATTACCGTTATACATTTTCGAATAGAAGTAGCACTTGAAATCCTATGAACAATAACGACTTTGCTAAAAGTGAATTTCCTGCCACATATACTGGCTGTCGCTATCAGGCAGCCACCCTGGGACAGCATGATTTTTTTTATAATTGTCTAGCTGAACTACTACTAGTGAGTTATATGCTTGTGGCTGCGAGGTTCATCGCATAGAACTGCACTCACTACCAATAATACAACTGTCAGTCTGCCACGAAAATAATATTTGACGAACCTACTTGGGGTTATTTAGCGCCTACTTTTCGTTATTCGATATTTCGCTGATTTGTCCCCCTCTACACAGGATGTTATTTAATGATATGCTAATATTCAATTCTTCGACCCATTTCAAGTATAAAATTTCATATGAACATATGTCATGAACGTTCTAACTTTTGAGATACAGGGTCTGAATGTTGAAAATGTGCATAGATTATTTTTTGTCGACCCTGTATAGCTTTTCGTAATGAGAAAATTCAGTCTGCTATGTGACGGAATTGGTATACGAATTTCAAAATGTTACATACGGTTGTTATCCAGTAATGGATGTTCTGAATAATGCAGTCCCAAACATCAAAATGTGAAGTCTGGTCACGTTTTTCCGTTTTTTCTCGAAAACGAATCGTTCTATCGAGTATCAACAGGAGGACCTTCTATGTACATGATTAAATAGCCTTTCATAGCATTGTATGAAATTTGTAAATTTTTCGTCGTCGCTCACTTTCAAGTAAAATATAAACAATAATTTTCCCGTAACGGTGCCACTGGTAGAGAAAATGAAAATTTTTGTACATCAGAAAAGGCACCTCGATGCATAAAAGACGTATATCAAATTAGAAAAAAAATTATACAATATTGTCTTAGTTATCATCAAAATACTGAATATATTTCAAAACTTCATCATCCTGTATCTCGAAAGTTAAGACTTTTAGGACATACGATCATATGAAGTTTTCTTCTTAAAATCAGAGAATCACCCCCTCGAATATTAGCTTGTCTTCAAGGAACACCCTGTATAAGCATTTGTTGGGCATCTTGCTCGATTAATCATTAATCATTAATCATCAACTCGCCAGGAATTAGGCAGGCGAAGGAGTTTATTAAAAAACCATCGCCAACATTCATAGAATAACTACTGAGCCAGAAACTAATTTCAACTAGAATATTAGCGAGACTTTTCACAGGGCATTGTAGACTCCACAAACACATGAGTACCATAGGTCTGGCTGAAGAACTGCTATGTAGGATCTGTCAGGAAGAGGAGGAAACAGCAGTACACATACTTTACCACCGTGTGGGCTTGTTAAGGTTGAGGTTCCTTACACTGGGAGAGGAATAACCAAGAGCTCAAAGATACACAGGGGATCTGAAAGCTATTCTATGGAGTCTCATAGAGATACTATAGATCTGAAAAGGTCGCAGTGTGAAGGCAGATGACCCTGAAAACTCCATCTAAATCTAGAATGTTTTTTTTTATATTCTGGTTTCCACGAAAAGGAATATCCTGTAATGTTCAGATAACATCGTGAGAACCAAGGGAAATAAGGTAGGAATCGGTGTTCTTCTTGAATTTCTGGAGGTTATATGCCTCCAGGAACACCTCCCTTGGCGATGTGCTCCAGAGCCCCGCTGTTCATTGGATGAACGAGTCTTTGGAAAGGGATGTTCTGCAGGTATCCAAAGTGACCACGAAGGGGTGCGAAGCCTCAACTCGACTGGTAAATCTCACGGGGACTGCCAAGGGAGGTACAAATGTTGATAATTCAGAAGAGCATCGTTTTTCCAGAGCAGTGAGTGAGTTTGTGAGCAAGGCATCACCCACGAGACGAATTGCCCTTTTTTGGACAGAATCCAACAGTTTCAGGGTTTGTTTGGGTGCTGCACTCCAAATATGGAAACAGCTAGTATTTCAGGACAGGTCGGATCTGTGTCTTATAGATCATAAGCAGCTGACTGGAAGTGAAATAGCTCCTGGCCCGAAACAGAACACCAAGTTTTCGGAATGCACATTTCGCAATTGATCTCACGTGATTTTCCCAAGAAAGGTTATTGCTGATAGTAATACCAAGCATCGAAATGGATGTCTTCAGAGGTATGGTTAGTCCTGACATGCTTATGATTGGCACAGGCATGCTTGTGTTTTGTTTGCATTGAAATCTACCAAGTTATTGGATCCCCATTCGAGAACTGTTGCCAATTCCATATTTATGTTGTCAACATTTCTCTCTCATTCGTTTCTGATATGCCTGGCTGTATTGGAGCCCTGGAAGAGAAGGCGTTATGGAGGGTACTATCATCTGCGAAGCTGTGTACTGGACATGAAGTTGCTTCCAACAAATCGTTGATATGGAGTAGAAATAGTGTTGGTGCTAGAATTGATCCTTGCGGAACACCATCATTTATGGTAATAGAGTCAGAAGGAACTCCGTCGACCACTACATGGAGAGACCTGTTTGAGAGGAAACTAGCTAGCAGAGAACATAGCTGGGGAGGCAAGCCATAAGATGGAAGCTTGGCGAGGAGTCCGTGGTGCCAGACTCGATGGAATGCTCTGGAGATGTAAAGTGCCACGACTAAGGTTTCACCATATTTTTCAATAGATTGCTGTTGCTGCTGCTGCCAGATATGTGAGACGTACGTGAGCAGGTCACCAGTTGATCTCTGATGACGAAAGCAATATTGTCTATCGTTGATAATACCTGAATGTTCCAGGTATTACATGAGCTCGACGTTGATAGCTTTCTCCATGATGTTTGAAATAATATATAGCAGTGCGATCGGTCTGTAGTTGCTAGGTAGGGTCTTTTTGTGTTTTTTAACTGGTTGTACTCTTGCAATTTGCCAGTTGGACGGAAATATCCCCAATTCATTAGAGTAGTTGAACAATTTGCAGAGAACAGGTGTCAGTTCGGGAGTACATTTCTTAAGAACAATCGGTGGGATTCCGTCGGAGCCACGAGCATTGTTGGTGTTGAGACCCAATAAAATCTTCCTTATAGTACGTTGGCGAAAGGTGATCTCGGGCATATGACTGTCAATTGGCGTTATGTTTGGAGGTTGTTTTCCCGATGAATCTAGAGTGGAATTTCCAGCAAATAAAAGCGCAAAAATGTTGGCTTGCTCCAGGGCAGTTGTGGCTAGTGTTCCATCTTCCTTGGTTAGAGGAGGAAACGAGCTGGAAGTGAAATTTCTTCCTACAGCTTTGGCGAGATATCGATATCTAGTGTCATACTGTATATTGGATTCGGTTTTGAATTGTCCTTGGCACTACCGAATAGGAAAGGGGATATCTCGTCTTGTGTTTATTGACTTCGGCTCACACAGACAATAGCATCGCTGTAAACTTGTAACAGTTAACAGATAGAAATGAAGATCTCCTGCCCACCCTATCAGAGATAAAAACAACTGTTAGCCGTTATGCGATGCCAGTAAAAGGAGGAAAGACACAAAGTTTTTCCATAAAATGGAATGCGGTTAGTGAAGCGTTCAAATGCTCGTCAACTATGGACTTTTTATGTTTTCCGTTCGCCTTTCCAGAAGTTTCCCAGACTTCCGCCGCATACTTTTTTCACTTAATACGCCGTTTCCTAATTCCGTTATACAATACCCAAATATGTTTCATCTCTTCAACTATATGGAAACCGCTTTTTACCAGGGCTCGTCAGAATTATGAGGGGGAAGGTTCCAATTCTTTCGGTGACTGAGATAAACCCTTCATCGGAAACTCCTCAGAATATTAATATCATCAATCATGGGATTTTATCAATCCAGCTAGTCAACTATTTGAATGTGAGATAGTATTAGGATACATTCTATTAGTAATCAGAATCAATTAATGTCCATCAAAAGTCATCTAAGTTGGATATTCTATCACAGGATGACTTAGCTGCACATAACAATAAAACTCGCTACCTCTGGAAATTTTGTTGTTTACTTCAGGACAAAACACAAACATCCCAGCGAGCACAAAAACATCTCAGAGATGTTAAAAGTACGAGATTTCGAGACATTGAACCTCTACTGCGATGTTCTGTTCACACATGAATAGAACTATTATAGAACAGCCAATGTCCGCCGCAGGCGGCAATTATCGAGATGTCCTTGATATGTCACAAAACTACCTTCTTCCTAGTTCTTTTTAAAGCCTTTTCATGGACACAACAGAACATTTTCAACGCGTCTTGCGCACATTAAATCGCTGTAAAAAACCATTTTCGAGGTACTTTTCTGAAGCTTTTTGTCAAAATGAACTTTTGCATTAGGGTTCCATTTCCCTTGAATGAAAAAATGCATTAAAAATAGATTGAACATAAAAATATTTTCTTGATATGAAATTACCTTCTTAATCGGTTTCTGAGTAGTGCTTACTACACACAGACATATAATTGGAAATAGGTTTCCCAATTTTTGAAATGTTCTCCACAATGCATAATTTTGCAACTGCGGAGAAGCTGTGTATTGATGAATTCGTACTTTCATATATTGATCACACTGAGGCACCGAACAACACATCTTGCATCTGATGGTCATTATCACAAACTAAATAAGGCTCCTAACACAATAAACTTCACCAAATTCCTTTCTGTTCGTTAGCAGCGTGATGTAAGCGTGACACGCTGCAAACGCGAATGCCAATTGCGAACAAGAAGAACAAAATCGAAAACAAATCAGAATTCATCGTATTGTGACGTAAGCATGAGACGTTGTGGTGGGGCAAACAAAGAAAGGGCACAAAAGATTTAAAAAAATACTTTCAATATCCTTCTAAGACCTCTTTGGGTAGTGCATATTACGCCTCAAAAAAACATCCTCATGCCTAAATTTCTGAAACATCCCGAAACATCCCAGGGATACCTCTCAGTAGGCAAACAAAGGAATGCCACAGAAGAACAAAAACAATACTTTAATATCCTTCAAAGACCTCTTTGGTCAGTGCATATTACGTCTCAAAATAACATCTTCATGCCAACATTTTCAAAACATCCCAAAACATCCCAGGGATGTTGGTGCTCGCTGGGATATACCTGATGCTCTTAGATTCCATCCAGAGAAGAGCCATTCGCCTGGTGAGTGATGCCACACTCACTAACTCTTTCACATCATTGGAATACCGTAAAAAAACAGGCGACCTTTCAATTTTTTATAGATATATTTTCACGGGAAATGTTTATCCGAAATCTCTGCTATCATTCCATCACTAGCAATACCAGTCAGACCAACTCGACAAGACCAGTCAGCACATCCTTTCGTCGTCATCTTTAGGATATGTCGAACAACTCTCAACCGTTAGAGAATGTGAGATATTTGATTTTGTAATTCTTCCGAATATCAAAATGTGGTCAGTGCCGTTTCCAAAAAACTGACAAAAATGTTTATCAAAGAGAATGCGAAATATTCTCTTCTGTATATTGATTGAATTGGTACGACATGATCTCCATACATTCACTACATTAAATTCCCTACGATTTCCAGAGCAATATTATACCTTTGAAGGATCTCGAAATATTGAAGCAAATCTGAAAATAAAATTGTTTCTCATCGCCCTCAACGGTGCATTTTTATATAGAGGTGAGTTGATTTTTGGTCTCTATACCACCATGTAGAAATTATGGTGAGTTGTTTTGGGGCTTCTAGTATATGTGCTCATTGGACGACTATTTATCGATTAACCCTGGTATAAAACTTCCAAGCGATATCTAGCTTCAAACTTTTAGAGTTGCATCGAAAATAACATTGTTTTCTCTCGTATAAATTTTATTTATTAAGGGTTATTAACATTTCTACCTACACTCGACTTTATGGGAGAACTTTTGAGACCTAACTTTTGCAACAACCACAAATAACGAAAATATTTCGTGAGATTTAGGTCCATTCTGCCTTCTGAATGCACTTACAAAAATTACCCATGAAATATTTCCTAATAATATCACAGCGAAATGAAACTTCGTGTTGTTTTGTGATAATGTTAAATGTGTGAGATCGAATAAAAAATGATTTATTCGAGTTTGAGATAGCTACGATTCGAAGTTTGAAATTCTCGTAAATGTGTTTTATTACTTACTACCAATATGTAATGTGAAACATTACGACACTGATTTTAGTATCGTAATGAGATACTTTACCGCACTAGTGCGGTAATGTGAGAAAACATAATTTCAAATTCAATTTTTACTCAAAAAAAGAAATAAGAACCAATTTATCATGAATTACTACTATTATCAGGTAAAAATCTACAATTATAATAATATTCAATATCTACAAAAATTCAACCTCATTTAAAATAAATGGTAATCGGAGAAATGAAACAAAAATTGAAAAGGAATATTCTCAAATATAATTATGAACATACAACAACGGATATACATATATACAGATAGTATAGATAGTGAATCAAAAGTTAACATAGGGACATGTAAGCCGTAAGTTTCGACACAAAAAAATCCTAAAATTGAAAAATCTAGATTTTGAACACCCTATATCTCTGTAATCATTCCTGCCAGACCCCAAGTGTGTAACATTGATGAAATCAGCTCGTGAGGAAGAATCTAAGATTGCAATAAAATACAGAGTGTTTTATTTGAAATAACAAAAGTGCTAGTTATTTCTGATGAAAGTGGCAACTCTGTATCGATGAAAATATCTTAGACGGATAGATAATGTTCAATTATCAAAGCATCCCGAATTTCAGAATGTTCTGTATTCTCGTTCTCCAAATACTTCTAATAGGCCATCCACCATGGATCACCCTGTATATAAAGAAATACATTGGGAATTCGCATTCTCTATGTGATGAGAATATAAATTTTTCCCCTCGGTTTATTCAACAGAAAACAATTACTTTCCTGGCATATATACCACGACATACATTGAATAACATCTATTGAACATACACGATAAGAATTTGTGAACAACATCTGCTGAAGTAGATAATTTGCATTTTCCTTCATGTTAAGATATAAGCATAGCATCATTCTGAATATTTTATAAAAAACAATAACTTTCCTAGCTATTTGCCATGTCGAACATTGAATAATTATATCTGTTGAACACCCAAAAGAGAGCATGAGAAATGAAAATCCTCTGACATTGAGGATTGACATCATATGCGTTCTCTTCTAGAATTCCCATTTCTTGTCAGGAAACTAAGAACTCACGGCGCAGGCAGGTCAATGCTGTCAATGAAGACCTTGCTGAAATCACAGCCTGTGGAACCAACAACCTAGTTGAATTCAACGCCACCAAAACTCAAGCCTGTATTTTCTCTAGAAAGGCGGAACTCAGTATGCCCGATATTGTAATATCTGGCACCACCATCCCCACCAAGCCCACCATATCTATGCTCGGTATTTCCATCAGCAACACTCTTTCATGGGATAATCATGTCAGATCCATCGCAAAAGCTGCTTCACAAAAACTCGGATTCTTGTTCCGTGCGAAAAGCTACTTCACACCCCAACAGCTTCTCATGATCTATCATGATCTACAAAGCGCAGATACGGCTTTTTCTAGAATACTGTTCCCACATATGGGATTCAGCACCAAAACATACGCTGATGCTCTTAGATTCCATCCAGAGAAGAGCCATCCGCCTGGTGGGTGACGCCACACTCACTCACTCATTGACATCATTGGAACACCGTAGAAAGGTCGGCAACCGTTCACTCTTCTATCGATATTTCCACGGGAAATGTTCTTCGGAAATCTCTGCTATCATCCCTTCACATCCTTTCGTTGTCAACATCGAAAGATGTCGAACAGCACTTCATCCAAACTTCTTCATCAATAGAACGGCTAGGCTCTGGACTTCATTACCTGAGGAAGTATTCCCAACAACATATAATCTCCAGAAGTTCAAATAAAATTCCAATACCTACCTCCTGTCCCTATCCTCCCTAGGAACGCACGATGTTCTTTGAACATTATAGGGATTTCCTTTCGTGCGCTCCAAGCGTTAAAAAAAAATATGGGTTGAGCATCCAAATATACGATGATGCTCTCAACAGCGTAGACAATTTGACGACCTATCGCTTTTCTATAGATACTTCCACGGGAAATGTTCCTGAGAAATCTCTGCTATCATTCTACCACAGCATATCCATTGTCGACCTTGAAAAATGTCGAACAACTCTTTACCAAAACTGGTTCGCCTATAGAACGGCGAAGCTTTGGAATTCTTTGCCAATGGAAGTGTTCCCAAGAACTTGTAAACTTCGGAAGTTTGAATAACAAATCACAAAAGAAAAAAAAGCAAATGAGATATAGTCATGAAGATATCAATCTATCTTTTGTTTTCCAAATATACATATTCATAGATATAGATGATTGATTGCCATTCTTTTATTCTCATGACCCTCGAAAATATCCTTTATGTAAAAATGAAGCTCCTCCTGCTATTCTGATTCGAAAATGAGCTGTTTCAGTTGTCGAAGAAATGTTTTCCCATCATTAAAAGAAACACTCATAGTGAAACCAATCAGCGTTTACGTTTGACAATCGAGATCGAACAAATTTCCTTTTTCCTTTGAAACGGATCCGTATAATACGGTGAATTACAAGTGGAATGGTTATTCTGGGAAAGTCCCGCATTTCAATCGAACATTCGAGTGGTAGGGAATTCTTTCGAAAATTTTATTTGGATATGCACGCCTTGTTAAATTATTCCGATGTATTGGATTGCAGCATTGAAAATTTCCAGATGGATTCCCGTTCCAGGCACAAAGAGCATTGATCTCTTTCTTAGGGCCACAATTCAAGTCGTTTTTTGCTCAGCGAAGGCTCCAACAATAGCAATTGAATCAGACATAATATCTTGATTGTTTTTTCAGATTCCGTATACGTTTTCAAATCGATAGTGAATATAAGAGCTCTGGAAATTTAAAGGAGGCTCAGGAGAAATCATTAACGATATTCAATGATATTGAAGAATTCACTATAAATGTAAATAGGATAATGGATTATTTCAGCTCTTGGTGTCAACGAAACATATATTGAATTCATCAAAGACGGTAGTAGTGGGGTACCTCAAGGGTCAGTATTGGGTCCTGTATTGTTTCTCCTTTATTTAAATGATATTTCTAGTCTTCCTATACAAGGAAAATCCACTATATTAGCCGACGATACCACCATTTTATGGCACAGTAGAAATGTAAATGAATTGAAGGCTGCGATCACCAGAGATTTCGATGTATTGGATTGCAGCATTGAAAATTTCCAGATGGATTCCCGTTCCAGGCACAAAGAGCATTGATCTCTTTCTTAGGGCCACAATTCAAGTCGTGTTTTGCTCAGCGAAGGCTCCAACAATAGGAATTGAATCAGACATAATATCTTTATTGTTTTTTCAGATCCGTATACGTTTTCAAATCGATAGTAAATATGAAAGTTCTGGAAATTTAAAGGAGGCTCAGGAGAAATCATTAACGATATTCAATGATATTGAAGAATTGACTATAAATGTAAATAGGATAATGGATTATCTCAGCTCTTGGTGTCAACGAAACATATATTGAATTCATCGAAGACGGTAGTAGTGGGGTACCTCAAGGGTCAGTATTGGGTCCTGTATTGTTTCTCCTTTATATAAATGATATTTCTAGTCTTCCTATACAAGGAAAATTCACTATATTTGCCGACGATACCACCATTTCATGGCACAGTAGAAATGTAAATGAATTGAAGGCTGCGATCACCAGAGATTTCGATGTATTGGATTGCAGCATTGAAAATTTCCAGATGGATTCCCGTTCCAGGCACAAAGAGCATTGATCTCTTTCTTAGGGCCACAATTCAAGTCGTTTTTGCTCAGCGAAGGCTCCAACAATTGCAATTGAATCAGACATAATATCTAGATTGTTTTTTCAGATTTCGTATACGTTTTCAGATCGATAGTAAATAAAAAAGCTCTGGAAATTTAAAGGAGGCTCAGGAGAAATCATTAACGATATTCAATGATATTGAAGAATTGACTATAAATGTAAATAGGATAATGGATTATTTCAGCTCTTGGTGTCAACGAAACATATATTGAATTCATCAAAGACGGTAGTAGTGGGGTACCTCAAGGGTCAGTATTGGGTCCTGTATTGTTTCTCCTTTATATAAATGATATTTCTAGTCTTCCTATACAAGGAAAATCCACTATATTTGCCGACGATACCACCATTTTATGGCACAGTGGAAATGTAAATGAATTGAAGGCAGCGATCACCAGAGATTTCGATGTATTGGATTGCAGCATTGAAAATTTCCAGATGGATTCCCGTTCCAGGCACAAAGAGCATTGATCTCTTTCTTAGGGCCACAATTCAAGTCGTTTTCTGCACAGCGAAGGCTCCAACAATAGGAATTGAATCAGACATTATATCTAGATTGTTTTTTCAGATTCCGTATACGTTTTCAAATCGATAGTAAATATAAAAGCTCTGGAAATTTAAAGGAGGCTCAGGAGAAATCGTTAACGATATTCAATGATATTGAAGAATTGACTATAAATGTAAATAGGATAATGGATTATTTCAGCTCTTGGTGTCAACGAAACATATATTGAATTCATCAAAGACGGTAGTAGTGGGGTACCTCAAGGGTCAGTATTGGGTCCTGTATTGTTTCTCCTTTATATAAATGATATTTCTAGTCTTCCTATACAAGGAAAATTCACTATATTTGTCGACGATACCACCATTTTATGGCACAGTAGAAATGTAAATGAATTGAAGGCTGCGATCACCAGAGATTTCGATGTATTGGATTGCAGCATTGAAAATTTCCAGATGGATTCCCGTTCCAGGCACAAAGAGCATTGATCTCTTTCTTAGGGCCACAATTCAAGTCGTGTTTTGCTCAGCGAAGGCTCCAACAATAGGAATTGAATCAGACATAATATCTATATTGTTTTTTCATATCCGTATACGTTTTCAAATCGATAGTAAATATGAAAGCTCTGGAAATTTAAAGGAGGCTCAGGAGAAATCATTAACGATATTCAATGACATCTAAGTATTGACTGTAAATGTGAATAGGATCATGGATTATTTCAGCTCTTGGTGTCAACGAAACATATCGATATGGAATCCATCAGAGACGGTAATAGTGGGGTACCTCAAGGGTCAGTATTGGGTCCTGTATTGTTTCTCCTTCATATAAATGATATTTCTAGTCTTCCTTTACAAGAAAAATTCACTATATTTGCCGACGATACCACCATTTTATGGCACAGTAGAAATGTAAATGAATTGAAGGCAGCGATCACCAGAGATTTCGATGTATTGGATTGCAGCATTGAAAATTTCCAGATGGATTCATGTTCCAGGCACAAAGAGCATTGATCTCCTTCTTAGGGCCACAATTCAAGTCGTTTTCTGCTCAGCGAAGGCTCCAACAATAGGAATTGAATCAGACATAATATCTAGATTGTTTTTTCAGATTCCGTATACGTTTTCAAATCGATAGTATATATGAAAGCTCTGGAAATTTAAAGGAGGCTCAGGAGAAATCATTAACGATGTTCAATGAAATCTAAGTATTGACTGTAAATGTAAATAGGATCATGGATTATTTCAGCTCTTGGTGTCGCATATTACGTACGGTATTGCTTACTGGAGTTTTTGCACAGATCAATTATTGAATTCAGTGTTCGTTCTAATAAAGAAGAGAGCTGTTCGGTATCAATGTAAGGCTGCAAACCGGGCACACTGTGAACAACTCTTCATCCTACATAAAATTCAGACAGTTGACAATATCTTTATTATATAGTCTGCGTGCCTTATTCACAAAAAGTACGGGTCGAGTATCTCAGCTCCAGAAATTGTTCATAACACCAGGCAGAAAAACAATCCACAATTATCACCCATTCCTTTGTATACATTGACAAAAAAATTCGCTTATATATGAAAGCAAAAAAATGTACAATCATCTTTCACACGAGAGATACTTAAAGTTTCGAATCTAAAAACCTTTAGGCATAAACTGAAGAAACAACTGGAAATAAAAGCGTAATATAGTGAATCAGAATATCACAATGATATGTTATTATTTTCATTAGGCATGTAGAAACTATTATAGTATTATGTTCATGTTTTTGTTGGTGTGGTTTGTCAAATATATGGTCTGTTTGTTCGTTTTCATATATATATACAGTATGATGCAAATGTATGGAATAAATTCATTTCAAAACAAGACAACTTTCGAAAAAAAAAAAAAAACTAGAGTTTAGAACTTTTTTTTCGACGTATTTTTTTAACTAGACGACTCTTCGATGTTCAATTCTCAGTAGCAGACCTCTGCAAGATTCAATTAATCACATGATAATCCATTTTAATTTCAATATTCTTATGCAACATTTTGACTGTTGAATAGACGATCGGTAGACCTTTCAATCAAGGTGTCACAATAATGATCCCTATTTGTATTTGAAAAAATCGTCCATTACGTCTTTACTCCAACACCGGTGACGTAACATCTCTCATATGAATATCATGAGATGAGGCTTCAGAAATTAAAACTCACGTGATTTTGGAATTTTTTCAAATGTCGCCCATTTCTGAAATAATGAATTTATTTCATACATTTGCATCATACTGTACATATATATATCGATAATGACGAGATAATATATTACAATATAATATATTACGTGTTAGGTTTGTGGGTAGATTTCCCCAGATATTGTCTCTTACTGTGTAAAATAATATTCAGATGGACTGTATACTAATATAATTTTGAACTATTACAATATCAAAATTATCAAAAACAACGTGAAACATCGTCACACAGTGTCTATGTTCTTCATCTCGAACAGTCGAACGAGAAGTCTCGATTTCATTCTTGTCAATCTTGTCGCTGTCACACCAGCCACCAGCGCTCTCCAAGGCAGCGTTGACAATGTTGCCGCGTGTTCTGGGATTTTTAATTACAAAAACCAACCATTACGTTTATTTTTCACATTATTGTTTTTATCATCAATGTTATTATTATAAGTACCACCATTCTATATGATGAATTATGAATAATTATTGTTAAATCCATATTTATGTTGTCAACATTTCTCCCTCGTTTGTTTCTGATTTGCCTGGCTGGTATTGGAGCCCTGGAAAAGAAGGCGGTACAGAGGGTACTATCATCCGCGAAGCTGTGTACTGGACATAAAGTTCCTTCGAACAAATCGTTGATATGGAGTAGAAATAGTATTGGTGCTTGAATTGATCCTTGTGGAACACCAGCATTTATGATAAGAAAATGGATTTGTTTGATCGAAGAAATAATTTTTATCTGTGTATTTTCGATACTATCGATAGTGTCGATGCATCTATATATTATCGGTATTATCGATGACTCTTTATCAAATTTCATATGGATATTATCGATAATTATCGATATATCAATACATTTGCCCACCCCTAGTCGTATCTCAAGGTCTAGCTGAAAAATGGCATTTCTTTAATGCATTTTCCCTAGTGCTTCCGCTTTACCGGCTTCACATTGCCATCGCTCGACCGTTCGAGCAGAATTAAAATATTTCTGGCGTTCCTCATCCCTCTGGCTGCGAACCTCCCACTGTAATTAAGCGAATTTCGCTCTGGATTTTTGCATTTCAGATAAAACGGCCTTTATTAACTTTGTCCGAAGATTTTTAAGAGATAGTCCTTCGTTAATTAGGCTGCCGCCAAGCCAGAAGGGTGTTAAGTGTTCATCTTCGCGATCTCCTTAATAGAATTAATTAAAATTTGTAAGACTCTTTGTAGTCGCACGCAGGACTGCATCGGCCCAAGAATGATAACTATACAGGGTCCCAACGATTTGATATGGATAGTATTGATGCATTTTCCTAAGAGATAGAAAAATGATGAAATTATACAAAAGTTGCCTAATTTGAACTCCTCCAATATGAAATTTTGCAATTCCGAAACATGTCAGCTGTTCTTATTGAGAAAAAACTGAAAAGCACTGTTTTTTTTTCTATTTATATTTTTGGTTGATATTAGAGCCAAAATATTGAAACTTTGTATAAGCAGGAAATCAATCATGACATAGAAGTGGGGATTATCAGAAACTTGGACAGATTGATGCAGGAAAAAACAGTCTTTTTAGTAATGATTATAACCTTTTACCTTTCCGGTGACAATATGTATTCACAGCAGTATCTAAGCCTGTCTGAGACATCGGAGTTTTTATCTCTGTTTAGCTTATATTTTCTAAATAAAAACAAGAAGCTCAAAGTCATTTCCACAAAATGTTCATAAAATGAACAACAATGGTAGATTCCGGAAGAAAAACAACTACTTTCCTGGCTGATGCCACGCAGAACATTGAATTACATCCTCCCGAAATCTATGCATCGACTCGTATAAACGAATACTGATACAATTGATTCTTTCCTGAATGCCTATATTGATTTCGAGTTAGCCAGTCCACGCCTACAGACCGGTTTCGAGCTCTCTGTCTCTCATCAGTGCAGGGCAGTCTTCAGCCAGCAGTCCTAAGACCGCCAACTGAGCGTAGCCAAGCCAAACAAAAATCAAGTCGGCATTATACCGGGTGGCTACGGAAGTATTGCCTACGGAATACCTCAGTTATTGTATGAAGTAGGTTTGTGAAATTTGGAGCGTCGATATAATGACATAAGAGCTAGAATTTGAGCATATTGACATGTCGACGTCAACTTCCGGTCTGACCGGAAGTAACATCAACTTTCTTATTTTGAATGGAAACCCTATTTTTTTTTCTTTTCACTTTATTCAGCATTCAATTCCCTTTCTGATGACATATCACAAGTTGGTATCTAACTAGAAACTATATCAGAAAAAAAATATTATTGAAATTCACCGAGTAGGCCGTGGAAGCAAAATATGAAAGCCAAAAATTGAAAAGTTGGCTATGGAAACCATACCAATGGTTATGCTGAATAGTACAGGCAAGAAAAAGTTGTATGTTCCTATTAAAGTTATGGACCTACAGAGTATTGTTTTTTTCCCAATTTTTCCAAAAATTTTTATGGCGGCTTTTTATAACGCCGACGAATGAAAATAAAATATCACAGTAGTAGCAACTTTTATCAAGTGAGGTATGGTTTCCATAGCCAACTTTTCAATTTTTGGCTTTCATTTTGCTTCCACGGCCTACTCGGTGAATTTCAATAATATTTTTTTTCTGATATAGTTTCTGGTTACATACCAACTTGTGATATGTCATCAGAAAGGGAATTGAATGCTGAATAAAGTGAAAAGAAAAAAATAGGGTTTTCATTTAAAATAAGAAAGTTGATGTTACTTCCGGTCAGACCGGAAGTTGACGCCGACATGTCAATATGCTCAAATTCTAGCTCTTATGTCATTATATCGACGCTCCAAATTTCACAAACCTACTTCATACAATAACTGAGATAATCCGTAGGCAATACTTCCATAGCCACCCGGTATTCCCCCAGAGGCGTCCTTCATAGACAATATGAAAGCAACGCCATCCTAGTAGGAAGGAAGGAAGGAAACACTCCAAAATTTGATTTTTGTTTGGCTACCTAACCTAACCTATTGCAGTCGTTGACAGATCGAGATATGACAGTTATCTAGAATTTGTGAGGTCAGTACTGTGTATCGGCGTTTTTTCTCAGCGTGATCAAATTAACGGTATTATTTCCAAGGAATTTGTGACGTCAGTGCTATATCTTTTCTTAGCATGATCGGAGTCAAGGTAATTTTTCCCAGAAATTACAGTTCTAACCAATTGCAGTTGTTGACAAATCGAGATATGACAGTTATCTAGAATTCTTGAGGTCAGTTCTGTATATCTTTGTCTTTTTTCAGCGTGATCAAAGTCACGGTAGTATTTCCAAGGAATTTGTGACGTAAGTACTATGTATTTTCTCAGCATGATTGAAGTCAAGGTAATTTTTCCTAGAAATTACAGTTCTAACCTATTGCAGTTGTTGACAAATCGAGATATGACAGTTAATTAGGATTTTTGAGGTCTGTACTGTGTATCTTCGTCTGTTCTCAGCGTGATCGAAGTCACGGTATTATTTCCAAGGAATTTGTGATGTCAGTACTATGTCTTTTCTCAGCATGATTGAAGTCAAGGTAATTCTTCACAGAAATAAGAGTTCTAACTTATTACAGTTGTTGATGGATCGAGATATAACAGTTATCTAGAATTTTCGAGGTCAGTATACGTTATGGGTTGCGTGCAAGAACTGTCAGATGATCGACCCTGGAGGTGGAACATTGAAACACAACCTCACTTTTCTTATTTGTTTACAAATCATTGAAATAGTTTTCCACAACTATTTTGGCATAGGAATTGTGTTTTGGCTATTCATCGATTCGCGCCAGTTATCACATTGTGCTGTTGTACAATGCACAAAAAGTGTAGCGATAGAGCCGAAGGAATCCGGTTGGTATATTATGATTCAAAAGTGAGTACCTACTATAGTCACTCACATAGTTTTTATTTTGAAATTTCGTAATTTCCCTGATTTCTCATCGGAATTCCTTCTGCAATAGGAGCTAATAGAAATTCTCGTGAAATTTTCAAAATATTGCAAGATGATTGGATTCATGCAATCAAACGGGAGGACTGGTCTGACATGCTGACGAAATATGATCGTGTGTGATGTAGACATTTTCAATCTATTAGCATCAGTATTAACTGCTATTGCAGAAGTGGCAGAAGGAATTTGAATAAGGAATGACAAAATTTCATCATGAAAACTACCTATGCGAGATTACTATTTATCTGAAAAATCATATTCCTTCGTCTCTCGCTGCATTTTTTGTGTATTGTACAACAGCACAATGAGAAGGCATGCTTGAATTGATGAATAGCGCAAAAAAACATGATTCGTATGCCAAAATATTGTGAAGAACCATGGACGTATAAACAAAGAAGGACCCATTTATTTACATCGTAATGTGAAGCCAGAGAATACGGTCACAGTATGTTACCTGATGTTGAATTGGAGGTTGTCACGACCTGTCGCTAATAATTCCTAACCTCAGTCTAATCCTTTCGAGTATTTTCGATTACCTCTTTTGTAATCATCTATTCAATTAGATGTTCATTATGAAACAATTCATAGATCCCAAGGAATAAATCATATGTCTTTGCATTTCAGATTCCGAAATTTACTATCGCGATAATTCATTTTCGCACGCCGCTGTCGTTCGAGGAAATAGCACAGCTTATCGTTACACCATCTCCCTTCCCCTCAACCTGCTTGCCTACATCAATAAGACTTCAAAACATTATATGCTGAAACTATAGCGTTGCTGTGTCCTTCTTTTTTATACGTCCATGTGACGTCAATCCTTTGATTCTTCTGTAAACAAATGGAAAAAGTGAGGTTGTGTTTCAATGTTTTACAGAAAAGTGAGGTTGTGTTCCAATATTTCACCTCCAGGGTCCGTCATCGTGCACGGGACCTATTATTTCACAGAAATTAGATTGACTGATCAAGACATGACAGCTGTTTGAAAATTACCGTGACAATCATAGTGCCTACGCGCATATTATGTGACGTCATCTGGGATACCAATATCAGCTGCTAGTCACAGACAGATATCGTTGCCATGGGCGTGCGCTATGAATTCAATCGAGTTCATTGAAATATCAATGAGTTTCTCGATCTATCTAGAAATAATTCAATTCACATAAATATAAATAGGTACTTTTTCCTCCGATTTTACTATTCCATTGATTCTGGAATTTGTGATCATGCGGTAATTCGCATTCGAAAATAGCAAACACATACGAATTATCATGCATTGCCAATCCCATCGAATGATCCACCACTGTGTCGATTCTGACAGATTAAAATTCAACAGTTTACGACGTTGACGTTGCTCTGACATCGGCAAGTTTTTTCCGTTTTGTTATTCAAATCTCTGTTACAATTTATATTTTGTGAGAAATTAAGTGTTTTGAATTCATTTTCAATTATTTATAACTTAATATTCGACGGAAGATGTTCTGTAGGAATGGCATTTGTTTCAAATATTTGTGATTTTTTGGAGGTGTGTAATTCAAGAACCGTCCTTTCAAACTTGTTTGGGAACATTTTGCATGGAAATGTTTCGAAGAAATACGTGCTGTAATCAAGGGCGTCGCCAGCGGAAAAAATAGGGGGGCACCATAAAAAAACTGAAGAGAAAAATCAAATAGAAAGAGTTTAATGAGAAAATCAAAAAACAGGAGAAAATCTATACAGTAAATCAGTTGAAAAATAATCTTCTAGGGTTCTTTGGGAATTCGTTGGTCACTTTTTGACGAAATCGTTCAAGTTTTTGAAAATATGTTGCCTGTGTATACTCATCATTGCGAGGCCATTGAGTCGAGCAACATACATGGTGCTCCTCAACCAGGTTTTGATTCTCCTAAGGCTACTAAATTACCTTTCAACTGTACAAATCTTACAAGGTGAAGGCAACAAGGATCTTCAGAGCCTTCTCAACTTCAGGATAAAAATATACTTTCGGAAGTTCTTTGCTCAAAGTGAGCGTTATCATAAGTAATATCACGATATTCTTAATATTCGAGATAATTCTGTCGCCTCATTGTTCACGAAATTGTGTTGCTGAGCAAGGAAATGAAGAATTATGAGAATATATTCAGAACATAGTGGAGACATTTCACGTTCACGAAGCAAAGAAGCATTTATTTTGAATGAATGATTAATTCTGACAAGTACAGTCATGTTGAAAACATCTAGTTTTCACGATAAGCACACGTTTTCTCTGGCTTGTGATTGGTCAGATTATGTGATGAAATAAATAGTCGTTTCAATGATAGCAGGGTGACTGGTGAGCGTTAAACGTAGGGGGGGGGGGGGCAGCTGCCCCACCCTGCCCCTCTCTAGCGACGCCCTTGGCTGTAATATGAATGTAATGATAAAATGATAGGTGAATGATGATGAGGAACATAAGGTAGGTACCATTATTTGAGTTCATTTTCGGTCGGCAGCAATGAAACAATGGGGTTTCATTGGGTATCCATTCTCGAAAAAGCAGAAAAATCTGTGCCTTTTGAATATTAATTGGAATTTACATAGCCAGAAACGAAACAAATGGGCATTTCGAAATTATTCCATACCATTTTAGAACCTACATGATAATATCTGAATTTTGGGACATCAATCACGAAAACAAATAATAACAATGACAGCTATATCCCAGCTGACGTCATGCGCGAAACAAGACGAGTTTGAGCTTTCTGTGGAGCACACAGAGCACACCATCTCCTCCTTCCACTATGGTGACAATATTGCTGATTTTAGCACCTCAAAATCGACAGAAACAATCTAAAAAAATGTGGAAAGGTAACGGAAAGGTAATTGAGAAATAATTCTACTTAGGAATTTTAAAAAATAGTCCACTAACCCAGTTCTAGCCTATTGCAGTTGTTGAATCTGTTGTGAACAAAATGGGCCAACGCGGGCCCGGTTGAAATAACGATAAATCTCGTGAACAGCACACGAGAGTTTGGCGCGAAGAAAGCAATGATTTCTAATAAAGCCGGCGACTGTTTCCTTTTTCTCATTTCGCGCCTTATGATGTAGAGGGCGCAATGAGAATGGATGGGTCGAAAAACTGGCACCGCAAAAAAGCGCGAGCGTTCGCTCTGTTGCTTGCTTGCGTGGATGTGAATCCAGGGTTGCCACAGGTGGTACAATGGACGATAGGACTAGTTTTCGTATTCCTCAAATGAAATCATCACTCAAATACATTTCAATGCCATATTTTCAAAAATTTTTTGATCAATTTTTAGGTGCTGAGTCGTGGGTTCGATTTCCAGCACGGGCAAGGAACTTTTTTCAATATTTTATTTACGAATTAAATATTGTAAAGTTTCGGAGCATCGGCTGGGGATAGTCCTGCACGATTCGCTGTTGCGTTCCAATTAGCAGTGCTGCTCCTAAAGTGGCGCATAGAGTTAGTAACAAAGCCTACACAGAACACGCAGAAAGGTATGATGATGTGGTAGTGAGCATCAGAGAAGAAGTAGGACGGTGTATGTAGGTGGGTGTGGAAAACTACCAGCTGAGCGTGAGTACGGGCCAGCTGCTTAAGTAGACCTCGGTCTCGGGGGTTAACGATGATAGTTAGCAGGCCTTCCACTGCGCATATGGTAGTGAGTACATTACTAGCCTACAAAACACAGCTGAAAAACTCTGAAAAGAGAGTTGATGGGCGGTGCCTGAGAAGGATGTTAGCCAGCTCTCTTGAGCGAACCACATCAGTCATTGAAAACACTTGGGGTTTGCAAAAAGGTCCCATTGGGGACTAGTTGCTGACGTGGAAACGTCCCCCACCAGTACCAGTACCAGTACCAGTAGGTGCTGAAATCATCAATAACGCCTCGCTAATTTTCAAACGGCTAGAAATTCACCGCCAGTGAAAACTGACGTCATGATCTAGTAAGTAGGGGCAGACCATAGCACAGTTGCCATATGTTGAAATACGGTTGGTTACTTCAGAATTATTAGTTATTCAATAATCCTCCGCCAAAGTTGTAGGAAGAAACTTCACTTCCAGCTCGTTTCCTCCTCTAACCAAGGAAGATGGAACACTAGCCACAACTGCCCAGGAGAAAGCCAACATTTTTGCGCATTTATTCGCTGGAAATTCCACTCTGGATTCATCGGGAAAACAACCTCCAAACATAACGCCAATTGACAAGTCATATGCCCGAGATCACCATTCGCCAACGTACTATAAGGAAGATTTTATTGGGTCTCAACACCAACAAAGCTTGTGGCTTCGACGGAATCCCACCGATTGTTCTCTAGAAATGTGCTCCCGAACTATCAGCTGTTCTCCGCAAGTTGTTCAACTACTCTTACAACTGAGAAATTGCAAGAGTATGACCAGTTCCTGAAAAAAGCATAAATAGGTACCCTACCTAGCAACTACAGACCGATCGCACTGCTATCTATTATCTCAAAGATCATGGAGAAAGCTATCAACATCGAGCTCATGAGATACCTGGAACATTCAGGTATTATCAACGATAGGCAATATGGCTTCTGTCATCAGAAATCAACTGGTAACCTGCTCGCTCACGTCTCACATATATAGCAGCAACCTATCGAAAAATATGGTGAAACCTTAGCCGTGGCACTTGATATCTCCAAGGCATTCGATCGAGCCAAGCTTCTATCTTATGGCTTGCCTGCCCCAGTTATGTTCTCTGCTAGCTAATTTTCTCTCAAACAGGCCTCTTTATGTAGTGGTCGACGGAGTTTCATCTGACTCTCTCATCATAAATGCTGGTGTTCATCTCAATTCTAGCACCAACACTATTTCTACTCCATATCAATGATTTGTTGAAAGCAACTTTATGTCCAGTACACAGCTTCGCGGATGATAGTACCCTCCATACCGCCTTTTCTTCCAAGGCTTCGATACCAGCCAGGCAAATCAGAAACAAACGAGGGAGAAATGTTGACAACATAAATATGGACTTCTCGAATGGAGAGCCAATAACTTATGGTAGATTTCAATGCAAACAACACACAAGCATGCCTTTCCTGTGAAAAGCTAATCTCACTGTGCCCAACATGAGCTTGTCAGGAATAATCATACCTTTGAAGACATCCATTTCGTTGCTTAGTATTACTTTCAGCAATAACCTTTCTTGGGAAAATCACGTGACATCAATTGCTAGAGGTGCATCCCAAAAACTTGGTTTTCTGTTTCGGGTCATTTCCAGTCAGCTGCTTATGATTTATAAGGTACAGATCCGACCTGTCCTGGAATACTGTTCCCATATTTGTAGTGCAGCACCCAAACATACCCTGAAACTGTTGGATTCTGTCCAAAAAAGGCAATTCGTCTCGTGGATGATGCCTCGCTCACAAACTAACTCACTTCTCTGGAACACCGTAGAAAAGTTGGCGGTCTGGCTCTATTTTACAGATATTTTCATGGAAGATGCTCTTTTGAAATATCAACAATTGTTCCTTCCTTGGCAGTCCCCGCGAGATTAACCCGTCGAGTTGAGGCTTCGCACCCCTTCGTGGTCACTTTGAAGACCTGCAGAACATCTCTTTCCAAAGACTCGTTCATCCAACGAACAGCGAGACTCTGGAACACATTGCCAGAAAAGGTGTTCTCCGGGGCATATAACCTCCAGAAATTCAAGAAGAACACCAATTCCTACCTTATTTCCCTTGGTTCTCACGATGTTCTCTAAACATTACAGGATATCCATTTTCGTGGGAACCAGAACATACAAAAAAAAATCTTTTGGTTCGATGAGCTGAGTCTAGATATGCAATTAAAACAACGATTTGTTCGCTGGAAATAGCTGCATTTCATTTCAGTCCGCAAATTATACACACCCGAATTCACGGATGATTTAGGTACAAAATATATTCACGTTGTGGCAACACTGTGTGAATCGTGATTTCGAGTGCTCTGGCAATAAATCTCAGGGAATGCTTCAATTCATGCCTTGCTTCCCTAGTGAATTACCCATCAAATTAATAAATAAGGCGAATGTGGCACAAGTGAATTATACCCTTCAAATTAATAAGTAAGGAGAATGTGGCACAGGGTTCATTTCCTTCGCCCTTGTCAGGAATCTATACAAAAATAACATATCGACTACATTGGATTTTTCTTTGTAACTCGGTTGGTATCAAAACTAGTTTGGAGAATATCTACAACTTTTCAACCACAATTATAATATAAATAAGGAATCCCATAATTCGCTGTGATTTTGTCATTATGGCAACGAAATAAGTTTGCTCTAACTTTTCCAGGAACAAAACGGAAGATAACATTTGGAAATTGTAATAGTTTTTTATTTCCGCAAGAGTTAGGTACAATGTTTTTACTAGTGGTTTCACCCATATTATTCATTAAGAAAAAGGTTTTTAATGAACAAGAGTTCATAATAGAATAGAATAGAATAGAATAGTACATATTATATCATTTAGTTAGTACCAAATATCCTCATTTTCAACAATACAAGGATAGTGCGGAAAAGATACTTTTCAGCACTGGTGCGGTGAAGTAACTGTTCCGCACGATTACGTCGACAATTCCATTCAAATAGGAAGTGTATAAAAAATAAGACGAATTACGTTACCATAGCAACGCTATATCAGTTACCGTTCGTTTATCAAGTGTTGCGCTTTGGAACACTTTTACAGTTGGGAATGTCAAAAACAGAATTAAATTTGGAAATATTTGCGAGGCAAAAATAGTAAAGGATATTGAAAAATCATTATCGAATTCAAATTCTCTTCATTTCCCTCCATAACATAACTCCATTTACATAATATACTATTGTTACGTTATTCGGGTGCAGAAGCGAACACGACACTATTTATTTTCGAACTGAAGAAACACTAATTTATATCGAAGTTGAAACTACTATTGATGTGAAACTATTTATATCACGCGGTATCTGACTATCTCTCTGACACTCGCTGCTTGACTGACTGACGGCAGTTGTCCGGCCGTTTATATATATGAGATCACTTGGTAGGCTTTGCTTCTCGAACGTTCTCGAATGATCATCCGTACCCTTCTTTCCGTTCTAGAAGCTTCTTAGATCAATGAATCTCTCTCTAATTGTTTCATCGATTGTTTCCAGAACATTCCAGAATCTTCTGTCACGTTATTTGTCACCGCGGCATATATTGATGAGTGTTCGGAAATATGCTGGTGCATGTAGGAATCATTGGGAGATTGTAGAACAATCTGGAATGCGTGTTACAGGATGATCGTTGTACTTCTGCTGATGTTTCTATCAATACACTATTATGATCACATATCACATAAATTGTGTATTATGAGTTTATAAGTTGATAATTAACATTTATAGAGCTTTTATATAAAAGCTCCTTTTCAGGTTTTGTTTACTCTCAATTTATTTTATCTCATGTTCACAACCATCATTTTTTCATATATATATACACACACTGGCACAATTAGGGGAACGGGTAAAATTTACACTAAGTTTGACATCAATTTTCTCTCGAACCGATCACTCGATTCAAATTTGTTTTTCACGAATTTTAGCTTCATTCTTCACGAATACATCCGAGAAATAACTACCTCCAAACGATTCGTCTTTATATCATATACAGGGGTGTAAAGAAGGTACGGATTTTTCGGTATTCTTTAAGACATCCTGTGGAGTGAACCACTGATAATTGAAACGATTTTCCAACACCAAATTATAGCCCAATCTATCCCGAATATTTTCGTTTTTCATTCATCTTGATATCCCAATTATCCAAGAAAATATAGAGTTTCAAAGAAGAGGTGGATATTGGTATTAATTTTACCACCTCGAAACTCGAACTGGGGAAAACGTGTCGTTTTTCAACTTGTTTCTGTGAGGATTTTTACTTCAAGATGAGAATTGTTCACAGTTTTACCTATCGGTTTACTGTTTAAAGACACATATACGAATACTCTCATGAATATGCAGGGGTGATAAAAGTTGCTCCAATGTTCTTTTGGTGAAATGCTATTTTTGTTAATCAACGTTGGCTATTTTGTTAATGTCATTGATTATTGTCAAAGTCAAGCGAGTCACAATTCATAAATTTGATTAATGAAAATTCAACGTGAGAGATTTGACTCCTACTGATGTGGCGAGGGCTGTAGCATTGATTGAAAATGACCAGTGGGCCAATGTTCTTTTGACATGAGAGCCGCATCTGCACCAATTCAATAGATGGCAGGGAAAGACTATATCGCCGAGGTGAACAAAATGAACATCAAATTTTGATTTTACTGCTTCTGTCTCCTATGGCAGAGGTTTAGTCATGGTTAGGTTAGGTTAGTCAAGAAACGACACATTTTCAGATCCAATTCGAGTTTTGAGGTGTAAAATTGATACCAATATCCACCTTTCCTTTGAAAGTCTGTATTTTCTTGAATAATTGAGATATCAAGATGAATAAAAAACAAAAATATTCGGAATAGATTGGGCTCCAATTTGGTGTTGAGAAATCGTTTCAATTATCAGTGGTTCAGTCCACAGGATGTCTAAAAAAATACCGAAAAATCCGTACTTTCTTTACACCCCTGTATATGATGGAAAGACTCATCGTTTGAGGTAATTATTTCTCAGATGTATTCGTGAAGATTGAAGCTACATTTCGTGAAGAAAAAAATTTGAATCGAGCGATCGGTTCGAAAGAAAATTGATGTCAAACTTAGTGTAAATTTTGCCCGTTCCCCTAATTGTGCCAGTATGTGTATATTCTGTGTAGTCATTGTTACCTACTCCATAATATGTTTGGCCATTATTCACACAATAACAAGTATGACTAAGGTACATGCCTATGGTAAATCATTCTTGAAGGCCTGCTTATTTTGGAAAATGCTTTATACTGAAACTGAATGATTCTCAAGGCTATTTTTTATACTCATAACGAAGTAATCTCAAGGATACCTTGAATAGGTACTATTTATCAATAATATTTCTGAAAAAATACGACATCGCAAAGGAAAAGTTAAAAGGATTCCGGGACCATATATTTTATGGCCCGGCGAAAAGAAATAACAGTAGGAATCAGAATATTTCCGGATCGGTCTTATAACCGGAGTAATAAAGCTCAACAGAGTGATTTATTCGTTGCTAATCCCGTGTTTATGTCGATTTTCCCTCGAAAAATATTACCTTCGTTCGTGATACAAGGCTAGTCCGGCCGTTTCTGAAGACATTTCAGAAATGAGAAATCATGCAGGAGAGTGGAAAAGTAAAAGAAAACTCCGGGACAGAGCGGTGCGGTTTTTCATTGGGTATGCATGAATAAGTGAAGAATTGTCTGACATTTTTTGGAAGTTTATTCGCCGAAACTTCTCGGATATTCATGGAAACCAGTCCAGATTCCCAGATATTCCCGGAACTTCAATCAGCTGTGAAAGTAAGTGAATTACTCTCATCTGGCCATGCCGTGAAATGAACACGTCTTTTCGCGGGAATTTGGGGAAAATTTGCATTTTCCTAAGAATATCTCTTTCAGGCATCGATGTAAATAATTTTTTTATGGATCACAAGATTGGTCGCAATCAATCAAAAATATATTTCATTGCCGAAGATATCAACCTTATTGACAAAGTATGTTTCAGTAAAATATAATAAGAGAATTATGAAAAAAAAAATAGTACCAAAATGGAATTTTGGAGTGTCGTCAACTCCGTTTTCAAGATACAATGTGTTGAAAAAATTATTTTTTTACACATTTTTCACGATTACTCCGAAACAACTGGCAACATTGTAATGGAATTTTGTATGGATGTTTCTTGAAATCTGACACATCGCATGAATTTGTTTTCATATCTGCCTCTCATAGAGGGCGCTAGTTACACGGTTCGTACCGAGTAGTTTTGAACATAACTTTTTTGAGGTTAGATTTCTCAATCCAAATATGATATGAACCCACGAACGCAGACTTTTTCTGATGGCCTAAGAAAGTGTTTGGGATCACACGTTAAAAGGTAAGGCCCCCGTCATTCCTTGCTCGCACAAGACTTTCGAAGACTTCTGAGGGTTGCTCGTAAGGGGGCAACCGAATGACGGATAGAACAATTTTACAATTTTACAACTTGAACATCATTCAATTTTACATCAAAAAGGTACTCCTGGTGAAACTCGATACTATACGTTTCGTTTTCGTAATATTTCGATTTGAAAATAATGGAGTAGTAATGATGCTGGTATAAAATAAATTTTATTGAGTTGAATTACCTATTTATTCAGGTTCAAAAACAATAAAATTATTCTTGTGCTGAAGTTATTGATAGAACAAAGAATCATAGGTAGGAAATTGAGAGATATTTGACTAGAAACATGAAATATTGAATCAGTTAGAGTAAGTGTTCAAAATTTTCTACGTTTTGAGGAATACACGATTCTATATTCTTTTTTTAAGAATGTATTATTCCTCTGAACAGTTGGGGATCAGCTGTTAGGTCATTTAAGTGATGTTCAATTATGTCTCACAACTCTTGACGTGAATTTACCTATGTAGCATAGAATCCCTGCTCAAGATACAACAAAACTGTGTAATCCATGTTCTTAGTCAAATCTGTTTCGATGTTATTCTTGTGATTCATTGTTAATTCAATGAGTTTTGCATCAGAAATGTATTGTTGTTTTCGGTTTTCAATAAATAGGTGATAATTTTCCATAATACTCACTCCAATACATAGTTTATACCAACAGTTACCACTTCATCATTTTTAAATCGAAATATTCCGAAAACGGAACACAGTATCGAGTTTTACCAAGAGTACCTTTTTGGTGTGGAATTGAATGATGTTCAAGTCCACATCAAATTTGGATTGGAAAATCCAACCTCAAAATAGTTATGTACAAAACTACTCGGTACGAACCGTGTAACTAGCGCCCTCTATGAGAGCCAGATATAAAAACAAATGCATACGATGTGTCAGATTCCAAAAAACATCCATACAAAATTTCATCACAATCTTGCCAGTAGTTTCAACATAATCGTAAAAAATGTTTAAAAATAGTTATTTTTGTATCTAGAGCGCGAAATGCTACTTTGGTGATCGAGATCTGATTTTTTTAACGAGGCGTTGCCGAGTTAAAAAAATAGTCGAGATGACCAAAGTATTTCGCGCTCGAGTTGCAAACAACATTTTTTCTACAAACGTCAAAAAATATAGTTCTAAGGTAAAAACATGCTCAGCTTGATAAAAAAATAGTGTTGAACTGGATTAAAAAGCCTCCCCCTATCCTCCCTAGGTACGCGCGATGTTCCACGAACATAATAGGAATATCCTTTCGTGCGCTCCAAGATATAAAACAAAGTTATGGTTGAACATTCAGAAATAAATGATTTCGTGGATGTTTGCTCGATTGAGGACCGTTAAGTTGGATTAAAAATATCTCATATATTTTACATAACAATGCGCGAAGTAGGTACTTCGCGCACTGTTTTACTTCGCGCATTGTTATGTACAAGGTATCATGGTAACGTAGGAAACTGAAAAAAAGTGTCACTTCGCAATTTGTTATCAATGCGCGAACCTTGTCATTTTTTGACGTTTGTAGAAAAAAATATTTTTACAACTCCTTGTATCATGAAAACGGACGACATTTTTTCACAGAGCAAACCCAACTTATTTTGCAATGTTCTACCTACCCTAGCAAGAAGGTTAGGTTTTTTTTTGAAACACCCTGTATATCCATTTTTTATGTTCATAATAATTATATCTGAGAATATTCCTTTTCAATTAATGTTATTTGTTTCTTATGTTGTGAATATCTCGGAATTGTTTATTGTATATTACACCTCAATGTTTCACAATTCTTATTTCTGAGTATGATGACTTTGTCGATGACAATTTCATTTCTTTTGACAATAAAGTATATTTGAATTGATTTGGAAGCGATATTACTCATTGGTGGTGTGACCAAATTCAACCAAACTGGAGGATCAAACCGATAGTATTTTTCGTCATCTACTCTTCGGGGTAGTGTACAGTGTGTCCAGTTTTCGATGCTTTTGCCTGATATCTCAGTTATCTTTGGAGATAGAACCTTGCGGTTTCCGCGGTCCTGTGGCACTTTTTTGTGACACTCAAGATGGCCTAATCAGATTTTGCAGGACTGTTTCCGTTCATGAGATACAGGGCGATTTTGAAAATTTATACTTTTTGGACCCCCTCTATATCCACGAAGTTCCTCAACAAAAATGTCAAATCGAAATCTTATCGCATAGAAAATTTCACGCATAATCCAGTGGCGCACTTGATTTTTTTTTTCGGGGTATGGTTTTGTAGATACGACTCAAACTTATGATTTTTTAAATAGAACACCCTGTATTTCATAAGCTCATTAAATTCCTTATTTTTTTGTCTTCAAAATGATATATAAAGACTGAATATAAAATTTTCGAAATTGCTCAAAATCACTAAAATATTGAATTGTAATAGTTGGTTATGGATTTTTCTTATGAAAAACGTTCCAATTGAAGAAATATTTCTTCAAATTTACCAATATCAACACTAATTACTTAACAAAACACTAAACTTGGGTACCTGATAGCAACAAATAAATAGTAATAAAAAGTTCATAATGTAGAATAGGCACCTGATTAAATATTTACTAAAATAATTGAATTCCGGAATTATTCAGTAACTCATTCATTGACATGTTCAAATTGATATCCATTTTCCCTAACATACAGTTAACAAACTCTGATACTTCTTGATACAGTGAGTGGCCCAACATACTTGAAGAACTTTGTGCAACAACAGAGGCAGTTTTCCAGGAATTACAAAGACATCTTTCAATGATTAATATGTATTGAGAAAGTTTGTGATGGAAAATGGACATCAATTTGAACAATTCAATGAATAAATCACTGAATATTTCCGAAATTCAATTGTTTTAGTAAATATTCAATCAGGTGCTTATTCTACATTATGAACTTGTTATTACTATATATTTGTGGATATCAGGTATCTGAGTGTTGTGTATTGCAAGTTAATAAGTGTGAAATTGTTATTTCCCCCTTCATGGAACAATCAAAGGAAATATTCTTTCAATTGTAAATTTCTTTATATGAAAATCCCTCGAAAAACCCATAGCCCACTATTGAAATTCAATGTTTTAGTGATTTTTGAACATTTTTGAGAATGTTATATCCATACATCATATATCATTCCGAAGGGAAAAAAATAAGGAATTTAATGAGCTCATAACATTCAGGGTGTTCAATTTAAAAAATCATAAGTTTGAGTCGTATCTTTAAAAGCACACCCCGAAAAAAAATTTTTTGTGCGCCACTGGATTCTGCATAAAATTCTCTATAGGTTAAGATTTTGATTCGACATTTTCGCTGATAAACTTCGTAGATATAGAGGGGGTCCAAAAAGTATAAATTTTCAAAATCGCCCTGTATCTCATAAACGGAAACAGTCCTGCAAAATCTGATTAGGCCATCTTGAGTTTCACAAAAAAGTGGCACAGGACCGCGAAAACCGCAAGGTTCTATCTCCAAAGATAACTGAGATATCATGCAAAAGCATCGAAAACTGGGCACACTGTACATATACTTTGGAATATGTCAATTCATGAAGAAAAATACATAGGTATATAGACCTTTTCCTGCGGTAATTAAAGACAAAAGAAGAACCTATGTAAATATTCTATCGCGTTTCGCCGGCAAGTAAAAACTTCTAGTAAGTTCCAATCCTGTCGCTCCCAAACTCCCAACTAATCGAACTCGATGTCGAGTCCCTATCGAAGTCAAATCCTCGGACTGCGGCCAAATATCCAGATATCCAGATCGGGATGTGTGTGTCTCTGGAGGACCTGCCCGAATAGTTCGATGATCCCCGAGTGGACTTGGAGAAGTCCGATGGTCTCTGGAGGGCGGAATATCCTTCGCCCTGTTATGGTAGGTAATTAATGTATGTAGGTACATTTCGGATGGGCGTTCGAGATTAATGAACACGCGAAGCCAGGACCCTGGGCTCCAGGAATTACAGGGTGGTCCGAATCGGACACTCTTGAGGTCCTCTTTTCACAAACTACTAAATTATTAATCAATTAGGAAAACCAAATATTGATGTCTAGCATCGCTTCAGAGTGTATAGTATGACTGAAATAGAACTTTAGAAACACCCTGCCAGGATTGTCGGCCAATTCAAGAGATGTTCTCTTTCTATCGGAACGAACCTCCCTTAGAAAATACATGAGATTCATCTTCTATCAGCTCTGAATGAATCCAATTCCAATATTTTCTTGATAAGTCGCTGTTTTTATTTCTGTCTTGTTCTGGAAAGCTCAGGAATCATTGAAGATAGATAATTTGGCTTTCGCTATTGAAGATCAGCTGGAGATTTACATGCTCATATTACCAATATATGGCAAGTTTCATTACAAAATCATCGGGAATCACTAGTTGTCGCATTAGATATTTCGAAAGCATTCCACCGTATTTCGTAGCAAGGACTTCTCCACAAACTATACCATCATACCGCTCACCACCGCAACTATGCCTTCTTTCAACGATTTTTTTTTCAGACAGATCGCTCCATCAATTCCTGGGTTCTACAAGAATCAATTATAGCACCAGGATTTTTCCTACACCATACTTATTCAAAGCGCTCCAGATGCGTTCAAATTTCTTACCAGGAAACTGAGAACTCACAACGACGACATTATACCTAGGGGCTAGGGGTCGCCAACTTCTTGATCTTGTCTTGATCTCAAGATAAGATCAAGACAAGAAGTAATTTTAGATTTCAAGACAAGAAGAGACATTTTATGTCAAACCCAAGATTTCTTGTCGATAAAACAAGAAATCTTGGAATTTCTTGACTGAGAATGAAAACGCTAAAACGTGCGTTTATCACACATGATGAAATGAGAGATATACGGTCCGATTCACTAAGAGCGTGGTTATTTCAACAACTGTCATTCGGGTGGTTAATATGAAGGTCAGTGGTTACATGAACCACTCAAAGATTTTCTAATTCTCTAAGGCCTAGATGGATAATAACTCAACAACTTGTTATGTTTTTTTCCACTTTTCATAGTGGCAGATATCCACTAGCCTTTCCTGGTGATTTGTGGAGTGGCTAAGGTTTTTAATAAAGAAATGTTGCACTATTTCAAGGAAATGTTCATCTGTTAATGCTAGATGTTGCACAAGAGTTAATTCTACGGCAAGAAAGTATGAAATATCTACCTAATTATTTGTGGACCTAAAAAAATTACCTATTTCACTAGAAGGATAGTATCAAACAATAGAATCCAGAGGAATTCAACAAGTCCATCCTTAAATTTCGAAAATGTTATCACATTCCAAAAGTATTGGTTTTAGAGGTTTTGATACCATTAATAGAACCTCAGATGAAAGACGTTAGTTGGCTACTTTTATTCTACTACATGTAGAAGTGAATCTCTCAGTTGAGTTTTTGTAATATGCCAGTAGGTATGGATCTTATTCAATCAAGCACATCCATGAATTGTTTATGAAGAGATATTGAATTGGCTCGAACAATCATTTTGTTTGATTCAAAATAACAAGACATTGATTGAATCAAATATGTTTTTGATCCAAGAGCAACTATATTTCCATTCGACAAATTGTTTGGTTGAACCAAATTCAGTAGTAATTCGGGAATTTTCTGAAATTTTACATCAATAAAATAAACTAAACTGGGAAACTAGTCGACTTCTGAGATAGATCTCTAGTCTTTACTTCTCTTCAGCTGATTCGAAACTATTTCGGATTGCTAATCATCCTAAGTTCGATTTATCCAGCTGATATTTCAAACACGGAGAATCAGACTTCACTTATATAATGAATTAGAGACAGGCGTAAACTAGGCGAAATGATTGCCATCTAGAGGCGAAAATATAACCTGATGTAGAATGAACAAAATAGTTCATTGATATTTCGTTGCTCTATTCAAGCAAAATGATCCGTTCGAAACGAGTTCATTGCTACATCGAAATAAGAAAACTTGTATGTTGTTTCAAAGATATATTCTCATCAAAATGATCATTATTTCATCAAATCAACGAAATGTTCATAGTTGAATCAACTTCGACATTATTTTGGATCGACATAATTTGTTTTTGAGAAAACCATATATTTTGTTAGTGGAATCGATATTATACTGTTGATTCAATTATATTACATTCTTGATTTGAACAAGCAGCTTCCATGAAATGATCATGTATCTGGTTGATTAAACCAACAATTGCTCAGTCCAACAAATATGATTTAGGCAATTTAGGCATAAATAATCTGTTGTTATAACAAATCCTTTTTTTTTCGTGTATCCTCTCTAGATACACACGATGTTCTTCGAATGTAATAGGGATTCGTAAATAAAGTTGAACAAACATGCATTTTTTCAACCATGCACCGATCACATCACATCCACCCAAGATAAGTGACAGAATCATAATGGAAAATCAATCAAGCCGGCTCATATCGATCTTCCATCAATTAATTATGCTGTGTTCTAACGAATAATAGAAAAAAACAAACGCGAGTCACTCTTAGCCACGCTCCTACGATTTTCAGCGTCGCTGAATAATAACGCGATTATCCAGCTGAAAATTGACACAATACCGAATTACAAAGTTCGTTGGCCATTATGCGGCCAGATGTGGCCACTCGTTACGCAATTTGGTTTTCTAATTACTCGGGAAATATCCCACACACACACACACACTGGAATCCGGAGAAGGCACCTATTTTCTGGATCAGTTCGTCAGTGCGGCGCAAAAGGAAGGACGCAATGGGCAAAAACACAAATGTGTGGATTCAATAATTAAATTTATTTCTATCTCTTGGACTACAAATAGCAATTTACTATACAAAGGAAAATAATATATTATTTAAATACTAACTGTCTGTAGGTGAATCGAGGAGAGACGAGGAAAGAAAATCCCAAAAGAATCTGGAATAATAAATGTACAACCATTTATTATTCCAAATTTTTTCAAAGATTTTCCTCTCCTCGTCTCTATGAGATAATAGTTATTTATGTATTAAGGCTCTATAATTCCCGTGGTACATAGATAATTTCATTTCTGACCGATTTTCATATCAATATGTCCATATTTAGAACGCAATAAATGTTTAAATTCATACCTTTCTGGTATATTTGAATTAGCGTTGATTGTAGCATTGTTGGTTGTTGCTAGGTTGTCGCTATGTTACATGTTTATAAGCAAACTTTCTTTATCAATCAATGTTTTTCCGTTAAAAATGTGTTTATTTTTTACCACAAATCGACAATCTTTTTCTGATATAATGGAGGATATTATAAAAAAAGCGGAAAAAGCAAGACAATCATTACTTCCATGGAAAAGTGAAGCCCTATATCAAAAAGAATACAACTTATATATAAGTGGCTGACACAGAGAAATGTTATGTCAAAAGATGCCAACTAAACTGTCTTTCTGGCATATTTTCAAGAACTGGTAAAGTATTTTCAGTATTTTCTGGTAGATTTGGTAATAATTGTATTTATTCGTTGCAGTCAGAAACGTTTAGCCCAAATTCGTTATGGAGGTCAATGCTCAAATCGATGGTGACCATATATGAGGAGAGAGATATCACCAAGTTCAACGAACTAGAGGTAAGGGGTATAAGCCGAAAAAGTCTGCTGTCTTATCTCCCAAAGATGTCATCAAATTTCTAAAGGACGCCCCTAATGAAATTCATTTATTGCATAAGGTAATTTTTTTCCCATAATTTTCTTTTTCGTTTGTTTATTTAGTTTTATTTGTTATAGGTTGTTCTAATTATGGGTTATTTTGGAGGATGCAGAACTCAGGAACTTCTAAATATGAGTATAGCAGATATAGAGGACCGGGATACTGTTATGGTAGTGAACGTACCGGAAAGTAAAACTGGTGTATCGAAGAAATTTACAGTTGTGGATGAAAAAGAGTTCTCTGCTTTGCCTTTATTGAGACTTTATATGTCCTTGCGTCCTGAAGGTACAAAACGATTTTTTCTGAGCTTCCGACAAAATAAATGTACAGCTCAGCCAATTGGAAAGAATATGTTTGGCAAAATTCCCAGCAAAATCGCAATGTATTTAGGATTGCCAAACCCACTAACCTATACGGGACATTGCCTTCGTCGCACTTCTGCTACTGCCCTAGCCAATGCAGGAGCAACTAGGACAAACTTAAAAAGACACGGAGGTTGGAGAAGTTCCACGGTGGCAGAGGGGTATCTGGAGGACAGTATTGAATTGAGAAATGAAACGGCGCGTATGCTGTCTACTTTGCCATCAGAAGAGGCAGGCACCTCGACTGTAGTGAACAGCAACGGCACCACCCATAAAAAAGAAGAAATTGTTTCCAGCGGCGGAAGTAATTTTCAGGGAACATTTGAAAATTGTACATTTATTATTTGTAATGACGTGAATAAGGAAAATATGTCTTAGTTTTCATTACATATAAACGTTTATGAGCATTTCTTGTATCATTTTCACCTGTAAAAGGTAAGAGGGAGTTTTTGAACCTTAATATCCCAAAGGAGTTATGACCCTCATTATAGATATCGTAACTATGACGATATAAGCTCATAATGCCACTGTCAGAAATAATAGTTATTTAACCAACTAGTGTATTAATGAGGGCGATTAATGATCGAGATATTTTAACGTGCGAGCGAAGCGAGTGCGTTAATGTTCGAGATCATTAATCGCCTTTTAATATACGAGTTGGTTACAAAATTTTTCCGTCGACTATATTTCTCATTTCTCCTGCAATGAAGAAAACTTGTTTCGCCAAATCATCATCCATCCGGAACCTGCTAAGAATCACCCAGTAGCCTTGTTACTGACATAAGACACATTTGACATTAGTCGAAATGATCAACATAGGAAATAAATTCATTGTGTTAGAAAACAGGGATTAATATCGTGTCAGAAACTTGGAAAGGCGAACCCGTTAACGGAAAATCGTCGATGAAATCCATATTTTCGATTCAAATGCAGATTCCGTAAGTTATAGCATATACAATGAATGCACGCGGTGTATGTTTGGTTGCCTATAAAACAATCGTGTATTAATAGACAAATCGTTCATTAATAGGGGTCATTAATGAACGATTTCATATACATTAAACTTAGTCGTTAATACGAGGTCGACGGAAAAAATATTAATACTATTTCAATATACGTGTAGTAAGGAATCAGATGATTATCCCCCAAAATGTCACTGCGTTTAATCTTCTCCTGAAGATGCTAACATAGTTAGCGAAACACGTGTCGAAAAATAGTTGATGATTTTATGGCTTATGAATGGTAGAGTACCATTTGGGACCACAAATATATTTTTTTTTAATTCCCCCTCATTATTGAAAAGTTGTATGCGGAAATACCAAATACATTCAGTTCGTACTAATTTTTTCCTGCTCTTTCCAAATTTGTAAATGAGATTCTAAAATATTGATATACAAGGTGTTGTTTCGACTCGAAACCTACTTATCAATTTTTTTTTTAAGGTCGTCCCTGGAATAGGACTTCAAATTTCACGTCGATAATTTTCTGATTCAAATATATTGTAATATCTTCTCAATATTAATTCGTCCTTCTGCCTATCACAGAAAAAAATAGTGTATTATACACGGTAAAAAACTCACGGTTTTTAGTCAACGCAACCTTTAACAGAAATCTAGTACTTTTTTTCCTTGTATAATAAATAACTATTTTGGAGAATTCAAACCAAGTTACATTCAAAGTTTTGAAATCAATATCTTCCATCATACAATCGTCTTCCTTCATATAGTTCAATATCTTCATCCTTCACCCACTTCATTCATCGCTATGATTTCGCAAACACCCTGTAGATCAGCCTTCGCCGCGGCCCCTGGGGTGAGATGAGCTTGGGGACCTCGAGGGTCTTGTTTTTCCTACCGAGTGAAATTGCCACCCTAACCACAGCTCATCACCATTTTAAATATTTTCAGTGGAGTTTAACTTTCATTATTGCGAGATTCGCACAAAGTTGGGTGTGCAGATTTTGCATATATTGCGGAAACGTTAATATGTACCTGACGGACTCGAGAACGACCAGTGTAACCAAATTATCCATAACCATATTATCAATGACATACACTCTTTTGGTCCCCATTGTAACATTGAAATTTTACATATCTTTGACAAAGGACCAAAAACTTAAACTCCCCGGAACTTTGGGAATCAATAGTGCGTGCACGATGACCGACCTTGTAGGTGAAATATTGGAACACAACCTCACTCTTCTGTGAATTATAAAAACACAACCTCACTTCTTTATTTGTATATACAGTCTGTCCAAGATAAGGTTGAACAGCATGGGGATCTCGGAAACGGTAAGAGATACGAAGTCGCTTAAATAGGGAAAAAGTTGCGCATTCGGAGGCTCATATCAAGGGCCTTCGGAAATTTTCAAAATTATTTTTAGTTTTTGAGTTATATCGAAAAAAGTGAATTTTTGGAATTTCTATTTTTTTTTCTCCGTTATTATTAGAGATGCAGAAAAACAGAAAATATTTTTTCATAGCAACTTTTGATGACGTTCAACGTGGTGATACCGATTTTTTATGCGACGTTTCGTATTCTTCTTGGAACCATCATCAACTTTTGTTTTTTAAATACGGTCCTGATAATTTTTTCAGAGATTCTGAAAGATTTTTTTATTCTGAATTCAACCATGTATACAAAGTGGTTTATGTGTGTTTCGACCTATTTTCAGCCATAATCAATGTTTTTTCGAAATTCCAAAGAAAAATGCCATCAGTTCCACTTATTTCGAAGGAAAATTAGTCAACACACTGATACCTCATCAACTGGTTTCAATCAACAACCAATTTCATTTTGCGGAAACAAAAATTCCGTCCATAAAATTTCAGAATATGTCAAGCGCTAAAACCAAGGCGATGATGAAAGGCGCAGGACATTCTGTGAGTGGTATTCCAGGAAATGTTAAAATTTTGCAGATTTCTTTCGAACAATCATCTGGACTGATGAAAGCATGGTCACTAATCATGGTAGCTCCGATAGAAAAAATACACATTATTGTTCACGAGAAAATGAACATTTATACATTACAGAGAGACACCAACACCGTTTCGGCTTCAATATGTGGGTTGCAATATTTGGTACACGAATTATTGTTCCTTCTATTTACCATGAAACACAGACTTCCGAACGTTATAGAAATTCACTTGAGAATCATCTTGAGGAAGCTCTGGATGATTTACCGATTGCGGAAGTTCAGAACTGTTGGTTTCAACAAGATGGCGCTCCGGTACATAATTCCAGAGAAGTCCGTGCGTTTTTATCCCTTATTGACCGGCGCGGTCGCCTGATTTGACACAGCTGGATTTTTTCTTAGGGGATATATCGAAGAAGAACTAAGGGACAGTGTCTTCGAAGCATTCAATATGATAACCCCAGAAATGCTTAGCAATGTCTTAGAAGCAAGTGTGAGAAGAAAATATCTTCGTTCAGAAAATAATGGTTATCATTTTGTAATACAGGGTGGTGCAGAATTCAGAATATTGATCACCCGGTATATGTCCCAATTAAATATCAGTTGATAGTTAATCAAAAGTTGAGATAGGGACATGTAAGCCGTTTTGACCAATTATGAATAGTTTCGACACAAAAAATTCTTGAACTTGGAAAATCTCGGATTTTCACACCCTATATTTCAGTAATTATAACTGCTAGACCCCAAGTATGATGGGTCGTTGAAATCAGCTCATCAGGGAGAATCTCAAAATAAAATAATATATAGGGTGTTCTATTGAAAAAAGTTCAACTTCAGTGTTTTGTGATTTTTGGGGACATCCTGTATGTTTCAAAATAATTTCAAATGGTAGCCTATGTTGACATGCAACTTCCTAGAGAGGAAGAATTCCAAGAAGATAAGTGGTTAGCCTTCTAGAGGTCGAGGCGTTACTGGTGGCCCACCCTGTATAGTTTCAGAGTAACTGGTAAAAAATTGACAAAAATGCGAATATCTCGGAACGCCTCCAGGAGATTTCGTTTGTTAACTTAATCCTAAAGAAACCGACTACTCCAATTTTTTTCCACGTGAAAATACCATTTAATTGGACACGAAACTTACTCTCCTCACCAAAATTTTCATTCTGACTGGAGTAACGATGGTTTTATTCATTTTCGTCTTCGTGAAAATAAAAGGGTGAAGAGCCCTTCAACAATAAACCGCCAGGACTACAAGGCACGTGAAAAAACCCTACAACAGGCCCATCAAGGCCTCTATTCTTTCTTGCATCGCATCGTGGAACTGAAAAGGAATGCTTGTCGGACGCAGGACAAATATTAGTTTAATCAAATTTGCCGCCCGGTTTCTTTGACAGACTTTTTGTCACGCCGGTTGGCGAGGGACGTTTTTGCCGAGGGCGGATGAGGATTGGTCCGCGAGTGTGCCGAGAAATTTTCCGGGAGAAACTACCGGAATGTTGATTTGACACACTGCGTGAGTGGAAATAATCGGGTTTAGGTAAATTTTGCGGTCGCCTTCGATCAAAACTGATGCTTTGTTATGGAAATTTCGGGACACGACGGTTCTACAGATTACGGATGTGGATGGTAAGGGAGTTTGCATGTTTTATGGTTAAGGTTAAGTAGCTAGTGCAGGCGGATTCTGATTCATGATCGTCGATTTTCGTACGATACGATTGAGCTGTTTATGAGTTGACTGGTAGAGCGACTCCTCAACTGTTTTTGTAACACCAACATTATTTCTACTCCATATCAACGATTTGTTGAGAGCAACTTCATGTCCAGTACACAGCTTCGCGGATGATAGTACCCTCCATATCGGCCTTCTCTTCCAGGGCTCCAATACCGGCCAGGCAAATCAGAAACGAACGAGAGAGAAATGTTGACAAGATGGATATGGACTTGGCAACAATTCTCAAATGGGGATCCAATAACTTGGTAGATTTCAATGCAAACAAAACACAAGCATGCCTTTTCTCTGGAAAAGCCGATCTCACTGTGCCCAACATAAGCTTGTCAGGAGTATCCATACCTTTGGAGACATCCATTTAGATGCTTGGTATGACTATCAGCAATAACCTTCCATGGGAAAATCACGTGAGAACAATTGCTAAAAGTGTACCCAAAAACTTGGTTTTCTCTTTCGGGCCAGGAACTATTTCACTTCTAGTCAGCTGCTCATGATCTATAAGGCACAAATCCGACCTGTCCTGGATTACTGTTCCCATATTTGAAGTGCAGCACCCAAACATACCCTGAAACTGTTGGATTCTGTCCAAAAGAGGGCAATTCATCTCGTGAGTGATACCTCGCCCACAAACTCACTCACTTCTGTGGAACACCGTAGGAAAGTTGGCGATCTAGCTCTATTTTATAGATATCTTCATGGACGATGATCTTCTGAAATATCAACAATTGTTCTTCCTTTGGCAGTACCCGCGAGTCCGCGAGATTAACCCGTCGAGTTGAGGCTTCGCACCCCTTCGTGATCACGTTGGAGACCTGCAGAACATCTCTTTCCAAAGACTCGTTCATCCAACGAACAGCGGGGCTCTGGAACACATTATTGCCAAGGGAGGTGTTCCCCGAGGCATATAACCTCCAGAAATTCAAAAAGAATACCAAATAATACCTTATTTTCCTTAGTTCTCACGATGTTCTCTGAATTTTCGTCTTGGCGACCTCTAAGAGCATCAGCGTATATTTAGGTGCTGAACCTGATATGTGACAACACGAATCTCAACATATCACGTGATGGGAATGGTTCGGAAAATTTGGGCACTTCTCATACTCCTCGGAAAATGTTCTCCAGAAATATCTTTCATTCCGTCACTAGCATTACCAGTCAAACGTTCTGGATAAGCAAAGTTTATAGTGAAATGGTGATTATATTTTTTTTGTGACGGAAAAAAAGCTCAAAATATCATCTTTGTTGACAGGTTACAAAATGTCTTCTTCCTCTTCTTCTTCTAGGTTTTTAAATTAACTTCTTTTAGACGTCTACATATCGTCTGCTTACTAACTGCAACATCACGAATTTGGCGAAGATCTTGCTGAACATTTACCGCAGTATTTGATCGATTCCGTAGAATCCGCAATCTCAAGAAGCAATCATCTCTTGGAGATGTTTTTCAGGGGCGACCAGAACCGACCCTCCGAGCGGTGCTTCCTGTTTGTTCGTACTTGCGGATTGCTCTACGAGCAGTTGCTTCATGAACTCCCACTGAACGAGCGGCGTAACGTTTACTACGCCCATCGTTTACTAACGCAACTAATCTTGCTACTTGTTCAAGATTTATTTGAGGGATTTTTTGTAATTTTAGTCAACAAAACAAGACACTCAAATAATGACACAACGACAAATGGTCAAATATGGAGGCATCCAACAAATTAGTTGATATGGCAACGGCATTTGTTTTTTTAAAGACAATGTGATCTTACCAGAGTACAACCCAATCAATTTTGAGTACTCTGATCCTTCAATAAATTTAATTTGTGGGATAAGCGTAAGGTATCAGCAAAAAAGCTGTGATTCGGAAAATTTCAGAGATGAAACAATGAATAAAAAAAAGAAATGCTCGCAAAAGAAGCCTCTTTCGTATAGGGTGTAAGCACTTTATATACCATTACTCAATTTACATACAGGGTGAGTCAAAAATTAAGAATAAATACACCTCTTTATTTTTTTTAAAGACAAATGCATTACCTACTAATAAAAAAAAATAAAAATCGGCCTACTATTTTTTTTTAAGAAGATAGGTCAAATATCAAGTGCGTCACCTTTTTTTGGAACTGAGTGTACTTAATTTGACTGGTCACTCAATCGTATCATTGTGCATGTAGTCTACAATTTCGGCAAATAATTCAACAAAATCTCGCCAAGTGATTTCCATTCGGTTTTATTAAAAAAAGGTAACAGGCCCTCCCAATGCGATAAAAAAACCCGGAAGATTTGGAACGATTCGATTGGGATAATCAGCGATTTATTTCATCCCTAAAATTGGATGGTCCCTCGACCATATAAATGAGTTTAAGGGTATTATGTATTCTATCTACGAATTACAGTATATTTTTCGAGTAATCCTCTCTCCGTGGAGTTTAAAAATAATGATAAATGTGCCCGTATCCTCTTGCGGGAATATGATGCAAGACTTCAACTGAAAATTCCGATGAAGAGAACTAAACTGCTCCACATTTGGAGTAATAGACAAGCAAAAACTTCTATCATTTTCGAACAGTCATAACTTTGGAGTGGATCAACCAATTTTCAATTCCTTTCAACATTCTGATAGCTCATTTCATTGGATCGAAACAAATTTTTTCCTTGTTGGAGAATTGGGACACCCTGATGTATTTCGACCCTCCCCAATTTTATAGTGTAGTTGTAGAAACAAGTCGAACAATAATTATTAGGTTCATTCTTCATTTCAATTGAATACTTGATAATTGAAAAACAATACTCCCCATACATCACGTTGTATAAAAATATAAATGACATTTTCAATATCCAAGAAACAAATTGACGAAATAAAACCTCAATACCCTTCTGAATAAGGGTCTATGTTCATTGAAAGAACCATTATCCTTTTTTCAAGGTTTATTGATTTTAGAAATATTTTATATTATTGGTACTTGGTCACCATGTTTATTTGTATCGCCTTGAAAATCTTCAAACTTCACTCTGTTATTTACGTCCGATTAATGGAATGTTTCATGAAAAAAGTGGTGACTGTTTATCGTATCGAGATCGAGAAAAAAAATTGTGAATCATTCGATTGCAGAACATTGTTCTGAGAACAGTCGAATCTATTATCAGTATATCGTTTACTACGAAAGTGTGTGTATGTGAAAAGTGTACCCAAAGGGAGAAATGGATGCCGGTGAGTTGATATCAATGCTTTCAGATCAAATTCGACACCAATTCTTATGGTTTTCATCTCGGTTTTCATATTTTTTGCTTGCCGATTTACAAGAGTTCCGGATCTTATAAAGATCCTGATTTTTAGTTGAAAATTTCAACTTTCTATTCAAAATTTCGACTTTGGAGTGAAAAATTCGCCGTTTATATCGAAATCTCAACTTTTATCTCGATTGTTTCGACTTTTATCACCAAAATTCCTACTTTTTCCAAATTTCGAAATTCTATTTGAATGTGAGTTTCTAGGACACAACATCGAGTTCAAGAATTTCTTGGTCAATAATAGTAATACTACAGTGTGTGATCGATCCTATGATGGGATATTTCAAAAAAAAAATTTATTCACTTGACAATTTGTGGTAAAACTGCATTTATATAAATATCATGCGATAGGTTTTTTTTCCGAAAATATTTTTTGGTACTTACGTATTTTTGTCTGAAAAACACAATTTTGATAATGAGAGAGAGAGAGAGAGAACATCTTTATTAGGGATATACCCCAAAAGGCCATTGACCGAAGTCTTTCAGCCCAGTTTACAATTATAATATATAAAGTATGAATATTATTAATAATAGTAATAATAGTTAAATGAGAAAAAAAAAAAAAAAAGTTAATTGCTAATTGCTTTCTTGTTTGATAATGAAAATGTGAACAAACCACTATTCATCGAGGTATTTCGAGAAAAAGTTCGAAGTTTCGCCTTCTTTCTCCCCTTGTGTTGGATGCATTTACAGCTACTTGCTCTTCTCATTTCGTCATTGGACAGTTTATACAGGGTGATCCACGGTGGATGGCCTATTAGAAGTATCTGGAGAACGAGAAGATGAAACATTCTGAAAATTGGGATGCTTTGATGATTGAACATTCTCTATCCGTCTGAAATATCTTCATCGATACAGTGTTGCCACTTCTATCAGAAACAACTAGCAACTGTTATTTCAAATGGAACACCCTTTATTTCATTGAATTTTCAGATTCTCCCTGAAGAGCTGATTCCATTAATGTATAACATTTGGGATCTAGCGGGTATTATCACAGAGATGTAGGGTGTTCAAAATCGAGATTTTTCAATGTCAGGATTTTTTTGTGTCGAAACCATTCATTATCGATCAAAACGGCCCACGTTTCCCTATCTCAACTTTTGATTCACTATCTACTGGAATTCAATTGGAAAAAATACAGGGTGCTTCAAGATTCAGAAATCAGATCATCCTGTATATGTTCCAATTGAATGTCAGTAGATAGTGAATCGAAAGTTGAGATAGGGACATGTAAGCCGTTTTGATCGATAATGAATAGTTTCGACACAAAAAAAATTTAAAATTGAAAAATCTCGGTTTTGAACATCCTATATCTCTGTAATCATTCCCGCTAGACACCAAGTATGATATTGATGAAAGCAGCTCTTCAGGGATTATTTAAGAATGCAATTAAATACAGGGTGTTCCATTTGAAAATCGAGAGGTGATGCCCGTTACGCTTCAAGGTTTCAACTTTGGAATATGATAATTGCAGAAAAATGTGTCCATCGGAGATTAGGGGGTAACCAGTTCTAGCTGAGACACACTGTATATCATTTCGTTATCAGATGACGGTAGAAATTTGCAGCCGGCTCTTGGAGTATGATATTGCATATGTACGTCATCTTCAGAAAAATTGTCGCACATGGACGATGATAGCATCCTTATTAACTCCTGCAATGGGAGCGCTGACACCGTCCAACCGCGACATAATCTCTGAAGACGACTGTACAATGACTTCTGTTGGATCGAAACAACTTTTTTCCTCGTTGAAGAATTGGGAAACCCTGTATTTCGACCCTCCCCAATTCTATAGTGTAGTTGTAACATGTCGAACGACAATTATTGGGTTCATTCTTCATTTCAATTGAATAATTAATAATTGAAAAACAATACTCCCCATACATCAGGTTGTATAAAAATACCTATAAATGACGTTTTCAATATCCAAGAAACAAACTGACAAAATAAATCCTCAATACCCTTCTGAAGGGCATATCCTATGTTTATTGAAAGAACCATTATCCTTTTTTCAAGTTTCACAGATTTCAGAAATATTTTATATTGGTACAGGGTGATTCACCATAAATGTCCCCCCCTCTAGCTCACTCATGTTTGAACCGATTTGAAAATTTGAAGAATGATCTGAAAATGATTTTTCAGAAATATTTTCCCCGTTGCATCAGAAAATACAGGGTGCTCGAAACACCCTGTATTTTATTGTATTTTTTTATTCTTCCTGAAGAGCTGATTTCATCGATATATCACATTTGGGGTATAGCGACATTCAATTGGAACATTAACAGGGTGGTTCAAGATTCAGAATTCTGATCACCCTGTATCTGTTCCAATCATTAAATTTCAGTAGATAGTGAATCAAAAGTTAAGATACGGACATGAAAGCCGTTTTGACCGATAATGAATAGTTTCGTCACAAAAAAATTGTAAAGTTAAAAAATCTCGATTTTGAACACCCTATATCTCTGTAATCATTCTCGCTAGACCCCAAGTGTGATGCATTGATCAAATCAGCTCTTCAGGGAAAAACTAAGAATACAATGAAAAATAGGGTGATCCATTAAAAAAAATCAAGTAGTACCCTGTAGATCATTTGTTCCGAGTACCCTGTATTTTTTGATGTAGCGGAAAAAACCTTTATCGAAAATTATTTGAGCTGATATTTCAAATTTTGAAATCTGTACAAAAATAAGTGAGCTAGAGGGGGGGGGGACATTTATGGTGAATCACCCTGACTTGCTCACCATGTTTATTCGTATCGCCCTGAAAATCTTCAAACTTTACTCTTGATACTCTGTTATTTACGTCCGATTAATGGAATGTTTCATGAAAAAAGTTGGGCCTGTTTATCGTATTGAGATCGAGCAAAAAATGGTGAATCATTCGATTACATTGTTCTGAGAACAGTCGAATCTATTATCAGTATATCGTTTACTACGCAAGTGTGTGTATGTGTGGAGAGAACTGACTGTTAGATTATTTGAATTTGAATAGGTAGTTGAACAATGAAAAGTGTACCCAAAGTGATTAAAGGATGCCGGTGAGTTGATATCAATGCTTTCAGATTAAATTCGACACCAATTCTCATGGCTTTCATCTCGATTTTCATATTTTTTGCTTGCCGATCTACAAGAGTTCCGTATCTTATGAAGATTCTGATTTTCAGCTGGAAATTTCAATTTTCTTTTCAAACTATCGACTTCAGAGTGAAAAATTTGCCGTTTATATCAAAATCCCAACGTTTATCTCGAATGTTTCGACTTTTATTACCAAAATTCCTACTTTCTCCAAATTTCGAAATTTTATTTGAATGTGAATTTTCTAGAACATAACATCGAATTCAAATATCCAATAATAGTAATTCTATAGTGTGTGATCCTATGATGGGATATTTCAAAAAACATTTTTATTCACTTGACAATTTTTGGTAAAACTGCATTTATCATGCGATTGTTTTTTTTTTCGAAAATATTTTTTGGTACTTACGTATTTTTGTCTGAAAAACACGATTTTGATAATGAAAATGTGAACAAACCACTATTTATCGAGATATTTCAAGAAAAAGTTCGAAATTTTGCCTTCTTTCTCCCCTTGTGTTGGATGCATTCACAGCAACTTGCTCTTCTTATTTTGTCATTAGACACTTTATACAGGGTGATCCACGGTGGATGGCCTATTAGAAGTACCTGGCGAACGAGAAGACAAAACATTCTGAAAATTTGGATACTTCGATAATTGAACATTCTTTATCCGTCTAAAATATTTTCATCAATACAGTGTTGCCACTTCTATTAGAAACAACTAGCAACTTTGTTATTTCAAATGGAACACCCTGTATTTTATTGCATTTTTACATTCTTCCTGAAGAGCTGATTTCATCAATGTTCCATATTTGGGAGGATCTAGCAGGAATTATCACAGAGATATAGGGTGTTCAAAATCGAGATTTTTCAATTTTTGGATTTTTTGTGTAGAAACCATTCATTATCGATCAAAAGGGCCCACGTTTCCCTATCTCAACTTTTGATTCACTATCTACTGGAATTTAGTTGGAAAAAATACAGGGTGCTTCAAGATTCAGAAATCAGATCACCCTGTATCTGTTCCAATTGAATGTCAGTAGATAGTGAATCGAAAGTTAAGATAGGGACATGTGAGCCGTTTTGATCGATAATGAATAGTTTCGACACAAAAAAATCCTAAAATTGTAAAATCCCGATCTTGAACACCCAATATCTCTGTAATCATTCCTGCTAGACCACTAGTGTGATGCATTGATGAAATCAGTTCTTCAGGAAGAATAAAAAAATGCAATAAAATACAGGGTTCTCCATTTAAAATAACGACGTTGCTAGTTGTTTCTGATAGAAGTGGCAACACTGTATCGATAAAAATATTTTAGACGGATAGAGAATGTTCAATTATCAAAGCATTCCAATTTTCAAAATGATTTTTTTTTCGTTCACCACATACTTCTAATAGGCCATCCACCGTGGATCACCCTATATACACTCATGATGTACCTACTTCAATGACACATTTTAAGATAGAAAATTCAACAGGAAATATAATTTTTATGGCGAGTTTTTCCTATTCAGTGAGCAAGCATACCAGATGACGGTCATTTAATCCATAGGCAATCCAAATACGAGATGTCAAATGTCAATAGATTGCTTTGGAATGACATTACACACGCCATTATTTCAAATTATATTCTTTCTTCTTTTCACTAAATATGAATAAATCACAAGAAAATCATATTTCTAGTTGACTCAATAATAGAAAAAAATGTGTCGTACGTTGTTATATACAGGGTGTCTGTAAAAGGTTGGGACATGGCTCAGCTGTTGACTCCTGGGATAAAAACAAGTTGATTTAGGCCAATTTAATCATATCCAGAATTGTCTCGTTGAGTTGATATAAGGCGTTGAAGTTTATTTGGAAAAAAAATAATTTTGCTCTTTAAAGGAGTAGGCTGAGATCGATTTTCATAATTTTTGGCATGACATGTTCTGTGACTGTAAGTCACGTTTTGAGATGTTTTTGGTCATCATCAGTGACCTGCAAGTGTTTCAAACAACCATGCTGCCGTACAAATTTGGTGATAACTTTTCAGAGGTCGGACTGGAAACTTCCAGTTTTTATTCCGAGAAAGATATTCCCTTCAGAAATATTTTTCTCCTTTTTTATTCTGTCACAATTTTATTTATTTGCAAATGAGCCTCTAGACTTATCAAAAATTAACACGATACAAAAAATATTCCTGAAGGGAATATCTTTCCGGAAAAAAACTGGAAGTTTCCAGTCCGACCTCTGAAGAGATATCACCAAATTTGTACGGCAACATGGTTGTTTTAAACACTTGCAGGTCACTGATGATGATCAAAAACATCTCAAAACGTGACTTACAGTCACAGAACATGCCATGCCAAAAATTATGAAAATCGATCTCAGCCTACTCTTTTTATGAGCAAAATAATTTTTTTCTAAAACAATTTCAGTGCCTTGTACCAACTCAACTGTAACTGTGAACTCAACGAGACGATTTTGGATAGAGGTAAGTTGGCCTAAATCAACTTGTTTTTATCCCAGGAGTCCACAGCCGAGCCATGTCCCAACCTTTTACAGACACCCTGTATATAAATTGTCCAATGATGAAAAAAGAAGGGCAAATTTTCCTAAATGTCATCCAGAAGACAGGAGGAAAAGGAGGTGAAATTTGTTACTTTATATACCAAATATCCTATTAAATAATGTTTTTTCACATTTTCATTATCTAATTCGTGTTTTTCAGACAAAGATACGTAGGTACAAAAAAATTTTTGTAAAAAAACCCATCGTATGATAAATGCAGTTTTTCCCAATTTTTAAACACCTGTCTACCTCCTACTCTACAGATCAACCTCTTCAAAGTTTTGAAATTGTACAAAGTGTCCAGTTACACCTTAGAAAGGTTTTTCAAATCACTATACAACAGTCTACTTATTTGTTTTCAATTCGGTTATAGCAGGAGAGCCCCCTGCAAATTGCGACCGTTATATTATAACGAAATGTTTTATGCCAGGAGCTTTCCAATTATCGTTTTTTGCTTAGGCAGCTGAGGAAAGTTGTCAGTGTGAATACAGTTCTCTACGCTTATTATCCTTCCAGTTTTTCGAAAAAAAATTTTTGCTTACGTATTTTTCTCTCAGAAACACAAATTTGATAATGGAAATGTGAAGACACCACTATTCATTGAGATATTTCACAAGAAAGTCCTAAATTTCAGCTTCTTTTTCCGCCTGCTTCGGATATGCATTCATTGATTTACATCAACTTAGCTCTTTTTATTTTGTCATTGGCCACACTGCATATACTCATGATCTACTTCAATGACAGATTCTAAGGAAAATACCAAGAAATATGATTTTTTGGAGAGTTTTCCATATTTACTGAACAATCATACCAGCTAACAGCCATTCAATTTCAGATGTCAAATGAAGGTCAGATGTCAACAGATTTTGAAAGAACCATGAGAGACAAAATGCTATCGAATAACGTTTTATACACATTATTTTAAATGTTATTCCTCAATCTTTGTTTCCACTTTGAAGGTTGAACTATACAGTTGTGTGACATGAATTTTCAGAAAAATATAAAGTTTTCTCATTTACCTATCTACGGTGGAAGTGAATTCTTGCATATTTGACATGCCCTTGATAATTCAATGGCCGATGGCACAATGGCGAATGGTCGGCCTCATTAAAAATGGAACACTGAATTTAACGGACGCACTGTAGAAAAAGTCCATGTGTCATATATTTTTGAATGCAGCTTTCCATGGAGATTCCAAAAATTGAATAATATATGGGGTGTTCATTCGAAAACACTGTCGCGGACGTTATTAGTCTTACGTAGATCACCCCGAATATTCAATTTACCCGTATGAATATGGCAAATTGAGATTGAAAATCGACCTATTTCAGGGAATTCGTCGGAAAAATATAGAGTTTGGCTGAAAATGAATTTATTCCATACTCAGTTCATTGGTTCACACTGAATGTTTCTTTTACCAAAAAAACCTGTTATGATGTGATTATGACCCTCCATGATTTTCATTGCGAAAGAACCATTATCATTTTTCAAGTTTTACTGATTTTATAAAATATTCTAAATTCTACATTGGCACGTGGTCATGCACCATGTGTATTTATATCTTTCTGAAAATCATCAAAGTTTAGTTTTGACACCCTGTTAATACGTCCGATTGATGGAATGTGGCATAAAAAAGTGAAGATTGTTTATCGTTTCTAGAAAACCGGCTAATGTTGTGAATCATTCGGTTTACCTGTTAGGCAGGGATTTGTATTCAGTTAAACGTTTACTACGCTGTTGTTTGTGTGTGTATAAAAACTGATTCTTTCATTGTTTCCAACAATTTGGTTTCTCGAACATTGAAAAGTGTACCCAATGTGAGAATAGAATGTTGGTGAGTTGATCTCACTGTTTTGATTCAAATTCTATGTTTTTTTTTGTTTCAAATTCAGACATTATTCAATAACAATCTTGATGATTTCAATCACGATAGGGGTCTATATCAATTCTCGGTAAAACTGCATTTAGCATGCGATGGGTTTTTTTTCGAAAATTTTTTTTGGTACTTACGTATTTTCGTCTGAAAAACACGAATTTGATAATGAAAATGTGAACAAACCACTATTTATCGAGATATTTCAAAAAAAAGTTCGAAATTTCGACTCCTTTTTCCCCTTGCGTTGGATGCATTTTCAGGTACTTGCTCTTCTTATTTTGTCATTGGACACTTTATATACTCATGATGTACTTCAATGACACATTTTTATACAGAAAATTCAACAGGAAATATGATTTTTATGGTGAGTTTTTCCTATTTAGTGAGCAAGCATACCAGATGACGGCCATTTTATCCATAGGCAATCCAAATACGAGATGTCAAATGTCAATAGATTGCTTTGGAATGACATTACACACGCCATTATTTCAAATGATATTCTTCCTTCTTTTCAATAAATATGGATAAATCACAAGAAAATCATTTCTATTTCTAGTTGACTCAATAATAGAAAAAATGTGTCTTACATTGTGATATATATAAATTGTCCAATGATGAAAAAAGAAGGGTGAATTGTTTAAAATTCAATCCAGAAGACAGGCGGAAAAGAAGGTGAAATTTGAAACTTTATAGTGAAATATCTTGATAAATAATGGTTTCTTCACATTTTCGTTATCAAATTCGTGTTTTTCAGACAAAAATACGTAAGTACCAAAAAAAATTTTCGAAAAAAAACCCATCGCATGCTAAATGCAGTTTTACCCAATTCTCTACAAATGCATAGAACTGCCAGAGGCCTTTTTTTCTACGGCTATAATACAAAATTGGGTAATTTTGCACTTATCATGCGATGGATTTTTTTCGAAATTTTTTTTGTACTTACGTGATTTTGTCTTAAAAACACGAAATTGAAAATGAAAATATGATCAAACCACTATTTATCAAGATATTTCAAGAAAAAGTTCGAAATTTTGCCTTCTTTTTCCTCTTGTGTTGGATTCATTTACAGGTACTTGCTCTTTTCATTTTGTCATTGGACACTTCATAGACTCATGATGTACTTCGATGACACATTTTGAGATTGAAAATTCAACAGAAAATATGATTTTCATAGTGAGTTTTTCCTATTTAGTGAGCAAGCATACCAGATTACGGCCATTCAATCCATAGGCAATCCAAATACGAGATGTCAAATGTCAATAGATTGCTTTGGAATGACATTACACACGCCATATTTCAAATGATATTCTTCCTTCTTTTCACTAAACATGGATAAATCATCATATAATAAAAAAAATGTGTCCAACATTGTGTGATATACAGGGTGGGCCACCAGTAACGCCTCGGTCTCTAGAAGGCTAACCACTTATCTTCTTGGAATTCTTCCTCTCTAGGAGGTTGCATGTCAACATAGGCTACCATTTAAAATTATTTCGAAACATACAGGGTGTCCCTAAAAACCATAAAACACTAAAGTTAAACTTTTTTCTATCGAACACCCTATATATTATTTCATTTAGAGACTCTCCCTGATGAGCTGATTCCAACGACCCATCATACTTGGGGTCTAGGGTCTAGCAGTTATAATTACTGAAATATAGGGTGTGAAAAATCGAGATTTTCCAAGTTCAAGAATTTTTTGTGTCGAAACTATTCATAATTGGTCAAAACGGCTTACATGTCCCTATCTCAACTTTTGATTAGCTATCTACTGATATTTAATTGGGACTTATACCGGGTGATCAAGATTCTGAATTCTGCACCACCCTGTATTTGTTTCAATTAAATGTCAGTAGATAGTTGATCAAAAGTTGAGATAGGGACATGTGAGCCGTTTTGACCAATTATGAATGGTTTAGACACAAAAAATTCTTGGAAAATCTCGATTTCTCACACCCTATATCTCAGTAATTATAACTGCTAGACCCCAAGTATGATGGGTCGTTGAAATCAGCTCATCAGGGAGAATCTCAAAATGAAATAATATAAAGGGTGTTCGATTGAAAAAAGTTCAACTTCAGTGTTTTGTGATTTTTGGGGACATCCTGTATGTTTCAAAATAATTTCAAATGGTAGCCTATGTTGACATACAACTTCCTAGAGAGGAAGAATTCCAAGAAGATGAGTGATTAGCCTTCTAGAGACCGAGGCGTTGCTGGTGGCCCACCCTGTATATATAAATTGTCCAATGATGGAAAAAGAAGGGCAAATTGTTCTAAATGCGATCCAGAAGACAGGCGGAAAATAAGGTGAAATTTGTAACTTAATAGTGAAATATGTTGATGAATAATGGTGTGTTCACATTTTCATTGTCAAATTCGTGTTTTTCAGACAAAAATACGTAAGTACCAGAAAAAAAGTTTCGACAAAAATTATACTTCTATGCGGTACTTTGTATGTCATCATTATATACAGGATGATTCATTAAGAATGGGAAATCTCTGAACTACAGATAGTTAACACAAAAATAATGAGATTAAGCCCAACATGCATCATAAAATTATTGTTGCTTCAAGAGATACAGGGTGGTTAAGGAGAAGATATTTTGGAATAAAATCTTCTCCTTAACCACCCTGTATCTCTTAAACCAACAATATTTTTATAAGGCATGTTGGCTAAATCTTCATATTTGGGTGTTTACTATCTGTAGTTCAGAGATTTCCCATTCTCAATTTAGTAAATAAATAAAATTCCTAAAATGCCACAAGTGGAAAATGAATCTCTTCAAAAGCGAATAACACAAAAACCGTTGAAGCTAGACAGTGTGATAAAGAGTACATTTTTCATGTGAAATTGAACGAGCTTTCAGATTTTCTACTTATTTTGATCATCAATGAATTGACATAAAAGATTTGATGTAATTTATCGAAGTAACAGAGTGCCACTAGCGCCCGCTATGAGCAATCACAAAATAAGTTGCAAATTCATATTCCTCATGTCAGAAAATCTATAAATACAGAATTTAATGTTCATGCTGTTGAAACTAACAAAAGTTATTATTGTGGAATTTTGAAATAAAATCTCCCCCTAGAACACTCTGTATCTCCTAAACCAGCAAAATTCTCATCAGGCATATTGGGCTCGATCTCATTATTTCTGTGCTTACTATCTGTAGTTCAGAGATTTCCTATTCTTAATGAACCACCCTGTACATACAAGAGGAAATATGAATATACAGTGAGGACCAAAAGTCCGTCGCCCCCCCTGTAACTTCTTCATTCCACATATTACAAAAAAATGTTGAATACATAAATTGTAGGGTTTCATTCGATCTCTTTAATGGTTCAAGTTTCATTCATACAGAGTGTCTCTAAAAAGCACGGTGACTTAGAAGTTAATTTTTTTGAACAGGACACCCTGTATTTCATTGCATTTTCAGATTCTCTCTGTAGATCTGATCATATCGATGTATCACACTTGGGGTCTAGCGGAAATGATAACAGAGATATAGGGTGTGGAAAATCGACATTTTTCAACTTTAGGAATTTTTTTTGTCGAAACTATTCATTAATGGTCAAAACGGCTCACATGTCCCTTTCTCAACTTCTGATCAACTATCTACTGACATTTAATTGAAACAAATACAGGGTGGTGCAGAATTCAGAATCTTGATCACCCGGTATATGTCCCAATTAAATATCAGTAGATAGTTGATCAAAAGTTGAGATGAGGACATGTGAGCCTTTTCGACCAATAATGGATAGTTTCGACAAAAAAAATTCCTAAAGTTGAAAAATGACGATTTTTCACACCCTATATCTCTGTAATCATTTTTGCTAGACCCCAAGTGTGATGTATCGATGAAATCAGCTCTTTAGAGAGAATCTGAAAATGCAATGAAATACAGGGTGTCCCATTTAAAAAAATTAACTTCTAAGTCACCTTGCTTTTTAGAGCCACTCTGTATGAATGGAACTTGAACCATTAGAGAGATAGAATGAAACCCTACAACTTATGTATTCATAATTTTTTTGTAATATGTAGAATAAAGAAGTTACATGGGGGCGACGGACTTTTGGTCCTCACTGTATAATTATTGTACTCATTAAAAAACGAGAACTAGTCACAGTACTGTCTGCAGTGACAATTTGAAAAAAACTTTCTCAATTATTTATTAACAGCGGTTACCCAAGGAACCTTATTCATAAATTACTTTTTCAAAGAACTAGCTTAATGGATCACAATGTTGGTGACAACACTCCTCCTCCTTCTTACAATATTTTAAAAATTCATGTTTCACTTCCATACCCCAACTCTATTACCAACAAGTTTGAGAACATATAATCAAAAAATTCCTAATCTTCAAATTGCCTTCAAAAATCAAATCACTCTCAACAATATATTTTCAAAATTGAAAGACAAAGATGAAAAAATGGAGCATTCCAATTTTGTTTATTGCATTCCATGTTTACAATGTAACTTGAAATATATAGGCCGAACAAAAAGGAAAATTAGAGACTGCATTATATCTCACAAAAGCGGCATAAGATTATCTAAATTAACTTCCTCCTTAGCACATCATGTCAACACGTATAATCACAGATTAGATTATGATACAAACTTGAAATGAATTACTTTTTGAGAAATGACACATATTTTCCTAACACTATCAATACTAGAACTGACATCGACAATTTAAGCATAATTTACTTTCATCCTTTAAGTTCACCAGAAAATCGCAATAAGATATCTATCAATGAAGGATTTTAAATTTCTCGCTATATACGAACAGTTGGCAATACCATCATATGAATGTCCAATTCTCTTTATATTTCTTTCACACGATTCGGACTCTAAGAGAGTTCGTCATCAGCCGTATGATATGTTGAATAATTATTTTTGGGAAAAATCATTGAAACTCATGGTGTTTCCTCAGGCTCGTTGGACTACGAGAGGCAAACCATACACCAACTCAAAATTTTGGCTGTGGATAGAACCAAAAAAGGGAGAGTGAATACAGGAACAGCAGTTCTATTCGAAAAAGTATTGAAGACGTTGAGGACCAGCCCCCTCGTCAAAGTAGCCTCTGTAGCTAGAATAGAAGAAAACAGCCCGATCGGGACATCCTTACTACAAGGTGAAGTATTTTGGAGAGCTTTTGTTCCCACGAATTCCTCGATTTTGTATGTTATGCCTGAAAGTTCTGGGACACCCGGTATGAACCATGGTACAGAAGGCAATTCTCGCATCGCCAAAAAAATTCTCTTCTGTATTTCGGAATATAATTCTTATTATTGACCAGTAATGAAAATGAAAATAACTATTTTTTCTGTGACGGAAAAAAAGTATGGCATTTCATCTCTGTTGGCAGGTTATAAAATGTCACTCTTCATAAATTACTTTTTTCCTGTGAGTTACGTATATTACTAAACAACCACTAAATTCGCAACATTTGGAAATCGAATCACAAAATTAGACTGACAGAGTGACATCAGATATTTGATTACTTCAAAAGAATAATAAAGATGCCTACAACGCAGGTGTCCCCTACTGTTGAAAAATTTCACATCAATAATTTTCAGGTTTCAAAATAATGTAATATCTTCTCAATATTGATTCGTCCTTCCTTCTGTCACAGTAAAAACATTGTGTATTATGCACGGGAAAAATATTAGATTTTAGCTCACGGTTTTTTGTCTCTCTCCACTACGCGTCGGGAGACAACACAACCTGGAGCTAAAATCTACTACTTTTTTCCCTTGTATAATAAATTACTATTTCTACAAACGTCAAAAAATGACAAATTGCGAAAAGACCTTTTGTTTCAGTTTCCTATGTTACCACGACCCCATGTGCGAAGCAGTGCGCGAAGTAAAACGATGCGCGAAGTTCATACTTCCCGCATTGTATGTGAAAACTGTGTGAGATGTTCATATTTTAACTTTATAGTCCTCAATCGAGCAAACTTTCAACAAACCATTCTTCTCTGATTGTTGAACAATATTTTTTGTATCTCTTGGAACCATGCTTGGAACACATGAAAGGAAAATCTTATAAGTAGATATCCCAGCTCTCCAGTCCAGCCCCACTCCTCCACTTTTCTCCAAACCACGTGTACTCGGCTAGCCAATCAGAGGTCAGCATTTGGTTGGATGCCACGCACACTAATCGCCATCTACATTCGGCTACAATAAGCGAGCTATCCGCAAGCTGCCGATAAGAATGGAAATAACACAACTACAATAACAAGATAAAGTATGATATACAGGGTGGATCCGAAAAGCCGGGTTCAGAGAAAAAAAATTGAAAATATACATGTTTAACATATCACATTCAGTAGATTACAGCCAACGTATGACATATGACATATGTCATTCGACAGATGACAGCTCACATATGATAGATAATACAGAATGTTATCTTGAAAACTTCACACCCTCAATATCTTCCTTGCAGTGAATAATATGAGCAATCGAAGAAACAGGTCGATTTTATTTTGGAAGGGGACACTTGAAATGATTACTTTTAGTCCTCTTGGATCAACCCCTTAGGAGGAGTAGATGTTACCCCTATAATCTCAAATGAGAAGGGGGGTAAAAAAAATGTCGTGTCACTTAAAAATAAAATCTTCCTTTCAGTGATAAATGATATGAAAAATCGAAAAAATACGTCAATTCCATTTCTGTGGAAGACACTTAAAATGCATATTTTTAACCCTCCTAGTTCAACCTCCTGGGAGGGTTAGATGCTACCCTTGAAACCTAATATGGAAAGGGAGGTCAAGATTCACATCATTCTGAAGGGCGTCCAAGTCTCGTTTCAACAATACCCTAGTTTTTGAATTTTTTATGAACAGTTACCCAAAAAATGCCGTTCTAAACTTACAGAAGTGAACTACTCAACACTAATTTCGTCGCACACCAAAATATCGCCCCTGTTATAATGTGAATAACTTTTTTCAGTTTAGAACAATTTGAATTTGGTTCACACTGTTCGATAGCCCAGTCCTTCAGCTATAATCTGATACTCCATTGAAACATAAGGGTATTCACATAAAATATCTACATGGTGTTTTCCGACACTGTGCAAAATTTCGGAATATTCAAAAGGCTCTCAAATGGCGAAAAACATTTTTTTCTCAACTTCGACAACAGAGGCATGAAGATGATCTCATTACCTCGAGATATTTCGCGAATCAACTTCCTATCTCTCTTATTTACATAGTGATCTCAAAAAATCAACTTTTTGGTTTTACAGCCATAACTTTTTTTCACGTCAACCGATTTTGGAAATCTTAGGCTCATTTTGAAGATAAAACTTCAGATGAAGAGATCTGGATATCAGAATAGACTCAAGATGGATATCAAAGATCTAGAGTTTTCTTGAAAGTGACCCAAATCTGGAACGCCCTCCGAATCTCGGTTGAGAGGAGAATTGAATGAAAATCAACTTGTTCTCGGAAAAACAATTCATTCTGGATGCGTCCATATTTTCCTCGCTCTCAGTAGTCAAGAATGTGCGTGAGAAGACACAATTGAAACATGCTTGCACTGATATCTCGACTGATACGCATGATTTTCAGATTGGTATTATGAGGTTCATTCGGGTACCGATTTCAGAACTGTTCAAGAATCGTTCTCGAACTAGTGAGCAGTCGTTTTGAATCCTAGAATTGTTTCAGAACGGTTCACAAATTATGAAAACCCGAACGCGGCAGAAGAGAACCTCTGAGAACATAACCTCTATTCAGAATTTTCGAAAAAAATAATATTTTGGATCCTGTATCTTTATTCGGATAATATTATGAAGTTTCAAACTCTCCTTTGAGTCTATTCACAATATCTCTGGCAACCATCTGTGGAGGAATGGTGAATATATTCCATCATAGCATTCGTAGCTATATTTTCAATGTTTCGTCCCTTGTACCTACATGAATTTCGACACCCACCTGAAATGTTCAGTGAATTGTGTATTCGAATATAATGGCAAAGTCTCCTCAACATAATCCTCAATTTTTTGGTTTATCTAACAATAGTTCGAGAATTAATCAGATTAGGTAAAATAATTTCAGCAACTTCAGCAAGCAACTCCTTCACCACTGCTTCCTGGAAATGAAGATCTACTACTATCAAATGCATGAACCAACTCCATAAAATTGAGAAAATATTGAAAAGACCAATAAACAGTTGAATAAACAAAACTATATCGTTATGACGTTACGCTACAACAGACAGAATCGAAAACTAAATGAAATGAGCATGCGCCAAGAATAATACTAATAATACTGCTCGAGAGCAAGTACTGGTTTCGGATAGTTCTAGGACCGTCCCAAGACGGTATTGACCCTTTTAGTCCAAATAGTAGGAAGGTTTAGAATGCATTTCAGTGCAGGCATGTTCCAATTACTTCTGTAAGTTTAGAACGGCAATTTTCGGTAACTGCTCATCAAAAAATCATAAACTAGTGTGCTGTTGGAAAGGATATTAAACGCCCTTTGAAATGATCTGCCACTTGACTCCCCATCCTATTTGAGATTCTATCTGTAACATCTGCCTAGGAGGTTGAATCAAGAGGGCTAAAATTTTACATTAGAAGTGTCTCCCTTGACATTGAAATTGATCTATCTTTTCGATTTTTCATTTTTTTTTTACTGAAAGGGAGATATCAAGGATGGAAAGTTTTTTCATTGACACGGCAGTTTTCGAAAACTGCTCAACAGAAAATGATAAACTGGGGTACCGTTGGGAAGAAAATTGAACACCCTTCAAAATAATGTGGCACTTTACCCCTCTTCCCATTTGATATTCTGAGAGTAACATCTACGCCTCCAAGGGAATTGAACCAAGAGGGCTAGAAATATTCATTTCAAGTGTCCCCCTTGGAAATGAAATTGACCTATCTTCTCGATTTTTCATATTACATACTGGAATGAAGATATTGAGAGTGGGAAGTTTTCGAAATGTCACCCTGTATAAGCCGTTAATAATACGTCCGGTGCTCATCATTGAAACTAAACGCTCTGGTTCGACTAACGTTTGACGTATGACACTCAACAACTGACGTATACCACGTGATCTTCCGGTACTCGTCTAAAGCAGGCACTCAAGCCGTCGAAATGGCTAACGGTTCAAAATGACGCTCAAATGACGATACGTATGATGTTTGACAGATGACGTATACCACGTGACCTCCTGGTGCTCGTTGAAAGCAAACACTCAGGGTCGTCATAACCTACGAATTTGAACCAGAATGACTGTCGATTCGAAATAGCACTCAACTGACGATACGTATGATGTTTGATAGATGACGTATGCCACGTGACCTTCTGGGGCTTGTCGGAAGGAACATTCAGGGTCGACACAACCTACGAATTTTGATCAAAATGGCTATCGATTCAGAATGGCGCTCAACAGATATCATGTGAGACGTTTGGCCTATTATTTATTGCTTCACCGATAGCAAACGCCTATATTCAGCGCAGCCAATGTATACTTCATATACTTCCGGTACCGTCAATCTCGGCTGAACAGATATTGATGTTCGACATAACCTACGAATTTAATCAAAATTGCTACCGATTCAAAATAGCTACCAATTCAAAATGGCGCTTAACGGACGATACATATCATGTTTGACAAATGACGTGTGCCACGTGACCTTCCGACTCAGGTCCGACATTACCTATGAATTTCAATAAAATGGCCATCGACTCAAAATGGCGCTCAAATTAGGTGAAACAGTTGAGATTTTAATTTCCTGTCTCGACGATATATTTCCGCGGTGTGTGATCGAAGTTCGAATAACAAAATTTCTCTCTATAGGAGTATTATTTTAATCTTCGTTTGTATTGGACATGTGAATCAGTATGTGTTTTCATTGCTAAAAAGCCTGTGTGTGTGTGAAAAGTGCATGGAAAAACTAGATACTGGAGCGGCCATTACTGCATAGATGGACGCTACTCGCTCATTTCTGGATATATCTGTTTTTCAATGAAATTGGTAAGTCGCTTACTTCTCTGCTTTTCAGCGGAAAAAGGCATCAGTCTTGGATAGGTAGATATTATTTGAAACGACACGAAAATCTATAGTTATTGAAAAGCATTGATTCTCAGCAGCGATATCATTTTATTTCATCAAAATCATTGTAGGTACTTATAGGTACATGTCTGAATTACAGAAAATCATTGAATTGAGTTGAGCAATTTCAAAAATGCTTAGTGTGCATTTTGGGAGACGAAAACACCAGAGGCCAGTTCACAACATCACCAATAACAAGCAAAAATTTTCAAGAAATCTGTGTTTAATAATAACTTGATGTACAAGGCGTTTCGTAAAACATTAGGATTTTCCTTTTTCATATTTTTCTAGAGTTCCGTTAACAATAGAAATTGAATTTTATTTTAATACAGGGCGTTTCGTGAAACATTTGGATTTCCATTTACATATTTTGTTAGATTTCAGTCAGCCAAAAAAGCATACATCTGAAATAGGATTTCATTCAGATTCAGAGTGTCTCGTGAAACATTCGGATTTCCAGTTTTATATTCTTCTAGATTTCAGCTACCGATGAAGCATACATCTGAAATAGTATTTTATTCAAGTACAGGATATTTTTCTAGATTTCCGCTAACAACAGATATCGAATTTGATTCAAATACAAGGTGTTCAGTTAAACATTTGGGTTTCAAGTTTCATATTTTGCTAGATTTCAGCTAACGAAAGCAGCATACATCTGAAATAGGATTTCATTCTGATACAGAGTGTTTTGTGAAACATTCGGATTTTCAGTTTTATATTCTGCTAGATTTCAGCTAACGAATAAAGCATACATCAGAAATTGAATTTTATTCAAATATACAGGATATTTTTCTAGAGTTCCGCTAACAACAAAAATTGAAGTTTATTCAAATACAAGGTGTTTCGTGAAACATTGAGATCTTTTCAGTTCCATATTTTGCAAAATTTTCAGCTAGCAAAGGAGATGGAATTTTATTTCCATTCAAAGTTGTCCCTGTCGTAGATACAGAGTGAATAAAAAGAAAAGTTTTCAAACGATGGTTCGTTTGTTAAAACTGACATCTTCAGTGTTCTTCTTTCGCCATGATGTTATGAAAACAAGTCTTAACTAGGATTTGAGAGTGTTGGACTTTTGTTTGTTTCGGCTTTTGTTTGAAAAGTTTCCCAACTCCGAATTATAAAGTATACTCAATATTTCGGCCTATAGAAAAAATGTTTTTCAATTACAAAATATACAGAATGTTGAGATTTCCTCAAAAGTGCTTTAGAAATAACTGCTTTCCCACTTTGGATCTTTCGAATTCATGCCTTGATTTCGATCGAAACTGCCAATATATTTAGTAAAGAAATTCAATGGGCGTAATGGGTCAATGAAAAATGTAAATATCTATCAAACATTCAATTGACAGATGAGACAATCACAAAACAATCCATTTCATCTTTTGCTTGAATCAATAATCTTCAAACCATGTTGTGAAACTGTAGGCGCCTATCCCTTTTCTATCGGTGCTGTAGTCTTCGATTACATGTTGAACTCCCTCTTAGCGGCAGGAAGAGCAGAAACTAAGTTTGCAGTCACTGCAATGGCATGGTCTACCAGTCACAGTTTGGCATTGCTGATTTCGTCTGTACCGCTGGAGAGCTGACGAAATACTGAAGAGCTGTTACACTGACATTAACAGTTGGTATGAGACCTGAAACATAGTATAAAAGGCTTGTTTCTCCACCACCCTCGAGGTAAAGCCTTTGTTTTTTTTGTCGTAGAAAAGCATCCCCTATGGGCCTTTACAAAACCACACGTTCCACGTTTAGGTGGATAGTTCAATGAAAAAAGACCCCAACGATCTGGCGAATTAAAGAAGTGTTTCTATTGATTTAGAAATCGATCTTCGTGCAGCTAGAAATAGAACAAACAAAAACTGCTCTGATTTGATATCAACAGTCACCTGTTCTAGAAAGAGGCATTATCTGGCAAATTGATGAAGTGTTTCTTTTAAATAAGAAATTGATCTTCGTGCAGCTAGAAATAGAACAAACAAAAACTGCTCTGATTGCATAGCAACAGTCACCTGTTCTATCATGAATTATTCACCTCAAAGCTTCAGAGCGTGTGATTTTGAATAAGCCTATAGGGGATGCTTTTCTACGAAAAAAAAAACAAACAAAGGCATTACCTCGAGAGTGGTGTAGAAACAAGCCTTTTATACTATGTTTTAGGTCTCATACCAACTGTTAATGTCAGTGTGACAGCTCTTCAGTATTTCGTCAGCTCTTCAGCAGTACAGACGAAATCAGCAATGTCAAACTGTGACTGGTAGACCATGCAATTGCAGTGACTGCGAACCTAGTTTCTGCTCTTCCTGCCACTAAGAGGGGGTTCATCATGTAATCGAAGACTACAGCACCGATAGAAAAGGGATAGGCTCCTACAGTTTCACAACATGGTTTGAAGATTATTGATTCAAGCAAAAGATGAAATGGATTGTTTCTTGATTGTCTCATCTGTCAATTGAATGTTTGATAGATATTCACATTTTTCATTGACCCATTACGCCCATTGAATTCCTTTACTGAATATATTGGCAGTTTCGATCGAAATGAAGGCATAAAATCGAAAGTTCCATAGTGGAAAAGCAGTCATTTCCAAAGCACCTTCGAGGAGATTTCAACATTCTGTATACTTTGTTATTGAAAAACTTTTTTTCTAAAGGCCGAAATATTCAATATACTTTATAATTTGGAGTTGGGAAATTTTTCAAACAAAAGCCGAAACGAACAAAAGTCCAACACTCTCAAATCCTAGTTTTAACTTGTTTTCATAACATCATGGCGGACGAAGAACACTAAAGATGTCAGTTTTAACAAACGAACCATCGTTTGAAAACTTTTGTTTTTATTCACTCTGTATCTACGACAGAGACAACTCTGAATGGAAATAAGATTCCTTCTCCTTTTGCTAGCTGGAAATTTAGCAAAATATGAAACTGAGAAGATATCAATGTTTCACCGAACACCCTGTATTTGAATAAACTTCAATTTCTGTTGTTAGCGGAACTCTAGAAGAATATCCTGTATTTGAATACAATTCAATTTCTGATGAATGCTTTATTCGTTAGCTGAAATCTAGCAGAATATAAAACTGGAAATCCGAATGTTTCACAAAACACTCTGTATCTGAGTGAAATCCTATTTCAGATGTATGCTTCTTTCGTTAGCTGAAATCTAGCAAAGTATAAAACTTGAAATCCAAATGTTTGACTAAACACCTTGTATTTAAATCAAATTCGATATCTGTTGTTAGCGGAACTCTAGAAAAATATCCTGTACTTGAATAAAATACTATTTCAGATGTATGCTTCGTCGGTAGCTGAAATCTAGACGAATATAAAACTGGAATTCCTAATGTTTCACGAGACACTCTGTATCTGAATGAAATCGTATTTCAGATGTATGCTTTTTTCGCTAGCCGAAATCTAACAAAATATGAAAATGGAAATCCAAATGTTTCACGAAACGCCTTGTATTCAAATAAAATTCAATTTCTATTGTTATCGGAACTTTAGAAAAATATGAAAAAAGAAAATCCTAATGTTTAACGAAACGCCTTGTACATCAAGTTATCATTATACACAGATTTCTTGAAAATTTTTGCTTGTTATTGGTGATGTTGTGAACTGGCCTCTGTTGTTTTTGTTCCCCAAAATGCATGCTGAGCATTTTTGAAATTGCTCAACTCAGTTCAATGAGTTTCTGTAATTCAGACATGTACAAGTACAATAATTTTGATAAACTAAAATGAAATCGCTGATAAGAATCAGTGCTTTTTAATATCTATAGTTTTTCGTGTCATTTCAAATAATATCTACCTATCCAAGACTGATGCCTTTTTCGGCTGAAAAGCAGAAAAGTAAGCAACTTTCCAATTTCATTGAAAAACAGCTATATCCAGAAATGAGCGAGTAGCGTACATCTATGCAGTAATGGCCGCTCCAGTATCTAGTTTTTCCATGCACTTTTCACACACACACACAGGTTTTCTGGCAATGAAAACACATACAGAATCACATCTCCAACACAAACGCAGATTGAAATAATACTCCCATAGAGAGAAATTTTGTTATTCGAACTTCAATCACACACCGCGGAAATATATCGTCGAGACAGGAAATCATAATCTCAACTGTTTCACCTAATTTGAGCGCCATTTTGAATCAATGGCCATTTCATTGAAATTCATAGGTAATGTCGGACCTGAGTCGGGAGGTCACGTGGCATACGTCATTTGTCAAACATGATATGTATCGTCAGTTAAGCGCTATTTTGAATTGGTAGCTATTTTGAATCGGTAGCCATTTTGATTGAAGTTCGTAGGTTATGTCGAACATCAATATCTGTTTAGCCGAGATTGACGGTACCGGTAGTATATGAAGTATACATTGGCTGCGCTGAATATAGACGTTTACTATTGGTGAAGCAATAAATAATAGGCCGAACGTCTCAGATGATATCTGTTGAGAGCCATTTTGAATCGATAGCCATTTTGATTAAAATTCTTAGGTTCCGTCGACCCTGAGTGTTTCTCCGACAAGCACCAGAAAGTCGCGTGGCATACGTCATCTGTCGAACATCATACGTATCGTCAGTTGATTGCCATTTCGAATCGATAGTCATTCTGGTTCAAATTCGTAGGTTATCGTGACCCTGAGTGTCTGCTTTCAACGACCACCAGAAGTTCACGTGGTATACGTCATCTACGTCAAACATCATAAGTATCGTTATTCGACATGGACGTATAAAAAAGAAGGACACAGCAACTCTATACTTTCAGCATATAATGTTTTGAAGTCTTAGAGATGTAGGCAAGCGGGTTGAGGGGAAGAAAAACGGTAACGATAGACTGTGCTATTTCCTCAAACGACAGCGGCGTGCGAAAATGAATTATAGTGATAGTAAATTTGGGAATCCAAAATGCAAAGAGCGACTGAAAACTGAATACCAATCACAATATGACCGTTTATCAATCCGGGTCGCTATGGGTTATACCTCGGGTTATACCAACTGGAAAAAACCTTACGAAGTGGACCTTGTAGTGAGGATAAGAAACAAATGTACATAGGTCAATGAATATTTAACAATATCAAATTTTCACAAGGAAAAAATTGTCTCATTAGGAAATGAGACATCAGGTTTATAATTCATATATAGTGTACTGGGCATTTAATTGAATTCGCATAATTATTTATATATACAGTGTCATTCATAAAGTCGGCATCATATGGAAAAAACTTTTATTAATGACTTATTTTGAAATTCGAGTTGGACGTCAAGTTTTGCTTCATGAAAGATGAAAAATGGCCAACTCAATCGGGGTCACGTGACTTTCGCTACATGTCAAAAGTGACATTTTTTCAAATTAATCGCTGAAAGTAGGCTTATTTGTTCGAATATCGAAAAAGTTTATTTGAAAAAGTTGTTTCTATTTGAATTTTACATATGTGACTCGGATTTTATCTCTCTATTACATCTTTCAGATTTCGATATTTTTTAAAAATTTTCGAAATCTCTGTAATATTAAAAAAATTGTAAATTCTATAAAACTACTTCATACCAGTAGCTCCATCATGTTACTAATTTTCAATTACTAATTATCACTAATTATCGACAAGAATATGATTTTCTTCAGAAAATGATAATCTATCCTCTTCAAAATTCTGTTATGTTTGGATCAAACATCAACAGTACCTACTGAAAATATCAGTTTAAATTAATTTCGTTTCTAAATGCTTGATGATATAATATATCAACTTTGCATCAAACATAACAGAATTTGGAAGCGGGTATTATCATTTTCTGAAGAAAATCATATTTCTGTCCATAATCAGTGATAATAAGTAATTGAAAGTTAGTAGGATGAAAAAGCTACTGGTATGCAGTAGTTTCGTGGAATTAACAATTCTTCAAATATTCCAGAAATTTCGGAAAATTAAAAAAAAAATCAAAATCTAAAAGTTGCAATAGAAAGATCGAATTCGAGAAGCATGTGTAAAACTGAAATAGGAACAACTTTTTCAAGTAAACTTTTTCGATATTCGAACAAATAAGCCTACTTTCAGCAATTAATTCGAAAAAATGTCACTTTTGACGTGTAGAGAAAGTCACGTGACCCCGATTGAGTACGCCATTTTTCATCTTTTTTGAAGCAAAACTCAACGTCCAACTCGAATTCCAAAATAAGTCAATAATAAAAGTTTTTCCCATATGATGCAGACTTTATGAATGACACTGTATATATACTTATCCACAGTTATTATTTATATGTTTCTAATTTTATTATTGAATGTTAATTTTGGGAACCTCACCGTAAAATTGCCGTATATTCTTGAATTTCTACGTATATTGGAGCAGTCTGAAATGATATGAAATAATGATGATATGATATCCCACTGAAATTATGAAATTTCAATTTTTTACACATACCAGACCATCGTAAACAGTGCAAATAAGGCATGTATCTTTCATCTCCTTTTATAAATGGTAATTCCTATAAATTCTGAGAGCGGCGCCACTCTCTGGACATAAATTGTTGCCATGCAAGGGTTTCGTAATCCCTAACTTTTTATGTTCATTTTTCATTTTGAGTGAATGAAAAAATCAGTACATATTTGTGAAGATCTAATCTATGTTCCTGTCGTCTCACTTTTTCGAAATTTGATTCAGTTTTTTCTTAAAAAAAATCGCAAAATAACGTGTTTTTTGATGATTTTCAAATTCTTTTCTCAAGAACCGAATCAAATTTCGAAAAAGTAAGACGGCAGAAATATTTATAAGATCTTCATGAATATGTACAATTTTTTTCATTCACTCAAAATGGAAAATGACCGTGAAAAGTTAGGGACTACGAAACCCTTGCATTATTGCTTTTATCATAGTACAACTTCCTCTTAACAGAAAAGCATTGGAAAGGAATGTTCTCAGATAAATTATGTACGTAAAAAGATTGATATAAACATATATGAAGAAATACATCGAGACTTCGCATTCTCTATTTGATGAAAATATCAATTGTTACGCCTATGAAACTCTAATTCGAACATGTAAACAAATGGTACTTACGAATGGAAGGTGAAATTTGGGTATTAAAACTTTGTTTTTTCGCAAATCCAGCAGTGTAACACCATTATTAGTGTCTGTCTATCAACTTTTCACAAAAAAAATAAGAAAATTCACTCAAAAACAACGAAAACAATAAACTTCCCCAAACACATAGACATGAACGAACAACGCCGAAAGCACGAAACATCACGAAACGAGCCTGTTTTGCAGCGGCGTTGTCGGTTGTGTACAATCTCGGTAACCTTTACAGAATAACTTCGAAATGATGTATAACGACAGTTTTTTAATATTTGATTGTGACTATCTATGGACATATGATTTATTCCTTGAGTTCTATGAATTGGATCATAATGAACATCTAATTGAATAGATGATTACAAAAGAGGTAAGTACAAATACGGAGGATTAGACTGAGGTTAGGAATTATTAGCGATAGGACGTGACAACCTCCAATTCAACATCAGGTGATATACCGTGACCGTATTCTCTGACTTCACATTACGATGTAAATAAATGGGTCCTTCTTTGTTTATACGTCCATGTTATTCGAGCACCATTTTGAACCGTTAGCCATCTCGACGGCTTGAATGCCTGCTTTCGACGAGTTCCGGAAGGTCACGTGGTATACGTCAGTTGTTGAATGTCATACGTCAAACGTTAGCTGAACCACAGCGTTTAGATTGAATGAGCACCGGAAGTATCATTAACGGCTTATATTATCTATCATATATGAGCTGTCATCTGTCGAATGTTATACAGAGAAGTGCACAAAAAACGGCTAGGACTGTAACTTTTGAATTATTCGAGATAGGGTTTTGAAAATCGGAGGGCATCCAGTATACCAAATTGCTCATTATTTGACGAAACAATTTTTGTTCTATCACTCCCGGTTCAACTGGAAACGATTCCAACTTTTGATATTTGCATGGGACGCCCTGTATTGTATTCCATAATCGGTTAGGGATTGTCGAAAACAATTCATCGATACCGGGTTTGATAGGGTTATTTCAAACGATTACGCAGATATTCGCGTACTAAGATTCTATATGCTCAATGAGTGTGACAGAGAAAGGCATTTTGATATTGCGAAGTCACACGCATTGAGCATATGAAAACTTCGAACGCAACTATCTTTGTAATAGTTTGAAATAACTCTATCGAACCCGGCATCGTTGAATTCGCCATGATGATCCCTAACCGATTATGGAATACAATACAGGGTGTCCCATTCAAAAATCAAAAGTTGGGGTCGTTTCTGGTAAAACTCAAAGTGATAGGAAAAGAATTGTTTCATCAAATGATGAGCAATTTGGTATAATCGCTACCCTCCAATTTTCAAAACCCTATCCAGAATAATTCAAAAGTTACAATCCTGGCCGTTTTTGTGCATTTTTCTGCATGTCATACGTCATAGTTTGGCTGTGGGATATGTTAATCATGAGACACCCTGTATATTCACAAGTTTTTTTTCTGAACCAGGTTTTCCGGATCTACCCTGTATATCATACTCCATCTTGTAGTTGTGTTATTTCCATTCCTATCGGCAGCTTGCGGTTAGATCGCTCGTTGTAGCCGGATGTAGATTGCGGTTAGTGGGCATGGCCTCCAACTAAATGCTGGCATCCGATTGGGCTAGCAGAGTCACGTGGTTTGGAGAAATTCTGTTTCAAATGGAACACTCTGTATTTATTGTATCTCCAGAATTTTTCCTGAAGAGCTGAGACTTGTACGGGAATCTCTTACCTTTTAACGTGTGATCGTGATCCCAAACACTTCCTCAGTTTTTTTATCACACTTCTGTAACAGTGTTACATTTGTATACAGTCTGTCCAAGATAAGGTTGCACAGCATGGGGATCTCGGAAACGGTAGGAGATACGAAGTCGGTTAAATAGAGAAAAAGTTGCGCATTCGGAGGCTCATACCAATAACCATCGAAAATTTTCAAAATTTTCTTTAGTTTTTCAGTTATATCGAAAAAAGTGAATTTTTGAAATCTCTATTTTATTCTTTTTCTCCGTTATTATTAGAGATACAGAAAAACTGAGAATATTTTTTCATAGCAACTTTTGATGACGTGTAACGTGGTGATACCGATTTTTCTATGCGATGTTTCGTATTCGTAGAACCATCATCTACTTTTGTTTTTTAAATACGGCCCTGATAATTCTTTCACAGATTCTGAAAGCTTTTTTTATTCTGAAATCAACCATGTATTAAACAAGGTGGTTTGAATGTGTTTCGAACTATTTTTAGCCATCATCAATGTTTTTTTCGAAATTCCAAAGGAAAAATGCCATCAGTTTCACTCATTTCTGATTATTCAGTGTCAAACATTGATGGACTAGTTATTCAATACTGAAAAGTGAAAAAAAAATCCACTGAATTATTCAATGCAGCGCTTCGAATTGTTTATGAATTGTATCCATATTTTAATCCGAAGGAGCTTGTCATAATTAAATTTTTCGAACTAATTATTCCTATAAGTCTATCAATCGGAACTAGTTGATGAGGTATTAGTTTGTTGGCTAATTTTCCTTCAAAATGAGGGGAACTGATGGCATTTTTCCTTTGGAATTTCGAAAAAAACATTGATGATGGCTAAAAATAGTTTGAAACACATTCAAACCACCTTGTATAATACATGGTTGAATTCAGAACAAAAAAAGCTTTCAGAATCTGTGAAAGAATCATCAGGGCCGTATTTAAAAAACAAAAGTTGATGATGGTTCTACGAATACGAAACGTCGCATAGAAACATCAGTATCACCACGTTAAACGTCATCAAAAGTTGCTATGAAAAAATATTTCCAGTTTTCCTGTATCTCTAATAATAACGGAGAAAAAAAATAAAATAGAGATTCCAAAAATTCACTTTTCTCGATATAACTGAAAAACTAAAAAAAATTTTGAAAATTTTCGAAGGCTGTTGGTATGAGCCTCCGAATGCGCAACTTTTTCCCCATTTAACCGATTTGGTATCCCCTACCGTTTCCGAGATCCCCATGCTGTGCAACCATATCTTGGACAGACTGTATAATATGAATTTGACTCACACCAATTCTCTTATAATGAGAATATGATTCTTCAGATACACTAAATGATAGTGATTGATTAATTGATTGATTGGTTGAAAGTGACACTTCAGCCCCTTTAATTCCTTGAAGTGTATAAACTCTTACGTTTTTCATACCGTTGAACAGCCGTACTCTTAAAATTCGTTGAACTTTTCAACAGTTTCATTGGAAGTTAGTTGGTCCCGAATTTTCGTTGATTGGCCTGCAGTTTCAACCAGTTTGTCCAGAAAGTACAAGGTGGCAGCTCTCTGGTGACCACGAGAAAATCATCGACGTAAAAGTGGACATCGCAGAAGATTAATCTACCGTCCCTCGAGGCACAAGGATGTGAATCGCCGCCGCCGACAAACACATCAAGACATTGGATCCAAACGGGCGTGTTATATATTTCGCGGCTGCCAGAGAGAGGATTTCATCGACGGGCCTTCTTTTCTTTTTCACGCCATCCGAGGCTGAAAGGCGGTGATTGCTTCGCCGCAGCGAAATTGAAAGGTACCTCGTTCCTTATATGACTTCTGCATCGGTGGTTTCGGTATCGGAAGAGCCGATCATCGTTTTGTCGCGGCATAGAACAAAATGTTTGAGTAATCCGCACTTTGGGCTTCTCTACCCACAGATGTTCTAGAAATCTACAAATTGTCTTCAATTGAGAGGAAGAGGCACTAATTTATACAGGGTAGTCAGAATTTGCAACGAAAGAGGTTAATGTTGATATATCAGTAGGAAATTGCATTGTGAAATAATTGACAGTGGCTTGATCAGATATGGTAACAATGTTGGATAAAAACTACGATTGCAAAAAAGAAAAAGGTTATTGTTATTGGTGCAATATCACAGAACTCATAATCTTTATATCTCACTACTAGAATGCGTGTCCAATATGGCAGACGAACAAAAAATGGACGCCAGTAGTGTAATTTCACGATGGGATTCAAGTATTATTTTATGAATTTTCGGAAAATCATAAGATGACTCTAGAATTCCAATGGGGAATTCGAATGATTTGAGTAAATAAATATGTTTCTCGATTTTTTACAGTCTACATGTCTGATCTCAGTTTTTGAGAAAGGAATTCACTGCACAAATATAGAATATATTCAAAATAAACACATCTCTCATAGTATTTTTGTACATTCTTTGATGCATCCAATTTTAACAGTTGGATAAATATCTTATTCCATGTACTGTATCAAATCACTGGGTTCATTTCAGAAGACTTCTTCTTTATAGATTCCACTTTTCAATAACCATGGTTCACTTGATTTATCATTGTGCTGATTTCATCAGGCTGAACAATATAAGGATATTGAAGGTACCACTAATCATGAAGAATAACATACAATCATACCACGAATCGAATGATCTTTCGCTTAGACTGATCTCATTAAATTCCGCGAAGAGCTTTCATAATCTATTGCTGATGGATCAAAACAAACAATATTTACTCAATATATAAGACCAGTCAAAAAAGTTGAAGAGTACTCATTATGGATATAAAATCACTCAATGAAGAGCATATACACACTCGATGAATGTTCTCGACACTCAAGAAATCGCGGCATTGGAATATATTCAAATCTAAACTGTGAACATTGACTCAATTCTGATTCCCTATATTCACTCATTGAATTGCCATTTCACTCAGTCAAGTAGAGTGAATTTTCCTCTCATTCGGGCTTGGACCGAGATTGAGACATCATTGAGTGGGGTTTGAGTAAAATCTCGACCTCATTACGACATCGCGGAAAAGTCGGCAATGTTTCACTTCACTTCCATCGCTAACAGTACCAGTCAGACGCACTCAACAGGCCCAGTCAGCATATCCTTTTGTCTTTGAACTTGAAATATGTCGAACAACAGTATATGTGTGTATATGCTGTACACCCCAATCGAGGCGAGCGTAAGAAGGTGGAAATAAACGCCACCCACTAAACATGATACATAACAAAAATATTTTTCAGTTATAACTTTTGTGATATTGTTGGAATAACATTGCGATAATGTCCTTCTGAAGTATCCAACACAATATTATGAAGTAAAACGTTCATGAGACATCGCATCAATATTGACATCAATATCATTAGATAATATTGTGATATATTGATTTTAGGTACCTATATCAGATATATCTCAGACAGAGTTTGTATGTTATTTGTGCAACGTTTTCGTTTCACCACCTTATAACGTAGCTTACATGCATACAGGATACAAGGAGATGATATTTGTTCTTTTACGGCAAAGTAACCTTGTCAACTGTAAAAAGTCAATTCAATTCCATTTCAGCAATTTTGTTTGTGGTCTATTATGGTGAACAAGCCAAATAGTGTGATCAGTGAAAATATTGATTTTTAGGTATTATTCGTATAGATAGTTATCAAAGTAAGTGAAGAACTAACCAAGTCTTGGACTCAAATTCAAAACAACAATGAATTGCTCATGATAACTACTTATAATCCAGGTTTGCTCTGCTGGAATATAGAAATGCAACCAATCTGTATCTGCATTTTATAATATGTGAAAAAGTAGGAGGGATTCGTAAATACGGATTGTGTTCATATTTCACGAATTACAAAAATAATGGGTGAGTTATTTATCATAGCTAGAAGAAGAACATTGAATAGAATTTCAAAATAATTCAGAAAACTCCCAAAAACTCGTATAGAAATATATTTACCTATTACTTTTCAGAATTTCAGTAAGGGAACACTGGATTATGCAGAAATCATATAGCTGGACTGACTAGATTTATGAGGCAGAATAATGAAAATGATACTTAGGGAAATAGTAGTCAATCTGTCTCAAAATATCACAGATAACTAGATCGCATACGTATAGTTTTTCAGGAGTTCGGTTGGATCAATCAATATTTAGGGATATTTCATCTTCTCTGATGTTTTTTCTGAAGATCATTCAGGTGATTTTCTTGATGATTCCAGACAAAATAGACATAACCTTAAAACTCCTAGAAACTAATTAGAATGATATACAATATTGTTTAGATGTTTTGAGTAACATTAAATATACGTTATGAAGTAACATTGATTTTATGTGATTCCTGATATATTTATATAATATTCACCATCAACATTACATTGTAATATTTATACGAGGCACATACGTCGATTGCCGCAACGTAACTGTGATGTCAAGCATATCTCTAAATAATATCACAAAGTCACATTGTAATATTACATTTATGTTTGAGTTATGTTATTATGTTTAGTGGGCACCTGGTAGCGAAAATAAAACCAGATAATCATTCAACAAAATATCTCATTGATATCTGTATCTGTGGGTTCTGTTCAACAAAATGATCTGTTTGAAATAACAACATATTTCTTGATGATGATGTGTTGAATCAACAAAATATAACGTTGTCATAATCAATTCAATTCTGTTGAATAGAAAAAAACCTTCGAATGGTTGCACAATGAAATTATTGTTGAATCAACAAAATATGATGTGGTACTTAGATGAATCTTTGTCGAAATTAATTTAAATTTGTCGAATAGACAAGAGGCATATGATCGATTGAACAATGAGATAATAAAGAAAAAAACAATGAAAATCCCAAAGTCTGTCGACCACAAAATCGTTTAATAAGCGACGTGTTACTAGTTTCGGCCACAGGCCATCATCAGACACAAAATTGATGTAATATATGAGTACCTAAAATATAATGATAGACAATGTTATGGGGTAAAAAGAGTCATGAGATAATAGTCGGATCAACAAAATTCGTTTCGTCATCTATGAATATTGTTGAATGAAATGAAACTTTTGTTCAAGTAAGCAAATATTTCAATTGAATCATTTCGTCTTTTTGAATAAGTCGCTTATTTGGAATGTACATATATTTCATTGATTTCGTGAATTGTGTTCAATTTAATAGAAAATAAATGACCAACATTATTTTGTTAGTGTAACAAAACTGTTTTTTCCGTGTAGATTCATTAACAGGTATTAAAAATGAAGATGGTGACATTGATCACTTCTAAATCATAGGCGACATGACAACACTGGCTGCGATTGGGAACTAATATAATGATTGTTGTGCGAATTCATGTCAGCATCAGATAATTCGTTATGTTATCCCTTTGGGGTTTGTTGTTCGGAGATTCCACCGTTGGGCGCCGCGACACCCGTGGAAAGGACGCGTCGCGACGACAAGGAGCGTGAGATTCCTGCTCGCTTGTCGCCGATTCGCGTTTTCAGCTTTGGTTTTCAGTTTCAGTGCCGCGTTGTTCTCCTTTCAGGACACACCGCAGACGGCCGTCGATCCAGCGTCGCGACGTGCTCTCGTGTCTTCCTTTTGGAAATCTCGCCCGGATTTTCGGGTGTTCCGAATGGCTTAATAAGGTTCTATTCATATTTCTTCTCAGGGTGAATGAATCACTTCTCCAGTTGATCAGGCATATTATATTACCAGGTATTCAACTGATATTTTTGTTACGGTACACAATAACATTTTATATTATCGAATCTGCCGTGATTACACTCAGAAAAAAGAATGGTAACTACTAGAATAGCTGTAAATCTTACCTTGAAAAACGTTGAGTTTAGGGACAAACTTTCATCGAAGTGAAATATTCCAAACTGATCAACATTGATAACGTCGTGTACCAAAATATAGCCTGAATCAAAAGTAGAATAACTCAGGAATTTCCTCATCAATTTGAAATCAGTTTTCACCGATGATTAGCCTAATCTCTTGACAGTTTGTTGTGACGATATGAACCTTCTGTGATCCCAGATAACATTGTTACAGGGTGATTATTGATTGGGTGTAAAATTGCAACGTGGTCGTCACCTTACCGTTTGAACAGATATTTTTTTTTCTCCTGTATCCTTTTGTGTGATGCGGGACATCCTTTTAAATAAGTAACACTCCCTTATTTCACTAGTAACACAGTAAATCATGTTTCATCTACTGAAGACTGCGTTATTCTCCATTCCATCATTCAGTATTTCTTGTATCACTTTGTATAGACTACTTCAGAATTTTCTGTGCTCGAACACGATCACATATTTGACATACAACGTTGATTCTTCGAAATAGAATTCCAACTTCCAATTTTATTCAATCAATCGTCGAAAAAATGCATTATTTTGAATAAATATTCATATTACGATTATCAAAGCTCTGAATTTGAAAAGTCCATAAACGTTTCGAAATAAAGCATCAATTAAGAGGATACAGGTGAGAAACAAAAATGATCTGTTCAAACGATAAGGTAGAGACCATGATGCAAATTTACAGCCATTCAATTATCACCCTATAACAATGTTATCTGAAATTATTCACGAAATAAAATATTTTGATTGAAATATCTATTAACTTGAAGAAATGTTTGGTTGACATAAAAACATTTTTTCATTTTACTTTATTCATTGGGATTTTTTCTCCTCGTTTCTATAAAACAAAAGTATTTGTATTATTTCAATATATTTGTAGAGGGACAAATCAGATGATTTGCCCCAAAATCTGACTGCGTTTAACAAATTTTTCTATGAGGAAGTCTAAAAGAAAAATCCAGTATAGCTTGTCAGTGACAATTTTTTTGAAAAACTGTTTGGAGGAAAGAAATATAGATATATTGAAAAAATATCGAATTCTTCTTATCTTTGGACGTTTCGGGACCGATTCTGCTCCCGTTCTCAACATGTAAATGCAAAATATGTTCTTTGAAAGTTGTGCTGCTAATAGTGCGACACTTTCTAGTGTCATACTGATGTTGGCATATGAATTAGTGACTTTAGTCTACAAATGAGTTACAGGATGTTTTCATTAATTGATCTTGAATATACCATTTTCATGTTCAGCTTTCAGTAGTGAATACCATGTTCTATCTATATCAACTGAACAGGAAGCAATGCTTTGTCTCCGTTTAGAAGAGTGCAAGCGGATTCCTCGATTTTTCTTTCTTGTTTGTCATCTTCCTTTCCTATGATTTTGATATTATTCCACTCTGCCATATGTTGTCCATCTTCAGTAAGGATATGTTCAGTTAGCTTCGATTTATCGATATGTCTTTTCTTGATATTGTACTTGTGTTCTTTAGTCCTTACTGAGAGATGTCTTTTCGTTTCGCCTGTATAATACTTTCCACAAACACCTTGTGTTTACACACTAAGCATTTTATTGCTTGATCGATCATATGTTTTTCTTCTCTTCGACAAAATTGAATTGATTTTGACAATATATTTTGTCGATTCAATATCATTATCAAGAAATGTGTTGTTATTTCAAACAGATTATTTCATGGAACTGAACCAACGGATATATTATATCCAAAAAATATATTGTTGATTGATTACCTAGTTGCATTTTCGCCAAAAGATGGCGTTTTTTTCCATCTTTCTATGCTCGTCTCGACTGTTCCTAGAACATCCATTTATACAATTATATTACAAGCTGCCCTAGAACTTTCGATGACGCTTGCGAGCTAATAGTCATGATTCAACTGAGAAAATTAATCTCTACACGGAAAAAAAGGATTGTTGAATCAAGCAAAATTTAATTGAATGGAGCAAATAAAACTGTCATATATGCACCACGACAAAATATAATCTTGAAATGAGTAAATCTTTATCTTGTTTCAGAGCGAATCTGAAGTTTGAATCAAGTAAATATGTCTTGATGAACTCTGGATCTTCTTTGATCAAGCACATCCATGAATTGTTTATGAAGAGATATTGAATTGGCTCAAACAATCATTTTGTTTGATTCAAAATAACAAGATATTGATTCAATCAAATATTAATTTGATTCAACGAAATATTTGGTTGATTCAAAGAATTATTTGGTTGAATCAATAAAATATTTGGTTGATTCAATTAAATATTTGGTTGATTCAATGAAATATTTTGTTAATTCAAGAGAAACTATATATCCATTCTACAAATTGTTTTGTTGAACCAAATTCAATATTCGGAAATTTTCTGAAATTTCACATCAATAGAATAAACAAAACTAGGAAACTAGTCGACTCCCCAGCATAGATCTCAAGTCTTTACTTCTCCTTAGCTGATGGAAAACTATTTCGGATTGCTATAATCATCCTAAGTTCGATTTATCCAGCTGATATTTCAGACACGAAGAATCAGGCTTCACGTATATAATGAATTCGAGGCAGGCATAGACGAGGCGAAATGATCGCCATCTAGAGGCGAAAATTTAAGTTGATGTAGAATGAACAAAATATTTCATTGATTTTACATATTTCGTTGCTCTATTCAAGCAAATGATCCGTTCGAAACGAGTTTATCACTACATCGGAATAAGAAAACTAGTCAAAGATATAATCTCATCAAAATGATCATTGTTTGATCAAATCAACGAAATGTTTATAGTTGAATCAACATCGACATTATTTTGGATTGACATAATTTGTTTTTGAAGAAACCATATATTTTGTTGATGGAATTGATATTATACTGTTGATTCAATTAGCCTACATTCTTGATTTGAACATGCTGCTTCCATGGAATGATCATCTATCTGGTTGATTCAACAAAAAATTGCTCAGTCCAAAAAATAACTCAAGCATAAATAATTTGTTGATGCAACAAATCCTTTTTTTCCGTGTAATTTCTTTTAGTCTTGAAATAATTCAGCTAAACAATATATTCACCAAAATTGTTTGTCAATTCTGAATATAGTTTTGTTGATCGAATGAAATTTGTCATTGGATGGAAACAATATTCTGTTATATTTAGGATAAGTATAATAATATACTGTTATTTCCACTTATTCACTTTCTGAAATACTGAAAATTTTGTCACTTGAATGGAAACACATAATCATTTCAATCAACAGAATTTGCTCATCAGAGCAAAGATATGTATCATTGTATCATAGAAACACAATAGTCTCTGTTCATTCAACCAAATCTTGCCGTTAATTTGAATCACTAATTTATTACATCAAATGAATTTTAAGTTGATAGCAGAAATCTGTTGCATGTAACGAAATATTTTGTCGTTAATATATGAAACTCAGATTTTGTTGAATTTTCAGAATTTTTGTTGATTCAAACAAATTGTTTTTCCGTATGTATATCGAAACGTAGTTACAAAAAGTAATGTTCAACCACTTTACATTTTTTTTGCCTTTGATGTTGATTTCATAGACGTTTATAGATATGGGGACATGAGATTGGGGATGGATGAAGATTTCGGAAATTTCCCAGCGGAAAAAAGCAAAGCGAGATAACAGGGTTTTCGCCACCGCACGTTGGGAAAACAAACGGCTAATTTTCCTCTATCCCCAAAACAATTATCCGATATGACTTGAACGCCTTGCAGAATTCCCATCAGCGATGGCATTTTCGTTGGGGGTGTGGGCACAACCCACTTCAAAACACTTCGAAAGAAGTAATGCAAATCCGATAAGAAGAGTTTTTTTTGTTCTGGTTCCCACGAAAAGGGATATCCTGTAATGTTCAGAGAACATCGTGAGAACCAAGGGAAATAAGGTAGGAATTGGTGTACTTCTTGAATTTATGGAGGTTATATCCCTCGGGGAACACCTCCCTTGGCAATGTGTTCCAGAGCCTCTCTATTCGTTGGATTAACTAGTCTTCGGAAAGAGATGTTCTGCAGGTCTCCAAAGTGACCACGAAGGGGTGCGAAACCTCAACTCAACGGGTTAATCTCGCGGGGACAGCCAAGGGACGAACAATTGTTGATATTTCATGAGAGCATCGTCCATGAAAATATCTATTAAATAGAGCTAGATCGCCAACTTTTCTACGGTGTTCCAGAGAAGTGAGTGAGTTTGTGAGCGAGGCATATAACCCACGAGACGAATTGCCCTTTTTTTGGCAGAATCCAACAGTTTCTGGGTATATTTGGGTGCTGTCCTCCAAATATGGGAACAGTATTCTAGGACAGGTCGGATCTGTGCCTTATAGATCATGAGCAGCTGACTGTAAGTGAAATAGCTCCTGGTCCGTGACAGAAAACCAAGTTTTCTGGATGCACTGTAAGCAATTGATCTCACGTGATTTTCCAAAGAAAGGTTATTGCTGATAGTAATACCTAGAGTCACTGGATGTTATTTGTTTGATACGAGTTCGGACACAGAAATGACAACGGTTTAGGGTGTTTGAATGTTTTGATTCATTAAGTTACACACCTTGCATTGGACAAGAGCACCATAGTCGTCCCGCGCTTTTTCATTCAAAATTGTTTGAATTTGACAATACATTTCATAAACGTCAGAATTGAAACAAAATTTCATAATCACACATTCGGGATAAAAGTACCTATGGAAATCACTTGCTGTGTAATAATTTGTGCCATTTATTCATTTTGCCGAAACAAATATCAACAATTCGCTCATGGAAGGAAGATATGAAATGGCCCGGGTGCATAATCAATTTGAAAACGAGCGGAATTTGTGAGGTACTCATTAAAATTCACTTCTTGTAACAGCATTTGATCAGAATGATACTATATTTTAGGCCCATTTTCAAACAGAAGATTTAAAAATCTATTTGAGAGAATCTGCTGTTTCATCAATTCACAAAGCAGACGATTTCGAGAAATTGCATTATCATCATCACACAAAATACAAAACAAAATAATCATGGAAAAAGAAGAAATGATCGCAAAATTACATAATGAAATTGAGAATTTGAAAACGAAACTAAGAAAATCAAGTAAACTACGAAGTGATATATTATTGAATGGCGTTTTTGGTGCCGACCAAATTTAAAATATAATAGTGAAAAGTGAATAGTTATTTATGTATCAAGGAAATCATTATAAGGGCCTTGATTACGCTGGAGGTTATCGTTTTGGAGATATTTTCTATATCGATCCATGTTCCTTAGCTCCTAGGGCGCTAAGTGAAGTTGCTGAGAACTCTACAAAACCAAGTATTTGCTAGGTCTCGTCAAAATAAGCTAATTTTTTCCTATCAAATGTTTATCGGAAAATGATTTGTTATCTGTATTTCAACACCCTGTATCTCCGAAATGAAGCATTTCCGGACATCGCACAAGCTTGTATAGATTTATATAATTGTCTCAGGAATACTTCACTTGAAAGTACTTATGTTACTTCCTGTATATTGAGAATACCTACCTTCGATTTGATATAAATACCTTCATGTTTTATACTCATCACTGGAGTACAGTTTAAGTTTAAGTTTATCCATATGTGTATATTTTTTTATATTAAAATGTTGTTACATGCATTCTTTTCATTTGTATAACAGTTGTTCTGCTAGAAATGTATCACTACTTCAAATTGAAGTGGGTGTTTACACCCTATTTCTATTTTCCATCTACGACAATGATCGATTTGACAGAAAATATAACCTCTAAAATCGTATCTTACAATCAGGCGCTACTAGGGAAATTGAAAATACAAAGAGCAGAATATATGTGTTATTCTTTTATTCACTTAAACCATTGGTATTATAGAAAATAGAAAAGGACAAAAGTTCAGCTGTGTCCGAACTCTCATCAAACTAATACCATCCAGTGACTCTAGTAATACCAAGCATCGAAATGGATGTCTTCAAAGGTATGGTTACTCCTGACAAACTTATGTTGGGCACAGTGAGATCGGCTTTTCTAGAGAAAACGCATGCTTGTATTCTGTTTGCAATGAAATCTACCAAGTTATCGGATTCACATTCAAGAATTGTTGCCAAGTCCATATTTATGTTGTCAACATTTCTTCCTCGTTCGTTTCTGATTTGCCTCGCTGGTATTGGAGCCCTGGAAGAGAAGGCGGTATAGAGGGTACTATCATCCGAGAAGCTGTGTACTGGACATGAAGTTGCTTTCATCGTTGATATGTAGTAGAAATAGTGCTGGTGCTAGAATTGATCCTTGCGGAACACTAGCATTTATGATCAGAGAGTCAGATGAAACTCCGTCGACCACTACATGGAGAGAGAGTTGTGTGTTCATAGAAATATTTCAGAAAACCAGTAGTTCATCAACCTTCGATACTCCATGTTGGATCAAACCTCACATTCATGAATAATTAGACTTCTTTGTAAAACCTTCTGGTAATCGGACATGTAATTGAATGAATCCCATAAAGGGTCTCGTTATTTGAGCGATGGATGCCGAGAGTTCAGTAAACAAATTCTCCCTTTGAATGTCCGTGAAAAGTTTTAATGATGCCCACGTAATCACGTGACGACGAAGTTATCCTCACATTACGAGAACCCCTTCCACATTTAACGACCCAAATTAACTCGTTTATTCATATTTTTCCGTGTTTGTGCCGCATCTTTGTGACTTACTGCGCGATTTTCGACGAGAAAAGTTTTCCCAGTAAACTCGCAGACAATACGAGCGCAGGTATCATTGTTGCGAACCGGAGTTCATATACAAAAGCATTCTAAGGAAGTCGAAGTCATTTCCTGAGTGTAAATTGTTATGTTCCTACAAAATGCACTCTCCGCGCCGTCATATTATACATTAGAATATATTGCGCACTTGCCGAGCAGAGGATTATGGAATCGTGAATTTCGTGCAAGGGAAGAGGTCTTATAACTGTTACAGAATTTTTCCTATTTTGCATCTTTAATGAAGTCATTATGACACCCATATGCGTATCGAAACAGCTTCTCTTAGAACACGCTGAATGTCTTGTTCCAAAGTTGGTAATGGAAACGTCAACTTTTAACTGTCAGACATAGATAGATAGATATAGATAGATAGATTTATTTGTCTATGTAACTCATACAAAAATGGTTAATAGCAAGTAAGTTTTGAAGCACAGATGTATCAAAATATTATATTCGCGGGAATCAATGTTACCAGGTGGCGCTGTGGCGCTCGGTTCTTATCGTTCTATGTCAAAGCCACGTCAAAACTGGGGGAAAACAAACTCAATCCTCACTCAATCCCATGAGTGCCATTAGCTTGTGTACTGTGTACTGATAAGAGTGATAAGTTTTTAAATTTCTTGACATTAATTGTCAATATTCGATCGAAAACGCTAATAATGCCTGTTCTAGATGTTCTTTTGGCAGATATTTTGCTCTATTTAGATGGGAAAAGCCGACCAGTAGTGGAAGGAGAAGCAGCAGATCTCCGTGCTAATCATGTGTGAGGCAGAAGACTTCAACAAAAGGCACATTTTTGCACTTTGTCTACAAACTTCGGCGATAAAATCTTCCCCACATGAAGTAAAATTGAAGTTGGGGTCCAGAGGAACTCCTGTAGAACAATAGATTTGTATTTGTTCATGCAAATCAGGACAATCTGTGTATTGTAAACATGTTGTAGCTGTTTTTTTATATATGTCAATTGATTTGCTCGTCATGATTGGTTCGAATTGTTTGAACTATCTTCAATTCTTCAACCGTCCACTGTCCACTAAACTAATAAAAATGTAATAATGTGAAAAAATTAACCCACTCAACCATCATCACTACCAACAGTGCCAACACTTTATTTCATTGAAAAGTTTGACTACAGCTACGGCAAGCTGAATGCAATGTAGTCATGGTGGATATATATTTCCACCATGAATGTAGTCTATGCACTTTATCCATAAACAACAGTTTCTCTTAACCAGGTTTGAAGTTCGTATTATGTAACCTAGATGTCGCCCACTTCGTAAATCTCGCTAATTAAGACAAACTAACAGAATGTTGAAATACAAAATGGAAAAAATACAAATATGAAACAAACATAACATTACAAGATAGCATCCTCGAACGTATCACAAGTACACAGAATTCATAAAATTGAAGTCTGACTAAATTCATCAACCGAATAAAAACTATATCTGAGAAGGTGTTTCTTCACAGTAGTTTTGAAGCATATTTCATTCATAGAGTTGACCTGATTTGGTAATTCATTTTTTTTTCTCCAAACGTCAGAAAATGACAAGGTTCGTGCATTGGTAACAAATTGCGAAGTGACACTTTTTTCAGTTTCCTACGTTACCATGATACCTTGCACAAAACAATGCGCGAAGTAAAACAGTGTGCGAAGTACCTACTTCGCGCATTGTTATGTAAAATATATGAGATATTTATATTTCAACTTTATGGTCCTCAATCGAGCAAACATCCACGAAATCATTTATTTCTGAATGTTCAACAATAACTTTGTTTTATCTCTTGGAGCGTACGAAAGGAAATTCCTATTATGTTCGTGGGACATCGTGCGTACCTAGGGAGGATAGGGGGAGGCCTTTCAAGCCAGTTCAGCACTATTTTTCATATCAAGCTAAGCATATTTTCACTTTAAAAACTATATTTTTTGACGTTTGTAGAAAAAATGTTGTTTGCAAGTCGAGCGCGAAATACTTTGGTCATCTCGACTATTTTTTTAAAATCAGATCTCGATTACCTAAGTAGCATTTCGCGCTCTAGATACAAAAATAACTATTTTTTTTTTCATAAAGTTTCACTTTCTTCCATAACTTAAAAATTTGAATTGATATTATAAAAATTATATGTGAAAATTGTTACTGGATGAAGGACCTCGGTCGATGGCCATTTGGTTTTAACCAATAAAGAACAATCATTATTATTATTATCATGAAAAAAAATCATGAAAAAAAATCATGAAATGAAATTCCACATCTCTAGCCTTCCTGAGATATTGTCGATGCTTGAGTTTAGAAAATCTCCTCTCCCCACCATAGCAACCGTTACAGGTTTAGTCAATAATATTCGCAATGGTATCCATACATTTGGTTATACAGCTCTTGTATGTTGCGATCTCTTAGGGAATTCAGAACATATTCTGTAGAGTTAACCACATTCTGATAATGCAGAAAAAATTTCAGGCTTATGAGTTCATCCCACAAGATACAACTATCCATTGGTATCTGATTTAGAGTCTACAGGTAATTTCAATTGAAGATCACCACAGGGTTTGACAAGGTCGGGTTTTTTCGGAATTTTTTTCATATTTTACGGAAAAGACTAAGATTACGAGTTCTCATTTAACTGTTCAAATCTTCCATCAATTGAAATTGATGTATAGTGTCCAAGAAAAAGTTGAGAAATTCAACCTCAAATCATCATTTCTTGAAAAGTTATAGGCTCGTCGTGGGAGTCACCAGATTGATGACGCTCAACAAATTGAATCCTTGTTGTGGCTCTAAGTACAGACTCAATTTCTTCTCCTTCAGCTAATTTCTTCATAGTTGAAATGGCGCTTTTGAAGCCTGTTAGCCGACTCTCTCCAAATGAAATGTTAACAAGAGATAGATACTTGTAGATAGTTGTTTCTTTATCCGGCGCCCTACTCTGATGCCGCTACTGTTCCACATAGAACATTAAATAATATTCTTTCGAAATCTATGCAATGATTCAACGAATCGTATAGACGAATAAGTTCGCAAGTGTTTCTTTCCTAGATGCTGAATGGTGCTAACATTGTTCAGGAACGCTTAAATACCTACAGACTGTAGGTTTATCCCTCATCATCTACCAGTCTCGTTCTTTCATGACCATTTCTGGAAATGAGCCTTGCATATTTATTCAACAGTTCATTACACTCTGAGTGTTTTAACTATCCCGTATAGTCTGAAGGCTCTATATCCATTGGAATATCGTATACGAGGAGAGTATGATTCTATAAAGTCACTCATCTATACAGGTTGAACAACAAAACTATGCAAAATGTTTGACAATGATGCGAACATTGAATAGACCAACCATTACCTGATGAGCCACTGCAATATGAACACAACATTATATAAAGGGTGAATCTAAATAAGACCCAAAAAAAAACAATGGATGATTCCTTGTGAGATTTCAGGAAATAAAGTTTATATAAACATGTTTCCTAACTTGCTTCATTAATATTTCCATAAAAAATCTTTTTTTCATTCATTTTTCAATTATCTTTTAATCAATTCCAATGAAACGATATGGTTTTGTTAATAGTAATATGGAGCTTCTTACTGTGTAATTAGATTCGAAATAATATTTCCAGTGACGTCACAGTGGGTAAATGCATCGATATTCATGGTGAATGTCATTGTACGCCACCGGTTTTTATAATTTAATTAGATCAAACTATTGAAATAACAACTTTTTCATCATTTGTGTGATTTTTTTATCTAGCTTTTGGTATCATGAAAGCTCATACAGAGGGGTTATGAATAAAAACAATCAATACTTCCAACTTCAACATCCTGTATTTCCAAAACGGAGCAAGTCAGGACACACGTTTTTATGAAATGTATTTGCTAGATTTTCACAAGAAAGCACCCCACATTTTCTCGGTGTTATTAAGATACACCTTGTATATGTATTTCTCCATGGTAATCTGCCGGAGTCCATACATGATGTATTATCATACTATATATCGGAAAAATAACGGTGAAGCACTCTCTAGTATTCTGTTATGTGAATATGGTTATGTTTCTGGCAGTTCTCGCACAAAATTCGAATCCAAAATGAATATTCATAGCAAACCTCAGTTCCGCAAGTTTCTCATCAGTATTATTTTTATGTTCTGAAACAGCTCGATTCGATGCAGCACACAAAGTTTCCATTCGTTTTTTTCCAACGAATTTATTCCACATCGGCATTCAGTATCTGTAACAGATTCTATCGAGAACGAATTGAATAAACACGTTCAAAAGAAGCATTAAAATTAACGCTTGCGTTTGGAAAAGAAAATCAATTGATTCTTATCGACACGACAACGACATTGCCATTCTTAAAAAGGAAATAAAGTAATAATATTCGATTGTGCACGCCAAGAAAAATATTTTCAACTCCGATATCGGCAAAGGGAATAAAAATGATTTCGCGAGTGAAAATATGAATTCAGTTATTCACGTACCCAAAGAAAATAGTTGGAGATGGCAAGAAATCAAATGCACAAAAGGAATACGAGCTGTAAGAGCGAGTCTAGACTATGCAATGACTCCATGTCAGGAAGCGTTTGTACAAAATGAGAAAGCTTTCTGGATATTTTCGATTACTCGATTGAGGAAAATTAAATTCGAAGATGATCCGGTATTTATTCGCGGAAAGTAGACTCGTAGACAGTGTTCATTCATCAACTGTTCGGAAATGATCTGTTGAAACATTCATTCAATAAACTATCATCAGAAGATCTGAAAATAGTGAGAAGTTGGTATTCTGAACTTTGTTGATTCGCTCTATTACAGATGAATTATGTTCAGAAGTCATCTTCCATACATCAAGTAATCAGGTTCACATTTTTTCTTGTATCAAGGATGCCTATGAAAATATTGTTTTTGGTATGTGTTCTGTTGCATCTTGTGAACCTTATGAGTATTGGTATTGGTAACTGTGAATGGTGACAGATGCGCTTCTCCTGCTATCTCAAGGTTTTCTTGTTTATATCAGCTTCTCATGCTCCAATCCTTTTAGAAATCTGAGGATTTTGAGGGGATCTGTTTGTGTTATCTTTTCCACGATCAGCTCGTATGCTCCCAGTATATTCGATCATTTGTGGTGTATAGCAAAACACTCCAGCAAGATATGGTGGGGTTTATCTGGATGTTCTACAATGCTCCGTTAGAAATTCCGTTATTGCTTTGAGACTAGTTTTGCTGAGATTGATCAGTGTCTTCGATCTTGCTCTTTTGAAATTTCCGAGGAGATCTTTGGCCTGCCGCAGTCCTGGAAGTCTCTGCCAGTATGTTGCTCTTATTGTTTCTTCTGCTTTATTGAGTTCTTCTTGGGAATAAGAATTTCCAAAGCCGCAGAATGGTTCTGGTCCGATCAGTGGCGTTGATGCTCCTTTTCGTGTCAGGAGTAACAATACCTTTGAAGACATCCATTTCAATGCTTGGTATTACTAACCTTCCTTGAAAAAATTACGTGAGATCAACTGCTAGACGTGCATCCCAGAAAATTTGGTTTTCTGTTTCGGGCCAGGAGCTATTTCGCTTTCAGTCAGCTGCTTATCATCTATAAGGCACATATCCGACCTGTCCTGGAATACTTTTCCCATATTTGGAGTGCAGCACCCAAACATACCCTGAAACTGTTGAATTCTGTCCAAAAAAGGGAAATTCGTCTCGTGGGTGATGCCTCGCTCACAATCTCACTCACTTCTCTGGAACACCGTAGAAAAGTTGGCGATCTGGCTCTATTTCATAGATATTTTCATGGACGATGTTCTTCTGATATATCAACAATTGTTCCTCCCTTGGCAGTCCCCGCGAGATTAACCCATCGAGTTGAGGCTTCGCACCCCTTCGTGGTCACTTTGGAGACCTGCAGAACATCTCTTTGTCTGCTTGTTCATTTTCCTCCACTCCGATGTGCCTCGGCACCCAGAAGAGCTCAACTTTATTATTCCTGCCTAGATTGTTGAGTTTGTCTAGGCATTCCCAAACCATCTTTGAGTTGATGTTGAAGAAGTCTAACGCTTTGATGTCTGATTGGATGTTGGAAAGGATAGCGATCTCCTTGTTTCAGTATTTCCTGTCGAGATTGAACTGAATACACCTTTCTATGGCGTGAATTTCAGCTTGAAAAACGCTGGAAAACTGGCCCAACGGTTCGGAATATTCAGTGCTATAATTCTACGAGGTGTCTCCTTATATTTCGACCCAGACCTACAGCTTTAACTATACGGGCAGGAGAACTTCAAATACGAAAGTTGAAGGGTTCCATCAGTACTATCTTTTGGCATTCCTTTACCCATTTCACCTCGAAAAATATTTTTTCTTTTTCAATTTTGTATATTTTTGTCTTGAAAACAGCGGTGTTTTTGGAAGGACGGTATAGGAGAAAGGGCAACTATTAAAAGATATAGGGTATAACATGAAGTTGTAGTCATGTTGTAGGCATCTTGTGGCAAAGCTCTAAGGTAGGATACAGATATCGCGACACACACTGTATGGTGCTGCCATCTATAGTCACACGTACAGACCCCTACGTCTATACGCTACAGAGTGGTACTTCAAGTAAATCACTCTGCTGACAGATGACACTACCTGACATACTTGAGTGGAATTTTTCCACCACCTATTCAACTGCTAAATCTCATAACTAAGAGATCTAGGATGAACAGAGTTGCCCCAATTGTCAGCAGACCGAGAGCGGCTGATGAGACCTGGTGGGTCGAAACAGTACTGTCTCGCTCCTGCTGACAATTGGGGCAACTCTGTTCATCCTAGATCTCTTAGTTATGAGATTTAGCTGTTGAATAGGTGGAAAATAAGTGAAACTGATGACATTTTTCCTTTGGAATTTCGAAAAAAACATTGATGATGGTTAAAAATAGGTCGAAACACACATAAACCACCTTGTATAATACATGGTTGAATTCAAAATGGAAAGACCTTTCAGAATCTGTGGAGAAATTATCAGGACCGTATTGGAAAAACAAAAGTTGATGATGGTGCTACGGATACGAAACGTCGCATACTAAAAGTTGCTATGAAAAAATAATCTTCAGTTTTTCTGTATCTCTAATAATAACGGAGAAAAAAAATAAAATAGATAGGTATTCCAAATATTCACTTTTTTCGATATAACTAAAAAACTAAGAATAATTTCGAAAATTTTCGGAGGCTCTTGATATGAGCCTCCGAATGCGCAACTTTTTCCCCATTCAACCGACTTCGTATCTCCTACCGTTTTCGAGATCCCCATGCTGTTCAACCTTATCTTGGACAGACTGTATAACCAAGATAATAATTGAAGAAATCTGCATTTAAGCACCTTCCTTCACAAAGAGCTCTGATGGTTCCCTAAGGAATCAGTTTAGGACACATGTTTCTTATCTTTATGTACTGAATACCTTCCGAATTATACGAACGTTATCCTGGGACACCTTGTATATAAAAATCCGTTCCAGAATGATTGAACTGGTATTTTTTTCAATATTGGATTTTCGATTTGTTTTACTGATCACCTGTTCATCCCTCAACTTGACTTTTCATCATTTCATATACTCACGATGAACGCAAATAGAAATACTTCCTTTCCAACAGATGTTATTTCTTTCTCGACTGCGCCAATTTTTTTTCTGCGTTGATCTCACGCTCCACGATAAAAGATGTTTTCACGGAAACTCACTCGGTGCACAAAGGATTCTCTTTCCAGCGCCATTCAATCGTTGTCAACTTCTTATCAAAAGTTCTATATCTGAACTGGAGGTCTGATGGAAAGTGCATAAAGGATATATTTTCCGGCAACAAATTTTCAATATTAAAAGGTTGACATTTTTATGATGGATAAAAGGCGATGGAAAATCTCAATCTATCTAGATGAGTCTGAAGATCCGTCACGTTTTCGTATGAGATTATGCAAGATTATTCAAGAAATATCCACTATTCGGTAGTTGATTCTTATTCATGGAGTGGGTGAGAGATATACTAAGCCGAATAATAGCTACGGTCTCTTAGGCTTGAGTCAGTACATTTTTGAGCTTTCCCTTACTAGAACAGGGGCCTCAATCGCACTAATGGTGATTCATAGCTGCAATGGAGGAGACCACTGCAAAAAACTACCTGTAAATGACATTTTGAATTCTTCCATACATACATGTTTATTCCAAAACACTCACTCTCTTTTCCAATTGAGATGGTGTCATTTCAAGAGAACTCAAATGCTAACAAAATTGATGCTCTAAGGCATCTATAGTTCTCTGAGAATGGGGAAGAACACTGATTTTGTAAAATGAAATCATCGTGAGCTCTATAAAAAAATTTATCAGCATATGGTCATTTCACAACATCCACTTCCTGCGCCAATTCAAATGGTGTCAATTCATTGGTGTGACTGGTGTGACGTATTAGTCCAAACACGCCTATTGTCCTGGAGCTGACCAATCACACTGCACTATAACAAAGTACCAGAAAGAGATGGCTACAGTTCGGAACTTATACGGCTCCACCTTCATATTAACCTATAATATTGATTGTTTACTAAATGTAAGTCATGCTTGATCGATTGAAAGAGGTTTGAACGGATTTCATCCCCCAGTAGTCTTCCCCATCCTGCAACCCGAGAAAGAGGTTGAATACAGTACAAGATGATGGAAAACATCAACACTTTTTCGCTGATGTCGGCCTAGAAGGCATGCGGAGACGTCGGCTGAAGATTATGAATATGTTGAGTCATAATTGGGGACTAGAAGAGTATGCAAGTATGCAAGAATGCAAAGGCAGACATAACTTAGGAATGATTGATATTTCTATGGGTGTGCCACAAGGATCTGTACTGGGTCCTGTACTGTTTTTATTGTTTACTTATGAATTGGAAAACTTCTCAACTCCTTCAGATCTGACAATGTACGATACGTCTCTGATAGTATCTGAAAAAAAAAAAATAACAGCTTAATTGAAGTCAAATGTAAGAACACCCTCCTGTCAATTATCGACTGGTGTGGGACCAATTGTCTACACCTTAATACAGGGAGAACACAAATGGTGCGATTCCACAATCGACAGAATGTTCTTCTGTTCAATTTAATATCAAAGATGAAGTGATTCGGAGTATCGGCATCGATGCAAATCTGAATTGGAAAAAACACTGCTCTGACTTGATAGGTAAAATTAACTCAACTTGTTATCTCTTGAGAAATCTGAGAGACATTTTAACTGAACATAAAATCCTTGCTCTCTATCATGCTCAAATTGTTTCCAGGTTGAGATATGGTATATATTTGTGGGGTAATTCTACGGTGATGTCGGACATATTCATAGCACAAAAACGTAGTGTAAGAGTGATAGCTAGAGTTCCTACGAATTTTTCCTGTAGAAATGTATTCAAAGATTTCGAAATTTTGATACTATTCTCAATGTTCATATTCGGAATGTCAATGTCAACAAAAATTCATCATCAATGAAAAAATTTAAAAAATGAACACTCGTCAAAAACATGACCTTAACGTTCCTTATCGAGAATATTGAATCTAAGGAGATATGCCATCTGTGATGGGACTCGTAATTTTTAATAAATTACCGAAGAGTATAACACTGAAAACACATTTCAATGAATTTTCTCGATGAAAATATATTTTTTGGATAAATGTTACTACAACCTTGATGAATTCTTCTACTCATAGATAGGTTTTTTTTTCCTCCTTTATTCTCTCTGTATATTTCAATCTGTTTTTGAGAGTAATCTGCAATGGGAAAGACCACTGGGTTTATTGGATTTCTGACTACCCTTTTCGAGGCTTGTCAATTTCTACAGATCAGGTAATGTTTGTATTAATTCGAACACAATTGTATACTATTTATACGTGTGCCTCATTGACACTACAACCAGTCATCATTTTTTAATTCCAAAGAAGGCCGTGATAATGGAACCCACACTGAGGTATGACTTTTCAGCCAAATCATCGCTTTTTTGCGCTCATCACCACCTCAGCGACACACTGAGGGATTACATCCGTTCAAATCTCTTTCAATCGATGAATCATGATTCACATTCAATGTATATATAATCAATATTATGAGTTAAAGTTAGCGGGACTCGAATTTATAGCATTTTGAAATCAGCATGTGCCAATCGAAATTCCATAATAGGAGATATGTAGGTGAAGCCGTGACGTATTAGCCCCAAACTCTAGCTATCTCTCTCTTATACCTGACCATTCTGCAGCGCTGCAGTGTGATTGGTCAGCTCAAAGACAATAGACGTATTCGGACTGATACTTCACATCAGTCACACCAATGAATTGACACCATTTCAATTGGCGTAGGAATTGGATGTTTTGAAATGAACATATTTTGATTCATTTTTTATCGTTTTTGTACGAACAAAAGAATCAAGATTATATTCACTGGTAGCTGTAGAGCTCACGATGATGTTTTAAAACAGAAGTGGTGTCCCCCATTGTTACAAACTACGCAACACTGATTTCGTCGCACCCTGAAATTTTTGCCTCTGTTGAAATATGAATAACTTTTTTCTGCTTTGAACGATTTGAATTCGGATCACACTGTTTGGTAGCCTAGTCCTTCAGCTATAATTTCGTGATTCTTCAATACATAAGGTTCTGCACATAAGATGGCTGGTGTTACCTGAAACTGTGCAAAATTTCGGAAATTTCAAATGTATCCCAAATGAAGAAGAACATTAGTAGGGACATTTAGATGATCTCGCTATCTTGGGACAGTTCTCGAATTGTCTCCTCATCTCTTTTATTTACAGAGTGATTTCAAAAAATTAACTTTCCGATTTTGCAGTTATAACTTTTTTCTTGTCAACCAAGTTTTGAAATCTCAGGCTCATTTTGAAGCTTCAACTTCGAATGGAGAGATATGGAGATCAGAATTGACCCAAGATTATACAGTGTGTATCACTTCTAAGCACCCCTGTATCTTTTGTATTGTTGAGTTACGATTCTGAAAATTACAAGAGTGGTAGATATACTGAAAATAAACACTATGACCAAGTCAAAAAAGTCAAAATCAGGACGCCCCTTTCACTTCTTCCTGCAAATTTCAGAACCCTATTTCAATTATTACGTGAGATACGGGGGTGCTTCCATGAGAAGTGAGACAAAATTCAATATTTCTGAACTGAAAAATGTCCAGGAAAAATATATATATAGTCAGTGAATTGGACGTCCTGATTTCGATTCCGAAGTGATTTTCAACCTATATTGCCTCCTAATGACATTTTCCGGAAATTTTGGGTGGTTCCATGGCTGTAGGCGAGCAGTGTTTTTCACTGGAGATGACCCCACTTACAGTGTTTATTTCTAGTGAGTTTCAGAATCCTAATTCAACAATTACGAAACATAGAGGGGTGCTTCCATTGGAAGTGAGATACACTGTATAATGTTATTTTGAGTCAATTTTGTTCATCATATCCCTCCATCTGAAGTTTCAGCTTCAAATTGGAATTTTAAAAATGGGTTGACAAGGAAAAAAGTTATGACTACAGAACCAGAAAGTTTATTTTTTGAGATCACTCTGTGAATAAAAGAGATAAGGAGACAATTTGAACAATGTCCCTAGGTAATGAGATCTTCTTCATGCCGCTGCTGGGGAAGTTGAAAAATAGTTATTCATTATACAAGGGAAAAAAGTAGTAGATTTTACCTCCAGGTTGTGTTGTCAAAAAACCGTGAGGTAAAATCTAATATCTTTCCCGTGTATAATACACTATTTTTTTTTGTGACAGAAGAAAGGACGAATCAATATTGAGAAGATATTATATCATTTCGAAATCTGTAAATTATCGACGTGAAATTTTAAGTTTTTAATAGTAGGGACACCTGCGTTGTAGGAATCTTCATTCATCATTCTTTTGAAGTAATCAAATATCTGATGTCACTTCTGTCAGTCTAACGCTGTAATTTGATTCCAAAAAATTGAGAATTTAGTGGTTGTTAAGTAATATACGTAACTGCGAAGTCGAATGGAAGATGAAAGGACTTGCAGTTCTTTCTCGGAGACGGTATTATTGACTCATTTCTCGGAACTATAGCACAACAGAAGCCATAAACAGTGTATATATATATATGTGTGATATATATTCGGGAAAAAAGTACTCACTATAGTTCCGAAAAATGAGCCAATAATATACCGTCTCCCAGAAAGAACTGCAAGTCCTTTTATCCTCCATTCGATTTCGCGGTTACGTATATTACTAAACAACCACTAAATTCGCAATTTTTTTAAATCAAATCATAGAATTAGACTGACAGAAGTGACATCAGATATTTGATTACTTCAAAAGAATGATAAAGATGCCTACAACGCATGTGTCCCTCCTGTTAAAAACTTAAAATGTCACGTCGATAATTTTCAGATTTCTAATTAATATAATATCTTCTCAATATTGATTCGTCCTTTCTTTTGTGTACGCTACGCGTCGGGAGACAACACAACTTGGAGCTAAAATCTACAACTTTTTTTTCCTTGTATAATAAATAACTATTTTTCATTTTGGATCCTTTTGAAAATTCCGAAATTTTTCACAGTTTCAGATGACACCCTGTAGCGGTTCTATATAAAGAACCTCATGTTTCAAAGAATAACGAGATTATTGCTGAAAGACTGGGGTAGCGAACAGTGTATGTAATCCGAATTCAAATTGTTCAAAACAGAAAAAAGTTATTCATATTTTAATAGGGACAAAATTTGCTGGTGCGACGAAATTAGTGTTGGGTAGTTTAGATGACTTATTGAGCATTTTTCCTAGCATTGATTTATCTTTGAGTTAATAAGCAAAAAATACAAATTCCTGTTCAGTGATGAAGTTATATCTAGTAGAGATCCATTCAGATTCCTAATCGACGTTTCGAAGAATATCGAAGTTATTTTGCTGAAAGTTTATCCTCGGTAACTTCCGGCGCAGTATGAAGTTCTCGAGTAACTTAATGAATTTTCGTTATTACATCTCCAATATTTCATCGTACATGCCTAATGAAACCATTAAAAATTAGGGAAGAATATTCTGGAATTAATTACTAATAAACTGATTGAAAAGTCAACGGAGCATGATTTTTCTACGACTTCGATCATGCTTCTGTATTATTTTTTTAATTGGAAATAGGATTCGGAGCAACTCCACTCGAAGAAGAATTAATTAATTAATTACCTACTGGCTTCACCAGTTGATGGTTTCAAATTCATTTCTTATTCCAAAGATCCGTTGAATCATTTGCTGCTCTGTTCGTTTACTTACATATTCCATATACATTCAGACAGGAAAAATTAGAATCGATTTATTATTTCATTTTTTTTCAATTTTCTCTCCTCGTTTCTATCAAATGAAAATATGAATATTATTTCGATAAACGTGTAGTAGAGACAAATCAGATGATTTGCCCCGAAATGTCACTACGTTTGAAGAATTCTCCTATCAGAGACCCTGAAAGGAAAATTCACTAGCTTGTCAGTGACAATTTGTATTGAAAAAGTTTGGAGAAGAGAAATGATAGTATATAGGAAAATATCAAATTTTTACTTAGCTTTGGACGTTTCGGGAACGAATCTGCTCCCGTTTTCAACATGAAAAATGGATTTTTCTGTATGGCAAATTCGTGTTTGGCCTGACACTTTTCATTTCTTAGGGACAATTGATGACGTCGGCAATCAAATGAGTTACAGGATGTTTTCATTAATTAATCTTGTATTTACCATTTTCATTTTCAGATGTCAGTAGTGAATAGCATGTTCTATATCTATATCAACTGAACAGGAAGCGATGCTATTGTCTCCGTTCAGAAGAATGCACGCAGATTTTTCTCTTCTGGTTTTTATCTTCTTTTTCAATGATTTTGATTTTTTTTTAATTGTCTCGGCCGTGTTTCGCTAACGCAGTAGCTCCGTCAGGTGATATACTGGTATCGGTATCGTCTATTTCACGCAATAAAGAACCTTCCTTACCAATATATTTTCATCCTGATGTGTGCACACACTATCACACACGAAATCTATATCTTGATTCAATGCAGAATAGCATTGATTCAACCATATGGCGCTGTTGAATAGGTACAACCAAATATTTTTCGATTTTTCTACAGAACTTTCTTGACTTATTCATGAGAGAAAATCTCGTATCGAATGGAAATTTATTTATAATCACAGTACTCATTGGTCGAAGAAAGAATCAATAAATTTGAAACAAGAAAATTATTCAATTGTCGAGTTAATCTCCCATCATATTCGAACAATTTTGTTCTTGAATCAAGAGATTTCGAGCTTGTTACGAAAGAATAATGTCTCATTATAATGATTGGAAATCTTTTCAGAAGATCCTTATCTTCTTGTGCCAAAAGAATATCATTTTGGAGAATATCAAAATACAGCTCATATACTATATATAAGTGTATATTGATGGTCTTACCATAAAATGAATGAAATAAACTCTCACAGTTGGTAAACAATAGTTATTTATTATACAAGGGAAAAAAGTAGTAGATTTTAGCTCCAGGTTGTGTTGTCTCCCGACGCGTAGCGGAGGGAGACAAAAAACCGTGAGCTAAAATCTAATATTTTTCCCGTGTATAATACACTATTTTTTTCTGTGACAAAAGGAAGGACGAATCAATATTGAGAAGATATTACATTATTTCGAAATCTGAAAATTATCGACGTGAAATTTCAAGTTTTTAACAGTAGGGACACCTGCGTTTTATAGGCATCTTTATCATTCTTTTGAAGTAATCAAATATCTGATGTCACCTTCTGTCAGTTCAATTCTGTGATTTGATTTTGAAAAATTGCAAATTCAGTAGTTGTTTAGTAATATACGAAACCGCGAAGTCGAATGAAAGTTCTTTCTCGGATACGGTATTATTGACTCATTTTTCGGAACTATAGCACAACAAAAGCCATTAACAGAGTATATATATGTGATATATATCCGGGAAAAAAGTACTCACTTTTTGCCCACGGGAAAAAAGTAATTTATGAAAAGTTACATTTTATAACCTGCCAACAGAGATGAAATGCCAAACTTTTTTCCCGTCACAGAAAAAAAGGCTTTATCATCAAAACTTGTTCATCCAATTATAACAAATAACATAACAGAAATAAAAACAGATATATAATAGTATAATCATCATTTACTTTCTGTAGCCTAATCTGACAGGTGGCATATTAATGTTGAACTCCGAAAACCTGGAGGAAACAGTAAAATCATCATTTCAAAAATGAAATGCGTATTTCGACGCGTGTTTGCATAGTGCATGGCTCAAAGAAAGAGAATCATTAACCGTATTAACGCTTCGGAAGGAACAACATTTTCATTCCACACAGCTAGGCATTGTCGAAAACAAATGAAATTTAAAGATAATCGGATATTCTCTGGTTACACGAAATTCTGCGTTTGACAAAAGAGCCTGTATAAAAGTGAAGTACATGTGAAAACACGAAGGAAGGAGACAAATTATTATTGGTTTAATCATTTAAATTAAGAAACGAGTAAAAAATATACAAAGAATGGACAATAACCTACCTATACCTATTAGGGCGTTTATCGAATGAATGCGACTGTGTTTTGCAGGTTATACAAACATGGCCATGGCGTTGAAAGTCATGTGTAGCTTTGGTTCGACGTATGATTGATATCAAGGTTCTTATTAGTAAGTTTGATAAAATTAGAAGGGAAAACACCCCAGTACAACTATGTTGCAAAAATACCCCTCGCAGATTGTCTTAAAATGTGGAATGTCGCATTTCTGTGAATATGATACCACACCATTATTATATCCATGACTCAGCACACTTGATTCTTGAACATTTCACCATTGGAACACAAATGTGTTATGCACCTTCTTCAGAAGAAACAACAGCGGCAATGGCAAGTGGTGACAGACGACTGACTAGTCGAATGAGCGCAGGCGTTCAGTTGTCTCCCACCGCTGTGTCTACGTCACTGCAAGCAGAGAGTTTCTTGAACCAATATAAGGCCTGTTCGTTTGTATTGCTGAACTTGCTGAAGTTGTTTTTTCTCTGATAGTTGTCTCTGTTCTTGGCATGATGTAAACAGAGAGAGTCATAGAAGAAAATCAAGTTCAGCAGGTAGAGCAATCACGAACGAACAGTCCTCATCGGAACAGGCCTATAAAGTAAAGAAATATTCTGTTCATTTTGAGCAAATTCATATCAATCAATTTCAAGAAACGAAGCAAGCACGCCAATTGATTTGAGATAAGTGTATATTGCTCCATTCAAATTGAAAATTCTTGTACGAAGCAATTCAGTTTCGAGAAAATGGATTCGTTTAATTGAAGAAATCCTCTCTATCTATGATATTTCTTTCTCCTGACTGAATATATTCATGAAGAGATAAACTTTACTAGAACCCCTATGAATGCCAACTAAGGAAAGGGACATTGCTGCAAAATGACATTGCATGAAATTATTCTCGCACGGCACAGCATCGGTATGAATCTCTTCAAAAAGTCATAAGCTCATAGTCCACCAACACGAATATACGCGATATAAATGCAAAGTGATGATACGTTCTATGTTTGCGCCATAAAAATCCCCGGAATTGTCCATAAAAATGTTTAATCAATGTATCGTATCGCATTCACTTCACCGACAGATTATGCTGCTTTAACGAGGACTCCAGGACTGTACTTAATCCTCTATCCTATTGTGTGCAAGACTTCAATGGCCGCCATCATATAAGTCTGAAATAATCTTCAGAGGGATGCCGTTGAGACATCATCTAGATTATGGAACTTGAAATGAAATAGATTCACATAATATCAGGTGCGGTGTATAAAGAAATATGCTTGCTTCGACTTAAGGAAACAAGAATAATAGCACAACAATTTATCCCTAAGACTAATTGAGGTAACTTTCGTTGCATTATATTTTTCCCCGAATGGTACAAAAGAAAATAAAAATGATGATTATGGATGCCTTACATGCTTAACAATAATAAAGAAATATCTCACGTGCTTGTTGGTTGGTTGACAGAAAGTTTGGAATTCAAATGGAGAGAGGTGGTTTCAGTTGTCCATTATGACACTATATCCTCAAATCGTGATGTCTTAGGTTAGATTCAGAATAGCGCCTTTGGGCTATCTGCCTTCACACTGCGACCTTATCAGATCTATTCTGTCTGCCCTCAAAATCGTTTAGACTTCTTTGGCTAGCCCCGCCTTCTTTATGAGACTCCATAGACAAGCTTTCAGGTCCCCTATGTATCTTAGGGCTCTTGGTTTTTCCTCTTCCAGCGTAAGGAACCTTAGTCATGACAAGTCTACACAGTGGAAAAGTATGTGTACTGCTGTTTCCTCCTTTTCCTGACAGAACGTGCATATCAGTTCTTCCGCCAGACCTATATGTTATTCATGTGTTTGGTGAGCCTACAATACCCTGTGCGAAGTCCCACTAGTAATCTAGTTGAACTTCGTTTCTGGCTCAGTATATATTTTGTGAATGTTGGCGATGATTTTATAAACAACTCCTTTTCCTGTCCCATTCCTGCAACTTGTTTCATCAAACGGAGTATGCTTCTGTCCTAGGTTGTCCATACTATATAGTGTTCATATAAATAGCCTTGAACGAATCAATAGACGTGAAATATCTATCATTCAAGGAAGATAGTGCCTACCCTGTTGTTCGAATATCTAATAATACATTATAAGAGTGAAATAACTTCAATTCTCTTGAAAATAGGAAGAATATATCTGCTCTGATATTTTTTTAATAAGTTAATCCATGGCCAAATCAGCTGCGAAGCTCTGTTGAGCATGCTCAGTTTTTATAGGCAAAATAATCTATTTTACCTCGGAAGTACTTTTAAAAAAATTTACAAAAAACTGACCTTTATACAGAATTGGCAACAATTACAATAACATCAATGAGAGATGTGGCATTTTCTCTTGCAGCATTGCTTCGTTGAAAGAACTCAGTTTTTGAAATTACTTTTTACTGCTATTTTGTACCATTTCTTCTTTCATATCTTTTTATTTGTATTCACTAGATTAGTCTATATATTTTTTTTGTACCTATCATTCTCCCATATAAGGAATATATTGATATTAGATTTTTTTATCACTTGGAGCGCACGAAAGGATATTCCTATGATCTTCGAAGATCATCCTGCAAACCTAGGGATGATTGAGAGAGGAGGTGGGTTTTGGATTTTTTTGTACTACTGGAGGTTATTCATTCATGTACTATGTTTCACAAACATTTCATAGCATCTCATTCGAATCAAAAGATTAATGGAGGTATGTTTAGGAAGTAAATGCAAACTGAGTCGCAATTTTTGATACATTTACAAACCCATACAAACTCGCGAAGTTTTTGTGATGTTTTTGTGGCGCTTATTTTGTGACGTTGTTTGTCAAGGCATCAGAAACGACACCAAAACGGCACAAATATATCACTGGTTGGTCACGGCATGAAAACTGGTACTCAGTTTGCGGTTGATCGATTCTGGGCTTGTGGTTAGCTTGCTCGCTATTCAAGACCTTGAGATTTCTGATGAAGACTTTCACGAAGAAAGTAGCCAAAATGGTCCAGTTCTCTTGTGGCTCATTTACTGTCGAACGATTCATTTTTCATGGAATTGTTGATCAAATCAGAGACAAACAATCCTCAGATGACGTCAGTTGTGTGGAAAACCAGAAGTAAACTCTAATTCAGAAGTAAACTCTAATTCAGAGCTTAGCTGCTTACAAGTTCCGTAGGAAAGTCGATGATACTTCTCTCTACTATAGATTCTACCATGGGCAATGTTCTTCGGAAATCATTCCATCACAAGATCATTTAGCTCACTTCCTTCGTCATCATCATTAAAATTTATCTGACGAATTCCTACAAAAATTTGTATGGTCTGTCTATAGACAAAGACAGTCAAAACGAACCTTCTCTTTCATTTCATGCCAGGTATATGTTTCATGAGTAAATAAGCTACAAGACAATGGGACCGTTTCGGCCACTCTTTCCATGTAAATCTCCTTCAGAAAAGTCAGAGTAAAAAATAGCGTAAAACGTCGTCGACGCAAACTGAGTGGCCATTTTCGATGCATATACAAACCATTGACACACTCGCGACGTTTTGGTGATGTTTTTGTGACGCTCTTGTGACGCTTTTGTGACGCTTTTGTGACGTTTTTTGACGAGGCATCAGAAACGACACCAAAACGGCACAAATATATCACTGGTTTGTCAAAGCATCAAAACTAGTACTCAGTTTGCGGTTGATCGATTCTTGGCTTGTGGTTAGCTTGTTTTCATGAAGAAATTAGCCGAAATGGTCCAGTTCTTTTGTCGCTCATTTATTGTCGTACGATTCATCTTTCATGGAATTGTTAATCAAATTAGAGACAAACAAACCTCAGATGACGTCAGTTGTGAGGACAACCAGGAGTAAACGCTAATAATAAATCTATACCTATCTGATCAAGGTGGCAACTTGGGAGGACTTTCTAACGAATCCGTACATCAGAATATCAAACTGATTACCCCCCTGGGTTGGTAATTTTAAGCTACGGCCCCCGTAAGATCCGTTCCAGACCTAATAAAGAAAATCTAAAGCTGTGCAAATCGCGCACAATAAGAAATAAAATTTTATTAAGCCATTCGGAGTCCATTAAAAGTGTTTACAATTGGAGTAACGGCGGATTAACCGGGTACGGCACATTTGCCATACGAAATCCGGAGAAAGAGAAGATAACAGAGACTGATAGACGCGAGAGACGAGAGAGAGAGAGGGAGATAAGAGAAGATGTCGAAGTTACCAATGAACGTGATATTCTTTGCCGCCGTCTTGGTCTGCTTCTTCGGAAGGGGTAAGTTTTTTCAAGTATACTTTATACCTACTATTGAATTATGAAAATATACAATGCACTGAGAGAAGATTTTCTCGCCAAGTATATCAAATTCGCACACAATCAAGTAACTTTGAGTTTTTTAGAATTGACACAGTTCATTCCTCAAACCATCTGGAATTATTATCAGTCCCTTTCTTTTTAACTACTGTATTTTTATTTTCCCGAGATAGAAACTATAAAAAGACATCTCTATTATTTTGGCCTGATCACTCCATATATTCTGCGAGAGAGAATGATGAATAAATCACGAATATATCTACTCAATTTATTGAGTCATCAGGGCGAATACAATAGGAATTGGAATGTGTACATTGACAAAGATATTGAAGAATGATCGAATGGTGCTGAAGGTGAAGTTTTTACAATGTCTAAGAATAAATCCTAATGTTCTATTACATTTTGATACAACATAGTTGATATAAGTAGTTGAGAACGAGAGTTTTTTGTCTAGTACAACACCTAGGTCTATTATTCAATTAACCTCCTTAGGACACTATTATCAAAGTGTTAATCGTATGAAAATATCTTGTTTTCGAGTGGAAATAATAAAGCAACATTCATCTGAGTTCGAAAGGAGTTTTATTTGGCAGGACTCGAAAATCTGTTCAAATCAATTTGGATAAGGGAACACAATTTACTTAGAGAATATTTTGAAAACGTCAACGTATAGTATGTATTCACAGAATTGAAAGCAAGAATTATTATTGTTAGAATATATAATGAAAAGAAGAGGCCCTAAATGTGAGCTCTGGGGTACTTCCGATGAGGTTACAATTAATGGGGTCGATTGTAACGATATGAGGCGAACCAGCGATGAAGGTCCAAGTGCACACAGCCCTCAGTTGATTTAGAAATCAATATGTTGTGGTTTATTTTATCGAATTCTTCACTGAAATCGACAAATATTCTGTATATATGACAAAATTTTTCTTTTGTTATCTCTTTTATGGAAATCATAAGTATATCGTGAATTATAAGCTCGTGAACTTTACTTAGAATGTTCAATTTGCAGATTGGACGGTAGTTGTTTCAATCATCATTTTTGAAAATAGGTACTACATAAGCAACTTCCCAACTTTCTGGAAACGTGCATGCCTATGAATATACACAGGAAAACAAATTATTTGAACTACAGAACTTTTGTGAATTGAACAAAATCTGAGTGTCATATATCCACGACAAAATATTTTGTCACCGCAACAAATCTTTTTTGTTAGTTTTCAATTAAAATTTATTTGATGTAACTCATCAATGATTCAAATTAACAGCAGGAATTGGTTGAATAAACAAAGACTATAATACAATATTTGCTCTTATGAACAGATTCTGTTGATTGAAATGATTATATCATTCCATTCAAGTGACAAAATTTCCAGTTTTTCAGAGATTGAATATGTTAAAATAACAATATATATTCTTAGATTGTATTTAGAATCGACAAAATATTTTGCTGAATAATATTCAAAAAATCCAATAACCGAATTTTAAAACTAAAAGGGAGCTTGTGTAAGCGTCGTAAGATATTTTAGGATAGCTTGATATAATCATATAAACGGATCTTCTAGGTAGGTATATGTACACCCCAATCGAGGCGAGCGTAGGAAGGTTGGAAAAAACGCCACCTGGTGGCAAAAATGCAACTAGATAATCATTCAACAAAATATTTGTCTTATATAATGTTTCTATTGGTTTTGTTCAACAAAATAATTTGTTTGAAATCACAACATATTTCTTGATAGTGATGTTTTGAATCAACAAAATATAATGTTGTCATAATCATTCAATTTTATCGAATAGAAAAAAAACTTTTGATTGGTTGCACAAGGGAATGATTGTTGACTAAACAAAATATGATGTTGTATTTAGTTGAATCTTTGTCGAAATTAATTTCATTTTGTCGAATTGACAAGATGCATATGATTGATTGAACAATGAGATAATAGTTGGATCAACGAAATTTGTTTTATGATATGTTTAGGTTACTTTTTGGAATGATCATATATTTTGTTAATTTCGCAAAATTGTATTTAATTTAACGAAAAAAAATAACCAAAGTTATTTTGTTGGTGCTACAAAACTTTTTTTTGTGTATGAATATAACCTCTCAATCACTCCACTCAAAGTTTCAATGGACTTTTACCAACATTTGAAATAATCATTTCCCACGATCAGATAATTTGGAATTTCTCTTCAGACGTTGGCTTATAATTCTTTCTGCAATGATTCCTAAACGCTCGACCAATTCCATTACGTCAACCACCCCTCCCGAGCTAATAACTTCGTGTCCACTCATCCATTACACTTTCTTATCCTGTGTGTTTCCATTCCTTTTCTTCCGGATAATAAATTCCTCAGGATTTTCATCAGGATCCCGATATTCCCGATCCAAATTTGTTCGTTTTTAGCGGCAAATTTAATCTGTCATGGTTTTGGATCCGGTCACTTCAACGCCCAGTCGATATAAGATAAATGTGGCGCGTTTGTGGTCGTAATCAACTCATTTCCCGATGGCAGCCGGCAAAAATTGAACGCTTTTTTTCCAGTTATTTTTGCACTTCGGCAATGGGGCGATATACAAATTGTGGACGATAAATTTCCCGGTACAGAATCGAGTTTTAATTGCTCTTTTCCGCTAGTAATTATTTGTTGCTAACTGCTCCGCGTCGAACAATGAAAAGTGTTTCTAAAATGGCGATTGGTTTTTTGCTGCAAGAATAGAAGCCGCTCTGTGCATATGTTGAAATGCTGCTATTCATGCAGAGATCGAGAACAAAAGAGTGATGTGTGTGTTTGTGATTGGTTGAAAAGTCATTTTTTGAATTGTATTATTTCATTTACCGCAGTGCTTCATTCACAGAGTCGAAATGAAATATCGAATCAACTGTGAATAATTTTTTGATGAAAATATTAATTGACTTCAAAAATGATTGTATCTATTGCAATTGTTCTTTCTCTTCCTGTTCTTCAAATCCTATTCAAATGGATACATAATTCAATAGCTTCTATATGCGATACGCAACTATTATTTCGCTAAGGTTGGTAACATGTTGAAATAGTAATAACACATTCTCCACTTGCTTTTTTCCATAGCCACCTACTAATTAGGTCCACAGCTTTCATATATAATCAACTAGCAGTCTGGCTTGGCTTCACACGAATGGTGTAACCATTAAAAAAAATGATCCATTTGTTGCGGTCAACCTGAGCTATGTGCGTATCTACAGTACATATTTTTTTGTGATTTTTTGAATTTTTGTGCTTACCTAGAGCTACTATTGTACAGGGTGTATCTGAATAACACCGGAGGAATTCAAGTGGTGATTCCTTGTGATGTTTGATGAAATAAAGTCCATATAAATATGTGTCCTAACTGGTTTCGTTTTTGAGATACAGGGTATTAATTATCTCCATGAAAAATTGTTTTTTTATTCATTACTAAGTTGTCTTTCCATCGATATTGATAAAACTTTGTGGTTTTGTCAATAGTAATATGAGGATTCTCCTGGTGTGATTAGAATCGGAATAATATTTCCAGTGGCGCCACAGTGGGTAAATATGTCGATATTTATGGTGAATGTCATTGTACGCCAACGGTTTTTCTGAGTTCCATATTTTAATTAGTTTTTTCTACTTTTCTATTCTATGTGTAATTTTTGTATCTAGCTTAATTTTAGAGGAAACAATAAAAATTCGATTCGACTCTCATTGGGAATAGAATAGAATAGAATAGAATAGAATAGAATAGAATAGAATAGAATAGAATAGAATAGAATAGAATAGAATAGAATAGAAATTTCATCATTGAAAATTCTACATCTGTATTACATACAATTATGAAATTTTATCAGACTAGTCAAGAACAGGAATAAAAACATTTGAACAGACACAAACATTTTAAAATAGAAGTTGAAGGATTACAGTTTTATAATATTGAATACTCATTTAGATTGTAAAAATTCCTCAACAGAGTAGAATGCATTTTGGACTAGATGATTGTATAGAGCTGATTCGAAACTTCCTAAGCTACATGCGTTTCCAAATAGTTTGAGTGCATGGTTATAGCAAATGATACCTTGATAACTCGCAGAGTCCTGTCCCAGAGCCAAACGAGAATAAGGTAGTCTTAGTTCATTACCTCTTCTAGTATTGTAAATGTGAATCATATTATTTTGGTATGGTGTGTTTCATTTTTTGTGATGTTCATTGTAATCGTATAAATGTAGAGGCTGGGTAAACTCAGTATAGCCAGTTGGATGAATGTACTCTTACATGGTTCTTTGTAATGTAGACCAGCTAGACATCTTATCACTTTTTTTTTGAATTTTAAAATTCATGGGATTACTCAATAACCCCATATTTTTTTATCGCTTGAAGCGCACGAAAGGGAATCCTTTTAATGTTCAAAGAACATCATGCGTTCCTAGGAAGGATAGGGACAGGAGGTAGAGGTATTGGAATTTTTCTTGAACTTCTAGAGATTATATTATGTTGTTGGGAATACTTCCTCAGGCAAAGAATTCCAGAGCCTAACCGTTTTATGGATGAAGGAGTTTTAATAAAGTAATGATCGACATCTTTCGAGGTCGACATCGAAAGGATGTACTGACTGGGCTTGTCTAGTTCGTCTGACTGGTATTGCTAGTGAAGGGATGATAGCAGAGATTTCCGAAGAACATTCCCCGTGGAAGTATCGATAGCAAAGTGAAAGGTCGCATACCTTTCTACGGTGTTCCAATGATTTCAAAGAGTGAGTGAGTGTGGCGTCACCCACCAGGCGAATGACTCTTCTCTGGATAGAATCTAAGAGCATCAGCGTATGTTTTGGTGCTGAACCCCATATGTGGGAACAGTATTCTAGAACAGGCCGTATCTGCGCTTTGTAGATCATGAGAAGCTGTTGAGGTGTGAAGTAGATTTTCGCACTGAACAAGAATCCGAGTTTTTGTGAAGCAGCTTTTGCGATGGATCTGGCATGATTATCCCATGAAAGAGTGTTGCTGATGGAAATACCGAGCAAAGATATGGTGGGCTTGGTGGAGATGGTGGTGCCAGACATTACAATGTCGGGCATACTGAGTTCCGCCTTTCTAGAGAAAATACAGGCTTGAGTTTTGGTGGCGTTGAATTCAACTAGGTTGTTGGTTCCCCAGGCTGTGATTTCAGCAAGGTCTCCATTTTGACAGCATTGACCTGCGTGCGCCGCGAGTTCTTAGTTTCCTGGGAAGAAATGGGAATTCTGGAAGAATCATCTCGAAATTTTGGAACTTTCTCAGTCTCCAATAATACTGGATTTTGGCATCATGAAATAAACAGGAGGGTTATAAATGAAAACAATTGATACTTCAACTTCAACAAACTGTATCTCAAAAACGGAGCAAGTTAGGACACATGTTTATTCGCTGGAATATCACGAGAAATCACCCTTTGAATTCTTTCGGTGTTATTTAGATACGCACCTATTTGCATTCTCTCGGTTTGTGGAACCATGGAAATACACATACAAAATTTCAAGTCACCTACGGCGTCCAATTGTATTTTCAAATCATCTAGGAATCCAACGAAATTCCCACATGAAATTTCAACACAATCGGTTCAGCCATTCAGAAGTTATGTGAAACAGATAAGTAGAGAAGGATCATTCACACTACCCTGCTATATGAACATTCGGAATTGACAGTTTGAAATATTCTGAGGATATTCCTGGTATATTGAACGGGAAGGAAGAATATTGAAAGGAGCTTGTTCCGGTGGAGATGCGAACCTATACTATCACAGATTAACTAACCTTATTGTGATTGAATTTTCACGAACCCGAAACCTTACTACTTCGCCACGAACCTTATTGATAAATAAAATGAAATGCAAGATGACAACTCTGTATTTGAGGCTAGAGAATAAAAGGTTGTGTCAGGGTAAATATTATAAATATTGATAAAAGAATAGGAACATAATTATTATATATTCTATACAGGGTGTTTCAAAAAAACCTGGCCCCCTTACTAGGGTAGGTATAGAACACTGCAAAATGAGTTGGGTTTACTCAGTAAAAAAATTTCGTTACGGCATCCGTTATCAAGATACAAGGTGTTGAAAAAATCATTATTTAACTCATTTTTCAAGACTAGGTCGAAACTACTAGCAACATTGTGATGACATTTTGTATGGATGATTCTTGGAATCTGACACATCGCCTTCATTTGTTCTTATATCTGACTCTCATAGAGGGCGCTAGTTACACGGTTCGCACCGAGTAGTTTTGAACATAACTTATTTGAGGTTAGATTTTTCAATCCAAACTTGATGTGAACTTGGACATCATTCAATTTCACACCAAAAAGTTACTCCTGGTAAAACTCGATACTGTGTTCCATTTTCGGAATATTTCGATTTTTATTTGATGAATTGATAACTGTTGCTGGTTTAAAGCTATGTATTAGAGTGAGTATTATGAAAAATTATCACCTATTTATTGAAAATCGAAAACAACAATACATTTTTGATGCTAAACTTATTGATTCACAAGAATAACATCGAAACAGATTTGACTAAGAACATGGATTACACAGTTTTGTTGTATCTTGAGCAGAAACACTATGCTACATAGGTAAATTCACGTCTACAGATGTAACACATAATTGATCATCACTTGAATGACCTAACAGCTGATTCTCAGCTGTCTAAAAGAATAATACATTCTTAAGAATAGAATATAGAATCGTGTATTCGTCGAAACGTAGGACATTTTGAACCCTTACTCTAACTGATTCAATATTTCATGTTTCTAGTCGAATATCTCTTAATTTTCTACTTATTATTCTTTTTTACATCAATAACTTCAGTACAAGAATGATTTCATTGTTTTTGAATCTGAATAAATAGGTAATTGAACTTAATAAAATTCATTTTATACCAGCATCAACCAATTACTCCATTATTTTTCAATCGAAATATTCCGAAAACGGAACATAGTATCGAGTTTCACCAAGGGTACCTTTTTGGTGTGAAATTGAATGATGTTCAAGTTCACATCAGATTTGGATTGAAAAATCTAACCTCAAAAAAGTTATGTTCTAAACTACTCGGTACGAACCGTGTAACTAGTGGCCTTTATGAGAGTCAGATATAAAACTAATTCATGCGATGTGTCAGATTTCAAGAAACATCCATACAAAATTTAATTACAATGTTGCCAGTTGTTTCGACATAATCGTGGAAAAATTGTAAAAAAATCATTTTTTCAACACCTTGTATCATGAAAACGGATGCCGTTACGACATTTTTTCACTAAGCATACCCAACTTATTTTCCAGTGTTCTACCTACCCTAGCAAGGAGTCAGGTTTTTTTTAAACACCCTGTATATGGATTTTCTTTGAACAAGAACCTCATAAGGGTCGTCAGTTTTTTTTCGTAGAATTCCACATTCACACTTCCCATTCAGCCTCATCTGTTGAATGGAGCACGGTTGAGAAAAATTTCCCAAAGATCATTTCCAACACTCAGATACGAGCTTTCATACTTTCATAGACACAATAATTAATCAATTTCCTTTTGCCACCAATCACAAAAGAGTAAGTAAGATTCGCCTCCTTGAAAAACTCTTTAGAAATGAGAAATACCTCATATTATATGGCAAGAAATTCCGGAGGAAAAATGTCGAGACTGAGATTCTCTATGTTTGTGCGAAAGGAAATCGAATAAAAAAGAACGTCTAATTGAAGAGGACGTGAAAAGCGCGCCTAACCGAATGACAAATTAATAATGGCAAATCGATAAAAGCTTCGAGTTGAATGAGACCCTGTAGATGACACGGCAATTACCTTTGAAATGTAATCCATTCACCAGCCGCTTGATCGCCAAATTACAATGTCTATTTTAAATGGGAAACGTCTTTTTCCTTGTATACGACTAGTTCTTGGCACCGAAACGAGACTCTTGATACTTCGACGTTTGTTCCAGAGAATGCTATCAAAACTTTTCGATTGAGTTCGAGTTTGCTTCACCTATTACCGGTTCTAGGGAGTTATTGAATACCCAGCCCTGCTATAATATGCTCCACGTCGGATGTCGTTTAGCAAATATGCAATTATTTAAGTCGAGAACAATCTAGCAGAATGTTTCTTGTGAGTGCTGAAAAAAACAATTCAATAATTGATGTTGAAAAGCTTTTTGGCTGCTGCCAGCCAAACATTTTTCAACAATACTATCAGAGTGTAATTTTCAACCAATATACAGGGTGATTCACATAACAACCGACATAGGGCAGGGGCATGTAGGGGGTCCCAAAATATGGCAATTTAACGCAACTTACCTCTATACCAAGTTGCTTTCCTAAGGAGTTATAGGCATAGCACTAACAGCATGTCAACTTGCTCGTGTAAAGAAAACTTCCCGTTCATTTTAAAAACACTCAAGCAACAATTACTCAATTGAACAACTCACTTGCCTCATTGTCAAGTTTGACGTTTATTTTCATAGCAAACTTTTGAATTTTCGATGATTTTAAATAACACACCTAGAGCGCGCGTTTTCAGTTATTCGAGTTTTTGATGAAAATTATGAAGTTTTTCGAAAAATTACAAGAGGAAGAAAAGTTTTAGAATTGAATTGCCCACGAACCAGAGCGAAGATTTTTAAAATTCATCGAGTGTTAACAAAATTATGTTGAATATTAATGGTGCGCCACCCGGTATACCCCCTTTACAAATTTCAATTGAACTCTAGTAACTGTCAAGTAACGCCCTAAATAGATCCACAAAGTGTACCAAATTTGGTTGCTTTGAGTTTAATAATAACGGAGATATTGATTTTTTTTCAAAATTCATAACTTCACTTTCAAAGCCTATATCTCCTTAGGGAAGCAACTTGGTATAGAGGTAAGTTGCGTTAAATTGCCATATTTTGGGACCCCCTACATACCCCTGCTTTATGTCGGTTCTTATGTGAATCACCCTGTATTTCCTAAATACTGTCTGTAGGTTACATTCATTTTTCCAGATTTTTTGTGATTTTCTCTCCTCGTTTCTATAAAATAAAAATAAGAATATTATTTCAATATACGTGTAGTAAGGACAATTTTTTTATCGCTTGGAGCGCACGAAAGGAAATCCCTTTAATATTAAAAAAACATCGTGCGTTCCTAGGGAGGATAGGTATTGGATTTTTTTTTAACTTCTGGAGATTATATGTTGTTGGGAATACTTCCTCAGGCAATGAATTCCAGAGCCTAGCCATTCTATGGATGAAGGAGTTTTGATAATGTGTTCGACATCTTTAGAGGTTGACAACGGAAGGATGTGCTGACTGGGCTTGTCTAGTTCGTCTGACTGGTATTGCTAGTGAAGGGATTATGCCAGAGATTTCCGAAGAACATTTCCCGTGGAAGTATCGATAGAAAAGTGAAAAGTTCCAATGATGTCAAAGAGTGAGTGAGTGTGGCGTCACCATCCCCACCAAGCCCACCATATCTATGCTCGGTATTTCCATCAGCAACACTCTCTCATGGGATAATCATGTCAGATCCATCGCAAAAACTGCTTCACAAAAACTCGGATTCTTGTTCCGTGCGAAAAGCTACTTGACACCTCAACAGCTTCCCATGATCTACAAAGCGCAGATACGGCGTGTTCTAGAATACTATTCCCACATATGGGGTTCAGCACCAAAACATACGCTGATGCTCTTAGATTCCATCCAGAAAAGAGCCATCCGCCTGGTGGGTGACGCCACACTCACTCACTCTTTGACATCATTGAAACACCGTAGAAAGGTCGGCGACCTTTCACTTTCCTATCGATACCCAGGTAGCACATCATATTGGCTGGAACCCGATTTCATATTGGGCCGATATAGATATATCGTACATGTGAAAAATAATATAGGTCCAATATGAGAGTATATTGGACAAACAATATTGGAATGATAATATTGGTGGAATATTGGTTCAACCTGAGCTGAATATGGATTGTCAGCTACAATATTGGAGCAATATTGGTTGTAAAATTCGTTAACAATGTGTTGAAAAACATATCTATGAATGTTATATAATATTGTTTTACGAATGTCGATACAACAACATCGTATACATATTGTTCCCGACATTTACAACCAATATTGCAATTTGAACATTCTCCCCATCGATTCTGAAGCGGTTATGCAATATTGTATATTCAAGTTAAACGGCATATCGGTTGGATATTGTTTTAACAATATTTGAAACATTATATTCACCCATCTTGATTGATATCATTTTATCTATATCATGCGGAAGATATCGTATACAATTTGCTTCTTACATTTATAACCAATATCGCGATTTGAATATTGTCCCCATGTTGATTCTGAAGCGATTGTGCAATATTGTATATTTGAGTTCGACGGCATATTGGTTGAATATTGTTTCAACAATATTCGAAATATCATATTCACCTATCTTGATTAATATCATTCTATCCATATCATGCGGAAGATATCGTATACATATTGTTTCCAACAATTATAACCAATATAGCAATTTGAACATTCTCCACATGTCGATTCTGAAGGGATTTTCAATGATTCAAATATGAATATCAATGACGGCAATTCAATATGTATCTTATATCAGACATAGAACAGAAAAACAATATTGTATTTTCAAGTTCAATTGCATATCGGGTGAATAGTTTTCTAGCCATATTCAGAAAATAATATCATCTTATATTGGCTGATATGTGATTCACTATATCATGTAAGCAATATTGTTCACATATTGTTTTGAGAATACTTATCGATATCGAAATTTCGATATTTATTCCATATTACGCACTCCTAAACCGGATGTCGATAGATGGCGCTATAACTGATTGGTAACGTACTCTCATTGCCGATCCGACGAGAGAATTTAAATATTGGCTCTAGACGATTGTAAAGTATTATAACCTGGAGTAGGGGTTAACCATGATCAACAAGGCGGCTTCCCTAGGGCAAGGCCCTCCGATTGCACTCCGGCTGGGCTGACCTTTGTGATTATTCCTGATGCGAATAACTCGCAAATATTGGTATGTAAATATTCCACCAATATTTTGAAGACAACATAGCTACATAATGATTTTCAATAATGTACCAATATTTCCAACCAATATTGCACCAGTATATTGATATCACATTTCGTGACCAATATAACTTCACGAATATACCAGCAATATTGGTATGGGAATATTCTACCAATATTTCTGAGACAACATACCTTCATGATGATTTCCAATGATTCACCGATATTTCCATATATTACACCAATATTGCCGAATGTTCACCATTAATTTCTCGCCAATATTGATATTACATTGTGTGTCCGATATTACTCTACGAATATTCAACCAATATTAATATGAGAATATTCTACCCACATTTGGAAACTGATATTGTACCAATATCGCCGAATGTTCACATTTTTTTTCTCGCCAATATTACTTTCACAATATTTTGCCGATATTTTCGTAATATTGCACCGATATTGTCCCAATATATGTGTGCTACTTGGGTACTTCCACGGGAAATGTGCTTCGGAAATCTCTGCCATCATCCCTTCACTAACCAGCAATACCAGTCAGACGAACTAGACAAGCCCAGTCAGCAAACCCTTTCGTTGTCAACCTCGAAAGATGTCGAACAGCACTTCATCAAAACTCCTCTATCCATAGAACGGCTAGGCTCTGGAATTCATTGCCTGAGGAAGTATTCCCAACAACATATAATCTCCAGAAGTTCAAAAAAAATTCCAATACCTACCTCCTATCCCTATCATCCCTAGAAACACACGATGTTCTTTAAACAATATAGGGATTCCCTTTCGTGCCCTCCAAGCGATAAAAAAAAATGTTAGGATTAACCATACCTATGAACATTCATTTTGATGCTTGGTATTACTATCACAGCAATAACCTTCCTTGGGAAAATCACGATCTATTGCGAAAAGTGCATCCCAAGAAGTTGGTTTTTTGTTTCGAGTTAGGGCCAGGTAGCCGTGCGGACAGAGTGTCTCTATTCTAATTCGCATTCGCTTGCTGGTCTTGGGTTCGATTCCCATCGACTGCAGAAATTTTTCTGATGGCCCAAGAAAGTGTTTGGGATCACACGTTAAAAGGTAAGGCCCCCGTCATTCCTTGCTCGCACAAGACTTTCGAAGATTTCTGAGGGTTGCTCGTAAGGGGGCAACCGAATGACGGATAGAACAATTTTAGAAAAATTTTTTTCAGGAGCTATTTCACTTCCAGTCAGCTGCTTATGATCTATAAGGCACATATCCGACCTGTCCTGAAATACTGTTCTCATATTTGGAGTGCAGCACCCAAACATACACTGAAACTGTTGGATTCTGTCCAAAAAAGGGCAATTCGTCTCGTGGGTGATGCCTCGCTCACAAACTCACTCACTTCTCTGGAAAACCGTAGAAAAGTTGGCGATCTGGCTCTATTTCATAGATATTTCCATGGACGATGCTCTTCTGAAATATCAACAATTGTACCTCCCTTGGCAGTCCCCGCCAGATTAACCCGTCGAGTTGGGTCTTCGCACCGCTTCGTGGTCACTTTGGAGACCTGCAGAACATCTCTTTCCAAAGACTCGTTCATCCAACAAACAGCGAGGCTCTGGAACACATTGCCAAGGGAGGCGTTCCCCGAGGCATATAACCTCCAGAAATTCAAGAAGAACACCAATTCCTACCTTATTCAGCTTGGTTCTCACGAAGTTCTCTGAACATTACATGATATCCCTTTTCGTGGGAGCCAGAACATAAAAAAAATACTCACTACCATTGATGTAAATTTCGTTGCATCTCAGACCACAATTCTCCCTTCCTAGCGCCTGAGACTCGTGGGACGAGGTCACGTGGTCTAACTACAAAGTGAGTCGTCTGTATGAGGCAAGCGCCGAATGTCATTTCCGAATTTCCATAAGCGGAAATTGATTAAATTTCCGAAATGCTAATGACCTAGCACAAAACCAGATATTGCGAAGGATGAAAAATTACCTGGGGGCTGTAGCGAACAGGATACGAACCACGAACCAGCCTTATTAACAAATTTTCGCGTGAAAAGAAATTGCTCTCAATCATTCAAGCAGGGTGTTCGATTTTCTGAAGGCCGTCGATGAATAATGAGTTTGAATTTATATTCACTTTTCCAGTTTTTGGGACTTTCTCTCCTCGTTTCTATTGAATAAAAATATCCTAAGATATATTATGGATATATGAAAAAAATTATATATTTGTATAAATGAAAAATACATTGAGAATTCGCATTGTCTTTGTGATCATATCAACTCTCCATTGGTTTATTCAACAGAAACTACTTTCCTGTCTATACCATGACGAACTTCGAATTATTCAAATTCATTGAACAAAATGCTCTTCTTTTATTTCACGATTCATCTCATTTTTAGTACAAGGAGATGATTCTTCGAACACATTCACATAATAAAGTTCTCTAGTTACAATACCGTAAAACAAACCATTTCCATTTTTCATTTTGATGTCCAAGAAAATTTACAATGATTTTAGGAGGTTGTTCTTATGATAGAGAAAGTGGAGCTAGATGATTGAAATTTCGCATTTCCGGGTAGTTTCATCTTATAAGAGTCGAGTTAAATAATTTGTGATCCAGAAACTACCCCTCCACATCCTTCAAAAGTAAAAGAATCCTGAAACACTTGAGTTATCCGTAGCCTAATGTTTTCAATGGAAATGCATTATTCTAGACCTATACTGAATATGCTTTATGGGGTGAAATAATTCGTGATGAAAAACTACCCCTCAACAACCCTCCGATGTAGCAAAATCTTGAAACAGTTGAAATTCCCGTTGGTCGAAGTTTTTCGAAGGAAATGAATTATTCTAGACCTGCTGAATACGTTCTATGAGGTTAAATAAGTTTTTTTATGAATTTGAATCATTCTAGACCAGACCAAAAACAACCCCTCAATAACCTTCAGAAGTAGACGAATCCTAGTCGATATATCCGTTGCTCGATATTTTTTTCGTGAAAATGCATCATTTCAGAATTTTAGACCTATACTGAATAATATGCTCTATAAGGTGAAATAATTTGTAATCCAAAAAATACCCCTCAACAACCCTCTGAAGCAGAATAATCTTATATCAGTTGACATTCATGTCGCTAGGTATTTCGATATAAAATAATTATTCTAGACTTGCTGAATACACTTTCTCTATACGATGAAATGATTTGTGAATCAAAAACTACCCCTCAAGAACCCCCAGTTGGAATATCCGATGATCGAGGGTTTTGATGAAAATGAATTATTCTAGACCGGCTAGACTTACACCTTAGTAGAACTTTTAACTCAAACCATGTTTATAATGATCCTTTTATACATAAATAATGATTGACGACATAATTCGATCGAAAAATTAACTGGAATGTTTTATTCTTGGACATAAAAGATAGTACCTTCTGAAAACGGACACTCTTATGACGTAGAAACCTCATCTCGCCATAGTCAAAAGAAAATACCAAACGCCCGACGGAGACTGAGGCAACTGATATATCAATTTTTTCAACTGTGATTTAAAAAAAAAAATTTGTTCTAAAATTTGTTCTATCCGTCATTCGGTTGCCCCCTTACGAGCAACCCTCAAAAGTCTTCGAAAGTCTTGTGCGAGCAAGGAATGACGGGGGCCTTACCTTTTAACGTGTGATCCCAAACACTCTCTTGGGCCATCAGAAAAATTTCTGCAGTCGACGGGGATCGAACCCACGACCGGCAAGCGAATGCGAATTAGAATATCTTGCGCTAATTCACTCTGTCAGAAATCATGTATCATTCATCTCTGTCTGGAATAGTCTTGTTTCAGTATTGGGGTTTTGACGTCAGAGGTCCGAAAAATCGGGGATTCCAATAATTTTTTATAAAACGTAAGGATCTCACAGCAAAAAACGGTTTGCGGTGGTGAGCTATTTTGGGTGAGTTCTATCGAGTTATGAAATAGAAATGTTTTGTGATTCAAGCCCGTTCGTGAATCAAAAACTACACATCAAAACTCTCTGAAACAGAAAAATCTCATTTCAGTTGAAATTCTCGTTGCTCAAAGTTTTTAAGCATGTCTAGAATAGTTCATCTCAAGCAAAAAACTTTGGCCAACAGGAATGTCAACTCTTTTGATTTATTTATCTTTTGGAGAACCATTTTGTCTTACATACCTCAGGAGGAAAGCAATAGGGGAAAAGAGGTTGATATCACTTCGAGAAATCAGAGCTAATCAATTATTTTTCGCCTTGATCTCATCACAGAAAGAAGGTTGAGGTGAATACAATGATAAACCGCTTAATACGTATTGAAATATCTTAAATCCTGTACTAACTTGTCTCGGTCATTTTCTTATAACGCCACAGATAACCTCGGTGCATTTTCCGCACATGAAACCCAACTTTGAGAACATTTTTTTGTTATCCACAGCTGGAAAACTTCAACTGTAGTAAATAAAAGTCCCAGAAAGGCTTATACAACGAGTCAGATAACTCCTTTAAGTTTTAGTGGTCTTATCTGCGGCAACTTCCGAACTTCCGAAAATTTATGAACTCTGGAATAAACCTCGAAGTGAAAAAATCGGATGCCGTTGCGCGATATTGGCTAGAGAGCAGTTAAAAAACGTTGTCATCGACCAGAAACCGTAGGATTTAGCAGTTTCAATAACCCAAAATAACTTTATGTGGAAAACTAGCACGATAAAAATATGCTACTCAGTAAGATGAACTGATATAAAGAGGTTTGATAAGCAGGAGACAATATTAAAGAACTTCCATCAATTTATTATTCGAAAAAGATACAAAAGGAATCAAAGACCCAATGTTTTTTTACCCCATTGACTGCAGAACCATAATTTTGACACCACTTGCTATAGAACCTACCATTATTCATTTCTTCAAGGCGTGAGGTGTGTTTTTTCTGCCAAGGTAGTTTTCTTCATTTTGTGTAATAAACTGCTGATCAATCGAACCGCATCAAGCACATTTTTGTTTTAAATTCAACATTGAATATTTTCGCGAAAATTTCACTTATTTGGATGCGGTTTTCTTCATTTTGAAGATTGATCCATTGGATTCATGACAGATAGACCGCTGACGGAAATACATGGTAACATCTGGCTATACAGGGTGACAAACAAACCTCTGCAAGATATTGAAAAATTCTCCATACTCCCAATTCGATGGAAAATTTTTGAGATTTTTTTCAAGCATGTTCTCATAATCCTCGAGCATATTTCTCGAAATAGTTTCGCAATATTTCTCGTATCTTTCCAGATTTCCGAGAAAACAATTTTTTTCGAAAAATGTGATAATTTGTACTACTGACCAGAAATATTTTTATTTGCAGCTCAAATACCACGGGTTGTCTCTTGGATGAGCTATTGAGACCTCAATTGTATGAAATCTTATATTTTTTATGAACAGAGTGCTTGGCAACAATATTTGATAGATATTATTGCAGGAAGACCGAGCACAACATATTGATCAACTTGTATTGTGTTCGAGATTGAATGACAGCAACTTCTCTTGAAGTTGCAGAAAAAAACGAGAGAATGAATATACAGGGTGATATACCAAGATTGATGGAAGTTTAAAGCAATGAAACTTTAGGAGTTCAAAAATGTACTCTCCAAAAGTTTCTTGGGGGCTCAAAATTTCTATCCAGAGGAATAAGTAGATTATTGTGAATCACCTCGTTCATTCTACACTGAGCAACATTCCAATGATGGGTGAGAGTAAGAGAGATGAATGAGAATTCATTGATATATCACATAAATTTTTGAACACTCGACGTTTCATTGTATAATACTTTCATCAATCTTATTGGTATATCTCCCTGTATATTCTTTCTCTCTTTTTTTTACTGCAACTTCAAGGAAAGTTGCTGCCATTCATTCTCGAACACTATACAAGTTGATCAAAGTGTTGTGCTCGGTCTTCCTGTAATAATATCTATCAAATATTGTTGCCAAACACCCCGTATATAAACAATGTATGGTTTCATACAACAAAGGTCACAAAAGCTCATCCAAGAGACAATCTGTGGTATTTGAGCTACAAATAAGAATATTTCTCATCAGTAGTACAAATCATCAAATTTTTCGAAAAAAAATCTTTTTCTCGAAAATCTGGAAAGATACGAGGAAAATTGCGAAACCATTTCGAGAAACATGCTTGACAATCATGAAAATATCCTTGAAGAAAATCTCAAAAATTTTCCATCGAATTGGGAGTATGGAGAATTTTTCAATATCTTGCAAGGGTTTGTTTGTCACCTTGTATAGCCAGAGGTTACCATGCATCACCATCAGCGGTTTATCTGTCATATACCCAATGGATCAATCTTCAGAATAAAGAGAACCGCATCCAAATAAGTGGAATCTTCGCGAAAATATTCAATGTTGAATTTAGAACAAACATGTGCTTGATGCGGTTCAATTGATCAGCAGTTTAGTAGTTAATAATGACATTTTCAGGAGTCAGTCATAATTCTTGTCGGTTACATATAATGATGAAGATGCAATCCCCTGATTTCGAGTCACAATGAAAATGAAAAAATTCCACCGCCTTGCGTGAGATTCGAACTCACAACCTCTGGGTTACATTCCCAACGCTCTGCCAATTGAGCTAACGGGACATCCGTCGATCAATAGTCCTCATTTTGCAGTGTTCTACCTACCCCAGCAAGGGGGTCAGGTTTTCTTGAAACACCCTGTATAAAAATCCGTCGCTATTTTCGTTTAATGTGTTTTCGCGAATACGCAACAGCATCAAACGTAGGTATAGTGGTTTTTTTTGTGTTGCATACAGAATCTCGTTTCAGACGTAGATGATGAGAAAATGAAAGTAATTTACGCTGTCGCTCTGTTTACGTGAAACATTAATTTTGTGGATAGACCAGGACATACATAGATCGAAATTAAACCACGCTTGCCAATATCCAAGCATAATCATGCTTCCATTGATACTGTGTATTTCTCATCATGCAATTTCCGACCAACTCGAGTAGGTTCTCATGATCGAGCATACCTACATAATGGAAAAACGAAATAAAAATGATGTGAATACTTCACAAACGATGAGATTTCCTTTCGACAACATTTTTAATCACACGACATGTCTCGCTAAAGGCGGATTTACGTTTGCACACCGCTTTTTCATAATCTGTAATTTTACAATCGTTAAAGATTCCACTAATGAGTTAAAACTTGGTAAAAATTCCAATACCTACCTCCTGTCCCTATCCTCCCTAGGAACGCGCGATGTTCTTTGAACATTATAGGGATTTCCTTCCGTGCGCTTCAAGCGATAAAAAAAATACAAATTAAACTCTTCTTTATCCAAAATTTGGTTGAAAATTCTGAGAATCATCGTCGTATGTTCAAATTAGACTTAGGTGAGATACTGGTACAATGAACTAAACTAACCTTGGCATGCCAAATTTTTATACTTATATCCTACTTTCATAACCTGGAGAATCATAATGACCTGTGGGAAGGTTCGATGAACATTCATTTTCCAAAAATAGGCACAATATTGTCGCAACTCATATGTTGACCATCCTATCCCTAACAACACGAGTACGTCCCAAGGACGTCCCAGGGACGTCCTTCATTTTCTACGAGGACGTTCCTGGGATACCCTGTGTCGGGACATGGTACATACTAGGGACGTCCCAGGGACATCCGCTTTCCACAAAAAGAGGCATCCTAGGGATGTCCTTCTGGTACGTCCCTGGGATGTACAAAGTACGAAGAAAGGATATCGCTAGGACGTCCCAAGGATATCCCAGGGACATCCCTTCGACAAAAAAAAGTGTAGGTCGAGTACGGATTGAACCCGGGACCTTTGGCTTATCAGGCACGCATCTTACTCTATTGGATATTGAGCCTCCTGAAGATTTTTGTGCTTAACAGATTCATAAACAGGACTTAACTACAGAAACCTGAATAAATACAATTTTGTTAGGATTTGGGTATAATTATTATATCATTCTTGGGTGTTTAAAAATGAGGGGCATTATATGCATGTACGATTTCTGTTTGCGAAAAATGGTAATTTCTTAAGAAGTTCTGAAACGTTATTCTTTATTTTCATTACGATTATTTTCCGGAAGAAAAACAAACATTTTCAAAAAAACGTATTGATACTTTGATGAAATTCAATGACTGATGTGAATGGATATCAGATATTCCAGGGACACGAATAGGATGTACCTAGGGATGTACCGGGCGGGATGTCCACTGGACAACCACTGCGCGACATCCCCTGGATGTCCCAATCATGTCCTTGTACCGCGGGACAAAAAAGGGACGTACCTAGGACATCCCTGTGTTGTTAGGGATAGGTCGTGACCCAGCTACTCGCTTGGCTTTTTGACGAGAGGTTTTGATCATTTCACCACCCAACCATATTCATCCCCAAATAAGTACAACAAGCAATTTATTCAATCATGAAAACATAAAAATGTGCCAAAAGGGCGGAACAGCAAAGAACAAACATGAAACGAGCAAACAACAGAAACAACCAAAGTCGAGGAGATTTCACACCCCCAAAGTGGCATGATCATCTGTGAAATCACATGCATCGATGAAGGACTTCTAGCCAGCTATGAAACTCCAGAGTTGTCAACAGAAAATTCGAACATTCAATGGAAAAATGTTGTGGAAACTGAATTGGGATGATGCAAAATGTGCTCAGAAGTAAACGAAAGCCTATGAAGTATCAGAGAAAATGCAATTCAATCCATGTAAATGTGAATATTATATTATAAGGATATTGATTTCATCAATGAGATCTGAAAGTCGAAGAATTAAATCGACTTTTTTTCCTGAGGTGGTTGAAATTGATGAACCCGTTGTCTTTTCATATCCATGACATGATATGGAGAAATATAAGGAAAGCGACTTCAACATTTGTTTTGCTTTTGTGGAAAAATCATAGATGATGAAATGAAGAAAGTATTATTATAGATGTTATATGAAGACTCCACAGGACCCCATTGTTCTCCAGAGGTCACCTTTATCCAGTGTTTACCAGGCACCACAAAGATCTCCTTGTGGCGCAGAAGACGAGGCCTTCAATTCAGCAGCTTCTAGAACTTCGCCAAACTATTTCATTGTTTTTGCTCAAGTATAAAAGCTAGAATTATAAACAAGCTAGTTAGTAGTACTGTAGTCATAATCGTAAACTCACTCAATATCTTGTATCTTTGGTGATTTATTTGAAAGAAGTGATATAACATAGATTATTCAATGGTATACACTATGATTATAATCAAAACCCCAACGTATCACGTGACCAACTGGCCAGCTGCTACCAATTAACTTCAAATGTATTACACGTGGTAGCTCTATGTCCCAACAATTTTAGGACTTCCTGTGAATGTGAAAGTCAAATTTGGGAGAATCAGAAGAAACACAAAATAATCTGTTGGCACCATATTGTTATAACGATTTGAAAAACAGAATTCTCGCGTGTCTCACTGAGAAAATGAAGTAGTTCACATACTTTTTGAAATTGTATGTCGACTATTTATGTACTAGATGTCAAGTCTAGAGTGCTAAAAGCAATATAGATAATAGCTTCCGGTATATTTTCTCTAAAAGAAGAAGACGTTAGAGTGTAATGCAAGTTTTTGCTACATTTTGATGTTCTTCAATAACGCAGTTACTACGACCTAGCATTCGATTCCGATTCAAGTGATGCACCGAGCATAAATAAAAAAAGGCCATTCAATTCTTTCAGGAGATAAAACTGAATTTAAGGCATTATAAATGCATCAATGAGTCTCCAGAGAGTCCGTGTCTTTGTCCAAGTTCTTCGCTCTATTATTTTCAGTCCAACAAATGCGATACATTTTTTTTCTACGATAGCAGAACCGAAATCGGAATGAAAGCGCATACAGAGTCCATAAATTCCTTTCCGATAGTCCGAACAGTGTACGCATTATTGGCTCAAAAATACTGCCAGAATCATCTATGGAAATAATAAGCGCTCGGCGTATATATCCGGTCCATTTGCCATATTCGAGAATTTACTGCCATTCCAGAACACTGCATTGGTCCAGTCAAATTACATAATAACCTCAGATGTTGATGCAGATATTCCTGAATATGTAACGGAATTGCGGGGATTTCGGACGATATCAACATTTTCTTAGTCGGGAGTAGATAAACAAGGGGGTTTCTAGAGCAAGTCTGGGGGGCGTGGTTTTAGTGAAGCAAAATTATTGGTTTTCATTGAAATGTAATCAGTTTCAGGACGGTACTTGCGACCAGTAAACGGTACTATTCTCGATACCCAATATACTATTATTGGCAAATAATAGTGGGTTGTGTTTTTAGGATCAAAAGTGACACTTTGTTTGACAAATCAGCGTTAATCTTCTACTGAAGATGCCAACAATGTTAGCGAAATACGTGTTGTCTATATGCAGATGACTTGAGAGTTTGTATGAAAATAACCTCAGTAGAGGATACAAAAACATTTCAATGTATTATCAAAGAGATCTCTAAGTATTGCGATGATAATTTTCACTGAATGAATCGAAATGTAAAATAGTCTCATATACAAGGAGAAAAAATAATTCCTTGTCAACTATACTATCAACGATGTTGATCGGGAATTTCTCATGCAATGAACATGTCAAGTGCCTTAGCAGGGAGTGCTATAGAAAACTATAGGTTTTATAATGAGATCCAGTACAGATTTTCAGTATCAAACTTGCATAATCCTGAGACAGAATTATAATCTAATATGCTTGAAACGATTCAGAAGAAACTTCTGAGATTGATGCATTTGAAAAAATATGGTGTATATCCAATGAGAGTATCATATGAACACCAAAGGATTGATTTCAACATAGAGACTTTGAGTAAACGGCGTGAGAAAATTCAGATCTTGTTTATTTTTGATATCTTACATAATTTGATTAATGTACCTGACTTATTGATGAATATTCACATATAATGATGATATAAGGCTGACATCCAAAAATACTGTTTTTCAAGATATGTACTGTGAGTTCTCCTATCAACAGCTGCTCAACAACTCTCAACAACTTTTTAAAAACATGTGAAATTGATATCTGGAATATCTCCAAAACTTGAATTCTCTCTCACCTGTGATATATTCAAGTTAACTAATTTAATATTCTTCATTGTTTTTTTATTTCAATTTGTAATGCTAAACTATGTGAAACTAATTATGATGTGACTTGAGAGTCTCTCAAATGTATAATGTATATAGTTTTTAGTTTTAGCTTTAGTTAATTCCATTCTCTCCACCTACCTCCCTAACTGATACATTCTATTAGACACAGTCTGTTTGTAATCAATATAAATAAATAAATAAATGAATAAATTGAAAATACGCTGCCTCATGAAGTCTGGTGAACTAAAGCTGATACTCTATTTTGCTAATGGTACATTGAAATTATTTTTGTTCCTGGTATTAACTGCATGAAAATCTTTGTTCAATTGAAATTCCTTTTTACCTTGGAAAATGTATAGTCATATTTCCAAAATATATAATGGAGTCAGTGTCAGTATTCTGAAACTGAAAAAAAGTGTCTTGCAAGATTGTGTGCAATACATCGAAATATGCGTTTTTGAGAAATGAACACATCCCCCGCCAAGGTAGAGTTACCCCAAAAGTAAATACCGAACCTAAAGCGGGAGTCACCTTGTGCATAATATAAATGTATTGATTGTTCTCTAGTTAGGACAAACTTAACATTCTTGAATAAAAATTGTAATGAGTTCAGTTTGGATATCAATGTTTCACAATGCGGCTTCCAAGTGAGAGTTGGATCCGTCTTCATTCCTAAAAAATTGATAGCCTCTACACTGTCTCAAACCATGCAAATGTTGACAGTAATATTCAGTGGTTCACATACTTTTGTCGATTTCGAAAAGTTGCTAGTTGAGTTTTTTCTGTATTAAAAATAATTGGTGTTCACTATACCACGTACGTATATATTTTCTAATATAGTTCGAATGTTATTATAAACATTTTTTGATGATGGGTTAGAGGTGATTGAAGACAAGTCATCTGCGTGCATCATGAAGAATTGATATTTTATCACTCAGTCAAGGCTATTGATATATAATGAAAAAGAGACAAGGGCCCAGCACCGAGCCCTGTGGCACACCAGATTTTACCAAAGAATAATACGAATTATATTTCCTGATTTCAGTCCATATACTGCACTTGATGTCCATATACTGCACTTGAACATATTGTTTTCTATACCTACTAAAGGAAAGATTATATCCAGGTCAAAGGCTGTCCTCTTATTCCAGAGTCGCATAGCTTTGATGTTAAAATGCCATGGTCATAGTGTCTCCACACTGTATATCAGTCCACAATGCATAGTTCATTTCCATTTCATTTTTATTTATTCCGTTATGTCTATAGAGAAAAGGAAGAAAACAAACCAGGATCGATGTCGACGTCTTAGGGAACGATGTCAAAGTCATCTTCTTGTTTTAGTGCCCAACCGACGTTCGATAGAGTCTCGATAAGACCGGAAAATATGTCCGGAAACATACATAAAGAATAAAGTATGCGGTCGGACTCACACATTAAGTGAATAGGGAGAGATTTCGTTTCGTAATTAATCGAAACACATATTGGTCTGGGATACCCAATAGCATGCATAATGTTTCTGTACATCTATCAAGAATATTTGATATTCGGCTCGAATATTGCTTCAATAATGTTAACATGGAATGGGTGATTCATAAACTGACGTCGTTTCCATGAGTTTCTACCATCGCATCAATGAAATTATCAATACGTCCAAAGCAATTTTTGCTGTATGATTCTTGATTCCTAGTTCGCAATATCCGCTGTAATCGAGTAAGTGCGGACATATAAGTGTATAATCTCAACTTAGAGTCTCCCTAGCAGCAGAATTATTACCGATGATTTTTTTCAAGGCCTCGACTAATACCGAGTCTGGGTTGGTATACTTCGAAATGAAGAAATTATATTTTCGAATTCTGCTTCTCATTTTCCACTGAAACAGTAACCCATTTCGAAATCGACATATAGGTTATCGTATATGTGAACTTTCTTCTATACATGGTTCTTTATAGCGAACATATTTGATAATAAGATATCGCAATATCCGAAATCACCTTCCACACATTAAAAAGAAAATGTTTGAAAGAAGGTAGTGCACTTGTGTGAAGATTTTATCTTTAATGAAAGAGTTCACTTCTTCAAGTCAAATACTTCATATTCAATTGAAGGGACCCAATTGCCTGAATCAAAAAATCTTTGAATCAAGATTGGTGATCTTCATTCAGAGTGGAAAATGAAATATTTCCTAATGATAATATAAACAACTTGATCTATGTGAAAATATCTTGTTTCAATGCAAGGCTTTTATTTCACTTGAATGATCTCAATTCGTTCCTGACAAGACACTTGGCAATCTTGAAGAGTGTTTATCGCTCTATATCTTGAAATTTACGTATCATTTGTATTGACTTGAGGAAATATGTCTCATTCCAATATATCCCATGTTATGTTATGTTTGAAAGATCTCGCAATCATTATTTCAAGAAGTCAAGATTATCCTTAAGAGTGTGGAGATTTCTTTATTGAATGAAATTCGTTTTTTGATATTACAAAATGTTAGAGTGGGGAACGATCTTTCCACTTGTACGCGGTGAACATTAAGTATATTCGTTGTCGTCATGTGTTTGATGGAGTTCTGTGGTCTGGTGGGGTTCTGTGCTACACAATATTTAACCGATGGCAAAATAAATGCTAATGAGTGAACTTCTCCGAGAGCTTCAATCAAGGCCGAGAGTGAACATTATAGGAACTCATGGAATTGATGAAAAATTCTTGAGGTGAGTAATGATATATAAATCGAAAGAATGCTGAAATGCGTTGCGTTAGGACATGAGTTGTAAGAAAATATCTGCATCATGCTTATTATTGGTACTTTTTTGCTTCGACTTCAAAATACGTAGTGACGTCTCTGGCGACGTGTCAAGGTCAAATTTGATATCGAGTAGGTACTTGGTGGTTTTCTGGGTGGTAAAGGTTCAATGTGAGATATGACGTGAAATACTTTCGTGAAATCAGTAGACTTATTATGATTTATGAACCAATGAAAAAATAATCAAATTGGGGTCAGGTATTCGAATCAAGAATTCAATTCTCTTATTCCGAGATTGCATGTTCTCGAAAGGAGATAACATTCGCAATTCAATCTACCTGATGAAATAATTTGATATAGATTTTATATTTATTTTTATGTATTATCAGGAGGAATTATTGTCTTGTTGATTTTCAAGAGCACATATAGTTATTCCACTTCTTCAACTGAAAACTGATTTGTCTTATCACTAGTAGAGTTATTAAACATCTAATACAAATGAATTCTGTCAGAAGTTTTTCAATAGTTTTCTAATAGAGGCAGCGAAATTTTTCAATGGGAGTGAATTACAAATTTTTATAGCATCGCTAATCTTGAAATTAATGAGCGATACACTGAATTCGATGAAGATTCATTATATTCTTGTTTGAGGTACTTGTTTGATATTTCCAAACATGTGGAAATATTTACTTGAAAGTATGAATTTTCTCAAGCAGAGATTGAATTCATTTCGAACAATCATAACTGCAGTGGGACTCTGTAACTCAAAGCGAAAGCGAAAGCATGCGTAATCGACTGCTTTTGCCGTTTCGGTACTCTGTATCAATATTCGGATGAGGTCGGAGACGCCGAACGTGAGTTCGTAAGCGAAGCAGAAGCGAAGGATTTTGGTTGCCGCTTTCTGCGATTCTCAACGATTGAGGTTATAGGTATTGGTTTTTGTTGTTGTTCCTAGTTCAAACTTTGTGTTGATTTGAGAAAAATAATAGATTGATAAATGACGAATGAACCCAAACATGGATAACAAAGCGAGCAAAAACAGAACTTCAGTCAGTGGGACAGATTCCTCAGTTTTACGAACAAAGTCCTAAAGATATTCCAGAGAGATGAAAGTTCCCTTTGGTAGGATTAAGGTAGGGGATGAAAGAACGTGAGACGTGAGATAAAAAATATGATAGACAGTGTGATGAAAACATACAGTTCATTTGGTAGTTGAAAAATAAACTGAAAACTGTCATTAGTGCTGTTGAATAGGGTCTAGAATAATTCATATTCATTCGAATTATCCTTCTCTTTTAGATTCCTGATACATCAAAACAGGCAGATATAAGTAGCTTCTCCAAAAAATGAAATGTGCCATTACTGAATGTTGTCTCACTGAATCCTTGTTAAGAAAAATATGTCTTTGGTGTGAGTCCATTGAAGAAGACAATAATAGGTAATTGAAGAATCCTACTAATATAATATGCCGATACCTACAACAGTGAAACATAACAGAAAGCCTGGAACGTTCTAATTTGAAAAATTTGCATAATAAGTGCATTGGAAGGAAAAATAATTTGGAAAGCAAAAACCTTGGAGACACCCAAGAAGAACTGTGTAATATTACTGTGTACCAATAAGGGAGAATCAAGAGTAAATTCCATGAAACAGGATTAACTGAACATTATTTACTATGTTGAACAAGAACAAGAACGGATTCTACTTTCACTACATTAATAATTCCATCCAAGATTCTAAAGTGAACTGTAAGAAAAAGTGCATCTGTATAAATGCACTGTCAACATATAGCTGCCTTGCAGAAGGCAATTCAAGGAATTATATGTGCTTATCATCTTGTTTAATTTGCGACATAGAGAAGCAAGTTCTGATAGGTATTACATTATAGTATGTGAATAATAATATACTGAGTGTTAGATTATAGAATGATATGTCCATTATAAATATAAGCAGTTACATATCTTACAATATTATTGTTATTCTCAGATCATTTGCCTTTACTAGTTGCATATAAATAGAAAGCTATACCTGAGATATACCTAGTGAGAATATAAATACCAATTTTTTATAAAGTAAGGTACATATTTTCCAATGAGCTGCAAGTGCTTTATTTCTGATTGAAACCAAAAATTGACAATACAATAATTCGTAAATGCCGCTTTTTTGATCCAATGGGATGTTTCCTTTGAATAAATGGGATCCGCAACACTGTTGCCAAATTTAACTCCACCAACTTCGTTCTATTTCGTACGAAATCGTATGACGATAGCGAAAGCATAACGAACTACATATAGAGTACCGGAAAGCGAAGTCGTATACTTCGCTTCGTTTCGCTTTCGCTACGCTTTCGCTATGCGACACAAGTTACAGAGTCCCACTGCTGGTTTCTCAATTGAATATCTTGAGGAATCTCTCTTGTTTTGAGACTTCAAAGCATCAATGTGATATTGTATCCTTGCAAGGAAATAGTTGAATTTCAAATTGAGATGGATTATTTCTCAGTTTTATGGAATATCTTCATGAATAGGAGAGTGGGATTTCTTGGGTTGAGAGTTTTTTCCTAATTCCGAGAGTAGAAATCAGTTTCTCTGGTAACAAAAGAGGAGCAGAAGTCTCGTATAATTCCCTAGGGAGAAAATGTGACATATTTTCTCCCTAGTGAGTTTATACCAACTTTACATGTTCCGCATAGCTCTTTTTTTTCGGAACACCCTTCTCTAAAGCGAGTGTGAGCTGCATCATACAGATTTCTAGATCTCACTGGTAGCAAGTTGAGAATCACTGCAGAAGCAGTATCAATAGTTTCTTGGGGGTTTCACTCGATTTCTTGTCCAATAACCGTTAACCTCTTCCAAAGCTGTTAGCATACATTTCAGTCCGATATTTTCTGTCACCATTGGGGTTGTCAGAAACGAATTCCTAAAACTATACAACTACTAGTTATGACAAAACACTTCTACCAATTTCCTATTCTTCCTTAATTTCTGTGTTTTCGCCAGCGTGAAAAATAGTATATACACCTCAGGACAGAATGCTATTTTTCCCTCGGTGCTCTGCCCTTGAGCTACAAATCGCACCTTGGATAAATCTTGTATTTCTGTCCCTCGATGTATTATGTATTATTGATTTGTGTTGAGTTGTGAAATATACATGCGATATTTTTCTCTCCAATTCGCCATACATATAAGTCGGCAGTAATATGATTCTTGAATTTGTGCTTGTTATTGCAGTTATTTTTATCAGATACATCGCACTTTACCATACAAACGTTAGGTGCAGCTCAAAGAAAAAAACAAAACCCTATTAATATATGGCGGAACCGGAGAGGGTATGAACGTGGCTGGCTGACATCGGAAAGTTTGCACGTATGGTTCGGTATCTAAATCATAAATATGTATTGAGAGAAGAGCAAAACAAAGTCGGAATGAAGGGGCTGGCAGAAGATATCGACGTGAAATATACCACGCACTGAAGTTGGCAAATGAGTTATGACTAGTGAGGAGGGGGAGAGAAAAAATACCCCTCAGCCGCAGACTGCTTCTTGCGGAAACGAACAGCGAACAGGACAAGGGCTGTCCTAAGGTGAATTTCTAGAGGGGGTAATAGTAGTCGAAAATGAACGAGAGTACATTTAGTATCAAGAAGAGGCAGCTTCCATGACTGTTTTATAGGTTACTAGCAGCCCTCGCAAACGTTGTTTTGCTATACAGTGTCATTCATAATGTCGGCATCATATGGGGAAAACTTTTATTAATGACTTATTCTGAAATTCGAGTTGGACGTTAAGTTTTGCTTCAAAAAAGATGAAAAATGGCCTACTCAAACTGGGTCACGTGACTTTCGCTACATGTCAAAAGTGACATTTTTTCAAATTAATCGCTGAAAGTCGGCTTATTTGTTCGAATATCGAAAAAGTTCACTTGAAAAAGTTGTTTCTATTTGAATTTTACATATGTAACTCGGATTTTATCTTCCTATTACATTTTTTAGATTTCGATAAATTTTCAAAATTTTTGTAATGAAAAAAATTGTTAATTCGATAAAACTACTTTATACCAGTAGTTTCATCATGCTACTATTACAATGCTACAATTACTAATTATCACTAATTATCGACAAAAATATGATTTTCTTCAGAAAATGATAATCTCCGCTTCAAAATTCTGTTATGTTTGATGCAAACATAACATCAAAATTCTGTTATGTTTGAATCGAGCATGTAGAAACGAAATTCATTTGAATTTATTTTTCCAGTACAGAAAATATCAGTTTGAATGAATTTTGTTTCTAAATGCTTGACGATATATCAACTTTGCATCAAACATAACAGAATTTGGAAGCGGGTATTATCATTTTCTGAAGAAAATCATATTTCTGTCCATAATCAGTGATAATGAGTAATTGAAAGTAAGTAGCATGAAAAAGCTACTGGTATGAAGTAGTTTCGTGGAATTAACAATTCTCCAAATATTACAGAAATATCGAAAAATTAAAAAAAAATCTAAATCTAAAAGTTACAATAGAAAGATCAAATTCGAGAAGCATGTGTAAAATTGAAATAGAAACCACATTTTCAAGTAATTTTTTCGATATTCGAACAAATAAGCCTACTTTCAGCGATTAATTTGAAAAAATGTCACTTTTAACATGTAACGAAAGTCACGTAACCCTGATTGAGTATAGGCCATTTTTCATCTTTTCTGAAGCAAAACTTAACGTCCAACTCGAATTCCAAAATAAGTCATTAATAAAAGTTTTTCCCATATGATGCCGACTTTATGAATGACACTGTATACATTATTTCTATAATATATTATTTCAGTTCAATATCTATCAAGACACTATTATCATTCTTTTTTCTGCTTCATTTTAGTTTCGCTATCTATGAAACCGTATTTCTTGAGTTTTTCAAACTGCCATTTATTTCAACTTCTTTTCAGTCCACTCAAATTTCTGAATTTTGGATGAATCGGAACATAACTACAAAAATCGTTCGCAATATTGGATCTACCATCTTGAATTTACGAATTTCGACGAATGGATCATAATTTTTGATCCCGAAAACGCCCACTCACGAATTCTGAATTGAATCGGTATATAATCACAAAACTCATCCGGTATATTGGTTCCACCGTCTCCAATTCCCAAATCCCGCACTTTCCAAATTTTTACAAAAGAATTATGATCTCTGACCCCGAAAACACCCGCAGATAACAACTTTGAAGAGAGTATCGAATCATAATTACAATACTCGTTGGCCATATTTGGGTCCGCCATCTTGAATTTCCTAATTTTGACGACAGAATTATAATCTCCGACCCAGAGAACCACCAAATACCAAAATTTGATTGAAATTGGATCCTAATTACGAAATCCGCCATTTTAGATCCGTCATCTTGAATTTCCTAGTTTTAATGGCGGCATCATAATCCTCGATCAAGAAAACCCCTCGGTACCAATTTTGAAAAGAATCGGATTATAATTACAAAACTCGTCCGATATATTAGATCCGCCATCTTGAATTACCTAATGGTACCGGGATACAAAGTCCTATATCCGTCTCCTGGTTCTAAGCTACCTCCCAACCAATTTTCAGCCAAATCGATCCAGTTGTTTCGGAGCCTATTCAATACATACATCAAAAAAACAAAGCAAACAAACAAAGAAACAAACAATCGAAACTTTCTTCTTTATAATATAAGTATAGATATACTTGATAATATTCGTGGGAAGCAGTCAAATGTGAACAATGAATCAGTTAGATTTCTTCGATTTTTGTCGAGCTTTCGAAAATGTTTATTTTCTTTATCAAGACCAACTGAAATTATCCAATGAACAATAAATAATGTTAATGATATACAGTCCTTTTCTTCAATGCCCCCCTCCTTTTAGGTCAACTGAGAAGATCGAAACTTGGGATAATGAATTTATTGCATAGATAGAATATTTTGAAGTAGGAATGACAGATGAAAATTTCAAGATGGCGACTAGACACCATCTAGGGAGAAAAAAATTAAAGGAAAGGGGAATCTTGTGGCACATTATTTTGATGCTTCTGACGAATACTGCACAACTCAAGAATATAAAGTCAATATCTTCAGCTAACACAAAATGACAACGTTTAATACAGTTCTCAACAACCTAAATGGACCACTCGTAATTTGCCTCTATTTCGAAGACCTGTATTTTTGGAAAAAATTGATCGATCTTTATGCAGTTTTCAATATCAGATGAGATGTTTCATCGTCTTCAAAGAGAGCTAGAACACTATCAAAAAGTCCGCAGAACAAAACTCACACAGGGTGTAAAGTGGAACCATTACACTATGGTCTACATTTCCAATGCTGCCAGAACTCGAGAAATTTTTTTCTGATCATAAGTCAAACATATTATGATACACTGGGACCTCATCTCGGGACGTTTTTGTGATTTCTCCTCAATTGGCCATTGGAACAAAAATACGATTTTTTTTCGAAAGTCTTGTTTTTTTTTAATTTTTTCACTAGAGCTCCACTTGAGCTAACTATTGGGAAGAACTTTACTGCTCTCATGTTTTGAGGAGCACAATGAAATACGAAAAAAACACTATTGTGAGATATTCAGGATGATAAGAGAATAGAACAAAATCTCATTTCAGTATAAAAAATCAAAAATGGTGACTAAAACCATGGCCCATTCGATTAAATATATTCAGAAACGGCCTACTCGATATCCATTATTTATATGAGGCTATTGACTCGAGACGTTTTCGAACATTCGCCTCTAATTGAAATACAGGATGAAAATTTTCAATTCAACCTTGTTTCCTGATATCGATGATCCTTATCAACTGATTTCCAATATTCATTGGCCAAGTCTGAGGCATAGAGTATTGTTGTTCAATATACTGAGTGTTTCACAACTTATTTGACAAATAAAGAACTCTAGAAAACGATAATGCTAGAAGAATGTGGTGACCAGCATTATCTCCAGATCTGAATTTGATTGAACATGTGTGGAGCCGAATAAAACTTAACTTATCGAGGAGGCGAGAGGCAACCCAAAATAATGACAGCCTTATCCGAGCTGTATCAGAAGAATGGGAGGCAAAATCAATAGATTTCATCAACAACCTCATAGAATCTATGCCAAACCGATTTCATCAGGTTTTGTTAAATCGGGGAGGCCCTACCAAGTACTGAAATTGGGGATATAGGACATTCTAGTTGGATCTTCATAATGCTGAAGAATTCATTAATGTCATATTTCGCCAATAGAGCCCATTTCGAATAGTTTTAGTGGATATAAAAAAAAATTATTTTCCATCTCGTTAAACTTTTATGAAATTTCAATGTGATAGACTGTTCGTGTAAAATCGTAGTTGTGGTTGAAATATGTCAGATAAGTTGTGAAACACTTAGTATATATTGAACAACAATACTCTGTGTCTTTTATTTGTGCGATTAATATTGGAAATCAGTTGATAAGAATCATCGATATCAGGAAACAAGTTTGAATTGAAAATTTTCATCCTGTATTTCGATTAGAGGCGAATTTTCGAAAATGTCTCGAGTTAATAGTCAAATATAAATAATGGGTATCGAGAAGGCCGTTTCTGAATATACTGAATCGAATGGGCCATGGTTTTAGTCACTATTTTTCATTTTTAATACTGAAATGAGATTTTGTCCTATTTTCTTGTCATCCTGTATATTCCACAATAGTGCTTCCTTCGTCTTCCATCGTCCTCCACAAAACATGAGAACAGTTTCTCCCAATAGCTCAAGTGGGGTTCTAGAGAAAAAATTCAAGTTTACTACGACAAAAAAATGCTCTCATGTAATTATAAGTCAAAAAAAGTCTAAAATTGATGTGTCGTTATGCTCTGGGGGGGGGGGGAAGCAGATGATTACATCCTCTACCCCCTATAGGACCGCCCTTGGAACAGGATCGGTTCCAGCGCTAAGTGTTCTGCTTTGTCAAACAACAACGGATCAGTTCACGGTGATGTCGATGATTCGTGGAGACAAAAAGCTAGACGCTCAAATTAGGTGATGTTGCCATTAATCCAGATCAGCTGAGAGCTTATATCCAGTTGCACGACTGGAGTTGATGAAGGCATGATAATGGGCTCCAAGATAAGGAATCATTCTCTATGATTCAGTAGGGTTTGGCTGATTATTGCACTCATTTCAGAATACACGTTTCTGATTCGTTGAACTATCTGTGTTGATAATTAAAAACATCATGTTTTCAAATTTTGAATTGACTCGGCCGTTACTTGATATAAATCCATGGCAAATGTAAAAACTTCACAAAGGGTAAGATTTCCCACAGAATTCTCAAACACACATGTTTCGCTAACACATTAGTTTCGTCAGGTACAATAAACTTCCTCAACTTATTATCTAACCTTTATAGTGGAGTATACTACGGCCTTGCCAGAAATGCTATCTCGGAAACTAAGCGAGATAGAGGTATAGTTACTTCGGAGAAAATGATCTTCATCGAATTCTGAGCAACTTTGGTTTTTATGTGTGGTCTGTCTGTCTTTCTGTCTGTACTCTGTGGTAATCATAAATCGATATATCTCCGGAACCCTTTGACATATCGACTCGAAATTTTGTTATCTTATTGTACTCAGAACAATTTCATGTCATTAAAATATGAAGGAAATCGGAAAACTCTAAGGTGGGGTTTCCGGGTTTTTTCGATTTTTCACCGAAAGTTTCTTGTAACCACTCTACAAATCGCAAAAGTGGTCCGATCGATTTCATTTTTTGTGAAAAAAAACTCTATCAGAGAGAGACGAAGCCTATTGAAATTGAGCAGGGTCGGAAAATTCTAAGTGGGTTTTTCAAGGAGATTTTCAGAAACACACGGTTCGCTTTGAAACGACATATCTCCTGAACCAATAGACTAAATCCAAATTTGAAAAAGGCACCGTATGCCTCTTTGATGGCGCAACAAATCATTGTATCACCATTCTTCCGTGCATCCATCGGAAAATGGAAAAACAAATGACAATCAAAACATCAGAATTTGAAATCCTTTCAATTCAATATATGTCGAAAACAAATGGAAAAATCGAGAATTATCAGGTGTGCAAAGTTATCCACTGGAACAAACAAAATTGTTCAAATATGATGAGAGATTAACTTGACAATAGAAGAATTATCTTGTTTCAAACTAATTAATTCTCACTTCGACCAATGTGAACTGTGATAATAAAGAATTATTCATTTGAATCAAAATTTTTTTTTATGAATAAGACAAGAAAGTTATGTAGAAGAATCGAACGAATATTTGGTTGAGCCTAATCAAGAACGCCATATAGTTGAATCAATGCTGTTCCGCATTGAATCAAGAAACCCTTTGTATATGTGGAGCAGTTGAATGTAAAGAATAAATCAGTTAGATTTCTTCGTTTTTTGTAGGGCTTTCGGAATGTTTATTCTCTGTATCAATAAGACTAACTGAAAACATCGAATAAACGATAATGTTAATCGTATACAGTGCTTTTCTTCAATGGCCGCCCTTTTTGAACAGGTTCGATAAATCTTCATTTTCAGAAATTAGGCACAATATCTACATTAAAATACGGTGTGCCGGATCAACTTGACAGGGTTGATAGCAAATACATGTTATAACCTATACTAAGAAAACAAATTCAACAATAGTGAACTACTGAGGTCTAACTGATCGTTAAGTAAAATGTCGTGTAGAATTTCGAAATAATCATGATAATGATGATAATTTTGAAATTCTACACGTAGAAAATGAATAAATGGAACTTAATTATTTTGAATCATTAGAAATCAATAAACTCGAAAAACTCTGACATTTTACTTGTGCATTATACAACTGCACAAACTGATGGCATGCACGAATTAATGTATAGCCGAAAAACACAATTCATATGCCAAAATAATTATGAAAACTATTTCAAGCACTTGTAAACAAAAAAGGAAATGAGGTTGTTTTTCAATGTTTCACCTCCAGGGTCGGTCATCTGACAGTTCTTGCACGCAACTTTCGTTGCCATTGAGAATAACCCCCATTCGTTCTGACTCTGATTACGGGCCTGTTCACGTGACAGAACTGCCATGATGTACACAGTTACCGAAAGGAAAAAAATCTAATCATGTAACTTGAACGGCAACCTGCTGAATAAAAGATATCGCACGGACGGACTCTAATAAGTCTGACGGTGTATGTGTTATGCGCTTAGAAATGGCTCACTTACGGAGATATATCGCGAGATATGGCATTTTTACAAGGGCCTATCGCCTCCCGTCGAATACATTATTAATTTCTGGAAGGCAGGAGGCAGGTTCCTTTCTTCGGCTGCCGTTTCACTTCAAATTTTAATGTAAATGGCTACACTTCATTGTGCCGTTCGGCCGGGAAATATTGAAAAAGTTTCGCGCTTTCTCGGCAGATACGCCTGCTTTGAAGTGTTGTTACGTTTCCTGGATTTATCTGCTTCGAGTAGTTGCCTTTTGACTTAATGAGGCATAAATTAGCGATGTCGGGTGTCGATGGGCTCGCGCAGAGCCAGGAAATTGAATCGAATAACTTTCCTTGTTGGAAATTTCCCCGAAAAATAACAATCTCCGCTTGGGAAGACGAGCACCTGTTCGAGACGTTTGAGGTCTTAATTTGTATTACTTGAATAGACCAGTCGTTGGGGATTCTTACCTGGAGATAGGTCCGGGAGACTGAACTGAAAGTCCACGCTAACATTTCTGGACAAGCCAATTATGCAATTTAAAAAAATAAATAATAAAAATACAGAGCACGTACATATTATTATATCTATGGAGGAGACTGATAAACAAAAATCAGAAGGCTGAAACGGATAGAAAGATAAGGATTATGAAATAAGTGATCAACAGTTTTTTATCGCTTTCCTGAAGAAACATAAAGATTATTTGAACACTTCAATTTGGTAATTGTGTGTATTTGTTGGCCATGATTTGTCCTACAGAATGGTATCTAAAAAATGTCACTATTCCTGTTTCTTCTAGTATTTGCGGAAAGCGTAGTCAAAGCAACAATTCAAGGAGAATCAATGTAGGCATTGATGATTTCATGGAGGAATAATAGATAAATTTCCATTCTTCTATGTATCAACGCATTCATGTTTGAAATATCTAATATTTGTGGACAGGTATATTCATCTTTATTGAATCCCATGTGATATGCACAACTTCTTAACAATTCATTTTAACAACCCTCTAAAAGATCAGAATCAACTTTGTAAAATTATGCCAGATTAAAGAATCATATTCAAGTATAGACCTCACCTGTGCACAATAAATAATTTCAACAGCATTAACAGATATTCCTTCAGCAGAACGAAGGGAAAAGTCTAGCATTTGACGAGCACGAGATGCTGTTTCTATTATGTGATATTTGTAGGTCATTTTCGAATCAAATATTACTCATAAGTCTTTGATTGTATTGGTTACTGATAGATTAGTGTCCTCAACTCTGTAAATATGATCAATAGCATCATGGCCTTGTGAAAATGTCATCTTTAGACACTTATTCAAATCAGTTTTAATAAATTGGTATGGCACCATCTGGAAAAGTTATGTAGATCAAGCTGCAAACTCTCAGCATCAGAAATGCATTGAACCGTTCTAAACATCTTCAGGTCATCGGCAAACATCAAAAACGAACTGTTGATGATGACATCAGAGAGGTAATTAACAAAAAGATTGAATAACAGAGGTCTCATGTGAGATCCCTATGGTACACCTGATGGTACTTCGATTGGTTGTGAAACTGAGCTTCCATATTTCATATATTGGACTCTACTAGTGAGATAGCTTCTGATCCAATTTAAGATATTTGCTTCTATACTCAAAGCTTCAAGTTTTGCAAGTAACAGACTATGGTTAACTCTATCAAAAGCCTTAGAGAAGTCTGTGTAAATAGAGTCTACTTGCAGCTCATTCTCTAATGAATTGATGATATAGTTTCGATAAAGCAACAGGTTTGTTGATGTTGATCGACCCCGACAGAAACCATGTTGTTGGTTAGATATAATATTTTTAAAATCCCATGATAGTTTTCTAGTGATCAAACAATCCAACATTCTCGGTAACTCTAACTGATTGAAAATACCTCTATAAATGCTAACATCCTCCCGTGAACCACTTTTATGGATAGGTTTGACAAAACTGTGTTTCTAGTTGTAAGGTAACTTTCCCTTCTCAAGAGATGAATTGAACAGCGAGTATATAGGTCTTGCCGAGGTATAAATACATTAATTTACTGAACCACACTCCATCGGAATGAAAGAGAAAAAGAATCGGACCGATGAAATCTTGCTTGTGTGAATTCCACCTAATAACCGCTTTGAAAGGGCAATCAGTCGAAGGATTATCGAATAGGAACAAATGGAATCCATTTCGATTCAATAATACTCCTCTGAACAATTAACTCGAATAATAATATATTTAGATTGCCCCCTCCACGGGCAACCTCTTTCAAATCAACAGTAAAAGGACAATATTAATCACAAATTGAGTTGAATAATTGTGTGATTCGAATCGACCTCCCACCCCTTTTGAATCTGTGAATAAATAAGGGTATTTTAAAATAAAATCACTTGGTTATCATAATTTTATGATGAAATTGTGTTTTCGATTCTCAATGTTCTTATGTCACATATTCCGAATAGAATAGGTCCTATAAAAAGATGAAATCAATCAGTTCACATAATTGCAATCTACCCGTATCTTTGATCTGTAGACAATTAATGATCTTGGAACATTTACTTACATAAAAATGAAGCTGCATGATTTAATAGATTTGCAATCCGCCTCAAGATCTCCTGTTATTTGCGAAAAGTTGTTGTGATCATTATCACAAGAATATGTTGGAAACATAACGAATCAAATTATTTGAGATCATGATCAAACTATGTGCAAAGAAAATGTTCGTGATTTGACAAGGCAACATTTCTTCTTCAACCGTGTCGTCAATCAATGGAACTCTTCAATCAAAGGAGTGTCTACATCATTTCTTTCAAAAGTCGCCTGAAACACCATATAAACATAATTTATAACTTTTATTGATAAATTGAGAGTTTTTATAATTGGTTCCTCTATTCTCTATTTTCTAAGCATCTAGAATGCATACAATTATTTGGACTCCATGCCCCAAAATGTTACCTCACTTTGTTATTTTCAGCATAATGAGCGTCTGGCTCCTGCTCTCATCATTTTTGCAATTATAATGGTAATAATGATAATAATGAATTCATGATGGAGGTGTGGGTTGGATTCTCAATCATCTCAGCCTTGAATGATATACTCAAACTGAATCAACAAGTGATTTCCACTTGACTGTATAGATTACAATTCACCTGCGTGACTCCTCTGGAAATACCAGTGAAATAATTATGATCCCTATAAATCGCTATTCTAGAGAAATGAAATTGATTTTTGCAATATTGTCATGTCACGAGTAGAACATACGGTATATTAGTAATTTCGAACCATGAAGGCGTTATGAACATAAAGTTAATAAAGTCATCCTTTGACATTGAAACTACAACTATGAAAACTATTCAAGGAACTCTCATTAGAAACGTGTGAATCTGATGAAATGATGTTTATAAATATTGAATGTGAGGGTTCCGAAGTCTGGTCTGGGGCTACTCTTGTCTTGACAAGAACTAGTCGTAATGGTCATTATAATGCAAGTTGTTATTAGGTCTTTATATTCATTGTTGTTTATTCAGATTTGTCATTGCTACCCATAATGTTTCGTGTTATAATAAATATTGTTATCTTTGAATATAGTCTCGCACTTTCAGTTACCCCTAAACTATTAGTGCCTATTCGAATATCACCTCTCGCAAACTATTGAGCAAAGCAAACCCCTTTTGAATCGATATGGATGGACTAACCATCTATTTTATCGTGATGATATGATCTCACTGAAATCATCAGTAGAGTGAATGCTTCTTAGAGAAAACAATTCATCAGCAACTTTTTGAATATCAGTATAATGTCAATGAATATTACTCCGATAAGATAACTAGAGAATGGAAGATTGAACTCGTGCTTATCTTTAATGGGATCTTGCAAAATAATTGGAAAAACTAAGATTCAATTATCGAACAAATACTAGAGGACAACTAGTATTCAGATATTTTTCCTCATTCTGACTTAGTTACGAGTCATTCAATTACGATAGGTAATTATGATCCCTACTGTTGGATGCATGTATATGTTAATAACTAAAGAATAATGATAATATAGGTAATGGTCGGTTTTTCGTTCGGAAATCAGAATGTTAAATGTGATTTTCTGTAGAGGTCAACAAAAAAAAATCTTTCCATCTGCAATATGTAGAACTCTATTTATAAATCAGAAAATTCTAACTCTCACAAGTATATTTATATATGAAATTTCAGTTTATGTATTTACTAATTAAAGCGACTCCATTCTAAATAGTGATATTCATGATAAGAACACTCGTCAAAAACAAATGATACATGTCAAAGCTGCAAAATATAAAATTACTCAAAATGCTCCTAAATGCATTGGACCTAAAATATTTAATCATCTGCCAGAAATCATCAGAAGAGCTGAAAATTTATCAATATTCAAAAAACGTCTGAAGTCGCTTTTGTTGATCAACTGTTTTTAGTGTTTTTACACACTCGATGAGTTTTTATCTAGTCCTGTGTGATCCACTCTATTATGTACGTGCTATATTGTCTAGACCCATAACCCCTTTTGCTTATTTTTATTTTATGTTATTAATTTAGTTTTAGTTATAAGTTAGATATAAGGTGCTGACTATCCCTATACAAAATGAAAATTTTTTGTCATTTTAAGGAAAATAAAAGATTGATTGAATATGGCCACTTCCTGAATACGTTAAATTCCAATCATGCTCAGTAGTGAGATCTTCGTCTACATATTTCATGCGATGTTTGGAAATCTCGATGGAATATGTATGAAGTACTTTCAACATCAGCAGAAACGAACTATCGACTTTCTGGATGATTTCTTTCTCTTAAGCCCGTAGCTTTCATGAATTTTATCGTTTCGGAAAAAATACCATTGGGAGGTCTTCACGACTTTCCGACAATCGCGTAACGAGTCGTATTTCAGAGATTTCTTTCAGTGTTTTCTGACACTTTTTACGACTCTTTGCTGAACGCACCCGTCCGGACCATTCCTTATTCGATGAAAGGAAACAATAATTTCAAGGTTATTGATGGCCGAATTTTTATTTGCTTCAATTATCTCTAATTGAATTCCGGAGACGGGACGGCGCACTTTTACAGAATGGAATTTTGTAGCTGTATCGTGTCGTGATGGAATCGAAAAAGAGGTATCTTCTACAATGTAAGAGATTTTTTTGAGGAAATTCCCTAGACAAGTAAACGTCACAATGTATTTACCTACATGTTGCAACTAATATGAAGGCCTCCTAGGGGTATCTGAAATTAGCCCCATCATGTTTCTTTCCATTGCAACCCTAGGGCTAGTATCCCATCGTTGGAAAGTATTTGAAATAGGCACCGGACATTTGTAGGAGATATAGCGCTCTTGGTGACCTCTTGAAGAAGTTACAAAAGGCATCAACTGGAATTAAATCTTGTTCATTAGTTTTAACTCTATACACAAAAGAGCTAATTCACCCAATGAAATCTCTTCTCACCCGAACAATTTGTCACTGATCTGCGTATAGCCATCATGCTTTATCCAAGTTTGGATCAATCAAATCAAATGAGTTGCAGGATGTTTCCATTTATTCATCTTGAATTTACCATTTTTATTATCAGATTTCAGTAGTGAAGACCATGTTTTATCTATATCAACTGAACAGGAAGCAATGCTATTGTCTCCGTTCAGGAGAATCCAAGCAGATTCCTTGATTTTCCTCTTCTGGTTGTTATTTTCTTTTCCAATGATTTCAATATCACTTCACTCTGCCATATGTTGTCCATCTTCAGTTAGGATATGTTTAGCTAGTTTCGATTTGTCGATGTGTCTTCTCTTTATACTGTATTCATGTTCCTTCTTCCTTATTGAAAGAGGTCTCTTGGTTTCACATGTATAAGACTTTCCACAAACAAGGTATACTGTAAATACAATTTTTTGACAATTGTTCTTCATTGTTCGGTTTTGTTTGAGTTGGAATTGATCGCATTGTATTTTCAGTTTTGAAAACAGTTTTCAAATTTATCACCAACATGTTTCATTTTTCCAGATATGCCGGGAATGTATGGTATCATATTTGTCGTTATTGATGGTTGATTTTGATGTGGTGGACCTTGTTTGTCTTCAATCTGATGAATCGTCATATCGACAAAATTCTTTGGATAGGAATTGAGTTGGAGAACATTTTAACTTCGTTATTGAAAATTTGTTGAAAACGGGAGAAGATTCGTTCTCGAAACGTCCAAAGATTAGTAAAAATTTGATATATCTTCTATATAACTATAACATAACTACACGAAATAGTATCCAGATATAGATTTCATAGAGACGAGGAGAGAAAATCACAAAAAAAATCTGGTATAATGAATGTTCCACCTCCTCGATCAACCTACAGACAGTATTTACAAAGAGGGTTTGGCAATTTTCCATATAGATACAGACGGTAGAGTATTTAGTATATTGTGCAATTCTAAAATATTGAGATTTTTGTTGAACTTTCGAGAGCCGTTTTCCTTATTAATGTAAGGCAGATTTGCCACCCCCTAAAATCTGCCTTCCTAGGCTCCAGTTGTTTTTCTCTGAAATCGTTAGATGAATTGAAACAGGACATTAGCAGAGTATTACCGACTCGCACCATTCGCAGGTGAATAGCAGAGAAATTTGGAGAAATGGGCACAGGCGATGGTTATGCTTTGTCTGTTAAGTGGACCATTCCCAGCCCAAACACGATGCACCTCCGAAAACAATGCTCCATTTAACTGGCTGCCGATACCCCATTCTGGCCGATACAGATGGTAATGGCCAGATAGAGAGCAGACGACGTGGTCGCAGTGTTGCCAGAACCACTAAATTCATATTACACCTTCTCAACTTCTATTCAGGAGAAGATCAAATTGAAATGTGGGAATCTGAACTGTGGAAGAATCTAATTTCTGCTATGTTTATTCTTTGAAGTTCATTTTTAATTTGATGGAATCCAATCTGAGTACATCAACACTAGAATAATGGAATCGTTGATTGCAACCATTGGAATAATAGAATGCGTAGTCTAAGATGCCTAGTTGGTTGTCCAGCATCACATTCATGTAGATTGTAGATTGTAGATTGTAGATGGGTCGTATAGGCTGGCAGACCTCTCGATCACTGCGACCTAGAAGATCTATTGTGATTACCCCTATCTAGTTCTGGCCCTCTAACCCTAGACTTCTGATGAAGCCTACGATTTTCCTGACGGTTGAATTTTCCACTTCAGCAGCACATTCATGTAGGAACATAATCGAAAAAAACGAAATTCTAACAGTTACTGGCATATACATTCTCGAACTTATGACATATGTTCATCAAAATCAAAATTTGTACATGAACAATAATGACAAGCACTCTCACAATACTAGAAAGGAAGGGGACTACCATGTGCCATTCAAGCACCTGGAACTAACCAAAAGGTCACCAAACACTTTATATGTCCACATGTTTAATTCTCTACCACAAAACTTGAAAACGATCCTGCATGTTCGCAAGTTCAAACGTGCATTGTCCAAATTCCTCATGTCATAGTCCTCATAGTCAATATCAATATTACTGTTAATATGTATTATCATCATTATCACTATTATTTTGTGTGTGTGTTTATCAATGCAATCAAATTCATTTGAGATAAGTGTATATCGCTCCATTCAAATAACAAATTCTTGTACGAAGCAATTCAATTTCAAGAAAATGGATTTGTTTGATCTGAGAAATCATTTTTATCTGTGTGGAATATGCTGATTCCGAAACGCTATAGATTCGATTCCCTTCAACTTCAACTCATGGTATTGATTCTACATCAAATGTGAATTATGATTCATCCATTGAAAGAGGATTGGGCGGATTTCATCCCTCAGTGGTCTTCCCCTTTCTTCTCAAATTCGTCACCCACTTGATTTCATGAAAGGAATATTCAGTCACCCTGTATATTTGATGAAATACAATTCCGGAACTCGTCAAAAAAAGATCTATATCATTCCAGAAAAAAGTCAGAATGTCAACAATTATTGTATATTTCTCATAAGAACTCACTCAACCAAAAACATTTCATGAGGTTTTCCAGAATAGATTCCATATAATAATCTTCTCATATCTCGAGGAGCACGAAAGGGAATCCCTATATTTTTCGGAGAACATCGTGCGTACCTGAGGAGGATGGGAGAAAAGGTTGGTATTGGGGTTTTTGTTGAACCTTTGGATCTTATTAGTTCTTAGTTCTAGGGAATACCCCAATTGACAATTAATTCGCAAGCTTTGCAGTTCTATATATACAAACGAGTTTTGATGAAGTGTTGTTCGACATTTTTTGATATTGACAACGAATGGAGGAGCTGACTGGGCATATGGAGTTCGTCTAACTGTTTTTTTAAACTCCACAAACGATGAGGTTTTCACAAAATTCTTAGTCAAACGACATGTTTCGCTACCACAGTAGCTTCGTCATCTTGAAAAAAATGATCTAACAATACATCTCGGCATTCATTTCGATTTTAAACTTCAATTCACACCACATATCTTCAAAATCATATCGTCAGCAAAACGAATGCTAGGTATGATATTCCGAAATTGTAAAGATTTTAAAAATGAAGATTGTTCCATAAATTTATTCGACTGCTACGTGAGATCTCGTTTGGAGTATGATGGTTCACTGATTTGTTCTCTTTTATATTCGACTCATAAACAAAACCTTGGATCTGTACAGAGATCATTTTTGAAGTACCTGGTTCACAAAATCGATGGGGTATATCCTGAGCAGGGTATAGATAACTCTATATTATTGAATCGATTCTGACTTCTCTCGCTGGAAGACCGAAGAAATTATTACAACAAGGACAAACACTCTGGCGAAATCTCCTGTTTATACAATTTGTAGCAATTTCAACAATGTCTGCGACAAAATCGATCTTTATTCAACAACATTAGGCTGTTTTAAAAACTATCTAAGAAATATATCCTTCAGTAATCGAAAATAAAACTTTGTGGAAAATGTACCAAAATGAATGTATGAATATGAAATGTATTTGTCTTGCATGTCCTGTAAATGGGTGCCTCACCTGTTTGGACAATAATAATAGATTGTTTTATTAGGATCAAAAGTGACACTTTGTTTGACAAGCGAATTTTGCATTTGTGAGGCGGAGCGTTTAGCGAAGCCGAGCGGAAGCAAAATTTGCGAGTCGAACAAAGTCACTTTTGATCCGAATGAAACATGCTATTTTTTCTGCAACCGAAACAATTAACACAAATAAACATGTGAAGTAACCACCAATGCCGTGCCATATGTATGCAATGCAACAAATATTGACAAATAATCCATGTGGTAAGAATATTTTACCTGCATTAACAGCAGGTTAGGTTTTCAAGGATGTTCGAATTGTATAGTTTCAATATTGTTTCAATAATATAAATACAACCACAGAGTGACATATTTGTGTATGGACCAGGTGCTCTAATGGCAACTACCGCGCCAGTGCCAGCTATAGGAACAAGACGTAGTGAGCATATCAACAATAATAATAGTGGTTATTTATTCCTCTCCATACTACACTGTGTTTGCCTTGATGATCAAATGAAGCTGAACAATATCGTTGTTTGAGACAAAAAACTATTGCTTGCCGTGATTATTCAAAAACAAGTTATTCATCCCGAGAATAACGAATGAAATACAGATCAAGCAAGTATTTGAATCTTGAAGGCTTCCCTGATCAAACAAAAATACTTAGCTGAGATGTTTATAATTCCAATACTCGACGATAATGAGGTGTTTTTATATCTCCAGCATGGGTATGAAATGCCAAATCTGCTGAAATCGGAAACAAATCAGGTATGCGTCTCAACCCAAATAACCAACCGTCACAATGTTGTTTATTCTTGATGACGTCCGGTACATCCTGATTAGTTCCGAGGAGCTAAAGTTCAACTTTAGCTCTTAGGAACAAAAATTCAACTTTAGCTCCTAGGAACTAAATATGTTGCCTAGCAACATACCTATTTTTGTGTCAGTAATAGAAACGTCAATTTGAGAGCTAATTTTGGTATCAGAATGGACGACTTCTGTGTCGGTTGCAGAAAAACGTTTTTTTTTATATACTGGTACAATGACTGGCATTTCCAGTGAGGGAATAACATTCTCCGTGGAAGTATTTGTAGAAAAGTGACTTTCCTAAAGTGTTCCAATAAGGAATTAGGGAGTTTGGCATCACGCACCAGATGAATGGCTCTTCTCTGGATGGATTCTAAGCAGAGAATCAGCGTAAATTTGGGTGCTGAACAAAATATTTGGGAACAGTATTAAAAAAATCTGAAGAAGTGGAGTATCTCTAAGGTACCAGAGGACCTTATTTATTCAATTTGGCAACACTGCATGGTCGAGTATTTCCAAGAATGCGAGATGGAAATGGTGGTGAAAGTGCGGTAAGTAGTGAAAGAGATAAACACAACTCGAAAGACATTTAGTCGAACGATAAAGACAGTCGAAATTCATTCAATTTCCCCGGGAAACGGCACTTTCCACAAGAAAAATCGCTCGCGATACGTGATTCTTTCCTCGACGAATATTGGATTTCTATTTCTCCGGCATGAATTAGAGAAAATATGCGTCTGATGGGTATACTTGGGCGTGTATTTGCTGTATTTGCTTTTTCACAACTGATCGTTAAAACGGTCGACGTAAGTAGATGGAAAACATCCACGATATTCTCAGCAAATTCACTAGCAGATTAATCAGTATTTCGCTATAACTTCTTCTTCTTCTTCGAAGCACTGGTGGGCGGGTGAACCCCCTGCACGTGGGCCTCCTTATTCGGGCCCATTGTGCGCCCACATGTTACGACATTCAGCTGGGTATGCCGACTGCCTTGGAGAAGTTCAGCAGCTTCCTCAGCTGAATCTCTTTTACGTCCTCTGGCCTCAAAATTATGTTGCCAAGGACAGCCCTCCTCTGATGCGTCAGTGCTGAACACTCAGCGAGGACATGTGATGACGTTTCGTCATCTTCCAGGCACCATCTGCAAAGGGGGTCATCCTTGATCCCAATAAGCTCTAGGTGCCTATTGAGGTGGTTGTGCCCCGTTAGGAGCCCCACTACCATTTTAAGGTTTCGCCTGTTTAGGAATAAAACCTCTTTTGCGAGCCTCTTCGAAGGTTCCTTTATGTGGAGCTTCGATTGTCTCATTCCTGGTGTGTCCTGCCATATTTTGAGGAATTGCTTTTGCAGCTGTTCCTCTATAGAGGACATTGCCAGGCTATTTGGTATTCCCAAGATTGGTTCCGGTCCGACCGAGGTCCGTCCTAAATTTCGCTATAACTCTCTGAAAAATATACAGGGTGTTCCTTAATGATATGCTAATATTCAAGGGGCCGATTCTTCGATTCATTTTCAGAATAAAAATTCATATGAACATATGTCGTGAACGTCCTAACTTTTAAGATACAAGGTGTCAATGTTGAAAATATGCATAGATTATATTTTTGTCCACCCTGTATAGCTTTTCGTGATAGCAAAATTCAGTCTGCTATGTGACTGAATCGGTATACAAATTTTAGAATGTTACATAGGGTGGTTATCCAGTAATGGATGTCCTGAATGGAGTACGTAAACATCGTTTTTCCGTTTTTTCCATCGAGTATCACCAAGGACATCTTTTTTGTACATAATTAAATAGCCCTCTATAGCATTGCGTGAAATTTGAAAATTTCTCGTCGCTGCTCACTTTTGAGTAAAATATAAACAATAATTCTCCCGTAACGGTGCCACTGGTAGAGAAAATGAAAATTTGCGTACATCAAAAAATGCAACTTGATGCATAAAAGACGTGTACAAAATTTCATACGGATGTATACAATATTGTCTTAGTTATGATAAAAAAACTGAATATATTTCAAAACTTCATCACCCTGTATCTCAAAAGTTGAGGCTTTTAGGATATACGTTCATACGAAGTTTTTTTCTTAAAATGAGTCAGAGAATCTCTCCCTCAAATATTAGCATGTCTTCAAGGAACACCCTGTATACTCTTCCCAAACTCCTCCCAAGAAGAGTTTCCTATTTTATGTCGAATGGTCTTGATGGTCCAGTTGAATAATTGAAGGGCCCGGTGAAAAAACTTGTCAACTTCATTTTTTTTCTGAAATAGAATTTTCAATACATCGTATGCAGAGAATTATGCCGCAGTTTCTGATGCAAGAATCAGTCAATTCCCGGAGATGACCGTTTCTTGCCATGGCAACAATTCTCGAATGGGAATCCAATAACTTGGTAGATTTCAATGCAAACAAAACACAAGCATGCCTTTTTTCTAGAAAAGCCGATCTCACTGTGCCCAACATTAGCTTGTCAGGAGTAACCATACCTTTGAAGACATCCATTTCGATGCTTGGTATTTCTATCAGCAATAACCTTTCTTGGGAAAATCACGTGACATCAATTTCTAAAAGTGCATCCCACAAACTTGGTTTTCTGTTTCGGGCCAGGAGCTATTTCACTTTCAGTCAGCTGCTTAGGATCTATAAGGCACAAATCCAACCTATCCTGGAATACTATTTCCATATTTGGAGTGCAGCACCCAAACATACCCTGAAACTGTTGGATTCTCTTCAAAAAAGGGCAATTCGTCTCGTGGGTGATGCCTCGCTCACAAACTCACTCACTTTTCTGAAACACCGTAGAAAAGTTGGCGATCTGACTCTATTTTATAGATATTTTCATGGACGATGCTCTTCTGAAATATCAACAATTATTGTTCCTCCCTTGGCAGTCCCCGCGAGATTGACCCGTCGAGTTGAGGCTTCGCACCCCTTCGTGGTCACTTTGGAGACATCTTTCTCCAAAGACTCGTTCATCCAACGAACAGCGAGACTCTGGAACGCATTGCTAAGGGAAGTGTTCCTCGAGGCATATAACCTCCAGAAATTCAAGAATAACACCAATTCCTACTTTATTTTCCTTGGTTCTCACGATTATCTCTGAAAATTACAGGATGTCTCTTCTCGTGGGATCCAGAATATAAAAAAAATATTGAATGGCAACATTGTTTACTCAGAACATGGCATCATGTATGTTTCTTGGTTTGAAGTGTGCTGTGTGTGGTGACTGTAGGTTAGTTCACTCTCAGTCCATCTTTGAGTAGGTACCTAAGTAGTAAAAAAACCATAGATCTATTTAGATCTATGAAAAAATTGAACAAATACGTCGTCATGAACAGTGGTTTTTCAAGTAGATAGCGGACTCTGATAGTGATTATGTGTCTTCCGATTAATCTGAAATTCCAGGTGCAAATCTGATTTCTGCAGTTATATTTCCTGAAATTCTGTTTGTGATCATTCTTATCTCACAATAAATGAACATTTAGCTCAATTCGTTCAATTTCAGATGTTTCTTGAAAGAAACGGTCTTCTCCAAAATATACAGAAATTGTTTGTAATTTGTCGTTTAGGAAATGTATCTCTTTGTTTTTGTGAAATGAACACAATATGCCTCCACTTGATGATCAATATTTTTGTGCAGAGAAAATATCTCAAATTTCGTTTTCATCGATTTTCCACGAACTATGAAAATTGGAGCTGACCGTTTTTTGCACTGGGCCCTTCAATTGATTATCCAACGCGTAATGTATTGTATACCAGATGAGATTGTTTCCGTACACTGAGGAAAAAGCTCTCATTGAATTTTCTTGTTATGTCTTAGTTGTTGACTGTTATTCAATTTCAAATCATATCTACTCATTTCACGGATAAAAGTAGCGTGAACGACTAGATAGCCATAATTAGAGACGTTTTATTGGAACAACATTCATCAATTGACTCCATTGATATTCTTTTTATGACAATAATGTCTGAACCTATATGATGAATAACGCAGACAAGTGAATTTTAATCGTGACCGTAAAAGTTGGTATCGAATTACTCTCACCCCGTGACAGTTACCAGAATTGAGTCGGTCCACTCGGTCTGTAAACTCGTGCGTCGTGCATTTTCTTCCTTGAATACGCACGAAGAAACAAAATCACTAACCCTAGGTGAATATTCAATAGTGATAAGTAAAACCTTGTGTACTATTTGGGACAATGAAAAAAGCTGGTAGCCACAAGAATATTTGTGTTCCTGGAAATTTACACCTACCACTATTAACATGTTTCATTCACCTTCACATTGATTAACGTTAGTGATCACAGCACTAGTCATTAGTGACTTATTCACTTGTCATTAGTGATAGACATAGTTATCATGGGAGAGGCTAGAATAGAACATCTAAAACTACAAAACATCACGAGCGATAGATCGGGACACAACAAGATGAAGGACATAGTGGGAGGAGACATTTTTGAAATGAAACCAACGGACCACATTACCCCAATATACTGCTTCAACAAGATTTTCGAGGTGATCATGCAAAATCGAAAGGAATGGACAGATGACAACATCAAGGGCAAACCTGGAGAGAAGATCTGGTACACAGACGGGTCCAAGACCAAGGAAGGCTCTGGTGCTGGGAATGATAATGTATTAATTTTTCATGTCCAGTACCTATTATCAATGAGTTGATTCAGGTAGGTACCTATCTTTATTGAATCCACTGAAAGTTCAAGCCATCATACAATATTTGATAGATTCCGAGAAGCCAAAATATCTTGGAATGAAACATTTCTGCTCTGATGATATCATCAAGTTTGTGTTCTCAATAACCTCCTGAAATGAAATAATATACTTAATATTTCATGTCCAGTACCTACTATCAATGATTCGATTAATCAATTACCTGTCATTCTTTTTATCTTATCAATTTCTCAGAGAAATATTATCATGGGACATAACCTCACTTCTAGTATTTATAGTTCTTCTTCTTCTTCCTTTTGGCTTCGTCGACAGGATATTTCATGGAATGTCATCTGAAGACATTCGTAGGCACACAATCCGCTGCAGCCAAGGGCTGTCACTGAAATAACTTTTCTAGGACAATTACGGCGCTAAATCTACGCCTGATGATGTTCTTAGGTTGTAGAATACATAACATCCTCTCTAGGCGTTTGGCGACACATTGAGGATGACCCTAGGCGATTGTGTGCTATCTGGGTAAGGAGCGATGGACTGAAGCCCCTCACATGCACCACGGGAAGCATTCATTAGAGAACCGTCAAATAATAAATCTGAAGAACTACTCGAGATGAGTAGGAACCAAGTCAGAACAATAACGGGATTTCTCACTGGTCACAGTCCAACAAGACGACACCTGAATGAAATGGAACTGTACAATGAAGAACTTCTCTGCAGACAATGCGGTAAAGGAACAGAAACGGTCAAACACTTATTAATAGAATGCGAGAAATTGGATCGCAAAAGACAAGAAATATTCGGGCAGCCTCTACGCTGACTCCCGGAGAATACAACAGCCAACCGGTGAAGAACCTGTACAGACTGGTGCAGGTAATAAGAGCTACGGAATGGATGCTGTGAAATATACTGGAATGCACAAAGAGTCCAGGAGGCTGAAGTGTAGCTGGTGACAGAAGCAGCATCCAAGAAAAAAGGCCTTAGTGGGAATTCTCGGAGACAATACCATCATCTGCCGGAAAGATATAGATTCTCCTAATTGCTGGTGATTTTTTTGTATACCCTATATTCCCTTCGAACCGAAATAAATTTCCCAGAAGTTAATTTCCCCATTTCCACGGACTTTTCTAGACGTCACTCGGAATAAGAGAAATGCTCGATCGAATTACATCGATTAGGGCCAGTATACCGTTGTAAAACACAGGTCCGGAACAATAATCGACTACAATAATGTCCGGCGTATTCGAGTAAATCTTCCACGAGAAAGACGAGAACGAAAAGAAAAGAAAAAACGGAGAGCCGAACGTTTTCGTTTGTTACAAAGCCCTTTGATAATCACGTACGTATCACGATTCTCCTCCATCAGATAACTTAAGTTTGAGTGGGTCAGGAGTTGAAGCAGTGTTGTATAACCTTAGCTATCCAATCAGAGCCTCTTTGGTGTTTGATTATCCTGGAACCGATCAGAACTTCATTATTTGAAGCCTTTTTCGGTCGCACAATAGGTTCATGCACAGAACAATTCAGTAAAATAGTGGACTGTTTCATTAGGATTGAAAGTGACAATTTGTTTGACAAGTGAATTTTGCATTTGCGAGCCGGAGCGATTAGCAAAGCCGAGCGGAAGCAAAATTTGCGAGTCAAACAAAGTCAATTTTGATCCGAATGAAACATGTTATTTTCTCCTAAACCGAAACAATTAACTCAAATGAATATTTGAAGTAACCACCAATGCTGTGCCATATGTATGCAATGCAACAAATGATGGTGAGAATATTCTACCTGCATTAACAGCAGGTTAATTCAATTTTCGAGGATGTTCAAAGTGTAGTTTCAATATAAATACAACCACAGAGTGACAAGTTGGGGATGGACCAGGTGTCCTAATGGCAAATACCGCGTCAGTGCCAGGTATAACAAGACGTGGAAAATGTTAGATTAGTGAGCATATCAACAATAATAATATGTAGGTAAACATAATATCGTTGTTTCAGACGAAAAACTATTGCTGGCCGTGATTATTCAAAAACAAAGAGAATGCCATCAATATTGAGCTTATCAAATATCTGGAGAGCTCAGGAATCATCAATGATAGACAATACGGCTTTCGCCACCAAAGATCTACTGGAGATCTACTTGCCTACGTCACCCATTTATGGCAATCTTCAAGAGAAAAACACGGGAAATCTCTAGTTGTCGCGTTGAACATATCGAAAGCATTCGACCGTGTTTGGTACGAAGGACTCCTCCACAAACTACCATCATACGGCTTACCACCTCAGCTATGCCATCTCTTATCGAGTTTTCTTTCAGGCAGATCGCTTCACGTGGTGGTGGACGGTGTATCGTCTGATACCATTGGCATCAATTCCGGCGTTCCACAAGGATCAATTTTGGCACCAACATTATTCCTGCTTCATATCAATGATCTGTTGGGAGTAACAACTTGCCCCATCCAAAGCTTTGCAGATGATAGTACCCTCCATACTGCGCGTTCTCTTCCAGAATTCCCATTTCTCCTCAGGAAACTAAGAACTCACGGCGCAGGCAGGTCAATGCTGTCAATGAAGAACTTGCTGAAATCACAGCCTGGGGAACGAACAACCTAGTTGAATTCAACGCCACCAAAACTCAAGCCTGCATTTTCTCTAGAAAGGCGGAACTCAGTAGGCCCGTTATTGTAATGTCTGGCTTCACCATCCCCACCAAGCCCACCATATCAATACTCGGTATTTCCATCAGCAACACTCTTCCATGGGATAATCATGTCAGATCCATCGCCAAAGCTGCTTCACAAAAACTCGGATTCTTGTTCCGTGCGAAAAGCTACTTTACACCTCAACAGCTTCTCATGATCTACAAAGCGCAGATACGGCCTGTTCTAGAATACTGTTCCCACATATGGGGTTCAGCACCAAAACATACGCTGATTCTCTTAGATTCCATCCAGAGAAGAGCCATTCGCCTGATGGGTGACGCTACACTCACTCACTCTTTGACATTATTGGAACACCGTAGAAAGGTCGGCGACCTTTCACTTTTCTATCGATACTTCCACGGGAAATGTTCTTCGGAAATTTCTGCTATCATCCCTTCACTAGCAATACCAATCAGATGAACTAGACAAGCCCAGTTAGCACATCCTTTCGTTGTCAACCTCGAAAGATGTCGAACAGCACTTCATCAAGACTCGAGTCAAGACTCCTTCATCCACAGAACGGCTAGGCTCTGGAATTCATTGCCTGTGGAAGTATTCCCAGCAACATATAATCTCCAAAAGTTCAAAAAAAATTCCAATACCTACCTCCTGTCCCTATCCTCCCTAGGAACGCACGATGTTTTTTGAACATTATAGGGATTCCCTTTCGTGCGCTCCAAGCGATAAAAAAAAAGTTATCCATCCTGATCAAAACAAAAATACTCAACTATACCCTCGATTCTATACACCAGTGTGGATACTCAAAGACTATACTGAGGTATATTTATATCTCCAGCATGGGAATGAAATGGCAAATCTGTCGAAATCGGAAACAAATCAGGTATACGTCACAACCCAAATAACCAACCATCAACCATAACAATGTTGTTTTCTCCTTGATTACCTCTAGTACATCCTTTTTAGTCCCTAGGAGCAAAAGTTCCACTTTAGCTCCTAGAAAGTAAAGTTCAACTTCAGCTCCTAGGAACTAAATGTGTTGCCTAGCAACATACCTATTTTTGTGTTAGTATTGGAAACGTCATTTCAAGAGCTAATTTTGGTAATAAAATGGAAGACTTTTGTGTCGGTTCCACAACAATGTTTTTTTCATCCTGCTCCCATCAAATTTTGCCGTACAGTAATTACCTGACGGTCATTATAGGGATTTCCTTTTTGCACACCAAGCGATAAAAAAATATGGATTCAGTTTTACCGGGTGTTTCGAATTTTATCCTTACCACTTTGAGAGATACGAAGATGGTTGAATTGAACAAAGTTGTGCATTCACCTAACTAACTATATGCTGTTCAGAAAGTCTCGAAATTCCAAGTATGTCCGGAGATATCCGGAAAAAACTTCGCATCTCTTATAGTTTTCGAGATCCTAATGGTGAGGATCGAATACCTGTTTAGAGATATTATTCACAACATATTTGTGGTGGTGAAACTCTTTTGAACTGTGTCAGTCTGGATATTTTTCCGAGTCTTTCAATGCCATTTCCAATAGGAGATAGATCTGCACACGCAAGAATAAATGAAGAGTCACAAAAATCATATTATTTATTTGGCAAAAATATCTCAGTTAATCATTTCATTTCATTTCATTTATTTATGTTAACATACAATTGTATTTACACACGTCAAGCCATAATACATAATTCAATTACTGTTACAAAAAATATAAAATATACATATACTAATACAAAATAATTTTACGACACTGTACTGAGTACCTTAAAGTTATGTTAAAACTCGTTTCTTATCAGAAGTTGTAGTTTAAAAATTCATCTATTGAATAAAACCTGTGTTGATTGAGTAAACCTCTTATTTCCTTCTTGAAATTTTCAAATTCTAAATTTATGATATTGATAGGAATTTTATTGTAAAATTTTACAGCCAAGTACCCAGGGCCGTCTTGACACCTTGTTAGACGTTGATGAACTGGTATTAACCTATTCCTACCTCTTGTCTGAATTTCGTGATTTTCAGCGTGAGTCCTATATAAATTTTTATTTTTGTGAACGTACATCAGGCATTCGAGTATGTATACACATGGCAGAGTCAACACATCAAGCTCACCAAATACCTCACGGCAGTCATCCATATACCCCAGTCCTGCAATAATTCTCATATATAGCCTTTCTTTGCAACGCAAATATTCTCTTTGACTGTGGTACGTGCCCCCATACCAATATCGCACTGCACATCACAGAATGGAACATTCCAAAGTAAGCTGTCCTCAATGAAGAAATAGAGACATTACCAGCTAGAGAGCGAAGAGCAAATAAGCCACTCCTTAATTTGCTTGCCACCCCATCAATATGCACACCCCATTGCAGCAGTGGGTCAATCTGTACCCCCAGAAATTTCACACTACTCACGTCACCGTTGGTCACACCCGTGTCCCTAGTTGAAAAGACAATCTTATTTGTTTTTCCAGTGTTGAGTAGAAGTTTGTTGGCACAAAACCAACTCTGGATGTTATTTTGAATATCTACTGTACTCCTTAGAGCCTCTTCTAGTGTATTTGCTGAAATAGCCACCGTCGTATCATCCGCAAATAGTGTGAATTTTGCTCCTGGCTCTATAGATGGCAAGTATATATTAGAAACAAGACGGGCCCCAAGACTGAGCCTTGGGGCACCCCGATTGTGACATCCTTAAGTGCCGATGAAACACTATCTAGTTTCACAGTTTGTTTTCTATTTGTTAGGTAAGACTTGAGAAAGGTAAAACTATCTGCTGAGAAGTGGTAACTTTTTAGTTTGCGCAAAAGAATTTCATGTGACACACAATCAAACGCCTTACTCAGATCACAGAACAAGGCACTTGTAAATTCTAGATTATTAAAAGCTTCATAAATATATGATACTAGATCCAATATTCCCAATACTGTATTCTTATTTTTCCTAAATCCAAATCGTTGAGTTCACATTTAGAAGTGTTATTCCAGTCTGCCCCGCATTGTTTCAATGTCCATAGGTATATATTCATACTCCTCTTGTCTGCAAACAATGTTCAATTATCCAGAAATCCTCTTCGCTAATGAATAGAATCCAATTAATCTCAACGAAAATATGGTGATAATAGATGAAAATATAGGTAGTGCCTCTGTCAGACTTTTAATCATTGGTTACAGTGGAGAGATTCTCACTTCTATCACTGAACCAAACGGACACCACACAATGGCAACTTAACGAACTCGCTTTGTCGAATCGAGACTCGTTTTTTCCAAACAATGCGACCACCTAACTCGGCGAAAATACTACTTTAATCGATCGGTGCGATTGGCTTTCCTAAATTGGAAAAAAAATCGACGAATTCATTGCGGTTTCGGTGCATGCGATTGGGATAATGAAGAAGCTTCAACAAACTTCGCGGATCTAGTTCCGCGTATAATTCCTATGAAAGCCGCCATGCAATCTCTTTTGATGCCGAATCCTTTCAGATATTCAAAGTGCTGAAATTACCAGATTTTTAACTATAAAGTTTCAGAACGTAGCTATAGTTGCAAGCAGACCGTATAATCTATATATACCGGGTGTACCAGGATCATAGAACACCCCTTTTTTCTCCTTTAGCTTCAGAGATGAATGACCCATCCACTTGATAAACAAAGAGAAGACAAACTCAGCCCACCACACTTTATTAAAACCGGTTTTGGCTTATCAACCATCATCAGACATACGACCTATAGTTCAAATTTAATATCAACAATATACATAATAGTATCCCTAAAAGCACACTGAAGTTACATGGATATCCATGAAACGTCCCGCCGGGACATTCGGGACGTCCATTGGACATGCGTTCTTGTTACCGCGGACATTCATAGTACGTTCGTGAGATGTACAAATCCATATTCCTCAAGGATGTACATTGGACCTCTTTAAGAAATCATCCAAAAGACGTCCTTTGAAAAAAGTCCATGAAACATTCTGTTTTTGTCCCGAGGTCATTCATAGGACATCCTCCAATGGTCCGTAGGAGGTCCCCTTATGATGAAGGTTCCCAAGGATGTCCGATGGACTTACGTAAAGGACCTTGACGGAGAGTATTTATAGCCTACGAGCAGTCGATCGTCGGCGAGGTGTAAGTTGACATCCTTATAACATAACATATTCACATACCGACTCGTCCGTAGGACGTTATTTGTAGAACGTTGGAAGAAAAATGATCATTCGCTAGCGTAAAAGACATTTAGATAGAATGTCTATCTGAAGTCTTGATGCCAATGTATATCACCGATAGAAGTCCCTCAGGACACATTTCGAATCGTATCCTGAACATTCTGAGGACGTCCTCAAAATGTCCATAAGATGTTGTACTCATGGCATCTTATGAAATTATATTCCATGAAGAATATTATCCTTGTACATAGATGAAAACCCAAAGTCATCTCCACAACTTTGGGTTTTCATCTATGAACTACACCACTCCACTCTGAGTTACCATATGGACTTCTTCCAAAGATTATCCTTGTACTTATTACTTAGACGAGCATATGGATTATCTATTGGAGTTCCTGAGGGACATTCCGAATGTTATATTTGAAGGAATATAACTTCTGGGATATTTAATGGTTCTAGATGAGACATTATATATTATATAGGATCTGAATTAATTCTATAAATTATATGTCATCAGGGACATACTAAGAACGTCCTTGCATGGACATTTTACAATATGTACCACGTGGGACGTCTGAAAGATGCAATTTTTAGGATATTTGGAATGATGTACCAGCTCGGACATTTCATGGACGTCCATATTCGGACATTGCATGGGCTGCACGGGATGGGACGTTCTAAGGACAATTATTTCAAGTCCGCACACATGAACTACATCATACCAAAAATTGAGAAAAACCCAATAATTTACCTTAAAAATTTGCGGGGTCGTTTCCGGTTGGGGGTAGTGTGCTCACCAGAGTCGGTGATTAGCCTGAGTACTAGAAAAAGGCCGACGTTGAAAAAACAAGGAAGAAGAAGAAAAGGATGAAGAAGTGAAGAAAAAAAGGAGAGAAGTAAGTCTTAGCCTTTGATAATAATGGGATCATTGTTCTCATGCGATCTATTCCATCGTCAAGCTTATTGACCTTTAAACCTCCATTATCTTGCGCTGTCATTCTGTCAAAAAACTAAGAAATTTGACGCCAAGTGTGATTGCTGATTGCAGAGTCATGAAATCTTCCTCAACAAAATGTTTGGAACAAACTCTCATGTTTTTGGTAACTCTCCTTCCTATTTTCAATTAGATCTCCCACAGTTTCTTCCTATCAGTCAAAGTCGCCTTTCCAGATTCTCCAATATGCTCAACTCTCTGATCCTCACTTGGGAAATGATAAATAGTCAAATTGTTTTTTTTTTATATACACAGACTTGCATCCAGGTGCACAACAATTTGCTCTGCTGGTCATTTTCACCCTTATCAAATCAATAATCACTTATAAAACAACTATTATCATCACACAAATGCACAAAGCAGTGTGTAAACAAACAATTCACACTTGCTGGTCACATGATATTGATGCGAGTTTTTTCCGTCAGATTGCATATTGCTTAGCATTGAAAGGCAATAGCAAATGAGAAAAAAATAAACTGATTGACAATTTCTAAAAACTTTTGGTCCATCTTTCGATATCGGTCTATCAACCATTTACCCGTGACACGCAGGCCTGCAGGATGGAATGAGGCTATCTATGTATAATTTCCATAGTACTATATGATTTACATGTTTAATGTAGTCGACGTTTCTGGCCTTTGTTAGGTTATATTCGCCTTTCTTTGTCGAGCAGTCCTAAAATCATTACCATAATAATTTCTCGATTAATTCTAGAGGATAAGTGCGGTTACTGCGGCTCTCAACTAGTCATTCTCGAACCCAGTGGCGGTTCGTGAACTCATCAAAATGCAGGGTTGAATATATTAAATTCGTTATTGTTCCCTAAGGTGATGAAGTATTTCCGAAGATGTTCTTTTATTCCACTCGTGCACGTAAAAATCTGAAGGACGTTCCTGAAAGTGTATATTATTAACGAATATTTTCAATGTCACGTATACAATCATCAACATTTTTGAGGCATTATGTTGACCAGTGGACTTAAACTGCAAGGTGTAGTGTATCAAGTGACAGAAAATCCAATATTGGGTATTGTAAGAATTGATTTTTCTGTTGAACATGCCATAACCACTAAGTCAAACTCTACATCCGAATAACACCCAACAAATGGACCCAGAAGTTGATATCCAGACTACTAACTGACCATCAATATTTCCACTTAGACCGTTGTGAGGCTGTAGCCTATAGAAAAGACCGCATCACTTTTTACATGCTGGAAAGGACACCAGAGTCCTATAACAGCATTAGGGAAATTTAGGATGATTTTAGAATTGTAACTTAGGATTTCAGAAAATAAAAATATATTCTATTCTATATCTATTAAAACCTGAAAACCTGAAAGAATTGTTAATCTAACTTGAATGAAATCTCAACAGTAAGTACAACTAGTCCACTAACTAGTGTTTTAAATCAATCTAAAATGATGAATTAATTATAACTCCTTATTAGCACCTAAACATATGGTAGTGTCAATTTGAAGAATGCAGGTGCCATTTGACATACACGTAGTGTAATTAATACAATCAATTTGCGGTGGATCAGACACTGTGCATAGTGTGAAATCTACTCTGTACTATTATATTCCCAACTCTCAACCTTTGTGACTATGTAATATTCAGTTATTGAATTTCACTCTGAAGTGATGATATTGACACTAGCTTGGGTCTTGAGTGGAATGTTCACTTTCGAAATTGTTTCTTTCAACCCTATTTTTTTGTTTATTCAATATACTTAGAGAAATAATTAGAGTAAGTTTCAATGTGCTTGCATTGAAAATTTACACTAATTGAATTGAAAAATTCACACTATAATATACTAAACTATAGAGTTGAATCATTTACTCTCTTAGTGGTCCTCCTGGAAACAGGTATAGTGTTATTTTTTTTACTGTGTAGGAAACATGTATATTCCGTTTTGCTTGGTCTGAGGAACCGGCACTGCAGCCTCACCTAGAGAACAATGTGACGCCAGGACAGTTATCTGGACCCCTCTCTGCTGACGGATTATGGGATATTTGGTGACGAGGTGTCTGCTACCATTTGAGAGATTCGACTTTGCAAGTGTTGTCCGGACCCGATGGAATTAGGGTATTAGTCATGACGAGTTTACTGGCGATGATAAATGATACGTTGCCCGTTTTATATGTTGTCAGGCGAGAACAGAAGCGCCATGATTGTTATTAGGTGCGAAATTCAGCCACACTAACTTGAGATGGATAGACAATGCCTACGAAGAATAATGTCACATGGGCTTACTGAGAATATTGTCACGAGAGGATATTTTCCAATTTATTCCCAGATATTACTATTACTATTATTATTATTCCACTGTTCTAATTTATCGAGTTTATTATACCTCTCAGCAATTCAACTGTCCTCGTTCGTCACCAACAAATTTTTTTCAATAAAATAAACATTTGAGGTGATCGATGATAATCCACGTACCAAGGGGGACTTGATTTTTGTTCCGAATAGCGGACGGTTGCTTGTGGCAACGGCGATGTCCCAATTGGGACATTCCCGAGTTTGGTTAGATTATTGTGAGTACCATTTTCATTATTTATTTAGTCGTCAACCTATTGTCTCTTCATGGAAAGTCAAAATTTTTCATTGATACATCCATATTTGTTTTTGTTGTTCAATCTTTAGGCCTCTCATTGAATATCAATCCTCAGTAAATACCAACTAGCAAATATGACAATATGTGACACTTTGTTCGGTATTTGCACCGTAGGAGCATCAGCATTCCTTCATGGGGATATTTTGATATTCATTTTCAGAAACAAATTCATATTCATTTTTCTATGTACTATCAGAGTGGAGAATATATATAGGACAGTACTAGATTCTCCCTGAGGAGTAGAATCGAAGTAGTATCGAAGACTAGAACGATACTACGATTATCAAAATTGTTTTGGTCTGAAGAATATGTGGTGAGTTTTTGTAAATACCTTCAAGAGACACCCTGTATATCCAGTGGTGCAACTACTATACCGCGAAACCCCGTGGTTGCGGGGGACCCGTTCCTCGGAAGAGGCCCTGGGGCCCTGGGTCTACCAACCAGAGCAAGGCCTCAGCCAAATTGGTTGATACATGAATATTTTTTAAAGATGAGTATGCCACAGAAATAATTCTTCCATTTCTGCGAATAGTGTTTATTTCAGTGTAGGTTCAGGGTTATGTGTGGAATCAACGATACAAGCCAATTATTATGAATGGAGAATTTGATTAAAACAAGTGGTGCTTCAAAAAGAAAAAGGAAACAAGAGTTAGATTACCACGTTTTTCACGAATACTACTACTGTTTCGGATAATACAGTTTAATATTATGATGAATGTCCATTAAGTAGTAGCAGTATGATGATTGAAACAGAAATAGATGTTGACTCTGCAATTATTCTGGAAGAAAGACTATTATTCCAGATTTTTTAGGATTATCTCTCCTAGTTTTTAAAAAATGAATGATGATTTGCCCCAAAATGTCACTGAGAAATTTTCCTATCAGAGAGCCTAAAAGTAAAATTCACTAGCTCGTCAGTGACAATTTGTATTGAAAAAATTTTGGAGAAGAGAAATAAATGTATATAGGAAAAATATCAAATTTTTACTAAGCAAATGACGAGACTTCTGCCAATACTGCATTCGAAACTGTAGGTACAGATGGTGTGAATATCAAAAGTATTATATCTGAAATCCACGAAGAACCGATAACTGACTCCTGGAGATCCTGACTCCTGACTCCTGAGTCAGATGATTCATTACTGGATGTCATTTCCTTGTGATAAAGGCAATTTTAGTGGCCGAGAATTGAGCAACACGATAAAAATGTTTTTCTACATTCATGCAAAAAGCAGAACTTTATTGAACTATATTTAGTGGAGAAAGAAGTTCTTTATTCCACTTAGTGCAATAAAGTTTTCATTGCACTCATCTGTCATTCTACTTCAACGTGCTGTCATCATCATGACAAACATTTTTTATATTGCAACTGTGGTTATAGAAACGTCATATATTCATATTGAAAATTGCACCAATTGTTTATTCACTTTCAACATTGAGGGTAAAAATAAAGTTTGAGTTAAATTGTTCATAACGTATTAGTTCCTGTTTCGATATTAATAATAAAGTTTTCAAGTTTCGTTTTTCATTTTCCTACACCTAGTGCCGCACCTCAATAAATCATTTTTCTCTTTTTGCATAAGCGCAGAAAAAATGTTGTATGCAACTCGTGCAAAAATTGTTTATTGCACTTGTTGCATAAATAACTATTATTGTTCGTAATGGCTCGTCTCAACCAGATATAAATTTTCCAAGAGAGGAGTTTCTTTAATTTTTATTATTCACAGAAAAGTCATGCTGGGCAAAAATTATTCCAAGAAAATGGTTGTGTTATTCACCCGAAGAAAATAAAGCGTGTCGTGAAGCTTATTGGTTGTTCAATATAACTAATAGTTCCTGGAAAGAAGGGACTTCTGACTGGCAAGGTTTGTCTCGAGGGGGCCCTAAATGATTTTGGCGGGATGGTGGGCCCAAACTATGAAGTTACGCCACTGTGTATATCTGAGAATATTCCTTTTCGTCCTTATTTCTTCGATAGACTAAACCCTCTCCCCCATTTCTAACTCCGAACAGCAGAAGAGTATTGTTATTTTCCTTCACCCCTGTACGATGCTCATCCGGCAAGAGCGGTTGTTTTTCGTGGAGAAAAGTCGGAATTCCAGCCTCCATTGTTACACGCTATTCAGATCGGTTTCAATTTCCAGAGGCTTTTGATGGCCGCCTGCGACTGTTTACCAAATGGACACAATGGTGTGCGGAGTTAATGTGAATGTTTTGGCAGGGGTTGTTTCGGTCCGAGGGGTTTCTGTGGATTGTCGGCTACAGGTTGCAGTTCAATTATAAATCGGAAGCAATTTTGGTGGGGGACTCACCAATGTTCTCCTCTACACAGAATACTGAACTACTTCGTTATACAGGGTGTCCCAAAAGTAATGGATCAAAAGAAGTGGGGTGGTAGGGAGGGTCACTTCCAATCAAACTAACCGTATATGTGGTTATCCAATTGTTGATGGTTCAAAAGTTATTAATGTTCATTCATTCCTGTAAAAAGAATTAATAACAATAAAACTATGTCACACTTGTTATTTTTTTTCACGAATATCATCCACATGGATGCACCTTCCCCCAGAAATAATTTTTTCTCCGATTGGCAGCAAATATTGATTTTGCTGACACATATCTATCAGCAAAGTATTACTTTTCCTGCCTAGGCAGCAAAGTGAGTACTTTGCTGCCTAAGCAGCAAAGTGGTTACTTTGCTGATTGATATGTGTCAGCAAAATTAATAATCCATGAATCGTTAATAATTTCCTTCATATTTCATCCGAGACTTCTCCGGCAACAAATTCAACACTATATTTTTTGCCACCTCCCTTATTTCTGGAGGAGTAAGTACTTCCAGATCGCTATCACTGTCCATTATATAATTATTTATACATTCCGATATTTTTTTGCACAACTGTCAGAAATTCCATGAATTGTCAAACTATAATTATTATTATGGACATTATTTCAACTGAACACTACAGGAAAAATGAAAAGAGATTGTGGGAATTGTAATAATTTGCAAATACAATATCCTCCTGTATCATTATGAACAATTGGAGAAAAAATAATATTTTTAATTACATATACATCAACACACTTTATTATGTTATTGTCTACTTCTCTTCAGTTTGACTATCCCTGAAAGCGTGTTCTTCAGTTTTTCGAACTACCATTTATTTCCTAGTTCTTTTTGGTTTGGCCATCTATAAACCCTGTTTCATTAGTTTTTCACTTAACTATTATTCATTTTGAAACTTGTTCGTCATATTGGATAAATTATCTCGAATTTCTGAATTTTGATAAAATAATCATAATCTCTCACCCTGAAAACTCCCCGATACCAATTTTAATTACGAAGTTCGTCCGCCGTATTGGATGCACCATCTTGAATTTTCGAATTTCGTCTAAGGAGTTATAATCTTCGACCCCTCAAATCTCCTAATACAGATTTTCTTTTTTTTTTTGTTTTTTGTTTTTCACCAATTTACAAATCTTATGTTTTTGGCAAGTCAGGAACATATTGAATGCAGTATATATAATAAGAGAAAACACATTCAAAGTATGCAGAATAGAGTCATACATGTACATTTCTGGCAAATAAAACAGACTTAACAGTGACATGTACCACATATGAAACAATAATTCGTGAGGACTTATTTTTCTTCCTCAATTCACAAAATGACAAAAAACAAAATTGGAATTGTAAATTGCAAAGCAAATATGAGCTGTATGAACGATTTTTTTTCAGTTGTTTGCATAGAGAGAATGATGAATCAGGTAAAGATAAGTATTCCTCAATAGAGTTATAACATAATCTCAGAAAGTGGTCCTTGATGACTTTTTTAAAATATTTGAGGTCGAGGTTGCGCACATCTTTAGGTAATTTGTTAAACAAATTCAAATCCAAAGAATTACGTTCGGATGCTTCTAGTCAATATCTTTGTGGTCTCAACTTGTCAAAATCCCTCGTTGCATAATCATGGAAATCTGAATGCACGCTAAAGTTATCAAAGTTTTTGTGTATCTCTAAAGAGATCGAGATATGTATAGAGATGGAAATATCTTTGACCTTTTAATAGATACCAACCAATCCCCAGAGAAGGGAACAAGAACCTGCCCAACAACTACAGGCCCATTGATCTGTTATCAGTAATCTCCAAAGTGATGGGGAAAGCCATCAATATTGAGCTTATCAAATATATGGAGAGCTCAGGAATCATAAATGATAGACAATACGGCTTTCGCCACCGAAGATCTACTGGAGATCTACTTGCCTACGTCATCCATTTGTGGCAAGCTTCATTAGGAGAATACGTAGAATCTCTAGCTGTCGCGTTGGACATATCGAAAGCATTCGACCATGTTTGGCACGAAGGACTCCTCATCTTCGCTATTTCTTATCGAGTTTTCTTTCAGGCAGATCGCTTCACGTGATAGGTAGACGGTGTATCGTCTGATACCATTGGCATCAATTCCGGCGTTCCATGCACAAGGATCAATTTTGGCACCAACATTATTCCTTCTTCATATCAATGATCTGTTGGAAGTAACAACTCGCCCCATACACAGCTTTGCAGATGATAGTACCTCCCATAATGCGTTCTCTTCCAGATCTCCCATTTCTTTCCAGGAAACTAAGATCTCACGGCGCAGGCAGGTCAATGCTGTCAATGACGACCTTGCTGGAATCACAGCCTGGGGAACCAACAACCTAGTTGAATTCAACGTTACCAAAACTCAAGCCTGTATTTTCTCTAAAAAGGCGGAACTCAGTATGCCGGATATTTTAATGTCTGGCATCACCATCCCCACCAAGCCCACCATATCTATGCTCGGTATTACCATCAGCAACACTCTTCCATAGGATAATCATGTCAGGTCCATCGCAAAAGCTGTTTCACAAAAACTCGGATTCTTGTTTCGTGCGAAAAGCTACTCCACACCTCAACAGCTTCTCATGATCTACAAAGCGCAGATACGGAGAATACTGTAGAAAGGTCGGCGACCTTCCACTTTTCTATCGATACTTCTACGGGAAATGGTGTTCGGAAATCTCTGCTATCATCCCTTCACTAGCAATACCAGTCAGACGAACTAGACAAGCCCAGTCAGCACATCCTTTCGTTGTCAACCTCGAAAGATGTCGAACAGCAATATATCAAAACTCCTTCATCCATAGAACGGCTAGGTTCTGGAATTCATTGCCTGAGGAAGTATTCCCAACAACATAAAATCTCCAGAAGTTTGAAAAAAATCCAATACCTACCTCCTGTCCCTATCCTCCCGTCAAATACCAGAGTAGTCACCGTCCTGAACAGAGCGCCAAAGTAAGGGCCACTGAAACAAAGGTCGTTACAGTACTACATACCAAAACATACTATAACAAAAATCGACCTGGCCGAGGATCTTGCAAAATATGTTCTCGCTATCGAGATACGGATTCCATCGATATCTTCACATCTGGTGTTGATCTGCGAACTTTTGATAGTGTTTGTAGAAAAAATAAACTAATGTACTATCACTTTGAGCGCTATGGAATCGCGCCCACGTTCACTCTGTATATGGATATATTTCCAGAATTTGTCAGGAATTCCAGAACCACGTATTCGGCCACGTCATTCCTCGTAAGATGCCTGGCAAAGACGATGGTAGGGCGCTCATTCTTCCTCCGCCTGAAGCCGTAAAAGACTGGATTTACATAGGGTAGTGGCAGGGGTGATTTACATGTTCAGTGTCGGTGACATTTCTACCCTTTATTACGCAATATCCGTGTTTCTTTGTCGACTGGGCCGAGAAACATTGCCATGATAAGTTATTACGCCTCCACGGCGATATCCCAAATTGTTTACAGTCGAGGCGATATACAAGACTCAATGTGGTAGGGAATACGTTTTGGGCTTCTACCACTAAAAAACCAAGGGCTCCCCTACGAGTGGGGTAGAGGGGTTGTCAGATTTTTATCACAATTCGATGAATACGCACTATATCACAAAATATAAGATGGACATGTGGTATGCTTGTTCGAAGCTCGACTACACGTCAAACACGAATGAACCAGCATTTGCACATTTCTGTGATAGCCGGCCAGTGACATGAGCACATTCCACTGAGCAGTGACGTTCCTGATTGCTAGAGGAAAGGGGTTATTACCTCCCTGAGAATATTTTTTTATGTTCTGGTTCCCACGAAAAAGGATATCCTGTAATGTTCAGAGAACATCGTGATAACCAACGGAAATAAGGTAGCAGTTGGTGTTCTTGTTGAATTTTTGGAGGAGATATGCCTCGGGAAACACCTCCCTTGGCGATGTGTTGCAGATCCTCGCTGTTCGTTGTATGAACGAGTATTTTGAAAGAGATGTTCTGCAGTTGCAAGTTTGTGAGCGAGGCATCACCCACGACACGAATTGCCCTTTTTTGGACAGAATCCAATAGTTTCAGGGTATGTCTGGGTGCTGCGCTCCAAATATGGAAACAGTAGTCCAGGACAGGTCGGATCTGTGCCTTTAAGATCATAAGCAGCTGACTGGAAGTGAAATAGCTCCTGGCCCGAAACAAAAAACCAAGATTTTGGGATGCACTTATTGCAATCGATCTCACGTGATTTTCCCAAGAAAGGTCATTGCTGATAGTAATACCAAGCATCAAAATGGATGTCTTCAAAGGTATGGTAACTCCTGACAAGCTTATATAGGGTACAGTGAGATCGGCTTTTCTAGAGAAAAGGCATGCTTGTGTTCTGTTTGCACTGGAATCTATCAAATTATTGGATCCCCATTCGAGAATTGTTGCCAACTCCATATTCGTGTTGTCAACATTTCTTCCTCGTTGGTTTCTGATTTTTCTGGCTGGTATTGGAGCCCTGGAAGAGAAGACGGTATGGAGGGTACTTTCATCCGCGAAGCTGTGTACTGGACATGAAGTGTCTTCCAACAAATCGTTGATATGGAGTAGAAATAGTGTTGGTGCTAGAATTGATCCTTGCGGGACCCCAGCATTTATGATAAGATTCAGATGAAACTCCGTCGACCACTACATGGAGAGACCTGTTTGAGAGGAAACTAGCTAGCAGAGAACATAGCTGGGGAGGCAAGCCATAAGATGGAAGCTTGGCGAGGAGTCCATGGTGCCAGACTCGATCGAATGCCTTGGAGATATCGAGTGCCACGGCTAAGATTCCACCATATCTTTCAATAAATTGCTGTCATATATGTGAGCAGGTAACCACTTGATCTCTGATGACGGAAGCCATATTGCCTATCGTTCATTGGTTTTGTACCAAAGTCACTCCCATCCAAACAAAAGCAACGTATTCGCTATGAAGAACTATGAACCAACATTTACGTTATTCTGTCCCAGAAGTTTCCATTCAATCGAAATATTATTCTGTATTAATGATTCCCAGTCAGCTCCTGAAACCAAAGTTGTCATTACTCTCGTGATCAATCTTTTCTGTCGAACAAACACGTCTACATTTCTGTATAAAACAGAGCATTTCATTACGAACGATGTCAAACATTATACGTAACTGCGAAATGTTATTACAGAGCTAAACTTTCGTCACTCCAAACTTCACAGCACGTTCTAGAGCGATCCCCGCCATCTGCTAATAGTTGAGACGAATATTTTCATCGGATTAAAACGATAAGTCTCGCTGGTGTTTGCCCTGTCTGTACAAATATTTCTCGAAATCACCCCTGTAAACACGGACATTTAAGTGCATCACTCCGCCAACTGACAGATCCACTGTTAACTCATCCGGAAGCAAAATTCTCCTTCACGCTAACGACCATTCCAGGGGACGCTTGGATGTGCTTGCTTAGTTGCTTACTGTTGTCAACTTTCCAGACGTTCCAACGTTTCGTAATAAACTACTCAACACTAATTTCGTCGCACACCAAAATGTCGCCCCTGTTATAATGTGAATAACTTTTTTCAGTTCAGAACAATTTGAATTTGGTTCACACTGTTCGATAGCCCAGTCCTTCAGCTATAATCTCGTACTTCATTGAAACATAAGGGTATTCACATAAAATCTCTACATGGTGTTTTCCGACACTGTGCAAAATTTCGGAATATTCAAAAGGCTCTCAAATGGTGAAAAATATTTTTTTCTCAACTTCGACAACAGAGGCATAAAGATGATCTCATTACCTCGAGATGTTTCGCGAATCAACTTCCTATCTCTCTTATTTACAGAGTGATCTCAAAAAATCAACTTTTTGGTTTTGCAGTCATAACTTTTTTCCACGTCAACCGATTTCAGAACTCTTAGGCTCATTTTGAAGATAAAACTTCAGATGAAGAGATCTGAATATCAAAATTGACCCAAGATGGCTATCAGAGATCTAGAGTTTCCTTGAAAGTGACCCAAATCTGGAACGCCCTCCGAATCTCGATTGGGAGGAGAATTAAATGAAAATCAACTTGTTCTCGGAAAAACAATTCATTCTGGATGCGTCCATATTTTCCTCGCTCTCAGTAGTCAAGAAAGTGCGTGAGAAAACACAATTGAAACATGTTCTTGCAGAAACACCAGATCATTTCTCCTCTGTAATGCATGGCCCGTAACCAACGTTACAAGAATCACAGTAAGTGACTGACAAGTCAGGTTAGACGTCGTTTTCGAATCATAAACAGATTTCGATAGTTTCGATGCCGCATCTAACGCGAATGTGGGTGACAACTTTGTTCTCGTTGATGACAATGCGAGACCGCATAGGGTTGTTGGTACATCATTTATGATGAGCCTTAGCTGGTCGGGTTTGTCAGTCCATTGTGATTCTTGTAACGTTGGTTACGGGCCATGCATTACAGATGAGAAATGGTCTGATGTTTTTGCAAGAACATGTTTCAATTGTGTTTTCTCACGCACAATTCTTGACTACTGAGAGCGAGGAAAATATGGACGCATCCAGAATGAATTGTTTTTCCGAGAACAAGTTGATTTTCATTCAATTCTCCCAACCGAGATTCGGAGGGCGTTCCAGATTTGGGTTACTTTCAAGAAAACTCAAGATCTCTGATAGCCATCTTGAGTCAATTCTGATATTCAGATCTCTTCATCTGAAGTTTTATCTTCAAAATGAGCCCAAGATTTCTAAAATCGGTTGACGTGGAAAAAAGTTATGGCTGCATAACCAAAAAGTTGATTTTTTGAGATCACTCTGTAAATAAGAGAGATAGGAAGTTGATTCGCGAAACATCTCGAGGTAATGAGATCATCTTTATGCCTCTGTTGTCGAAGTTGAGAAAAGAAGTATTATCACCATTTGAGAGCTTTTTGAATATTCCGAAATTTTGCACAGTGTCGGAAAACACCATGTAGAGATTTTATGTGAATACCCTTATGTTTCAATGAAATACGAGATTATAGCTGAAGGACTGGGCTATCGAACAGTGTGAACCAAATTCAAATTGTTCTAAACTGAAAAAAGTTATTCACATTATAACAGGGGCGACATTTTGGTGTGCGACGAAATTAGTGTTGAGTAGTTTAGTTGCCTGACGGATTGTTGTGCCGTTTTTCGTGCTCGAGTCTACTTCAACCTCTTCAAATCTGCATCGCTCGACATAAATCGCGAGAACGAATTGCATGAAGAAGGGTTGGCACATCTTGAAATGGTTAACGCTTATTTAGATCCTGGCCAGGATAAATCACAGCGTGCTTTGGAATAGGTACTGGTGAAAATTTGAACGACGCTCTAAAGTCTTCCAATATTTTTATGTCATATCAATACGAACGCAAGTGAGCTGTGACGTCCGTGTGTTCTTGTTGTCAGGTCTCTAGCTCCGGTTTTAGGTTGGATTGAAAGAAAATTGGTTTATTCGACCCCTAAGGATTTATTGTGGTTCACATCAATTCATATTTCACCAAGAAGATTCATACGGAGAACGGGACATAATAATAATAATAATAATAATAATAATGAACATGAGATCATCATTAGAATTTGTCACCTCGAGTAATTGATCTATCGATCTAAAATATGTCCAGTATTGCAGAGTTGCCGCTTATACCAGAAAGAAGCAGCATCTTTGATATTTCAAATAGGACACCCTGTATATTAATGCATTTTTCAACTTATCATCACTTACTGATTATTTCTGTCTCATACTATCCTATATCTATCTCTAACAGTTTTTGAGATATTGATTATTTTGAATATTTTTTATCCAAAACATAGGTTAATTTGATGTTTATTTCTGCGGTATTTGATGGATTCTTAGGAAGTTGCAATTTTGTGTTTAGTTCATCAAGATCATGTATATTATTATTGATTCTGTAGAGAGAAGTTTGTTGCAAAGGAGACTAGGCTGGTTGATACATCTGTCCTTGAGTTGCAACCGAATAAATCTGCACCAGACCTTGAGGGTGTTTTTGGACCATCTCAGTAGTTCTTCCTTTTGGAGGAACCAAAGTCATTCCTATTCGGAATTAGGACGGTCATACCGTATCTGTTGAACGCTTAATGTCGGAGGTCATTTCCAGAGTGCTGTGGCTTTCTGTATATCTATCAATACATTGCTGCGCTATAAGCGTCTAGCTAAAGACGAATAACCTTCTGATAACCTAAAGACTTATTAGGTAATATGAGGAAGGAAAATATATCTTTTGCATGAAGAAGAAAAGTACTCTCAACCTTACTTGTCACAAATTGACCTTTTACCTGAAAAGTATATTTAAAAAAAATCAATTGAGTGAAAAAAATTGAAGAAAAATTTGACGCCTCGCAGGGATTGAACCCCCGTCACTACATTGGACGTCAGAAACACAGACTACTAAGCTATCGCTTCACTCGTAGTAGTTCTAGTTTCTCAATATAAAGAAGAAAGAAATATCATGTGTCGTTGTTGACGTCACTTGACCTCGATGTTTGAAGATTTGCTAGTCTACCTAGATACTTGTCGCTACACTCTGTCTGATTCGTGCAATTTGCGATATGTACAATTGAGCTCTTTTCTACCGTGAACGAGAGAGAGGAGAGTTCTCTCCTCTTCTATCTTTCTCTTCAATGCTATCAACGTGGCCGCATTGAAATATTGAGAGGTCCGATGAAGCTTTCCTTGTCTAAAATCTAGTTTGTGCCACTGAACAAGTTTTGAAATCAACAGAGTGTCAAGTTAACGATATCAACAAAAGATGTCAGAATAAGTATGATATGCGGGTCGATTCTGTTCGGATCTTGTTATAACATTGCTAAGATAATAATATTGTTATGATCATAACATATAACAATATTGCTATAAAGTTCTGTATTCTATTTACAGAGTAACTGCAAGACTGGTTATAAGTTCAAGTGATAGCAATATTGTTGAAAAATTGAAAATTTTTGAGCTGACAACACTGTTTTCAACTTATTGTTTAAGTGTTAGGTATCGATTTTGCCATTATTTCATGAAGAAGAAGAGTTCATGATTATCTAACCTCTCAAATTAGTCAGTCCTGCACTGACATTTCACAAAATTATATTGTTTAAATCGAGAGATTTTGTATTTGCTAAATCTGGTCGTCGTTGTGCGACTGGTGCAAGTAATCAATCATGTCCCCGAAATGAGAAAACAACTAAATACCGGATGAAACAAATCGTAATTTTTTTTTTAAATATCCTAGAAGAATAGCTTGATAAACTATCCATGAGGCAACTGAAATTTCTCTGATATGCCGAGATTGTAGTCTCATATTTTCTCTACAAATTGGAACTTCAAGAAAAGGTTTTCAAGTAGTTGGTCACTGTAGTGAATCTATCCTATATGTTTGTAATCACCATTCTAAGTTTTTCAATAATCCTTCTACGAATTTAAACTCTGAGGAAAGGTTTTCGAGTAGTCAGTGACACAATTGAACTCTCATATTTTCATACAGTTGGAAGAATTTGTAGTGCAGAAACAAAGAATCCACTACCTTGTTATGCGATAGCAATAGCAAGCACAAAATTGATGTTGCCGAGATAGCAAGAAAGCTGTCATTGAAATTGACAGATCATATTGCCAAAAATCGATGATTAGAATTCCACTTTTCCAAATCTTGCTATGATAGCAATATCTTCTCTTCTCTACAACCATATTGCTATATGCAAACAGAATCGACCTGATAAAAATTTTGAAAGGTTATTAGTCAATGACATTCATGACATAGACATATATCACATCATTATAACCTGTAACCTGAACTAACTGAAATATCTCACTAGAACTGTACTGAATCAGTCATTATGTGTTCTTTCGAAAGAATTTGATTAGTAATGCATGTTAATTGAATCAGTTCAGTCCAAGTGGAATATGTCAGTTCCAGAAGGAAAGAATATCATTATTCGCGACAGAAATAATTAAGCGTACGCCAATCGGAGTTCTTGAATACTGTCAAAGCGTTTTCATTGGTTCACATTTGTTTTTATTTGTGTTTATTGCCTTATTGGTCACATCATCAAAACAAACCGCTCAGATTCCAAGTTCTTACCGTCAGGTGGAGTGACTTATTTTCTATCGCGAATAACATCAAGGCGACTAGTTACTAAGTTCAGTGGTGGCGCAGACTAGAGGGTAGACAGGGAAAGATTTATCGGACCTCTCTACATTCCCATGCGGCCAGATTGGTAGCATTGAAGAGAAAGATGGAAGAGGAGAGAAATTTCCTCTCTCTCTCTCGTTCATGGTAGAAAAGAGCTCAATTCTGTGTGCCAGGTCTCTATGAAATCTTCGAATTTGTCATAAGTGTGTATTGAACATCACGAGTTATAATAATTGAGATGATAAATTAATAACTGTAACGCAAATGAAAATCATTCCGAGGGCCGTGTTGATATAAACTCTCCTTAGTTGAATGACTTTTCCCAACTTACCGAACATCATACAAACCTCACTCAAAGTGTTATTTTTTATTTTTTTTCAGAAGCCTTATGTCTGAAGGCCATGCGAATTCGGGTACCATCGGTCGTCAAGTCGGGCGACACCGTGACCCTTTCTTGCGAGTACGACCTCGAGCAGGTGGCGCTGTACTCTGTCAAGTGGTACCGCAACGACGAAGAGTTCTACAGGTTCGTGCCGAAGGAATCTCCTCCCTACAGGGCCTTCGCTTTGCCACACATCAACGTAGATGTAAGTACCGCATAAATTGTACTCAAATACTATGGTAACTAGGCGAAAGGTATACTACTTTACTGTTCGCACTTCACCGAAATGATGGCATGCAAGCTGAGAATGAAGAGGTATAGGAATATTTTTACCTCTAAATTGTCAATAATAACCTACTATATTATCTTCATTCCTGGAATATCAATTCATTATTATAAATTGAAAAATACCTATGTGACACAAGAAAAAACCCTTAATAGATGTTGTTGGAAGTTACGGCATGTTGCCTCAATTTCATGTCATCGTTGAGAAGCAAGTGTTAAGGAATTCACATACCTTCACTAGAGTTCCTAAATGTACTTGGCACTGCTGTTTTGGAGTTTTTTTGTATATTAGAGTACGGACACTAGACAAGCAGTAACAATCGAACATAACCACAAAATATTTTGAAGCAAATCATATGTTTTGCGAGACAAGGACAAGAATATGTTTACGTCCGTGTACTGTCAGTTCTCGCTTTTCCCATCAATTTATTTGTGGTTATGTCTGATTGTCAGTGCTTGTCATAGTGTCCGTACTCTGATATACAAGAGACGTCAAAATCAGCAGTGTCAAGTACATATAGGAACTCTAACCTCCATGCACCACTTGTAGAAGTGCGAAATCCAAACAACAAACCAACAACTATCTCAATATTAGACGATCAAATGGAAATTCTAATGTGTCTGAAGTAATGTTTTGGAAACTTCAACCTACAATTTGATCATTTTGATAAATGAGCTCTCGACGTTTTCAGTATACTAGCGCCATTGGGGGTAGATGAATTTTGGGTCAATCAGTGGCTTGATTGAGATTCATCCCTAGGAAGGGGTCTAGGACCAATACCCAATATTTATGAGGAATAGAAGCAATACGTAACTTACGTTGGTTTTGATAAATGTGATGTGCATCATTTGGTGACAATTAAACAATAAAGAACAGAGTATTGAAAACTATATGAAATAATACACACATATCAACAGGAACAAAAATTGAACTAGGAACAAAAAAACAACATAACAAGAATTAAAAATTCGACTAAATCAATTAGGTACTGTCTGTGCTTTTTTTTCTTTTGCGTTAGCACCGTAACCACGTATTTGCCAAAAAGAGATCCAACTAATACCCACCATATTACATTCTCATCGAATCTCAGGACAGGCTGGAAGTATGTAATTCATATTTACATTGTTCTAACATCCAATATTAGTTCAGAGGTTCCAACAAATTCGAAAAATTGAATTCCTGTGATATTTTCTATACTCATGTCTATATTGTTCCATTATTAGAATTTTTTACTAGATTTTTTCGGTATTTCAGACAGTTCCAGACCCTATGCTCCTTCCCTCTATTACGCCACTGGAGTCATTGTACCACTCGCCTACTGACTAGATTTTTATTTAGAACGACAATTCTTGAAGGTTTTCAAGCGCTACGCTACTGATTACTTGTGCTATGGTTACGTAAAGATGCATCAGTGACGTCAATTTGTTCATTTTCCTAAGACAAAAACAAAATTATCATGATCCAAATGTGATTTGGTATCTCTTGAACTCTAATGGCCAAAAGTCATCTGATACGAAGGGTTGTAATAAGCTATGTGAATTCCTACCCCTATTAGTCAGCCTCCCCCAGAGCTTAATCACCCTCTACGGAATTTTGTTATGAATGTAATAAATTGCTTGGGAACTGCTTTTAAAGAGCCGAATTCTTTCGGCAGAAAAGATTAATGGCTTATTCGAAACTCAGTTCAGTTTATGAATTTAATGTTTAATTGCCAAAATTTCGCGAGTGTCTCAAAAGCATATCCTGTTCAATTTGAAACTATTTAAATTGTATTTAACTTGTTGAAATCTTCGAGAGTGTTCCTCTGGAGCTGTAAATTGCATATGATAGAAACTTTATTCATGTTGAATTTCATCATGATGTATACAGTGTGTCACAGCCACCCTTCATATCCAAAGTCGGAGAAAGAACTGAAAGAACGATTATAAGCTACTACAGCTCATCTTTCAACAAAATGGAGTTCCTTCACACTCTTTTGCGAATGTACGACAATTTCTAGATGATATTTTCACAGGGAGATGGATTAGAAGGCAAGGACCACTAGAATGACCTGCTATGTCTCTTGATCTATCACTCCTAGACCTCTTTTTATGGGGATATTTGGAAACCAGAGGCTAAATCACACAACCCAATAGCTCTCTTTTTTTTATTCGGAAGTGCTCGCGAAAGATTGAACCTATAATCCCGTGGTGGAACTGCGAGCACTAAGGAGGGGCAAATATCGGTGGATCCTCCTCTTGAAAGTAAATAGATTGTAGTTCGCTGGAAATACATCTGTGGGTAAAGAATTCCACAGTGAAAATGTCCTACAGAAGGATGAGTTCTTGAAATATGTTGTTCTAGGTGTTTCAATTCTGACTGCAAATTGGTGTGAGACTTGAGCCAGTCGCGTTTGGCGAACAAAGGACATTCCAGGGGGGACAGCTGATGACAATTTAACAGAGCATCGTTAATGATAGTAGCGATAGAAGAGTGATAGGTCTGCAACGTCTCTCCGATGTTGTAAAGTTTGCAGTGATCTTGTCAGAGTTGGGTCATTGATGAGTCTGATGGCTCTTCTTTGAACCGACTCCAGCAACCTCAGGGAGTGTTTTGGAGCTGATCCCCAGACGTGCGAACAGTACCCAAGGGATGGTCGAATCTGGGCTTTGTAGAGTGTCATAAGCTGTTGTGAAGTGAAATACTTCTTCGCGCGGAAGAGGAATCCCAGCTTTTGAGAGGCAGCTCTGGCTATATTGGCAACATGGTCATGCCAAGATAAACTGTCAGATACCGTGATGCCGAGCATTGATAGGGATGAACTGATTGGTAAGGTTCTTCCAGCCATAATCGTCTCAGGACCCGCACGGTTAGCCTTCTTAGAAAAAACTGTTGCTTGAGTCTTCAAAGCGTTGAATTGTACGAGGTTCAAATTGCCCTATTGTTGGATCCTTCCCAAATTGTCGTCGACGGTCTGGATCCGTTGCAAACGTAGGCCTTGTTTGGTTGCTGCGAATATTGATGTATCAGAGGAATATGATGCTATAAGAGTGGTATCGTCAGCGAAACTGAAGAGAGGGTTGGTAGTCATGTGCAACAGATCGTTGGTTGATATGTAGTAAGAGAAGCGTTGGGGATAGAATAGAGCCCTGTGGTGGTTGATGATCTACGCAGAAGAATAATTATTGTACAGTGACTCTAGGAATGCTGAGAAATTTGACGAGACATTTCGAAAATAGCTTATGCTTCTGTATGGAACTGGTTGGTTCATATTTCAGGAGAAAAAAGAAGAAATACGTCTTTTTTTATGTATGACAAATTTGGTATTCATCATACAGGACGTGGAAAGAAATTCTGTATTGAGGAGACCTTATTACGAATCTGCGATTAAAGGTCTATTAAAATAACAAGTTTCCATCGTTAAAGTTTTAACCCCTTGTTTGGGTGGAAGTATTGAAAAGAAATATTCTCAGATGAAATTATGAATATTATAAAGGAATACATTGAGAATTCGCATTCTCTATGTGATGAAAATAATATCAATTCTCTGTCTATATATTTTGTTCTTCTCATGTTATTATTGTCATTCGTAAAAGTACCTAGATCTACGGAAAATATACTTTGCTTCACATAGGCTCTTATAGAACACAACTCGTTACTTCCGTAGAATCTGGGGAATAATTCATGCGAAATATTCCATAGTTTTAACGAGAATTTTCCTTTTTGTTATAAATGTGATACATTTTCACATGTATCTTCACCGATTCTGATCGAACAGCTGCTTTATAGGCTCTATGGTATCACACGGGAAGTGATTATAGGTGAATTATAACGGTATTGGTGTTATACTACCCCTATAGCACCCGCCCATAACCCTATCCTTTACGAGTTTTGCTAGAGTTTTGTTCAACGAAAGGATGTGTTGTTGTCTGGGCATTGGCATTCTCCATTTATATACCTAGATATTTTATTAACTCTAGTTTTTTATCTATCCTATATATTTGTCCTTGCTATTCGGCTCAAACATATACTGTATTGAATAAATCGTCCTGTATATATCAACGAACGCTTGCGGTTAGCTCGCTCGTCGACTTTGCAGCAGATAACCTTGAATGGCCTTGAAAAAGTAAAAAATCGCAGAATGAACCTTGAAATTTCTTATGGAGATTAACAAAAGCAAAAGTGGTTAAATGACCGCCATATCGGCATAGCACCTCTACTCGTTCATAAATGACTCCTAAGCTATCAAGATATTCGATAAGCACAATGTTAATGACTTTCTCTTGAACATATGACAACCTCTACGGCTTCGGCCATTTGTCATGTCCTTCAAAACTGGCAACATCGAACGTTCTGACATTGTGACGTCATCCAATCCTTGTGCAGGAATATATTCGTATTCAATTCAAACATGCTATGCGTGTGATTCATGATTGCCGTTTGAAGCTCATCCATCTCACTGCATGTCTCTGATATCCCAACATTCTTGAACAAAGCGTTAGGCGACACAACTTCTCGCATTTTAATGTTTGACCTCGACACCATTCTGATCACAAATTGTTGTCTCACGCTTCACAGATGTCAAGATTGAGTCGGGTCGAATCTTTCCATGGAAGTGGATGGTTCCAGTCCGAGAGGGGTTAATCGATTATTGACGAAATTGACATTTTGATACGACAACTGACGGACATATCTGAACAACAACAATGGGAAATGATTCAAGGGCATCCATATTGAATGTGAACGAAGGATTCCTCTTTTGTCAGTCAGAAGTTATTAATTATTCATGTTTCAAGCTTACTTCCTACACTGAGGAAAATTTTGCTATCAGAGTTTTTGCTGAGATATTCCTTGCTACCATTACAAAAAACTCTATTACCGTTAAACATTTTCGAATATACGCAGCACATTGAAATCCTATAAGCAATACCGACTTTACTGAAAGTGAATTTTCTGCTGTGAAATACTGCTGTCGCTATCAGGCAGCCACTCTGGGACAGCATGATTTTTGTTCAAATTGATTTTGCTCAATATCTACTATACCTGTAGATGAAAGGTTCGTCGCATAAAAACTGCACTCTCTGCCAATGAAACAACTGTCAGCTTGTCACGAAAATAGTATTTCACAAACTTTCTTGGAGCAATTTCGACTGGGCAAGATCGAAGACACTGATCAATCTCAACAAAATTAGTCTTCTTTGCCAGGGCTCCAATTTCAGCCAGGTAAATCAGAAACGAACGAGGAATAAATTTTGACAACATAAATATGAACTTGGCAACAATTCTCGAATGGGGATCCAATAACTTGATAGATTTCAATGCAAACAAAACACAAGCATGTCTTTTCCCTGGAAAATCCGATCTCACTGTGCCAAACATAAGCTTATCAGGCGCGCCACGTCAAGACATACAGATGCTTATGATTGGTCAATCCGTGCTCCGTGGATTCGTGTGTCTTCGTTTCGCACAATGCCACCGCTACCCCTATCGGACATCGTCGATCGTACCACGTACCTGCGCATGCGTGATCCAGTTCATCGAATGTTGTAATGGCGGATTCGTGATTTTGGGTCATGGAAAACAAGGATACTATAGAAAAGTGGGGTTCAGCAAAATATATTGCAGTTCGCTGGTTATTTTATCAATTCCAGGTAATAGGAATGTTTGTGGAAATACAATATTCAAGACTTTTTCAACAGGTCAATAATTGAGGAAGCGAAATCTACAAATGAAACTTGGAAGGTGTTTGATGTAGTGAGGTCGTTATTTGAAGAAGGTAATCTATAAATACCTTAAATCGTAGGTACAAGAATAATTTGAGGTTATAAGGTTGAGATTCCTTTGAAACTTGACATCTTCGTTTATGTCTATATACTATGAAATATAGTGGATTTTATGCTTATTAGTTTTATTCAGATAAAGAATACCTATGTATAATTATGTAAACAAATAAAAAATATCCACAACTATTGTAACTAGATCATTTGAACTGTTTTGCCAACCAACCAGGAATAGGATCATGAGAAAGTGATTTAGAGTTTCACAGTTTCTTGGTGATGTCAAAACCTGGACCTAGCTACCTGGTAACTATTCGACGTGTAGAGGACGTCGCTAGCTGACGTCGTTAGGACGACGCTAAATGACGTCGTTACGACGTCGATGAATGACGTCGTTTCGCTGTGACAATTTGGTCATTTCGACGTAATTGGTGACGCATATATGACGTGAAATTGACGTGTGTGTGCTAGCTGGGGAGCTATTTCACTTCCAGTCAGCTGCTTATTATCTATAATGCACAGATCAGACCTGTCCTAGAATACTGTTCCCATATTTGGATTGCACCCAAACATACCCTGAAACTGTTGGATTCTATCCAAAAAAGGGCAATTCGTCTCGTATCTCGCTCACAAACTCACTCACTTCGCTGGAACACCGTAGAAAAGTTTTCGATCTGGCTCTATCTTATAGACATTTCCATGGACGTTGGAAATATCAATAACTATTCCTCCCTTGGCAGTCCCCGCGGGATTAACCCGTCGAGTTGAGGCTTCGCACCCCTTCGTGGTCACTCTAGAGACCTGCCGAACATCTTTTTCCAAAGACTCGTTTATCCAACGAACAGCGAGGCTCTGTGGAACATATTGCCAAGGGAGGTGTTCGCAGATAACCTCCAGAAATTTGAGAAAAAACCAATTCCTACCCTATTTCTCTTGGTTCTTACGATGTTCTCTAAACATTACAGGATATCCCTTTTCGTGGGAACCAGAACATAAAAAAAACTTCTCCCTGGTATTTCAATGTATGCTGGGTACATAATTCGAAAATATCTCTACAACTTTTTCAAATGTATTTTAGAGGATTCTATCTTCTTCCATTACTCCTATATCTGAACATACAATCTCATTTCGGATTGAAAACAATGACATAATACTATTTTTTATTTTCAAAATCACTGAAAAGAAAGGAAAGTTTTGGCACAATAATTGACTGAGATTTTTTTTCGTTAAGCATGAATAAAGACATAACTTCAAATATCCATACCTTATTTCAAAATATCATCTTTTCGAACATACTACATCGGAGTATAAGCAATATAGCAGAGGTCTTAACTCATAAATGAAATCGGATATTCGAAAATCGAGAAATTAAAATGTTCAATTCTTGTTTTTCCTTCTCCTTTGAAATTAACTTTTTTGATTTTGCGTCAGTAAGTTAGTAAAAAGTTGCACTTCATTTTTGGCAGTCCCATCATAGCAAACAGTTTATTTTTCTTTGGCATATTCACTTTGCATGCTTACCGAGGAGAATAAGTTGATTTAGAATCGTTAGAATTTGGGGAGAATAAGCTCGATTTACATATTATGCATGAAGGAGGAAAATTCCTTTTTCATTCTCAGAAATGGAAGTCTGCCCTCTTCAAATATTCACGAATATTTGCGTTGAATAACGACATGAATTCCAGTTTGGAACCTCATGTTATTCATATAAGCCATATGATTCGACCTAGCGCTCTATATGCGGAAAATATCCGGAGAAAAATCTATTTTTCGTGCTTCGTTAAGCCCTGGGAACTCAACGGAGTATTTCCACAGTTATAAAGAACTTGTTTACAATATTTCTGTATTTCGATATGTCATATCAGTTACATGCGACTCAAAATCCGTGAAAGCGTTGGAAATAAATCACGAATCCCATTTGTATTTGTGTTTCTTTCCATGATAGCTACTCCTGATAGAATACCTGGCCTGGGTAAACATCGGGGTGGATGTCGTGGGGCACATGGAAATAAATATTTATCTATCTTGATGGCTCATGATCATCATGCCTCGTTCGAAATTAATGTGTTCCGATAAAAAGTTGGCGGAATCGGATCGTGATATGGAAATGCCGAAACTGCAAATTGAAATTTCGGAATGAGATGTTTTTGAGGTTTTCTGGCGGTGATTGAGGGTGATTCGAGGACCAATAAAGTGATTGATCGGTATCCTGGATCGAGACAAATTGAATTCTTGGAAATACCATCAGATATTTCAGACGTCATTCAGTAGGTAGGTGAACATCTACAAAATATCCAAAAAAAACACAACTATGGCTATATTCCGAATCCAACTGATCAGTACTGTCAGTGGATCTACTGACTCTGCTGAAAATCTGTGTTCCGAAATATAAAATCAGAAATATTGAGCTGAAATTCTGAACACGTTTTCATGGTCTTCAACAGAAATAATATTGATATATTATTAATAAGACAAGATTCAATGTTTGACAAGAGGAAGGTTTGAATGTTGAGTCAAAATATTTTAATGACAGTATGTCTGCTCACAAATATCTGTCACTTTCAGTATTTTTCTTGATTCGGAATGTAAAATCAGCAGATTCAGTACTGACAGTTGAATCAAATATCTGGAGAGCTCAGGAATCATCAATGATAGACAATACGGCTTTCGCCACCGAAGATCCACTGGAGATCTACTTGCCTACGTCACCCATTTATGGCAATATTCAATAGAAAAACACGGGGAATCTCTAGCTGTCGAATTGGACATATCGAAAGCACGTAGGGATCGAAAGCATTCGACCGTGTTTGGCACGAAGGACTCCTCCACAAACTACCATCATACGGCTTACTACCTCAGCTATGCCATCTCTTATCGAGTTTTCTTTCAGGCAGATCGCTTCACGTGGTGGTGGACGGTGTATCGTCTGATACCATTGGCATCAATTCCGGCGTTCCACAAGGATCAATTTTGGCACCAACATTATTCCTGCTCCATATCAATGATCTGTTGGGAGTAACAACTTGCCCCATCCACAGCTTTGCAGATGATAGTACCCTCCATACTGCGTTCTCTTCCAGAATTCCCAATTCTTCCCAGGAAACTAAGAACTCCCGGCGCAGGCAGGTCAATGCTGTCAATGAAGATCTTGCTGAAATCACAGCCTAGGGAACAAACAACCTAGTTGAATTCAACGCCACCAAAACTAAAGCCTGCATTTTCTCTAGGAAGGCGGAACACAGTATGCCCGATATTGTAATGTCTGGCTCCACCATCCCCACCAAGCCCACCATATCTTTGCTCAGTATTTCCATCAGCAACACTCTTCCATGGGATAATCATGTCAGATCCATCGCAAAAGCTGCTTCACAAAAACTCGGATTCTTGTTCCGTGCGAAAAGCTACTTTACACCTCAACAGCTTCTCATGATCTACAAAGCGCAGATACGGCCTGTTCTAGAATACTGTTCCCACATATGGGGTTCAGCACCAAAACATACGCTGATGCTCTTAGATTCCATCCAGAGAAGAGCCATTCGCCTGGTGGGTGACGTCACACTCACTCACTCTTTGACATCATTGGAACACCGTAGAAAGGTCGGCGACCTTTCACTTTTCTATCGATACTTCCACGGGAAATGTTCTTCGGAAATCTCTGCTAATCATCCCTTCACTAGCAATACGGATCAGACGAACTAGACAAGCCCAGTCAGCACATCCTTTCGTTGTCAACCTCGAAAGATGTCGAACAGCACTTTATCAAGACTCCTTCATCCATAGAACGGCTAGGCTCTGGAATTCATTGCCTGTGCAAGTATTCCCAACATATAGTCTCCAAAAGTTCAAAAAAAATTCCAATACCTACCTCCTGTCCCTATCCTCCCCAGAAACGCACGATGTTCTTTGAATATTATAGGGATCCCCTTTCGGGCGCTCCAAGCGATAAAAAAATTCGAAATACAGTCATCGTGTTGCAAAATCCACCAAATGATGTATCAAATGAACTGTTCAACGAATCAAATAGGAGTAGGACCTTGATGGACAATACATTTTGCTGCTCATGGCTGCAAAAATTGCGAATTTTGGGCATTTTCAAAACAACACTTCTCACGTTTTTTATGTAAATAATGAGTCTATGTGTTGTTCGATTGATTGTTGAACTTCAGAGCTCATTTCAAACGTAGACGGTGGTCGTCATTCGGCGATACGTCAAATAAACAGTGACGTCAGTTTTTATGCTGTTTCGTTATTGGTCAAATAATCCTTCATTCCCACTCATGAAGCAAAGTTGCTAAGTCACCAATTATAATCAAGTTATCGAAAATATGTTAGAGTCATGTCGTTGAAGGAAACATAATAGGAGGAACCAATGATATTATAGTGATTCTTAACTTTTTCGAGCAACCAACATGGCCAATTAATTCTAATACTCCATAACAAAATATCATGTGAATGTTGAAGACTTGGCATCGAGCGTCTACCGGTTCAAATGTGATCTAGTGTGAATTAATATAATTTCTATTTACACAAATGTGCAATAAGCCATAACATGGATTATTGAATAGTTAATATTTCTGAAGTTCCCGATCGTATTCCAACATATGGCAACTGCGCTATGGTCTGCCATTGGCCCGTACTCACGAAATCGTGACGTCACTTTTTACTCGCGGGAAATTTCTAGTCGTTTGAAAATTACCGTGGCATTCATGATGATTTTGCACCTTGAAATCGAACGAAAAATTCTAGAAAGATATGAAATTGAAAGGTATTCTAGTGATGATTCTATTCAAGAAATGGAAGCAAATTAGTCTACTCCCCTTATCTCTTGGAGCGCACGAAAGGAAATGCCTATAATGTTCGTGGTAAGCCTAAGCCGTATGATGTTAGTTTGTGGAAAAGTTTGTTTCTTACGCAATAGCTAGTGATTATCTTCGATGACAAAAGCCTATTAGCCATCATTGATGATTCCTGAGCTTTCCATAATATGTTTGATTAGCTTATTGTGTTGGCTGTCTCAGTCACTTTGGAAATAACTGATATCAATGCGATAGTCTCATCGTTGTTGTACAGGTTCTTCTCCCCCTCTTTTGGGGATTATTGTTCTAAAACTGTTCTTATCCATTATTCAGTTGCCCCTTTACCAGCAACCCTCAGAAGTCTTCAGGAGACTTGTGCGAGAAAGGAATGACGGGGGTCTTACCTTTCAATGTGTGATCTCAAACACTTTCTCAGGCTATCAGAAAAATGTCTGCGGTCGTGGTAGGACTCGAACCCACCTATCGGCAATCCAACTTGGATAGAACATTGACGCTTTCACCACGAGGCTACGCTGGCTACGATTGATTGGACTATTAAAGCTATATTTTCCTGGGAGATAAAAAAACGCCAGACTTCAACGACATGGACAATATTTTGCAGATAATTGGTGTCAATTATTCTGGAACAAACTTTGCAGCGTGCCTTCCATTGAAGGTTCAATATTGCTCCCTACGAACGAATCCCCTATCAAAATCCAATTCCCCCGGAAATGTGTGAGAAAGTTACCTCAAAATACAGTCACTATCCCCAGAACTACTATGGGTACGTGCGTTGGTATTTCTTAAATGTCCCCGTACAAAAAACCCATTAGCCGACCAAACTACTGCCTTATTCGTTATTCAGCCGCTCCAACAATCCTATGAAAGAGGGACGCAAAAAGGGACTCGGCTGTCGAAAGCAATTTAAAACAGATTATAAAAATGTATCCACTGGAAGGAAGACGGCTACCCCCTGCCGGGTCCGGCGACTAATAAGATCTTGCGTCCCACCTTGGCGATCCTTTGTTGCTGACCGGCACGTCCCACTACCTACGTGACGCAAACAGAACACTGCAGAAAAGGAAGACTAGGAGGAGAATCATTCTAGCAGCTAGTAGAAACTGCAGAGTGAATGTATACAGGATGGCTGACTCTTAGAGAAACACTGATCAGCGTTAGTAGATATACAAGGTCGATTCTAATATCAAGATACTAGAATCGACCTAGGATCAAATAACACATAGGTCGATTCAGAGATCAATGATACTAGAATCGACCTATATGTTATTTGATCCTAGGTCGATTCAGAGATCAATGATACTAGAATCGACCTATGTATTATTGATACTAGAATCGACCTATGTGTTATTTGATCCTAGGTCGATTCAGAGATCAATGATACTAGAATCGACCTATGAATTATTGATACTAGAATCGACCTATGTGTTATTTGATCCTAGGTCGATTCAGAGATCAATGATACTAGAATCGACCTATGTATTATTTGATGGAAATTCTTGCGATCTCAGGATCAGGTGGTGAAGCATCTCAGAAATGAGCAGGGGAGAATTCTCCTGCTTGTCACAGTATCAAGTATTCTGAGACCCGCTATATTGAACGCAGTACTCAGGGTACTGTACATTTTGGATATAACCTAAGGGAGGGATCAGTGAATCAAACAAAGAGTATTATTTGATAATTGTATTAACTAAAAGTAGGACATTTCAGGTCCTATCAAATGAAAGGTATCTGCTTGAATTTTATGAAAATCAATTTTTGAAGGGCCTCAAGGGTCATGTAGTGGATATTATATCAACTATAACTTGTTACCTATCAAATGAAAGGTCTCTGCTTGAAGTTTACGAAAATCAACTTTTGTAGGGCCTCAAGGGCCATATAGTGAATATTATGCCAACTATAGGTTGTTGTATATCAAATGAAAGGTCTCTGCTTGGAATTTACGAAAATCAACTTTTGAAGGGTCTCAAGGGCCATATAGTGAATATTATGCCAACTATAGGTTGTTGTATATCAAATGAAAGGTCTCTGCTTGAAATTTACGAAAATCAACTTTTGAAGGGCCACAAGGGCCATATAGTGAATATTATGCCAACTATAGGTTGTTGTATATCAAATGAAAGGTCTCTGCTTGAAGTTTACGAAAATCAACTTTTGAAGGGCCTCAAGGGCCATATAGTGAATATTATGCCAACTATAGGTTGTTGTATATCAAATGAAAGGTCTCTGCTTGGAATTTACGAAAATCAACTTTTGAAGGGCCTCAAGGGCCATATAGTGAATATTATACCAACTATAGGTTGTTGTATATCAAATGAAAGGTCTCTGCTTGGAATTTACGAAAATCAACTTTTGAAGGGTCTCAAGGGCCATATAGTGAATATTATGCCAACTATAGGTTGTTGTATATCAAATGAAAGGTCTCTGCTTGAAGTTTACGAAAATCAACTTTTGTAGGGCCTCAAGGGCCATATAGTGAATATTATGCCAACTATAGGTTGTTGTATATCAAATGAAAGGTCTCTGCTTGAAATTTACGAAAATCAACTTTTGTAGGGCCTCAAGGGCCATATAGTGAATATTATGCCAACTATAGGTTGTTGTATATCAAATGAAAGGTCTCTGCTTGAAGTTTACGAAAATCAACTTTTGTAGGGCCTCAAGGGCCATATAGTGAATATTATGCCAACTATAGGTTGTTGTATATCAAATGAAAGGTCTCTGCTTGGAATTTACGAAAATCAACTTTTGAAGGGTCTCAAGGGCCATATAGTGAATATTATGCCAACTATAGGTTGTTGTATATCAAATGAAAGGTCTCTGCTTGAAATTTACGAAAATCAACTTTTGAAGGGCCACAAGGGCCATATAGTGAATATTATGCCAACTATAGGTTGTTGTATATCAAATGAAAGGTCTCTGCTTGAAGTTTACGAAAATCAACTTTTGAAGGGCCTCAAGGGCCATATAGTGAATATTATGCCAACTATAGGTTGTTGTATATCAAATGAAAGGTCTCTGCTTGGAATTTACGAAAATCAACTTTTGAAGGGCCTCAAGGGCCATATAGTGAATATTATACCAACTATAGGTTGTTGTATATCAAATGAAAGGTCTCTGCTTGGAATTTACGAAAATCAACTTTTGAAGGGTCTCAAGGGCCATATAGTGAATATTATGCCAACTATAGGTTGTTGTATATCAAATGAAAGGTCTCTGCTTGAAATTTACGAAAATCAACTTTTGAAGGGCCACAAGGGCCATATAGTGAATATTATGCCAACTATAGGTTGTTGTATATCAAATGAAAGGTCTCTGCTTGGAATTTACGAAAATCAACTTTTGAAGGGCCTCAAGGGCCATATAGTGAATATTATACCAACTATAGGTTGTTGTATATCAAATGAAAGGTCTCTGCTTGAAGTTTACGAAAATCAACTTTTGAAGGGCCTCAAGGGCCACATAGTGAATAGGAGGCAAAAGTTCGAGATTATCTTTGATACCATGGTATGCATTTGATCTGATTATAACAGATTGGACAATTCTAATTTTTGTTTGTTTCAGAATTGGAATAACTATAATAAAGAAAAAAATACTATGCATTGATTTATTATTTTTCCTCATTTTTGAACAGAAATACGGTTTGAAAATTTTGTATACAATATTTTCTTCAATATCGGGTTCTATGAACGAATAGACATGTTTTTTCAATTCAAAAATATTTTTCACAATGTATCCTAATATTGTTAAAACTAAAATCATAAAAATAGAATACAGGATGATCAGAGTTACATTGGTCTGTGATATTTCCTTGAGTTGTTGCCATTCATATGAATCTTCGTAAGCACCATTTTGATAATAAATTCTCAATTTGTATTCACTGGAATTGCTTGGAATGTATGTCATGTAGGTAGAGAGCAATCCATTATTCACCAATGTATACTCCATTCTTTTCCACGATGCAGGCCAACTATCATTTTTTATGCCATTGTTATCAAATGATATGAAAACTTCCTTGAAATTGGATTGTCTTGAAATATATAAAACATTTTGCTGGATGAAACTCAAAATGATAAAACAAGGCTTTAGCACAACCATTTCGGACTATGGTTTGATCAAAAATGAACATTCTTTGATGGAATTTTTTTCATGGAAGGACTGTCACGTGTCATCATCATAGGTGAGTATGATTCAGAGAGTGGATATTCTGTATAAAAAGCACTGATTTATTTCAGTTGGCAGTTAGATTCAATTGAAGATGGCCGAAGTACAAGTGAATGATGTGAGCACCTCATCTCAAGGAGATGTTCCCGTTGATTTCATTGATGAATATAGATGTGTGAGGAATGAGATTGAATGTCAGGATGAAATCATGAATGTGGAGGAAGTAGAGAGTGATGAAGAAGCGAATGTGAGGGTGACTTATGAACCATATGGTGCAAGGTATGATATTCCTCAACCTGAATCTCCACTAGAAAATCATTTGATTAATAATACTTGTGTGACTGATTATTCAAGTTGCAATAAATATTATCAGTTTTATGGTTATGTGGATAGGAAGTGGTTTATATTGTGTAGAAGATGTTATGAAGAAGATGGGGTTGTGAGGAGAATGCAAGAAAACTTTGAAATAATTCGATGTAACAAAGTTCATGTTCATATTAGAGGACATCTACATTGTTTCTTATGCAAGAAAGATTGTATCAAATATGGAATGTGTGAGTATAGATATAATTCTTTATTCAGAAACACGATTGGCGTTTGGATGTCAGAATTGATGTAGCTATGAATGTATGTTGAAATGGGAAGGAGTGTATGGTGAACGTTCAAGGCAATAATCAGAAGGGAACGCGCCTCAATTGCATCATTATTGTGGAGAATATTTAGAAAGTATGGTGAATGTACAATGCCAACAAGTTGGAGAACGGAACAGCTAGCAGTATAAAGGAATAGCAGTCTAAGCAGAAAAATCATTCCATATCGAAATCTTGTACCTCACACCACATACAACCACAAGGTGAGTTATTTCGATGTGAAACTGTTGTTTTTGAAAGAACCATAATTTCTGATTTTGAGAAACAACAATATTGTGTTCTAATTCTAGATGGATCTTACAGAAATAAACAACTCTGCTTCATTGAGTGCCAAGGAAACAGTCAAGTTATCTGATCTTCCTGTTGATACGGCTCAACCTATCCTGTCACTACGCATCGTCAATACGAAATTTGGAAGGAGCGTCTTGGTGGAGTTGGACAGCAAAGTCGTTTTTCTACCAAAAAGGATCACCGAGCTACTGGAGGGAAAGGAAGCAGAGTTCATTCCTGGAGCTTATTCTCTAGTTTACAAAGGGAAAAAGGACGTGGGGAAGCCTAAGGACGCTTATCAGTTTGAATTGTTGAAAGCAGAATAAACGTGAGTGCTTTCGAACTATATCAAAAATTATTTTTCAACTCATGGATACTAAGTTTAGTACCAAATGTAAAAAATACTATTGTTTTTGTGATCGATCAGTAAATATACATAATTTTTTAACTACGTTGAATAACATTCAAAAAGCATATAATAAACCAAACGATAATTTAAACTTATATTGTTCTGAAACTTTAGAAAGTAGTGATCATTGGAATCCTACTGAAAAAAACAAAGAACAAACAGGTTCAAGTGGGTTCTCACTTGAACCTCCTAAGAAGAGAAAACGTTGATTTTTAACCATAAGGTAAAGTAGGATGGATGAAGATATATCAAAGAAGAGTGATGAAATTGTCAAAATAATTCGGAAAGCATATAGAACACTCACATCTGGTAGATCAAATTTAGAAAATAAGAATCGATGGAAAAAATTAAGCAATGCAAACCTCAAGATATTCAATAAAGCTATTCGTGAAGGTAATCTGAATATAAGTTCACTTAGGAAATTGCATACAAATATTGGACATTTGAGACGATTCGTGAATTTACTTGATGAAAAAGAAAATGTTGCTTCTGTCAAGAAAAAAATCAAGTGGGAAGATATTCAATCTGCTTTTTCGAGTCGTATACGTTCTGGTATAATTATAAATTTAAAACATATTGCTGTCAAAGACTTTTTGGAAGACTCATTCATATTATTCAGAAGCAGAATAAAGCTTTTGTTGAAGAAATTTGTTATTATGAAAGTAAATACCTGTTTTTGTGGGGAATTTTTGAAAAACAATAAACATGATGAAATCATTGTTGAATTCAAATATTTGAATACAAAAAATGTTATCATTGATAGGGGTGTGGATTTGACACAATGGTATCATGATAATGTTATCGATGTTCTCTTGAATAAACTCGATGAATTCCAAGAACGTGATAGCGGTTGGACATTATATAAAATAGTCAGTCTGGAAGTTAACATCAATAAAGTTGAGATGGGTAATGGAGGTTCATCTTTCATCAAATTACCTGATCAAATAATCAATAAAAGAGCATGTCTTAATATCAAAAATGATGATGATGCTTGTTTCGCATGGTCCGTACTATCATGCTTATACCCAGCAAAATTGAATGCATCCAGAACTTCTTCATATCCACATTATAGCAATATTTTTGACTTGACAGGTATCGAGTTTCCCATGAAAATCAATCAAATCACCAAATTTGAAAGTCTTAATAATGTTTCTATAAACGTGTTTACTCTGGAAAAAAACAATGGAAAATTCACCACTGTACCTATAAGAATAACTAGAAATAAGATACCAGATCGTCATGTGAATCTACTAATGTTCCAAGAAGATTATTCTGTGAGTTATGAGGAGGAGGAGGAGGAGGATATTTCATTTTTTGATGATGAACTGTATGAAGATTCAAATCAGTACCACTTCTGTTGGATAAAAGATTTATCAAGATTAGTTTCCAATCAGATAGGACATAAAAAAAAATTTCTGTGTGATAGATGTTTGAACTATTTCAGTACACGAGAGAAATTAGATTCTCATGATGTTGTTTGTGTAGAAGTTAATAAGTGTAAAATATCATTTTCCGATGAAAAATACATATCATTTAAAAATTTCCGATATAAAGAAAAAACACCTTTCGTTGTTTATTGCGACTTTGAGTCATTGCTTCTTCCATTTGAAGAACAAGAGGGTAGGAAAATGATTAAAACTTCACGTTATCAAAAACATGAAACTTTCAGTGTTGGTTATTATTTAAAATGTAATTATGATCAAAATTTATCGAAGTTCAAGAGTTTCAGAGGTGCAAATTGCATCGATTGGTTCGTAAATGAATTAGATGATCTTGCAAAATTAATTGAAGAACAAATGCAAATAAATAAACCAATGCAAATTGAAGAAGTTCAAAATAATGAAGTGTGTCATATTTGTGAAAAACCTTTCAAGCAATCTGATACCATAGCTCAAGATCATAACCATTTCACAGGTGCATTTCGTGGATTATGTCATTCGAGTTGTAACATAAATTACCGAAATTCTTATTCTGTTCCAGTTTTTTTTCATAATTTGAGTGGCTACGACAGTCACTTCATCATCAAAGATTTAGCAAAACATTCATATATTACCCTACTCCCTATAAACAAAGAAAAATATATAAGCTTCACCCAACATATTGCTGGATCTAAAGTAAAATTCAGATATGTTGATTCCTATAGATTCATGTCATTCAAATTGGAAGATCTGGTATCGTTTTTAGATAAATCAGAATTTGTCAATATGAGAAATGAATTTTCTGATCTTGATGAAAATAAATTTAATTTATTGTGTAAAAAAGGTGTATTTTGCTATGATTATTTGGATAACATCGATAAACTTGTAGCAACAAAATTACCGAGTAAAGATAACTTCTATAGTAAATTAATTGATGAGCATATTACAGATGAGGATTACGATCATGCAAAAAAGGTTTGGGATACATTCCAAATTGAATCATTAGGGGATTATTCTGATCTCTATTTGAAAACAGATATCATGTTGTTAGTCGATGTATTTGAAAATTTCAGAAAAATATGTCATGAAACATACGGATTGGACCCTGCACACTACTATACTTTACCAGGTTATACTTGGGATTGCATGTTGAAATATACTGAATGTAAGCTGGATACTATTCAAGATGTTGATGTACTACTATTCATAGAAAAGGGAATAAGAGGTGGGGTCAGTCAGTGTTCAAATAGACATTCAATTGCTAATAATAAATATATGTCAAATTTCAAAAACAATGAACCGTCAAAGTACATTATGTACTTTGATGTTAATAATTTATATGGATGGGCCATGTGCCAAGACCTTCCCCATTCGGATTTTGAATGGTTGGAAAATATTGAAAATTTCAATGTAAATGAAATTTCAGATGAATGCCAATTTGGTTATATTCTGGAAGTTGATCTCAAATACCCTGAATGTATCCATGATCTCCATAAAGATTTACCTCTTGCACCTGAAAAACTAATTCCTCCTAATTCAAAATTACCAAAGCTGATGACTACATTATATGATAAAGAAAAATATATTTTACACTATAAAAGTTTGAAGCAATATTTGGCCAACGGATTAGTAGTCGATAAAATTCACAGAATTTTAAGGTTCAGGCAATCAAAGTGGTTAAAACCATATATTGATCTGAATACAGATTTGCGTAGAAATTCAAAAAATGAGTTTGGTAAGGTTACTTTCAAAACAATGATAAATGCCGTTTATGGTAAGACTATGGAGAATCTGCGAAAACATAGGATAGTTAAATTGGCGAAAAGTTGGGATGGTCGATATGGTGCAAAACATCTGATTTCCAGTCCTAGTTTTCATAACCGAACTATATTTGATGAAATGCTGATGGCAATTGAAATGAAAAAAACCAATATAATATTCAATAAACCCTTGTATATCGGTATGGCTATCTTAGATATATCCAAAACTTGTGTTTACAGTTTTCATTACGATTACATGTTGAAAAAATTCAAATTACCAGATTGTAAGTTGCTTTATACAGATACAGACAGTCTCATATATGAATTACATTGTGATGATGTATATGAAGAAGTAATCAAAAAAGATTTGACCAAATTTGATACAAGTGATTACCCTATAGATAATAAATATAGTATACCGTTAGTGAATAAAAAAGTAGCCGGTTTGATGAAAGATGAAATGCTGGGGGAAATAATAACTGACTTTGTTGGTCTACGTTCAAAACAATATACTTTTCTAGTCAATAGTAATAAACCAAACACAGAGGGTGGAAAAAAGTGTATTAAAAAGTCAAAAGGTGTAAAATTTTATGTAGTCAAGAAAAAAATCACATTTGACGATTATTTGGACTGTTTGAAAAATAATAAGGAGAAATATGAAAAGCAAAGAAACATCCAATCACGTTCACATGAAGTTTATTCTATTGAACAAACGAAAATAGTTTTGAGTCCATTCGATGACAAGAGGTATTTAATTGATGATTCCACAGATACTTTACCTTATGGTCATTACAGTATTCTTAAGGTTGGTTGAGATTTCGCTATGGAATCCATTCGAATTTAGATATATCTTGTATGATAAAATGTTTTTTATGTAAACCAATTGTGTATTTCTAATTCTATGAGATAAAAGTATTCTTGAGGTTGGTCGAGATTTCGCTATGGAATCCATTCAAATTTATGTAACATTTCAGTCTGGCAAAATGTTGTATGTGACACCAAATTTGTACTCAAATTCCTGTACTGAATTTGAATGTAAAAACTAAATTTTCGAAATAAATATCTCCAGAACACATTGTTTTTTTATTATTTTTTATTCATTGTATTCATAACATCATCTTTATAATATAACAAACATTCTCTGAATGCATATCCTTCCACACTTTTACTCAAAATATCACAAATTGCAATGATAATAGATTCTTCATTCAATTTATTATTGGATTGCACCAAAAGTTTTTTAGCTAGTTCCAGAATATTATGATAAAAACTATAGAATGATAAATTTCTCAGCATATCTATTTTATGTTGAATGATTATGTTGTCAAAATATATGATATTCCGGACAGCTTCTTCTCTCAAATATATTGTAGCATTGGTACCACTCTGCACTTTCAAAATTTTGATATCCATGAAAGTTGTTGGTGTTATCTTCACTTGTTCATCACTGTCCAAGTCTTGTACTTCAGCTGGATCACTGTCCATCTCCATGAATTCGATCAGCAGTTTACGGAAAATGAACATAACATTCGCCCATTCACTAGTGTTGAATGATATGGAATCATTATTTTTTTTCAGTCTTATTGCCGGTTCGAAACATCTAGCAACACTCATACCGCAACATATTTCCAGTGGTGGATCTTCAATTTTGAATGAAGATTCCAAAATATATGGTCCATCATTGATTATTCTTTGTTTGATCATTTGATTTATTCTTTCTACTTCACTCCAATAATCGCTGGTAGTTTCCGAACTGACATAATCACTATCGAAACACATTGTTTCAACTAACATACTTGGATTAAACGTAGATCTTATTTATAGTACACCTGAAGGTTTCTGGTGGTGAAAGGTAGGTAGCAGCAGTGAAAGGTAGCAGCAGTGAAAGGTAAGACATTGCGAGTTACACAACGTTACCTTTCATGATCCATGAATTGTGCGATTTATCAAGGCCGAGCCATTTAACATACATTTTATTTCCTTTCGTTCTCAATACTTTTTCAATCAAATATACATCGGGATACTTCACTTTTTGTAATTCTTGCTCATAAAATGCACCTTGAATTGGATTCTTCGACATGTCTTGCAAGTAATATGTTGTCGGGTTTGTTGCACGAATTTTTATAATTTTAAATACTTCATTTGACCAATTTGGGGTGTAACCTTTAGAAAACGCCTCTCGAAATTTACTTATTCGAACATGATCATTTTCTTTATACTTTGGTTGGTTAGTTGTTTTCATGTGACTATAAACCGTATTCAAAAGTAACTGTTCGTTTCTCTCATTCACTTGCACTGGTTTTAACCCGATGGTTCTGTGTTTTTTGTTATTGTACATTGAAACGATATCTGCTAGAATGTGTGTCCATTTATAATTACCTTGGAGACTAAATTGTTTCCACATCATATTTTTCAATGTTCTATTCACACGTTCTACAATGCTGGCTTTCACACTAGAAAATGTGCTATAATGGTTTATCTTGAATTTCTGCATAAGCTCATTGAATTCTCTATTATAGAATTCTCGCCCTCGGTCAGTATGTAAATTTTTTGGGGTTGATACTGATAGAATTTTCTTCATGGCATGTGTGACATCTTTTGCTGACTTACTTTTGACAGCTTCACACCAAACGTATTTGGAGAATGCGTTGATGACAACCAAAATATATTTGTATCCCTTGTTGAATTTAGCATATGGAATCATTTCAACCAAATCAGCTTCCCACAAATCATTCAATCCTTTGAGTATGACTCGTCTTCTATGAAATCGTCTTCTCGCAGGTTTATGAAGTTCCTCTACCACCTCTTTCTTAATATCAGACATACTTGGTAATGGGAGAATGCACGACTAACTGAAGGTATAAATTATCGTCAGTAACATTTGGCTTAGCAAAGAATTTCAAAGTCGTGCCTCTTGTCAATTTCTGACCAATTAAGTCTCTAGCTTCTATTGTATTATTGTTGACAACAACTGATAATTTACTTGGATAATTATCTATGGCAATTATAAGCCCCTCTTTTAGAGGAAATGTATAATCAACTGAATTATTATTTAATTCATATTGCCATGGTGTTGGGAGTCGCTTAGTCACTTTTGATATAGTTCCACTAATGGTAATAACACTTTCACTGTATAGCTGAAATATATTCACAGGTTGTTGATCAACAGAGTAGTTTCGCTGGGATTGATCTACTCGTTGTGGTTTCAACATATGTCTGCCAAATTTATCTATAGGCATGATACCTGTACTGGAGAAACTAAATGAATAAACACAAAATCTGTTGTGTACAAGTATTTATTTGATTATTTTCGCTTCTCTAAGCTCTTCAATTACAGATATTATCTCATTATTATGACCAGTATGACCTGCATGTTGTTCCGCTATAAGTAATTTCAATCTCTCAACCAATTCATTGTAGTCATCATAATATTTGTAATCTATTTTCTTGTTATTGAGTTTCATCGTCGCCATTCCTTTTCCACTTACAGATTGAGATCTAGTGAGTATACGACGTTTTTCCAAGAGTTTTTTCCCAACTTGTTTAGCCATAGAATGAAGTGACGTTACTCTAGGCTTAATTATAGTTGTAAATTTTTCTGCACTTGATGTTGATAGACCGTTCGAAGGATTATACTGCAAATAAATGGCATTAGTGTTTTTAACAATGTCAATGTAGTTATCGACATCTTTGGGTTTGTATCCGAGTGGATGTTTTTTGAACATCAATTCATAAAGACCTGGTGTACCGTTATAGGATACTTCATTTATCAAAAAATGTGGACCAAGGAATTCTATAACACTATCACCTATCATCCAACTATCCGTTGTGAGTTCATATCTGACACCGAATGTATGATCAAATTGATCTGGATCACTTGTGAATATATCTTCAATGTAAGCCCTAGGAAGAGGTTTCTCATATTTTTCCAAATATTTCTCTAATTCTGGTTGTCGGACAGCCTGGAGATTTTCAACTTGTTGTCGTAATTGCCTGAGACTCTGATCGAAATAACTTATTTCCGGTTCATGTAAGAATGTTTCTTCATTTTGTGGAATCGTTTGGAATGTTTCTTCATTTTGTGGAATCGTTTCATCTGGTAGCAATTTATAATACTGTTTCTGTTGGGGAGTTGAGAATGAATCAGGTTCAGTTTTCTCCACTTTAGGAACTGCCGTTTCATTGATTGATGATAGTAATTTTCTTAAAGGATCAGTTATTGGTTCATATGTTTTTTCCAATGAAGTTTTCGATTGAGCAATATCTGACTTGAGCCCTTGGTATTTTTTCTTGACAGATTGTCTGGCTTTCACCAACTGTTTTGCTAGATTAACCTCCATAACTATACTGTTACCTGACGAATGATTCACATCAATTTAAACTATCAAAATTTCATTGAATCCTTTCCTATATCTACCTTTCCCGATATCTCCATCCTTGTCAATCACAACAAATCCATGATTCTCCTTCCAACAGAATGAACACAACTCAGAAAATTTCTGAAATGTCATATCCACATTGACATGATCATCGTAAATGTGTTTCAAATTTGTTACATCTTGTTTGAAAATGATTATAAGATTGCTATTATCTCTTATCAATTGTTTCGGTATGGAACTATAAGTCTGGCATAAATAAAATACATCTGTGTTCTTGTGCCGTCCAAAACAAAAAAAATCTCTAATAATATTCTGATTGCATGTGGCTACGTCATCGAATATAATAATAGAATTCGGAGCTACTTCATCTGGAGTAATTACTTCATCTCCATCATGATATTCGAAATATCCAATCTCCTTTAACGGTTTGAATAGCAACCTCAAATATTCATATTTTGGTTGATACAGGGACTTGGAATACAGATACACATTTTCGAATCTCAATCCATTTGGTTCATCTAGCAAACTAATCATACAATTCGTCTTACCGCATCCTGAAGAGCCAACCATTAAGGCACGTTTTGAGTTTCCTTCAAATATATCTCCATGTTTCTTGAATTGATTGTTAATGATATAATTATCATGATTGGTTACAGAAAGTTTCACCTTGTGTTCCTCAACCCTCATCTTCGAATGAATAACAAATATAAAAACACTAACATTTTATGAAAACTGCATTGTAGTTCTTACTACCGCACGTATATCAAATGCATCTGTACAATCAACAACTCAGTAATCATAGTGACACGAAAGGAGCAGGTTTATTGAATACTCTCATAGATAAACTCCCTTTCGAATTGCATCTACCTGGTTATCATTTTTGCGGACCGGGAACAAAGTTATCTGAGCGACTTGCCCGTGGAGACAAAGGCATTAATCAATTAGACGAAGCCTGTAAAGAACACGATATAGCATACTCCAAATACAGAGATTTGAATAGAAGAAACAAAGCCGATCGTATTTTGTCTGAGCGTGCATTGAGCCGTTTCAACAATCAGAACTCCAATCTTGGTGAAAAGATCGCATCACTAGGAATCGCAGGAATAATGAAAACTAAAAGCAAACTAGGAATGGGATTGAAAAAAGGAGGTGCGCTTACTTTCAATCAAGCGATTCGAAAAGCACGGAATAGTGTCAAAGGTAAAAATATTGATCTACTCCGAGCTGCACACCAAGCATTATCCTCTATTGGCAATAGAAAAGTTCTGAAACCAAAGAAAAGAATCATTCCTATTCCCAAATCTGGAGGGTTCATTCCACTAATTCCTCTATTCGCCGCTCTTGGTGCTCTTGGTAGTCTTGGAGGAGGGGCAGCAGGAATCGCTCAAGCCATAAACAAAGCTAAAGCGGCAAAAGAACAGCTGGATGAACAAAAACGTCATAATTTGAAGATGGAACAGCAATCATTGGGAAAAGGGTTGTTCTTGAAACCTTACAAACGTGGATATGGATTATTCCTAAAACCATATTCAAAAAACTAAAAATGAAGCTACCACGCCGTCCATTGACAAATGTAGATTTATTGAAATATGTTGACAAACTACAAATACCACATTTCCGAGGAGTGTTCATGTTGGATGAATTACCCAATAAAATCAGAAGATACGAGAGCGGTATTGTCAATCTTGACAAAAAAAGTGGTGAAGGGACACATTGGGTGTGTTTTATCAAATCAAGACAAAATATCTCGTACTTTGATAGTTATGGCAACTTGAGACCTCCTCTCGAACTCATAAAATATTTCTACAGCGATGGTAGCTCTAACAACGTAGAGTATAATTATGATGATTTTCAGTTGGGCAATCCTTATAATTGCGGTCAACTCTGCCTCAAATTCTTATATAATATGTACCACACTTGAAAATCATGTAGTACATCATAGATAATGTCGCTAGCATTTTCATTATCTGGTTCATCCTCTGTGCTCAGTTCGGATTTCAATCCAGCCATACATCTGGAGGAAAATACTGAATATGGTATAGGACTTACTAGTTTCGAAACATTCAATGTAATTCCCAATGTAGATGAACAAAATAACCAATTCGTTTTCGGTGACAATGATAATTCCATCACGATTCCAGTGGGATCCTATGAAATCAATGATCTCCAGGATATTATATCTTCTAGAGTCAAAGATATCGACAAAGAAGCAAGAATCGATATCATTCCCAATTTCAACACTCTATCAGTGACCATAAATACAAATAGGAGGATCAATTTCACTGATAATTCTATTGGTGGATTATTGGGATTTAGTAATCGTATCTTGGAAGCAGATCAAATTCACACATCGGATACCACAGTGAACATTTTGAGTGTCAATGCTATCAATATATATTGTAATATAGCAACACAAAGTTATCATAACGGCCAAGAAAACCATTCGATTCACACTTTCAGTCCAGTTGTTCCTCCAGGATACAAGATTATCGTAACTGTGGATTCAATTATCTATTTCAAGATAAGTGTACGGACAATAGACAACATCACCATCAAAATATTGGATCAAGCTGGAAGACTCATTAATTTTCGAGGCGAAACCATAACTGTCAGCCTTCACTTGAAAAAACTCGGATAATTATGGTTATTAAGTACAATAGGATGGTCGACCCCATTTGGTATAAGGGAGCAAAGATTTTAGGAAAACCCACCAGTGTGAAGAAAAACACCAAGAGACTAACACGTTCCAATCGTCTTTTTTTAAAGTCTCTAGGATTTACGCTTCTAATATAATGAATATTTTGAATATCAATCAAAAACCGTTAGTTGACCAATCAATTCAAGAAAAGGAGTATCACACATACCAACCATTTCTACAAAAATTTGAATACAATGACGAAATTAGAATATCAATCCAGGAGCTTGATACATATACTTTGCCATGTGAAAGTTACCTATACATTGAAGGTCGTTTGACGCAATCCAATGGAACGGCTATCGACAAACTCAGATTCATCAATAATGCTATAAACTTTCTATTCAGAGAGGTAAGGTATGAATTGAATGGTATAACAATTGATTCAGTTAGAAATATTGGCCTCGTATCGACAATAAAGGGGTACTTATCATACAATGCGAATGAAAGTATCAACTTGGAAAACGCAGGTTGGTTTCCGAAAGTGAATTTCGCCAACAAGGATGAGAAAGTTCTTGTAGATGCTAAAGGAAATTTCAGCGTATGTATCCCACTTTCCTTCATCATGGGTTTCTTCGAGGACTATCGAAAGGTGATTTTGAATATGAAACAGGAATTGGTGTTGATTCGAAGCAATGACGACATCGACGCCACATACAGTTCCGATGTGAAGGAAATTCCAAAAGTACACATCGACAAGATATTCTGGAGAGTGCCTCACGTTTTATTAGATATTCCACAACAATTGCTGTTCACTAAAATGGTAGAAAAAAATCAAGAAATATTTCTAGCATTCCGAAGTTGGGAACTCATAGAATACCCCAAATTGCCTACATCCACAAAAACGACATGGCCTGTCAAAACGACAAGTCAGTTGGAAACACCACGTCACATCATCGTTGTCTTCCAAACAGACAGAAAAAATAATATAAAATCAGATTCAAGTAAATTCGATGATTGCGACTTGACAAATATTCGAGTTTTCTTGAATAGTGACAGATACCCATATAATGACTTATATCTGAATTTCACTGCTAATAAAACTTCCCAATTATATTCCATGTTCGCAAATTTCAGACCATCGTATTATGGATCTAGTAAGGAACCTATATTTTCACCGAAGGAGTTTGTAGAGAACATCCCTATGGCATACATCGACTGTTCCCATCAGAAAGAATCTTTGCAAAGTGGATCAGTTGTGATGAGAATAGAGTTTGAAACAGCCAAAGCAATTCCAGACAACACATCAGCATTCTGTTTAATTTTACATGATAAAATGTTCAGCTACAGTCCTTTGACAAAAATTGTCAAGCAATTGTAAAATAAATTCTTCATCCCCCCACTATACTCTTTAATTTTAAAGATAACATTCAAGTAGTTGATAATTTCAGTTGTGTATCATCATCCACGCAATGAAGTTATTAAGTATAGATATCCAAGGGTTCTCGTTATCCAATACGTTTTACCCCAAAGAACTATCAATTTCGAATGGCTATCAGATCAACAACTATTTATTCAAAGCAGCCGTTCCATTTTGTGCACTTCAGGAAGCAGACAAAAAACAAGTTCGTTGGCTAGAACGAAATTTCCATGGGCTAACATACTCTTCTGGGTTGATAGACTATGATGAATTACCGAATATACTATCAGAACATCTCAAAGATGTTGACTTAGTTTATGTAAGAGGACACCAAAAACTCGAATTTCTAAATTCGGTGCTAACGTCATCTCACAGACCCAAAATAGTCAATATCGAAATTTTTGACAATGTCATGGATACTGTCAAATTCAAGGCTGATAGTCCTCTATGCATGCACCATAATTCCAGTGACAACAATATGTGCAGTTTTCGAAATTGCAGGGATTTACATAATTGGATAAGTAGTCTCCTACCCCAATGACCTTTTCATTCGTTTGCTGGCCGCTCAGATGTGCATCAACGACTTATTGAATCAACATATCAGAAACCTGAAGGAACTCAAAATGACTATCGACATTTTTGAGATGACGAAGAATTTCAACAGCATCAAGATAAGCTCAAGAGAAGAAGAAAAATGGAACCAACAGGTTTTTTCCAATCCGAGACGATTCCAAAAAAACAAAATCACCACAACCAAACGAGTCACTTTGAAATGTCCTACTTTTAGTTAATACAATTATCAAATAATACTCTTTGTTTGATTCACTGATCCCTCCCTTAGGTTATATCCAAAATGTACAGTACCCTGAGTACTGCGTTCATTATAGCGGGTCTCAGAATACTTGATACTGTGACAAGCAGGAGAATTCTCCCCTGCTCATTTCTGAGATGCTTCACCACCTGATCCTGAGATCGCAAGAATTTCCATCAAATAATACATAGGTCGATTCTAGTATCATTGATCTCTGAATCGACCTAGGATCAAATAACACATAGGTCGATTCTAGTATCAATAATTCATAGGTCGATTCTAGTATCATTGATCTCTGAATCGACCTAGGATCAAATAACACATAGGTCGATTCTAGTATCAATAATACATAGGTCGATTCTAGTATCATTGATCTCTGAATCGACCTAGGATCAAATAACATATAGGTCGATTCTAGTATCATTGATCTCTGAATCGACCTATGTGTTATTTGATCCTAGGTCGATTCTAGTATCTTGATATTAGAATCGACCTTGTATATCTACTAGCGTTGCCAGCCAAACAACTCAAAATGTAATGAAAAATCACCGAAAAAAGTACTTCCCTAATAACACAATTATGACCCATGGATATCCTCAGGACGTCCTGTCAAGACATTCAGGGGACGATCGAATTTGGTACTGTGGACGTCTATTGGACGTCTGTGGGACGCAGAAATGTCCCTCCCACTTGAGGACGAACTAGGGACGTGCTTGAGGGATTTCCATGGGACAACTATCGAATACCTAAATCCTACAGTATCCCTCATCTAGCACAACAGAGGAAATCCTATCAGCAACTCTGAGGGATATCAATTGGATGTCCATAGGATGTCTCAGGGGAATTTGGATTCTTCTGGGTCCCTCTAGGACCAGATCTTACATAACGGAGGAGGATATTCAGTTGAGTTGATGGTCCGTAGAAGGTCCCCAATAGATCCTGGAAAATTTTCCCAAGGATGTCCAAAGGACATTCGTCGGCGAGGTGTGAGTTAACGTCCTCGCAGGGACGATATGTTGAAAGTACGGACTGGGGCGTCCGTAGGACGTTAATTCTAGGACATTGGATGAGTACAATTTATGTACCAATTGGGACATCCGACGAATATCCCTGAGGGACATTTCGAATGTTATACGATCCTGGAAATATTAAGGGCGTCTGTGCAGAGATATTTGAAGGAATGTTCTATCAGGGTCATTACATGGTTGTCTAGAAGGAACATTATCAAGATCTGAAGTCATGCCAGAATATTTACTACTCGATACATCCGATGGATGTCCCTAAAGGGACGTTTAAGATCATATCCCATCAGGGGCATGCCAAGGACGTTCTTGCATGGACATTTTACAATATGTACCACGTGGGACGTCTAAGGGATGCTATTTTTAGGACATTTGGAATGATATACCAGCTGAGATATTCCGTGGACGTCCTTGCTCGGACATTGCATGAGATGTACGGGATGGAACGTCCCAAGGACACTTATTTTTGGTCCGAGACATTCGGGCCTGAATTGTACCAAATAGGAACGTCCCTAGGACGTTGTGTGCTATTAGGGTTGTTTTTCGACAAAAGTTCTAGTTTGGATTATCATTCAAACTTCTTACTATTGAGTTAGGATAGTGGGAGGGGGGGAATAGGGAAAAAAATTAACCTATTCACTGAATATTGTGAATATGAATATCTCATTTGTCAAAAAATAGTCAATCGTCATTCTGTCATTCATTTTTATTCATAATCATATTACTTTGAGCAACGTGAACACAATTGACAGATGACAGTACACAACATTGACAAGTAATATGAACTACATCAGACTAGAGTGAGCGCACAATTCTAAACGTTGTGGATGTAAGATAGTAATGACATTCCGCTTATGATATGGCACATTGAACTTTTCTTCGGTTAATTTCGGTAATGTCGTGGAAAACGTACAAAATATGCGATCGGCGTAATAGCGTACTAGACAGAGTGAAAAAGACTAGATCTAGTACGATGGTACTAGGTCTGGCAACGCTGACACTGATATATCTAATCGCACTCTAAATCTTTGGAAAAACTAGTGTACATTATGTACCAAAGTCGAGGAGATGTCACACCCCCAAAGTGGCATAGTGCCACTTTGGAAGTCAGCAATCTATGAATGAGTGTTATGTACGTTTGAACTAATAATGCCTTGTGTTGATAATGAATTACGATAAAACTAACCCAGCGAGCACAAAAACATCTCAGAGATGTTAAAAGTACGAGATTTCGAGACATTGAACCTCCACTGCGATGTTCTGTTCACACATGAATAGAACTATTATGGAACAGCCAATGTCCGCCGCAGGCGACAATTATCGAGATGTACTTGATATGTCACAAAACTACCTCCTCCCTAGTTCTTTTTAAAGCCTTTTCATGGACACAACAAAACATTTTCAATGCGTCTTGCGCACATTAAATCGTTCTAAAAAATCATTTTCGAGGTACTTTTCTGAAGCCTTTTGTCCAAATTAACTTTTGCATTAGGATTCCATTTCCCTTGAATGAAAAAATTCATTAAAAATAGATTGAACATAAAAATATTTTCTCGATATGAGATTACCTTCTTAATCGGTTTCTGAGTAGTGCTTACTACACACAGACATATAATTGGAAAAAGGTTTCTCAATTTTTGAAATGTTCTCCACAATGCATAATTTTGCAACTGCGGAGAAGCTGTGTATTGATAAATTCGTACTTTTATATATTGATTACACTGAGGCACCGAACAACACATCTTGCATCTGATGGTCATTATTACAAACTAAATAAGTCTTCTAACACAATAAACTTCACCAAATTCCTTTCTGTTCGTTAGCAGCTTGATGTAAGTGTGACACGCTGCAAACGCGAATGCCAATTGCGAACAAGAAGAACAAAATCGAAAACAAATCAGAATTCATCGTATTGTGACGTAAACATGAGACCTTGTGGTGAGGCAAACAAAGAAAGAGCACAAAAGGCAAAAACAATACTTTCAATATCCTTCTAAGACCTCTTTGGGAAGTGCATATTACGCCTCAAAAAAACATCCTCATGCCTACATTTATGAAACATCCCAAAACATCCCAGGGATACCTCTCAGTAGGCAAACAAAGAAATGCCACAGAAGAACTAAAACAATACTTCAATATCCTTCAAAGACCTCTTTGGTCAGTGCATATTACGTCTCAAAATAACATCTTTATGCCAACATTTTCAAAACATCCCAAAACATCCCAGGGATGTTTGTGCTCGCTGGGAATAATGCCCATCCTTATCGATTCAGGTTCTATTTATATTTGAAATCGATGCTAGATTCGCAATTTTCCGCAAATGGGAATGGTCACCTTTCGATACAGCTTACCTAGGTATTATCGCGGGGTAAGCGGTTTCTTTGCAAATTATAAAGGAAATGACGTTTATTAACTCCGCTGACCTGATCTAAACTACAATGTAGTGTATGTTTTAATTTGGAAAAGTTAATTGATGATAAAAAGATCTTGAATTGAACGAGAGTTTGAGTCTTCACAATACGAAGGAGATCCTGTCACCATTCTCGCGATTTTGTTTTGTAATGTTTCTAATCTGATAATATGAGATTTAGCTGTGTGGCCTCAGACTACTGAGGCACATGGTGAAATTTGGTTGATAGCCATGATGTAGATATTCAATTTTTGTTCTGATCTTTCGCGGAAAACGGCACGAACTGGTCAATTTGTTTTTTTTTTCTTGTTTTTCGCCGCTCTGTTGGAACACACAATGTCCACCCTTTCCTGCGTACCCGGAGGGTGCATATTTAGCGAAAATAAGCGTTCGTCATAAATCGAATATACATTTCGCAGAATCAGCGCCCCATTCTGGAAAGACCCCGACTCGAAAATTCCAAGTCGTATGTGTGAGAGCAGTGAGAGTAATCTTATTATGCGGGTTGGCGAATGGACCCGATTCAGACATTTGTGGATACATTTTGGATTCTGTCAATCCCTGAGTGTTCCATTTGTTAATTGCTTCGATGGCGAATTCGATTAAAAAAGGTCCGTAAATATACTGCCATACATGCTGGATCTCTTTTTCCTCGATGGAAATGTATAATTAAATGGACGGTCGAGAGCATCAATCCAATATTACGATTACGGTAGGTATATACTTCATGAAATTTTGTAATGGTGATGTCGCCACAAAGTCGAACATTGGTTCTGAGTGGTCGAGTTATATATTTTTTTCTGATTGTTGGTACATTGTCGTTCTAATCGACAACCTTATCAGGTAGTCTTTTCACTGAGAAGAAAAATGAAGAAAAGCTGTACCTCAGAGACATCTAAGGGGACTGAGTAAACTAAGTTATTCATTTGTAATTTCAAACCAAAATATTTTTCATGTTCCTGTCAAGTTTGTGGATGAAAATCTGTCATTTTGAAACCCCCCAGAATGAATCATTGCATCACGAAAGATATCATCAAGTATGGAAATCATCTACCTATACTTGAATGGAAGCAGGAAGATGTTTAGGCAATGCTATATCAGCTTGATTTGTGATACAACTTGAATTCAAGTCGGAAACTCATCAGTGCTGAGATGGAAAATGCATTACTGTTCACAAGTTTTTGACATGCAAGCCAAGCAGAAAGGTAGGGGCTGCCTATTTCTCCCATATTTTTGATAAGTTTAACCATGTCCGAAAATAATTTTACGATCAAGAAATCTCATGAAAGAATCTTCTTTTTTATCGCCTCCGTATCGAATATCACATCAATGATGGCAATCACGTCTGTGTTTGAGTACTCATTGAAGAAAGATAGAAGAAGAGAATGTCAACCTAATATTGTCTATTGCCTAATTTGACATAAAGCTTTTTCCATAGTCTCTTTCCCAGCGCCACTTGTCAAGTGGCAGACATATTTCGATTCACTGAACAGACAATATTATTTCCTTCTGGCACTAGGTCGCCTACTAGGTCTTCATTTAGATCGACAATGGTTAATAACTTGAAAGTTCTTCTTCAAAAGTAAGAAATTGTTAGCATTCCATACGTCAATACACGATTATTTGATATTGACATTCCCATATTCACCAGCGAATCTTCAACGTAGTGTATGGTGAAGTAGCGTTGCTAGATCTCAGAATACTTCTATTTCACTTCGGCTCTTATGGATTGTTTTTTTTTTCTTTCATGTTCTGGTTCCCACGAGAAGGGATATAAGTAGGTAGTCCCGGTCTTGAAACCAGCCCCTCCCCTCCACTTTTCTCCAAACCACGTGACTCGGCCGACCAATCACAGGCCGGCCTGACTCGGCTAGCTACTCGCGGCCCAGCGAACGGGTCGTCATCATCGGTTGGACTGCGAGAGATCCGTTCCAGAGATAACGGTGCGCATTTTATTCCATTTTTCAACAACGGCTATATACAGGGTGTTTGAGTTGGGTAATAGTTTGGAAAAAAAATATAGGGTGAACCCAAAAAGGCGTTATACCTCCTCGACGAGTAGACTACCAGCATATAGGCTACCCGCTAGCTAATGATTCAATCTAATATACAGGGTGTTTCAGTTATATATTAGTCGAGAAATATATACAGGGTGATCCGCAGTAATACTACCCCACTTTGGGGTATCAGAGGGTTGAAGAGGGTGCGGGTACTCTAAGAGAAGAATTTTTAACGGACACTTCGAAAATAATGGTTCGTCCATATGCAAAGTCTCAAAGTTTATGAGATATCATTTGAAATGTGTGTGAAAACGTTCAGTTAGGTATGTGATGGAAATAACTGTGTTCTAGCGGGGAAGCGGGGTAGCGCTGGCGCGAGCTTATCGAAACCGCAACAATAACACTTTAATGACAATAACAAGATTGAATTTTCATATACAGGGCGTTTGAGTTGATTTAAAATTGAAGAAAAATATATACAGAGTGTCCCACGATTCGTGGTCCCATGTTTTAGCATAGAAGAAGTGTTTGAGTTGATAGAAATATATACACGGTGTTTGAGTTGATGAAGATTGAAAAAAAAATATATACAGGGTGGCCCATGGTTAGACCACCCCATTTATGTGTTGAAAATGAATCGGACAGCTGACGTATGATAATCGACATATGACATTTGACATTTGACAGATGGCCATCGACAGATAACAACGATCGATGACACGTGACCAGGCTACGTCAACTACCAGCTTGCTGCTGCATACGTTCAATATACAGTGCGTTTGAATAAAAATATATACAGGGAAACTCGCTGCAAGAACTGATCAATTCAGATGAACCCAGCAAACATATTGAACAGGCAAGGTATGACAGATGACGCGCTGACTGATGATTTAGATCAATATACAGGGCAACAATGAGAGAATATACAGAAAAGCTCGCTGCAAGGACTACCTACTTCAGACATGCCTAGCATATATTAGACAAATATGTAGAGCAGCTCCTAACCAAAACTCATGAAACTGCTCTGTCTGGCTAGTCCGTCAAACAAATCATGAACAATACTCGTAATGTACGGTTTAGAGGGAATTGTCACGGAAACACCACCGAAATGCCACAGAAATGTCGCAGAACTGTCACAGAACTGTCATGGAAGTGCCACGGAACTGTCACGGAAGTGTCAAGGAAGTGTCACGGAAGTGTCAAGGAAGTGTCACGGAAATGTCAAGGAAGTGTCACGGAAGTGTCGAGGAAGTGTCGTGCCAAGCAAATAGATATTAGACAAATATTTCGAACAAGTCTTAACCAAAACTCGTGAACAAGATCTGTGCTTTCCCAAAGAAGAACCCAGCGAAATATGTCTAAATTTCACTACCAAAACTCGTAATGTAATGGGGTTCTATAGGCTAGGGGCCTTAGGGATTAGCGATTATACAGGAAAATAAACATGGCTGCATTCAGACAGAAAAAACATATTGCTGTCAACTACTCTACAAGAACGATTCTTATTATACCTATAATAGGTCTGAAAATTCTCTATATATCAACAAAATCAATGGGAAATTATCGTGACGCAATCACTATCATTATACTGACAGACATCATGAAAAAATGATACAATAGATATCTGAAAAGCTCAAAAGACTAATAATGCTGAACATTCTGCATCAAATAACGAAGAAATAACACCCATTCACCATCCACCTTAGAATATATCGATAAACTCTTTACCAGAACTCATTCAACAACTTCACTGAAGAACGAACCCACGGAATATATCAATCAACTCTTAACCAGAACTCGAAATGTAAGGGGGAGCAGTAGAGGTTTGGGACGTTAGGGATTAGCGATTATACAGAGAATATGAACATGGCAGCCTTCAAGCAGAAAAATATATACCTGTCAACTACTCTACAAGAAAGATTCTTCATCTATATGCAAAGTCCGAAAATTCTCTAAATATCATCATACTCAGAGGTAGCAATGAAAATGATATCGTAGGTATCTGGAAAGCTCCAAATATACTAGACTGATAATGCTAAACATTCTGCATCAAACAACTAGAAAAGAACACCTTTTCACCGTTCACCTTGGAATATATCGAACAACTATTTACACCTAAAACTCATATCACAGCTCAGTGTTTCACCATAGGAGGTATTCTGGTTGATTCATGAAATATGTCGAACAACTCTCTACCAAAACTGGTAATCTAAGAGTCAGAGGAACAAGGGGATAGCGTTTAGTGCGATGGGATGTAATCCGCAGGAAGCGAAATAGGTATCATGTTTCGGGTGATCTAATATGAAAGCATACCCGATCAGACCTAAAAAAAATTCTGTCATATAGAAATCCTATATATCGTAGGCCAATTCTCATCAAATTCCTCATGAGGAACATCAGTCACGTGACCTGATAGATCGTGAAACGTTTACTTGGTAATAACTGCAAAAATATATGTTTCAACTATACGAGGTGTTTTTTGAAATAATAATATGTATTCAGCACATCGATATATAACATTCTCATATCAGATATTTTCAAATTCTTCAAATCAACAGGAACTTTCATCCCTAAAATTGAACAAAAACAGGAAAACATCAAAACAATCTAAACAATCGAACTCAGCACAGAAAAATTCATGTAGATGGAACGTTATAGGATTGTTACAGAGTGAAACTATATAGGTGTAAAATTGGTCTCGCCTCACCTATATGTCATTCGACAGTATAAACGTCTCGAGGTTCGAAATTTTCACGCTTATTCCAATACAGCCCAGTATATAAAAAAAATGTGGTTATAAAGCATTTACCTTTAGCTTTTTTCACCTTGGCAGGCTTAGATTCGATGAAAATCCGAATAATGAATGAAAATAGTGAGAAGACAATTCAGATAATACAAAAACCGCCATACTCCCATTTTCATACAGGATTCTTTAAAAGCACACATCACTACCATCACAAATAATTCACACACAAACGGCATTTTTTGAAAAACAACACCATTTAATCGACGAGAAATTTCACATAACGTCCACGATATGACTGAACAAATATAGAAATAGAAACTTGATAGTCAACAGGAAACCTGATAACAATTAAACGTTGATAATGCATACATGCAACAATATATGAACCAACACGAGGAAAAATATAATATACAGGACGATTAAAAACCTGAATCAGATGAAATATTTGAGAGACGTATGACTTTACATTATAACAAATGCATAGGTTCTCGACTGCGATATCTGAGAACAATATGGCTACCGACGATCTGTGACAGATCCAACAATCAAGACAAAATACATCCCACCATTGAAAATAAATAGTACTCCTAAGGATTAGCACGCAAATACATTGATATGCTCAGAGTTTCAATGTTTGCGAGATATCAATAAAGAATGGAGAACCGTGAATAACCTATATTTTCATGTTATCTTTCATAAAGCTAGTATTTGAACTTCTTAATAATACTGACAATAGATGCGCGAATAGAATACTCTACTTTCTATACGACATCTTCACAAATGATGCTAGATAGATGACACTTGATAGATACCACTTAACACATGAGGCGTTTTGCAGATGATGTATAAGTAAGAGGAGACATATCACGCATGCGTCAAAACGTGACGAAAACATCACAAAAACAGGCGTACCATTCTAACCAAATGAAATATGAACAACATAAACCAATTATGAATTGTGATCTCAGACAAAAATATTCGAAAAGACTAATATACACGACGAAAAATTATTATATCTCTTGCCATCATTCCCAGACAGTTTAAGTATCCCATCCAAAAATCGTATCTCGGCTATCATTTGAAATATTCCCCAACTTCATCAAAATAGAATAATCACAAGGCGACATTCTCTTCAAACCGATATAAAGATTCCCCATGCTCATTATAAATAAAAATCGAATCCAAACAGCATATGACACAAAGTTCTATCACGAACGTTGCTTAACAGAAACTGCGATTTTCATTCCAGACAAGAAACTTCTCTACAAAATACAGATACGACCTGTTTGAGAATACTGTTCCTTATATGGGTTCAGCACTCACACATAAAGACAAGCCATACCAGAGAGGCAAGCCATGCGCCTGATGAGCGATACCACACTCACTAATTCTTAGAAAACATCTGAACATTATAAATGAAAACTCATAAAATGACTAAGTTCATCATAGGAAGTGTTTCCAAGATCTCCAAATGCGGAATCTCAACCAATTTCATTGATATAAAATGATCACAGGGCACCATTTATTTTCACCCGAAATAAAGATACTATATGAAGATCCTGAACAAGAATTGGAATCAATCAGTATACTACGACACCCAGATCCATCACGAAAGTTTCAACGAAAAAACTATGATTTTTATTTCACGCGAAAAGCTACTATATAAGATACAGATATGACACTTTTCAGAGTACTGTTCCTACATATTATGGGGTTCAACATCCATACATACTCTGATGCTCTGTTTCTACACTCACTGATTCTCAAACAACATTGTAACATCACCGAAAAGACATCGACCTTCCACTTTTCTACAGATACACAGAAAATAATTTTCAGAGATTCCTACTATCATCCCATCGCTAGCAATACCAGTCAGACGTACTCAACAAATTCAGAAAACGCATTCTGTTGTCACCAATCTTGAATATGTCGAGCAACTCTTTACCAAAACTCATTAAATGACTGAGTTTACTATAGGAAGTGTTTCTAAGATCTTGAAAAGTTCAAAATTCAATACCTATACCTCCTGTTGTAGCCTGTGCATGATTCTCTTCGAATATAATAGGTATTTGCTTTGGTGCGCTTCAAGAGATAAATAATAATGATAATCTGTAGCACCAAACATTCAAACAACGTATACCAATAATTATTATGAATTAACTTGGAAAATCATCTCTCTCTTATCTAGTGAGACATTCTCTGTTATATTGAATATCCTATCCCCTTTAAGGTGTGCACGACGTTCTTCGAACATTGTTATGATTTTCTTTCGTGCGCTCCAAGAAATAAAAAAAATATGAACTGATGAAAATGTACCAGAACATGAAAAACGTGAAAAAAAAATTCAAATAGGCTATTATACATTATGGAGAATCGTATCCCAGCTATCACTCGAAATATTGACCAACTTCATCAATATAAAATAATGATAATGAACTAGATTCTCCACCTGACATATAGAGAAGATCAGAATCATGAAAAAAACATTGTCAGAGGAAAAATATTCAAATAGGTTGTTATCCTGTACACTATGGAAAATATAGTATCTCGGCCTATCATTTGAAACATTGTCCAACTTCATCGATATAGAATAATCACAAGGTACCATTCTTTTCAACCGAAATAAAGATACCCTATGCGGATTATGGATAACTATTGAATTCAAACAGTATATGACAGATAGTTCCATCACGAACGCTGCTTCACAAAAACTAGGATTTGCAAATACATTGATATACGCAGAGTTTCAAATGCTTGCGAGATATCAATAAAGAATGGAGAGCCGTGAATAACTAGTATTGGGCCTTCTTAATGATACTGACAATAGATGCGCGAATAGAATACTCTTCTTTATGTACGACATCGTCACAAATTATGCTAGATAGATGACACTTGACAGATGCCATGTGACACATGAAGCGTTTTTTTTCAGATGATGTATGCTCAAGAGGAGTCATATTACGCATGCGTCAAAACGTGACGGAAACATCACAAAAAACAGCACGATTGAAATATTGCTTCGATAACATAATATAAGGATGGCACACCATTCTGACCAAATAAAATATGAAGAACATAAACCAATTATGAATTATTGAGGTCTTAGACAAAAATACTCGAAATGACTAATGTACACTGCGAAAATTAATATATCTCTTACTATCATTGCCAGACAGTTTAAGTATCCTATCCTATTCAAAATCATATCTAGGCTATCATTCGAAATATTGCCAAACTTCATCGATATAGAATAATCACAAGATAGTATTCTTTTCGAACCGAAATAAAGATTCCCAATGCTGATTATAAATAAAAGCTACTCTACAAAATACAGATACAACCTGTTCAAGAATACTGTTCCTCATATGGGTTCAGCACTCACACATATACGTTGATGCTCCTAGATGCCATCCAGAGAGACTAGCTATGCGCCTAGTGGGCGATGCTACACTCACCAAGTCTTAAAAACATTGAAACATCGCAAATGAGTCGGAGAGAGTCGGAGAGAGTCGGAGACCTTTCCTTATTCTACAGATACTTCTGCTCCATTAACAAAATTGAAACATCACAGAAAAGCTGTTACTCTTCAGATATATGTTGAACAACTCTTTACCGAAACTCATAAAACGACTAAGTTTACCAAAGGAAGTAGTTCCAAGATACACCAATGTTCAATACTGCACCTCCTTTTTGGCAACCTCCCTAGGCATGAGCGATGTTTCACGAACATAATAAGCATTTCCTTCAGTGCGCTTCAAGTGATGAAAGAATAATAATCCGACACCAATCATAGTACCAACCATTTGAATAACGTATAACAATCAGGAATCAACTTCATAGACAAAAATATTCCAACAGGCTATCATGCATTAGGGGAAAATCATATATGTCTTGTCAGGTGAACTTTTCACCAATTTCATTGGTATGAAATGATCACAAGGTACCATTTCTTTCTACCCGAAATGAAGATACTAATGCTGATCCTGAACAAGAATTGAAATCAAACAGTATACGGTACCCGGATATCCATCACGAAAGTTTCAACACAAAAACTAGGATTTTTATTCCAGACAACATGCTACTCTACAAAATACAGATACAACCTGTTTTAGAATACTGTCTCCACATATGGGGTTCAGCAACCACATATACGTTGATGCCTCTAGATTCCATCAAGAGAGACAGGTCATCCGACTGTTGAGTGATGCCACACTCACTAACAGGTTAGGTTAGAGAGTAGGTTGACATCATTGGTTGATATTGATGCTATATCGGCCTGGACTATCCAAGCTACGATAGGTTAGATCAATTTTTGGTGGTTCGTTTGAGATTATCAGACTCGCTCCGCTCGTCCGACAAACAAACAAACACACCCCAAAAAATTGATCTAACCTATCGTAGCTTGGATAGTCCAGGCCGATATAGCATCAATATCAACCAATGATGTCAACCTACTCTCTAACCTAACCTGTTAGTGAGTGTGGCATCACTCAACAGTCGGATGACCTGTCTCTCTTGATGGAATCTAGAGGCATCAACGTATATGTGGTTGCTGAACCCCATATGTGGAGACAGTATTCTAAAATAGGTTGTATCTGTATTTTGTAGAGTAGCATGTTGTCTGGAATAAAAATCCTAGTTTTTGTGTTGAAACTTTCGTGATGGATATCCGGGTACCGTATACTGTTTGATTTCAATTCTTGTTCAGGATCAGCATTAGTATCTTCATTTCGGGTAGAAAGAAATGGTACCTTGTGATCATTTCATACCAATGAAATTGGTGAAAAGTTCACCTGACAAGACATATATGATTTTCCCCTAATGCATGATAGCCTGTTGGAATATTTTTGTCTATGAAGTTGATTCCTGATTGTTATACGTTATTCAAATGGTTGGTACTATGATTGGTGTCGGATTATTATTCTTTCATCACTTGAAGCGCACTGAAGGAAATGCTTATTATGTTCGTGAAACATCGCTCATGCCTAGGGAGGTTGCCAAAAAGGAGGTGCAGTATTGAACATTGGTGTATCTTGGAACTACTTCCTTTGGTAAACTTAGTCGTTTTATGAGTTTCGGTAAAGAGTTGTTCAACATATATCTGAAGAGTAACAGCTTTTCTGTGATGTTTCAATTTTGTTAATGGAGCAGAAGTATCTGTAGAATAAGGAAAGGTCTCCGACTCTCTCCGACTCTCTCCGACTCATTTGCGATGTTTCAATGTTTTTAAGACTTGGTGAGTGTAGCATCGCCCACTAGGCGCATAGCTAGTCTCTCTGGATGGCATCTAGGAGCATCAACGTATATGTGTGAGTGCTGAACCCATATGAGGAACAGTATTCTTGAACAGGTTGTATCTGTATTTTGTAGAGTAGCTTTTATTTATAATCAGCATTGGGAATCTTTATTTCGGTTCGAAAAGAATACTATCTTGTGATTATTCTATATCGATGAAGTTTGGCAATATTTCGAATGATAGCCTAGATATGATTTTGAATAGGATAGGATACTTAAACTGTCTGGCAATGATAGTAAGAGATATATTAATTTTCGCAGTGTACATTAGTCATTTCGAGTATTTTTGTCTAAGACCTCAATAATTCATAATTGGTTTATGTTCTTCATATTTTATTTGGTCAGAATGGTGTGCCATCCTTATATTATGTTATCGAAGCAATATTTCAATCGTGCTGTTTTTTGTGATGTTTCCGTCACGTTTTGACGCATGCGTAATATGACTCCTCTTGAGCATACATCATCTGAAAAAAAACGCTTCATGTGTCACATGGCATCTGTCAAGTGTCATCTATCTAGCATAATTTGTGACGATGTCGTACATAAAGAAGAGTATTCTATTCGCGCATCTATTGTCAGTATCATTAAGAAGGCCCAATACTAGTTATTCACGGCTCTCCATTCTTTATTGATATCTCGCAAGCATTTGAAACTCTGCGTATATCAATGTATTTGCAAATCCTAGTTTTTGTGAAGCAGCGTTCGTGATGGAACTATCTGTCATATACTGTTTGAATTCAATAGTTATCCATAATCCGCATAGGGTATCTTTATTTCGGTTGAAAAGAATGGTACCTTGTGATTATTCTATATCGATGAAGTTGGACAATGTTTCAAATGATAGGCCGAGATACTATATTTTCCATAGTGTACAGGATAACAACCTATTTGAATATTTTTCCTCTGACAATGTTTTTTTCATGATTCTGATCTTCTCTATATGTCAGGTGGAGAATCTAGTTCATTATCATTATTTTATATTGATGAAGTTGGTCAATATTTCGAGTGATAGCTGGGATACGATTCTCCATAATGTATAATAGCCTATTTGAATATTTTTTTCACGTTTTTCATGTTCTGGTACATTTTCATCAGTTCATATTTTTTTTATTTCTTGGAGCGCACGAAAGAAAATCATAACAATGTTCGAAGAACGTCGTGCACACCTTAAAGGGGATAGGATATTCAATATAACAGAGAATGTCTCACTAGATAAGAGAGAGATGATTTTCCAAGTTAATTCATAATAATTATTGGTATACGTTGTTTGAATGTTTGGTGCTACAGATTATCATTATTATTTATCTCTTGAAGCGCACCAAAGCAAATACCTATTATATTCGAAGAGAATCATGCACAGGCTACAACAGGAGGTATAGGTATTGAATTTTGAACTTTTCAAGATCTTAGAAACACTTCCTATAGTAAACTCAGTCATTTAATGAGTTTTGGTAAAGAGTTGCTCGACATATTCAAGATTGGTGACAACAGAATGCGTTTTCTGAATTTGTTGAGTACGTCTGACTGGTATTGCTAGCGATGGGATGATAGTAGGAATCTCTGAAAATTATTTTCTGTGTATCTGTAGAAAAGTGGAAGGTCGATGTCTTTTCGGTGATGTTACAATGTTGTTTGAGAATCAGTGAGTGTAGAAACAGAGCATCAGAGTATGTATGGATGTTGAACCCCATAATATGTAGGAACAGTACTCTGAAAAGTGTCATATCTGTATCTTATATAGTAGCTTTTCGCGTGAAATAAAAATCATAGTTTTTTCGTTGAAACTTTCGTGATGGATCTGGGTGTCGTAGTATACTGATTGATTCCAATTCTTGTTCAGGATCTTCATATAGTATCTTTATTTCGGGTGAAAATAAATGGTGCCCTGTGATCATTTTATATCAATGAAATTGGTTGAGATTCCGCATTTGGAGATCTTGGCAGTGCTGCCAATGCAATTCGAGTCCTTCCTTCTCTTTAGCACGTGAAATCCTCCGCAAATGAACGAAAACCTCCTCTTTTCGACACTGTTATCAAAGGTATGAAATGAAACGAAATCTGACGTCACATCAATGATGAGGTTATAGTTGCGTTTTATTTGTTCAATTCTGGTAGCGGTGGTGGGAACAAAATGACGTTTTAAAATGAAACGAGAATCTTCATGACAATTGCATGGGACAGAGATTGGTCAACCAACATATAGGAGGTTATATTTATATATCGAGACTTCAATAAATACTTTCAAAATCTTGATACAAGAGTTAGAAATCTAGAAAATCAATCAATGAATATTTGGAGCAGTGATTGTGGTGATTGGATAAACTTCTCTGAGATCGAGAGAATTAATTTTATTTGGGAATGAACATAATATGAAACATGTCTTATTTGCAAGAATCATAAACTTGTGAACTTCACGATAAAAATGTCTTCAAATGTCTTCTACTTTCAAAAAGTTTCGTTTTTAGTCAATCTAATTTAATTTTCTGACAACTGTCAACAGTTATTTCATGTAATTCCTTTGAGTGAGACGGAATGAAAGGTTGCAACCAGAATCGGAAAAGTAATAAAACGACACATTAAAGTGATTCCGGTGGTGAAATCGGTTAAAAACGCAACTTATGACTATGGAACTTGACAACAACATTCACATCATTGACACCGACCACCGATGGTCATATTATATTCATGTTCAAACCACCACAGAAGCTCAGAACAAGAATACAAACTTCGACTTCATAGACTCACGGAGGATTCGATCATGATCATGGTCAGATATTGCGCGCACAAGCCTCAACTAAAGACACTAAAGTTGAGTAACAAAATTACAGTGATGGCTAAAAAAACCCCTTTCCTCCGCTTTTTGTGAATCCTCCTTCAAAAAAACCTCTAACGCCGAAAACAACCCCTTTTCGGAGGATCCTCCGCACATTGGCAGCACTGGATCTTGGAAACACTTCCTATGATGAACTTAGTCATTTTATGAGTTTTCATTTATAATGTTCAGATGTTTTCTAAGAATTAGTGAGTGTGGTATCGCTCATCAGGCGCATGGCTTGCCTCTCTGGTATGGCTTGTCTTTATGTGTGAGTGCTGAACCCATATAAGGAACAGTATTCTCAAACAGGTCGTATCTGTATTTTGTAGAGAAGTTTCTTGTCTGGAATGAAAATCGCAGTTTCTGTTAAGCAACGTTCGTGATAGAACTTTGTGTCATATGCTGTTTGGATTCGATTTTTATTTATAATGAGCATGGGGAATCTTTATATCGGTTTGAAGAGAATGTCGCCTTGTGATTATTCTATTTTGATGAAGTTGGGGAATATTTCAAATGATAGCCGAGATACGATTTTTGGATGGGATACTTAAACTGTCTGGGAATGATGGCAAGAGATATAATAATTTTTCGTCGTGTATATTAGTCTTTTCGAATATTTTTGTCTGAGATCACAATTCATAATTGGTTTATGTTGTTCATATTTCATTTGGTTAGAATGGTACGCCTGTTTTTGTGATGTTTTCGTCACGTTTTGACGCATGCGTGATATGTCTCCTCTTACTTATACATCATCTGCAAAACGCCTCATGTGTTAAGTGGTATCTATCAAGTGTCATCTATCTAGCATCATTTGTGAAGATGTCGTATAGAAAGTAGAGTATTCTATTCGCGCATCTATTGTCAGTATTATTAAGAAGTTCAAATACTAGCTTTATGAAAGATAACATGAAAATATAGGTTATTCACGGTTCTCCATTCTTTATTGATATCTCGCAAACATTGAAACTCTGAGCATATCAATGTATTTGCGTGCTAATCCTTAGGAGTACTATTTATTTTCAATGGTGGGATGTATTTTGTCTTGATTGTTGGATCTGTCACAGATCGTCGGTAGCCATATTGTTCTCAGATATCGCAGTCGAGAACCTATGCATTTGTTATAATGTAAAGTCATACGTCTCTCAAATATTTCATCTGATTCAGGTTTTTAATCGTCCTGTATATTATATTTTTCCTCGTGTTGGTTCATATATTGTTGCATGTATGCATTATCAACGTTTAATTGTTATCAGGTTTCCTGTTGACTATCAAGTTTCTATTTCTATATTTGTTCAGTCATATCGTGGACGTTATGTGAAATTTCTCGTCGATTAAATGGTGTTGTTTTTCAAAAAATGCCGTTTGTGTGTGAATTATTTGTGATGGTAGTGATGTGTGCTTTTAAAGAATCCTGTATGAAAATGGGAGTATGGCGGTTTTTGTATTATCTGAATTGTCTTCTCACTATTTTCATTCATTATTCGGATTTTCATCGAATCTAAGCCTGCCAAGGTGAAAAAAGCTAAAGGTAAATGCTTTATAACCACATTTTTTTTATATACTGGGCTGTATTGGAATAAGCGTGAAAATTTCGAACCTCGAGACGTTTATACTGTCGAATGACATATAGGTGAGGCGAGACCAATTTTACACCTATATAGTTTCACTCTGTAACAATCCTATAACGTTCCATCTACATGAATTTTTCTGTGCTGAGTTCGATTGTTTAGATTGTTTTGATGTTTTCCTGTTTTTGTTCAATTTTAGGGATGAAAGTTCCTGTTGATTTGAAGAATTTGAAAATATCTGATATGAGAATGTTATATATCGATGTGCTGAATACATATTATTATTTCAAAAAACACCTCGTATAGTTGAAACATATATTTTTGCAGTTATTACCAAGTAAACGTTTCACGATCTATCAGGTCACGTGACTGATGTTCCTCATGAGGAATTTGATGAGAATTGGCCTACGATATATAGGATTTCTATATGACAGAATTTTTTTTAGGTCTGATCGGGTATGCTTTCATATTAGATCACCCGAAACATGATACCTATTTCGCTTCCTGCGGATTACATCCCATCGCACTAAACGCTATCCCCTTGTTCCTCTGACTCTTAGATTACCAGTTTTGGTAGAGAGTTGTTCGACATATTTCATGAATCAACCAGAATACCTCCTATGGTGAAACACTGAGCTGTGATATGAGTTTTAGGTGTAAATAGTTGTTCGATATATTCCAAGGTGAACGGTGAAAAGGTGTTCTTTTCTAGTTGTTTGATGCAGAATGTTTAGCATTATCAGTCTAGTATATTTGGAGCTTTCCAGATACCTACGATATCATTTTCATTGCTACCTCTGAGTATGATGATATTTAGAGAATTTTCGGACTTTGCATATAGATGAAGAATCTTTCTTGTAGAGTAGTTGACAGGTATATATTTTTCTGCTTGAAGGCTGCCATGTTCATATTCTCTGTATAATCGCTAATCCCTAACGTCCCAAACCTCTACTGCTCCCCCTTACATTTCGAGTTCTGGTTAAGAGTTGATTGATATATTCCGTGGGTTCGTTCTTCAGTGAAGTTGTTGAATGAGTTCTGGTAAAGAGTTTATCGATATATTCTAAGGTGGATGGTGAATGGGTGTTATTTCTTCGTTATTTGATGCAGAATGTTCAGCATTATTAGTCTTTTGAGCTTTTCAGATATCTATTGTATCATTTTTTCATGATGTCTGTCAGTATAATGATAGTGATTGCGTCACGATAATTTCCCATTGATTTTGTTGATATATAGAGAATTTTCAGACCTATTATAGGTATAATAAGAATCGTTCTTGTAGAGTAGTTGACAGCAATATGTTTTTTCTGTCTGAATGCAGCCATGTTTATTTTCCTGTATAATCGCTAATCCCTAAGGCCCCTAGCCTATAGAACCCCATTACATTACGAGTTTTGGTAGTGAAATTTAGACATATTTCGCTGGGTTCTTCTTTGGGAAAGCACAGATCTTGTTCACGAGTTTTGGTTAAGACTTGTTCGAAATATTTGTCTAATATCTATTTGCTTGGCACGACACTTCCTCGACACTTCCGTGACACTTCCTTGACATTTCCGTGACACTTCCTTGACACTTCCGTGACACTTCCTTGACACTTCCGTGACAGTTCCGTGGCACTTCCATGACAGTTCTGTGACAGTTCTGCGACATTTCTGTGGCATTTCGGTGGTGTTTCCGTGACAATTCCCTCTAAACCGTACATTACGAGTATTGTTCATGATTTGTTTGACGGACTAGCCAGACAGAGCAGTTTCATGAGTTTTGGTTAGGAGCTGCTCTACATATTTGTCTAATATATGCTAGGCATGTCTGAAGTAGGTAGTCCTTGCAGCGAGCTTTTCTGTATATTCTCTCATTGTTGCCCTGTATATTGATCTAAATCATCAGTCAGCGCGTCATCTGTCATACCTTGCCTGTTCAATATGTTTGCTGGGTTCATCTGAATTGATCAGTTCTTGCAGCGAGTTTCCCTGTATATATTTTTATTCAAACGCACTGTATATTGAACGTATGCAGCAGCAAGCTGGTAGTTGACGTAGCCTGGTCACGTGTCATCGATCGTTGTTATCTGTCGATGGCCATCTGTCAAATGTCAAATGTCATATGTCGATTATCATACGTCAGCTGTCCGATTCATTTTCAACACATAAATGGGGTGGTCTAACCATGGGCCACCCTGTATATATTTTTTTTTCAATCTTCATCAACTCAAACACCGTGTATATATTTCTATCAACTCAAACACTTCTTCTATGCTAAAACATGGGACCACGAATCGTGGGACACTCTGTATATATTTTTCTTCAATTTTAAATCAACTCAAACGCCCTGTATATGAAAATTCAATCTTGTTATTGTCATTAAAGTGTTATTGTTGCGGTTTCGATAAGCTCGCGCCAGCGCTACCCCGCTTCCCCGCTAGAACACAGTTATTTCCATCACATACCTAACTGAACGTTTTCACACACATTTCAAATGATATCTCATAAACTTTGAGACTTTGCATATGGACGAACCATTATTTTCGAAGTGTCCGTTAAAAATTCTTCTCTTAGAGTACCCGCACCCTCTTCAACCCTCTGATACCCCAAAGTGGGGTAGTATTACTGCGGATCACCCTGTATATATTTCTCGACTAATATATAACTGAAACACCCTGTATATTAGATTGAATCATTAGCTAGCGGGTAGCCTATATGCTGGTAGTCTACTCGTCGAGGAGGTATAACGCCTTTTTGGGTTCACCCTATATTTTTTTTCCAAACTATTACCCAACTCAAACACCCTGTATATAGCCGTTGTTGAAAAATGGAATAAAATGCGCACCGTTATCTCTGGAACGGATCTCTCGCAGTCCAACCGATGATGACGACCCGTTCGCTGGGCCGCGAGTAGCTAGCCGAGTCAGGCCGGCCTGTGATTGGTCGGCCGAGTCACGTGGTTTGGAGAAAAGTGGAGGGGAGGGGCTGGTTTCAAGACCGGGACTACCTACTGATATAGATAGACTCGATCGAATGCCTTGAAGATATCAAGTGCCAACGGCTAAGGTAAATGAAAAGTGCTATATCAATCCCTTATAAAGATATTCAATTTTAAATTGATTTGCTACTGTCCTTCTGATATAGTTAGACCTTCTTCCATTGGGTTTTCTTTCAGGTAGATAGCTCCAAGTGGTGGTGGACGGAGTATCGTCTGATACCGTAGCCATCAATTACGGTGATCCCCAAGGATCAATTCTGGCCCCAACATTGTTCCTACTTCATATTAATCATCTGTTAGGGAGTACCCATACTCTCCATATGGCGTTCTCTTCCAGAACTCCAATTTCTTCCCAAGAACTCACGACGAAGGCTGTCAATGGAGATCTTGGAATTACATTCTAGGGAAGCAACAATCTAATTGAATTCAACCCCACCAAAACGCAAGCCTGTATTTTCTCTAGCAATGCGGAACTCAATAGTCCTGTGATATCTCAATGTCTGGTACCACCATACTCACAGTCCACTATATATATATATGCTCAGCAATAGTCTTCTATGCAAAAATCATGCCATATCCATTGCGAAAGCTGCTTCATGAAGACTCAGATTTGTATTCCGTGCGAAAAGCTACTCTACTCCTCAACAGTTTCTCATGATCTACAAAGCAGAGATACGGTCTGTTTACGCTGATGTTCCTAGATTTCATCCAGAGTAGAGCCAGTCGCCTGGTAAGTAACATTCTATTAGATCCTTCTACGGAAAATATTCTGCAGAAATCTCTGCTTCACGAGCTAAACCAGTCAGACGTACTCGACAAGTCGAGTCAACACACCTTTTCGTCGTCAACCTCGAAATATGTCGGACAACTTTTCACCTTCTCTCCCTATCCTCCCGAGACATTCTAACATTATAGAGATTCCCCTTCGTGCACTCCAAGGGATAAAAAAAGAGATCGAACTGAAGCTTCAGAAGTCTTAAACAAAGAAGGAATTCCCAAGAACTTCAAGAGTTGAAAAAATAATCAATATCCACTGTATTTCCCTACATTTTCTTCTTATCTTCTCAAGGTTCTAAAAAAAATTGTTCTAAAATTGTTCTATCCGTCATTCGGTTGCCCCCTTACGAGCAACCCTCAGAAGTCTTCGAAAGTCTTGTGCGAGCAAGGAATGACGGGGGCCTTACCTTTTAACGTGTGATCCCAAACACTTTCTTAGGCCATCAGAAAAAGTCTGCGTTCGTGGGACTCGAACCCACGATCGTTACCTCGACGTGAATCGATATTGAAGCATCGAAGCACTGAGGTACGCCGGCCGTAGCAGGTAAGTACGCTGTTCTTCGAACATCATAGAGATTCCCTTTCTTGCGCTCCGACTGATAAAAAGGTATGTATCTGATCCACGCCGAACATAACACCACAAAATATTCTTTATCTTATCATGATTCAAGTCGTTCTGAGTTTACCTCAATGGGCGAATGAACTAGAAATAAATCATTGGCATTCAATTACTCCACTTTATCATCTGAATTAATTCTTGCAACCATCTTGCAACACTTCTCACAACTTTTTTATGTTTATAATGATCTATGCGTTGTTCGAAATTGTTGAATTTCAGAGCTCATTTCAAACGTACCGTCATGGCCGCCATTTGGCGATACGTCGAAAAAATGATGACGTCAGTTTTCATGCTGTTTCGTTATCAGTCAGATAATCTCTAATTCCTACTCATGAAGCACGTTTGTCAAGTCACCAATTATAATCAAGTTATCAAAAAGATGTCAGAGTCCTGTCGTTGAATGAAACATAATAGGACTAACCCACGATATTATAGTCGAATCTAGACTCTTTCAAACAATTAGCATGTCCGAATATTTCCTATACTCCATAACAAAATATTATGTGAATGAAAGAGACTTGGCAACATTGTGCTGAATGCTGAGAACTGACAAGATCACACCCACAATTCGTGCGCCGTGTTGTCACGTTTACCTGAGCGTTTACCAATTCGAATGATGTCCTCTAGTGTGAATTGAAATGATTATTATCCACTCAAATGTATTATACGCAATGAACCACAACACATGATGAAAATGCCTAAATACAAATGAATCATCACATGACTTGTGAATAGATGTGAATAGGCATAGAATATCTGACCCAACAAGAGTGACAATTACGCTATAGTTGTAGGAAAATAGTAGCATTGATGGATATTTTCATAAAGAGCACTGTGAGTCGATTGTCACGATATAATAGATGGTTAGTCCATCCATATCGATTTATAAGGGGTTTATATGGCTGAATAGTTTGCGAGAGGTTATATTCAAATAGACAGTAATAGTTTAGGGGTAACTGAAAGTACGAGACTATATTCAAACATGACAATATTTATTGAAGCATGAAACATTATAAGCAGCGATGTCACGAATGATTAAACAACAATGAATATTAAGAAATTGAAACAACTTACATTATAATGATCAATACGACAAGTTCTTGTCAAGTCAAGAGTAGCCCCAGACCAGACTAACTTCGGAACCCTCACATCCAATATTTATAAACATCATTTTATTGGATTTGCACGTTCCTCATGAGAGTTCCTTGGTCAGTTTTCATAGTTCAATGTCAACGGATGATTTTGATTAACTTTATGTTTATATAAAATCTTCATGGTTCGAAATAACTTATATACCGTAGATTGTAGATTGTAGATGGGTCGTATAGGCTGAGAGACCTCTCGATCACTGCGACCTAGAAGATCAATTGTGATTAACCTTCATCTAGTTTTGTTTCTCTAACCCTAGACTTCTGATGAAGCCTAGAATTTTCCTGAAGGTTGAATTTTCCACCTCAGCAGGGGTGAGATAGACCTGTTCTAGGTGGTTCAGCCTTTGGCGGACTAATACTCCACATGAGCAAAGTATGTGTTCCGCGGTTTCGGTCGCATTGTTACAAAAGCGGCAAGTGTCAGTCTCCGCCAGACCCATCTTTTTGAGGTGGTACCTCAGAGGGCCGTGTCCTGTGAGAAAGCCTGTGATAAGCTTTAGCTCTGGTTTGCTGAGGCTGAGTAGCTCTTTGGCTCGGTTCTGCGAATGGTTGATGAACCTTTGCGCTTGTCGTTGACCTCGAGTTGCTCTCCAGTAGGAGGTCTTTTCAATTGCTTCCCATTTATATATATATATATATATATATATATATATATAGATATGTTTTCGATACAAGACGAGATCATTTGGTGATATAAGCTGAACAAGTGGAGATCCGTTTCGACAAGCCGAGATCCGAAACGGATCTCGACTTTTTTCTATGTGTATATCATCTTAATTACGTTATCCTAGGTCATAGGAGGGGGTACACAAATTTTAGTCCGGATCTCCATTTGACCATTTTTGTCAATTTTTATACACTCGTAGTTCTACCTAGCACTCTGAAGGGGGCGCTGCGCTGTGCGCCTTGTATATGATATTTACTCGACAATATGAGATCCAGTATATTTGGCAACGTCGCATCAGAGATCTCTCAACTGAGTCAGTGTTGTATTATGAATTTGAGCTTCATTTTGCTAGTCTATTTCAGCGGCAAATTCAATATTTTCAGAATGTGTTCCTTATGTTGGTATATTAATTCACATGTTACCTTTATTCCGAATCTGATGATAATCACGTACGAGTACATCGGAGGCAATATATTATTTATTGAGCACTTCGTCTTTCAATTACAACCTGGTTGTAAAAGTTGAAGAGTACAGTATATTGTTTAACTATCACGGAATATCGTCATTTCCCACGAAAATAAAGTTTGCAGCATGAGCCTTATGCGAATTCTACAATCATTCGAGGGGGAAATCAGCATTCCGTGCGAGTTATGCACTATAATTTTTCTACGGCTGTAACAGGCAACAGCGACAGTTTGGATTTCTTCGTCTCGTAGTCATCTGATTTCCTCTCAAGTAATGCTTCATCTATCAGACAGAGCTGTCGCATCGCTTGTGATTTCACATTCCATGGGCGATGAGATTTTTTTGAAATAATATCACAATGGAAACATTGTGATATCAGATACGGAAATAAAATTGATAACATACAAAGTACCTCAAAAATGTATCGAACACAGTGAGACAAGATCAATTTTGTGTTATTGCCGTAGAAAATAGTATATTCTTTAACGAGCACGGAATGATAATGATTTCCCACGAGAATGAAGTTTGCAGTATGAGCCCAGGGCGAATGCTGCTATCATTCGTGTGGGAAATTATAGCATTCCATGCGAGTTATTCACAATACTTTTTCTACGGCTGTAACAGAAAACAGCAAAATTTGTCCATTCTTTGGCTTGTGAAGCCATCTGATTTTTTCATTAGTAATGCTCATCTATCTGACATACTAGCATTGCTTGAACTTTGACATGCCATGGGAGATGAGATTTTTTTCGAAATATAATAACACAATGAACATTGTGATATCCAATACAGAATAAAATTGATGACATACAAAATACCTCATTGATTTATCGAACACAGTTGAACAAGTGTAATTTTGTGTTATAGACGTAAAAAATAGTATATTGTTCAACGAGCACGGAATGATCGTGATTTCCCACGAGAATGAAGCATGAGCCTTAGGTGAATGCTGAAATCATTCGAGTGGGAAATTAGCACTCCGTGCGAGTTATACACTATAATTTTTCTACGGCTGTAAGAGATAACAGCAAAATTTTGGATTTCTCCGTTTGTAGCCATCTGATTTTTTCATAAGTAATGCTCATCTATATATGACAGAACTGCCATTACTTGAACTTTGTCTTTACATGGGAGATTAGATTTTTTTGAAATAATAACACCATGAAGTCATTGTGATATCTGATACGGAAATAAAATTGATAACATACAAAGTACCCCATTGATTAATCGAACACAGTAAAACAAGAGTAATTTTGTGTTATAGCCGTAGAAAAAAGTATCTCATTATTTTATATGGAAATAATGTGTTGGTAGGTACTTTTGTGACGTGTCTGTATGTTTCATTGAATGAACGAGCCTCATCAAATTAGATATCATTGAACTTGTGGTTGTGGAATAGGATGTTTGGTAGAACTACACTCCTGTGACAGTGTTTGCTGCCAAACTCCTCCAATTTCCAATAGTACCGAAACGGCTTGCCGTTTCTTAGGAAAATTTGTGTGCATCTTTGGTAGGTCTGAGAATCGGTAGTAATGGTAGTTCACCTAAAGCAAGTGCGGAAATACACTTCTCGCATGTGTTTGGTACACTATTTTTACTACTAGCGAGCGAAAAAAAATCAAATTTCTCTTTTCTGCACTCATTTGAGTGTTGAGAGTTTTTTCCGCACTATTGCGGGCAAGTGACTCTGACAGCACTAATATGCGTGCGAAAAATATGATTTCTGCGCACGATAGTGAAAAACTATTTTTTTAATTGGGAAATTGAAGATGGCGGATCCAATATGGCGGACGAGTTCTGTCATCATTATTCGATTCTATTCAAAATTGGTTTCTGGGGTCGGAGATAATGATTCCTTCGTCAAAATTAGGAAATTCAAGATGGCGGATCCAATATGGCGGATCCAATATGGCGGACGAGTGTTGTACCATGATCCGATTCTATTGAAAATTGGTTTCTGGTGGTTTTTGGGGTCGGAGATTACGGTTCCTTTGTCGAAATCAAGATGGCAGATCCAATATGGCGGACGAGTTTTGTAATGATGATCTGATAAGATTCAAAATTGGAATCAGGGGGTTTTCTGGATTGGAAATCATGATTCCTTCGTCAAAATTAGGGAATTTATGTGTGTGGGAGTTTTCGGAGTCGGAGATTACGATTATTCCGTAAAATTCGGGTGCTTCAAGATGGCACATCCAATATGGCGTACAAGATTTGTAATTATGATCCGATTCTATTCGAAATTGGTATCTGGACGTGTCCAGGGTAGGAGATTATGATTCCCTCGTTGAAATTTGAAATTACGAGATGGCGAATTTAATATGACGGACGAGTTTTGTAATTATGATCCGATAAGATTCAAAATTGTGATCTTGGGGTTTTTGGGGTCGAAAATTATTAATCTTTGGTCGAAATTAGGGAATTCAAGATGGCGGATCTAATATGGCGAACTAGTTTTGTAGTTATGATCCGATTCTATCAAAATTTTGTTTGTGGAAGTTTTTGGAGTCAGTGATGATGATTATTCTGTAAAAATTATGGAATTCAAAATGGCAGATCCAATATGGCGGACGAGTCAAAATTGGTATATGGGTGTTGTCAGGGTCGGAGATTATGAATTTCTTGGTCGAAATTAGGAAATTCAAAATTGCGGATCCAATTTGGCGGACAAGTTTTGTGATTATGATCCGATTCTATTCAAATTGTGTGTGTGGGAGTTTTTGAAGTCAGAAATCACGATTATTTCGTGGGAATTGGGGAATTCAAGAAGGCGAATCCAATATGGCGGACGAGTTTTGTGATTATGATCCGATTCTATTCAAGATGTGTATGCATGTGAGAGTTTCCGGAGTTGGAAATTACGACTATTCCGTGAAAATCGGGAAATTCAAGAATGCAGATTCAATATGGCAGACGAATTTCGTTATTATGATCCGATTCTATTCAAAATCGGTATCTGGAGGTGTTCGAGGTCGGAGATTATGATTCTGTCATTGAAATTAGGGAATACGGAACAGCGGATCCGATATGGCGGACGAGTTTTGTAATTACGATCCGATTCTATTCAAAATTGTATATAAGGGGGTTCTTGGGGTCGGAGATTATGGTTTTTCCATCAAAATTAGGAAATTCAACTTCACACCATGACAGCTTCTGATGATCTACAAAGCACAGAAACGGCCCGTTTCAGAAATATGTTTTTCACATATGAAATTCAGCACCTTAACATGTGCTGATACAGCTAGATTCATCTCCGATGCAGAGACTAGTCATCCGTCTGGTGGGTGATGCCACACTCACTGATTCTTTGACACTATCGTAACACCATAAGGAAGTCGGTAACCTTACACTTCTCTAATGATACTCTCACGAAAAATGTTCTTCAGAAATTTCTTTCACTCGCAAAACCAGTTAGACGTACTCGATGAGCTCAGTCAGCACATTTTTTTGTCGTTATCCTCGAAATAAACCGAACAATTCTTTATCGGAATTTGTTTGTCAATAAAAAGGCAAGTCTTTCGAATTCTTAACAACAGGAAGTATATTCTCAAGAACTTATTATCCTCAGAGGTTCAAAGAAAATTCCAATATCTACCTTCTCCCTCAATTCTCACATAAAAGAGATTTGCTTTCGTGCGCTCCAAGAGATGAAAAATAGTTAACTCTCCTCAAAATCACATTGAACGATTTGATTGGTCTGAATGCTAGAAAGTGGAAGATTTTTCATTAAATGATGTGTCGCTCATCCCTACATGTGATTTTAGCTCATTGTCAGCAATAGGGTGCCGCATGACGCCACCATCATCTTCAAAAATATTTGTTTTGCTATAGAAATGAGAATTTCAACATGTGTGCGTGATGGAAATATAAAATAGATTCAGAAATATAGATGTTCGTGTCCATTCCTCGAACATCAGATCTGACAACATTGCAGGATCTCATATTGTGTATTAAATATCAAAATATACATTTCCGGATCTCAACTTGCATGAATTCGTCTCGGATCTCTCATTGTTTGAATAGTATCACAAAAATTCAAATCGAAAAATCTCTTCCCCTCTCTAGGGTTTTGGTTTGAAGAGGATGTTTGGCAACTATTTGTGAAATACATACTCAACGAAGTCCTTCTGTTGTGGTGGATCTCGGGTTGTCCATAATTTATTCGGATCTCGACTTGGTACAAAAACATATATATATATATATATATATATATATATATATATATACCTTATGTTCTACTCGTGACAATATCATTTCAGGATTGTGAATTCTTCTATAGATTTTCGTGATTTACTGTGCGCGATACGCGAAGGAAAAAAAGCAACTCGCGACGTCTCAGAGGCATGCAAATGCCAACTGAAAGTAGAGCACGACGCTGATCTCGTATCAAATTTTCACATCCCATCCCCCACGACGTGTCCCCCACTTACCCCCATCGCTACCGCGGTCCAACGGGACGTCGACTGTCTTCGCCCCCTACGGACCCTACAAAGTGTTCGCGCCCTCCGGGGATTTTTATCTCTGCATTTTTCCAGGGACATTTTTCACCTATATACGTATGTACCATGCCGCTTGAAGATTATGCGGGTATATTTATTTACGGGATTTTCGTGCAACGAATCCATTGATAAAGACTTTTTTTTCCTTTTTTGTGTTTTAGTTCCCACGATAAGGGATATCCTTTATTCTTCAGAGAACATCGTGAGAACCAAGTGAAATGAGGTAGGAATTATTGATGTCCTTCTCAAATTTCTGGAGGTTATATGCCTCGAAGAAGCCCTCCCTTGGCAAAGTGTTCCAGAGCCTCGCTGTTCGTTGGATAAACGAGTCTTTGAAAAGAGATGATCTGCAGGTCTCCAAAGTGACCATGAAGGGGTGCGAAGCCTCAACTCGACGGGTTAATCTCGCGGGGACTGCCAAGGGAGGAACAATTGTTGATATTTCAGACGAGCATCGTCCATGAAAATATCTATAAAATAGAGCCACATCGCCAACTTCTCTATGGTGTTCCAGAGAAGTGAGTGAGATTGTGAGAGAGGCATCACCCAAGAGACGAATTGCCCTTTTTTGGACTCCAACAGTTTCAGGGTATGTTTGGGTGCTGCACTCCAAATATCGAAACAATATTCCAGGACAGGTCGGATTTGTGCCTTATAGATCAAAAGCAGCTGGCTGGAAGTGAAATAGCTCCTGGCCCGAAACAAAAAAACAAGTTTTTGGGATGCACTTTTAGCAATTGATCTCACGTCATTTTCTCAGGAAAGGTTATTGCTGATAGATGGATGCCTTCAAAGGTATGGTTACTGCTGATAAGCTCATGTTGGGCACAGTGAGATCGGCTTTTCTAGAGAAAAGGCATGCTTGTATTTTGTTTGCATTCAAATCTGCCAAGTTATTGGATCCTCATTCGAGAATTGTAGCCAAGTCCATATTTATGTTGTCAACATCTCTCCCTCGTTCGTTTCTGAATTGCCTGGCTGGTATTGGAGCCCCGGAAGAGAAGGCGGTATGTAAGGTACTATAATCCGCGAAGCTGTGTACTGGACATGAATTTTGTTTCTAACAAATCGTTGATATGGAGTAGAAATAATGTTGGTGCTAGAATTAATTCTTGCGGAACACCAGCATTCATGATAAGAGATTCAGATGAAACTCCGTCGACCACTGCATGGAGAGACCTGTTTGAGAATAAACTAGCTAGCAGAGAACATAGCTGGGGAAGCAAGCCATAAGATGGAAGCTTGGCGAGGAGTCCGTGGTGCCAGACTCGATCGAATGCCTTGGAGATATCGAATGCCACGGTTAAGGTTTCAGCATATTCTTCAATAGATTGCTGCCATATATGTGAGACGTAAGCGAGCAGGTCACCAGTTGATCTCTGATGACAGAAGTCATATTGCCTATCGTTGATAATACCTTAATGTTCTAGGTATTTCATGAGCTCTATGTTGATAGCTTTCTCCATGATCTTAGAAATAACAGATATAGCAGTGCGATCGGTCTGTAGTTGCTAGGTCTGTGAACAACAGAACCCAAAAAGTAGTTAATACACAATTTTCGACGTGGCGAATAGCCAGGAAAGTGGTTGTTTTTTGTTGAATATTCAGAATGATATTATGTACAAACATATATTCATTTGAAGAAGAATGCAAATACTCAACTTTTCAAATTCTCATCGTGTGTGTTCATTAAATATAATTCAATGTTCGCCGTGGCATATAGCCAGGAAAGTAGTTCGTTTCTGTTGAATATACCGAGAAAGAATTGATATTTCCATCACATATAGAGAATGCGAAATCTCAATGTATTTCCAAAGAGGAGAGGGATATCGTTCTTACTTATATATCCATTTTTTCAAGTTCACAATATATCTGAGAATGTTCTATTTCAATGGTATTTTTTGTTTCAGACATCCAAATCTGGTCCCACCGAGGTGACTCTCAGAGGCGTACGCAAGGAATTGAGCGGGGACTATAAATGTGAAGTATCTGCAGACGCCCCCTTATTTCATACTGACATCAAGGGGGCACATATGATCGTGGTAGGTAAGTACTGAAAAATATATGTATACAAAAAATAAGCGAGAATAAATAGGCTTATTAACAAAAAACGCCCCACCATGCATAGCGCCCCTATATATTATTTATCCAATTTTGGAAAATGAAAAAGCAAATGGAATGGCTTATCAGATACTATGAGTAGTTTCTGATCATTGATACTTCAAATTTCAACTGTAACGTCAGCGATTGCCAACTTTTTTTTCAAATGACAATTTTTTTATCTGATCCAGATTTTCTTCTGAATATAGTGATGTAGATTTCAACATCATATCATCCGCCATCTTGTTTGGGATGGAAATCATTGTCTGGAATTTTGTTTGCATATAGAAAATCAAAAAACATTTCGAATGAGGCATCACTCAACTCACCTTTAAATTTAAAAAGATTCTCCCTGAATTAGCAAGACAAGCACATATTTCTTATCAGAATCGAAATGCAGTACTTACTTGAACTATATACCATTGGAGCAAAATTCCCCGCTTTTCTAAAATTAACTAAGGGAGGGGGGTGAGTGTATTGAAGAACTGTATACTATAGGTGAATCATGTAATATAAGACTTCTTTTCTTATATTATTCTCTCTAATCAAATACAGCTCGGTTAGAGGAAAATGGCTCAAGGGCATCATTTTAGTGAATATTAGGCAAGATGAAGAAAGAACATCTGACAAAATTTCAGTCTGGCTAGAATGCGCCGTAGGCGAAATTTTCTTTCCTGGCCGTATGCCACGACGAACATTGAATCATATCTATTGAACACACACTATGAATTAGAAAATAAAATCTTATGGAATTAAGAATTTGTATTCTCCTTCAGATAAGAACATATAAGTATGTACATAACCATTCTGAATATTCAACAGAAAACAGCTACAAGCCCGGCTATCTTCCACGCCAAACATTGAATTATATCTGTTGAACATCTGAAAGGACAACATGAAAATGAAATTTACATTCTCCTCTAATTTGGATAAATAATGATAATAATAAATAATGATGAATAATGATATACAATCATAACTCACGAAGGGTTTTCTCGAATCAGAATTCCTTTCCACGTCCTGTATGATGAAAATCAATTTGTCATACATTCAAAAACAACTTTATCCAACTGAAAAAACTATGAATTTGACATCTCAAGGTAGTCAAAAATATTGCGAAAAAACTTATATTCATTATCTCCCTTTTTTGGAGCATCAGCTGGGGATAGTTTGCTGTTGCGTTCCAATCAACAGTGCTGCTCCTAAAGTAGCGCATGGAGTAAGTAACAAAGCCAACACAGAACACGCAGAAAGAGATGATGATGTGGTTGGGAGCATCAGAGAAGAAGTAGGACGGTGTATGTAGGTTGGTGTGGAAAACTACTAGATGAGCGAGAGAGCGGGCCAATGCTGCTTGGACCTCGGTCTCTAACGGGGGTTAACGAGATTAGCTAGTAGGACTGCCTCTGCAGCATTTGGCAGTGAGTACATTACTAGCCTACAAAACACAGCCGAAAAAACTCTGAAAGAGAGCTGATGGGCGGTACCTGGAAAGGATGATAGCCAGCTCTCTTAAGCGAACCACATCACTCATTAAAAACACCTTGGGGATTGCAAAAAGGTCCCATTAGGGACTAGTTGCTGACGTGCAAAAGTCCCCCACCATTTCCGGAAATGAGTTTTTAGAAAATGATAACGGTATCTGTCAGCTTTCCTTATCACTACACGAGTCCGGAAAGAACCTCTATACTGGGCATAGAAACAAATTCCAACACGGTCTCATTCAACTCCATTTTTCTACGATAGATACCTTTTGATAAAAATATGTATGCACGACATTTTTAGCATCCGCATAAAAGTATAATGGTCGTAGAACGAATACTTTAACGTATCTTTATCATCCTTTTGATTCATTCTTGGAAATGGGTTTTTAGAGAATGATACCCCACCCATAGATATTAGCACGCTACTGGAAAAACCTCTCTCAACATCAGTTAAACTCCTTGTAAAATACGTATCAGAAAACGGACTGAAGCTTTAACCCCGCTTTAAACATACCTACCCAATATTCCTCAAGCTTAGCATTGCATGAAAATATTCATATAAAACCACAATAATCGTTGACCTACCACAAATATCTTTTGTTAACAGAAATCATCTATTCCTCTACCAATCCTGGCATACCCTGGTGTAAACCCATGTGTAAAGCTCTGGACACACCACAGAGCGAGAAGAGTCTTATTACCTTTGTAAACTCCCCATCCTACTCATGAAGGGCATGGACAAGGTTTCCAGACGCACAGAAGTGTGCACCTTTCAGGGAAGATTGCAATAAGCAAAGATACCATAACTGGCTGTATGTCCTTTGACAAGAGGCCACAAAACTAGAAGAAGAAGAATGATTACCTGATAACGACTGTATCTGTCAGTTTTCCTCATCACTACAGGATTCCGGAAAGAACCTTCATACTGGGCATTGAAACAAATTCCAACACGGTCTCATTCAACTTCATTTTTCAATCGTTTATGACGATTCTACGATAGGTACCTTTTGATAAAAATATGTATGCACGCCATTTTTAGCATCCGCATAAAAGTATAACGGTCGTAGAACGAGTACTTTAACGTATCTTTATCATTCTTTTGATTCATTCTTGGAAATGGGTTTTTAGAGAATGATAACTGATAACTGTATCTGTCAGTTTTCCTTATCACTACACGATTCCAGAAATAATCTTCATACTGGGGATTGAAACAAATTCCAACACGGTCTCATTCAACTTCATTTTTCAATCGTTTATGACGATTCTACGATAGATACCTTTTGATAAAAATATGTATGCACGCCATTTTTAGCATCCGCATAAAAGTATAATGGTCGTAGAACGAGTACTTTAACGTATCTTCATCATCCTTTTGATTCATTCTTGGAAATGGGTTTTTAGAGATTGAGAATGATAACTGATAACTGTATCTGTCAGTTTTCCTTATCACTACACGATTTCGGAAATAACCTTCATACTGGGCATTGAAACAAATTCCAACACGGTCTCATTCAACTTCATTTTTCAATCGTTTATGACGATTCTACGATAGGTACCTTTTGATAAAAATATGTATGCACGCCATTTTTGCATCCGCATGAAAGTATAATGGTCGTAGAACGAGTACTTGAACGTATCTTCATCATCCTTTTGATTCATTCTTGGAAATGGGTTTTTAGAGAATGATAACTGATAGCTGTATCCGTCAGTTTTCCTTATCACTACACGATTCCAGAAATAATCTTCATACTGGGGATTGAAACAAATTCCAACACGGTATCATTCAACTTCTTTTTTCAATCGTTTATGACGATTCTACGATAGATACCTTTTGATAAAAATATGTATGCACGCCATTTTTAGCATCCGCATAAAAGTATAATGGTCGTAGAACGAGTACTTGAACGTATCTTCATCATCCTTTTGATTCATTCTTGGAAATGGGTTTTCAGAGAATGATAACTGATAACTGTATCTGTCAGTTTTCCTTATCACTACACGATTCCAGAAATAATCTTTATACTGGGGATTGAAACAAATTCCAACACGGTCTCATTCAACTTCATTTTTCAATCGTTCATGACGATTCTACGATAGATACCTTTTGATAAAAATATGTATGCACGCCATTTTTAGCATCAGCATAAAAGTATAATGGTCGTAGAACGAGTACTTTAACGTATCTTCATCATCCTTTTGATTCATTCTTGGAAATGGGTTTTTAGAAAATGATAACTGATAACTGTATCTGTCAGTTTTCCTTATCACTACACGATTCCAGAAATAATCTTTATACTGGGGATTGAAACAAATTCCAACACGGTCTCATTCAACTCTATTTTTCAATCGTTTATGACGATTCTACGATAGGTACCTTTTGATAAAAATATGTATGCACGCCATTTTCAGCATCCGCATAAAAGTATAATGGTCGTAGAACGAGTACTTTAACGTATCTTTATCGGACCTATATTGCATTCAGGATGCATTTCGAGTCGTTATCGATATGCCAGATAGTGCAGGCAGCTCTCAAGTATAGCGCATTTATAAAAGGAAATTGAGGGACTGCAAGGATCACTCATGAAATGTGAAATCTCAGACGAAACACATTAGGAATTTACTTCCATTCGACGAATTGACCCTTTATACAAGGGTGTCGCCAGAAGGGGGCAGGGTGGGACAGCTCCCCCCCCCCCCCCTAGAGGTTAACGCTCTAATTGAGAAGCATTCTATTCAAATTTAGTAAACTGAAACAAGTACTACCAATAGATGATCTGAGGATCGTATATTTCTCTCTAGTTGAAAGTCATCTCAGATATGCGATCGTGGTCTGGGGTGCGAGTTTAAAATCACACCTTCATTCTTCAGAAGTCACACAAAGGAGATTTATAAAGCTAATATACAGTGTGTCCCACTTATTATGCTCATCATGGATATCTTTTTAACGGTGAGAGATACGAGGTCGGTTAAACGACACAAAATGTGGAGTTTGTCAAGGCCAACTATAATGTGAAAAAATATTTCGATGAAATCTATTCGTTTTTGTTTTATACGCAAAAAACAGAATCTGATCATTTTCATGTCTCCTCCGTAACTTCTTTATTTATGAAAATATTCAGATAGGAATTTCACATTCTTATGGCAGTTTTTCAAAGTGATTTCGAAAAAAATATGAAATTTATACCAACTCTTCTAGAATTGGAGATATCAGCACCAACTTCAGTTTTTCAAATGTAGGTCATAGCTCACTATGACTTAGTTACAAATAACTTTTTTCTCTCTCACAGATGATTTGGCGCAGTAATAGTTTTGTGTTGATAACAACGGAGTTATCGTCATTTATACAAAAATAAAAAATTATTTGGAAGCCGCCATCTTGAATTTTTGAATTTTAACAAAAAAAACATGATCTCCGACCTCAAAAACCCCCATTTACCAATTTTGAATGATAATACATTATGGAATTTTTGTTGAAATTAAAAAAATGGCTGCTCCAAGTGGCGGACAAGATTTGGTCCGATTCCATTCGAAATCAGAAAGTGGGGTTTTTTGAGGTCGGAGATCATGATTTTTTTGTTAAAATTCATAAATTCAAGATGGCGGCATCCAAATAATTTTTCTTTTTGTATAAATGACGATAACTCCGTTGTTATCAACACAAAACTATAACTGCGACATATCATCTGTAAGAGAAAAAAAAGTTAATTGTAACTGAGTCATAGTGAGCTATGACCTACATTTGAAAAAGTAAAGTTGGTGCTGATATCTCAAATTCTAGAAGAGTTGGTATAAATTTTATATTTTTTTCGAAATCACTTTGAAAAACTGCCATAAGAATGTGAAATTCCTATCTGAATATTTTCATAAATAAAGAAGTTACGGAGGAGACATGAAAATGATCAAAATCTGTTTTTTGCGTATAAAACAAAAACGAATAGATTCTATCAAAATATTTTCTCACATTATAGTTGGCCTTGACAAACTCCACATTTGGTGTCATTTAACCGACCTCGTATCTCTCACCGTTAAAAAGAAACCCATGGTGAGCATGGTAAGTGGGACACACTGTATAGCAAGAAGTCAAGATACCCAACAGATGACCTCTTCAAAGAAGCACGAATACTAGACTTGAGACAACTATATTTCCTCTGCTCGAACAAAAAATTCCACATGTAAAAACTTCACAAACGATAAGATTTCCACAAAATTCTCAAACACACGACATGATTCGCTAATACAGTAGCTTCGTCAGGTGATATACTGGTACAATGAACTACAATAACGTTGGCTTGCTCAACTTTTATATATCCTACTTTCCCAACCTGAAGGATTAGTTACCTGTGGACAGGTACGATAAACCTCCATTTTCGGAAATTAGGCAAAATATCTACATTAAAATACGGTATACCGGATCAACTTGAAAGAGTTGATAGCAAATACATATTATTACTTACTAAGAAAACAAATTTAACAGTGGTGAACTATTGAGGTCTAATTGATCATTGAGTAAAATGTCAAAATTTTTTAGTTTGTTGATTTCTAATGATTCAAAATGATTGAGTTTCAGTCCTTTATTTTCTACGTGCAAAATTTCGAAATTATCATCAAAACTATGGTTATCTTCTAATATATGGTTGGCGTATGATGAATTTGTTTTCTTTTTCATAAAATTCATCTCATGTTCATGAATGCGCTGATCAATCATACGACCTGTCTGACCAATATATACCTTAGGACAAGATCCAAGTAAATTTTCCTCGAAGTGTATTCCAAACTATGACGTAATAGTTGACCAACCACACAAACCAGCTCATTGAGGTAGTTGACGGATTGTTGTTGTTATAATCTGATGTTATATAATTAATTGATATGATTATACTTCTCAAAGAAATAGTTATGGATTCAAATGAAGTATTCTTCAATGAGAGATCTCATCATATTATTGATGAATATGAATATTTGATTCATTGTGAATATGTACGTAGCAAATTGTTCCAATTTTCAAGGAATTTGAAGTAGGAAGTACCTATTTCTCATATACCTGATAATACCTATATATTTTTGTTATAGATAATTCTTATTCAATATACAGGGTGTCTGTAAAAGGTTTTACAAAAACATACCACAAATTCCCTAGACCAGAATAAGTCGATTTAAGTAAAATTACCTCAGTACAAAGTTGCATCGTTTGGGCTCCAGAGGGCCTTGAAGTTACAGTTTTTGAATCGTTTTTCCCATATAAATTTAAAACGTTTCATGTGGCAAAAAAAAGGTGTTAAAATTTTGTCCGATAATAATACATACATACAGGCGTAGAACTTGATTTTTTAAATAATTGCACCTTCAAAAATTCTACGCCAATAGAAGGAAGGAAGTTTTAGTATGAAATTTAGATTGCGCAACTCATTCACTTCAAATAAGGTACTCTTGATAAGACTCGATTGCTCTCACAGTTTTGACGAAATTTGCATTTTAGTGATTTTAGAACATAAACAATAACTATTAAAATACAAACTTTGTCAAAACCATGAGAGTAAATCGAGTGTTATCAAGGGTACTTTTTTGTAGTAAATGAGTACCCAATCCAAATTTCATACTCAAACCCTTTTTCTGCCATAGGCGTAGAATTTGATTTTTTAAATAATTGCACCTGTGACGTAGAATTATTGAAGGTGCAATTATTTAATAAATGAATTTCTACTCCTATGTATTATTATCATCCAAAATTTCGACACCATTTTTTTTGCCACATAAAACTCTCAATATACCAAATTCCAGCTAAATCGCATATGCCGTTTTAAATTTATATGGGAAAAACGATTTAAAAATTGTAACTTCAAGGCCCTCTGGAGCCCAAACGATGCAACTTTGTACTGAGGTAATTTTACTTAAATCGACTTATTTTGGTCTAGGGAATATGTGGTATGCTTTTGTAAATCAAGTAACATCAATGAGGTACTTTGTATGTCATCAATTTCATTTCCGTATCTGATACCACGATGACTCCATTCGTTATTATTTCAAAAAAATCTCATCGCTCATGGAATGTCAAATTGCAAGCAATGACAGCTCTGTCTGAGGCTATATTCCGAATTCAACTGCGGTCAGTACTGTCAATGAATCCACTGACTCAGCTGAAAATCTGTGTTCCGAAATATAGAATCGAAAATATCGTGCTGTAATTCGGAACATATTTTCATGGTTTTCATCAGTATCTGCAGTAGTTGATCAGCGGGTGAAATTTGAATATCATCCTCAGCGTCAATAATTTCGATAACAGCATTTTCTGATATTAAATATGATATTATTGATAAGGCGAGGCTAAAAGTTTGAAAGACAACGGAAATAAATGTTACATACCTTCCTCCTCTGAAATAATGACAGTTCACTGAGGCCACACTACCTTTTGATAGTCAGCAATTTCAGCAGAATGTTGAGTCGACTTATTTCGAATGAATAGTATATTTGCTCACAAGTATTTGTCACTTTCAGTGATTTTTTTTTATTTCGGAATGAAAAATCTGCAGGTTCAGTACTGTCAGTTGAATTCGAAATATAGCCTAATAGATGCGAGCCTAATCATTCCGTGCTCGTTAAACAATATACTATTTCAGAACCACCTTGGCAGCTTTTAATCTGCCATTGAAATATTTCCCTCTACTTGTGAAACACCTTGTATATTTTCCTCTTCTTTCGAAGTAACTCGAAATATTAATCAGACATGCCAAAGGTATTGATGAAAAATCGAAATATTGCTCTTTCCTACAACCATGTCAACTTCATCAAGGAAGATCAAAGTCTCCGAGACTTTAATCCTGGATTCCTTGAGACACTTTCAGGTATCTTTTCCTTTATCCGACAGAATCTCGTCCGCTATCTCGCTAATCATCAGGAGCAAGGTGACAACTTATCAGGGCAGGAAACTTAATTTCTGAAGTCTTCCGGAAGTTCGCTTCAATCAATCCGGGGATATTGATTAGTAGCTTAGTTGCGAGTAAAGTTCTGATATCTGATCCGAGACACTCACAACACGCTGACGTGTATACATTTTAATGAATTAACTTCTGCTGTGCCTACCGATATATGGTATTTATCGTTTGAAGGTATCTACTCTTCGGTATAATTAGGTGCCGTGAGCTAATGAGGTGGAGAACTAAATTGCTGAGAAAAACGAGTGATGGACTACTCAGAACTTTGCCTTGACTTTAGGAAAATCAACAGATTTTGTTCATGATTGGTATAGTGGTATTGATATAGGTAGGTGTGAATGGTGACAGATGCGCTGTGACAATCATTTCTCACAGCAAACTGAAACAGACATTGGTGGTTGAATAGTGATTACAATATAAATATAGAGCCATTTCTGAGCGGGTTATCCGGTAGAACGCACAATCATGCAAAAGTATATTTAAAGATTCCAATCTACTGCCATTTCCTTGTATACAGGATGTTTTACAGGCAAAGGGAAATATTTCAATGGTAGATAGGGGTCACCAAGGTGGTTCTGAAAATACCATATTTGGTAGGTCTTAGAGTTTTCATAACGGAGATACAGGGCGATTTATCGATTTCGAATAATTATTCATTCGTCTATAAGTATTGAACTACCGAGTATATTTATCTAAAATTTGGTATGGAGCTTAAACTTGGGACGTTGAATTCATTCACCTATCGGGCGAAAAGAAAATACAGGTTCGGCTTCAGGAAAAATTCATATCTATTCGAAATATTGAAATAACACACTGTATGTAATAATTAACAGAGTTCATCAAAAGAATCGTAAAGAGGAGGAAAAACTGAACTGGATTTGATGCTTTTTTTTGTTTTACCGCCACCAATTCTCATCGTAACAATCATAAACAGAAAGCTGAAAGTATGTCAATTTGAGGAGTATTGAAATTATTAAACCAGTGTCAATTATGATTTTTCGATATATTCCAGTCAAAAAATCGCTCGAAAGAACTTACTAAGTCTCACAGTTTTCATAGCGGAGATACAGGGTGAATTATCGGTTTTTAATAATCATTCACTCGCCCATAAGTATAAAACTACCCAGTAACATATTCTCAAATATGGTATGTAGCTTACTTGGGACGATGGATTCATTAACCTATCAGGCGGAATCTGTTATAAAGACTATACTTTTCCTGAATGCTCATCTACGGGGGTTTTTCATGGTTATTCCCCTAGGAAAACAATCGACCATTTAACTTTCATGTATTTTCAATTCTCTACGATTATTAGATAATAAAATTTCGTTCACCCTTCATGTAAGCTATCAGTGGTAAGAATTAATCTGGTTACTCAATTTTTTTTTCTCATTGTAGAACTATGTAAATTCTTATTAGGCTGATGAAGGACATACGTATGTCAGAAAACATGTTCCCTTGGTGTAATTATTTAAAATGAACCCGTAAGTTTTCTCAATAAATTGTCGTGGAGATGACTTTGTGTATTATTCAGTATTAACTCCTGCTATGATTGCGATGGTAGTGACCTCTCTGTATCATTTGCATTTCAACCTATGTATGATTTCTGAATTACAATCAATAATAATAATAATAATAATAATAATATCGTTTATTGTGCACCACAATGTTACACACAAAAGGCAGGGGTTAGCCTATGGCTATCTACCTCCCCTCCTCAAAATTCAATTTCTCATTCGATATTATTATTTATTCAAAGGTTAAATTCTTGTATATGTGATAACTGTCTTCGAGAACCTAAGCAGAGTGCAACGGTTTTATTCGGATTAATTCGGAAGCCATTTTTTTCTGGATAAATTGTGGTGTTTCGGAGGTCTGTATTGATATTTTCTATACAGTCTGCCGAATCCAACAGTTGACATGGTGTATATAATTGGAAGTCATCTGCGTAAAGATGAACTTGGCAAAAGGATAGTGCCGATGAAAATCGAGAATAAATATTGCGAATAATAGAGGTCCCAAGATGCTGCCTTAAGGTACTCCAGAAGAAGTCTCCTTCAAATTGAAAAACTTACTTTCTATTGTGACTCTCTGTGATCGTATAAGAATCTAGCTACTCATTAATTTCAAAGCAGCATCCTGGAAACCTATGGTTTTTTAATCTCGCAAGAAGAAGTTGAAAATTCACGAGGTCGAAAGCTTTGCTCTGAGCAGTCGTGTGTGTGCCATGATTTTGCCGGAATCCGAATTGTACTTCAGGTAAAATTTTGAAAGATTCCAAATGTTTCTTGATTTGTTGTGACAATATTTCTTCGAAAAGCTTAGATAAGGTGGGCAATATACCTACATATTGGACACAGGTCATTGAAACTGGGAGGTGTGTTAATTTTACCACAAAATGGTAATACAATCGTAATCATCCTCAAACTTATATTATCAATACCCAAAGCCTGTGATTTCAAGCATTTTAGGGCATCCCAATCGAGATTTCTGAAAATGTGAATTGGATATTGTTGTCTAGGTAACTACTATTATAATGCAACAGCAAGTCATCATCCATAGAAGTATTATCAGCAACAGTCAGAAAATAATCGTTCAACTCATTGGGATCACGAATTTCTAAAGGTATAGAATTCATTTTCAAGCTAGATTTGGTGCAAGTGCCCCAATCTGTTAGATGACGCCACAACTGCCTGGTATTATTTTTATCTTTGTTCAATGTAAACTGCATGTATGCAGGAAGGACATGTAGATTTTACCTTGTATTCCAGATTTGCCGATCGGTGATCCAGTGATGAGTATCGAGCCATCGGCTGCTAAAGTGGAAATAGGGAAGAAGATAACGGCGAGGTGCTACGCTCCTGCCTCTGATCCGCCTGCTAACATCACGTGGTTCATCAACGACGATCAGGTGAGTGATTAACAAGTGAGGTACGTAGTTTTCGAAAGGTATTAGATTAGTATAGATGTAGTTTTCATTGGATATTAGATTAGTACAGAGGTCAGATAATTTATACGACGCTATAAAAGCAGATCATTGCTTATGTAAGATGGAAGTAGAGGCCATGGCACCATATCATGAGCATATTTTTATATTGAAACTATCATATCAAACTACGTACTTAGCCCACTCGACTGCCAATAGGGACGGAAAAAACAAAAACAAAAGAAAGTTAAAACAATGCCAACATATTTCTTCTTTGTGGGAAATCAAGACAGTCGAGTGAGCTAGGTACGTAGTTTGTGGGAAAAAATCAAGACAGTCGAGTAAGCTAGATACGTAGTGTGTTGAAAAAAATCAAGATATAGTTGAGTAAGCTAAGCAAGACAGTCGAGTGAGCTAGGTAAGTAGTTTGTGAAAAAAAATCAAGACAGTCGAGTGTGCTTTTTTTACTTTCTTTTGTTTTTTGTTTTTTGTTTTTTTTTTTTTCTATTGGCAAGTGATTATTCAGGAACTTGTAAATTTTTTAGTTTTTTCATCGTATCTCCCGAACTATTGAATTCAGAGAAAAATGTTATACGGACTTTTTGTAGATTCTATCAAAAGGAATAATTTTGGTTCCATAACATTTTCAGATATTTTCAGTTGTTTTCGGGATATTTGGAATCATCTGAGAATAAAATTTTCAACACTTTTGTTCCATCTTCCAATCAACAAAAGGAAAAAATATTTCATGGTTCAGTGGAAGTCGATATGCTTCATCTATCAATAATCTTTGTTTTTCAAAATATCTTCAACTAGCATCTTCAGGAGAAGATTAAAACTAACATAGTTAGCGAAACACGTGTCGAGGCGTTAAAAAATCGGTTTGGTTAGTGGTAAAACAGTGTGGTGTATTATCGTGCCAAAGGTTCCAGTCTTCGATATATATACATTCTCTATTTCTGTAACAGAGTGCACAAATTTTTCTGACTGTAATGTTAATCAGAATATGAAATATATTTTCTAGAGTGAATTTTTACTGCAGATAACAGAGAACACAACACACAACTGAATAATACCCTGAGGATTACCTTTGAATATTCGCAGTATTTTGTTAGATTTGACTAGGTAATACGTTTTGGCGATGAAGGTGCAAAAGACGAGAATGACGTTGGAAAGTTAGGTTGGAATTCTTCTTCTTTTCTCGATATTCCAGTGAACTCTAAGCATTGAACTATTGCAGGGTAAGATAATTAACACATGTTATCATCAGGTTATTCCAGCGATATCGGGATGAAAACCTATTATAACACAAGAAACGTATTTTCTCTGTTTTAAATGTACATAAAATAATTCTTGTAACATGTGATTCCAATTTTTTTCTCATCTCAACGTGAGAACTACCTTGTCTTATCATTGATACCCTATCATTATTACTTTGCTCTCAATCGGCTGATGATGGATACTATATACAGGGTGTTTCAAAAAAACCCAACCCCCTTGCTAGGGTAGGTAGAACATTGCAAATAAGTTGGGTTTGCTCAGTGAAAAAATGTCGTAACGGCATCCGTTTTTTGATACAAGGTGTTGAAAAAATTATTTTTTTACACATTTTTCACGATTATTCCAAAACTACTGGCAACATTGTAATGACATTTTGTATGGATGTTTCTTGAAATCTGACACATCGCATGAATTTGTTTTTATTTCTGACTCTCATAGAGGGCGCTAGTTACACGGTTCGTACCGAGTAGTTTTGAACATAATTTTTTTGAGGATAGACTTTTCAATCCATATATGATATTAACTTGAACATCATTCAATTTCACACCAAAAAGGTACTCTTGGTGAAACTCGATACTATGTTCCGTTTTTGGAATATTTCGATTTGGAAATAATGGAGTAGAAATGATGCTGGTATAAAATGAATTTTATTGAGTTCAATTACCTATATATATTCAGGTTCAAAAACAATAAAATTATCCTTGTGCTGAAGTTATTGGTGGAACAATGAATCATAAGTAGAAAATCAAGAGATATTTGACTAGAAACATGAAATATTGAATCAGTTAGAGCACGTTAGAGTAAGTGTTCAAAATGTCCTACGTTTCGAGGAATACCAGGGCCTACTCTATCTTACCGGGCCGGAGCATCGCTTTCGTGACGTCACACTAGTAGGGACAAAATCAAGGCAGTGGAAATTGTCTCTCCCGTTTCATTGATTTACCTCGGGAAAACGGTCACAGTTAGCGAAAAATATCAAGAGGTCAAATATGTACAGAAAAGAATTTTCCAGAAGATGAATCAAATTTCACTGATTTACGATCATTAATTTCAGAAATATGGCATATCAAAATCAATTGACGCCATTCAGAATTGTCCTTTTTCAAACAGCTACCAAAATTCCAATATTCAATTTACAGAAATGATTCAACCATGAAAAGATTTCGCATAGTATCTAGATTGACTGAGTTTTTTCTTGAAATTCCCAAGGGCCAACAACAAACCGATATTTCAATTCAAGTAGAACGATGATTCAGGTGTTCATTACAGAATAGTTCAAAAAGTTCGGACGCCTCCCATGCTAATTCTATCAACAATGGATATATGCTGTCACTGACTTTTTTGTAGGAAATTTGATTGCCTACAAATCGGTATGATACACATCCACTTTATCTCGAAGGGTTTTAGCAGCGTTTATCTCTGAAGTTGATCAGGACGCACTTTGATGACGTTAGAAATCCTATCACTCGAGTGTGTTATTACACAAAAACGCCTATTCGGTATCAATTATTTTCTGCTGAAGAGTCTATATTTGAATGATAACGTCAAATTATGTGGAGTTCATATGAACACAACCTAACAAAAATAATTTAAAAAATATGTATCTCAACAATGAGAGATATAAAAATGAATATAACGACTTAAATAACAAAATACCCAGAACAACGATATATGAATGAATATGCAAAAAATCAAAAATAAAACGTTGAATCCTTATACACAAACAAAACCAAACAAAATAAACTGTATAAATGATCAACATAACAAAATAAAAAAAATTTATAGATATCACAAAATGAAATACACTAATAACAAAAAATATATATACATCATCTTAATCACAAACTAAATATTGAAATCTGAACTATATCTCATCTTGAAAGTTCAGTAATTTTTCTTTTTTAATTTTGTTTTGTTTTGCAATAATTGTTTAACAGAATATTTGAAATGGTTTTAGAGAATGTTCTGCTGATTAAATCAAAAGACCCACAACTGCAACATATTGATTCTCGGAATAATTGAGAAGGGAATTGATTTTAATTTCTGCTAAATTCTCCAAAACTTTATGTTGTGACTTACATTGTAGAAATATTGTTTTGAATTTTTCAGACACCAATATTAGTTGGTCTGAACCATACACACGCCATTTAGGAATAAAATGAGTAATAAAGAGTATATCGCCCTTCACCAGTCCAAGGAATTACCGCGAAATCGTAATACAGCGAAATTTGGGAAGATAGGTTAACGGCTCATTTTTTACGCGCTCTTTATATTTAATTTCTTTCGGACTCATTGTAGGTAGCTCTACAATTTTTCCACTATTCAATTGATTCATTATCGTAGTTTGATATATTGAGTTAGTTTCATCTTATTCCAATTCCAAATTTGCAAAAAATAGTATTCTGTAGTACAACGTCCTGATTTTCAATGAAATGGAATTTCGTTACAACGCCATAACTCGGTATTGATTCATCCTATTGGATTCATTTTTTCACCAAAAGTTGAGGAATTTGTTGGGGATCATTTCGTCTCGATTGAGTGTGCTTCTAAAATTTATAGTAAATGAGCTATAGCCTATCAATTACCAACGCATCAGTACGGACTGATGTGAAATCTCAACCTACTAGTGTGACGTCAGCGTCGAGAGAGAGGGGATAGACTACGGCCCGGTGAGATAGAGTAGGCCCTGGGAATACACGATTCTATATTCTTTTTTTAAAAATGACTTATTCTTCTGAACAGTTGAGGATCAGCTGTTAGGTCAGTCAGGTCAGTGATGTTCAATTATGTCTCACAACTCTTGACGTGAATTCACCTATGTAGCATAGACTTTCTGCTCAAGACACAACAAAACTGTGTAATCCATGTTCTTAGACAAATCTGTTTCGATGTTTTACTTGTGATTCATTGTTAAATCAATGAGTTTTGCATCAGAAATGTATTGTTGTTTTCGGTTTTAAATAAATAGGTGATAATTTTTCATAATACTCACTCTAATACATAGCTTTATACCAGCAACAGTTACCACTTCATCATTTTCAAATCGAAATATTCCGAAAACGGAACACAGTATCGAGGTTTACCAAGAGTACCTTTTGGGTGTGAAATTGAATGATGTTCAAGTTCACATCAAATTTGGATCGAAAAATTCAACCTCAAAAAAGTTATGTTCAAAACTACTCGGTACGAACCGTGTAACTAGCGCCCTCTATGAGAGTCAGATATAAAAACAAATGCATGCGATGTGTCAGATTCCAAGAAACATCCATACAAAATTTCATCACAATGTTGCCAGTATATAGTTTCAACATAATCGTAAAAAATGTGTAAAAAAATATTGTTTCAACACCTTGTATCTTGAAAACGGATGGCGTTACGACATTTTTTTACTGAGGAAACCCAACTTATTTTGCAATGTTCTACCTGCCCTGGCAAGGGGGTTAGGTTTTTTTGAAACACCCTGTAGATCTAAAACATTTTCTCTTTCCATTTATGATTTGATGATGATATTAAACGTTATGGAGATGACTTGCAATATTATTACTATATATGAATTCGACTAGTGTGTACAACCTTCATTATACAGATTGTGAAAATCCAAGGAACAGAAGGTTTCATAACAACATACTCCAACTGTTCTGGTACGGAGTGAAAGCTCGTCGAATTTTCCAGAAACGACGATGAGATCTCTGCTAATTACCTCTCGCGACAATAACGAAATTTCCATTTAATGGTCCAACGAATGTAGAACGACAAACAAACTCGGCAATAAATATCGGACCGATAATTTTGGCGAGTATATTTTGTATTCGTTATCTGGATCGGAATAAATAATCGAACAACTCTGTTTTGATTACCGATAAGCACACTGCTAGTTGCTAGTTGTTAGTTACCGATTCGGATATTGGTTTGCCACCGATGCGATAGATTCGCAATAAATAAAATACGCCGTTCGGCGGTAAATTTCACCGAATTTTTGGCTAACCAAATTGTGTCGCAATAACTCTTGCCAACTTCCAGTGATTTATCATTGATAGTCGCGATGTTTCCATTTCATTGATCCTTATTTTCCCGTTCTCGTGCTATATCCATTGTAAATAATAGTGGTTGCTATCAGAATTAATGAATTGAATTTCGAGCATAATAAGTCTCAAGGTGTACCTACTATCGATTGGCGTCATTAAAATGTATGCTAATTTTGCATTGAAAACCATCAAGACGCACGTGAAATGTCACGAGGACTCCGAATCCATACATATTTTTGTCCTGGATCCAAAGAATAACAGAATCAGTGTTGCCAACAGTTAAAATTTTGAATCACTAGATCTGTAAGAAAAAAACCAATAGTTTTGAAAAATTATCACTAGATCACTAAATCCAAAGGATAACGAAGTTATATATTTCTTATACAAAAATTCAAAAATTGCTGGTTCCCAATTGAATACCATTCAGGCTCACGGAAATGTTCACGAGGATACCGAATCTATACATATTTGATCCAGGGGATAACGAATTCATATATTTTTAACACCAAAATTGTTGATTGCACATTGAAAATGGATCGTGGAAAATGTCACGAGGATTCCGAATCCATAATTCAAAAATTGCTAATTTCGCTTCAAAACCCATCTAGGATTACGTAAGATATCACGATGATTCCGAATCAATACAACATAATATTCATCGTAGATCCGAAGGATAATGAAGTTATATACATATTTCTTATACCAAAATTCAAAAATTTTTGATTTTCCATTGAAAATCATTAAGGCTTACGTCAAATGTCATAAGGATTCTGAATCTATACGTATTTTTGTCTTAGATCCAAAGGATAACGAATTCATATATTTTTCATACCGAAATTCAAATGTTGCTAATTTTGCATAAAGAATCATCTAGGCGCACTCGAAATGTCACTAGGATTTCGAATCTGTACATATTCTTGTCCAAGATCCAAAGGATAACAAATTTATATATTATTTTTCACAACAAAATTCAAGAAATTTGCTAATTTCCCATTGAAATCCATCTAGGCTTACGAAAATATGGTACAATGAACTAAACTAACGTTGGCTTGCTTAACTTTTATATATCTTACTTTCCCAACCTGAAGGATTAGTTACCTGTGGACAGGTACGATAAACCTCCATTTTCGGAAATTAGGCACAATATCTACATTAAATTACGGTATACCGGATTAACTTGAAAGAGTTGATTTCAAATACATATTATTACTTACTAAGAAAACAAATTCAAAAGTGGTGAACTATTGAGGTCTAATTGATCATTAAGTAAAATGTAAAAATTTTTTAGTTTGTTGATTTCTAATGATTCAAAATGATTGAGTTTCAGACCTTTATTTTCTACGTGCAGAATTTCCAAATTATCATCAAAACTATGGTTTTCTTCTAATATATGGTTGGCGTATGTTGAATTTGTTATCTTCTTCATAAAATTCATCTCATGTTCATAGATGCTGATATGGCATAAAAAATCATCTAGGCGCACTCGAAATGTCACTAGGATTTAGGCTTACGAAAATATCACGAGGATACCAAATCTATAAATATTTTTGTTCTAGATGCAAAGGATAACGAAGTTATATATTTTCCAAACCAAAATTCAATTTGCTAATTCCGAATTGAAAACCATCTAGGTTTACGTAAAATGTCACGAGGATTCCGAATCTATACATGCGTTTTTCCTAGATTCGAAGGATAACGAAGTTGTATATTTTTCACACCAAAATTCAAAATTCATAAGTCCTATATTTTTGCCTACGAGCATGCGGGAAAGTTCCTTTTCCGCATGATTTTTCGTTTTAAAAGTTTAACTTTTCTGTACGATTTTACTTTTCTGCATTATTTTAACTTTTCTGCACGATTTCGAAGGGAATTCCAGAAGACATGCGGTGATAACTGTTGGCCATAAACTGACAGTAGTGGCAGTCAACAAATAAGCATTTCAAGAGCCATTTTTTCGTGTACGTAATTTTAATTAAAAAAAGACAACTCAGAAAACTTTCAACTTTCAATCCATCATTATCACAAGTACCTACCTACTGTGTATATCCTATTGTCCTGGAAACGAATATTCCAACTTCAAATAATTATACATCATCCCATAGAATGAGCTTCAAAGACAACTGTATGATTTTTTGGAGGAGACTGTGCTCGAGCAGCACAGCATACTACGATTCACCATGCTGCTGCTTTGACTTTAGGAAATATGCCCGTAGACGATGCCCGTAGGTCGCTGAATGATGGATATTTTTTATTTTTACCTGCTATGTCTCAATTCAATCCCAATATTATTCGTACATTACTCGCATATACAGAGTGGGCCATTGAAAACGAAACAGCGGCTCTGTAGGTCGGCAAAACCGGATTATGAAAAAAATCAGAAATATGCCAACTAAATTTTCGAGGGGGACATCGTTCTAAAATATTTTCAGCCTTGCGGCGTTGCCGCTTCTAACGAAAAGAAGCAACAACTTTGTTATTTCAAAAGGAACACCCTGTATTTTATTGCATTTTTAGATTCTCCCTGAAAAGCTGATTTCATCAATGTATCACACTTGGGGTCTAGCAGGAATGATTACAGAGATATAGGGTGTTCAAAATCGAGATTTTACAACTTTAGGATTTTTTTGAGTCGAAACTATTCATTATTGGTCAAAACGGCTTTTATATCCCTATCTCAACTTTTGATGCACTATCTACTGACATTTCATTGTAACAGATACAGGGTGATCAAAAGTCTGAATCTTGAACCACCCTGTATTTGTTTCAAATAAATGCCAGTAGATAGTAAATCAAAAGTTGAGATAGGGACATAAAAGCCGTTTTGACCAATAATGAATAGTTTCGACTCAAAAAAATCCTAAAGTTGTAAAATCTCGATTTTGAACACCCTATATCTCTGTAATCATTCCTGCTAGACCCCAAGTAGCATACATTGATGAAATCAGCTTTTCAGGGAGAATCTAAAAATGCAATAAAATACAGGGTGTTCCATTTGAAATAACAAAGTTGTTGCTTCTTTTCGTTAGAAGCGGCAACGCCGCGGGGCTGAAAATATTTTAGAACCATGTCCCCCTCGAAAATGTAGTTGACGTGTTTCAGATTTTTTTCATAATCCGGTTTTGCCGACCTACAGAGCCGCTGTTTCGTTTTCAATGGCCCACTCTGTATGTAGTTATTGTATTATGAGTGAGTTTGCTAAAAACAAACTTTTGTTGTTGTATCCCACATAATATAATTACTTATAAGATTTCGAGGTGAACAACAACTACTGTCTGAATTCAAATCAACTAATCTGAATTACAATTGACGATATCTGAATTTCTATTGATGCTTTCTGAATTTCATTCGACAAATCTGAATTACAATTGAAGTTTTCTGAATTTCACTTGACTAATCTGAATATCAATTGATTTTTTCTGAATCTCAAGTAACTTATCTGAATTACAAATTACGTAGTCTGAATTACAATTGACGCATTCTGAATTATAAATGACGATATCTGAATTTCAATTGATGCATTCTGAATTTCAATTGGAAAATCTGAATTACAACTGATATTTCCTAAATTTCAGTTGACTAATCTGAATCACAATTGATATTTTCTGAATTTCAATTGACTAATCCGAATTACAACTGACGTTTTCTGAATTCCATTTGAGAAATCTGAATTACAATTGACGCTTTCTGAAATTCATTTGGAAAAGGTGTAGAAGCATCCCTTGCTGCAACGTAAACGTAGCAACGTAGATATGTTGTTGAATCAAGCCTTTCTGAGTGTCCAATGAAGCTTGGATAATATAATGATGGATTCAATTACTATGGATTCCCATCAAGAAACGGGCCGAGTCGATTCAAAACATTCCAATTAATTTGAGAGGCTGCCAGATTTCGTGTCCTTTCACTGTACTCCAATATAAGTTATTGGTTTTCCGTCGAAGCAATTTTTCCAGCATGAATTACTGCATCTGCAAATTTCTAGGCCCAGTACAAGGGCGTCACATTTCACGAGAAAACCGGAAAATATTAGTCGCCACCTCATTTTCCGCACCATATTCCAATTTGGCAGGCACTATGGTCGTTTCTACAGGATTTTTTAAAGCATGAAGGGTAGAAGGACGATCGTTCGCCACTTGGTCAATGAGGAAATTTATTGAAAATGGGAAAATCGCAAGGAAAATCGCTAGTCGGTTTAGTCTGAGGATAATAAGCGGTGTGGAATGTTCAATGAATGACGAAGTACCTATTCCGATAATATACAGGGTGTTATTTAAGTACGTGGCCAAACTTGAAGGAGTGATTCTTTGAGTGATTCTAAGACGAAAAGTTCATATAAACATAGGTCCGGTAATGCTTCGTTTTCAAGATACAGGGTGTCAAAATTTTTAAAAGAAATCGTTTTTTTCGTAAATATCTCAATAACCCTACAACCGATTTTATTGAAATTTGGCAGTGTTATTCAAGCTCGTAAAGGGCTAGTTCAATCCTAACTATATCAAAACTATCATGTCCAGTGGCGTCCCGGGAGGCACTGTAACCAATATTTTTGACAGAAAAAATGTGCGCCACTGATTTTTTTGCAATTTTTGTATTTGTTTCACATTGAGCAACTGAAATTACAACTTTTTTATATCTAGAATTTTTTTCGTATCTTGCTTTGTTTTTGATAAAAAACATAAAAATCACTTCATTGCACATCCCTGTGACAACACAATAAAACATTTCAACTACTAAACCATCAAAAACTGGGGTCTTACTAATATTTTTTTATATAAATACTCTATTTTAGTCTTGGAATTTTCTATCAAGATTAATGCAATGAAAAAACAAAAAATATGTATGTATGAATTGCAGCACTTGCCTTCGGCTCTTGGCTTCGGCTCGTCACAGGGATGTGCAATGAAGTGATTTTTATGTTTTTTCTCAAAAACAAATACAAAAATTGCAAAAAAATCAGTGGCGCACATTTTTTCTGTCAAAAATATTGGTTACAGTGCCTTCCGGGACGCCACTGGACATGATAATTTTGATATAGTTAGGGTTAAATTAGCCCTTTTTGACCTTGAATAACACTTCCAAATTTCAATAAAATCGGTTGAAGGGTTATTGAGATATTTACGAAAAAAACGATTTCTTTTAAAAATTTTGACACCCTGTATCTTGAAAACGAAGCATTACCGGACCTATGTTTATATGAACTTCTCGTCTTAGAATCACTCAAAGAATCACCTCTTCAAGTTTGGCCACGTACTTAAATAACACCCTGTATAGCGGGTGTTTCAGATTTTATCTGCCAACCGTCATATGAATCAGAATCAGTCGCCATCTTGGAATTTTCAAATCTCCCAATTTTTCTCCAAAATGTAGTATTTATACATCAAATTTTCTTTCAGTTCCTCGTTTCGTAGCTCTCTGATCTGATTACTGAGATGGCTGCCTTCAGTATATTATTATGTAGTTCATAATAAAAAGAAATGCATCACTTGATATGATGTTTGATGTTATCAAAGCCAGTTTTCCTGGCTCTTTACCTAATTAAGAAAAACATTTTCCTCATGTGCCAAACTACGATTGCCCGTTGACCAATTGCTTTGCCATTCATATGTTTGTTTTTTCATAGTAACGCTACCTATTGTTTTCTTTGAGATAAGATGTCTCCTCTATGTTTACCTTCTTCTTATCCAATTTCTACTGATACAGTACCACGAAAGTTGTTCGAGCTCGTTTCCTAGCCAGTTTAGTCGGGGCTTGTTTTGCGAAAAGTCAAATTCTAGAAGCATTTCATGTAACAATTGGATAAATGACGTTAACCCCCTATTTCGACCCCGCTGAATCCGAAAATACCGTTTATCAAGTCGAAATTCCAACCGGAAGTGAGATATTCAAGATGGCGTCCGAAATACCACTAAAATCTAATTATTTTCTACTTTCGGTCAGCTATACGATTGAGGTGTCGATGTCTATGTTTTCGGGGGTGTTAAATACGATGAGACACTCAAAAAATGATTTGGAGCATTGAAAGTTCATCGAATGATCAAATTTTGACGAAATAGACCAAAATTCCAAAAAACTTGTGAAAACGTGTTGCATAATGTATATGCTTGCATACGCTTTCGAGGGTGCTCAATAAGTTTATGAGCCAAAAAAGCATCATTTGAACATTGTCCAAGCAATATAAGAAATGAACTTATATTTTGAGAGAGCCCCTTGCAGCCACGAGTTCCAAATTCGGAAAATGAATTAGGAATAGGTGGCAAAGTCATCAGGATTGGGACATATCGTCTATCAACAATTTACCAGCCGTAATTATTCGGGTCTTATAAACCAGGATACTGATCATGGGCCTTAATCCACACTAGTATCTGAACATAACATTAACATCCTTCGATTTGTTCAATTCTCTTTTACCTGGAAGTAGCACCGGAGAATGTGTTGACGGAGGGCATCAGTGGTTGATGGCGAAAAGCATTCGCACTGTCCAAAAAATTGCAACATGGGCTGCGTCTGCCGTTGTAATGTCCGGTCCAACTCAAAATAAAAATGGAAGTAGTATCGAAACGGCTAATAGTTCTTATTCACCATGTGTCTCAGAAAAGGGACGCAACAAACCTTGTATAAAGCTTGCACCACAAACTGTTCAACCAAACGGAGATCATCGGGGGCTAGATCGGGAGTTTTTACAAGCTGACTGAGGAGTTTACAGTAGTTTTCTTCTATGTACTTGCTTCCACCGTTCTGTTTTTGTGACTGACGCTAACTTAAATGTAGTATCACATCCAGTGATTGCGTGGAAAGCCATCAGGTTTTTTATCTGTTGTGGTGCAAGTTTCTTACATAGTTCGTGAATTGGAATATACTCCATGCGTAAAAACCGAAAGAGAGGCTGTTGTTGTTTCTGTTAAAGACACTAGTGTGATTTCATTATTCATCTATCACTTTGAAAGAATTAAATGCAAGGAATGCTGGGTGATTTGTGGTACTTCCCAAGATAGAAAGTATATTCCAATTCATGAACTATGTAGAAAGCTCACATCACAACAGATCAAAAACCTGATGGATTTCCACGCAATCACCGAATGTGATACTGAATCTTGATGAGGGTCTGCCACAAAAACAGGACGGTGGAAGCAGTACATTGAAGAAAACTACTGTGAACTCCTCAGTCAGCTTGGAAAGACTCCTGATATAGCCCCCGAGGATCTCCGTTTGGTTGAACAGTTTGTGGTGCCAGCTTTATACAAGGTTTGTTGCGTCCTTTTTCTAAGACACATGGTGAATTAGAACTGTTAGCCGTTTTTATACTAATATCATTTTTATTTCAAGTTGGACCGCACATTACAACGGCAGACACATTCTTCGGTGCCACTTCCAGATAAAATTAACAAGAAGAAAAAGAAAATAGAAAAAATCGAGGGATTTTAATTTTAGTCTGTTTTCTTTTTAGGTACTAGTGTGTGGTTTAACGCCCATGATCAGTATCTTGATTCACCAGACCCGATTAATTGCGGCTGGAAAATTCGTGATGGACGGTTAGTCCCAATCTTGATGACTTTGCTACCTATTCCCAAGTCATGTCCCGAATTTGGAGCTTGTGGCTGCATGGGGCTCTGCGGCCACTGCGGCACGAAGCAGTGTGGCTGCAGGGAGCCGAATGGAGCAGAAAAGATGAGGAAGACTACTAATAGTGAACTTTTTTTTTCAAAAGATAAGAAATGAAGGCTTGGACAATGTTCAAATGCTTTTTTGGCTCATAAACGTATCGAGCACCCTCGAAAACGTATGCAAGCATGTACATTATACAACACGTTTCCACAAGTTCTTTGGAATTTTGGCCCATTTCGTCAAAATTCGATCATTCGATGAACTTTCAAAGCTCCAAATCAATTTTTGAGTGTCTCATCGTATCCTACACCCCCGAAAACATAGACATCGACACCTCAGTCGTATAGCTGACCGAAAGTAGAAAATAATTTGATTTTAGGGGTATTCTGGACGCCATCTTGAATATCTCACTTCCGGTTGGAATTTCGACTTGATAAACGGTATTTTCGGATTCAGCGGGGTCAAAATAGGGGGTTAACAGCATTTATCCAATTGTTACATGAAATGCTTCTAGGATTGTAACGGGGGGCTTTTTTTGGAATTTAGCCCCGACACTTCATTTCCTTCCACTCCGGAATGTCCTGGAACCAATAGAAGGGTGACTGTATTTCTGTTGACTACCTCGTTCAGTTTTTCTCATCATTTTCGAACTATTCTGGAGCTGAAAACATATGGAGCTCAGCGCATTATTGGCGTCCTGATTACCGGTCATGATGATGATATCTCGTCTTTCATAGTTTTTTCTGGACTGACCTTCACACATTTTCTTATTGCGTCAAGTTACGACTGGAATATTCTGAGGAGGTTACGACTCACAACTCCAGACTATAGACTGATATTCTATATTCTGCTACTTATGGCATGCCTCACCAGCAATGTTCCCTGCTTGCTAGTTTTCTCTCAAACAGGTCTCTTTACTCCGTCGACCACTACGGTCGACGGAGTTTCATCTGACTCTCTTATCATAAATGCTGGGGTTCCGCAAGGATCAATTATAGCACCAACACTATTTCTATTCCATATCAACGATTTGTTGGAAGCAACTTCATGTCCAGTACACAGATTCGCGGATGATAGTACCCTCCATACCGCCTTCTCTTCCAGGGTTCCAATACCAGCCAGGCAAATCAGAAACGAACGAGGGAGAAATGTTGACAACATGAATATGGACTTGGCAACAATTCTAGAATGGGGATCTAATAACTTATTAGATTTCAATGAAAACAAAACACAAGCATGCCTTTTCTCTAGGAAAGCCGATCTCACTGTGCCCAACATAAGCCTGTCAGGAGTAACCATACCTTTGATGACATCCATTTCGATGCTCGGTATTACTATCAGCAATAACATTTCTTGGAAAAATCACGTGAGATCAATTGCTAAAAGTGCATCCCAAAAACTTGGTTATCTGTTTCGGGCCAGGAGCTATTCCACTTCCAGTCAGCTATTTATGATCTACAAGGCACGAGGTTCTGGAACACATTGCCAAGGGAGGTGTTCCCCGAGACATATAACCAATAGAAATTCAAGAAGACCACCAATTCCCACCTTATTTCCCTTGGTTCTCTCGATGTTCTCTGAACATTACAAGATATCCCTTTTCGTGAACCAGAACATAAAAAATGAACAGTGTAAATAATTGGCGAAAAGTAGCGAAACATTGTTATTACAATGGATCATCCTTTATGGTTATACTGTTATTTTGCATAGAGAGACGTGGAAGCAAATTACAAAAATCAGCTGAATGTCAGAAAAAATTGTGATGAGTGATCGACGGATGTATATTTCTGTTTCAGGTCGCTTCCAACAACAGTGCGACAAAAATATCTCGTCTGGAAGTAGAAATCGACCAGGACCTGGACTTGAAATCATCAAAATCGAAACTGGATTTGACAACGACGAGATCTCATTTCGTCCACGGATTGCTGACAATCAAATGCCGGGCGTCGATATTCTCGATATGGCAGCAAACTGTCGGAACAAACGTGAGAGAAGACAGTCCTCAATTGGCATCTGTGTTGGGATCCACCTCGTCACAAAGTCATACAGATCAAGTCATAGGTGAATGAAATTCCAGCTTAACATGCATTATGTCGTATATTATTATGAATACTATCAGCAATAACCTTTCTTGGGAAAATCACGTGAGATCAATTGCTAAAAGTACATCCCAAGAACTTGGTTTTCTATTTCGGGCCAGGAGCTATCTCACTTCCAGTCAGCTGCTTATGATCTATAAGGCACAGATCCGACCTGTCCTGGAATAGAGTTTCCATATTTGTAGTGCAGCACCCAAACATACCCTGAAAAAAGGGCAATCCATCTCGTGGGTGATGCCTCGCTCACAAACTCACTCACTTCTCTGGAACACCGTAGAAAAGTTGGCGATCTGGCTCTATTGTGTGGATATTTTCAAGGACGAGTCTCTTCTACAATATCAACCATCGTTCACCCCTTGGAAGTCCCCGCGAGATTAACTCATCGAGTTGAGGCTTCGCATCCCCTCGTGGTCACTTTGGAGACCTGCAGAGCATCTCTTTCCTAAGACTCGTTAATCCAACGAACGGCGAAGCTCTCTAACACATTATTGCTAAGGGAGGTGTCGAATCATATAACCTCCAGAAGTTTAAGAAAAACACCGATTTCTACCTTAATTCCCTAGGTTTTTACGATATTATCTGAACATTACAGGATACTTGCGAAATCTTCCGGGGATTCGAACTCAGCATTTTCTTGATTTAGATTGATGATTGTTATGACGTAGGTAAAAACATTATACGAATCAACACTATTGGACCAGTGTCGGCTGAATTATAGGCAAACGATTACCATATGCCACAAAATGGGCCGACGTTTGACCAGTGCAGCTAGGTCATTATTTTCATGTTCTGGTTCCCACGGAAAGAGATATCCTGTAATGTTCAGACAACATCGTGAGAACCAAGAAAAATAAGGTAGGAATTGGTTTTCTTTTTAAATTCCTGGATGTTATATACCTCGGGAAACACCTCCCTCGGCGATGTGTTCCAGAGCCCCGCTGTTTGTTGGATGAACGAGTCTTGGGAAGAGATGTTCTGCAGGTCACCAAAGTGACCACGAAGGGGTGCGAAGCCCCAACTCGACGGGTTAATCTCGCGGGGACTGCCAAGTGAGGAACAATTCTTGATATTTCAGAAGAGCATCTTCCTTGAGAATATTTATAAAATAGAGCCAGATCGCCAACTTTTTCACGGTGTTCCAGAGAAGTGAGTGAGTTTGTGAGCGAGGCATCTTCCACGAGATGAATTGCCCTTTTTTGAAGAGAATCCAACAGTTTCAGGGTATTTTTGGGTGCTGCACTCCAAATATAGGAACAGTATTCCAGGACAGGTCCAATCTGTGCCTTATAGATCATAAGCAGCTGACTGGAGGTGAAATAGCTCCTGGACATAAACAAAAAACCAAGTTTTTGGGATGCACTTCTAGCAATTGATCTCACGTGATTTTCCCAAGAAAGGTCATTGCTGATATCAATACGAAGCCTCGAAATGGATGTCTTCAAAGGTATGGTTAATCCTGACAAGCCATAGCCAGCAATCTACCGATCAAACATGTACTGGTCAGAAAGGTGGCCAGAGATCTGATGTTTGCTGGTATCAATGATCAATGATCATCGATATATAGTTTCCCAATTGAAATTTCGTAAATGCGAAGGAATAAACAACGATTGACAGTAAACATGACGTCCAACCTCACCACTGTCATCTATACTTCGAATTTCCGAAAACCCAAAGCTGCACAAACTTTTTTGTAGCCAACGAAAAAATATCCAATCGTACCCTATCCCACCCATGCATTATTCTTAACTGAAATACTCGTTCTCTTTCCCTCTAGTACTCGTTTTTGTGCCGTTTTAGTGACGTTTTCGATGCTTTGACAAACCCGTGTCGTTTTTGTGACGTTTCTGTTCAGCCCCACCACTTAGCCTGATTAGCCTCGACATCCTACCACTATAGACAAAGAGAATGAAACAAAATGTAATGAAAACGTCACACAAACGTCACAGGAACGTCACAAAAACGTCACAGGAACGTCACAAAAACATCACAAAACCGTCACAGAAACATCATGGGTTTGTCAAAGGATCAAAAAAGTCACAGAACCACCACAAAAACTGCACAAAATCATAACAGAATCGCCAAACTATGTTGAGTAATCCAGTTAAGAATAATGCATAGGTGACTACTTATTCAGTCATACAACGTTTGTTTTTTTCGTTCTAGAAATAATCAGCAGCAACTCATCTAGTCATCAACTACCGACAAAGAATGCTTCGTTCTTCTTCTCTGTGCTAACCATAGTAGTTCTTATGAGGTAGTTCATTGTTCATCCATTGACTGAAACTTAGATTTTATGATGTGTGCCTCATGAGAAATATTTGTTGAAATGTTTAGAGAATCTAGGTGATATACCTGAATAAGATTGTATAGTGAGTGTTCAAAATCCAGTTTCACGTCCTCAGATCTCTCGTATATCTGAGAAAATTTGAAATGAATGAAAATTGTAGATGTTCCATATTATATACAATCTACTGCTCAATCAAAGAATTTCTTCAATGAATTGAATATTCACTCATAAATTATTTTCGTTGGTCTCGAATATTTTGAAACTTGGTAGATTTGTTTTCATTCAATTGAGCAGTAATGTATAGTAATTCGATTTAAAACGTTGATTTTGATATAGGCAAGACTTATGTGTAAATATTGAATATAATAAGAATATTATTTTAACATATTTTAGCTATAAATGTTACAAAAAACATTCCAAATATATGGTTATGTCAAAAGTTGAACAATCGGTGTACCTATCAGAAATCGCTATTCTTATGTTACTTATTGTGATTATGAAATTGTTTGAGAATTCGGTATTCAATTGCACAACGTTCTGGATGAATAACAAATAATGAGGAGATCGAAACTTTATCGAAATATATTCATATGCTCAATGCGAACAATATATTTTCTTATATTCCATCTATCTTTTGATTATATACAGGGTGTACCGTGACTCGACGGCCATAGCTCAAGGGTATATTCCATGAACAATTCCAAGTCTAAAGTACCTCATATAAGTTTGTCCCAAACTCAATTTTTGAGAAATTATGAGCAATGAAATAACAACTTTGCTCACCGGTAGATTGCAACAGGTACCCTCATCCTAGAATGTATATTCATTTTTCAGCAATCAAAAATTGGATGAATCGAAAATTGGGTAAATGAAAAATTGGGTTAATCGAAAATATAGAAGTTTCCATAAACAAAAGTCGTAGAAGGCTTCGTTTGCGATATACAGGTTGAAGTTGAATTTTTTTTATGTCCACCCTTTATGGTTCATTGTGGTGGCATCTAGTCACGAGACACCTTGCATATGGTATCAGACGTTTCAATTTATTGGTAGGTACTGACTCATCACTAATAAGTATTAATATGAAAATTGTGACATATATTATCACGAATTTTTTGTAATTGTCTTCGTCGACTATTGGATTTCAATTGATGACAAAGAGAAAAAACTAGATAATCCAGAATATTTATGAAAAGAATGGCAATAAGAGTTCTCTGAATAAACTGCTTATTGTTTTTGTGAAAATAGGTATGTTCGTTTGTGTTGCTGAACTTGCTAAAGTTGATTTTGTACCGATAGTTGTCTGTGTTCATGACATAATATGAACAGAGGAATTCATAGAAAAAAATCAAGTTTAGCAGGTAGAACAATCACAAACGAACAAGCCTAATACATATATTCGAATTGTAGAAATCATCCATACTCTAAGTGGTTCAATGTATTTTAAAAGAAAAACACAAATTTCAAAGTCATTCGACCACACTTTATTTAAAAGTAAGACCAAAAAACATTGACCGGTTTCTGCACAACGGCCATCATCAGACTGTGCAGTACAATAGTCACCATCAAAAAAGAGATTTTACAAAATCAAAAAACCAAAAAACATCATTAGGCCAGGAAGTCAGGTAAATAAAATGTTTCGTTTTTCTGACTTCTTGGCCTAATGATGTTTTTTGGTTTTTTGATTTTGTAAAATCTCTTTTTTGATGGTGACTATTGTACTGCACAGTCTGATGATGGCCGTTGTGCCGGAATCAGTCACTGTTATTAAATCTTACTTTTATACAAAGTGAGGTCGACTGACTTTGAAATTTGTGTTTTTCTTTCATAATACATATTTGTTTGGAACGAAAATATATGCAGGTCCAGAGGATTCCCGTAGAATATAATCATTGATGGAGGAGAATTATGCCTGTACAGGGTGGCTCATTATTGGTATCTAGTAAACCGCAAGAGATACAGGGTTGGTTCAATTATGTCAGAGTTGCGCAATTTCATTGCTCACAAAATACCATTCGTTTTTTTTTACAAAATTTGATATTTTCTGTATCTCAAAGGTCAATACGAAACTGTCAATTTTTGTGAAAGAAACATTCGGAAATAAAAATGTGTGATAATTCACGACGTTTGTAGTATACAAAGGTGTCAAGAAATAAAATACGAATATCCAGATACACATTTTCAAAAATCATTCAATCAGGCAGGGAACATGGTGAATATATAAATATATCTGACAAAATAAAGAAGGCAGTAATATAAGACTCACGCCCAAGAAGAAATATTTTTTGGCTCAGCTGTTAGGTACCTACCCAATGGAAAACTATAGTAATTTTACAAATTAGTTGATGATGGTTTCTGGGAGATGAAACGCCAACTTACACAGGGTGTTTCATAACTGAATGTCAATATTCGAGGAGGCGGTTTTTGGGCCCACTCTTAGAAGAAAGTTTCATGTAAACGCGTATGACCTAAACGTTCTAACTTTTGGGATACAGGGTGGTAAAATTCTCAAAAACTAATATAGCCTACTACAATGCAAAGTTGTAATTCCAAAATACCAAATACGAATACGAAGTTCATAAACTATGAATTGTATTTCTGAAATTTGAAAATAAAATCTATTTCTCTGCATGTGATATTGTCATATTAACGATATTGCTATATTCATGTAGTGAAAAGCTCTTTATTTTTTAACGAAAAACATACATCAGATTGAGGAAATTGTGGTGATCAAATTTGCTTAGAAATTATTGGGAATTTCAGGAATGATTTCAATTTCGAGATTAATCAGTGGCGTACCATCAATGTCTGCCAAAATAGGTATGTGAAATTCCATACGAACGCCATACTGGTGGCAACAACACAAAAATGTGGTACAAGAACTGATGCATCTTGATACATAGTACATGTACGCCAAAGTTCATCAGAATATCTGATGTGGTATAACAGATATTAATAAAAAACTATTAATTTTTGATAACTTTACCACCCTGTATATAAAAAGTTAGGAAGTTAAGTGATACGTTCATACGAATCTTTCTTCTTAGAATGGGCCTAAGAATCGCCTCCCCAAATTTTGACATTCAATTATGAAACACCTTGTATAGGAAAAAGTGGCCATCATGAATCATCATTCATTTCGATTAGTTTCTACAAATAACTCGAAAATATATGACGTAGTGAATTTCGGTTCTTTTTATACATCTCCGAGAGTATTCGGATTTTCCAAATTTTGTTAAACATAGAATTGCGCAACCTTGCCATAACCTAATCGACCCTGTATCTCATACGGTTAACTAGATTTCAATGATAAGGGTCGAATTTTGGACATCCTGTACTGCTGTACTATATGTTAAAAAGATTAGATTATTCACTTATTGTTCATTATCGAATATTTACCTAGTCTGTACAAAATGTGATAAACTAGAGAAGTAAGATTTTAATTAATTTATTACGTCCACAAAATACGAAATTGGAAATATTTAACATATAGCTTTTTTTATCGATACGATAAATAAATGTTCCTCCATGTGTTGCAAATTATTACCATTATTATTTTATATAAATATATTTGTAGGCTAATTATAAGATTTAGGTGCCAAAGTTTGTAATAAAACTGTTAAAATTAAATCAGTGTTTCATTTTTCAGGTGTTCTAATGTTACATTTATACTGGAACACCCGGTATAGTTGAATCGAAAAAGAAAATTCTTTAAGGTGAACCGGAAATTGAAAATCGTGAAGAAATTTCATTATCGGTTGAAACGGCTTTCATGTCCCTATCTACTGACATTTGATTGGAACAAATACAGGGCGGTTCAAGATTCAGAATTCTGATCACCCCCTGCATCTATTCCAATTGAATGTCGGTAGATACTAAATGAGAATTCAATATAGAGACATCATGTGAGTCGTTTTGATGAATAGTTTCGACACAAAAAAGATCCTAAAGTTGAAAAATCTCGATTTTGAACAGCCTATATATCTGTAATAATTTCCGCTAGACCACAAGTCTGATGCATTGATGAAATCAGCTCTCTGGGGAGAATCAGAGAATGCAATGTAATACAGGGTGTTCCATTTAAAAATGTCAACTAGTTTCCTGTAGATCGTTTGTTTCGAGCACGCTGTAAATAAAAAAAAAATATGAAAAATCATTCCGAATGATTCCTAAAATATTGGAATCGGTTCTGGAGGGGGACGCTTTTATGGTGAATCACCCTGTACGTAACTAGTTAGAAAACGAATTTTGTGTAACTCTATCGTCGCACAAACTGAAAAGTGTATGATAGATAATGAAGGAGATCTGCTAGAGAATACAAAAATCTGAACGTGTTAGGAATGGTTGCTGTTTTAGTTCTGTTTCAAATCATTTGATGTCATTTTTCCATTGGTTTTATTTTAGTTTTTTCTTCGTATGATTTATTGATGAAAAACCAAATTTCTAGTGATTTTATTCGTTATTTGTCTCATTTTATAGACAGATGATCTAATTCTAACTACAATCATGCCTGGTATCATTCAAATATTCATAAGAATTATTATACACGGTGACTTGAAAAATGCAATTATTCAAATACTGTTACGTTGCTGAAAAACACCCCTCATGAGGAATTATTTTGAAAATTGATATTGGAGTATTCTTGACTAGTCCGAATCAATGGCCCTCATCAAATTTTTTGTAAGAAAATGCGTAATCCGTTTTCTTCAACATTGCTGGCATTTTATTTGTGATCATAGTAGGTCAAGAAATTGTGTTTGATAATGTTGGTTTGCTCGATAAAGTATAGGTAGATAATTTTGAGTAGGACCCCAATAGCACGCAACTTCCTAGGCACGTACCTATTTGGAACAAATCAAGTCCGAATGAAAATGATTGTCCTTGCGACGTCCCATCCCGTACATCTCACGCAATGTCCGAGCAAGAACGTCCATGGAATGTCCGAGCTGGAACATCATCTCAAATGTCCTAGAAATAGCATCTCTTAGACGTGCCACGTGGTACATATTGTAAAATTTCCATGCAAGGACGTCCTCAGCATGAAATATTCCAGACGGTACATTTCTTCAAATATATCTGCACGGACGACCCTAATATCTTCAGGATAGCATTACATTTGAAATGTCTCTTAGGGACATCCGTCGGATGTCCCAATTAGTACCTGAACTGTTATGACTTCGGATAGATAATCCATATGTCCATATTCTAAGTAATACGTACAAGAACATTTTTCAGGGAATATGAATTCATGATATGTCATGAGTACAACATCTTATGTACGTCTCAAGGACGTCCTCAGAATGTTCTGGATACGATTCGGAGTGTGCCCTAAGGTACATCCATCGATGGTATACATTGGCATTAGGACTTCAGATTGACATCGACGTTCTATGAAAGTTCCAGGGACGTCCTATGATCGTTCCAGAGAACGTCTTATGGACGTTCCAGAGGATGTTTTGGAGGATGTCCTATGAATGACCTCAGTACAAAAACAGAATGTTTTATGAACTTTTGTACAGGACGTCCATTTGATGACTTCCCAAAGAGGTCCAATCCTTGAGGGATATTTTTTTTTGTGAGATTTCGGGACATTTGTACTTCCCACGGACGTACTATGAATGTCCGCGGTATCAAGAACGTATGTCCTATGGACGTCTCGAATGTCTCGGCGGGACATCCTATATGGATATCCATATGACTTCATTGTGCTATTGGGGTAGGTATATTATGAGATTTTTCGATGTATGATAAATTGATATGCATCATATACAGGACGTGGAAAGAAATTATAATTCTTAGATGTCAGTTCGTTATAGTTCGTTATATATATAGGGAGATGAAAATTGTGTATATCATGAAGAATGGCTGGAAGAATAACTGGACTTTAGGTTACTGATGAGGATTTGATATCCGAAATGAGTTTTACCCGAGTGAAGTTATATAACCTGTTTGTGAGAGATATAATTTCCATATCACTGATACGATATGATTTTTTTTTAAGTTCCAAGCTCATCAAGATCAGAGTTCATACTAGTATACTTCTCCTATACATTTCAATTTTCATTTCAATACTGAATATATTCGTAAGTTATATTTTTATATCATAATACGTCATATCATTTCATTCGATTTGAGAAATACTGTCAATTCTCAATTTCAGAGAATTTTGATTTTTCATGCTCTCTTTTTGGATATTCAACAGATATAATTCAATGTTTGTCGTGGCATATAGCCAGGAAAGTAGTTGTTTTCTGTTGAATTAACCGAGAAAGAATTAATGTTTTCATCACATGGAGAATGCGAATTCTCAATGTATTTCTTTATATATAAATATCCATTTTTTTGTGCTCATGAGTATATCTGAGAATATTCCTTTTCAATATATTGTGAGAGAAAAAAAATTTAACCGCCCAAGGAATACGAAAGTACAGGGGTGGGGGGACCAAATTGTAACACACTGTATATAACAACTTCGAGAGCTCTTTGTGACCAGGGCCGTAACTGGGTCAATTTTGTCGACGAAATTTTTTAAATTCCTCATTTTGTAACTTTCTTGTTACATTTTAGCGTTCAATACGAAGCACCCTGTTTCCTTTGGAAATAAAACTCCCCAGATGCCTTTGGGTACTTAATTCGGTTTAACATTCTGTGCATTTATGGTCTCTCCGCAATTTTTCGGATCGTAGAGAGAGGATTCTGGGGCAGATAATAAAAAAGGGGCTGGCTGGGGATTAACTATGGAAAAAATATCAAGCTGCGAGCCGCGCGGAGACAATAAATACGGAAGAAAAAATAAAACAGAGTTATCGGGAGGTTTTCATTTCGGTATACAATAGAGAAATACATTCCGAATGTAAATCAGCGGATAGATATTCATGGTTATCAAAGGAGTTATTTTCAAAATTTCGCACTGTGAACAAAGAAGGTTTCCACCCTGTTTTATAGACTGATAAAAAATACAGATGAATAATTTATCGATGCTATTGTATATTGCATTATTTTTTTAACTAGATCTCATAAGAGATTCAGGATGAACAGAGGCGAGAGGACGAATTTCTCTTTATTTCTTAAATATCACAGAAACCTTTCAATTCCACAATTTCTTTGATTTTCTTCTGTCGATTTTTAAGTGTCAAAATCATCAATAATGCCACGGTAATTTTCAAACAGCTAGTAATTCACCGCGAGTAAAAACTGACATCACGATTTAGTAGGTAAATGCTAATAATAATGATAAACGTCTTTTTCTGCAACCGACACAAAAGTCGTCCATTTTGATACCAAAATTAGCTCTTAAATTGACGTTTCTATTACTGACACAAAAATAGGCAGGTATGTTGCTAGGCAACATATTTAGTTCCTAGGAGCTAAAGTTGAATTTAAGTTCCTAGGAGCTAAAGTTGAACTTTAGCTCCTAGGAACTAAAAAGGATGTACTGGACGTCATCAAGAATAAACAACATTGTGACGGTTGGTTATTTGGGTTGAGACGCATACCTGATTTGTTTCCGATTTCAGCAGATTTGGCATTTCATACCCATGCTGGAGAGATAAATACACCTTATTATAGTTTAGTATTGGAATTATAAACATCTCAGCTAAGTATTTTTGTTTGATCAGGGAAGCCTTCAAGATTCAAATACTTGCTTGATCTGTATTTCATTCGTTATTCTCGGGATGGATAACTTGTTTTTGAATAATCACGGCAAGCAATAGTTTTTTGTCTCAAACAACGATATTGTTTAGCTTCATTTGATTATCAAGTCAAACACAGTGTAGTATGGAGAGGAATAAATAATCACTATTATCATTGTTGATAAGCTCACTAACCTAACATTTTCCACGTCTTGTTCCTATAGCTGGCACTGGCGCGGTATTTGCCATTAGAGCACCTGGTCCATACACAAATATGTCACTCTGTGGTTGTATTTATATTGAAACTACAATTCGAACATCCTAGAAAACCTAACCTGCTGTTAATGCATGTAGAATATTCTCACCACATGGATTATTTGTCAATATTTGTTGCATTGCATACCTATGGCACGGCATTGGTGGTTACTTCACATGTTTATTTGAGTTAATTGTTTAAGTTGCAGAAAAAATAGCATGTTTCATTCGGATCAAAAGTGACTTTGTTCGACTCGCAAATTTTGTTTTCGCTCGGCTTAGCTAAACGCTCCGCCTCGCAAATGCAAAATTTGCTTGTCACACAAAGTGTCACTTTTGATCCTAATAAAACAATCTACTTGAAATGTCTTTGCTAAATTGAAACACGAATTGCATTTACCGTTATTTATTAACTTCAAAATTGTTAAATTACAATGCCGACATTATCTATTTCGGTGATCCTGATAAACTGCTGGCACCTGACATGATAGCAGGTGACATGGTGCGTGCGCATAGATAGGTAAAGGATAGTCTATACACTACACTACCTCGTAAAGGTTGGTCAATACACTACACCACCTCACCCTTAAAAGCTGGCAATTTAACGACAATTCGAATGCACTTAAAATCTAAATCTATTAGGAATCTTCCTGGTGCGTACTGGGCGAGCAAAAATGGAGTCGTCGTTTGACTGCGAATCGTTATTGATTTGAGCTCGAGTTTGAGTGTTTGAATGCTCAGGATTACATGACTCTAGTTTTTCATCAATACCATCAGACTCCAGGTTTACTTCCCTTTCATCATGAGAAACAATATCTGTGGTGTCTTCTGCATCACTGAAGGAATCGTTACTACTAAGATCACTTATGTGTTCCTTTGTTTGCTTGAATTCATAATTACTATCAGAATCATCTTCAGTGTTATCATGAAGAACGGTTTTAATTTGATTAGTATGTCTTTTCCATGTCAGCTGACAATCTAATGGTTTGACCACATAGACATTTTTTCCCAGAATGCGAGTTACTCTTGCTTTACACCAAGAAGCCTTGACACGTCTGTAATCTTTAGTTAATACAATTTGTCCTACTAAAAACTCTACTCTTCTCCTCCCCTTATAATATTTTTTGTTTCTGAGTTGAGCTTCATACAAATTCGATCTTATTTTTGTTAAATCTACATGATCCTGACCACCATTTTGTAAACTCTGTGGTTTGATTAAATCGAGTCGAGTTCTTAAAGATCTACCTAGAAAAACTCTTGCAGGAGTTTCTCCTGATGAACAATGGACTGTGTTTCTATAAGTAAGAAGGAACTTTGATAATGATAATTTCATATTATTGTGATCCAATTCTTTTAAGAGAAAATGCTTAACATTTTTTACAGTGTTTTCTGCAGCTCCATTACAATGTGCAGAAAAGGGCGGAATGGTTAAATGCTGAATTCCATTTATTTTAATGAAATGTTCGAATTCTTTTGAAGTCAATTGGGGGCCATTGTCACTTACTAGAGTGACTGGCAAACCATATCGAGCAAATACTTCTCTAAGTATAGAAATTGTTGCTGCAGAAGTAATAGTAGTCATAGGGTATACTTCTATCCACTTTGAAAAAGCGTCAAGGATTATGAAAAAAAAATTATTCTTTTTAGTTTCAAAAAAATCTACATGTATTCGTGCCCATACTCGCTCTGGAATAGACCATCCCTGTAGTGGTACTTTTGGTGGATTCGACTGTATTTTCTGGCACTGTTCACATGTTTTGCTGATTTTTTCAATGTCCCCATTGAGAGATGGCCACCAAATATAGGACCTAGCTAAAAGTTTCATTTTAATGATTCCAAAATGGGCACTGTGCAACTCTTCCAGCATCTTTTTACGTAATTTAGCCGGAATTATGACCCTCTGTCCCCATAACAATATATTTTCATCTATCCCTAATTCATTTCTTTTTAAATAGTATGGTTTTATCTCTGGTTCTATATTTTGTGGCCATTTTGTCATTAAATAATCTCTCACTTTTGACAATACCGGATCTACCTGCGTTTGTTCTCGAATAATCTCCGCATTTATAGGTATTTCTGAGTTTTCTGTAAGATAGTGTACGTTTATTACTTCTTCATCTAAATCGAATTTTGTTTCAGAAGTAACTTGATGATTTGTAATAGGAAGTCTGCTCAAAAAATCTGCTATGTTTCTACTTGTATGTACGTACCTAATATTGAAGTCAAATCCGCTCAAAAAATACGCATAGCGTTGTAACCTATTGGCTGCTAATAAGGGAATACCATGTTTCGGGCCAAAAATCGATACGAGGGCTTTATTGTCACTGATCAGGTTGAATTTTTTTCCGTATAAATATTGATAGAAACGCTTAACCCCCCAAACTATGGCAGTAGCTTCTTTGTCTAAAGCAGAATATCCCATTTCAGCTCTGGTTAATGTACGACTAGCATAGCATATGGGCCTTTCCACGCCATTCTCGAAAGTATGTGAAATGACAGCTCCTATGCCATAATCTGAACTGTCGACAGTCAAACTTATTTCTAAACTTGGATCAAAATGCACCAACACATTTTCCGACGTCAATATTCTCTTAATCTCTTCAAACGCTTGACGACAGTCATCATTCCACTGCCAAAATGCATTTTTTCTCAAAAGTTTGTACAGTGGGTTTAGGATATCTGAAATATTGCCTATAAATCTATTATAGTAATTAATCGATCCTAAAAAGGACTTGAGTTGGGTTACATTTGTAGGTTCAGGAATATTCTGAATTGCTGTGATTTTTTCAGGGCTTTTGTGTAGACCTTCCTTGTCTATTATAAAACCTAAATATGATACGGATTTTGAAAAGAATACGCATTTATCCTTTTTTAAAGTAAGCCCTGCCTCTTGTAGGATTCTTAGAACTGTACATAAATTTTCAATATGTTTTTCCTTTGTCTGCCCCGTGATTAGTATATCATCTAGAAAAATCGCGATACCAGGCATGTCTACAAATATTTGTTCCATTATTCGCTGAAACTGCGAAGGCCCTGAGGATACCCCGAATGGTAATCTATTAAATTGAAACAGCCCCTTGTGAGTACTTATGACTGTGTATTTACGAGAATCAGGGTGAATTATAATTTGTTGATAAGCTTGACTCAGATCAAGTTTCGTGTATTCTTGACCTCCCCTCAATGTTGCAAATAGGTCATCGATCCTTGGGAGAGGATATTTATCTGCCAAAATATGAGGGTTGATCGTTATTTTATAATCGCAGCAAATCCTTATTCCACCTCCTTTCTTCAACACGGGAACTATGGGTGTTCCCCACTCCGAAAACTCTACGGGGGAAATAATTTGGTTACTCATTAAATTTTCTAATTCTGCTTCTACTTTGCTTTTCAAAGAAAATGGCAAGGGACGGGGTTTGTGAAATACCGGTACTGCATCAGCACTCATATTTAATTTTAATTCGAATTTATTAAATGTGCCCAATGAGTCAGAAAATACAGCCGAATATTCTTTCATCAGCTTATCAATACAATTATCCATAACATAATTCAACTCTTTAAAACCCATATTATAATTTCTTATGAAATTTCGTCCAAGTAGGGCCGGCCCCTCCTTGCGCATAATGTAGAAATCTAAATGATTTGTTTTGTTATTAAATTTAACTTGCAAGTTGATTTTCCCTACGGGATGTATTTTATCGCCAGAAAAATCAATCAGAGTAATATTTGCTTCTGTCAGTGGTTTGTTATCAAAATATTGTTTAAACATGCTGAATGGTAAAACAGAGACTGCAGCCCCAGAATCTAATTCAAGTTTGAACATTTCACCTTCGATTTGAATATCTATATAAAGAGGCACATCATTATCGGAATGTAAACACAAAACTGGTGATGTTTCATCCCTCTCGATAAAATGCTCATCACTTTCTAAAAATCTCAAGGATCTATTTGATTGTTTACATACCGCTCTGAGGTGTCCTCTACCATTACACCCACTACAAATATATTCCTTATAAGGGCACTCATTGGCATAATGATTTTTTCCACAACGATAACACTTTGCTCGCACACTTTCTCCACTAGCACTATCACTACCTCCGCTCCTGGCGTTTCCTCCTTGATTACGTTGAAATGTTTTCCCTTGGTATGTCCCATAACCAGAATAACCGTCTCTTCGGTAATTCTGGACATTGTTTCTATGGCCTTGCCGGCCTTGGGAATATGTATCCCGTTCCCGTTGACTGGGACCACTACTGGAACTGATGCTACTATTTCCCACTCTCCCCCTTGCCGATGCCACCCGATGAACGTACACATCTTCATCCCAATGGGGTTCAGTTTTTATTTGTGATTGTGATTCTAACTTCACTTCTCTCATGCCTGCTATAGCGGCTTCTTCAATTTCCGCTGTTTCCATAGCCTTTTGAAAGCTTACATCTGCCTTCAACCCGAACAGAGAGTTCTTAACCTTACTCTCATTATATTTAGAAATAAACATATCAGTCAGTTTTGAATCGAGACTATTTCCGAATTCACAATGACTCGCTAAGTTTTTTAACCGCGCACTCCATTCCTGCACTGACTCATCCTGGTTCTTGATTGCCGCAAAAAACTTTGTGCGTTCGACCCATACCACACTGGTTTTTGCATAGTAACTATTCAAGTTTTTTGATATATCCTCGTAGCTACACTGCTCAGGGTTATTTGGAATCGACAAATCGGATAACAATAAATAGGCCTCCTCAGCGAGGCTATACAATAATACTGCCCTTTTTATGTTATCATCAGTGATTCCTTTGGCAATGAAATATTGCTCTAGACGCTTGATAAATACCCGCCAATCACTGGTCTTTGGATCGAAAACCAAATTGAGTCCTGTGCCGATCGCGTCAATAGGATCCGGCATATTTATGTTTTTCGGTCGCACTTGTTGCACTTCCAACTCGCGTCTGTTTTACTTGGTTTTACTGCTATCAGATGTTGTCTATACGACCGCGAACTTCACAAAATCACTTTTATCCTCGTCGCCATGAAATGTCTTTGCTAAATTGAAACACGAATTGCATTTACCGTTATTTATTAACTTCAAAATTGTTAAATTACAATGCCGACATTATCTATTTCGGTGATCCTGATAAACTGCTGGCACCTGACATGATAGCAGGTGACATGGTGCGTGCGCATAGATAGGTAAAGGATAGTCTATACACTACACTACCTCGTAAAGGTTGGTCAATACACTACACTACTATTATTGCTTCCGTATGTAAATACAAAAATATACACATAATATGAGGTTGACATGAAAGCAAAAGGCGAAGTTCAGTTTGTTGAATGATTTAAAATCAGCTTAAAAACTGTTCTTCCACCTAACCTAACCTGAGCAAAGCACAGTTGCCATATGTTGAAATACAATCGGGAAGTTCGGAAATATTATTTATTCAATAATCCATAAATCCTCAGTTATGTATTGTCAATTGTCTCAAAATGTTCCCTCATGTGATGTCGCTTATTGGTTATGAAACATTTATGTAAATAATAATCATATTAATTCACACTAAAAAACATTTGAATCGGTGAACGCTCGGGTAAACGTGACAACAACGGCGCACGAATTGTGGGCGTGATCTTGTCAGTCCTCAGCTCCTTTGAAGCGGCTGAATGGAACTGAATCCAACTCATCACGAAACTGATTATTTCATTTTATTCCAATGGTACTGTTTGTTTTCCTGACCAATAACAGGTTTGTTTCATTCTAACACCATATACATGTTTTTCCTCAACGTAAGTATTGTATTTTAGGTCATTTTAGTCTGATGATGAGCGTTGTGCCGAAACCGGTGACTGTCTAATTTACAACAATTTTTTTATATAAAGTGTGATCGACCGACTTGGAGTCTTTTATTCCATTTATGAATACTGTGTGAAAATGGATGATTTTCAAAGTTTAAGATTGTAACAATCAATATATAGGCCAAACTTCGAGAGAATTATCAAATAGAATTATATCACACAAAAGTGACTGCAGACTCCATCCTGAAAGATGAGATCTTGCTGAACATGTGAACATGTTTGGTCATCATATGAATTTTGAGTCCACTGAAATCTTCGCAAAAGAGGAACATTTAATAAAAAGAACGTTCCTAGAAATGGCTTTCATATCACAAAACAATAATTGCATACACAAAAAAACAGACACAAACCATCTGAGTGACATATATTCTTTTTTGCTGTCATTAGATAACACACAAACAGAATAATTGTTCACAAAGTAAGTTGGTACTCATTCATACTTCAATCATTTTTGAAAAAAAAATCATTTTCCGGCTCCATTTGTAAATTAACCTAGTACCTAAGTTTTGATTCCAACCATGTGGTTGATGCCTTGGTTGTAATAGTAATTGTATGAAAGTTTTGAAAAAAATGTTTGACGTGTTATTATGTTGTGATCAATTATGTTACCATTATTCATAAGGAAATTATAAAAGATATAAGTAACTTTTATCTTTTGATAATCTCATAAGCATGATATTCATGAATAATGTCTTCACAGTTTCCCTGGAGATGAAAATTAAGATTTTCGAAAGCTTGGACAAACTTCAGTCCAGAATACTCCCTAGTTTCTATATGTACTATATGTATAATAATCTACATCTGAAAAAATCTGATGATTGGTATGATCCCCTCCAAGTTTTTTTCCTACACAGTTAATGCCTCATTTCGCTTCAAATAGATCAGAGCTACTCTGAAAAAATCCAAATAGATTTATTTTCGAGTGAATAAAATATGTTAGAGATTGCCATGCGATGAAAAAACCCAATCCTGAATTCACCTAACTGAATTAAATCGTTACGAATGTATTTACCCAGCATAAAAGTGCTCTGGAATTGATTTAAAAGGGCCCAGACTCCGCCTAAAGACGAGCCGAAGCCGATAATATCTATCATTAAGAGCAATTTCAGATTCAGCGAACACAGAGAGAAAATAATCAGCGTTCGGCACAAAAGGTGTCCAAACTTTTAAATTCAAATGTGAAGCTCAGAGTTACCCTTTTAATAAACGCTCAGTCCTCCAGTCCTGCCAGATCCTCTTTTTGCAGTCTTTCGTCTAGTATACCAGGTGCATTCACAATGTTCACATTCGTTGTGTTGTGGGCATCAATCCCATGGTGAACTGACAGTCCCTACGTGTGACACCTGGTCCATCGTTATTGTATTTGGAAGCCATCGCTGTTGTTGAGCTGCTACCCTGCGAAGTCATCGTCTGGATCTACCCGTATAAGTACTTAGTGAATGAATAACCTGTCTGCAATTTGGTAAGCTCGTCCCGATTACGCTACCTACCTGAAAACTACCACCAAGCTCCTGTGAAGATTATACCACTGCACTGCAAAATCCAATATTTTACGTAACCTTCAATAATAGATATTTACGTTACTAGTCCGGTAAGTACACTTTTACTGCAAAAGTTTACCGGCCGTGTGACGTATAACATTTTATTTCATACTGCTAAAAAGCAAAAATGAACAGTGAAAAATAAAATATCAATCTATTTATCTGCGTCCAGTAATCTCAGAATTTTGCATTCACTCCCAAGACCTTTTCATTGCATATCGTAAAGGCAGGTGCATTTCCCAAAGGGTAGGCATTCAATCTATTGCAGATGCTCCCAAAAAAATAGCGACATTTCTGGGGCTGCCTGAAGCAGATAAGTTTACGGGGAATTGCTTTAGAAGAACATCTGCCACAATACTGGCTGATGCTGGAGCCGATCTTCTGGTACTTAAGAGACACGGGGGATGGAAGAGCTCTTCGGTGGCGGAAAAATATATCGAGGATTCGATCGAGGGAAAAAACAACAACAACAACATGGAGAAAACTTTGTTGAAGTGCTACAACAACAAAAATGGGAATGTATCAGCAAGTAGCAACTCCCTAATAAATAATTCATCCAATGGAGCTCCTGGTATCCATATTCATGGGAACGAAAATTCAACGGTTAATATTAATATTAGCAATAAGTAATTTCTGTGTATTGTTTTGCTGTTGAATTTTTAATAAATGTATTCATGCTTTTGACGCATAACTGAGTTTTCAATATTTACAATCCGGTAAAATTTCATTACGGGATAGTAGCACGTAATGAAATATTACGTGCGCCTATCCTGTAAAAGTCTATTTTCCGGATTGAAATCAGGTACGTAAAGGTATGTTCTATGATGCATTATGGAATAAAAATTTGTTACATCAAATAATGCACCTTGATGTTACCTATATGGAATCATATGATGATTCTAAAATATAGCAAAATAGAGTAACTCTTGAAATTCTGGGGACCGGAGCCTGTAGTGGGCATTAAAAGAAGCCAAATTTCGTCTGACTTCAACGAATGGGCAAACAAAGCACTACAAGGATATTGGAAGCGTATAGGCGGCAGCAGGTATTGGATTGTTTTAGTTTTCAAAGATATAAGTTCTTGGAGATACTTCCTTTGATTAAGAATTCCAAAGCTTCGTAGTTATACATATATAGACAATAAACGAGTTTTGGAAAAGAGTTGTTTGACATAATTCGTCGTTGATAACTTAAGGATGTGCTGACTGAGGCTGTCTGGGGTTCGTCTGACTGGCATTACTAGTGATGGACGCGCGAACCAGTACAATTCCCTGACCAAACTGGGCCTCCACAGTTTTTTTTGCAAAAAGTTTTTACCAAAATAACACGAAAATCACGTTAGCTCATGAATAGATGTTTTTTTTTTCATTTGCCTTTTCCTTCAGTGGGGGTTCAAATATTCTACATTCTGATGTGATAAAAGAATAATATGTAACTCTCAAAATGGCACCTGGATGTCACTCATTTGAAACGTCTTGCAATTTTCTTCACGCTGAAACTAAATTTTGATAACTTAATTCAGTGCAATTATCAATCACTATGACAACAAGATCGACTTTGATAACTTAATAGTATATCCGAATATCCCTCGACATTGACAAATGCCTCATGATTTTATGACAAATTTCTCAAGCTCATTGCTTCGGCTTCGAGCTGTTTGAAATCTCGTATTCAGGTTATTTTTGACTAAATGGCTTTCAACTTGCTGTCGTCTATTATTCAACTCTCTATTAGCATCTGGAAAAGTTATCTACCCATCAAAATACTCGAACCCGATATGGAACCAGAAAAATTTGCCTCATCAACTTGTTGTGGATGTGGTTATTATATGGGATATTATGTAATTGTTGATCGCTCCTGGTAACTAGAAGGTGATTAAATGAGGTTTATTTTGAACAGAGAGTCCATGTTCAATGGGTCTGATTTCAATTGCTAATTCGCTTTGTTTGAATACTATGGAACCAAAGTTGATGCTATCCTGCAATTTTTAACATTAATAAAACCAGGTATAGGTACATTTCAATTCCTTTCAGAACAACTCTCTACTAAAACTCGTTTGCCTGTATATATATTCAGGAAAAAAAAGGATTTGTTGCATCGACAAATTATTTATGCTTGAATTATTTTTGTTGGACTGAGCAATTGTTTGTTGAAAATTGTTTAATTGAATCTTTTTGTAATACATGAGAGGATTTGAATTTTTCGTCTTATTATTTGTAGTAAATGAGTGAAGCAATCCAAATTCCATACTCAATTCCGTTGGCGTAGATGTTTCAGATGTTCATGAACTGAAAGAATATACAGGGTGGCCCGTTTTTTTATACGGAAAGTTTAACAGCGTATGGTACTCGTTGAAATAATAAATAAACTTCCTATGAACAAGATGAGCCGTTTTAGGAAAATTTCGTTTCGATGAAACCACGAAAATATGAGACAATCAATTTCACGAACTACGCAGTTACACGGAATCATCAATGAAGGTAATCATTATTGTTGTTTATTTGTATATTGTCGTTGATTTATCTTGCCAAAAAATACTCGAACTTATTTTTTATTGGATAAATTTCCTTACTTACTCAAACATTTTCCATCAGTTATTTCTTTCGAAAAACTGACATTACACGAAATTGCTTTCGGACCATTTTGAGAAGGATGGATGGTTTCCATGACTTATACCTATTTTTGTGTCAGTAATAGAAACGTCAACTTCGAGATCTAATCTTGGATTTAATATAGACACTCTTGAGTCGGTTGTAGAAAATAATATATTATCCATATTGTATGCAAAAAAACACAGTTTATATACTCTCAATGAGAGGAGATAATAAATTTCAGATAACCGTACTGCGATATTTAAAAGAGATCATCCTACTGATTTATATCGGCGTTTTTTGGCAGGATTAGAGCGTGCCCATATTTTATTCGGGATTTAAATTACGGTATTTATTTCCACATAACAAAAGAATGTGGGTCAGCGCATGCTGAACATGAAGGAAAAAAACAACTAAATAATATTCGGATCACAACAGTCGCTGCAGCAGAAGCAAAAAACTCGCGCAGAAGTAAATTAAAAAAGTTATATATATTCTACAAAAGTTTCCAGCAGCTATTCAGTGTAAATTTAAATGGTAATTTGCAGTTAAGGACAGAACGGCGTTTTACGCGTTCCCACGGCATTGTGTGTGTCGACGCGGATGAATTTTTCTTTTTGTTTTCGCAGGAAAATAACGAATCTCCTCGAGCCTCGACGGTGTCTGCCGCCTGCCGGAAATAAATCTGCATTAAGGAAAAGTTCTTCGGGCCCTGTCGCCGAACCAGATAAGGTTTTATTCAAATCTCTTGATGCACAACCTACAGGGTGAGAATTGTTAAGAGAAATCAACTTGAGTTATTTGGATGATTCGAGAAATTTGAGGTATTCGAGAAATTCGAAATATTCGAGAAAATCGAGGAATTCGGAAAGTTTTAGAAATACGAGAAATTTGAGAAATTCGAGAATTTCGAGAAATTCGAAGATTTCGTGAAATTTAAGAAATCCAGAACTTAGAGAATTATCATAGATTAGAGGAATAAAAGACGAAAGTTTATAGAAATTTGAGAAATTAGAGATATTAGAAAGATTAGATGAATCAGAGAATTTATAGAAATAAGAAGAATTTGAGTAATTATCAAGTATCAGAAAAATTAGAGAAATTAGAGAAATTACATGAATAAAAGAAATTACAGAAATTATAGAAATTACAGGAAAAAAAAAGGAATTACAGAAATTACAGAGATTACAGAAGTTACAGAAATTACAGAAAATACAGAAATTACAGAAATTACAGAAATTACAGAAATTACAGAAATTACAGAAATTACAGAAATTACAGAAATTACAGAAATTACAAAAATTACAGAAATTACAGAAATTACAGAAATTACAGAAATTACAGAAATTACAGAAATTACAGAAATTACAGAAATTACAGAGATTACAAAAATTACAGAAATTACATAAATTACAGAAATTACAGAAATTATAGGAATTAAAGAAATACCATTGATAAGAGAAATCACGGAAATCATGGAAATTACAGAAATTACAGAAACTAGGAATTGGAGGAATCGGAAACATTTTTCAAATTGGAGAAATCGGAGAAATTGGAGAAATTGGAGCAATCATGGAAATTAGGGACATGGAGAAATTAGTTATATTGAAGCAATTCGAGCAATTGAAGGAATAAGAGGAATCAGAAGAATTCGATGAATAGGAGAAATTGAAGGAACTTTTAGAAATTCGAGTTCTTAATTCGAGTATTTCGAGATATCCGAGAGATCCAAAAAATTCGAAAAATCTAAGAAATCCTAGATTTTCTGAGTTTTGAATAAATCGAATAATCTAAGGAATTCAAGAATTGTGAGAAATTCGAGAAATTCGAGGGATTGAAGAATTAGAGAAATGAAAAAATGTCGAGAAATTCAAAACTTGAAAGTCCAAATGATCCGAGAAATTCGATATCTCTAAGGTTTTCCATGAATTTCTAGGAATTATAGATAATCGAGATATTCGAAATATTCAAAATATGCAAAATATTATAAAAATATTCTGGTTTCCTGAGTTTTCTAGAATTCCAGTAATTTCATAGCAAATATACGTATATACGAAGAAATTCTGTTGAAAATCCTTCAAATCCGTAAACAAATTCGCCTCAAATAATAATAATTGTACAAAACTAATCTCTTTCTAATACGAAAAATATAAATAATCAAGGAATGCCAGCACAATCATTGAAATCTCGAAATCTGTTTTATGAATAATATATAAATATAATTGAGAAATGCTGTATTCAGAATCTCTATTTCATTTCTCATACAGGGTGTATCTAAATTACGCCCAAAAAATTCAAGGGATGATTCCTTGTAATATTCTAGCTAATAAAGTTCATATAAATATGGATGTTGGGGTTGAAAGTATTAATTGTTTTAATTTCTAACCCTCCTGTATAAGCTGCCATCGTGCCAAAATTCTGTATGGTTGGGGACTGACAAAGCCCCAAAATTTCAAAATGATTCTAATTGGGGTTATCGAGTGATCTCAGAATTTTTATTGTTTCCCCAAAACTTAGTTTTTGGGGAAACAAAAATCACACAGGGGATAAAAAAGATGTAATTTCAATAGTTCAATCTAATAAAGATATGAAATTCAGAAAAACCGGTGATGTACAGGGCTAGTTTTATTAATGTGAACCCCCCCTCTATCTTTTTTGTTTTCTACCCATATAAAAAATTTCAAAACTGATTTTATACAATTTTCCGGACAGATTTTACTCATTTTGACAATGATGCAATATCAATTCAAATATACATGGTATACAGAAATAAATATATTTTTCAAAGGAAACGCCCTGTATATTTCGATGAAATTGAATTCCCTAAATCGTCCTGATTTAAAACATATATATAGAAGGATCTTCATCTATCAAAATATACAGCGCATTCCATATAAAAAACTAATATATTTCTGTATACCCTGTATATTTGAAGAGATATTGCAACACTCTCTCAATATGATTGGAACCAATTTGGAATATCGTGAAAAAAATCAGTTCTGAATCTTCCTGAATAGATAGAAAACAAAGAAGATGAAGGGGGGTTTACATTAATAAAACTAGCCCTGTACAATAACATTCACCATAGATATCGATAAATTTACCCACTGTGACGCCACTGGAAATATTATTTCGAATCTATTTGCACTAGAAGAAGCTCCATATTACTATCAACAAAACCACAACTTTTCATTGAAATTGATGAAAAGACAATTGAGAAATGAATAGAAAAAAGATTTTTCATGGAAATAATAATACCCTGTATCTCGAAAACGAAGCAAGTTAGGACACATTTTTATTTATACTTTATTTCCTAAAATATCACAAGAAATCATCACCCCTTGATTGATTTTTCCGGTGTTATTTAGATGCACCCTGTATAAGAGAAATTAGCAACATACGAGAGAATCTGTTATGAAATTATCTCGAAGAACTGTAGTTCAGAAACTAATCCGCTATAGACTTCTTGAAGCTGGTGTTCGAAAAATTCGAAATATTCGAGAAATTCGATCTTGAGATTTCGGTTCTGCGAATAGAAATTCTAAGGAAACTATCATAATATTTCTCTGAAAAATCTAATTTCTATTTTTTCCATTTATAAAAAGATTCACAGCGTTCAAATCATCCTAGAGGAAAGATAACATTGCTATATACATTTCCAAAAAGTTTGCGTCTCCTCTCCCCTTCTAGATAACGTCTTCTTAACTCGGTCACTTCTTTGAATTACGAGCTATCAACATTTTCACGATGAATGCAAATAAAGACTAATTGTTTTGTTATATCTCGGGCTCGCATTTCCGGAGCATTCGGCATAATAGGCTCCCAGGGAATGGAAATTTATATTCATGATGCCTCTTACTCTTTCCTTCACTTGAATTCGACTTTGGGGATTATCATTTTCCTTATGACGATTCGTTAATCGAGAAGAACTCGATTTGACGAGGATTAATAATATGAAGAATGATAGGTACACAGAAAAAATCATAATGGAATTCACAGCATTGAAGATAGCAAAAAAAAATCATATACTAGGGAGAATTACTCTCAACGAGCCATTTCATTTGATACCCATATTGTAGAAGTAGATTGAAAATGACCATTCCGCCATCTTGGATGGTCCGCCATATTCGATTTAGAATGACGTCACATCATTTTTCGAGTTACTCTTAACGAGCCTTTTCAATTGATAATCATATTGTAAAAGTATATCAAAAATAGCTATTCCGCCATATTGGATTTAGAATAACGTCACATTATTTTTCGAATTACCCTCAACGAGCCCTTTCATTTAATACCCATATTGTAGAAGGAGATTAAAAATGACCATTCCGCCATCTTGGATGGTCCGCCATATTCGATTCAGAATGACGTCACATCATTTTTCGAGTTACTCTCAACGAGCCTTTTCATTTGAAACCCATATTGTAAAAGTATATCGAAAATAGCTATTTAGCCATCTTGGATAGTCCGCCATATTGGATTTAGAATAACACACCTTATCGTGCATTGTCATCCAAACTGAACGTGTATACAAAATTTCAACTCAATCGGTTGAAGATTTTTACTTCAAAATTGACTTCAAAAAGATTCCACCCGAACATACATACATACTGTTGAAAAGGAATATTCTCAGATAAATTATGGACATACAAAAATGGATATATATTTATATGAAGCAATACATTGAGAATTCGCATTCTCTATGTGATGAGAATATCTACTCTTTTTCAGTTTATTCAATAGAAAACGAGTACTTTCCTGGCTTGATATAGATAGAGTCTCAATTCAGAATTTCTTTCCACGCCCTGTATGATGAATGTCAATTTATCATACACCCAAAAGCAATACATACATCCATACAAACATACAATGCAAGTTAAATGAAAGCTTTCAATAAAAATGAACCAAAAAGGAGTAAAATAATACGAACCGCACAGACAAAACTATTGAAAGGGACAAAAATTCTATATTACAAAAAAATATCTCGATATCGGTGAGACTTTCATAATGGGAATTTTGTCATAGCAGGTGAGTAATCGTTTGATCTACATTCTTCCTAGGTTTGACGTGGTATTTACGGGACACCCTGTATACAAAAGTTGTAATGTTTGTTCGGAACCTCCAGAAAATTGGACGTGATATGAAACAAATGGATATAGCTGATATAAGTAATGGGTTAAAAACTTCGTTTTTTTTCATCAGAACACCCTATATATTTCCCGAAAAAATTGAAGATCTTCCGTTTCTGAGTTCAAAAATGTATAGGTTGTTTAAATTTTGTTTTTCTGTTTGCAAAATGTTCGAGATTGAACAGTTTTTAATTACAACTTCGTTTCACCAAATCCAAAACACATAATTATGTAAGATGCCATTAATCAAACTTTCTGTCATATTTTCTTTGCGTATGTGTTGATGATTTGTCATAGCAAAAAAAAATTTTTTTGCTGTTGACATGTATTACTGAGGTACTTTGAATACATCAATTATGGTGCTTGATATTGGCCTGTTGCCGAAACTAGTTACACTAGTTTTATTGTTTTTTCTTATAAAAATCAATTAGACCACTTTGAGAAATATGAATGGTTTCCATGATTTGATTCTATTTCAACTTATGATCCACTTCGAAACGACGAAATAATTTGAAACTCAGAGCGCATATCGAGGACCGATAATAATAACTTAATTTATCTCTTTTGGTCCATTATCCCGATCAAAATCTTCAGAATAACTAATTTTTCTCGAATGAAATGGTCAATGATGTTCCTCCACCAAAAATACAAATGTTCCGCCACCATAAATTCAAATGTTCGTTTTTATTCCTCCTTTCCATCCAACATCAAATCTAGTAATAATAATTATGTATTCAAAATATTATTGAAACAGTTTCTATCAGAAAAATGTTATTATTTGGTATTTGATTATCTCAATGAAAAGATCTGATTTTCATGTAACTCGAACCGCACCTGCATTCTTTTACTATATTTTACTTAAAAATATATAAGAAGGAAATTCAAAACTCTTCTAACGAATGTTTTTATTGCTTTTTATCAATTGTATACCTATATCGCATACCTCTATTGTATACCTCTATTGTATGTTCGTTTTAGTGTTTTATAGTATAGGTCATATACCGGGTGACACAGGAGACATGTAGCAGCCTGTAGTTTTTTTATTTGAAGAGATTAAATTCTGAAATCCACAACGGGTAAATAATAAATGGTAGTGCAAGTGACCCCAACTTTTTTTTTAAATGTCATTCTGTACATTTCTTCAGTCAATCTTTTTCGCCTTTAAATTGTCTATTCAACCATGTATCACAAAGTGGCATTTATTTCTTAATTCGCTGTTGAATTGCTTTTTATTCAAAAAGAATGAGTTGGCTGTGATATGAATTCGATGATATATCGACACTTGGTAGGCTTTGAAATTTAGAGATCATTAGTAAACCGATATTATTCAAAAGGTTTTGATATTCCGATCAATGTCTGCAGGTTGTCAATAGCTTGTTTGAGTCAAGATGAAAACCTTCGAAAATAACTCATGATATTGAGGAATCTAAGATAGGAACATATTTTTTCGAATTCAGCTACTCCGACAGAAACTATCTGTCTTCCATGTTCGCCATGTACCTACCTATCACATGATCTTCCCATTTGGAATAATGAAACTGAAATTGTTCCTCTTATACGATGATCCACAGGGCTATCAGTCTATTTTTTCATAATTATTTCACTTAGTAGGCGGTGTACCTACACAACATGTTTTATATGTTCGACAGTTAATCGATTGCATTAATAATTTTTCTTCTTCATTTGTGTGTTGATTAAAATTGCATATTATCAATAGAGACGGAAAATGTATTCAAGAAACAAGAAAGTCGATATGTTCTTAGGTGTGAGGGGGTTCGGAACAATCGATTTCAGGATGCTTTACCAATTCCGTTTATTATAATAACTGAAGTTTGCACAGGTTTGGTATTGAAGGTTACACTCTAAAATGAAAATATACATGAAGTACAGATTTTCAGGTGAATTGGTGGCACATACATCTCAGGCCGACATACGACATACCATATTGACATAATGAATATACATACCTAAAACCAGGGACACTTTGCTCTTTGAAATTCAAAGATTGGAGATTCCCCACGAGGCTTTCAGAATCAGTAACCTTATTGATACCACTCAGATCAAAGAATCTACTAGCCACCTGTAGGTGTTTTTGCGGTATTCAATACAAAAAAGATGTTAAATTATTTATGGGAATTAGGCAAATTATGGTATCTAGGCTGACACCTATTAGCCACTAGTGAGAATAGAGAGGACTGATAATACAGAAAACGATCAGTATCAAGTACTTAATAAAATGTAGCGTGCTGTATGGTTCTGGTACAGGTGACACGAATCCAAGTATCTTATCCTTACTCTCTACAAACATCGTCAGTCATCTGAGAAGATTTGGAAGGTTTATAATAAAACAGTCGGTTATTTACTCATAAAATATAATATAGTCTGATTTCAGTACATAGTCAACAATTCAGTTTCATTATATACTTTTTCGCATCAAAAAGTGTAAGTACCTAACTATAAGTGATACTCGAGGTGATATTCTTTCACATCATGGTGATGATTCATTATAAAACGTTGTGATAACAATTCATATAAACTGGAATTCTGTTTCGCAAAATTCAAAAAGAAATCACATATAAACCAGTATGTTCATTGGATATAAACATCTCCAATATCTTCTTTTTTATAAAATATCAGTAGAAAAGTGTTCTTCTTTTCAAACTTCTCCACAATATGTGCAGGTTAAACTGTGTCATATAAAAATATAAATTTATCAAATTGGCCTCATATCGTTCACTTCACTAATGTGGTGGTGGTGGAAACGGAGCATTTTCTTCATAGATCATCACGAGAGAACTAAAAGATTTCCTCTTTTTCTTTGGCTGAAATATCAAGAAAATCAGTCATCTCAAATTCACTGTTTTGTATATAAATATTCAGCTAGGTTCAACAGTTGAAACACAATAAACATTCATCTTCAAACCAAAAAAGTCTATGACTAATAATTCAATGATATAAAAAAATATAGATATTCGGAGATATGATAATTCTGTTTGATATTGGTTCATTCATTTTTTCTCACTATCAAACTGGCTGAGAAACAAATAGGTAAGCATAGAACGTGGGCAACATATTCATGATATATACCTTAACGAAACATACAAATTCATCACAGCTACTACTGCTTGAGGTGATACCTTCTTCTAGGGACAATGTCTTGGACATACCTTCCAACTCCAAATCGATGTAGAGTTGTTGCAACTGATCATTCACCAACATTGGCTGAAAGAAAAAAAGTTCTAATGAGTCACATTATTTCAAGTTCTAAGATAGTCACACTACTCATATTAAACTTCATCAATATTTGTTTTGAAATTTTCTCAAATCAGATTTGAAGTATTTTACAATGGTAACAGTGTTGGGCAAATTGTTAGATGTGACAACAAGTTGATCTAGTAGTGTAGCAATGTTCGTCTGAGATCAAAATGGTCACCATTGACGCATGCGTCGAAACGTCATGCATATACGAGCCTGAATAGCGTAGAAAAATATTGCGTACTTCATAAGCGTTGGATACTTGATAAAAATAGTAGCTATTTTCATCGACCTTAAGAAGGCATTTGATACAGTTGACCATAAGAATCTCTTGGAATACTTGGAATCGATGGGACTCAGAGGCATTGTTAAAAATCTTTTAGAATCTTATCTTGCGAATAGGACAATCAGCACTAAATGTAAAATGTCAGAGTCTAATAAATTTCCAATGAGTGAAGGTGTACCACAGGGATCTGTTTTAGGGCCCATCTTGTTATTATATATTCAGAATATTTCTTTAATTGGATTGTCAGGTAATTATACTATTTTCGCAGATGATACTGTACTTCTATACGAAAACAAAAACCCCATTATTCTAGAAAATATTATTAACGAAGATTTGAAAAAATTTGAAAAATGACTTTATTCAAACATTTTATCAATTAACACCAATAAAACTGAATATATAATATTCCATCAAAAAAATAAACAGAATATTAGTCTGAATCTCCAGATTAAAAATAATATATCGAAAAGAACTACCAAATAAAGTATCTTGGTTTGTGGATTGATGGAAAATTGAAATGGGACAAGCATATAGAGGTTCTGATATAAAAAATATCTCCAATCATTGGAGCTTTGCGGAGATGTCCTAAATTTGACAAAAAAGTCATAAACATAGTACTTCATCCTCATATACTCAGTCGTATTACCTATATGATAAACGTTTGAGGATCTTTGCACTTTATGAGAAAGCACTGAAAGTATTGTATCGCCTCTCATTTGATATCCCAACAAATGATCTGTATGCGATAACAGAAATATTTTCATTGGATGGATTATATAAAATAGATTCTCTCAAAGTTTCATATAACAATACTCTGAAATCCAATTTTGTTTTGGTAAGAAACTCAGAAATTCATGGTCATCACACGAGACAATTGAACTCATTTCATCTTGATTCTGCTACTTCTATAATTGGCCAAAAAAAATTCACTCACGCTGCTCTAGCTGAATTTAATAAATTACCACATGATTTAAAAAATTGCAGACATATTTCAAAATTCAAAATTGAATTGAAAAAACACATGATTTCATTACGAAATGGATAAAATTTATACTTTGCCATCTACTGATTAGTCCCTGTGGCTATTTTGATGACTTGATCGATTTAGCATTTTTAGATTTTTTAGATTTTTATTGTTGTTGTTGTCACCTTATATTATTTCATTATTGTTGTTTGTAATCAACTTCCTCATACCAGAATCTTATTTCTGACTAGAAGCTAGTTTTTTAATGAACAATAAGATCATAAGTGACACCTTTTGATGTTGCTATTGTTTATTTTCTTACAATTGTTCATCTTAAGATTTGAGGTTATCCCTAAGTAACAAGCTATCTCAATGAGAATAACTTCTTTGGACCATGAAGCATATTTCTTCTTCTTCTTCTTCTTCAGGCAAATTTCGCGAGGTGGGGCATTTAGCGAAGCCAAGTGAAAGCAGAATTTGCGAGTCAGACAAAATCACTTTTGATCCGAATGAAACATGCTATGTTTTTTTCAACCGAAAGAATTCACTGAAATGAATATAAGTGAACTAACCACCAATGTGACTCACTTGAATATATACAGTGTGGTCCTTTAATTGTGCAACATATTGAAATCTTCGCTTCGGCTTCGCTAGACGCTCCGCCTCGCAAATGCAAAATTCGCTTGTCAAACAAAGTGTCACTTTTGGTCCTGATAAAATAATCTACTATTATTCCTGACGACCTAGTGCATCGTGCATCCTCTTTAATTCCTAGGAGCTAAAATTCAACATTGTCGCATAGGAACATACCAATGTTTGTGAAAGAGAGAACCAGTTTCACCTGCCATTATACAAGGCCAAGGACGATCATCTTGGATCCAAACGCACATAGCAACACTACTAATCAAATAAATAATGATGAGCTAATTTATAAGATTCGATAGTGCAAGGTGAGTTTTTGATACCACATTGAAATGAAATTGATTGTTTCGAATGAGTTGCACACCTGATTGGTTTCTTTGAGCCTCTTCAGGTCTGCCTGAAGGATGTCTTCCAGGTCTTGGACGGTCATTTGGTACCTGTATATCAGATCAGGGGTTGCTTGGACGGATTCTAGCCATGGTGGGTCCTTCTTTCGAATCGGGTAGTTCCTTCGACCTTTCCAAGTGTTCTGAGAATAAAACAACAAAATTCAAGAGATGATTTCTTGTGATATAATAATAATGAAATAAAGTTCATATAAACATTTGTCCTAATTCGCTCCGTTTTTGAGATACAGGATGTTCCCTAACAACACGGGATCTTGCTGGTACATCCCGCTAAGGTCCTACAAATAATGTCCCAATATTTCAGACTTAGGTACGATATCCCAGAGATGTTTCTCTTGAGACATCCATCAGATATTTCCATTGGATGTTCTAGAAACACCCCATTTGATCTTTTTTTCATAAACAATATCATGGTTCCATATTTGCTAATCATGATTGACATGATTGAACAGTTCAAACAATTGTGACATTTGAAACATTGAAAAGTTGGTTAAAAATGGAAATCAAAACCGTATTCGTACTCATATACCCATACCTATACCAATGCCGGCTAATTTCATCGATAACAAACTGAAATAATCATACTAAATATTCCTCAATAGGATTACCAAAGTATACCTGCTTAACTTCATGAACCATGTAATAAACGACAAAATCAAAATATATCTCTTCAGCATATTTATTGCTGAATTTATTTGTTATACCAGCCGATAGACGGCGGTACAACTACGTTGCTAAGAGTTACTAACAGCCGTCGGCCCAGCGCCAACAAAAAATATGAGCCTCAAACAACTGTTATCATCTTCCATTAGTTATTGGACCGCACCGACCTTATATTTTCGGATTCGGATTGTTACTTGATATCTGGAAATAGGTCGGCCATTTTCAGGATTTCAGATTGAAAATAATTCATACCGTGTCATCCATTACTGTCATCAAACAAAAAACATCCTATACAAAAGTTTCTTCAAGATGTTCCATATCAAGTACCCTGAATGTCTCTGGTACATCCCGTATGATCCCACTAACATTCTGATGGGATGTTTATAAGACATCGCAAATGCTGACACGGGTGTTGCCAGCAACATCCCAAGAATGTCCCAAGGAAAATAGGGATTTTCCAGAGATGTTCCAATCATCCCATATGGATGTTTCTACGACGTCTTACAGATGTTATTGTCTTATTAGGGGACAGAGTGCATTAGCGCGAGATCATAGTTGAAAGAGTTAATATATCAGTTGCCTCAGTCTCCGTCGGGCGTTCGGTATTTTCTTTTAACTATCGCGAGATGAGGTTTCTACGTCATAACAGGGTCCGTTTTCAGAAGGTACTATTATTTATATCCAAAAATGAAACATTATAAACATGGTTTGAGTTAAAAGTTCTACTAAGGTGTACACGCCCATTATCAAAACAACTGCAGAGAGTTGTGTCACTATATGCGGCTAAATGACAAAATGTATTGATTCAAAGAGGAAAAATTGGAATGTTATTTGGAAATTGAATATTAATCTTGATTCGATGAACCAAACCAAAAAGCGTTTGATAATACCTATAATTGAACTCACTTCTTCACTCTTGTTGGTTCTGGTATCCATCATGTTGGTATCGTCATTGGAACCGGAACCTGCATCAGTTTTCAGGAATGAAGAATAAGAAAAAGAACAACAGCTACTTGACTCGTCGATGTTATTATTGTTGTTGCAGCTCATGAAATTCATTTCATTCCCAGATACAGCGGGTTCAGTTGTTATCTGAAAACCACCAGGAATTCATAAGACAATTGTATTGTATTGCATAAAGATGAATAAAATCACGAAATTCTACATCAACATGGATATTGTAGTCTTGAAATAAGTAAAGATCAAGATATATGTAAGGTAGGTGAATAAAATATGCCCACCCTAAGCTTTTTTTTTTTGTTATCAATATGTTGAATGAAGAATTATGCCAATAATTTCATGATAAATAAATTCAACATGTTCAGAATAAAAAAAAAATAGTTGCCTTGAAAAATTTGTTTAAAATATTTTTTATTCAATTTGAAAAAAAAAGTGTGAACGACGATATTGTCAACACTACATAAGAATCAAATGAAAATTCACAAAATGGACAAATGAAAATGTCCTTAATTTCCTTGGTTGAATCCACAAAATCCTCATGAATATATTTTCACAGTGCAAACAGCACAGTGTATTCATTTTTATATATTCAGGGTGTTTCATGAGGAGACTAGCATAACCAAATGGTGAATAGAGGAAACCAAAACGAGTTGATGTATATTTATGAAAAATATATTTGGCCATTCTTAACGAAGATACAGGGTATTATCTGTAATTGCCTCATAAGTTTGATTCGAACTTCATTCGAATATATCACAATCATTTTGGAAATTATCAACAAAAAACGAAAATAAGAATTCAACTTGGACACTCTGTATCTCAGAAACAAGTAACTTTCGGACATATATTAATATGAACTTTTCTCTTAATTTTGACGTCAGCAACATGCTCCTGAATTTTCTACACGTACTCAAGAAACACCCTGTATATTCTCTATGGCAACAGAAGCGGCACACACGAATGACACGACACGACACAGAAAAAATAACCTTATAAACGGTGAACAACTCCAATTCGCCGCCATGTGAACTCACAAGGGGCGAATCCGGCGAACAGACAGACTGCAGCCCCAGATCTTTGCGTGAACTTTCCGATAAAGCCTAAAACATCATCTCACATTTCTTCGTGCTCTAAACGGCTCAGATCTGGAGATCTGTGCAGCCGTATGTCGACCCAAGGAACGGTGGCGACTTTTATAATGTACACCATCATCGGGAATCCTCACAGATCGTTTTTTCAATCGGTACATATAGGGCATATAAATGGCATCATAGCTAGAGAGATTGATTCGGTTGGCTATCGTGAGTCTTCGCCAGTGTTGCCAGGCCAAGAATGAGATGGGCGGTAAACATAAAGAGGGGTAGGTTTGAAACTTTAACGGTAGATCAGGTTGAAAAATTGTAGCTATTGCCAACTCCTAGTGGTTTACTAGTGGAGTAATTAGGTAGGTGATTAACAGAAGTAAAAAAGCCCCACTAAATATTGTTATTTACAACGATTTGCAGCAATTGAAGTTTTTCTTCGCGAGTTGAATAAGAATCCACTGTAAATTTGATTATTTGCAACATGATCATTTTTCGAAAGTTTAAAAAAATGAGCTTATTGTAACTCGAAAAAATGAACTTACCACCACCTCGATATGAGAGTTGGTGTCAAACTTTCATTATGTAATTTTACTAGTGAACGTTTATAGTAAGGTGATGTTTCCTAGATTTTACCAAAAGTAACAATTTACAAACTTATCATAAGTTTCCATCATCAATATCATACCCTAAATGTATCACTCTTTGTTATGTTCTGGTTCTCACGAAAAAGGATATTTTGTAATGTTCAGAGAACATCGTGAGAACCAAGGAAAATAAGGTTGGAATTTGTGTTCTTCTCGAATTTCTGGAGGTTATATGCCTCGTGGAACACCTTCCTTGGCAATGTGTTTCAGAGCCTCGCTGTTCGTTGGATGAACGAGTCTTTGGAAAGAGATGTTCTGCACTGGTAAGGGGTGCGAAGCCTCAACTCGACGGCTTATTCTCGCGGGGACTTCCAAGGGAGAAACAATTGTTGATATTTCAGAAGAGCATCGCCCATGAAAATATCTATAAAATACAGCCAGATCGCCAACTTTTCTACGGTGTTCCAGAGAAGTGAGTGAGTTTGTGAGCGGGGCATCACCCACGAGACGAATGTCCCTTCTTTGGATAGAAACCAACAGTTTCAGGGTATGTTTGGGTGCTGCACTCCAAATATGGGAACAGTATTCCAGGACAGACCGGATCTGTGCCTTATAGATCATGGGCAGCTGACTGGGCGTGAAATAGCTCCTGGCCCGAAACATAAAACCAAGTTTTTGGGATGCACTTCTAGCAATTGATCTCACGGGATTTTTTTCCAAGAAAGGTTATTGCTGATAGTAATACCATGCATCGAAATGGATGTATTCAGAGGTATGGTTACTCCTGACAAGCTTATGTTGGGCACAGTGAGATCGGCTTTTCTAGAGAAAAGGCATGCTTGTGTTTTGTTTGCATTGATTTCTACCAAGTTATTGGATCCTCACTCAAGAATTGTTGCCAAGTCGTATTTATGTTGTCAACATTTCTCCCTCGTTCATTTCTGATTTGCCTGGCTGGTATTGGAGCCCTGGAAGAGAAGGCGGTATGGAGGGTACTATCATCCGCGAAGCTGTGTACTGGACATGAAGCTGCTTCCAACAAATCGTTGATATGGAGTAGAAATAGTGTTGGTGCTAGAATTGATCCTTGCGGAACACCAGCATTAATGATAAGAAAGTCAGATGAAACTCCGGAGACTACTACATAAAGAGACCTATTTGAGAGAAAACTAGCTAGCAGAGAACATAGCTGGGGAGGCAAGCCATAAGATGGAAGCTTGGCGAGGAGTCCGTGGTGCCAGACTCGATCGAATGCCTTGGAGATATCAAGTGCAACGGCTAAGGTTTCACCATATTCTTCAATAGATTGCTGCCATATATGTGAGACGTAAGCGAGCAGGTCACCAGTTGATCTCTGATGACGGAAGCCATATTGCCTATCATTGATAATACCTGAATATTCCATATTTCATGAGCTCTATGATAGCTATCTCCATGATCTTTGAAATAATAGATAGCAGTGCGATCGGTCTGTAGTTGCTAGGTAGGGTCTTTTTGCCTTTTTTAGGAACTGGTTGTACTCTTGTGTCTTGAGTAGTTGACGTGACGTGATACAATTCGGTTGCATGCGCAAGCGCGATCATCTCTTTTCTTTCACTTGATTATCAGAGATTGTCTTTCCTCGTTTCTACAGAATATCATTTCAATATATGTGTAGTAGGACACATCAGATGATTTGCCCCGCAATGTCACTGCGTTCAACAAATTTTTCAATCAGGGAGCCTAAAAGAAAAATCTAATAGCTTGTCTGTGACACTTTGTTTGTAAAAAAGTTTGAAGAGAAGAAATATAGATATATTGGAAAAATAGCGAATTTCCACTTAAATTATTCACAGGATTTCATCAATTGATCTTGAATCTACCATTTTCGTGTTCAGTTTCAAATATATTGAAATAATACTCATGTTTTCATTTCGTTGAAAATCCCAAATAATCAATTAAAATGAATGTAACACCTCCTCGATTAACCTAATATGTAATCCGCAGTCGGCGATGAAACTCTCAGTGTGGTTACTACAATACAATAGAGATGATACCATGGATAGCGAAGCAAAGTCTGTCAGTTTGGCATAAAATAATTCTGGTTTTACTTGTCAGAATGAATCACTCATTTATAATGAACGCTTTTTATGCTTCGTGAACGTGAAATAGTCTAACCAAATACCACTCTGTTCTGAATTTCTTCTCGGAATTCTGTCTCTAATTGTAAACACAATCTCGTCAACAACGAATCGATAGAATCAACTCGAATATTCAGAACATGGTGATATTACTTATGATAATTAAATCAAATAAGAACGGTGTAGATCTAGCGAAACGGTATAGACCTGTCAACACTGGCCACTCCAGTGAAACAACTGCTAATCTCCGTAACTGGCCATATTGCCAAATGTCCATAATACTCCTTTATATAATGATTCGATAAACAATATGTTTACCTGTCGGTTAATCATTTATGTGAATCTATCAATTATAACAACTCTGAATATATTCTAATTCGCAAGATTCCAATGGCGTACAATATAAAAGTGACCCTCCCTCCTTATATTACATCCGAAAATTATATACATATACTGTGTGAAAACGAATTGATTTACCTTATTGGTAATGGAACCCAAAGCACTTCCTGGTTCTGCTCTAACTGAAGTAGCTTGAGAGACCGACCTCTGCAATTGTGTAGAATTGCGGGGTGCAAAGGGGGCGTTATGTATATCTGGTTTGTTATCGGTAGTCTGACCGTGAGAACCGACTTGATAACTAACCTATAAAATCATAGACAGTTCAGTTTCAACAGAAAACCATCAATATTCAAATCTTCTCAGGAATCATTCATATGTAGTGGAGAAGAAAGAGGTATAATTCCAGTTAGCGAAACATCAATTTAATTAGTATGTGTTTGAATCAGAATCAGAATATTCTTTATTGTCAGAAGAAAAAGCTCTTGTAGACAAAGAGAATATAAAACATAAGTGCGTAACATACAATAATAGAAATTTAAAACAATGTGAAAGATAAAATATGGCATGAGAAGGATCATCATGAGGTATAACGATTTACATTTCTAAGATGAATACTAAAATACATCACTATAATATTCCTTTAATTCATAGTAAGCAAATAGCTGTTCGAGACTCTTCCTGAATATTTTATGATCTTTAATGTCCTTTACGTAGGTAGGTAGGTGGTTATACATCTTCAGTTCATTATATATAACCGAGTCTTTGATCAGGGTAGTCGATGGTAAAGGTAATTTCAGATGATTTTGTTGCCGAGTTATATGTTCTGTTGAATTATTTTTCAATTTTATTTTATTTTTATGAATTAGGCTGACTGATTCTACAATGAAAAGTGAAGTGAGAGTAAGAATACCTTGACGTGCAAACAAAGGCCGACAAGATTCTCTAAATTTTGCTTTACACAGGTACCTAACGGCTCTTTTCTGTAGAGTGAAAATTACTTCAAAAAGTGTTTTTCTGCAGACTCCCCAGAAGGCAATGCCATAGCTTAGATGGGATTCTATATAAGGGCATAATAAGCTGACTTGGTAGCAGTATATCCCAAATTGTTGGCATAGCATCCCGAAGCCAACTTTTTACTGAGACTTGAGATGTGAGTATCGAATTTCAATATGGCATCAATCTGTAGTCCAAGAAATTTTGTATTCTCTTCACTCTCTATGGTATCATTGCCTAGTAGCAGTGCAGGCAAATTGCAACGGAGGCATAGTATATTTGTTTTAGAGATATTTAATGATAGTAAATTTGAATCAAACCATTCTTTAATGCGGTCAAAATCTCTAGAAATGGTTTGAAATAGTTTAGCCTTATTCTTGTCATGCCATTGAATGGTAGTATCGTCGGCAAATAAAGTGAAACTACCTGATATATTCAAATTGGCCATGTCAGGCCAAGTTGAGGAAAACTGTACGAGCATCAGTACAAGATTGGCAGTTGACAATTAGCTGATATCTAGTCATCTCCACTTTTCCACTAATTTGAAATCGTGAGAAAACCGTGTGATCACCTGCCAACAGCAATCTGCTTCCAAGTTGACAACCTAAAAACCTTAACTAATGTAGAAGCAACTATATGATGGAAATTCGATCATTCAAATGGCTTTATTTTGCTGAATTCTGATTGTACAAGTCTACTTAGCTTTCTGATGGAAGTTATTCAGAAGGAAAATAATTGATTGTCTTTATTACTCCAAGAAACATAGTTGTTTATAATAGGGATACATAAACAATATACATAATGTTATACATACAATTATGAAATTATAATAAGATATAACAAGTAAAAAAAAATACAAATAATCATGCAATATCAACCTTGCCTTTTATAAGTAGGTATTCAAATAAGAAATGGAATTATCAAAGTCTCTGAAGCAGATATTTTCTCAAGTTAATTTTGAATCTAGTTGCTTCCTGTATATTCCTCAATTGACTTGGTAATGGTATAGAACGATTCCTGTGTGAAAAATGGATTGTTTGCCGATATTTGACTTGAACGTATTTGCTATTAGTAAATTTGATTGTCTTGTTCCATGATCATGTAATGAATTGATTTCATTGAAATTTGAATTTGAAATTTTCAATTCATATAGGACAAATTGAATAAATCTCTAGGTTTGTATAAATTCATAGTTGGTTCGAGAAAATTCAAATTGAAAATACACTTCAATGTTTTATTTTGTAATTTCATTAGTGGACTCAAACGTGAAATATTGGTACTTCCCCATATAGATATTAGGTATTGAAATTTTGAGTAAATAAGAGAGAAATAAATACTCTTCAAGTATCTAGTAGAAATGAAATTTCGTATTTTGAATAAAATGCTTGTAATAGGATTAAGTTTTTTTCTCAAATGATCTATATGTTTATTCCACAATAGTCGTTCATCAATATAAAGGCCTAAAAATTTTGTTACATCTGTATATTTGATGAGTTTATTGTTGAAGGATAGTGTTCTATTTGAAATGTTCAATGTTCTTTTTGCTATGTACATATATGAGGATTTGTTATAATTGAGAGATAGTTTATGAACTTGTAACCAAGAGGATATTTTCTCTAAATCACTTTTCATATCCATGATAATATTATTTGAATCTTTAGAAAAATAAATCAATGTCGTGTCATCTGCAAATAATTTAAGTTTTCCTCTCAATTCCAAGTTTGATATTGAATTTATGTAGATCAAAAATAAAACTGGTCCCAAGACTGACCCTTGCGGTACACCGCATGAGATGTTCATTAAGGAGCTACAAGTACCACTGACTGGTTGAGAAACATGTTGGTGCATCTGCGGCTATGTCAATACTTGAATGTCAATACTTTCAATAGTGTCACGAGTAGAAAATGGTATAATAATAAATCATTATCAGTAAGTTCGAATCGCGTCCGAACTTCGAATAATGATCAAAGAACTCTCCTTGTAAACCTATAGTGAACTGGATGTGAGGGTTCCAAAGCTATTTGGTCCGGGGCTACTCTTGACTTAAAAATAACTCGTCGTTGAGTCGTAATGGTAATCAACATAACATTGTTAATAGGTCTTTGATGCTATTTTTGTTCATCTAATTATATTTCATAAATACCCATAATATTTCATGTTATTGCGAGAATATTTCAATGTTCGAACAGTCTTGTGATTTCAGCTATCCTTAAACTATATGTACTAACCTATTTGAATCAAGGTTGTTATTTCAGGAAAAGGTCGAAACTTCAGCATTATTATTCTTGTCTGGATCAATTTCCAGCACTCAAATGAAATATATTCCTACTTCCTACTGCAACCCTTAAACTTCTTCACCAAAGAATAATGAATAATAGTGTTTTCCATAGATAAATATAGTCTGAAATATGTGACAAAAATGTTTGGCAAGTAAAGTTGGCGACGATATGACATATTTCAGAACGAAATCAGGTGTATCATCATAATTTTCAACTAATCAGTGTGATATATCTGGAACCTGTTGATTGGTACTCACTTGTTGTTGTACGTTCCCCATTAACAAAGTGTCAGTAGGATTGACAGGTGTCATCGGAGGCACCATCGGAAGAGGTAGCATAGGCATTGCTGGACACATGATTGGAGATGATGGATACATGGGAGTGTTATGATTGTACAGCATACCAGCATGCATATATTGAACTGTAAAGCAAAAGTATAGTTCATCGATATTGAACTGATTGTCCGATCCCAGCGAGCACAAACATCCCTGGGATGTTTTGAAAATGTTGGCATGAAGATGTTATTTTTGAGACGTAATATGCACTGACCAAAAAGGTTTTTGAAGGATATTGAAGTATTGTTTTTGTTCTTCTGTGGCATTTCTTTGTTTGCCTACTGAGAGGTATCCCTGGGATGTTTTGGGATGTTTTAGGAATGTAGGCATGAGGATGTTTTTTTGAGGCGTAATATGCACTTCCCTAAGAGGTCTTAGAAGGATATTGAAAGTATTGTTTTTGTTCTTTTGTGCCCTTTCTTTGTTTGCCCCACCACAACGTCTCATGCTTACGTCACAATACGATGAATTCTGACTTGTTTTCGATTTTGTTCTTCTTGTTCGCAATTGGCATTCGCGTTTGCAGCGTGTCACGCTTACATCACGCTGCTAACGAACAGAAAAGAATTTGGTGAAGTTTATTGTGTTAGAAGACTCATTTAGTTTGTAATAATGACCATCAGATGCAAGATGTGTTGTTCGGTGCCTCAGTGTAATCCATATATAAAAGTACGAATTCATCAATACACAGCTTCTCCGCAGTTGCAAAATTATGCATTGTGGAGAACATTTCAAAAATTTGGAAACCTATTTCCAATTATATGTCTGTGTGTAGTAAGCAGTACTCAGAAACCGATTAAGAAGGTAATTTCATATCAAGAAAATATTTTTATGTTCAATCTATTTTTAATGCATTTTTTCATTCAAGGGAAATGGAATCCTAATGCAAAAGTTCATTTTGTCAAAAGGCTTCGGAAAAGTACCTCGAAAATGGTTTTTTACAGCGATTTTATGTGCGCAAGACGCGTTGAAAATGTTCTGTCGTGTCTATGAAAAGGCTTTAAAAAGAACTAGGGAGAAGGTAGTTTTGTGACATATCAAGGACATCTCGATAATTGCCGCCTGCGGCGGACATTGGCTGTTCTATATTAGTTCTATTCATGTGTGAACAGAACATCGCAGTGGAGGTTCAATGTCTCGAAATCTCGTACTTTTAACATCTCTGAGATGTTTTTGTGCTCGCTGGGATGTGTTCCGCAGGGTTCGGTTCTTGGTCCAGTATATCATCTAGCATACATAAATGACGAGAATATTGATATTTACCTGGATATCTGGATCCTCCATAACCGATAAATGGTCCAGGTATCGTCCTTTGGTGTGTAGTGGGAATATAATAAATGGGTAGCATCCCAGTTGCAAAACCTCCTGGGGCTGCAGATGTTGCGGTGATGTTGCGAGGCTGCTCGTTTGTCATGGAAGTGACTGTTACAGAAAATGGAGGCCACAAGTCCACATTATTCAACTGCCAAAAACAAAAAAAAAAACTAAATTATATGTCACTCATTGGGAACTCATTGTCACTTATTAATTTAGTGGCATAAAAATCAACTGATACATGAACAGAAACAATTGTACTTATGTGGAAGTTCTGGAAGTGGATCAGATGCTATTTGAATCTTTGATAACATAAGAAATATATGAATTTCTATAATTTTATTTACCCCTGATTGATAAATGGTATCGTTAACTGCCATGGTATTGGTAGTAGGTTGATTCTGATTGTTCACTGGTTTGACTGGGGCGTCGTTTCCATTAGTGCCGTTTTCGTCTTTATCTTTGGTCACTCCGGGTTGATGTTTGTGTTTGGAAACCTTATGATTGTCTCCGTCTCTCGAATGGGTACCACACCTTTTGATACCATGGGCATATCCATCAAGAAGTTGCTGAAAACATGGAAAATTCATGGTACCTAGGTGTAAAATCATTAGTTGATTTAGAATAACCGATGGACTTCGATTGAACAATAATTTCACTGGATTACCGACAATTGGACGTGGTCAATTGGACGCACGAAAATTGGACGCGGATAATTGGACGCGGCGACAATTGGACGCGGCGACAATTGGACGCGGCGACAATTGGACGCGGCGACAATTGGACGCGGCGACAATTGGACGCGGCGACAATTAGGACGCGGCGACAATTGGCGACGCGGTCGACAATTGGAGCGCATGCGTGAATAAAAATAATTTAATAATTCCAATGAAATTTCATTGCATAGGAATATGAAATACTGATGCTTATATCCATAACTAAACCTATACCTATGCCTCGTTTGGACAATTATTTTCCTATCTCATATCGTAATATGAATTTACGATACAATATAGTATTCGTATCGTAAATTCATATTACGATATGAGATAGGAAAATAATTGTCAAACGAGGCCATAGGTATTTGTTATAGTTATGGATATAAGCCCATCAGTATTTCATATTTTATACAATGAATTTCATTGGAATTATAAAATTATTTTTATTCACGCATGCGTCCAATTGTCGCCGCGTCGAATTGTCGCCGCATCTAATTGACGCCGCGTCTAATTGTCACCGCGTCCAATTGTCGCCGCGTCCAATTGTCGCCGCGTCCAATTGTCGCCGCGTCCAATTGTCGCCGCGTCCAATTAACTGCGACCAATAGTCGTGCGTCCAATTTTCCACGTCCAATTGACGCGACACCAATTTCACTTTATTTGTTCTCACCTCATTTTTCTCAAAGCTACTTCTATCTGTCGCACTGATCTTATCTAGTTTTTGATGGGACTTTTTACTGTCTCTGTCTTTGATATTAGATCTTTGTACACGGTGTTTTTTAATCATGATCTTCTCCATATCTTCATTATGCCTACAACAATAAATGGTTCGTTATATCACAAAAAAAAAATCAAATGTTTTGGTATATTAGTCGATTTTTTTTTTGTACACTCACTTGACTAATATGGATTCCGTAAGATGAGGAGGTTTGTAGGAATCATTCGACGTGTTAGTGAGACTAGCAGTACCACTTTCAATGTTCACATTGCTCACTGAACTCAGGTTTCCTGCACTACCACTTCCAGAAGTACCACTTTTCCGTATAGGTGAAAGACGTTTCCTGAAAAAACAGTTGAATAGATTGTTTCATCCAACGTCAGAAGCATATCAACTACAGTTCTAAAAATGATGACTTGATTATCTGAGCTGTGCCAATGGTAATTTTCAAATATATTCGTGGTTTCGCCAGTTTCTGGATAACTTACTGATTATCTTTAGTTCTCTTGTCATCAACAAATGTATCTCCCTGCATGGCTCCATTGTTTTCGTCAGAAACAGTAGTGTTCGGCTTGCTCTGGAAGAACCTCTGGATATTCTCGTTGTAGTTCAGCTGATTGTAGCTAGGGGGCGTCTCGGACGAACTTTTGCTATCACAATAGTCGTGGTGGGGAGAAATTTCACCCAGCATGACAGAACCTCGTTCCTGGAAAATTTCCAAGTGGAATTATAATCGGTAGTGGATGTGTTGGGGATGATCGATATAGCTTCGATGAAAAAAATAAAAGAAAATGATGGTTCACCTTCAAATAATTCATATAATCTTATTGTTTCATGAGTAGGCGTATGTAATTGGATTTTTTTAGTAGGGTTAGTTCTTATTGTTTTTCTGTTAATTATACAGTGTCATTCATAAAGTCGGCATCATATGGGAAAAACTTTTATTAATGACTTATTTTGGAATTCGAGTTGGACGTTGAGTTTTGCTTCGAAAAAGATGCAAAACGGCCTACCCAATCGGGGTCAGGTGACTTTCGCTACATGTCAAAAGTGACACTTTTTCAAATTAATCGCTGAAAGTAGGCTTATTTGTTCGAATATCGAAAAAGTTTAATTGAAAAAGTTGTTTCAATTTGAATTTCACATATATATGACTCGGATTTTATCTTTCTATTACATGTTTTGTTTGCATCAAACATAACGGAATTTTGAAGCGGAGATTATCATTTTCTGAAGAAAATCATATTTTTGTCGATAATTAGTGATAATTAGTAATTGAAAGTAAGTAGCATGATGAAGCTACTGGTATGAAGTAGTTTTATCGAATTTACAATTTTTTTTATATTACAGAAATTTCGAAAATGTTTAAAAAATATCGAAATCTAAAAAATATAATAGAGAGATAAAATCCGAGTCACATATGTAAAATTTAAACAGAAGCAACTTTTTCAAGTAAACTTTTTCGATATTCGAACAAATAAGCCTACTTTCAGCGATTAATTTGAAAAAATGCCACTTTTGACATGTAGCGAAAGTCACGTGACCCCGATTGAGTAGGCCATTTTTCATCTTGTTTGAAACAGAACTTAACGTCCAACTCGAATTTCAAAATAAGTCATTAATTAAAGTTTTTCCAATATGATACCGACTTTATGATTGACACTGTATAAGTGTATATGTCATGAAACTCGTGTAGTTCTGAATGGGAATAATGTTCACTACAACAAAACAATATAAAATGTAGAATATCAACAATGTATTTACTATTCCACTTCTTCAAGATCCTCCACCCAGTTAGTGTTAGTCGATTAATGTGATAAAATAAAAAGAAAACAATGAACTTACCCTCCTTCTCAAACTTACCGAGATGGTAGGATCTAACTCTTGTGGTAAGTCTATTTGTAGATTAGATTTGTTTACCTCATCCATGAGGGACTCCATGAAGTTTGCCAGATCTTTACAACGTTTCGACACTTCATATTTGACTGCCTCAGTCGGACGAGGAAGTTCCTAAAAAAACATAATCTTTCAGTGTTATCTTCACCGTACGTACCTATAACAATGATTATTTTCTTCGTATGATTTGAAACCAATAAGAAGGTTCAGTTGAGTCGATCTACCTTGTATAATTTCGAATATACGTGAATATACATAAAGTAACCCAACCAATCAGAAATACATAATTATTCCTATATCCATAGTAACCGATTTATATATGTATACATACGAACAGAGCCCGTAGTGAAATTTTTACGTTTAGAAATACTGAAAAAATGATCGAATCGAATACAATTCGAACTTCAAAATATTACAGTTATACATCTTCAACTTCCTGCACATTTACAAATCGTATCACTTTGATTATTGATTATCTCAACTGTTGGACAGACACTCTTTGTATCTGAAGCCTTTGACTGTGTCTCTCATGAAATACTTCTTGAGAAACTAAACTACTATGGAATCAGAGAGGCATCACTCTCAGTCTCATTGATTCCTATTTAGGCGATCGATTTCAAACAGTATACCACAATAATGAACTATCTGATTTCAAAGGTTTTGAATTTGGTGTACCACAAGGTTCTGTGCTAGGGCCTTTACTGTTTATAATATATATTAATGATTCACCCACTTTTTTATCCCCATACAGTATCGTTATGTTTGCAGACGACCTGACACTGATATATTCTCATGAAAATCACGATTCATTGAATCTCTTGTCTGAGGAAATTGAAGAGAAAGCCATAAACTGGTTTATAGCAAACGATCTCAAATCAAACAGTGACAAATCACAAAATTCAATATTCTCTACCAGCAACCAGCACATTTCAACATGAGGAATGTAAAATTTTTGGGTCTCACTTGGAAAATTCCTTCAATTCCATTGAAGAATATGTGGAATGTGTGGAAAAAGGTATCCTCACTGAATCACAGAATATTAACTTCATTGATGCCTGATTTGTACCTTATTGATTGACATTGATAAATGTATGATTTCATATATACACTTCAATTGATTACTGTAATTTTTCCATTTTATATATACACTTCTTTTGTAATTGTGAGTGTTGTATACTTCACTTCACTTGCCATTAACTTTTTTTCTGTCTCAACTAAACATTTTTATGAGAATGAGATGGAATGGAATCCAAATACGAACCTTATTCAGTAAGATCAAGATTTCTCCTCTAATGGTTTTGCTTTCATCGAGTAATTCCTCCGAAACATTCTTCATATCATCTTTAGTTGGAGGCTGGAATATATCTGGATTAGGGGGACCCTGAATGAAAGAAAACAGGTATCAATATAGGGGATGTTCTTTTTCATTTTTTCAAATTATCATCAAGTAATTGCAGTCAATGAAAACTCAGTTTGCAAATAGTTACCTGCAATACTTTGTGTAATCCGATGACAAATTCTAATCTCCTGGACCATGGATTAACAAAGCTCGACCATTCCGTCTCGATCATAGCGAAACCGCCATTTTTCACAGCAAATCTATAAGGCTTGCTACGATACACAGATCCGGCTTTTTGGCACATTGTCATCACTGATAAAAAAAAAAACATGATAACAAAGAGGTTCCTAATTTTCAGTACCAGTAGACTTACCAGATTCGTAAATTTCCTTGAGAGAGTGCATATCGTCTGGATGATAGAAATCGAAAATCGATTTTCCTAACATGTCCTGTGGAAAGAATCCAAAATTCGTCACCACATCTGGATCCACGTGACTGAAAAGACAGGCAGCTGTATGCCGCATTCCGAATTTTGGGGATTTTCTTCTTTCGTCAGGAACTACACAAACATATCATTGTTGCAAAGAAGGCTTCGGAATTTCAGTGATAAAATTACAAATAACATTTTTGATGATAGCAAAATTAACTGTGGCAAATGTCAATTTATTGAATCATGTGTTTGGCAGTGTATCGATTTCTATACTGAAAATATAATGAGGAGAGATTTGATTGTCTGTTTGTTTGTATGAATTGAATAGGCTCCGCAAGGACAGGACCGATTTGAAAATCCGATATTAGAAACAGACATTATCCTTGATGAATACAGGCTACTATCTACCGCAAAAAAATTCATCATTCCTACGGGAAAACGGGTGACATCGGGTAGTAAGAATGATCATTCCATACTTATCTATTTCACATAACTTCTGAACGGCTTGACCGATTGGGTTTAAATTTTTAATGCGTAAACAACAACAAAAATATGTGTGAAATAAGTAGGAATCGGGAGAGTCTAGACCACCCCCACCCCTCCACCCAACCACGTGACTCGGCTAGCCAATCAGAGACTAGCATTTGGTTGGAGGCCACGCCCATTGAAAACCGGCGCGAAATTCAAATTATTCCATATACGTATTAATAATCAATACGGATAATCTCTATCTGTTTCCATAGCGAAACATGAAGCCAATTTTTGAAGACAAATGACTATCCATAAGGAAAAGTTTTGAAACGATCAGACACATACTGCTTTGATTGAAAGGCTAGTAAACATCATTGTCCACCGAAACGCATGTCTTTGATGACTACTATAATAGCGCATGGCGCATGCGTATCATGCCACCAAATCCTTATGGATATTCATTTGTTTCATATTTTTGGCTTCATCCTGGCACCCGTTATGATCCGTATTGTTTATTAATACGTATATGAATTATTCATGCGAGGTTACGTCGCCATCATGAATAAATTCAAAAAAGCTGTCACCGCTGGGGAATTGAACCATGGACCTTAGCATTATGAGGTAGAGTATATACTCACTGTGGTATTCCGACCTCCGTAATATTTCAATTATTTCAATGCTATTCAAACGAAATATGTTTCAGCATGGAAACGTGAGCGTGATGGAGTGACATCATCGACGACAGGGTATTTGAGTTGATTGAAATGACTTTATACAGGGTGTTTGAGTTGAATGAAATTGAAAATATATATATAGGGCGGCCCATGGTTAGACCACCCCACTTATGTGTTGAACATGAATTAGACAGCTGACGTATGACAAACGACATATGACATTTGACAGATGGCCATCGACAATAACAAATAACAATGATCGATGACACGTGAGCAGGCTACGCCTGAAAGCCGGCTCCCAGCTTGTTCTATCCGTTCGATATACAGGGCGACAATGAGAAAATATACAGGGAAACATTTTTGGGTACACCAACCGTGTGAAGCCGGGCTGGACAACTAGTGTTCAATAAATTATTTTATCAATCAAACGTAGGGCAAAAAAAAAGTATTGACGAATGTGCATACTGAGAACATTTTGAATCGATCTCTCAAAGACTTTCAGTAGACGACCTGGGGGTATCTTGAACCACAAATAAATATCCTTCGAAATCATACAGATTAATTATATTCACCTTTATAGGATGTATAAACAGGAACAGCAGCAACAACTAAGAACATTCCGCTGTGGTTTTCCATTTCAGGTGCATTCTGGATTTGTTTGAATCTAACGGTTAGTTGAAATGCTTGATAAGCTACTGCCTTCTCCACCACTCCAAACCCTGACTTCAATCCACGATACTTCCTCAGACACACATAAAGGCAATTGTTGTAATCTGAAATGTTCAAACATCAACAATTATAATGGTCCTTATACTCCCTTAACTCGAAAGAAGAACTGTCGACTGGATACTTGCTTTTGTATTTTTCATCTGAGTCTATCAGTGGGTGTGCAATGTCTGAGGTAACTTGGCTGGAAAACGTTTTCCTGTCTTTGGGATGAACGAAATCGATGAAAGATCGGCCTAGCCACATGTCCTTGGGGAACCCCAACACAGATGTCAAACTGGGGGTAGTATGCAGTACTACTCCATCATACATGGATATAACACAGCAGAAACCGTCCTGGAACAGAAACTAACTTAGCTCAACGAAACCTGATGGATCGGAAATTCGGGAAGCTAGGGAATAATGGATCTTCTCATTAAGATCCAAAGTGGCACTGTTTTTACCAGAGAATTCCGCATTTGCGAGAGCAAAATTTGCGATTCAAACAAAGTCACTTTTGATCCGAATGAAACATACAATTTTTTCTGCAACCGAAAGAATTGGAATATGTGAAGTAACCACCAATGCCGTGCCATATGTATGCAATTCAACAAATAATCCGTGTGATGAGAATATTGTACCTGCTTACCAGATCAGGTTTATTTAATTTTGAATTGGAAATATTTGTTTATGCGTGGACCAGGTGCTCTGATAGCAAATACCACACCAGTGCCAGGTATAGGAAAATGTTAGGTTAGTGAGCATACCAACAATAATAATAACGATTTTTTATTTCTCTTCACACTCCACTGTGTTTGGCTCGTAATTGAATGATGGTGAGCAATATCGTTTATTGCTGGCCGTGATTATTCAAAAACAAGTTATCCGTCCCGAGAATGACGAATGAAATACAAATCAAGCAAGTATGTGAATCTTGAAGGCTTTCCTCTTTCCTGGTCAAAACAGAAATACTTAACTACAATATGGTGTTATTATATCTCCAGCATGGGTATGAAATGCCAAATCTACCGAAATCGGAAACAAATCAGTTATGCGTCCCAACCCAAATAACCAAACGTAACAATGTTGTTTATTTTCGATGATGACCTCTAGTACATCCCTTTTAGTTCCTAGGAGCTAAAGATCAACTTTAGCTCCGAGGAACTAAATGTGTTGCCTAGCAACATACCTATGTTTGCGTCCCAACCCAAATAACCAAACATAACAATGTTGTTTATTCTTCATGATGACCTCTAGTACATCCTTTTTAGTTCCTAGGAGCTAAAGTTCAACTTTAGCTTCTAGGAACTGAATATGTTGCCTAGCAACATATCTATATTTGTGTCATTATTAGAAACGTTAATACAAGAGCTAATGTTGGTATTAAAATTGACGACTTGTGTGTCGGTTGCAGAAAAGCACATTTTGTTTGGATAGATTGCTGCATCAACTACTGCTGGAAAACAACTCACCTGCGGTTGATACAAGTGCTCATCGTTAGGTTCTACTTCGGGTTCTATTGTTTCCTTGATAGGCACATTCTTCGGTGATGCCTGGTGATGGTTTTGTTCACACCAGTAAGGGAGGATTTTTTCTGGCAGAGAAGGTTTAGCTAGCGAATAAAATATATATGATATACAATCATGATAAGTGGATAGAGTGATTAGCTATGTGGTAAGGCTGTCGCTAGTTCTGAGTAGAGTCACTGGATGGTATTAGTTTGATAAGAGTTCGGACACAGAAATGACAACGGTTAGGGTTTTTGAATGTTTAGATTTATAAAGTTATACACCTTGCATTGTGACAAGATCACCATAGTCGTCCCGCGCTTTTTCATTCAATTTTTTTTTTGAATTTGACAATTCATTTTATAAACGTCAGAATTGAAATAAAATTTCATAATTATTATACTTTCGAGATGAAAGCAGCTATGGAAATCACTTGCTGTATAATAAATTGTGCCAATTTTGAAACAAATGGATATCATTTATTCGATTTTCCAAATCAAATATCAAGCATTCGCTTATGGAAGGAAGATATGAAACGGCCTGGGTGGAAAATCAATTTGAAGACGAGCGAAATTTGTGAGGTAGGTACTCATTGAAATTCACTTCTTATAACAGCAGCTGATTAAAATGAATCTATATTTTAGGCCCATCCTCAAACAGAAGATTTTAAAATATGTTTGAGAGAATCTGGCTGTTCCATCAATTTACAAAGCAGACGATTTCAAGAACAAAATTCCATTATTATCATCACACAAAATACAAAACAAGATAATCATGGAAAAAGGGGAAATGATCGCGAAATTACATTATGAAATTGAAAATTTGAGAACGAAACTAAGAAAAGCAAGTAAACTACAACGTGATATATTATTGAATGGCGTTTTTGGTGCTGACCGCGAATTCAAAATTCAACAGTGAAAAGTGAATAGATATTTATGTATCAAGGGAATTATTATAAGGGCCTTAATTACGCTGGAGGTTATCGTTTTGGAGATACTTTCTATATCGATTCATGTTACTTAGCTCCTAGGGCGCTAAGTGAAGTTGCTGAGAACTTAACAAAACCAATTATTTAGTAGGTCTTGTCAAAATAAATTACTTTTTTCCCATGAAATCTTTATCGAAAAATGATTTGTTCTCTGTATTTCAACACCCTGTAACTCCGAAATGAAGCATTTCCAGACACAAGCTTATATAGACTTTATTTCTAATAATTGTCTCAGGAATACTTCACTTAATATATCAATCAACGACTGGAGTACAGTTTCACATACAATAAGGAATTATAGCTATAAGTTTATCCATATGTATATATTCTCTGATATTAAAATGTTGTTACATGCATTTTTTCATTGATATAAATCTTGTTCTGCAAGAAGTGTATCACTATGAATTGAAGTGGGTGTTTGTACCCTATATCCATTGTCCATCTACGGCTATAATCGATTCGACAGAAAATATAACCTCTAAAATCGTATCTGACAATCAGGCGCTACTAGGGAAATTGAAAATACAAAGAGCAGAATATATGTGTTATTCTTTTATTCACTTAAACCATTGGTAGGTATTATAGAAAATAGAAAAGGACAAAAGTTCAGCTGTGTCCGAACTCCTATCAAACTAATACCATCCAGTGACTCTAGTTCTGAGTAGATAGGTGCATTCAATTTCATTATTATTTTGAACATTGAGTTTGCTGGAGGGAAAAATTCTTATGAGATGAATTATGGAAAAGAAATCGCTGAAACACAAGTCGATTAATTTTTCTCAAAATATGGATTGTTTATTGAAACCGCACGCATTATGTGCGGTTTCAATGAACAATCAACTTTCTCAGTACTATTAAGAATGTGAATTGACTTGTGCTACAGTGAGTTTATTTTTCAAAAAGTAGGAAAGTGAAAACATTTGTAGTTCATCGAATGGTATCTGTGCCATTCACTATCCTGAGCAAGCTGATAAAAAATTTGCACTTTATTGTGCGGAAATTTGCACACGACTTTGATAACGAGATGAGAATTATGCCATCCGATACCAATTGAAGGGTACGTCTCAAAAACCTACCTAGGCCACTCCTCAATCTACGGCACAGCGATTTAATTGCTCCTATTATTCCGAACATGCTTCCGTCATGTGATAACGAGTTGAAACAAAAAGCGAATAGAAGGGAAAACGACCCTTTCGCGAATATCAAAACGTGCAGCGATTCAAAATGATCTAATTCAGTGGCAGAGCATCAATATTTCCGTGAATATTTCGCCCTCGTCGAAGGATAATATCCGATGGACCAGTGTGACACTCATGTGATGCTCACACTACAAGTATTCTAATCCACATGTTGAGTTTCACACTAGTCCATCGGATATTATCTTCAGTATTTCATTGAATCACCCTGTATATTTTCGCACATGTTGTTTGTTTCCGGTGGAACCGGAAGTTCAGGTGAAAAGGTGAACCAGTCAAAAAACTTGAGGAATATCAAAATAGAGAAGTCCAATCCGCACAACGATAATCTGAATAGTTTCGGAGATATCAGCAGTTGAAATGGGTCAGTATATAACTGGTCACCCGGTATCAAATTATCTTCCAAATTCTCCATTTTCGAGATGAATGTTTGACGATTGGTTGAAATCGATAATTACCTGTTTTAGTTGTGTCCGCTTGGAAAACTTTGTTTTCTTCTTCATTTGCTTTGTTATTCGAATCTTCTATGAGAGATGTTGATATGTCTTTTGGCGTAGGTGAAGTCGCTGCAACGTCACCTTGTGAGTAAAAAAAATGTTACAGCAATGATAGTCACAATTGTAGAAAATTGTACGTAAGTACCAAAATTTGATGATGGATAACCGAAAAATAACATCTCGAACTGAAGAAGATGATTGATCTATATTTTTATGCGTGTACAAGTTCAACTGAATAACGATATAAAAAAAACTATAAAATTTCACTAGAAATAGATCATATTAGAATAAATGGTATAGTTCTTCTTACCCGTGACCTTTTCTGCTGGCTGGTTATCGTCAACATTTGTTGACTCTCTGATGACTGCTGAAGGAGATTTCGAAGATGGAATTGGAGCCAGTCTTTGACCAAATGGCTTCTTATTCTTGTGCTCATCCTCTTCAATGCTTTTCGATAATTGGGTAGCAGCGACAGAGCTGCAGAATATTATCAATCATATAAACAACTGAAAGCGCTTGAGAAATTATTTGTTACAGATCCGATCATCATCAATGTTGATTGATCTGTTCCATTTATTAATATACTATGCTGATGTATGCTGATGATCTTAAAATATTTCATACAGTTTCATACTTGAATGATTGTATACTCATTCAAGAGGACCTTGATCGATTCTCAGAGTCTTAGAGTACTGCAGAAATAACTCCCTCTTCTTATATCTCAACAAATGCCATCAGATGACTTGTAGTAGAAACTCTAATTTAATTACTCATAACTATACCATGCAGGATCATTATCTCCACATCTGCAGTGAAGTGAAGGAATTGGGAATAATTTTTTATTCAATAAACATATTTCTCAAATATCTAAGAAAGCGAACAAAATGCTAGGTTTTATTTCAAGAACAACTTATCCTTTCAAAGATTATAATACCTTATTATAACTCTTTTCATGACATACGTAAATAGCTCCTCTTTGTAAATAGTCTGTTAGGCTTCGGCTCAACCATTTGGAATCCCTATTATGTAATATACACGAAACAAATAGAAAGTATCCAGAACAAACTTATTACTTATATCAACAAAACATATTTCATAAACACGCCACGAAATCACTTCGTAATTCGAAAACAAAATTTGAATAGTCTGGCTGATAGAGGAGCTATCGTCGATATCAAATTATCTTTCAAAATTATAAATAGAATCATTCATTCCTCATCAATAAATAATTTGATCCATTACAATGTTCCACAATATACCAATTTTTTCCGACTCCTTAACCATCTTTATGAACGAATTCAAGAAACATTTTGTTTCAGCATCCAATTGATGATATGTCAAAAAAATTCTTTTTCATGTAAAATATTTAAAATCTTTGCACTGTATAATGGAATTGAATACCTAACAACATGACATACTCAGTATACCTTCATGTGAATACTGTCTCTGGGTTCGTCTTTGTATTCCTGTTTGTGTAAATAAAATAAAAAATAAAAAATAAAAAATAAAAACAAAACCGATACCGATTTTTGAGAACATACCAGTTCAAATTGTTATATTATAATTGATTCATAATCTTCATTTCTAGTGAGGTAGTGAGTTGTAGAAAATGAATCTGTATTTCCGAATTGAAAGTGTTTGATTGTTCGTCAGGATTTTGGAACTATATACAACTAACAATCTCACCTGCCATCTGGATTCGTAGCTCCGCAATAACCACTGCTTCTGCTAGAATTGCTTCCGCTATGTCTAGACTTGGAACTTGCACTACAAAAAATATATGGAATGCAATTAATTAGAGAAAATTCAGAGGTCTCAAGAGTTATCGAATTATTTTCATTACGTCCAATATTCTCTCCTAGCTCTGTTCCTATAAAGGAGTTAATTTTGAAGTATTGCATTCTAACAATGAAGTTGATTTCCACTTCTGAATCTAACCGAAAATGCCGCCATCATAAATTGTTTCTTCGTTAAAAATTTTCAGGTCGTTATTGTTATGAGAACTCAAAATGTTATGTATAATTGAGACAAACAACATTTGTTCAATGGATTAAAATATGCCCTCATATTCCTTACCTCCTTTGTGAGTTGGTGTGGCTGCAGCTATTGGAATACGCTGAATCTGATATCTTCGTGTTGGTAGTACCTGTTTCAGACTCCATGATAGGTTTTCTCACAATTTTTCAACTATGGAATTATTCCAATGGTCTGAAACTGTAAGAAAAACAGTATTATTCTAGCATTTTTCAAAAGGAAGAAGGAAAGCTCAAAGTCATCTCCACTACTTTATTACTGATGTAAATCAATCAAAGGGACATCATGTTTCGGACTTATAAAAGTCCATCTTCTGCCATGTTTAGAAGTAACTTCAAGCAATGGCATGTGAAAATATACATATTATAAAAACCGAAAGTTGACTTACATGGAGGTGAACATTATTTTCGAATTGAATGCCGATGTCTATCATCATAATATCGTCGTCATGTAAATAAATGGAGGAGGTCGAGAAAAAACGGGGTTTTATTAAAAATGAAGGGCCTTGTACCCTGAGAACGCGCACTTATGAAACCAAAAGTCAAGTCCCAGAAGAGAAACTTGACGAGCACTCAAAGATGCTCATATGAGCATCTTTAACCTCCTCTATTTACATAACCACGATATTATGATGAAAGACTCCTAACAACACAAGTAAATCCTAAGGACTTTCCAGGGACGTCCCTAATTTTATACTAGGACATCCCAGGGATATCCTTGTCGGAAAAAAGTAGATACTAGGGACGTCCCAGGTACATCCACTTTCAGACAAAAAGGACATCCAAAGGATGTCCAGGATGTCCTTCTGGTACGTCCCTGGTATGTACCAAGTATGGAGAAAGGATATCCCTAGGACGTCCCAAGGGTATTCCAGGGACATCCCTTCGACAAAATGTAAGTCGAAATGGAATTGAACCCGGTACCTTCTGCTTATCAGGCACGCACATCACTCTATTGGCTAATATGCCCTCTGAAGATTTATGTACTTAACAGATTTATAAACAGTACAAAACTGAAACCTGAATAAATACAATTTTGTTAGGATTTCATGTATAATTATTAGATACTATCTGTAGGTTAATCGAGGAGGTGGTACATTAATTTTACTTGATTTTTTGGGATTTTCTCTCCTTTCTTTCAAAGAGAAATATTTCGCATTCACATGTTGGGAACGGGAGCAGATTCGGTCCCGAAACGTCCAAAGATAAGTGAAAATTCGATATTTTATCAATATATCTATATTTCTTTCCTTCAAACATTTTTTCAAACAAATTGTCACTGACAAGCGACTGGATTTTCCTCCCTGATAGAAAAGTTTGTTAAACGCAGTGACATTTTGGGGCAAATCATCTGATTTGTCCCGCTACAAATATATTGAAATAATACGAATATTTTTATTTCATAGAAACGAGGAGAGAAAATACCAAAAATCAAGTAAAATGAATATAATGATTATAATTTCTTGAGAAGTTCTGAGACTATATTCTTTATTTTCATTACAATTATTTTCCGGAAGAAAAACAAATATTTTCAAAATAATTCAACTCAATATTTTGATGAAATTCAATGACTCTGATGTGAATGGATTTCAGGACATTCCTGTGTTGTTAGGGACATCGGCATCCAATTTGAAAATAATGTTCACCTCCATGTAAGTCAACTTTCGATTTTTATAATATGTTTATCTTTATATGACTTTTTTTTATCGCTTGGAGGGCACGAAAGGAAATCCCTATAATGGGAGGATAGGGGCAGGAGGTCGGTATTGGAATTTTTCTTGAACTTCTGGAGATTATATGTTGTTGTGAATACTTCCTCAGGCAATGACTTCCAGAGCCTAGCCGTTCCATGGATGAAGGAGTTTTGATGAAGTGCTGTTCGACATCTTTCGAGAATGACAACGAAAGGATGTGCTGATTGGGCTTGTTTAGTTCATCTGACTAGTATTACTAGTGAAGGGATGATAGCAGAGATTCCCGAAGAACATTTCCCGAGGAAGAATCGATAGATACGGTGTTCCAATGATGTGAAAGAGTGAGTGAGTGTGGCGTCACCAACCAGGCGATCGAATGACTCTCCTCTGAATGGAATCTAAAAGCATCAGCGTATGTTTTATAGCTAAACCCCATATGTGGGAACAGTATTCTAGAACAGGCCGTATCTGCGCATTGTAGGTCATGAGAAGCTGTTGAGGTGTAGTGTAGCTTTTCGCACGGAACAAGAATTTGAGTTTTTGTGAAGCAGCTTTTGCGATGAATCTGACATGGTTATCCCATGAAAGAGTGTTAATTGCTGATTGAATTATCGAGCATAGATATGGTGGGCTTGGTGGGGATGGTGGTGCCAGACATTACAATATCGCTGGTAGTAACTTCTGCAAAGGGTCGAAAATGGACTTTTATAAGTCCCTTGATTGATTCACATCAGCAATAAAGTAGTGGAGATGACTTCGAGCTTTCCTTCTTCCTTTTGATTTGAGAATTTAGTTTCGAATTAATGAGTCAAATATATTTTCATGGAATCCATTCAAGTTGAGTCACTGACTGCCGGTACACTAGACACTTCCTTTTCCGGGATATAGGAATGAGTCGTATTTCAGCCATTTTATTTCATCAGGACATGTTTTCTGATGTGGGTTTTGGTAGTGTGTTGTCAGTTCATCATCAATTACACTACTACAGTGCAGTGGCTATCTGGCGCTAATACTCAATAACTCTGCCATCAGACTATTCGATAGACGATGGAAATCATTGTAATAGCAAAAATCATAAAAGTGGTATTTTAATTGAAATGGGTAGAGGTCAACTCTTTATTCGAGTTCCGAGTTGCATTATGCAGTAAATTCATTGTAGGTGAGTATGTAATATCGAGTGTACTTTCACTTCGAAGATAATTATGCTACCAGTAGCAGACGATGGTCCAGCATAGACAGTGACTGAGGCACCCATAGCACAGTTACCATATGTTGAAATACGATTGAGGATTAGCAATAGAAATTCAGTTGTCTCAAAATGTTCCCGTATGATTTGTGACTTACTGCTTATGATAAATTTGTGTAAATAATAATTACATTAATTCGCACTAGAGGACATTTGAATCGGTGAACGTGACAACACGGCGCATGACTTGTGGGCGTGGTCTTGTTAGTTTTCAGCATTTAGCACAATGTTGCCAAGTCTCCAACATGTAAATGATATTTTGTTATGGAGAATAAAAAATATTTGGACATGCTGGTTGCGCGGAAAAGTCAAGAATGAACTATAATATCATGGGTTCCATTATGTTTTATTCAACGACGGGATCTCAACATCTTTTTGATAACTTGATTATAATTGGTGACTTGACAACCTTGCTTCATGAGTGGAAATGGAAGATTATCTGACCAATAACGAAACAGCATAAAAACTGACCTCACCATTTGTTTGACGTATCGCCAAATGGCGGCTATGAAGGTTCGTTTGAAATGAACTCTCAAATTAAACAATTTAGAACAACGCATAGACTTATTATTCATATGAAAAAAACGTGATAAGTGTTGCAAAAATTGATTTAGATTGCTAACGACATAGTGGAGTAATTGAATTTGTTAACATGCTTTCCATTATCCTATTTTTTACTTTTTCATTTCAGTTATCTATTGAAGCGTGTTTTTTTCTCAATTTTTATCAAACTACTATTCATTTCTCATTGAATATTTCACAGTCATCATTTTGAAGCAGTTATTATACCTACTTATATTTATTTAACTACCGGGTGTCAACGAATTTATTAGACAAGCCATAACTTCTAGAATATTTGGTGTATCAAGATAAAATATAACATGGGTATATGGTGTATGAAGAGGAAAGTTGTCTCATATTTTTCATTTCCGGTTCATTTCCGGTTTCTCCGGAAATGGCCCAGGTTTTGAATTTTCAAATGGAATGGATTATGTTTTTTTTCAATTCCTGAGACAATTATGACCAGAATTCAACATTTCCAAAAGTTTTTACGCAAACATCATTTTTTTTTAGTCACCTTTAATATGGCATCTGATGGGTGACCGCATGATCGGAAGTAAACTTATCTAAAGAAAAGGAAGGAGCATTTAATGTCTGCTTATAAGGCTTTGGTAACTATAGCACCTAACCTGATTGTTTTGTTTTCCATAGAAGACTTAAAAAATAACTGCTAAATAATATTCATCATGGGTATACATAGCACACTTGACAAATGTGAATAAATAAAAATCCAGTATTTTCCTTCGTCATATAGAATTTATGAACTTATTTTCAATCCAATCGCACATAATAAATTAGTATCGTTAGATTCGTCAAATAATCCTTTGTTTGAATAGTAGTTGGACACGGAAATGCAGGTTTGTCAACTTGTCTCCTTCCTATCTAACATATTCGTCACTAAAACTTTGTGGTTATATTATTTTCTGACATCACCTCATGTCCTAAGTTTACATCCGATCATGGCCACCTATAGATGCAATATTAAAAGTGACTTTCAAAAAATGAAGTAGACATATAAACCTCTCAAAATATCATATTCTTATCCATAATTGTCTCAAAAATTCATAAATGTTATAATGTACAGGGTGTTCCGATTGAAACTTCGAAATTGGAGCCATTTCCGGTGACAAGAGAAGAGAATATAGCCATACTAAATTTCATTTTGATACACCGGATATTCTAGAAGTTATGGCTTGCGGAATAGAATTGTCGACACCTGGTATAATCACGATAGGCGGGAGGCAAATATTCAATTTTTCCAAAACCAAACCAAAAATAATCGAAAAAGGATGAGGATATTATATTTTTGCTTTGAAGAATATTTTATACAGGGCAGGACGAGCTTACACTATCTCTATTTCAAGAATCAGTCGGGAGGAATACAGGAAAATATGCATTTTTATATTTTAGAATACGCTCTCTTCATTCAAAATAATTTCAGCGAAGCAGTGTTGCTACTTCTATCAAAAAGTAGCAACAACTTTGTTATTCCAAATAGAATATCCTGTTTTCCATTGCATTTTTAGATTCTCCCTGAAGAGCTGATTCCATCGATATGTATATCAAACTTGGGGTGTGCCGGGCATGATTACGACAGAGATATAGGGTGTTCAAAATCGAGATATATCGAATAGAACCCCAAGTTTGATATATCGATGAAATCATCCCATTAGGAAGAATCCAAGAATACCATAAAATACAGGGCGTTTTACTCGAAATATCAATGTTGCTACTGCTTTCTAGTAGAAGCGGCAGCACAGCATTGTTGAACATATTCGTAATGAAGAGAGAGTATTCTAAAATATAAACTTGCACATTTTCATGGATATTTCCCAACTGATTCTCGATATGGATATTGGAATAATAAATTGTTGAAGTAAATTTACCTTTTCTATTGAGGTATGATGCGAACTTATCTAATTTCAAAATTCACGCGAAAAATCGAACGTCACAAAAGGAAACTTGTCCCGCCTGGAAAACTGCGACCATCTTCGTGCAAGGAAAGCTGAAGAGTGAAGTCCTGCGACAGCGCACAGGGAAAGATGGATTTTCCTCGGGATTTTCAACGTGCTCTGCATGAACGTAAAAACGTGCCGTGTTACGGTGGTCGTTTTCTGTTCTATTCCGATGGTTAAAAATAATATTTCGAAGGATACCCATGTAACAGACGCATGTTTCGTTTCCACCTCACCCTACCTACAATAGGGGATGATTATAAGTTGGTTCAATTAGGGAGATTGGGGGCAAGCATTTGCAAATTTGACAGGTGTAGAGTAGAGTCGAAGATTATGGAAAACCGTTTTTATTTCGGAAAATATTGAATGAAATATAGATATATGAAGATGATGGTGTGGCTAAAACAATTATCAGACCGATTTATGGAAACAAACTTTCAGTTACATATAAACTTGGACAGGGAAGCCTACAGATTCCTGTCATTGGAAAATCAAATTAGAGGGGGGCGACTGCTGGACCACTCCGGGATACTGTGTGAAACAAATAATCAACAAACTCTAGGAATGGTTCCCGACATGTTGGCCACTCAGACACACGTGAAAAAGTCTTTCAAAGTCTTCTTCCCGAAGAGAGACGAATGGGCAAGTGGATCAGTCCAATTCCCAGAGACCGAACACGTAATGTACACAGATGGTTCGAAAACCCCTCTTGGAGTTGGAGCCGGTGTGTTCAGCAGAAAACCGAAGACTGAAATTTCCGTCAATCTCGGCAAATATGCTACAATCTTTCAGGCGGAGGTATTCGCAATTGAATTGTGTGCTAGAGAGTTGTCGAATAAACCTCTAGTAAAAAAAATATCAGTTTTGTATCAGACAGTCAGGCTGCTCTTAAAGCATTGAGCTCCAGCAAGATAAATTCCAAGCTTGAAAGCCGACATCCTCGCCAAACAGGGAACCGAATCTGTGTTCATAGGACCAGAACCATATTTTGGGGTCACCGCAAGTGCGGCGAAAACAACTATCTCGGGCTGGGCGGAGGGAAAAACACTCACGTACTGGTCTGAATTACCAGGATTAACCCATTCGAAGGCGTTCCTGCCTAAACCATCGGAAAAAATAACCAAGCAGATCCTAGAATGGAGCAGGGGTAACCTGCGAATTCTGACTGGACTGCTTACGGGACACTGTCGTCTAAGATACCACCTGGGAAGGATGGGTCTGAACCAACAAACGGACTGTCGGTTCTGTTGTGTGGAAGACGAAACGGCTGAACACATATTATGTTCATGCTCTAGCTTAGAAAGACTAAGGTTCGACACATTTGGCTTTACCAATTTAGAACCTATCGATTTCAGACAAATCTCACCCAATTCAACCATGAACATCGTAAAAAGATGTGGATTGTACGGTGAACTGTAACCTCTAGGGGTGAGCCACAATAGACCCATCTGGGGTCGCAGTGGAGGGGAGGTATTCGCCCCACTCACATGAAACCTAACCTAACCTACAAACACCTAAACAAAAAAATTATATTTTGGATTATTGAAAAATACTACATTTCTGTTGGCCGAAAAAATGGTCGGGTAATATGAAAAACATATAGCAGCTATATCTGATGTCTATACTACGACAAAATTGTAAATGTAGTTATCGTTCTCAGCATCGGCACACATAGTTCGTGTGCCCGAAGCTAAGTCTTTGTTATCCATTATCCATATCCACTATAGTGAATAGAAGTAATGATATATCCATTCTTCTGCTTCTATCACTGCGCTTTCCACTTCTTACTTCGTGGAGTTGTGGTTCGCATTGTTTTTTATTTTGTTAATCATTACCATTCGAAGTTTTTTTTAATAATCAAGTAAAAACGTGCCCGGTCACGGTGATCGATTCATGTTCTAAAAATAATATTCCTTCCCACCTCACCCTCCTCCAATTGGGGATTATCATTTCGTTTAGTTATTATTGACACAAGTTTGTGTGGACCTGGAGTCAACATCAACTCAAAATTTTTCATTGTGTATCCTGTGGAAAATTATTTAAGTCGACATTATTGCACGTGTTGTCTAACCTCCATCCCCTATATCACCAACCCCTTATATGTATATATAGAATATTCGATGAGAGTCTCATTCGATTGTGTCTAGTTTCATCAGATATCGAGCTACAGTTTATCCAACAGAGCTCATGCTTGAAAACGTGCTATACATTTTGGAATGTTACAGAAAATATGGACTTCATCGAAGATTTTCCGTTCTTCCTTTCCAAGTTTCTGAAACGATTTTAATCCCAGAAGGAATATATTTTCCATGTTGATTGCACGTTTAAAAATGCTTGGAGCAGAGTATGTTTTTAGGAAATGTAAAATCTTCACAAAAGATGAGATTTTTTAAAAATTCTCAATCACATGACATGTTTCGCTAACACAGTAGCTTCATCAAATGAAATACTGGTACAATGAAATATCAACGTCTGCCGGAGGCTTATGAATACTGTGACATATGAAAGAACTTGGATGAATAATTAACTTAGCTCGAGTAGATTCTCAACAATAAGGAGTGACTAGTTTACTTATATAAATAGTGTTCTAAAATGATAACTCCTTATATTAGATCCTTTACCTATTTTATTGGGTCTCAACACCAACATAGCTTGTGGCTCCGACGGAATACCGCACCGATTGTGCTCAATAAACGTGCTCCAGAACTAACACCTGTTCTCTGCAAATTGTTACAAATTGGGGGATATTCCCGTCCAACTGGAAAACTACAAGAGTACAACCAGTTTCTTAAGAAGGCAAAAAGACCCTACCTAACAACTACAGACCGATCGCACTGCTATCTATTATTTCGAAGGTCATAGGGAAAGCTATCAACATCGAGCTCATGAAATACCTGGAACATTCAGGTATTATCAACGATAGGCAATATGGCTTCCGTCATCAGAGATCCACTGGTGACCTGCTCGCTTACGTCTCACATATATGGCAGAAATCTATTGAAAAATATGGTGAAACCTTAGCCGTGGCACTTGATATCTCCAAGGCATTCGATTGAGTCTGGCACCACGGACTCCTCGCCAAACTTTCATCTTATGGCTTGCCTCCCCAGCTATGTCATTTGCTAGCTAGTTTTCTCTCAAACAGGTCTCTCCAGTGGTCGACGGAGTTTCATCTGACTTTTTTATCATAATATCAACAGTTTCAGGGTATGTTTGGGTACTGCACTTCAAATATGGAAACAGTATTCCAGGACAGGTCGAATCTGTGCCTTCTAGATCATAAGCAGCTGATTGGAAGTGAACTAGCTCCTGGCTCGAAACAGAAAATCAAGTTTTTGGGATGCACTTTCAGCAATTGATCTCACGTGATTTTCCCAAGAAAGGTTATTGCTGATAGTAATACCAAGCATCGAAATGGATGTCTTCAAAGGTATGGTTACTCCTGACAAGCTTATGTTAGACACAGTGCGATCGGCTTTTCTAGAGAAAAGGTATGCTTGTGTTTTGTCTGCATTGAAATCTACCAAGTTATTGGACATCCATTCGAGAATTGTTGCCAATTTATGTTGTCAACATTTCTTCCTCGTTCGTTTCTGATTTACCTGGCTGGTATTGGAGCCCTGGAAGAGAAGGCGGTATGGAGGGTACTATCGTCCGCGAAGCTGTTTACTGGACATGAAGTTGCTTCCAACAAATCGTTGATATCGAGTAGAAATAGTGTTGGTGCTAGCATTGATCATTGCGGAACACCAGCATTTATGATAAGAGAGTCAGATGAAACTTCGTCGACAACTACATGAAGGGACCTGTTTGAGAGAAAAAGGGAGGATGGAATGCTCGCCATCTACACAAAATGTAATGGTGTTTTTACACAATCAGAAGGGACATGTTTCGGTCTTATAGAAGACCATCTTCAGCCTAATCAAAAGTTCTACAATACAAACAGATTGATGTGGAAGAATTACATTATTTGTTCTTGACTTACTTATGGATTTGAAAAAATGTGATGCTAACAGCTGTAAAATTGTGGTCAATGCCCATAGTCGAAAAATTGAGTTTATAATTAATTAAACGAGTTCTCAATGAATGAAGGGCTGTCATAACAATCACCAGATATTTCCGGCAAAATAGTATCACTTGTGGTATTACATATGACTATTCCACTCTTGATCTCGAGAACCAATCAGAATCGACCATTTTCACGGTTTTTCTTCTGTATTTTCTAGCGATATTTTTTGTTGATTAAATTTTATCGGACTTGCTCTACCAATACAGAAGCCGAATTGACCCACACGTGACCAACTAACCTCGTTTATCAGCGATAACATTTTGACATCGTGTTTGGTCAAGATTGCTTTGGATTCAAATCTGAGACAATAACCTATAAGTGCTTTCTTCATTTTATTTACTCATAATTCGCGTTAGTGAGACATTTTGTACGAAAGGCGAGACAATTTCATTCTGGCTGGACGTTTCATGTGTAATTTGAAAAGTTTGCATATTTGTTGACGGTCTGACACAACAATACTAGAATTCAAATTCCTTTTTAAAGTATCTTCTTCAATCACTCAAGTTGTTGTCACTAATATAATTACCATATAGCGCAACTGTTAGGGTTGTTGCGCGAAGATACGAAGGTCAATAGTTTGAGCCCCTCGGCGACGATATCTTATTTTTTTTAATTATATCATGTCACATAAATTCAATTCACTGTGTTTGAATTGGATAGCAAATATCTTATACAATTTCTTGAGAGCAACCATCTCCAAGATAATGAAAAAATACTGTTTATCAAAATTGTACATTCCACTTTGTGAATAACTATAAGTAGGTAGTTAATTTCAAAAAAATTGAATTCTGTATTTCATCACTATCATTATGTTCTTCTTCGCAGTTTGAGTTGGAGTATACTTAAATTATGTGTCCTATTTCTTATATATATTGTCTCATCTCATTCAATCATGAAATAGTCATACGAATACAACTCGTGATACTATTTTTCCTGGAATTATTCGTCGATTGACATACTGCAGCTTACTGCTATAATTTCGCTCTTGACATTGATCCAAAACTACTCGCCTACGGCTCGTAGTTTTGATAACAATGTCATTCACGAAATTATTAGGCAACAAGCTGTCGTAACAATCACCGAATATTTCCGGCAAAATATTATCATTGTGGTATATTATATATGAGAATTACGAAAAACACATCTATATAGGGAACAAGCGGTTATATAAAATGATATCAATGTTTTTGACTCAGGTGACCCCAATTTCACCTGCAAGCTACATGAATTTAATTATTGCTATTTTTGGACTCGTCGAATCAATCACATAACGAGTGTATCTATTTATATTCTGTTTATACAATCACATCCCCTTCTCTTTAGATAAATTCAATATTCAAGCAACACAATTACATATCTGGAATATAACTGTGACGAATAACGTTTCAGTTTGACAGGGAAAATATAACTTGCTGACCAAAATTATTAAAGTATGCTGACCAAGCATTTCTGGCTCGAATTTTCATCTTAAATTGTATATTTAACTATTTTATAAGAATATACAGAGTGGGCCGTTGAAAACGAAACAGAGGCTCTGTAGGTCGCCAAAACCGGATTATAAAAAAAATCTGAAACACGTCAACTATATTTTCGAGGGGGACATCGTTCTAAAATATTTTCAGCCCTGCGGCGTTGCCGCTTCTAGAGAAAAGAAGCAACAACTTTGTTATTTCAAATGGAACACCATGTATTTTATTGCATTTTTAGATTCTCCCCGAAGAGCTGATTTCATCAATGCATCACACTTGGGGTCTAGCTGTAATGGTTTCAGGGATATAAAGTGTTCAAAATCGAGATTTTTCAACTTTACCATTTTTTTGTGTCGAAACTATTCATTATTGGTCGAAACGGCATTCATGTCCCTATCTCAACTTATGAATTACTATCTACTGACATTTATTTGAAACAAATACAGGGTGGTTCAAGATTCAGAATTCTGATCACCCTGTATCTGTTCCAATTAAATGTTAGTAGATAGTGAATCACAAGTTGAGATAGGGACATGAAAGCCATTTTGACCAATAATGAATAGTTTCGACACAAAAAAATGCTAAAAAATCTCGATTTTGAACACTTTATATCCCTGAAACCATCACAGCTAGACCCCAAGTGTGATGCATTGATGAAATCAGCTCTTCGGGGAGAATCTAAAAATGCAATAAAATACATGGTGTTCCATTTGAAATAACAAAGTTGTTGCTTCTTTCCTCTAGAAGCGGCAACGCCGCAGGGCTGAAAATATTCTAGAACGATGTCCCCCTCGAAAATATAGTTGACGTGTTTCAGATTTTTTTTATAATCCGGTTTTGGCGACCTACAGAGTCTCTGTTTCGTTTTCAACGGCCCACTCTGTATAGATGCCACCAGTAAAATAATTCCGATCCACCCCTTCAAAGGGGTAGTTTAATCTTGCAGTTTTTCAAAAATCCTTGCTGACCGAGCATTTCTGGTTCGTATTTTTCCATCAAATTACATATTTGGATATCTCATATAGATTTGCCACCAGTGGAATTATTTCGATCCACCCCTTCAGAAGGGTACTTTATGCTTGCTGTTTTTCGAATATACTTGCTGACCGAGCATTTCTGGTCCGTATATTTCCATCAAATCACATGTTTGAATATCTTATATAGGTATATAGATGCCACCAGTGGAATAATTTCGATCCACCCCTTCAGAAGGGTAGTTTATTCTTGCAGTTTTTCAAAAATCCTTGCTGACCGAGCATTTCTGGTTCGTATTTTCCATCAAATTACATATTTGAATATCTCATATAGATTAAAAGATGCCACCAGTGGAATCATCTCGATCTACCCCTTTAGAGGGGTAGTTTATTCCAGCAGTTTTTCAAAAATCCTTGCTGACCGAGCATTTCTGGTTCGTATTCTTTCATCAAATTACATATTTATATAAGATATTCAAATATGCAATTTGAAGAAAAAATTCGAATCAGAAATGCTTGGTCAGCAAGGATTTTTGATAAACTGCAAACTGCAAGGATAAACTACCCCTCTGAAGGGGTATATCGAAATAATTTTACTAGTGGCATCTATAAGATATCCGAATATGTGATTGAGTGGAAAAATGCTGATCAGAAATGCTCGGCCAGCAAGGATTTTTGAAAAACTGCACGAAAAAACTATCCCTCTAATGGGGTCCTTCCAATCCATATGAGATATCCATACATGTAATTTGATAGAAAAATACGAACCAGAAATACTCGGTCAGCACGGAATTTTGAGAAACTGCAAGAATAAAAACTACCCCTCTGAAAGGTTGGATCAGAATAATTGGACTGGTGGCATCTATTAATCTATATGAGATATCCAAATATGTAATTTAATGGAAAAATACGAACCAGAAATGCTCGGTCAGCAAGGAATTTTGAAAAACTGCAAGAATAAACTACCCCTCTGAAAGGGTGGATCGAAATAATTCTACTGGTGACATCTATATATCTATATTATATATTCGAATATATGATTTGATGAAAAAATACGCACCAGAAAAGCTCGGTCAACAAGGATTTTTGAAAAACTGCAAGATTAAACTACCCCCCTCTGAAAGGGTGGATCGGAATAATTCCACTGGTGGCATCTATATATCTATATAAGATATTTAAATATGCAATTTGAAGAGAAAATTCTAATCAGAAATGCTCTGTCAGCATACTTTGATTCTGGTCAGCAAATTATACACCCCTGTGTTTGACATGTGATGTCTGGTACCGCACCTTCGCCAAAATATTGATGTTACATTACAGGAACAGACTTCTCTGACAAAAATGAAAGGTGCAAATCCTAACTTGATTTTAGGACGACAATGTAGAATAGTTTTTTCCGAATGTCGCTATTAGTTCTCAAAACACAATTTGTTTTTGAAGCGCCGTTTAAAAAACTCGTATGCTCTACTTACCGGGTAATTTTCACCTAATAATTCGGTGATCGTTGCAAGCGATTTGAAAAAAAAATGGTTTCGTGTTTTTTGTATGGTTTTTGTGTGGTGCAATCAAGTGGTTTCAGTTTTTCATTTCGGAAAAAAGGCGAGATACGGAGCACCTCACGAGATGGAGAAGTTATAGTTGCTCAAGCCGAAAAAAATACTGAAATTACAGGAAAAGTCGACATATACAGGGTCCTAGCTGCATCTCACATCCCGTCTTCTATAGCTCAGTTATCAGTTGAGTCAGGATTTTGATAATCTGCAGACTTGAATTGTCTCATAAGGCGCATACCATGAAAATAGTTTCGATTATAGTGGGTGTCCCAAAATAGACATATTTTTTTAAATCACGAGAGCTATCACCTGTCAAACGTTGCCAATCGAATTTCGAAACATCCTGTATACAGGAATTGAAAATCTACTCACAGTCATAGCAAGGAACGTATGCGTTTCCTCTTATCGTGAAATGCAGGCGCGATATCCTCTTTCCAGTTACTGGCACTAAACGGAAGAAAACACATATGAGACTACGGTTTTACGTCATCAACTGAAAATCACGGAATCCTCGAAATCAAGGAGAACGCATATACGGGAGAGATGGAGGTAATCAACGATGGCTGGGAGTGAGAGAGATGGCAGCCGGCAGTGAGGTATCGAGTAATGTGGGCTCACGCTGTATGCAACGTGACCGATGAAGAAGGATAACGCATGTTCATTGTTCATGTGCAGTTACAGTGGCGTTACAATCGAGGACCTAGATTTGAGGTTTCTAATAACTTGGTAGATTTCAATGGAAACAAAACACAAGCATGCCTTTTCTTCAGAAAAGCCGATCTCACTGTGCCCAACATAAGCTTTTCAGGAGCAGTAACCATACCTTTGAAGACATCTATTTCAAGGCTTGGTATTACTATCAGCAATAAACCTTTCTTGAGAATATCACGTGAGATCAATTGCTAAAAGTTCATCCCAAAAACTTGGTTTTCTGTTTCGGGCCAGGAGCTATTTCACTTCCAGTCAGCTGCTTATGATCTATAAGGGACAGATCCGACCTGCCCTGGAATACTGTTCCCATATTTGGAGTGCAGCACCTAGAAATACCCTGAAACTGTTGGATTCTGCCCGAAAAAGGGCCATTCGTCTCGTGGCCCAGGCAACCAGATGACGAATGATCACGTCACTATGACGTCCCTAATTGGTGATTTTTCGTCAGAGACGTCACACACCATTTTATGACGTCACTATGACGTACTTTCTATGAACTGATAATCACGTCATCGTTTCGACGTCGAGTGGACGTCAGTTGGATGGGTAAAAGAAGACGTCAGTTTCATGACGTTGCAGGGACGTCCTGTCGACGTCCAGTTTTTCCAGACCTTCTCTAAACCATGGACACTTATATATTATCATGTGAAACAGAAGTATATCTCATGAAAGCGAATCAACATGCAAGTTTTATTATAATTATTAATATATACCTGAAAAGTAATTGAAAAACTTTCTTCTAAAAAAAACTTTGACACACGCTGTATATCTCGGAAACCAACAAGCTATGTATATATAAAAATGATTGTTCAGGTATACCAATATATTGAAACCGTTACTCTTATGACGTTTAGTGACGTATCTATGACGTCTAAAAATCACGTCGGTGTGACGTACCAATTTGGTGAGCTTCGACAATGAGGAAATTTTTCAATAACTTACAATTCAAATTGTTGGGTGACAAAGAATGCATCAATATACATTATTCCACAAAGTGAAGACAAATTCGCCAACATCCTTTCCATTGCTATCAAACTATTCTCTGTTTGCTTACATCTCGCCAACACAAACTATACATTATCTTTGATACAAATACGAGTAACTGATTGCATTCTGATGGAGATGCGTACTGAACGATGGCGCTGCTGAATAGGCGATTGAATGTACATGACACAGGAGGGACCCACCAAGCAGACTCTCGACAATGCATAATCAATATTATATAATGTCATCAGAGGCTATTGGTGTTAATCACACCATATTGAAGGAAATCTTTTTTAGGTATCATCGCAAAATTCTATCGTCATTTTGACGTCATTATGACGTCAATCGGACGTCACAGTTTGGTGAGTGAATGACGTCAATACGACGTGAGTAATATGACGTTATTGGGCTGTGACTTATTCACGTCATTATCACGTCAATGCGACGTCAACTACAGACGTCACCTTGGTCATCCAAGTGACGTAAAAAAGACGTCACTGGAACGTCATCTGGTTGCCTGGGTGGGTGATGCCTCGCTCACACACTCACTCACTTCTCTAGAACACCGTAGAAAAGTTGTCGATCTGGCTCTATTTTATAGATATTTTCATGGGCGATGCTCTTCTGAAATATCAAAAATTGTTGTTCCTCCCTTGGCAGTCCCCTCGAGATTAACCCGTCGAGTTGAGGCTTCGCACCCCTTTGTGGTCACTTTGCAGATCTGCAGAACATCTCATTCCAAAGACTCGTTCATCCAACGAACAGCTAGGCTCTGGAACATATTGCTAAGGGAGGTGTTCTCCGAGGTATATAACCTCCAGAAATTCAAGACGAACACCAATTCCTACCTCATTTTCCTTGAAAAGGGATCGTGAGAACCAGAACAAAAAAAAGCAAACACATTCTCCATCCTTTGCCTTTGACATCTCTGAGATCTTACATTCGCGTCATCGAGTATAACTCACATGGTGATTCATGTAAAAAACTTCTCTATCGATTTTTGGATATATGTCAGATTGATATTCATCATACACAGGACGTGGAAAAAATTCTGAATTGAGAAAACTTAATCACGAAACTGCGATTGAGGCTATATACAAAAATAACAAGTTTCCATCGGTCAAGTTTGAACCCCTTGATTGGGTGAAAGTATTGAAAATGAATATTCTCAGAGAAATCATATGAACATGAAATAATGGATATACCGGGTGTCAACGAATCTATTAGACAAGGCATAACTTCTAGACCATGAGGTGTATCAAAATGAGATTTGGTATAGGTAAATGAAAGGTGGATAGATCCACCTTGGGTAAATGGTATGTGTAGAGGAGAGTTTTCACATATTTTTCACTTTTCGGTCACTTCCGGTTTCACCGAAAATGGCTCCGGTTCTAAATTTTTAAATGGAACACCCTGTATATTGTAACATTTTTGGATTTCTGAGACAATTCTAGATCAGAATGTGACATTTTCGAAAGTATTTTTACCCACTTAATTTTTTCGTAGTCACTTTTGAAATTACATCTAGGTGGCCATGATCGGAAGTAAACTAATCTAAAAGGACCTCAGGAAGTATGATAGATATGAATGAGACAAGTTGGCAAAATTAAATTTTCGTGTCTAACCATTTTTTGACTAGTACTTTCCGAAAAAAAGGATATTTTGACGAATCTAACGATACTGATTTATTTGCGATTGGATTAAAAATAAGAAAATAAATTAAATATTACTGACGAAATTACTTCATAATAATTTATTTACTTTTGTCAAGTGTGCCTGTATTCTCACATTGATTGTATACCTTTTAGCTCAAAATTATCATGACTGCAAAGTTTTTCAAGTGATCATTATTTTTATGCTCAAAAAAATATACATAATTTGTGGGTTTTAATAGTAATGAAAATGACAATAAGGTAGAAGGGGTAGGAAATATATATATATTATCACAAATTATGGTATAAAAATGGTTACAGTCAATTACTTTCACAGTGAAAAACAATCAGAAACAGTCTGAATGAGAGCACAAAATAATCAACATAATAAAAATGTATAATACTTAGAAATAATATAATACAAAATGTAAACATCTATTCATATTCCTACTGAAACAAATGTATTTAAATGAAATATCCTCAATGGTATCCTCTCTTTGTTCACTTTTTCATCAAGTACATTTCCTCGCAGCTCTACCTGTAAAATGACATTGATAGGTAAGTACATCATCAACAATCAAAATGTCTAGAGCAAAATGTACATTGTGTCTAGTTTTCGATGATTTTGCGTGATATCTCAGTTATCTTTGGAGATAAAACTTTCCAGTTTTCGCAGTCCTGTGCCACTTTTTTGTGAAACTGAAGATTGCCCAATCAGATTTTGCATAACTGTTTCCGTTTTCGAAATACAGGGCGATTTTGGAAATTCATACTTTTTGGACCCCCTCTCTATCTACGAAGTTTCTCAGCAAATATGTGAAATCAAAATCTTAGCCCATAAAGAATTTGACGCAGAATCCAGTGGTGCACTAGATTTTTTTATGATTTTTTAAATGGAACACACTGTATTTGATCAGCTCATTAAATTCCTTTGTTTTATTTTTTCTTTCAAAATGATATACAGTGTGTCACACTTAACATGCTCACCATGGGTATCTTTTTAACGGTGAAAGATACGAGGTCGGTTAAATGACACCAAATGCGGAGTTTGTCAAGGCCAACTATAAAGTGAAAAAATATTTTGATAAAATCTATTCGTTTTTGTTTTATACGCAAAAAACAGATTTTGATCATTTTCATGTCTCCTCCGTAACTTCTTTATTTATGAAAGTATTCAAATAGGAATTTCACATTCTCATGGCAGTTTTTCAAAGTGATTTCGTAAAAAATATGAAAGTTATACCAACTGTTCTAGAATTTGAGATATCAGCACCAACTTTAGTTTTTCAAATGTAGGTCATAGCTCACTATGACTTAGTTACAAATAACTTTTTTTTCTCTTACAGATGATATGTCGCAGTAATAGTTTTGTGTTGATAAGAACGGAGTTATCGTCATTTATACAAAAACAAAAAATTATTCGGAAGCCGCCATCTTGAATTTATGAATTTTAACAAAAAATCATGATCTCCGACCTCAAAAACCCCCACTTACCAATTTTGAATGGAATCGGACCAAATCTTGTCCGCCATCTTGGAGCAGCCATTTTTTTTAATTTAATATAATAATAATAATAATAATCTTTATTGGAAATAGGAAACCCTAATATACAAACATAAATATTATATCGACAATTACAAAATTATAATATTAACATAATATTGCAATGATTTAAAATTAAGTTATTTATACAAACATAGGAAGTCAAATTATCATTGTATGAGAAGACAACAAACATTACATAATGTATTGTCACCGAAATTATGAACACCTGCCAAATTTCAAGTTAATCGGAGTTATTGAATTTTTGTTGAATTTAAAAAAAATGGCTGCTCCAAGATGGCGGACAAGATTTGGTCCGATTCCATTCAAAATTGGTAAGTGGGGGTTTTTGAGGTCGGAGATCATGATTTTTTGTTAAAATTCATAAATTCAAGATGGCGGCTTCCGAATAATTTTTTGTTTTTGTATAAATGACGATAACTCCGTTGTTATCAACACAAAACTATTACTGCGACATATCATCTGTAAGAGAAGAAAAAGTTATTTGTAACTAAATCATAGTGAGCTATGACCTACATTTGAAAAACTAAAGTTGGTGCTGATATCTCAAATTCTAGAACAGTTGGTATAAATTCCATATTTTTTTCGAAATCACTTTGAAAAACTGCCATGAGAATGTGAAATTCCTATTTGAATATTTTCATAAATAAAGAAGTTACGGAGGAGACATGAAAATGATCAAAATCTGTTTTTTGCGTATAAAACGAAAACGAATAGATTTTATCAAAATATTTCTTCACATTATAGTTGGCCTTGACAAACTCCACATTTGGTGTCATTTAACCGACCTCGTATCTCTCAACGTTAAAAAGATACCCATGGTGAGCATGGTAAGTGGGACACACTGAATAATGTAAAGATATAAAAATCTCAATAACGCTCCAAAATCACTGAAACATTGGACTTTAAACGGATTGGCTGAATTATTTATATAAAAAAAGTTCCAATTGAAGGAATATTTCCTTTGATTTCTCCATGAAAAGAGGACAAAAACAATACCCACACTTATCAGCTAACAAAACACAGAACTTAGTTTCCTGATAGCAACAAATAAACAGTAATAAGCATCTGATTTAATATTGACTAAAACAATTGAATTACGAAATTATTCAGTAACTTATTCATTGAATTGTTCAAATTGATGTCCATTTTCACGGTTTCTTCTGTATCACAGTGAAGCGGAATACGCTGTCGTTCGCCCTGTATGTTCAATTTCAGGCCGTATCGTATATTTAGGTAGCGGTTTTTTGGTCTTCTAGGCCCAGTTTTTGTTCTAATTGCTAAAGGCCGGTTGGATATCGCTTTAATTCTCGAACTATTTCAGTTTCGCTTTTATCAGTGCTGAAGTTGCATATAGCAGCCCTGTTGGTTACCGAATTGGTCTAATTTGTTACTACATTTTGTGATTAATTAGTGTACCTGGTGTTATTAATTTCAGGTAAGATCTTTGATATTGAATGTTCCCTCTTTCTGAGGCGGTTAGGTTATTTTTTGAGGTCCTCCAAAGTACTATTTTTCACACTTAGTGACGCGGCTTATTAATTTCAGTACTGGTTTATGCCAAAGCTCTGTAAGTAACCCAACATAGGGTAAATAAAGCTCGATCCAACCCCCAAGCTCGTGATTTCTGCACCCCAAACAAAACATCCCTGAGTCGTTCTGTCTCATCTTGGCACCCAACTTGCTGGCAATTGTGAGCTATGGAGGGAAGTACACCTGGATCAGTCTACAATCTGAGGAGGAGGATTCTAAGAAACTCGTCCATTCCCCCGTCGAGGGTGGCAGATCTGAGGAACAGCACCAACGTAAGCCCGCCAAGGCCGAATATGACTCAAGGTAGGAGCGTTCCTCTTTATTTCTCTGCACCTATACCAGAAAGTATGCCACCCCAACAACCTCAGGGGGAACAAGTTCCAAATAATCCCACATTTGAATGGGAGAGGCATCATCCACCACCAAACGCTTTTCAAGGAAGTCAACCCTTCAACATGAATGTACCAACGGCACAAGCACCCTCGAATCAACATTTTTTGATTACGCCGGAAGCAATTACTCAACTCGTTAGTCAAACAATACAACAATTGCAAAATCAAAACTTGAATAATAATAGTTGTTCCAATAATGTTGATCAACATCAGTTTTCTGAAAATACGAATAGGGATAGCAATAATTATCTATGTAATAGCCTTTCTGCAACCAACAAAAAAATTCCTATTTTTGACCCTAACGTTATCCACCCGGTAGATTTTCTGAATCAACTACAAGATGGCTTCAATGTTGAAATGGTTGATTATAAGCACTTCAAGTACTTGGTGGCGGATTCTTTCAAAAATTCTGCCAAATTATGGGCCGACGCTTTTCTGCCCAAGTTTTCAAATTATGCACAATTTAAATCGAATTTTTTGCAACATTTTTGGGATGATAACTCTCAATGGCATGCTAGAACTAAATTGGAAACACGAATATATAGAGAGGGAGAATCATTTGTAGATTTTTTCAACAGTTTCTTAGTATTGGCTAAACACTTAGACCCACCTTATCCGGACAGAATGCTTCTAGCATGTATTTCGAGAACTTTACCACCTCATGTTTCACTTTTACTTTTACAGTGTGATAATTTTCCTCAAGCTCTCGAACATTTGAGGAGAGCTGATATATATTATCATAATTTAAATGGTAACCCCATCAATGCAAATCGCCCTGTCAACAGAGCAAATTTCTCTGGCCATAGAGATAATAAAAACTCTAATTCTTCTGACAATAGAAATAATTATCCTTCTAAAATTGAGAGATTTCCTAAAAATATTTCCCTAGTGACAGTGGATGAAGCTGAGGAATCGGGAAACGATTCAACCAGTTACCAGGACGGCCTGAGGTAACTGCGTTGCGTAAGGCCGAAATTATCGAGAATAATCCTCGAGAAAGCTTATTAGTTGATGATTGTGACTTCGAACATTCTTTATCTAACGATCAATCACCGGTTATCGAAATTAAAATATACAACTTTAGTTTTCCTGCACTGATTGATACCGGAAGCCAAGTATGTTGTTTTTCTGATATAGTCTGGTCGCAACTGAGTGGTTTTCACGAGGACATTCCGCATTTTCCTTGTAGTGGCGTAAGAATTTCTGGTGCTTTCAAATCTAAGCATCAGAGAGTTAATTTACAAGTTGAGTTAACTTTTTCAATGTTAGAAAAAGAATATATTTTCGAATTTTTAATGGTACCTAAGTTAATATATCCCATTATACTTGGCGTCGATTTTTTGCGAGCATGTAGTGCGAAAATTGAACTGCTTGACGATAAATGTTTTTTCACTGTCGGTGATAAAAAAATCTCTTTACCTGAAGTACCTGTTTTTCATGAATCAGGGCCACCAGATTCTTTGAATATCCGAACGGTTTGTGATAAAAAAGTAACTCTTAATCATCTACCGGAAAATTATGTTGTTTCGGATGGAAAGTCCCAATTTATATCTACAGCATAGTTCGTTATCAGGACTTATTCAAAAGTATCATAAAATATTTTCCGGGAAGCCGGGTTTAACCAGCTTATATGAGCATGTCATTAAAGTAAATGATGAAAGCGGTTTTTTTGTCAAGCCGTACCCGGTACCGTTTGCTCACCGCGAGGCGGTACAAAAAACGGTCGATCAAATGGAAGAATGGGGGGTAATTTCCCGGGGCGCAACTCCTTTTATATCACCGCTTATGACAACATTAAAAAAAAGATGGTTCTGTGAGAGTTTGCTTAGACGCTCGGAAACTGAACTCCATAACGGAAAAAGACCATGAACTTCCTCGTCGAATTGACGAAATAATGCGCAGTATGACTGGATTCAAATTCAAGAGTATTTTGGATTTAAATAATTCATATTGGCAAATTCCGCTCAGGCCTGACTGCCGAAAATATACGGGTTTCATTTTCGGTAATCGAAGCTACTATTTTAACGTCATCCCTTTCGGGTTGGTTAACGCCGTCTCCTCGTTTACTAGGTGTATCGACCAGATTTTCGGTATTGAGTTCTCTAATTTTTTAGTGCCATATCTCGACGACTTGTTGATTTTAAGCGATACTTTTGAAGAACACTTGCGGCATTTAGAGTTGGTTTTCTCGCGGTTGAGTCAGGCGGGCCTAACCATAAAATTGAAAAAATGTAATTTTTGCTGTAGGCAGGTGAATTTTCTAGGTTATGTCTTGGACGAAGAGGGTTTTCGACCAGATCCGAACCGAGTTCAAGCGATAATTGATTACAAAGTACCACAAAACGTAAAACAACTTCAAAAATTTCTCGGACTTTGTCAGTATGACCGTACCTTCTGTCCAAAATTTTCATCATATACCGAGCCTTTAACGTTTCTTCTTCGGAAAAAGAATCCGTGGGTGTGGGGACAAGCACAGCATAATGCATTCCATCGCGTAAAATCGGAATTAAAAGATGCTACCCTATTATATTACCCAGACCCTAATTTGGTTTTTCATGTTGAAACTGACGCCAGTGACGTCGGTATTGCGGCGCAACTTTTCCAAATAGTGGAAAATAAACGAAAAGTTGTAGCTTGGTGTAGTCGATTATTATTAGAACGCGAGAAGCGATACTGTAGTTTTGAAAAAGAGGTCTTAGCCTTAGTGTTCGCCTTGAATACTTGGCGAGTTTTCCTTTTGGGACGTGATTTTTTTGTCCATACCGATAATAAAGCGACAACATATTTGAACACTTGTCGATTGCTCTCCCCACGTGTTACTCGTTGGGCCTTAGCTCTCCAAGAATTTGACTTTCAAATAAAATATATTAGGGGCATAGACAATGTCATCGCTGATTGTCTATCTCGGTATGCCTGTGTCAGGTTACCTACCCCCAACGATAAGTCTTTTCGGGTTTTGAACTTGAGCCTACCGGAAAATTTTCGTCATATTCTGAAAGATATCACTCGATATCAACTGGAAGACGTCAAATTGAAAGATATCCGCGATTCTCTGATAACGGAAGCCTCCCTTCGGGCAAAATTTTACATTCATAATGATGTTCTTTACCATCGGAAAAGTGATGCCGAAAATTATTTACTATGTGTCCCGCTAGCTCTCCGGGACAAATTCATCGAAGCGTTTCACGAATCCCTAGGGCATTTCGGCGCATACAAATGTTGGTCGGCATTGAGGCGCGAGGTCTGGTGGACAAACCTGTCGCGGGACGTCAAACGGTTTGTAAGAACATGTGAAATTTGCCAAAAGTCGAAAATCTCTATTTTACCTAAGCCAGCGCAGCATCCTATTTTGGCAGAGTTCAAGGGGGATATTATTGCTTTGGATCTATTCGGACCCCTTCCGCGTAGTCGTGCAGGTGCTTGTTACATTTTAGTTGTTGTTGATATTTTTACCAAACATGTGGTTCTTTATCCGCTCAGAACTGCGACTACTCGTTCATGCTTAAATCGGTTAACCGTGGATTATTTTCCAAATTGCGGGCTTCCCAAAAAAATCTTGTCCGACCGCGGAACGCAATTTTCTTCCCCTAAGTGGAAAACCGCGTTGAATGTGCTAAATATTCAAGTCATATATACCTCCGTACGCCATCCAGAGGCCAACCCCTCTGAGAGAGTTATGAGAGAGCTAGGTCGATTATTTCGTGTTTATTGTCAAGGTAAACATACTCGTTGGGCTTTCGAAGTTGTAAAGTTTGGAAACTTTTTGAACAATGTTGTACATGAGGCTACCGGTTTTACCCCCAACGAACTTCAATTTGGTCGACCCCGCGAAAATCTTCTCCCACCTCGGCTTCGACCACCAAACCCTGATTTCATCAGTTCCAGTGACAAAATGATCATCGCTAAAGAGACATTAGAGGGTAAAGCGGCTCGCCGAAGAATTAATAATCCGGGTAAACCCTATAGAGCATTTGATTCAGGAGACTTAGTTTTATTGAGGGCTAATCCGAAGTCTACGGCCATCAACTCGGAAACGAAAAAGTTTCTCTTATTATTCGAGGGCCCGTATAAAATTAAAAAAATTATCAGCTACGCGACGTACGTTTTAGTAGACCCCACCAGTGGCGTCGAACGAGGGATTTTCCATGCCAGCCACTTGAAAGTGTTTCATCGTGCGAAGGAAGCCGCCACCTCGCAAGTATGCGTTTTGCCAGCTTCGGGGGGTAGTTGAAGCGGAATACGCTGTCGTTCGCCCTGTATGTTCAATTTCAGGCCGTATCGTATATTTAGGTAGCGGTTTTTTGGTCTTCTAGGCCCAGTTTTTGTTCTAATTGCTAAAGGCCGGTTGGATATCGCTTTAATTCTCGAACTATTTCAGTTTCGCTTTTATCAGTGCTGAAGTTGCATATAGCAGCCCTGTTGGTTACCGAATTGGTCTAATTTGTTACTACATTTTGTGATTAATTAGTGTACCTGGTGTTATTAATTTCAGGTAAGATCTTTGATATTGAATGTTCCCTCTTTCTGAGGCGGTTAGGTTATTTTTTGAGGTCCTCCAAAGTACTATTTTTCACACTTAGTGACGCGGCTTATTAATTTCAGTACTGGTTTATGCCAAAGCTCTGTAAGTAACCCAACATAGGGTAAATAAAGCTCGATCCAACCCCCAAGCTCGTGATTTCTGCACCCCAAACAAAACATCCCTGAGTCGTTCTGTCTCAACAGCGATATTTTTTTGTTTACTAAATTTAATCGAACCAATACAGAAGCCGCCCTCAAGCTACAAATCGCACCTTGGAAAAAATCTTGCATTTTTGTCCCTTGATGTATAATTCACTATTTCTTCAGAAGATAATAACTCCCACTATATCTATCCACCTTGTGTTTGATGTAAAGTTGATGTATCACCTATCATTCAGGAGCGAAATTCATTTAGATTGATTTTTCAAGAACTAAAATGATGCCAAAATCATCTATCAAAATATCATCAAACTATTTCACGTATTTAACCGAATTTCCGGACAATTTCGTCGAATAATTGGAAGAAATCAAAAAATATCAAGAACTAAAAGTTGCAATAGAAAGTTCAAATTCGAGGCATATGTGTAAAATTGGAATAGAAACAACTATTTTCAATAATCTTCTTCGGAAGTCGAACAAATAAGCCTATTTTCAACGGTTAATTTTGAAAAATTTAACTTTTGACATGTAGCGAAAATCACGTGACTCCGACCGAGTAAGCCATTTTTCATCTTTTTCGAAGCAAAACTCAACGCCCAATTCGAATTTCATAATGAATCATTATTAAAAGTAGTAACCACATGATCCCAACTGTATAAATGAAACTATATGCTACCGCGGTATGACCAATATACTGGAATATTCAATTATTACCTTTCCATAACGCACCGTTCCGAAACGCTAGAACCCCGGCAAAAAATCAGCGTTGAACACCCCCGCGACGAGGATCGGCTTCGGCTTCACCTTGCCGCGCCCCGCCCTCTCCTCCTCCTCCACGTCTTCCTCCTCCTCCGCGCCTCTGCTCGAGTGCGTCTTCTTGTGCGTCTTGAGGGCCGAACTTTGGCGGAAGGCTTGGCCGCACTCGTCGCAAATGAAGGGTTTTTCGCCGGTGTGGATGCGCTGGTGCGAGATCATGTCGTTGGATTGGGCGAACGCCTTGTCGCAGTACTGAACGTGATATTCAATCGTTAGATATCAACTCCATTAACAAATTCGAAATATTAAATTTCATCCATTCCGTCAAATATAATTATAAACATTCAAATATGAATTTTGAAGTCTGTAGGTTAATCGAGGAGGTGGTACATTCATTATTTCATATTCTTTGGGATTTTCTCTCCTCGTCTCTATAAAATAATAACGTTTGCTCCCAAGATATATATATGATTTTATTCACGAACACATAATATTTGAGAGCGTCGTACTTAAAATTGTGCTTCAAGCGGTCTATCTCTCGAGTCTCGATCCAAATCAATATGTTACATGATCTAAGGTTACAGAACGAAAATCAATTTGACATTGACACTTCTGTCACATTGAATTAGTTTATTGCATTATATTTAAAGTTTCGATTGAGTGTTATATGAGGAAGTAAATATATGAGATCATTGGAAAATGAAATTGTTATTCGTTTCATAGTAGTGATGGACACACTGATTAGGTACTTGGGTAGCACAAATCTTAGAAGCATGCTGAAGCCAATTCATTTCACCTCCCCAGGGAGGTAATATTTTTTTCCTTCCGTGGGAGTAAATTGACATGTTCGTGTCCTGAAATAAGGGAGCCAACGCTAACTTTCTATGCAGTGAGTGAGTAAGGACAAATCAGATGATTTGCCCCAAAATGTCACTGCCTTTAAAGAATTTTCCTATCAGAGAGCCTAAAAGATAAATTCACCAGCTTGTCAGTGACAATTTGTATCGAAAAAGGTTTGGAGAAGAGAAATAAAGGCATAGCTTTGGAAGTTTCGGGAACGAATCTACTCCCGTTTCCAGCATAAAAAATGGTTGTTTGAATTGCAAATTCGAATCTTTCTTGAAATTTTTCAGTTCTCAGTGACAATTGGTGACGTTGGCAATCAAATGAGTTACAGGATGTTTTCATTAATTAATCTTGAAATTACCATTTTCAGATTTAAGTCGTGAATTCCAGTTTTAGAAATAAAAACCACTCTGTATATAGCATTCTGTGATATTAAAGGCCTGGTGAATTTGTTGCAACCTGGGTATTTCATGCTCACTGATGGTTATCGTTCCGAATTGGCTAGAACCCCATGAGTAAATCAACCCTGAGAAAAAGATCCTATGCAACTTGGCGCCCAACGTGGGGAAAATTTCCGGTAATCCATAGTGGTGGAGCCCAGGATGCAGCGAACTCCCGGAAACTATGATGTTAGGCCAAAAAGATCCTATGCACTGTTTATTGAATATAAAAGCCGTGGACCTAATTAGTTGGTGGCTATGAAAACTAAGCGAGTTCAGAATGTTCTATATCTCAAATTTTTCATGCGTCAAATCATAATCCAGCCTCCAGGAGATATCAAAACTATACGAAAATTGTGGAACCAACTTATATCCCGACCATATCTGATTTTTAGTAGTTTTCATATCCTAGATTAGTGTTCGCCATCGTATGAAAAAATTGTAAATTCGACAGGTTGGTGACAAGGATCAGAAAACATTTTACACTCGTTTTTTTTCAAAGCCACCTACTATAATTGGGTCAACCGCATTTATAGTCTAAAAAATTGAATAGTGTTGAATATTGGTTTATGTTGAATTGAAACTATAGTCTCCGACGAACCACCTCGTCATATAAACACGTTTTTTCGCTGTCTATCAAACAAATGTGTTTCTTGGGGTAATAAAGAACAACAACAACAAAATGGGATAGCCTGTACTGCTCAGGGTACTGCTCAGCTGAAAAACTATTCTTGTCCTTTGTCCTACCTTGCATTTGTATGGTTTTTCTCCAGTGTGTGTCCTTTTGTGTCGCGCCAGGATTCCCGAACGGGAAAACTTCATTTTGCAAGTGTCACATTCGTAAGGCTTCTCCCCGGAATGGATCCGTTTGTGTTTGGTCAAGGAGCTAGAGGTGGTGAAACCGTGATTACAGACTGTGCATACGAAGGGTCGCGCACCTATCAAAATACAACAAACAAATCTAGCACAAATATATTCAAATATTTTTTTTAGTTGAATAGGGTTATACACACTAGTCGAATTTACGACAGATCCCAGCCAGCATGGTGACGTCAATTCTCGTCGAATCGACGTGGATAATAGGTGGCAATTGGTCGTCGTCAAGATTCGACCAATAATTGACGTCATTTTGACGTGTTCCAAAAACGTATCTGATAGACGTCATATTTGACGTCATTTAGACGTAACATCTGCACAAATCATGTTGTTTTATTTCGAAGAAATTACTCCATGAACTGCGCATATCCAGGACTCATGATGAAACGCTTATCAAAATAAAATAGGTACCTACCTTTAGTAAAGGATTCACGTATACCCGACATGGATAAAACTAAGTGGTGAAATATGTCGAACAAATATTAATAAAAACACCCTGATAGAGATAACTTGGAAACAGATACGAAAGATTCAAGAATTTATTATTTGTATACAAATACGGTCATATATACCAGGTGCCTTCATATTTTATATTGGCGCACCACGTCAAGACATACAGATGCTTATGATTGGTGCTCCGTGGCTTCGTGTGTCTTCGATCGTTTCGCACAGTGCCACCGCTACCCCTATCGGCCATCGTCGATCGTAGCACAGTTTGTCGTAATCATGCGCATGCGTGATGAAGTTCATCGAATTTTGTAATGGCGGATTCGTGATTTCGGGTCATGGAAAACAAGGATACTATCGAAAAGTGGGGTTCAGCAATATATTGCAGTTCGCTGGTTATTTTATCAATTCCAGGCAGTAGAAATGTTTGTGGGAATACAATATTCCGAGGAAAGGCATTGCTCCCGTTCAGTAGAAGTATAGTTGACGCCATGACGTCTCCTAAGGCTGCGAAGTGTAGTGGCCGCCTTTCAAACAGCAAGATTTTTTCAACAGGTCAATAATTAAGAAAGCGAAATCTACAAATGAAACTTGGAAGTTGTTTGATGTAGTGAGGTCGTTATTTGAAGAAGGTAATCTATAAATACCTTAAATCGTAGGTACAAGAATAATTTGAGGTTATTAGGTTGAGTTTCCTTTGAAACTTGACATCTTCGTTTATGTCTATATACTATGGAATATAGTGGATTTTATGCTTATTAGTTTTATTCAGATAAAGAATACCTATGTATAATTATGTAAACAAATAAAGAATATCCACAACTATTGTAACTAGATCATTTGAACTGTTTTGCCAACCATCAAGGAATAGGATCATGGGAAAGTGATTTCGAGTATCACATTTACTTTGTGATGTCGAAACCTGGACCTGATGCTTGGAAACTAATCGACGTGTAGACGACGTCGCTAAATGACGTTGTAACGACGTCGCTAAATGACGTCGTTTCGATGTGACATATTGACGTCACATTTACGTCTATTTCATGTCGATAATTTGGTCATCTTGACGTAATTGGTGACGCGTATATGACGTGAAATTGACGTGTGATTCTTCAACGAATTGATAACATAAGTCTGGCAACAATTGTTGGAAACCTGATTCACACGAGGATAATAGCTATTATGAAGAACCAACCTGTGTGTTTCCTGAGATGGGCAGACAGTTCTCCTTTGCTAGCAAACCGGCTCCCGCAAGTGTTGCAGAGATGAGCTTTCACCCCACTATGTCTGACTGAATGCTGTCTAAGGTTGCCCAGTTGATTGAAGCCTTTGCCACAAGTCGAACATAGGAACGGTTTCTCCCCATTGTGGGTGCGCATGTGGTCTTTCAAGTTCGAAATTTGATTGAAACCTGAGAGAAAGGTAGATATCTGTATGGTGAAATAGTTCCCTCTTACAAAACCCTAGAAATTTTTGTAGACCTCTGGCCTACTTGATTATGTTGAATTCTATCACCGTAGTAAGGCCGCGCAAAACTAACGCTAGATGGCGCTATTCCCGAAGTGATCTTGCTACACAATGGTTGTTTTGTTTTGTTGTTTACATTTACGTATATTAATTCGTAATTCAAAAACATTGAGAAAAAGTGATTGATTTAATGAAAAAGGCGTGAAATTTTCATTATATCTGTGAAGTTTATGTGGCACGATGTTTCCTACGCCATCTACAATCAATCCGGTGCGGCTTGCTACGGTGTTTCGCGGTCTACACGTTTTGGAAAAAAACAATTGACAAGTGGTAACGCCAGTCTATTTTCATCATGCCTGAGAGGATTATGTGAATCATAAAATATTCTTATTCGAGTTATTATCGGTAATTAGTATTGACAGATTAGCCACTTTTGGATTTCATATAAACATCAGTACTTTGTTTTAGAGACTTCGGATCATGAACATAACATATTATGTGAGTTCCTATTTTTGAAAGCAGTGATTGGGAACATTTCTACAACCATAATTGATCAAATGTTAATATTCCTCAAGTTGAATCTGTAGATTTGAAACAGGTCCCTACAATAACCTATAACCTATGTTTTTTAATGGTCATTTTGGACGAAATACAGCGCCCTCTTCAAATATATCTTGACGTTATCGTCAATGTATCCTAGATGCGTGTTCACATGCGTGCCTTTCGTATAGTGTATTCTCATCCCATTGGCCTATTGAAAAGAAAGCGAACAAATTCTTGCTATAATCATCATGAGCTGTGTGGGGAACAATGGTGGTAATACCACTAGTACAAATATAAAAATATAGTTTCTATAGAGAATGTGACACGTGAATTTCAACATCCAACTGAATGTGGCAGTCACTGTCAAACTGTCACTCTTGACACCCTTCCTACTTTTCTATTCGAACAGTGATCCTATTTCATTTCATCTTTCTGCTAGGCAGAAATTCAATACCAATACCGAAATAATGATGGAAGTAAGATATGGTGCGCGCATTCGGCCATTATTACGTATTGAAAATTTCAGAAAAATCACTCGACCGCCTACTATGATTTTTCTACGTCACAACGAGCGAGACGTTAATTCTACATTTTCCTGCTAGATGGTGATAATGCTATTGCTGCTGTGACGAGTGGAAATATGTATCAGTTGGATTATTCAACTTTGAATTCGAAAAGTCTGCTACAATTTCAAAACTGACAGATGTCATAATAGTGCAATGTCGCCATCTATTAGAAGATTGGCGGAACCATTGCTCTCGCTGTTCTCGCGAGAGGTCGAGTAAAATTTCTGAAACAAAAGCACATCAGTAATTACACCATATCTTAATTCCATCAATGATTGAAGTAAGATATGGTGCGCGCATTCGGCCATTATTACGTATTGAAAATTTCATAAAAATCACTCGACCGCCTACTATGATTTCTCTACGTCCACAACGAGGGAGACGTTCATTCTACATTTTCCCGCTAGATGGTGATGCTGCTATTGCTGCTGTGACGAGTGAAAATAAAATGGCAAATGGCATTTTAGCCACGGGGAACATATGAACCAGTGGGATTATTCAACTCTGAATTCGAAAAATCTGCGACAATTTCAAAACTGACAGATATCATAATTGTGCAATGTCGCCATCTATTAGAAGATCGACGGAACCATCGCTCTCACTGTTCTCGAGAGGTCAAGTAAAATTTCTGAAACAAAATCAGTAATTACACCATATCTTACTTCCATCAATCTTCCATCAATACCGAAATGAACCACCGAGCGATAAGGATGCCATGCAATAAATATTCCGTGTTGTGCATGAGGATTATTCTCTTAATTTGAGGCAATGCAATTTTCTCGCAATTTTCTCATTTTATTGCAAGTCGCCATACATTGAGATATTTCTGTCATATTTTCTCGTTCATATTCACTATTTTCAGGTTTTTTGAGCCTTCAATGTACTTTTTGAGGTTATTTTGGCATTTCAGGCCACGTTATGGAAGAAATTTGTATTTTATTAAGATGCTACGATGAATATTACTAAGAATTTTACTAAACTTGCCTTGAAATTGCAGGAAAAATAGGACTGGTTCTTTTACGAAACTTGCAGTGAAATATCATAGACGCATGCGCATTGTTCGGTTCAAAATTACATTGCATCGAACTTGCTGGTTAATATCAATATGCAAACAGAATAGCACTGATTGTACGGCGCCCTTTACAGTATGCAACGTATATGTGCTTGTTAGCCAAAGGATATTGCTTCTGCATGGCTTATTTGTTGCGCCCTGTCTCTTTTTCCTCCTAACTCTAGATGGCCCAATTCAGGTAGTTTTGAATGAGGGCTTACATTATTTATTGTCAACCAAACTACGCTACTGAAACGTGAGGTCAGAGATGGTAGAACTGATAAATATACTTCTTCTTCTCGTGTAATTTGGTTCCTTCCTATGATATCTTCTTCTCCGTCAAAGTAAGCATTGGTAGTGTTCCACATTGGAAGTAAAAACACGTAAGTATGCTCAAGTTTTCTGACAAATTGAGGTTTTCTATTTGTTCAAATATTTCACAGCTTGTGTTGAAATATTTTCCGATAAAGCAGGCCATAGCATTCAGGGCTATCCGGCAGAATATTCACTATAGAAATAAAACGTTCGCCACCTATCGGAGTTCTTGAAAGCTGTCAAACATCTGTCAAAGCAGCATGTTTACTTTGTTTTCATTGGTTCACATTTGTTTTTTGTTTGTGCTCATTGGTCATATCATCAAAACAAACCGCTCAGAAGTGTTCAAGTTGCTGCCGTGAGGTGGGGCGACGTGTTTTCTATAGTGAATTGGAATTTTCGGCTTTGACATTGACCTCATGTTTCATTCAATGAACTCATTATAATTGGTTTTAGTAGCACCAACTGGTGAGATTACTGAGATTGAAAATGTTACTCATGGATTCACCTTACCTTTGAAACAAGTATCACAGACATGAGGTTTCATCCCTGTATGACCATTCATGTGGTTTTTCAACTGTTCAGCCCTATGAAAAGCTTTATCACACATTGTGCACTTGTATTGTTTCTCACTGATATGAGTGTTCCTCATATGCCTATTCAGATGTGCCGATTTGCTAAACTTTTTTCCACAAGCACTGCAACTAATCTTTTTCAGTTTTACATGCTTCTTTAAATGAACGTCCAGATCTTCTTTATTGGAGAAGACAGTGTCACATTGTAGACATGTAAACACCACCTCTTCATGCTTCACATCAAGACAATCATCCATTTCGAAGGTTCCATCATATTGAACATTTTGTTGCTCCATCTTCATGGCATGAGCTATCTTATGGCGAATGAGCAGATCATACCTACTGAAACGTTTGTTGCAGATGTCACACTGGAATTTCTTAATTTTTTCTTCCTTGAGTGTTGATTCTTCCTTTTCTGGATACACTGGTTGGGTATCATCCTCATTATCAAGTTTGCATGTATCAAAATCGAATTTATCTGAATCGTCCAGAATTTCATTATTGATTTCCATATCCTTACATTCAACAGTTTCTGCCTTGATTTTATTGTTTTCGTTTTCCAGATCATTCTGATAGACTACAGTAACCTTTTTCAGCCGTTCTTTCAAAATTCTATCACTATGTTCACATTTTAGTTTGAAAAGATACATTTTAACAGTACTAGTGACACATTCTGTGCAGATCTGATCAGGTAGGCCATCCCCTAGGGATACCTGTAGTGAAAAACTGTGAAAATGATGAATGATTATGTATATAAAAGATATATGATTACCTCAAATGAAGTGCAAGAACTTATCATTTCAGAAATGTGTAAAGGCAGTCCAGAACTAATTTCTGAAGTAAATACAGATTGTAATTTTCCGTCTTCGGTTAAACAGGCTCTACATATATTTGGACGATCACATTTTTCCATCTTTTTTTGACTAATGGAAAAACTTTTGGCAACCAATGGAAAATTGTTTGTTGAATATAAATAAACCAGTGCTTCTTGAAAATGTATAGCTCACAGGCACAGCCCAATAGCCCAAAGCGCAAACCAGCTGATTGTGACGTGTTATTGACATCCAACAGTTTGACAGTGACATGACTAAGAACTCGTAGTGGCGACATCTTGTATCTTGTCTTATCACAATATACATAGCTATACAAGAACAGTGCTTCTAGTGGCATCTGCAGCAGATCAGGTTCAGAATTATATCATTTATATCTAACTAAAGACAATTTCAGGCGTTCAGAAAATGTTCAGGCAGAATTTGTAGGGTTTATGTAATGTAAGTAAACGAAAATAAATAATTTCTCAGTATTCTCAGTCAAAATTGCTTCAACGGTTATAGAGGAGACGAAAAAGACATGGAGTCTGGAAAGACTTTTAATTTATCGCCTTGAACAATCTTAATCCTATCAAATTCATCATAATATTTAATGCCATTATAATAAAAAATCTTTAACATACTGGCATGTGAATGCATGGTTATTTCACCCGAATGGTTTGCTGAGATTCAAAATCATCGCCACTTGGAAAAATCCTGGAACACCAGGGGTTAACTAGATCGCTACATAAACCAGCTCTATCTCTAGTTTACGAATATAGTTGAAGCTATGTCAGTGATTCAATTTAATTATAACCCCTATAAAATCTCATAGAATTCAATAGGGCAGCCTGAGTTGTTCATCATTGGCCTGTTCCAGCTCACCTTTCAACATTATTTCTGCTACTTCAAACTGTTCACATCCCATGAAGTGCAGATCGTTGTTTCCTTCATTCTCGATAATATTCACGTAGGGAACGTCATGTTTACTAGCCAAATGCCTCCTCAACAAGCCATCCGAGGAGAATTGCCTGTCGCAAAACTGACAAGCATAGTAAACCTTCTCATGCGATTTCTTGTGACTTGCCAGCCTGCACCGCTGATAGAACCTTTTACCGCACAAGTCACAAGCATGCTTCTTGAATTCCTCCGGGTTTTTCCCAGTGTGGCATCTCTCATGGTTCTTCAAATCATTGTAATTAGTGTAGGATTTCATACAAACTCTGCACACGTACGGTTTAAAGCCCGAGTGCACCCACATGTGCCTGTTCAGCCTTGTGGAGTTCACGAAACTTTTACCACACTCGTTGCACAAATAAGGCCTATCATTCGTGTGGAAAGTTCTCACGTGCAGCTGCAAGTTCCCCCACTGGGAGAAACTCTTCTGGCAGGTTTTGCACTGGTAGGGCAGCTCGCCAGTGTGCAATCTCTTGTGGCGCCTCAGGTTCGAGGCGACTTTGAAGCCTCTGCCACAGTCCTGGCACTGGTAAGGCTTGACGTCTTGGTGTATCCTCATGTGACCTTGAACGCCTGCTGCCCTCATGAAGCCTTTGTTGCATATTTTGCACCTGAAGGGTCTTTCCCCTGTGTGAGTTCGAATGTGGATCTGAACGGTGCTGGGGTTTGGGTATTGTAAGCCGCATATTTTGCAGGCGTAATCTTTGGACACCATGTGGCCTTTCAAGTGACCGATGAGCTTTTTGGGGTCCTTGAACTCTTTTTTGCAAATGCTGCACTGCAAGGCATTGTCTTGGCAAGTGGTCAGTTTGTGGTTCTTGAACATTGTGACGTCAGTGAATTTTTGCTGGCAGGTACTGCAGTTGTATTCCAGATTTTCAATGTTTGGAAGTGATGTTTTGATGGGTACTAAAGGAGGAGTGTCTATGGGTAAAGGCTGCACTGGCTGCTCATCTATGGGGGCTAGTTTCTTCAAAGGGGCTAATGGTACCAAGGGTGGAGGACCATCTGATGGGAATATGAGGTTCTGCTCAATTTGTTTTGTATTTGACTCTATAGTTTTTCGAATAATCAACCTTTGTGCTAGAGGAATGTCTTCTTCACTTAATTCATCTCCATCTCTGTCATCTACATTTTGGTTTATTTCAGCTTCATTCAAAGCTACATTGAGTATGTCACTTTGTTTCAGTTTATCATTGAGCACTTGCCTCAGTATTTTGTCGGTGTACTCCATTTTTTTCTTGAAGGAATAGAATTTGGTTATCAAGTGGAAACATGAAACACAAATTTTGGGAGGTAATCCATCTTCATCAGATACCTGTAGGGAGAAACATTTTGCAGTTGATGAGACAAAGTCAGTAGCTCTTTGACTTACCTCTATGCAGGCACAACTCTCCATCATCTTTGGGATTCTTGTGCAATGGATGTTTCTCAAATGGCCTTTACCAGATATACAGATGCGACACATTTGGTCGAATTTTTTATCACTGATGAGCTTGAGAAGATTCGTTTTATAAAGTATTGTCCCACTCATAATTTTATTGGTATATAGAACGGAGTATTGAGTCCAGCGGTCCTTCGATGTATAGGTATGGCTAATAATACTGATATTGTGATAATATTATCAGTCCCATAACAATTAACATCTGTTTTCAGTCTATAAAAATCTGCATAAAATGATAATTCAAGCCAAATGAACTACTAGCAGAAATATGACAGCTTGACAGCTAGTGAGATTTGACACTTTAGAAGAAGTGTTATAAAAAAAGAAGAGGAAATTTCTTCTTAAACATTTATTTTTCAAATTCCTGTGAAGAGAAATGAAAACAGAAAATCTGAAAAGTAGTGTTGTAATGATTCAAAAAAGGTATGTAAAATAATAATATGTCCTATATTATTGCAACTAGATAGTACCTACATAAAGAAAATACATGCCTAAGACGATATAAGTGATTCAAATGTGGTAATTTAAACTAGGTACTATATACCCAGCAAACACACATATGTCTGCCATATGGCAAATGGAGCTCATCAGGGTTCCGGAGATACATCACCATGCAACATATCTGCTGCAAAGCTATTACATTTCATGCAATATATTTTCTTGTTCAGGTGGTTACATAACAAGACACATATCATATACATATATGATGCTTCGAATGCCATGAAAAAAGATTGTTCAGTTGAATTATACATGTATGGTAAAGGAAACAAAATCGCATATTTCACTTATGTCTCGAAACTATACAAGATTATTTCTAGAATCACCAACATATTCATAACAGTGAAACGTTCTGTTCCGTAGGAGTTGGTACCTAGTTGATGGAGACAACTTCATGTTAGTTTCCTTTGAAGGTTATGTTATGCTTTGCTAGCATGTTTGTCTCACACATTTTTTCAGAAGAAAATCTGTCTCAACATGATCACACTGCTAATGTGCATTTATCAATGTAAGTACCACAAGCCACTCCAAAGCAGCTGAATCTGAAGAAGATGCCCGATGGGGTATTGAATGAAGTTTTTGTCTGTGACTAACAAGATCAATTTGGAAGACTTCTGGGTCATCGAATATTCCATGACACTTTCATGTGCAATTTCCAATGTCTGTTCATCTATGTAAGTATCATCAGCTGTTCTATAACAACTGAGCCTGAAGAATGTGCTCAAATGGATGTTGAAAATAATGGTGTTCTTTTGTGACTTTTAGGGACAATATGGATGGGTTAGAAAATCCAAAAGCATGAAAAAAGGAAACATTCTTTGACATAAGATTTTGGGTCATCAAACAATCAAACTTTCCATATTCCACTACACTTTCAAGTGCATTTTCCAAAGTAGGTTTCAACCTCTGAAGTAGAACTCTAGAAACCACCTAGAAACATGAAGGTGTACATATCAATTGTGTATGGTCAATGTTCCACCAAGACATTATAAACCATTTTGATGTGTCAAAAGTGCTATATATAGTATGTGCAGTGCTTTCCTCAGAAGAGAATACATTCCTGGATATACATCTGATATAGAATTAGCTAGAAATAAGCATATGAATATAGGTGATTCACCACTCAATTTACCTATCATTACCACTGAAGTACCTAATCTTCCATTTTGGGGTCTGAAATGCTGAATCATTTCAAATTGATAATAACATTTTTATCTTCAATATTTTGTCTCTATCAACATATAAGTAGGTATGATGTTTTCTCAGTGATGTATTTAAAACTTGAATTTCAAATAATTTCCATTGATTTTCATTCTAGAAACCATGATTTCCATTTCCATTAGGACAAGACACTGCAAACAATCAGACATGAAACACTACAAATGAGGAGGTGACTACAACCTAAGTATACAGGGTTATCCAAATATTGAGTGTCCACCATAGGTAACTTTGTTATAATTGAATATACAACATTGTTTAAATGATCAAACTAGCAGTATTTTCAATGCTTTTTATGGTGAAAGAAAAAATATAAACATTTGAGTATCGTGTTTTTTCTGACATATAATGAGAAATGTTCTTCTATAGTCAGAAATACCTATGTACCTACTGGTAGTTTGTTGATTTGAACAATTTTGTATCTTCAATAATAACAATAAAGTTGTCAATATGGCTGTCGACACTAAAATTCCTGTATATTTCTCGAAATGATCAAGTACATTATTTTGGAATCATCTCACATATATTACTCTGTAACATTCATTTAAGTATCATTATAAGAACAAACTCGTTACTTATAATGTATCTGAGACATGTATGCAATGTTACTTCGAAAACGCTCAACATATGTCAGATATATAAAGGACATATTCAGGGAGGCGGAAATTTGACGTTACATGCAAGATACATTAACTGTACAGATAATATGTCTGCAACATCGGATGAGAACAGAAATATGTGGTTGTTATGTATCAGATATGTATCGGTGTTTGCTGGGTATATCTTTGAAGTATTTTATAAATAAGTATACACGACGTAGTAACGTTAAAAACTCTCAATCTTGTACATAAAACTTGTCTTGATTTTTATGTAACTGATTTCCATCTATCTAATGTCATATAGTCATTGCTTGTGAGAGAAATATTTTTAAAGTGAGATCAACTTTAGAAATTTGTAGGTCGGTAGTTCTTATCACATGAAACGATTTTTTTCCTCACTTCAGCATCATGAACTAAAAGACCCCCCCTCCTATCAACCTTGTGAATTCGAAATAGGTAGGTAGGTACCTATACTGTCTTTCATATTATTTGTTTAGCATGTTTGGTGACCAGTTTTTGTTTGGATCATTCCCACGGTAATTTTTTGGTACTTACGTATTTTTGTCCTAAAAACAGGAATTTGATAATGAAAATGTGAACAAACCACTATTTATCGAGTACCAAAAAGAAATTTCGAAAAAAAAACCATCACATAAGTGCAAAATTACCAAAAAGGTAGTTTGGTTCAAAAACATCAGTAGGTGCATATTCATGCATGTATCATATCTGGGCAGTAACGGTTATCTGTCGAATTTGTAATACCTGATGGAATTTATTATTCAAAACACATTATAAAGGCTTAAAAAACTACTGTACAAGAATTTATTGTTATAAACTTAAATATTGACAGATGAAAACATAACTACCCTCTACAATTTCCATTATATTTACATCTGAATAACAGATTATGATAGTACAATAATAATTATTACAATGAAACATTTGACATCCAATATTGAAGCTACTAATATTAACAATATTACTACATAATAATAATGGTATTTTATACAATGTACAGTCAGATGCAAATGAAATGTCGCACATGGGCGGAGAAAGCACTTCTACTCAATCCTATAGAATAAGAGCCCTAACACCATCCAACCGCGACATGTTCTTTGCATCCGTCTGTATCTATCATTGATTGAGCTACAGAAACTTCATGGTTCCTTCATTAGGAAATTGTTTGAAATTGCGTTGAATACTCAATACTATACTCTCAAGAAAAATATTTTATATAATTTGATAAGAAAGGTTCAATTTCAAAAAATTCAAAGAAAAAAGATTTAAGAACAGTGAGCATCCAAAACCACTTTCCTGTAATGGCACTGACAAAATTTACAAAAAAAAAACGAAGCAAAACGGACTTTATAGCTTCAGCCTTCTCCCTCCCTCTAATGCTGGTTTTGATCGACATCAACAGAAAACTCCCCCAGATTGATTTTGAACACCCCCCGAGTTGCATCCTTCCCTTGATTCTGTACCTGCACATATTCCCCGTTTTCGGTTTCTTCATATGTCACGTATTCGTCCTCTTCCTGGTATATGTCACCTTCAGCCTGCCAGAAAATAATCAATTTTAACCTTCCTAGGGAATGCAATTAAGGACAATTTGTTTCTATGTGCGAATTTTTTGTGAATGTTCTTGAAACATTGGTAACTATGAAACAAATTCCGGAATTTCATTCAAGCTGGATGGAAAATTGTAGGTAAAAACAGCTTTCAAATCAGGAAGATATCCACTCATCAATCTCACCTATGGGTAAGGCCATTCCGGGAAAATTGGGTTGTAGTCATCGCAAAATTTTGAAATTCAAGCATATGAATGGCAAAAATTAACAGGCATAAATTTTTCGAAATTATTCCTGGCTAAAGCTGGAAACGAGTTGCATGTAGAGAAAAATAAGAATAAGAATTATAGCCTATGCCGGACAAGTGTCATGAAACATCTAAGGCGAAGAACTAGAAGAAGAACCATGTAGTTAGGTCATCTCTTTGTGGAAGAATTGAAAAAAAAGAATAAACAATAATTATTGTAGATTCTGAGGTATTAGACCAAGGACTGGAAAAGGAACATGCAACAGCTTCTATTTACTTATTTGTGTTATGAGGATGGCTATATATTTTTTGTTGGACATAAAGGAATGAGAAATGGTAAAAGTTAGAGATACATATTTACCTTATAGACCTTGCAGCATCATAAGACATCAGAGGTCAAAAAATAGAAGAAGAACCATTTTCTCGTGGAAAACTGGAGAAAGAATAAGAAATTGTAGTTGCTAAGGCATGAGGTCAAGAGCTAGAGGAAGAACCATGAAAACGCTCTATATACCTACTTGCTTTTCTGTTAGAATGGAGTTGCTAGTCCATGTTGATATCCTTTTTGTTTGGCATAAAGGAAGTTGAAGAATAAGAAATGGTAGTGGAAGTGAGATACATCGCATCATCTTAATGAATTGCAATGTTCTAAGAGGTCAAGAAGAAGAACAATGTAGTTACACAGTACTTGGTATCACTTCGAGTGAGCCATCCAGGGTGCTCGATAAACAAAACCTTTATGATTTACGCCGGTATCCAGGCCGGATGAGAACGGGTTCTCCGTAATAAGGACTGGCTGTATCTCGTAAGACAAGAGGCCATATTCAGGAAGAGAGAGAAGAGAGTGGTCATCTCTTTGTGGAAGAGTAAAGAGAAAGAATAAAAATTGTATTTTTTGAGGCATGGGGTCAATGACTGAAAAAGAATCATGTTCAAGCTACTATTTACTTCTTTGTCTTGTAAGAATGAAGTATCTAATCCAACCAGTCTATATAGGTATCCTTTTGTGTTGGACATGAAGGAAAATGATAGAGAAATGGTGAAAATTATGATACATATTTACCTTATGGACCTTGCAGCTTCATAAAACATCTGAGGTCAAAAACTAGAAGAAGAATCATGTAGTTGCTCCTATTCATTTCCTAGTGGAAGAGTAAAGAAGGAGTATATATACATACTTGCTTTTCTGTTAGAATGGAGTTGCTAGTCCATGTTGATATCCTATTTGTGTTTGGCATAAAGGAAGTTGAAGAATAAGAAATGCTAGTGGAAATGTGATACATGTTCATCTTAAAGAATTATGTTTCAAGAGGAGAAGAAGAAGAACCATGTAGTTGTACTTGTTTATATCTTTGTGAAAAAGTTAACAAGAATAAGTCGCGATAGAAAAATAAGCGTACGCCACCTAGTGGAGTTCTTGAAAACTGTCAAAGTTTACTTTGTTTTCATTGGTTCACATTTGTTTTTTGTTTGTGCTTATTGGTCATAGCATCAAAACAAACCGCTCAGAAGTGTTCCAGTTCTTGCCGTCAGATGGGGCGACGTGTTATTTTCTATGACGAAGAGTTTGAAGTTCATCTTCATGCTTTGTAGTTTGTCATAAGGTCAGTAGATGGTCAATTGAATAAACAATTGCGATTATGTGGTGAAATAAATTTACTAATTCGTCAACTGCAACTTTTTTATTGATCATTAGCCACATATCCATACTTACCACTTCAATCACCTCCCCTTCCAACTGTTCCCCTTCTTCTATGTACCCCACGATCTGATCCTCCACCACCACCTCCCCTTCGATCTCCTCCACATACTCGTATTCCTCCTCCTCCTCCCCTGCTTCCTCTTCCTGTACGTTAACGAACGTCTTCTTCAGCGCTCTTCCCTCTCTCTCGTCGATGACCACGTGATAGTCTTCGTCGTCGACGCCATCGAGGATGTCTTCGAGCCTGAGGTGGTCGAGGCTGACGCTGTCGTCCCACTTCTTGCATTGGCTGAGCACGTGTTTCGAGAATTTCACCACCTAAACATTCCGAATGATCTTATACTTGATAATTAATTACTAGATCTAGTAGAGTATACAGTGTCTTTCAGAAAGGTGATTCATATGGGACACACTTATTGATAATTTATTTAGAAATTCGACTTGGGCGTTGTTTTGCTACAAAAAAAAGATGGAAAATGGTCGACTTGGTCGGGCTCAAATGACTTTTCGGCTTTTCAAATTAATCTCGGAAAATAGGTTTATTTATTTGAATTTCAAGAACCTTTATTGAGAGAAGTTCTATTCGGCTTTCACACATGAGAATGGTTAAGTTTCCAATATTGAGCTTTTTATCTCATTGTAGAGTTCCTAAAAACTCAGTTTATATGTAATTCCACTTAAGATCAAATCAAATCAAAATTTGCTTTATTGTCCAAAGAAAGGTGATTCTCATTGACAAAGCATATAGGTTAAATGAACATGATCAAAGATTTATGGTAACAAATACATAAACATTAGAAGATAAGTCAAGAAAAACAATATTTGGAGCAGTGAGCTCTATCACAATATAGTTAAAAAAAAATAACATATACTTAACAAAATAGTGCGTTAATAACTATCTAACAAACTAAAGCACAACAGAAATGTAGAAATAAAATGAAATGAAATAAATGAGGAAATAAAATAATATAAATCTAAATATGAAGTTGAAGAAATCTAGATTCGAATCTAGATATGAAATAAAATATATTGTTAGGAAGCTTGATGAAATTCGGGCAAACTATAATAAGCCTTCACAATTAGAAACTTTCTGACTTGTACTCTGAACTTAGTTCATTGTCAATTTCCCGTGGGTATATAGGCAGATAATTAAACATTTTCTTGCTCTCATAAATTAAAGAGTTCTCAGTCAGAGCCAATGTGGGAATGGGAAGTTTGATACAATTCGAAGAGCTGCGGGTTTTATGTGTAGGTGATACAAATCTGAAATCTTTATATTTCTTTTGAAGTAAGCACAGAGTTTCTAAAATGAAGATGCAAGCCAATGTCAATTTGCCATGGACTAGAAACAATGATCTGCATGAATCCCTCACCCCAGCTTCACACAATGCTCTCTTTTGTAAAACGAAAATAAGTGAATAGTAAACATTTTTTGCCGCAATTAATCCCAATTCATTTGAAGTGACCCTCACAGCATAGCAGCCAGATGCTAGCTTTTTACTTAGAAGTAGTATGTGCCTTTCAAATTTCAATTTGGCGTCAATGTTCAACCCTAAAAACTTGTTAGTATCTCTATTACTGAGCCATTCATTTTCGAGGAAGACATCATCAATATCACATCTGAAATTAATAATTCATGTCTTGTCAATATTGAGAGATAATAAATTGGTGTCACACCATAATTTGACTTTCTTCCGAGAAAAATAAATGAATAAGGAACTTATGGCGCCATTCCTATAACGTACTTTATGGAAAGCCACATTCACACACAGAGTTAAAATACAATTCCTTGTCTCAGTACGACGTTTTCGACATCATCAATATGTCTAGATTTCAGGAAATAGTTCTTTGAATACATTATAACCAAAGTTCATTACTAATGAAGATAAATTATTATATTTTACAATAGCATATATAATTGTCCACTCTCGTTATATGGTAATCATAACTGTCATTTTTTTAATGGATTCGTTCCGTCTGTCATTTTTTTTATGGATTCGTTCCTTTATAAAGCGGATCTATTTTCTACGAAAGTTGCAGATTATACCTTGCAACATGGCATAATACTTTGAGCCCTTCAACACTCAAAATACTGACGGGCACATCAGGAGCTGATCTGATTTTGTGGTTATGTATGTTTTTATTTACTCATTAGCCTATGTCTACAGTTTATAATTGTTTGTTAGTTAATTGATCATCGTTATAGGTCTGTTCCTTTGTGTTGCTGAACTTGATTTTGTTCCCATATTTGTCTCTGTTCATGGCAGAGAAAGTCATAGAATTTGTCAAATTGTCTTCTTCAGTTTTTATATTATTATATATTTAATATATATAGCTATGTCACAGTTTCACCGCCCCGAAAAATAAAAGTTGCTTAATTTTGATAATAACAACGACTTGGACTTTATGGATCGCTATTCTGTTCAGCATGGACATATGATTGAGAAGTTTGAAACTTATTTCATGAAAATTCATCAGAAGTAAACTTCTTCATTCAAATGTACTATTGCAACTGTTATTTATGTTTTTTTATACTAAAAAAATTCTGTTATTAAAAAAATTCAGTATCTTTAGGTTAGGGGTAGGTAGGCAATGCTTCATCTTTTTTGAAGTAGAACTCAACTCCTAGGCAAATTTCAAAATGAATTATTATTGAAAGTGTTTGTCATATTACGATGCCAACTTTCTGAAAGACACATATATTATATTGTTGGATCTTTGGTAAAGCCCAACCATTACAATGTGGCAGACCACATGTGGCAGTTCTTGGAACTGCTATAGAAGTGAGAACAAGTTTGTGTTCACATAGTTTCTGTGATATTGAGGTTATGTCAATGTTTTGGTGGCAAGTACCTTATCGGAGGCGTAGGGACACTTCTGACACTTGAAGACCTCAGAAACATTTCTGTCACTGTGCACCAGCATGTGTTTGTGCAGATCGTTTTTCCTCTTAGAGACATACTCGCATTCTGTACAATTGAACAGGGTCATGAAACAGTGCTCTTCCTCGCTGTGGTTCCACATGTGCTTGGCCAGGTCCCCCTTCCTTTTGCTGACATAAACGCAGAACTGACACTTGTAGAGATTGATGGAGTCAGTTGGTGTGTGGCACAGCTGGTGTTTTGGTAGATCACACTTCCTTTTCGTTTTATAGGGGCATTCTGGACACTGATACATCGGCACTGGGAACAATAATAATAAATAATGATAATTAAAGAGGTTTATTGGATACCCAAAAGGCTACCGACGGAGGTCCTTCAGCCTGTGTTACACAGTGATTTTAAATTGAGTTTAAATTCATCATTATTGAATGTACAAGATATATGGAATTAATAAATTTGCTAGTGAAAAAAAAAGAAGAAAAGTCTATTGTAAGGCAAGAATTTTGAAGGAATTTCAGTCTTCTGAATTGATTTAGCATTCCAATAGTGTGTTTTCCGGAAACTTCCGTCTCGGGTTCACTGTTGGATCTCTCTGTAAACACTGGAATTGGATAATTTCTGGAGATTGGATTCGTTTTTGGAAAACTTCAATGTCAGCTTTTTCAGTCTCTCAAATTGGTTGCACCCTGGTCAGCCTATATAGAAGTTCGTTTGATGAATGGTGAAGGGGATTTTGAGGGTGCCGGATTTTGGTAATGGCTCTCACTCCGTTGGAAGTCTTTGGAATTCTTTGGAAGTCTTTGGATGTCTTTGGATGTTTTTGGATGTCTTTGGATGTCTTTGGAAGCCGTTGGATGTCTTTGGAAGTCTTTGGGAGTCTTTGGAAGTCTTTGGTCATTGGAAGTCTGGTGTACACATTTTTCCTGGAGATTTACCCCTCGTCTCAGGCTAGCTCTTTCTGCTACTTCCAAATTGTTTAGTGCCGTCTTTCTTGTGTTTATGTATATTGGGTGAGCATACTCAAGAATTGGGCGGCAAATAGTTTTCTAAATATGTGCTGCAGTTCTTTTGTTAATTCCTTTATTCTTGTAGGTTAAGCTTCGAAAATGTTTACCTCTTGTGATGCACTTTTTTTTCATCAACTGGGTATGATGATTAAAGTTTAGTTTGTGATCTAAGTGCACTCCCAGATATTTAACTAATGCCCTAGTTCTCACTACGTGATTGTTCAGAATTACCGTGGGTGGAAACAATAATTATACCTAAATTCATCAATCTGGTCCATGAACACAGTGGTGAAAAATGTTCTGTTACTGAATTCACAATGGAATGATACAATACAATTCACTACCAAATAACTTGAAGCTGATTAATAGGATTGAAAAATTTAAAAAAGAATTCAAGAAACATCTACTTCTGTAATATTGACATCTTATCTCATTTTTATATAGTTTTCTTGTACAACTACTATTGTTTTCTATTGGGTACCTAACAGCTGAGTCAATTGAGACTCATTTTCAGTTGAACTTGAAAAAAAATGATTCTTTTGAGTGTGAGTCTTATTTTACTGTCTTCTTTATTTTATTTTGTCAAATATATTTATGCATTCACCATGTTCCCTGCTATAAACAAATGTTGTTTCTTGGGAATGATAAAGTTGATTGATTGATTGATAACATGTTGTGTTGCTTAATTCAACTGGTGAACAACCTTGAGCTGAAATGTTTTAAGGTTAGAGAGGTTATAATATTCATACCTCGAAAGTTGCTGTTTAACAGCAGGAATATTAAGACATCGGGTAAAAGATATCAGATGACTATTGTTAAAGAAAGTATTTCACATATTCTTCCATTGTTGATGGAAAATCAAAAGTAACCTCAATTTGGTTTTTCTGTAGCTAATTCCAATCAAAAATTGATGCAAATATGATTCCATCAACCTATAAAATCACTGGTGGAGATGCACCATATTGTTCAGATTAGAAATATAGTGTTAGATGTAAATATACAAAGTATATACACACCCAATATAGATAAAAATAATCCTGGGAGCTTAAATAGAAATTGATTGTTTGTTGATACCTTTCAACTTCCCCTGCATATCCTCCTCCTAAATGAATTAACACACTAGTGACATCTTGCAAGACAATACCTTTGTGAAATATAAATAATGGCCCTAAAATTGAACCTTGTGGTACCCCAGCCTCAATTTTCAATGGCATGCAAAGACTCTAGCATGCTTCAATGTATGAATGAAATTTAGTGTATTTTCATCATTACAGGAAAATACACAACCTACATTCATATTTCAGTTGAAAAAAACTCACCATTATCACAATGACCCAGCATATGTTTTGGCATATCATTCTTTCGTCTTGTCTCATAAGGACACTGTGAACATCTGTAGATGATTGAATCTGAATGAGCAGCATATCTGTGTTTGGGTAATTCACTTTTAATAGTAGTTGTAAAACTGCAGGTCCTACAACAATGCAACCTCTCTCCATTTGGTAACAACCTTCCTCTTTTTCGAGTAGGGGCATCTCTAGGTATTTCTTTGAGTTTAGGTGGTTTGAGTAGTTTTTTGTGATCAATATCTTCAATAACTTCGTTGGTTATTTGAAATCGAGGTTCGATTTTTCTTATTATAACTTTACCTCTGGGAATTTTGCCCAGAGTATTGAAATTAGAAATCCATTTTTTCACATCGGTTCTTATCTTCTTTTTTGGTATCTCTTTGGGTTTCTCTTTCACAATTTCGAATTTGTTGTCTTGATCTTCATCGATATCGTGAAAAACCAGAAGATGTTCATCAAGTTCATCAATATTTTTACTTTCATAATCGCATTTCGTGCAAGACAACACCTCTTCTTTAGGTTCCCTAGGAAAACCTAAAAATCCATCTACAATATCCACCATTATGGCACTTGGACACCGATGGTCTATGGCGAAGAAAATTCTTCGGTTTCTTTATTCAGGCAAAGATCAAAAATATTAGTTCAGAAGAAGTCAAAAATGAGGAAGAAGCCAGCAGCACGCCAAACCGAGAAGAACAATCTTACGATTCTTACGCAACAAAAATGGATGCCACTCATCCAAGAACAGAAACAGAGAAAAAGTAAGAAGTCCGCAGCATGACGCATGACAAGCTTTTGACAGGTGACAATATCGAGCAATCTTCAATCATGGTTACTAGATGGAGCCACAAAATTTGTAGCTCTACCAACCTTGCTTTAGTTCTCTGGCCCTATCTTCCCCAAGCGGATATAAGCGGATAGCCAAAACAGCTAATGTCACTAATGTCAGTCGACGAGAGAATCTATCTAAACAAGCAGAAAGCAGAAGACGAAAAAATTAACCTTAGCTTCATTCTCCTTTGATAATGATCGAATGAAAAAGACATTTATTTTAATTTTTGATATAGCAACATGACTTCGGAATTGCTTGGTTTCAAAGGTAATAATACAATACAGGTATGCCTTATATAATACCAATAATTTACGTTTTCAGTGTTACCACTGCAGTTTTCATCAGACAGTACCAGTTCCCATGACATATTTTTAAAAGAACACTCTATAAGGAAAAAAGATGAAAATAAACCACCTGGACAAACTTTATTTGTGATTAACATTCCTCCTATTGCTACTGAAGACAGTTTGAAAACGGCTTTCTCACCTGCAGGCAAAATAACCAGGGTAATTCTAGATGTGAGTGAAGAAGGTCTAGCAAACAAAGATGGTTTCAGAAGAGCTTTCATTGTTTTTAGTAAAAGAGAGAGTTTATTGAAAGCATTGAGATTAAAACAACTTGACCCCTTGTCTACTACAGAAAAACCAGTGAAAACTGGTATAAAGAAGTGGATGGAAGAATATAATTCCAGCATAGTAGATATTGAAAAACTACAAGAGCAAGTTGATGATTGCATGAGGAAGTTTGAAAGTGAAGAGAATAACAAAAAAGAAGATACAGTTGATGATGAGGGTTGGACATTAGTTACTAAGGGTGGAAGAAAATCTGGTTTATCTAGAAAAGAGAGTGTGAAAACCAAATTGGATGAAAAAATTGCTAAAAGCTCTAAAAATAAAGAGCTGAAGAATTTTTACACCTTCCAAATAAGAGAGTCTAAAATGGAGAATATTGCCAAACTTAGGAAGAATTTTGAGGAAGCAAAAAAGAAAGTAAATCTCATGAAAGAAGCTAGAAAGTTCAAACCTTATTGATCTATAAGTGATTTGAGATTTTATATTCATGGCAATAGATACAGTTATTTTACAGTCAGATATCCCAGGCTTTAGATATTATGAAAACTCACATACCTTTCACTGATATAATAATAAACATCATACATTTTTAGTGAATATTTCTTCATTAAAAAATCAAAAATTTTCTTGTCATCAACTTACTCCATGAAGAATTAACATAAAAAAAGGATAGGTCCACTTCAAGGAAAAATGAATCAAATGAGAATTTTGAATAAATAATAATAATAATATTACCTGGAATTGTTAAATGGTATACATACATACCCGGTGTCAAAGAATCTATTAGACAAGTCATAACTTCTAGACCATTAAGTGTATTGAAATGAGATTTGGTATCGGTAAATGGTATGTGAAGAGGAGAGTTTTCACATATTTTTCACTTCCTGGTCACTTCCGGTTTCACCGGAAATGGCTCCGGTTCTAAATTTTTAAATGGAACACCCGGTATATTGTAACATTTTTGGATTTCTGAGACAATTCTAGATCAGAATGTGACTTTTTCGAAAATTTTTATGTCTACTTGATTTTTTCGGAGACACTTGAAATTACATCTAGGTGGCCATGATCGGAAGTAAACTAATCTAAGGACCTCAGGTGATATCAGAAAATTACAATCGCGAAGTTTTAGTGACAAGTATAATAGATATGAATAAGACAAGTTGGCAAAATTACATTTTCCTGTCTAACTATAATTCAATATTCTCTATCCGTCTAAAATATTTTTATCGATACAGTGTTGCCACTTCTATCAGAAACAACTGTATTCTATTGCATTTGTAAATTCTTCCTAGAGAGCTGATTTCATCAATGCATCACACTTGGGGTCTAGCAGGAATGATTACAGAGATATAGAGTGTTCAAAATCGAGATTTTTCAATTTTAGGAGCCGAAACTATTCATTATCGATCAAAACGGCTTACATGTCCCTATGTTAACTTTCGTGGATCACCCTGTATATTAACTTATATACCCCCTAAAATGCACTATTTTCGAGATACAGGGTGTTGAAATTAGAAAAAAAAACAGCTCTTGTGAGCATTTTCCACTCATAATAAGCTATATGTTCTGTGCAGAACTTTTTTTTTTGGTCTCTCTGTGTGATAAACGGTTCCAGAAATATTGGCAAATTTCACCTCCCTGTATCTTGAAAAATGGTGCATTCTAGAGGCTGAGTCGATAGAAACGTATTTTTCATATTTTTGGACGAGCTGTCAGATCCTGAAGTCCTGCGCATATATTATGAAACACCCTGTATATCCTTGAGGAACAGTTTTACTTGCTTGATTTAACTGCATTCTATAGAGGCTAAGTTAATAGAAACTTTTTTCATATTTTTGTACGAGCTATCATCAGATTCTGAAGCGAATAATTCTCAATGTATTTCTTGATATACATATACAGGGTGTTCCTTAATGACATGCTAATATATTCAAGGGTGCGATTCTTCGACCCATTTCAAGAATTCAACTCCATATGAACGTATGTCGTAAACGTCATAACTTTTGAGATATCATGAAAATATGCATAGATTATTTTGTTGTCCACCCTGTATAGCTCCTTTTCGTGATGAAAAAATTCAGTCTGCTATATATGTGACTGATGAAACGGTGCAAAAATTTCAAAATGTTACATACTGTGGTTATCCAGTGATTGATGTCCTGAATGGAGTACTCATAGCTTTTAGCATGTACAGGGTGATTCACCATAAATGTCCCCTCCCTCTAGCTCACTTATTTTTGGTTCAAGATTCAGAATTCTGATCACCCTGTACCTGTTCCAATCAAATGTCAGTAGATAGCAAATCAAAAGTTGAGATAGGGACATCGAAGCCGTTTTGACCAATAATGAATAGTTTATCGACACAAAAAAATTCTAATAAAGTTGAAAAATCTCGATTTTGAACACCCTATATCCCTGTAATCATCCCCGCTAGACCCCTAGTGTGATGCATCGATGAAATCAGCTCTTCAGGGAGAATATGAAAATACAATGAAATACAGGGTGTTCCATTTGAAAAATTCAAGTAGTACTATGTAGATCGTTTGTTCCGAGCACCCTGTATTTTCTGATGCAACGGGAAAAAAATTTCTGAAAAATCATTGTAGATGATATTTTTTCAAAACTTTATCGCTCTGTATCTCAAAAGTTAAGACTTTTAAGACATACATTCATAGTAAGTTTTCATCTTAAAATGAGTCAAAGAATCAATAACCTCTCAAATATTGGCATGTATTTAAGGAACACCCTGGATATCCATTATTTCATGTTCATATAATTCATCTGAGAATATTCCTTTCAAATACTTTCACTCAATCACAGGGGTTCAAACTTGAACGATGGAAACTTGTTATTTTTAGACCTTCAATCGGAGATTCGTGATTAGGTTTTCTCAATTCAGAATTTCTTTCCACGTCCTAGAGCTGTATGATAAACTTTAATAAAAGAAAATAACTAAAATGATTGTATTTTATTGCTACATGTATATAGGTAATACAATAACTAGTATTGTTATTCATTCACAGAATGAAAACTAAGAAAGTAGGTATTTAATCAATTCAATTGATAATCTTCGATTGAAAATTATATGAAGCTTCTATTCTGTGAAAAATATCGCGAAAATTCATTCCGCTCAGATAAATAATTAGGAAGATTGCGTTATTATACTACAGCCCCTCTACTGTTGGATATAGCATGTCCGAGATGACAAAAATTAACCTATTTTCGAAGGTATAGGTATAGATACCTATACCTTTTATACCAAATTTGAATTCAAAAAATTCAACCGTTTTTGTGTCCTGCAGAAAAATATTTCTCATGCAACATTACAGAGTGCACATGTAAAAAAAATGAATTAATTGAATTTCGCAACACCCTAGCTGTACGATGTATATATGCATTTTTCGTGTAAGGTAGAAAATCATGACCTGCCCAATGTATTTTAATGGGCACATTCGAGTCCATCAATAAAAAGGGTGGCTATTTTTTAAGTGAAGGCCTTGTATAGGTGGCTTTGACACATATCGAAAAAGTGCCGACACCTAAAACCCACTACCCAGGAGGAGCGCAGGATGAGGAAATCCTCCGAGAAAAGAGAGAAAAGCCGAAAGAAACCCCATGGCATCTGTTCCGGTTCTCACGTAGACCGGATGTCAACACTTCCCGCTATTATGCCTCTCTATCGGAAATCAATTAAAAGCAATTCGTGGTCGCGATTTTCGGGGTGCCAGAGATCAGGACAAACGGAACGGGAGATCTCGGGGAGATCTTCAATATCTTCTTTCAGACAGCGCTGCCACAGCTCGCCCGATGTAACGAGATCTCGCTCGTATTGTTCACTACCTCGCTCCCCTTTGTCAAATTTCGCTCTTTTTCTTGGCCACACAGATTATATTTGCTGTGTATTAATCTGGACACAAGATACTCTGAGTAACAACACTTTAATTATTCATTGAATTAACAGTACAATGATCCGGCCATCAGCCACCATAACGATAAGACAACTGACTGACGAATGACAGTTAACCTCAAGATCGTCAATAGCTAAAGCTGCATCTACATTTGTAAAGCTTAGAGTATACTTCTTATACATAACAATTCTTCCCCTAATTAAAAGATTACAAATCTAGTTTTTTTGGAATCTTAATGACTCTTCCAGACTTAGATCTAATAATGTTTGAAGTTTGGGTAGTACCAGATTCAATGGGAACTTGCTGATTTGATTTCGGAGAACTTTGTATAATGTTTGGTGAAACATTAGCTGACTGCATTTGAACATCTGAAATTTGGCGTGCACTAGGAATAGGGCTCCTTGATACTGGTACTTCCGGCACTATGGGTGAATTTTCTAACTTATTTGGACATTTTTGGGTATCTAATACTATGGGGTCATTTAATGAAGAATCTACTGGCATAATATTCGATTTGCGCATATCATTTGCATGCACTAGTTTGATACTATCATCAATCTGAACAAGATAAGTACAAGAGCTCATACATCTCACAATCTTTCCTCTCTGCCACAATTTAGTATTTTTGTTTTTAACATATACAATATCATTTTCAGAATATAATTTTAGTTTCTTCAATATGTCAGGCTCAAGATTAGATTGTTTTTGAGCACTAGGCTTCAACAAATCGTACCTGGTTCGAGGCCGAATTTTGAATACGCTTTGAGAAGGTGATATACCAGTTGAAACTGAGGGTGTATTTCTATGGACGAATAAAAAGTTTTCCAACTGATTCAAAATTGTATATTTACTCACTCCCGATCCCTTTTCACTAAACAAAGCTTTTTCTAAACCTTTCTTTACGGTTTGTACAGATTTTTCTGCCATCCCATTACTTTGTGGGTGGTATGGAGGACTTTTATAAACTTAATAGCATTAGCTTGACAAAAAGCACTAAATTCGGTAGAATTGAATGGTGGACCATTATCAGATACTAGTTCAACAGGTAGTCCAAACACCGAAAAAATTTGCTTCAATTTTAAGATGGTCTCTTTTGCATTTGTTCCTTCATTCATCATTTTAACTTCTATCCACTTTGATTTATTATCAACTAAGATCAAAAAAGTATAGTTGTACTTGTGAAAAAAATCTATACTAACTCTGTAAAAATTGTTTGGTGCTGCTGGCCAAGGAATAAGTGAACTATTATTCGAAAATATTTGTGTTTCTTGGCAAGTATTGCATAAGCTAATAAATTGTTCAATAGCCTCATTCATACCAGGCCACCAACAATATGACCTTATGAGCATTTTGGTTCTAACAATGCCTATATGTTGTTCATGAAACAATTTTAGTACGTCATTGTGCATTATTCTTGGGATAATCACTTTATTCCCTAGTAACAGACAACCCTTTTCAACAGATAGTTCCAACTTCCTCTTAAAATAGGGCTTCAATTCATCATCATCAATGGCATTTGGCCACCCACTTAATGTTAGATCTATAGCTTTCGATAATGTGATGTCCTTTTTTGTTGCTAATGCAATGTCCATCGAATTTAAGGGTACATCGGAACACAAATTAAATGAATATAAAGAATCAGATATTTCAGTTTCCCTATTCATAGGGAGTCTCGATAATGCATCAGCATTAGAGATATGACTTCCTTTCTTGAATATTATATCATAATCATATGCAGCTAACATTAATGCCCAACGTGTAATACGTGCTGCTGCTGTCACTGGAATATTTTTATTTTTGCCAAAAATAAATTGAAGAGGTTGGTGGTCTGTTACTAAGGTGAATTTGCGTCCAAATATGTATTTATGAAATTTTTTTAAACTAAAAATGATTGCTAAGCTTTCTCTTTCCAAATTAGAATATTTTTTTTCAATGTTAGTCAATGTACTTGAAGCAAATAGGACAGGTTTATCATTTCCATCAATTTTGTGACTTAATACAGCCCCCACACCATATCCACTTGAATCACAAGTAATAAAAATTGGTTTCGTAGGATCAAAGTGAGTTAAGACATCATTTGAAGTGATTAACATTTTACTCCTCTGAAATGTTTTTTCACACTCCTCCGTCCAAATAAAATCCGTATTAGACTTACACAGATCATATAAACTTTTCAACTTAGCAGACAACATATGAATAAACTTACCATAATAGTTCAAAATTCCCAAGTAAGACTTCAACTGTGTTACATTTTGAGGAGAAGGTGCTTTTTGTATACATTCTATTTTTTCATCTGTAGGATGGATGCCGAAACTATCTATTTTGTGCCCCAAAAATTCAACACTCTGTTCAAAGAATTTGCATTTTTTTTCATTTATTTTGACATTGAATTTTAGCAAACGTTCTAGAACATTCCTCAGATTTTGATTACATTCTTCTAAGGAGGACCCATGTACCAATATATCGTCCAAATAACATTTTGTGTGTGGTAATCCAGATAAAACAGCATCCATTATACATTGAAAAATTCCTGGTGCTGAGCTTACACCATAAGTTAATCTATTGTATCTAAATAGACCAGCATGAGTATTAATGGTGAAAAGTTCTTTTGAAGTTTCACTAATTTGTAATTGTTGGTATGCTCCTTTTAAATCCAAAACAGAAAAGTAGTTGCTACCACTAAGGCTAGCAAAAATGTCACTGGGTAAGGGTAAAATACAATGTTCAGTATCAATAGCAGGGTTTAGCGTTTTTTTGAAATCAACACATAATCTTATATCATCAGAATTTTTTTTTGGTACGATAACAATGGGACTTGCCCATTTACTGTGAGTAACTCTTGACAATATACCAGACTCAATCATTTTCGAAAGTTCCTTCTCAACTTTTGGTTTTAGCGCATATGGCATCTCATATGCTCTGTGAAAGACAGGTTTACATCCATCTTTGACTTTAAATTCTGCTTTGAAATCTTTAATGTACGAGTTTGGCTCATCAGTGAAAAGATTTTTGTATTCAACTTTTAAGGTATCAATCATCTTCAGCCTGACATTTGACTCAGCTAGGGGTCTACCATTTGTGCTTAATTCTGACTCTAATTTGTTTAAAACTACAGTATTATCTAATAGTGTGTTTTTCCAATTTGAATTGAGAGCGTTTAGCCAATTACGACCTAACAAAGGTAAAAATGTAACATCTGACTCCAACACAACCAGTGGTAAATAAAACATATTGTTTAGATACTCAACATGTACAAAAAATTGCCCTAATATTTCAGCTCTTTGACCTGTGAGTACTCTCAGTTTAAAATTGACAGGTTCCAGGACTATATTTGGGAACATTTCCTCAAAATCCTGTACATGAATCACTGATCTAACTGCTCCTGAATCTACTTCCATCTTAATTTTCTTCCTATCTAGTGACATATATACCTTCAAGCTATCCATAGAGTTACTTTCTAATGATTTTATAACCCCATCTTCTAGGATTTCTGACAACAGACCCAATTCTAGGTTCTCTTCTGACTCTTCTGACTCTCCCTCCTCTAGTTCCTCTTCTAGGTCATGTATCCTATTTTTGCACATAGCAGATTTTGCTGTATGCCCTGTTTGACCACATGAAAAACATTCCCATGCAATTGCGGGACACTTATTTTCATCTTGGTGAATTCTACAACATCTCCTACATCTCATACTCTTGGAAGAATATTTCTGGAAATTAGTGTGTGAACTTGTACTAGGACTGGACTTACTGACATAACTCTTTGACTGGTGGAAACCTGATTTCCTGTAAGCTGGTTTTTGGAACATTTTGTTGACTTGACCACTTTCAGAACCCATTTGACGTATTTGTCCCTCTGCTAACTCCATTCCAATAGCTGTTGTATATGCAGATTCAAAGGTTAATGTAGCTTCTGTGAGTAATTTTCTCTTGATACTATCAGACTTTAACCCACATACTAACCTATCTCGTAATGACTCATTCAGGAACCCTCTAAATTCACAGAATTTTGCTAAATTCTTCAATCGAGCTCCAAAAGATCTAATGTCTTCATCAGTTTCCTGATAGGCTGTATGGAACTTATATCTCTCTGCAATTACTAATCTCCTTGGACTATAGTGATTTTTCAGCTCTAACACTAGCTCATCATAAGTTTTAGTACTTGGTAAGTTAGGTGCTAAAAGATCCTTCAGGACACCATATGCTTCAGCTCCTATCAATGTTATCAACAGCGCTACTTTCTTAGCCTCGGTGATATCATTACACATGAAAAGCTGTTCCAGCCTTTCCAGGTAAGATGTTATTTCACATTCCTTAGGATTGAAGGATTCAATCTGACCAATCATTGACATTCTGTGGACTTACTTTGACTAACAGAGTAATCAGACTCAGACTTGACTTTGACTCAATTATATTATCCGCTTGATGACAGGACTAGACTCATATTGCAATTTCACTTGAAATTTGCATTGCACTGGACTTGGTATTGGACTACGTGACTGACGCTACTTTGTACTCGACCTTGAGTACCCTTGACTCTTGAGTTTCAATGACTTCAGACGAGACTCACAATTTTTGAGTTTTCCAACTCACCCAGTAGGTTCATTTCCAGAGCTCGTCGCCAAATTATGCTGTGTATTAATCTGGACACAAGATACTCTGAGTAACAACACTTTAATTATTCATTGAATTAACAGTACAATGATCCGGCCATCAGCCACCATAACGATAAGACAACTTAGACAACTGACTGACGAATGACAGTTAACCTCAAGATCGTCAATAGCTAAAGCTGCATCTACATTTGTAAAGCTTAGAGTATACTTCTTATACATAACAATATTCAATCATAAAAAAAGCCAAATACTCGAAGTGGAATGCAATGGTCACAAGAAGAGAGAAAAACTCAAAGTCATTATCACAATAGTACATAAAAAGAAAGAAAATGGTAGATAACGAGCGAAAAACAACTACTTTCCTGGCTATATGCCACCCAGAATATTAGGTATTGGATTACATCCTCCCGAAAACTATGCAATAATTCGTATTAACGAATAAAATCGCAAGTGTTTTCTTCCTTCCTTCCTTCCTTCTTTCTTTCCTTTAATGTTTCTACCAACTAAACATTCCACTGGGTAGCCTGATGGTTATTGGGAACTATATAAAGGTCCCTTCAAAAATCATGTAAGGGGCGAGTAATGAGGCACACACAAACAATACCTACAACACCACCTTTAATGACCCCAACACCTTACAACCTTGTCACTTGGCTGACTGTAATATACTAATTACTAATCTCCACTAGCGTCTGCCGCAAGTAAGGATTTTCATAAACAACGTAGTGGGAGAACCGCGTCAAGCGAGACGCGGACGCGGGCAAACATCACCTTCACCCTTCACCTATCGACATGCCCGACGAACGTTGGAGCGAAGGAGCGAAACAGTAATGTAATATTATTATTGGTAGGTAAAATGCCAATACCATTAATTGGCGCCGAATCATGTTTCAATGGAAGGAGTGTATCGGTTGACATACAACTATTTTCAGAATACCTACTCATTTATGTTATAGTTTGGTCAACGTTTCACACGTAACTAAGTACCTATAAAAATGGAATTATCAAACTGTTGTGCAGAATGTACAAAAACGTTCAGCTGTTTTCAAAGTCTCAGAAGGCATTGTTTGAAGTCTTCTCCCATCAAAAATAAGTGGGAAAGTGTACAATTTTATTTGTGATAGATGCAGTTCGAAGTTCAATGTAGAGAAAAATTTCACGGCCCATAAAAAAATGTTGCAATTTACCTTCAAATAGTGCGGGGTTTCATGGCTGTTGGCGTGCAGTGTATATCACTGAAGATGACCCCACTTAGTCATAGAGTGCATTTTTGGTATATCTCTCGCTCCAGCAAATTTCAGGATACTCACCCAACGATTACGTAAGATACAGGAGTGTTTCCATTAGAAATGGGTCACACTGTATATATATATATAGAACTTCACATTTTCTCCAGATACTCTCTGCGATGACCACGTCATTCTGACCATCTACCAATTTTGGATTTTCAAATGGAATAATACATTCTGTACATTATTCTATCACTGATTATGGGTTATACCATTACGATACCACAAATATACTGATAATATATCAACTTACTTGCCATTATCACTAGTCTTATTATTAGTAATTAATTAAATGAAAAATGTATTCAGATATTCAGTTTCTTTATTCATGATGTAAACTTAAATCATTTAAATGCTCGTTTAAATGCTTAAAGAATAATATTGTATTTTATGAATACCTATAATAGGTATAGGTATCCCGATTTTATTTTTTCATTTTATGGCCTCAATCTCCAAATCCTCATATCAGTATTCAAAGTGTCAGTTTTGTCAGAGATTATACGGTTTTGTGTTACTAGACTTTTAATAACATTTGTTGTCAGCCGCTAATCGCTATAGGTGATGGGCACAGTTGATGCTTGCCGGCGTCCGCGTCTCGCTTGGCGCGGTTCTCCCACTACGTTGTTTATGAAAATCCTTACTTGCGCTAGACGCTAGTCTAATCTCCTATCTTCAACCGTTCTGCATTCCGTGATTCATCATATTCGTAATCACCAACCGCCGTCCGCTTATGTACTGTGTGTATAACAATCATAATTAAGATGCCTATAGGGTCGGCTGTATGATTCTCTTTGTTAACTCAACGAAGAATCAACTGTTTGTAACTCTTATGCTTTTTGTCATGGATTGGATATAATATATATAATATAAACAAATGAAATATTCAATCGTGTTAAAATGCGGGGGGCGGCTACGAAAGGTAAGCAGTCAGGTGGCGTCCCAGCGAGCACAAAAATATCTCAGAGATGTTAAAAGTACGAGATTTCGAGACATTGAACCTCCACTCCGATGTTCTGTTCACACATGAATAGAACTATTATATTATTATATGTGACAAAACTACCCTTCTCCCTAGTTCTTTTTAAAGCCTTTTTATGGACACAACAAAACATTTTCAACGCGTCTTGCGCACATTAAATCGCTGTAAAAAAACATTTTCGAGGTACTTTTCTGAAGCCTTTTGTCAAAATGAACTTTTGCATTAGGATTCCATTTCCCTTGAATGAAAAAATGCATTAAAAATAGATTGAACATAATAACATTTTCATTTTCTTGATATGAAATTACCTTCTTAATCGGTTTCTGAGTAGTGCTTACTACACAGAGACATATAATAATTGGAAATAGGTTTCCCAATTTTTGAAATGTTCCCAAAATCCATAATTTTGCAACTGCGGAGAAGCTGTGTTTTGATAAATTCGTACTTCGTATTCGAACAAGAAGAACAAAATCGAAAACAAATCAGAATTCATCGTATTGTGACGTAAGCATGAGACGTTGTGGTGGGCAAACAAAGAAAGGGCACAAAAGAACAAAAACAATACTCTCAATATCCATTTCTAAGACCTCTTTGGGAAGTGCATATTACGCCTCAAAAAAACATCCTCATGCCTACATTTCTAAAACATTCCAAAACATCCCATCAGGGATACCTCTCAGTAGGCAAACAAAGAAATGCCACAGAAGAACAAAAACAATACTTCAAAGACCTCTTTGGTCAGTGCATATTACGTCTAAAAATAACATCTCCAAGCCAACATTTTCAAAACATCCCAAAACATCCCAGGGATGTTTGTGCTCGCTGGGGTTCTTTCTGACCGTTAGATTTTTGTTTATTGAAAATTGTGCAGGTATTACCTCGAAATTAAATTGTTATACTTTTCAATATAACGACTTGAAACAAATTAGTGGGGGGACCTTATAGAGACCATTCAGGTCCTCTCTTCATGTCGAATGCTTGTAGTAACGCAGAAACAATAGAGTAGTACATTATACACCAAGGGACAGAAATGCAAGATTCTTTCCAAGGTGCGATTTGTAGCTATATATAGAGGGCGAAGCCTGAGAGATTCAAAGCACCGAGGGAAAAATAACATTCTGTCCTGAGGTGTATACGCTTGCGATAACACAAAAATTAAGAAAGAATAAAAATTTTGTTAAAGTGTTTTGTCATAATTAGTAGGTATAGGGTATAGTAGTATATATAGTTTGTGAAATTCGTATCTGGACAACATGCATCTTGTTGACAATCCATATCCATGGTACCAATCTACTAATCTTTCAATTTTTTTTTTTTTTTCAGAAAGTAAATCGGTGGAGACGCCTCTGATGCCGATGCCAGCCCTAATGGATTCTGATGGCGTCGGGTGGCGGGTAATGGGTGTACATGTCCTAGTTGAGTGTGTGTCGATTTCTGGATCACGTCACATCTTTTATTTTCCCGCCACGAAGAATTTGATCCACTTGAAAATTCAGAGAGGAATAAGGTAGGCAAAGTTGAGGCACATGAGTAATATATGATGACTCCACATCATTTTCAAATGGCTATATGAAATCAAGATTTTTTATATTGAAATATCATGAGTGGTTTCTACGAAAGCGTCTAGGGGTCACACATTTAAAATGAATTTATTTTTTTTCAATACATTGGAAAAAAATGCAATATGTTGGAAAAAAAATCGAATATATTGAAAAAAAAATCCAATATCAAAAAAGAATCCAATATATTGGAAAAAAATTCAATATATTGAAAAAAAAATTTAATATATTGAAAAAAAAATCCAATATATTGAAAAAAAAATCCAACATATTGAAAAATAAATTCAATATGTTGAAAAAAAAAACCAATATATTGAAATAAAATCCAATATGTTGAAAAAAAAATCCAAAATATATTGTTTTTTTTTTCAATATATTGAAAATTTAATCCCAACGGCCAGGAAAGTTCCACGACTATAGAACCCCGCTGAAGGTCGAAGTGTGCAAATCTGCCAGCGACAACTCTGTCGGCGACAACAGAAAGCAAAGACTGAAAGACTCGAGCGGGGAATTACATAGTGACTAAAAAAATTCAACTACTTTCTACTACTTTCTAATACTATTTTAGAGGCGGGTAAAATAGGAAAATGATGATGAAAAACTACTTCAATCTTTGTGCTTTTTTCTCTCCATATCCACTACGATTTATTGCCATGTTATGTATAGGATTTTTGCAAGAGGTGTGGATTTTCATAATTCTAGCAGATTATATTATCGAAAAATATACGTATCAAAAAGTAACTGTATTCTGCGTCACTACAAGTCCATTCTGTAAACATCTCTGGCGAATCCAACGATATCCGCATAATTGACCAGACGTCTTCAATTGAGCTTGGATGAAATCGATCACAGTGGATAATGCGGAATAATCCCTTTTTCTATTCAATTTCGTACTTCTCAGTTTACGTTTGAGTGTTGATAAACTCATTACCATATTATGTCTCGAATACAGAAAGGCTATAGTATTTCTTCATAATGCATGCCACTCAGAAAAAAATCCTTTATTATAAAATCAGTATGATTTCTTGAAAGGTTTAGTAAATCTCCATCATTGTCCATTTCCGTATTGAGTCGTGGTAATAATATAATCAGTCGGAGCGAGCAGAGCACTACTAATGCACTCTAGCACAACAAGCAGCTTGGCACATTCATCACTCACTATTCACTTTTCCTGGATTTGAATATATATTAGATTTTTTTTCCAATATATTGGAAAAAAATATTTTAATTGTGTGACCCCTAGACGCTTTCGTAGGTTTCCATGCATGGACAAATATAATATTTTGTGAAAGTTCTGACTAGCGAATGATGACGGGTTTGTATATATCTATACAAGTTCAAAAATTTATTGAAACGAAACTGTATCAACCGATTTTCAATTTCTCTTGCTACAACTGTCGAAAAATCTGCACTTTTCTAATATATTTTTTTCTGTGACAGAAAAAAATTTGAAATTTCATCTCTGTTGAAAGGTTATAAAATGTATAACTTTTCATAAATTACTTTTTTGCCACGGGTAAAAGTGAGTACATTTTCCCGGATATCAAGGTCGTGTTTTTGAAATAGGTGCACACATTCAGCACATTAATATGATACATACATCAGTCTAAGGAATATTCCCATGATATCAGATTTTTTCTAATTCTTTTAATTAACGAGAAATTTCATCATAAAAAATTGAACAAAATACAAGAAAAAATCAAGTTCGCCACTTTAAAACAATTTAAATGATTGAACTCTGCGTGATTGTGCCTATCGCATGAAAATTTGAACAGAGGTGATGACGTCAGGTTTGCTACAGAGTAGAACTTTGGGTGGAAAAATGGGTCTAACCTCAAATTTGATCTTGATCCCTAAATTTTTTTATTAGTTCCATTCGATAGTGCACGTCGAGCTTTCTCAGTGTTTCAAATATTTGCCCATATTTAAATGCCACCCTGTATATCACATATATATACACTGATGTTGATGGCTTTTGTTGTGCTATATAGTTCCGAATAATAAGCCAATAAAGCCCAGAAAGAACTGCAAGTCCTTTTATATCTTCCATTCGACATTCGACTTCGCGGTTACGTAAATTACTATAACTATACTAAATTCGCAAATTTTGAAAATCAAATCACAGAATTACGGTGACAGATATTTGATCACTATCACTTCACAAGAATGATGAAGATGACTGCATTGTCATTTTTTTTATGTTCTGGTTCCCGCGAAAAGGGATATCCTGTAATATGTTCATCTGAGAACATCGTGAGAACCAAGGGAATAAGGTAGGAATTGTTGTTCTTGAATTTCTGAAGGGAATATGACTCGGGAAACACCTCCCTAGGCAATATCTTCCAGAGCCTCGCTGTTCGTTGGATGAACGAGTCTTTGGAAAGAGATGTTCTGCAGGTCTCCAAAGTGACCTCGAAGGGGTACGAAGCCTCAACTCGACGGGTTAATCTCGCGGGGACTGCCAAGGAAGGAACAATTGTTGATATTTCAGGAGAGCATCGTCCATGAAAGTATCTATAAAATAGAGCCAGATCGACAACTTTTCTTCGGTGTTCCAGAGAAGTGAGTGAGTTCGTGAGCGAGGTATCACATCACACGCACGAGACGAATTGCCCTTTTTTGGACAGAACCCCAACAGTTTCAGGGTATGTTTGGGTGCTGCACTCCAAATATGCATGGAAACAGTATTCCAGGACAAATCTGATCTGTGCCTTATATAGATCATAAGCAGCTGACTGCTGATTGGCAGTGAAATAGCTCCTGATGGCCCGAAACAGAACACCCAGTTTTTGGAATGCACTTTTAGCAATTATTGATATCTCGTGATTGTTCCAAGAAAAGGTTATTGCTGATAGTGATATATATACCAAGCATCGAAATAGATGTCTTCAAAGGTATGGTTACTCCTGAAAAGCTTATGTTGGGCACAGTAAGATCGGCTTTTCTAGAGAAAATCTATACCAAGTTATTGGATCCCCATTCGAGAATTGTTGTCAGGTCCATATTTATGTTGTCAGCATTTCTCCCTCGTTCGTTTCTGATTTGCCTGGCTGGTATTGGAGCCCTGGAAAAGAAGGCGGTATGGAGGGTACTATCATCCGCGAAGCTGTGTACTGGACATGAAGTTGCTTCCAACAATTCGTTGATATTGGAGTAGAAATAGTGCGTTGGTGCTAGAATTGATCCTTGCGGAATACCAGAATTCATGATAAGATGATAAGAGAGTCAGATGAAACTCCGTCGACCACTACATGGAGAGACCTGTTTGAGAGAAAACTAGCTAGTAGAGAACATTAGCTGGGAAGGCAAGCCATAAGATGGAAACTTGGCGAGGAGTCCGTGGTGCCAGACTCGATCGAATGCCTTGGAGATATCAAGTGCCACGGCTAAGGTTCCACCACATTTTTCAATAGATTGCTGCCATATGAGACGTAAACCAGCAAGTCACCAGTTGATCTCTGATGATGACGCAAGCCATATTGCCTATTGTTGATAATATCTATACCTGAATGTTCCCGGTATTTCATGAACTCGATGTTGATAGCTTCCTTCATGATCTTTGAAATAATATAGATAGCAGTGTGATCGGTCTGTAGTTGCTGATGGGTAGGGTCTTTTAGCCTTTTTTAGGAACTGGTTGTACTCTAATAATACTATACTGTAACGGACACATGACAGTAATCGATGACCATTAACTCGACAACCCAAATCTCTCTTACGATAATTCGTAAACGATGAACATTACAACAACTACTACAAAAAACCCACCCCCTACCCTTCGGCTATTACGATTTCAATAGACCCTTAACGACGCGCTCGTGACGACGTCGAACTTTCCAGATCGGGGACAGGTCGAAAGGTTGCCCGTCGCCCTTTGACCGGCCAATGGGAGCGCCGGAAGGTCGGTGGGCGGGGCGAGTCGGGCCACTGATCGTCTGGCTTTTGACCGGCGGGGGCGGAGTCAAGTCGACCGGCGGATTAGCGGTGCCCTCGCAGAGAGGTCGCACTTGAATGATCGCTGGTGCAGCTAGGTGATCCGTGTTCGTGTGTGCTGGGATCGAGACTTCGAGGTGTTTCATGGTAAGTCGCTAGTTTTTTTTTTTTACTATTTTCTGTTTTTTTTTTCATTTCCCTAAGAAACATATTTGTTCATAATATAATAGGAATGTATGAACATATAAAAATACAACTAAAAACATATAAAAAAAACAACTAATTAACGAGTTATGTCAATATAACATAATACATAAAATCATTCCAAATACTTAAATGAGAATAAATTGCTCCGTTTATAGTGTCATGAGTATATATTTTTTCATATTGACTTTGAACTTGTTTCATCATCGACATGTTTCAAATCATATACAATGAATTATATAAAATGATTCCGTAGTAGATTGTGATTGTGATTGTTTGCCAATAATGGAGTCATATGGGTTTGCTATTAATGAATATTCAACTGTCTCATTTCATGAGTATGAATTGTATTTACTTCAGTAAAGTTCAAATTGGATATTTTTTTTTTCACAGAGTGAATAAAAGAACAAATTTTCATTTTATATAAAGATGATAAATTCGACAGATTTTTTGGATTATAAAGATTAATAGGTAGTTGGTTCCAGGTATAATGTAAATTGTACATGCACTCAATCTTTTATTTTGTAATTTCATTAATGGTTTCAAATGTGATATACTTGATGTGCTTCCCCAAAGTGATATTGAATATTGTAATTTTGAGTAAATCAGACAGAAATATAAATTATTCAAATATCTAAGAGTAATGAAATTTCGAATTTCGTATAAAATGCCAGTAATTGGATTTAGCTTTTTTCTCAGGTGATCTATATATGTTTAGTCCATGATAATTGTTCATCAATAAGATAAGTATAAGAATTTTGTAAGATCTAAATATTTTATGGCTTTCTGGTTGAAAAATGTTAATGTTCTCGACATATCAGTTTTTCTTTTTGAAATATACATATATAGGTACGTAAATTTGTCATATAGTTAAGAGTCAGCTTATGAATTTGTAACCAAGATGATATAATTTTCAAGTCAATTTTTATTATAGTATCATCAACTATATCGTTAAATTCTTAAGAGGAATAGATTATTGTAGTACCTATCATCTGCAAATAACTTTAGATCTCCTTTTAGTTTCAGAGATGATATTGAATTGATGTAAATCAAGAATGAAATTGGACCTAAAACGGAACCTTGTGGTACACCACATTTGATTTCCCTTATGGAGCAACACATATTATTGACTTCGTTTTGTTCCTCATAGCTTTTTGCAATGATTGACGGGATATATACTTAGGTCCAAATATTTTTCTGATATTTTGAGTGTGAGGAACTTCCCACTCATATTATGTTAAATACTTATGCATGTTACATTTGTATACCTAAAAAATCTCTTCATTCAATTAATTTGTCTTTTTTATATCTCTTGGAGCGCACGAAAGGACATTCCTATATAATGTTCGTGGAACATCGTACGTATACGTTAGGAATGATAGGTAGATGAGGTAGGTGTTGAATTTTTTTTTGAAATTTTGGAGATTATTAGTTCTATTGGCACAGAATTCCAAAGCTTCGCCGTTCTATATATAGACGAACGAGTTTTGGTTGAGTGTTGTTCGACATTTTTGAATATATAGCAGAGATGTGAGGAACATTTCCCGTGGAAGTATCCATGGAAAAGTGAAAAGTCGCCGACTTTTATACGGTGTTCTAATGAGGTCAAGGAGTTAGTGATGGAATCTAAGAGCATCGGCGTATATATGTTTTGGGTGCTGAACATACCGTTTCTGTGCTTTGTAGATCATGAGAATAAGCTGTTGAGGTGTAAAGTATAGATTTTCACACGGAACAAGAATCTGAGTTTCTTTGAAACAGCTTTTGCAATGAATCGAACATGATTACCTCATGATAGAGTGTGGCTGAAAGTAATATACCGAGATTAGATATAGTGGTTTTGGTGGGAATGGTACCAGACCTTCTCATATCGGGCACACTGAGTTTCGCCTCTTACTATAGAGAAAATACAGGCTTGAGTTTTGGTGGCGTTATTGAATTCAACTATAGGTTGTTGGTTCCCCATCAGGCTGTAATGTTCGCATGATCTTCATTGACAGCGTTGGCCTGCCTACGTGGTAAGTTCTAATGGTTTCCTAGGAAGAAATGGGAATTCTTGCAGAAAACACCGTATGGAAACTACTGTCTGCAAAGCTCTGGATAGGGCAAGTGGTTGCTCCCAATAGATCGTTGATATAAAGTCGGAACAAAATGTTAGTGCCAAAATTGATCCTTGTGGAACGCCGAGATTGATGGCAATGGTATCAGACGATACTCCGTCCACCACCACATCTGCCTGATGGAAAACTCTATAAAAGATGAGGTGGTCAGCCGTATGATGGTAGTTTGTGGAGCTGTCCTTGGTGCCAAACACGGTCGAATGCCTTCGATATATCTAACGCTACAGCTATAGAGGTTCCCCATGTTTTTTTCAATCCAGCTTGCCATATATAGGTGACGTAGGCAAGTAAATCTCCAGTTGATCTTCGGTGGCGGAAGCCATATTGTCTATCATTAATTATTCCTGATGAGTTCCCATAGATATTTGATGAGCTTAATGTTGATGGTTTTCTCCATTACTTTGCCTGGAGATGAATTATAACAGGGCAATTGGCCTCAGTCTTGGTCTTGGAAAGATTCATTGAGTCTTGGTCTTGCATTGAGACCAAGACAAGGCCAAGACTTGACTCTTGGTCTCGCGATGCCCTACTGTGGGTGATGCGACGATCACTATATCTTTCACATCATTGGTACTTCGTATAGAGAAGTCGGCGACCTTTCACTTTTTTACAAATTCTTCCACGGAAAATGTTCTTCAAATCAAATCTCTGCTATCTTTCCATCACTAGCAATACCAGTCAGACGAACTCGACAGGCCCAATATCAACACATCTTTTCGTCCCTTGTCTATATAGAACAGAGAACGGCAAAGCTTTGAAATTCTTTGCCAAGGGAAGTTATCCCAAGAACTCATAATTAGTTTGAAAAATTTCCAATACCTATCAGTTTTTTTTTATATCTCTTGGAGTGCATGTAAGGGTAAGTTGTAAGCTAATGAAAAATCGTCCTTCAATAATAAATTATTCATCAATTACCTATTTTCAATGGCCGATTTTGAAGTATTGAAGATTGAAGTCTAAGTCAGAATGAACCTTTCCCAAAATTTCGTATTCTAAATGGGCATACCTATATACCATTGATGAAATAAACCTCTACACGCACTTCAATTCTTTCCTGTTTTACAATCCCTTGATTTTCGCCTACTTCGATAAACATAACATGGCGTGGGTGAATCTCGCTAAGTTTAATCTGGTGCCGTACCAAACTCACAGGCATCAATGTGACAATTGTGACCGAATTGTAACCAATAATGAAGATAGGGAATACATTTTGTGATTTAGCCGCATCAAGGTTGGTAGAACTGATGTTGATCATAAGTTCTAGGAATCACGCCATCTAACATTCAAAAGGTGAACCCCACGTCATTCAATTGTTTATATCAAGAACCAGTCTGACGAAACAAAAACGCATAGTTAGCGCACCAATACCTATAGGTACCATAATCTCTGCCTATACTGTTGTGACACTTTGTTAATCTGTGGTTGTGATGAGAAATAAATAGGACCTGTATACAGTATCATCCAAACTGAATAAATAAACAGAAGCGCATTTTTTCCAACAAATATGTTTTATACAGGATGTGTAACAGCGGTCAATACCATACTTTCTTATTTCAAATACAACATCCTGTATTTTATTCCATAATCGGTTTTGATATATAGGGTTATTTCAAACGATTACGAAGATATATATGCGTTCCATCATCACTATACCCAACAAGCATCAAGGAAGGGAGAGAAAAAAATGCAAATTAAGCAAGGTGTCAACATGTGTGCCATCGATTCAAGAAATGAAAAAGTCATCGTTCGATGATTATTTTTTAATGTTGTCACTCGCAATCCTCTCTACGTTGATTGATTCTATTCATAAAAAAATACGGTTGGAAAAATTTGAATTTGTAATGGGATTCGATATAAAATGTACACGAAATCTTGGGGGTGAAAAAAACAACCGATATAAATATAGGATTTGGGTCTATATATAGCTAATCAAACCGTAGAGAATCATTTGAAACATTATAGTATAGTATACAGGAGGTAACATAAGTACGTTTAAATATTCGAGTGATGACGTATTCGTGAGATCATTTTAAGAAAAGAAGTCAATGTGAAGTTGTGTCCGGAAATGCTTATATTCATTCCGGAGGTACAGAGTGTTGACATTGAATTTTTTCGTTCGGATTCCGAAAATAACTTTTGCAAAAAATGAGTTATATACACGAAATCTGGTACCCGTGGTTTTTTCGACAAGGAAAATCTTAAGAGGGGTTTAACCCTATGAGCAATCATTGGGGAAACAAGGAACGGCAGAAATCAAAATACTCGGAGCTCGCTGAATAAATTGAAGATTTTTTTCACGGATCGTTTCAAGAAGGTTGGATCTAGGCATATCTCGGAGTAATTTTTCAAAATTTAAAAAAAAAATAGTCGAAAAAAATTCCAGAAAATTGACCAGATTCACTATTTTTTTCTCACTAGGTATATATTTTTTTTGAAAAGTACTTCGAGAGATGCCTCACTTATACATTTATCTTCGTTGTCAAAAAAATTTGTTTTCATGTATGTAATATTTACGCTAATATTATTCATTTTGAATTGCCCTAACATTTTTGACAATAAACTTTTGGTACTTTTCATGGAAAAACCTCGTATACCCATATCTTTACCCAGTTATAGATAGCTTTTGCGTGAAGGAAGTTAGGTACATACATTTTTAGAACAAGAAAGAGAGCAATGACCAAGTAGGATCATCTTCAATGATATACACTGCTCACCAGCAGTCACAGAACCACCGACATTCTATAGCGAAAAATTCATTAAATCGGAAAATTCACTTAATTGCTGAAATTGATGATCAATCAGGGATAATGAAATAACAATCTGAATTGGTGTAATCGAATTGATTATCCGGAGTGATCCAATGGATCAGAAATCATGGCAGGTGTCATTGAAATGAATTATGAATGATTGAAATCATTAATACCTACTATGTTAATACACTTAACCGATGATAATGCGTCAAAATATAGAAAGCTAGTGAATTGGACATTCTGTTTTCGATTCCGAAGTAATTTTCAACCTATATCTTGTCACTTTTGCATGATATTATTTTCCGGATATGTCTGTAGTTCCACGGCTGTTGGCGAGCAGTGTATATAACTGAAGATGACCCCACTTGGTCATATGGTATATTTTTGGTATATCTCTGGCTACAGCAAATCTCAGGATCCTAACCCAACGATTACGTAAGATGTTTCCAGGAATTTTCCAGGAAAAACATGAATAGTTATAGTGAATTGGGCGTCCTGATTCCGAATCCGAATTGATTCTCAACCTATTTTGACTCGTATTATCATTTTCCGGAAATTGGGGTGCATATGGTTTCACCTTCATGGCGAGCAGTGTAAATCACTGAAGATGACCCCACTTGATCATAGAGTGCATTTTTGGTATATCTCTCGCTCCAGAAAATTTCAGGAGCCTTTCCCAACGAATACGTGAGATACAGGGTTGTTTCCATCATTAGAAGTGAGTACACATTTCACGAAAAACATTTGAAATAATCAATTTGATATAGAAACTCAATTACCAATCATTTTTTCAATTATCGACAGTTTCCTAATGATCAATATCATGCTCAATATTTTTTGTCATCTTCTTAATAAAACGTGCTGTGGCGTGAACGCCCCTCATTGTTATTTGACAAACGAGTTCCTAAATACCATCAGTGCATCCTTGTAAACTCCAACCCCTGTATTAAAAAGCAATTTTTTTACTTTCTTTTTTGTTCCTCTATACATGTCTATTCTCCCCTGATGCGGTATCGTACGCGCTCCACACTTGCCGTTTCTTGAAGTTGTTGGGAGTTTGTTTCCTTGGAAGTTTCTTGTGGACATATTGGTAACGATAGAAGACTTCCGCATACTCACCATGGACAACATCCCTGGTCGCAAAGTTATTGGAGTTCCGCGAAAAAGATATATCTGAGTAAGGATTTTTTTGACATTTTGAAGAATTAATCAAAGTTGTCTGCGTCTTTTTGATGTGCGTATTCGTATGTTTAGTTCACAACAATAAATCGTCATATATGATGATGCGGTTGTAAGTCCCCATTCCATCGACAGTCATTGATTTATGATGCTGTCAATAAATTATATAACCATCTTCCAGTCGATTTCAGAAATATTGTTTCTCCAATTAATTAAGGAGATCTGTGAGACAACATCTCATCGAAGAAACCTATTATTGTGTTCAAGTATATCTAGCTAAAGATTGGAATAATTCAAGTTGTTTTTTTATGATATGATAGCTCCTGGCGCAATACTCTTATTCATTTAGGTTTATGTTATCAAAGGTCCACGCAATAATGAGTCAATTTCGGTCCACACGCCCGATTGAGTTGAAATATCCCCCTCTTTGACTGTGTAAAATGGTAATTCTTGAGCCCATTCAATCAAATCTGTTGTACACGTTCTCATTGATAGGAAAACTTGATGAAATGTCTAGTTTGAGTTGAGCATTCACTCGAAAATTTCAATCAGTTGATTCATTCACAACCACATATGCAGTCACTCAAATTTTCTGCAGTAGGTGAGTCACCTCGTAAATTTGCCTTAGCTGATGAATTGAAGACGTTTTTTCTTATTGAGATAACGGAGATAATGATTTCATTACTATTCAATTTGACAAGTTTCTATATCAGTTAATTGATTTTTTTCATCTCCGTCGAAATAATGAAGCAACTTTTTGAAAGTTACAATTGACTTCATTTCCTAGGGATCAAATGCGTTCATCTTGGTCCTGTTTGGGCGAACTGAAGCCACCCACTTTAGTCTCGGAAGTACACACAATTACGTATTTACTCGTTACGACATGCCAGGAATCAAAAAGGTATATTTATGTCAGTTGACTATCAGTCGTGCTCGTATCCACTACCGATTTTCTCGAATCTGGCTCTTTGGTAACATATTGCGTAATTTGTAGTTACGTTTACCTAATAATTAGAGAAGGGTGAGGGGTTGCAGTCGAGAGAACGCACAGGTGTTAAAGTCAAATGTAGCCCTTCTCTCCCCTACCCTCTCCTTAGTCTCCTTACCCAGAATGACATGAAACGGGGCCCGCGGCGACGGGGTGGTGTTTACACACATGGGCGATTCCGGGCGATAGATTGACAACAGGAATGGGGAACACATGAACGGGATGCGATGAAATTCGAGATGGAAAACACTTAGGTGATCTCGTTCGCTTATTGATATAGTGGGTATTGATGCTCTCTGTTATGAATAAGATATGACGAAGGAAACTTTAAATTCTTGTTTTGATGGTTAGGTTAGGTTCCATGTGAGTGGGGCGAATGCCGCCCCTCCAATGCTACCCCAGGTGGGTCTATTGTGGCTCAACCAAGGTTCACTGTACAATCCACTTCTTTATAAAAAGTCCATGTTTGAATGAAGTGAGATTTGTCAAAAATCCATAGGTTCTAAATTGCTAAAGCCAAATATGTCAAACCTTAGTGTCTCTATGCAAGAGCATGAATATAGTATGTGTTCAGCCGTTTCGTCTTCCACACATCAGAACCGACAGTCCACTTGTTAGTTCAGACCCATTCTTCCTATAGGTAGTGTCTTAGAGACGACAGTGCCCCATAAGCAGTCCTGTCAGAGTTCGCAGGTTACCCCTGCTCCATTCTAGGATCTGCCTGGTCTTTTATTTTATTGGTTCAGGCAGGAACGGTTCCAAATGGGTTAAGCCTGGTGATTCAGACCAGTGCGTGAGTCTTTTCCCCTCCGCCCAGTCCGAGCTAGTTACTTTGGCCGCATTTGCGGAGACCTCAAGTATGGTTCTGGTTCTTAGAACACAGATTCGGTTCCCTGTTTGGCGAGGATGTCGGCTTTCTCGTTTCCATTTACCCCCTGATGTCCAGGCACCCACAACAGAGTGACTCTGTTGTTAGCACCAAGGCATCGCACTTGCGGAAACCCCAAAGTATGGTTCTGTTCCTATGAACTGAGATTCGGTTCCCTGTTTACCGAGGATGTCGGCTTTCTCGTTGCCCTTCAACCCCTGATGTCCAAGCAACCACAACAGAGTGACTCTGTTGTTAGCACCATCAAGACATCGCACTTGCGGAAACCCCAAAGGATGGTTCTGGTCCTATGAAGACAGATTCGGTTCCCTGTTTGGCGAGGATGTCGGCTTCCTCGTTGCCCTCCACCCCCTTATGTCCAAGCACCCACAGCAGAGTGACTCTGTTGTTAGCACCCATCAGGCATTCTAGGGATTCAATACAGCTCCATACAAGCTTGGAATTTATCTTGCTGGAGCTCAGTGCTTCAAGAGCAGCCTGACTGTCTGATACAATACTGATGTTTTTGTTCACTAGAGTGACGTCTATTCGTCAACTCTCTAGCACCCAATTCAATTGGGAAGACCTCCTCCTTAATGATGGTAGCCTACTTACCGAGATTGACTGAGATTTCCGTTTTCGGTTACCTGCTGAACACACCGGCTCCAAATTCAAGCCGGGTTCTCGAACCATCTATAATTATTACGTTTTCGGTCTCTGGGAATTGGGTTGATTCTCTTACCCACTCGTCTCTCTTCGGAAAGAGGACTTTGAAAGACTTTTTTACGTGTCTCTGAGTGGCCAACATGACGGTAACCATTCCTGGAATTTGATGATTTTTCATTTGATGCAGTAACCCGGAGTGGTCTAGCAGCAGCCCTCCTCTGATTTGATTTTTCAATGACAGGAATCTATATAGGAAATCATCCGTCCAATGCAGTGAAAATAAAATAATTTCCAAATTTCATTCACTTTTTTGTATTAATATTTTTCCACTGCCTAGGAAATCGTTGATTCAACCATTCTCTCACGTCTAGAAAAAAATACGGTAGAGCTGGTTATTTTCGTCCAGCAACATATATTCATGATCATTGATTTGCCTCTCTAAAGTTTGTGTTATGAGGGGATCAATTGTATTTTCCAATAAATCCATAAGGTCCAATTATCTCATTTCCTAGAATACCAGCCCACATATTGATTTTCTCAGGAAACTGAGTATGGTCTTGTCGAAATATGTGTGGATTTTCATTGTCCCAGAATCTACAATTAGGTTTATTAACAATTTTGTATCCGTCGATAGGAACGAGTGCGTTTAATGTTTCATCAAAAAATCAAATAATTCACTTGTTGGAAAGTATGACGAAAATAAAATTTTCTGCCCAATCCTATGGATCACTCTGTATATTATTGTAGTAGAGGAGAAACATTTTGGATGGCCATGCGGTAGTCCCCTCAGGAGCATCTATTCGTGGTATGAGTATGTTGAGTCCTTCATGACCCACCCTGTATGCAAAATAAATTATTTTTCACCTGGTTTTGTAAATTTATGTATCTCAAAGTGGGGGGTGCCATTTGAGATTTCAAAGTAGGGGTCTCTGGGGGTAAAGGGGATGAACATAGAATTCAATTGATACTGGCATTTTACTTTCCCCTCGATATCTTAATCGACCTGTTTTTTTCCGAAAACTGCAATCTTCGCAGATCAAAAGATATGCAGGGTGGTAAGTTTTTTAAAAGAAAGCCCTGTATAAGTATTCAATAAGTGATTATCAGGAACCAGGTCAAACTATTTTCTTCGCTGAATGTGAATACTGTTGTCAGTGGTCATATAGGTCGCGTGCACGAAGACCGACCCTGGAGTCAAAATATTGAAACACAACCTCATTCTTCTGTGAATTATTGAAACACAACCTCACTTTTTTATTTGGTTACAGAGGAATCAAAAGGTTGAAATAGTTTTTCACAATATTTTGGCATACGAATCGTGTTTCTTGCGTTATTCATTAATTCAAGCATGCCTTCGCATTGTGCTGTTGTACAATGCACAAAAAATGTAGCAAGAGACTAGGGAATATGATTTTTCAGATAAATAGTAATCTCACATAGTTAGCATTATGAAATGTTGTCATTCCTTATTAAAATTCCTTCTGCCTTCTGCCACTTCTGCAATACAAGCTAATGCTGCTAATAGATTGCAAATGTCTACAACACACACGATCGTCAGCATGTCAGACCAGTCCTACCGATTGATTGCATGAATCCGATCTTCTTGCATTATTCTAGTTTCAGGTATATTTCTATTTCCTCCGATTGGCAGCAAATATTAATTTTGCTGACACATATCAATCAGCAAAGTATAACTTTTCCTGCCTAGGCAGCAAAGTGGTTACTTTGCTGATTGATATGTATCAGCAAAATTAAAAATCCATAAATCGTTTATAATTTCCTTCATATTTCATCCGAGACTTCTCCGGCAACAAATTCAACTCTATATTTTTTGCCGCACCTCCCTTATTAATGGAGGTGTAAGTATACTTCCAGGTCGCTATATCACTGTCCATTATATAATAATTTGAATATACCGATATTTTTTCGCACAACTGTCAGAAATTTCATGAATTGTCAAACCAACATCTGCGATTTCTATCAAATTTTATTTTAATTGGACACTATATAGGAAGAATAAAGAGATTGTGGGAATTGTATTAATTCGCAAATACAATATTCTCCCATATCATTATGAACAATCGGAGAAAAAATTATATGTTCAACTCGGCAGCAAAGTAGATTGACTGCCGTGGCTGAATTCATAGCCGAGCGTAGCTGCCTAGTTAAACAAATAACTATTTGCCTCCAGGGTCGGTCATCTGACAGTTCTTGCACGCGACCTATTGAATCTCATATAAAATCTGGCAGCGTCGAAATATGTGGCCCCAACTTTTTATGCGAAAGCCAGAATTCAGATAACGATGACTTTCGGTTCGGTTCATGACGTCATCGAAGCTGGCGTTTTTCGAAGGTGCCGAATTTGATTATTGAAAAAAATATATATGCGATGATTTTAAATATTGATTGAATGATTGCATCAAATACTATTAATACACGGAATGGTCAGTATGAAACAGGTATGTGGCGTAAATTCGACTAGTGTGTCTCCAAATATAAATCCGCGTATGGTCGTACGAGCAGTCACTGCCAATGCGGGTGAAAAAAGTTCTCGAATCGCTCACCCCAAAAAGCGAGTTCGCGTGTCGGAAGTTGGAAGTCTCCGTACACTTGCCGAGGGGGTAGTGTTTTCCTTTTATTCGAGTGACAATCTGTAGCATATGACTGTCGATTGCGGTTTAATGGCCTGCTTGGATTTAATTAAGGGGCGAGAAAGGTTTCGACATTTTTTTGTAGATAGGATCGTTCGGTATGGGGCAACATAATTACATGATTATTGTTGGGGTCGTTTAAAGGCAATAAGTATATTGCATCTAGGGATTATTTATGATGCTATGGACGAGTAGAGGACTATACTTTATCTACGAATATGAGGTACATTTTCGGTTATAACTGAACGAGTACATAAGGGTAGTTAGTTTATTCTCATATCTTTGCGAAAGAGTCCGAAGGAGGAGGGCTGGTATGAGATAACACGCTTGAATGCGAAATAGGCGAGTGAACTAATTCTTCTTCTTTTCTTAAATAGAATCATCACTCAAATACCTTTCAATTTCATATTTATTAAGAATTTTTTGGTCGATTTTCAAGTACTAAAATCATCAATAATGCCTCGGTAATTTACAACCTGCCGCAGTATAAACTGACGCCACGATTTCGTAACCCACACAGCACATGTATGTCCAATGTACGTACAATGTACGTCCACTTCGAATCGTGAGGACGTCCAATGGACGTACTTGAGTGGACGTTCGATGTCCAATGAACGTCTACTGGATGTCCAGAGGACACCACTTTGGACGTCCAGTGGAAATATATATTCGGATGTACAATGGATGTTCATATTTGGACTCACAATGGATGTCGATATCAGAGCATCCATTGAACATACCGAATTGGACGTTAAACGTCCAATGGACGTCTATTGGATGATGTCCTGAGGACACCCCTCTGGACGTACAGTGGATATTTATTTGTAGGCGTATAATGGAAGCTCATCTTTGGAAATCAAATGAAGAAACAGTAGGTAGCTAATATAGGTTCTTCTCTATTTAGATTCAAATATTTGGTGACGATTACATAAATATGAATATATCGTTGATTCATGTCTTCTTCGGTCCACTTTGAATTCTTGTTTCTGCAAAAAAAAAATATTATAAGTTGCTATATCCGGGTGGTCACAAAAAAACCGGAAGTTTTTATTTTCCTCGAGGTTTCATCATTTCTCAACCGAATTCGAATTTCATGGCGTCGTTTTATAGCTGAGGGGCTGTAGTATACATAGCCCGGAAGCCAGCGACCTTTTTCAATGACCAAAAGCACAAAAGCTGAAAATGTTTTCTGAGCTTCATTTAGTATCACTAGTAAGGAAATCGGCCTCCAGCTGGCGCACTTCCGGGGGGTGTAGTTGCAGCAGCGTCCCAAACACGTAAAATTATAATAAAAAAAAACTGATATCACAAAAGCTGAAACTTTGTTAACATGTTGATTATCATACAAATAGATCAAAAAACGTATCCAGCCGAACTTATACTGGGGGATTATGCTCCAGCTTTTCACGTAAAGAAGTTAAAAATATGCGCTGAGTAAACTAATACCGCAAAAGCTGAAATTTGGTGAACAAATAGTTAAATTAATAACATAAACGATGAGAACATCCAGCTTTACATTGGGTGGGGGAAAAGTGCCCAGCTGATGCAGTGAAATACGCTGCGCATGGATATCTCGGGCGCATCGTATCTTTGACTGCATCAGCTGGACACTTTGCCCTCACTAAAAGATGAGCGGGATTTTTTTTTGTTTAACCCATTATTTCAACTATAGGTACACCAAATATCAGCTTTTGCGGTATCAGGTATCTATACTTCTCTCATTAAACACAGCGCGCTGTCCATGCATCAAATGCGCTGGCAGAATCCACAGATTTATCATCGAATATGTGCTGATGGACAGGTGTGAACCGACACTGCCCTCTCTCGGCCAACTCCTACTAGAATTTGGCGCCTCTGCTCAGAATCAGAGATGTTCTGATGTTCGGTGGCTCAAAATTTGTTACCTACACTGAAAAAACATGCTTGCAAAAATAGCAGAAGTATTTTGTGGTATATTCATAATGAAAAAAATATTTATGTTCCGACTAATTTGGCCACACAGATAAATTCAAAATGAAACTGCAAAAAAATTGTGATCATCTGATATATTTAGCCAAGGGGAGTGCAGTGATCGCATCAGAGTTCAATTCATCATTTTTTTAATCTCTTGGAAACGGCGTTCATTTGATGTGTACAAATTTGTCTAAATGACATATTCCAATCGAAGATATTTCGTGGATCAGCATCAATTGCAGCGATCATGAAAGCGATGATGGGAACGACGACGATGAATCCGAAGGATCCGAAATCTGAAAACATTGTTGATATCTGATTTTGTTACACACACTAGTTCACTATGTCTGTTAATTTGTATTGTTAGTATATTTTTTGTGAAGGAATACTGAAAAAAAAATTGATAGTAAACCTATTTTTAATTATCTTCCTTCAGATCAGAAATGTAATACCTACGTATTTATCATTAAATAAATGCATGCATGTGCGCTGAGTTTGAGAAAACTATAGATACCTGATACCGCAAAAGCTGATATTTGGTGTACCTATAGTTGAAATAATGGGTTAACAAAAAAACCTCCAGCTCATCATTTTAGTGAGGGCAAAGTATCCAGCTGATGCAGTCAAAGATACGATGCGCCCGAGATATCCATGCGCAGCGTATTTCACTGCATCAGCTGGGCACTTTTCCCCCACCCAATGTAAAGCTGGATGTTCTCATCGTTTATGTTATTAATTTAACTATTTGTTCACCAAATTTCAGCTTTTGCGGTATTAGTTTACTCAGCGCATATTTTTAACTTCTTTACGTGAAAAGCTGGAGCATAATCCCCCAGTATAAGTTCGGCTGGATACGTTTTTTGATCTATTTGTATGATAATCAACATGTTAACAAAGTTTCAGCTTTTGTGATATCAGTTTTTTTTTATTATAATTTTACGTGTTTGGGACGCTGCTGCAACTACACCCCCCGGAAGTGTGCCAGCTGGAGGCTGATTCCCTTACTAGTTATCCCAAATAAAGCTCAGGAAGAATTTTCAGCTTTTGTGAAATGACTAACTCTAAACGGTTGCTGGCTCCCAGGCTAACAGTGGAATATTTGAAAATTTCATAATGAACAAAAACAAAATGGCGGATTCTACCAAAGTATTGTCATTCACAAAAACCGCTGGAGAAAAAGAAAATCAGATTTTTCCCAACCTGTACCGATGTCATCTTACGCTATTCATTTCTGAAGAGAATGAGTACTCGAACATCGAAATCGAACAAATAGTCCAGTAGATACACTCATTTCTTTGCAATTTGTTATGGAGTGAATGTGCTGATCCCGTATAAACGATTATTATTATTTTGCTTCAGACTTCATGAAAATTCAATTGAATTTGGATCTCTTAGAGATATTCCAAAGATAAAGAACTGTAGTACATAATGAATCATTTGAAAATCCAATAATTGAAAGAAACAAAATGGTGGAGAATCCAGAATTTTTGTGATTTTCAAAAAGCTCTGGCGAATAAAATAATGTTTATTCTTCCAATCAGGACCGATACAATTTTAGATCATTGATTTCTGAAAAGAATGAGCACTCGAACATCTGAATCGAACAATAGTCCAGGAGAAACACGTTCTCTTTGGCAAAGTGGTATGGAGTGAATGTGCTAATCCCGTGATATGAATTACTTTTAGTTTGCTTCTGGCTTTATCACAATTCGATCGATTTGGATTTCACTCCATAATACTTTGCCAAAAAGAACGTGTTTCTCCTGGACTAATTGTTCGATTCAGATGTTCGAGTGCTCATTCTTTTTGGGAATCAATGATCTAAAATTGTATCGGTCCTGATTGAAAGAATGAACATTTTTTTATTCGCCAGATTTTTGAAAATCACAAGAATTCTGGATCCTCCACCATTTTGTTCTTTCAATTATTTTAATTGTTCCATTGTGTAATACTGTTCTTTATCTTTGAAATAGCTCTTAGAAATCCAAATTCGATTGAATTTTCATGAAGTCTGAAGCAAAATAATAATAATCGTTTATACGAGATAAGCACATTCACTCAATAACAAATTGCAAATAAATGAGTGTATCTACTGGACTATTTGTTCGATTTTGATGTTCGAGTACTCATTCTCTTTAGAAATGAATAGCCTGAGATGACATCGGTACAGGTTGGAAAAAATCTGATTTTCTTTTTCTCCAGCGGTTTTTGTAAATGACAATACTTTGGTAGAATCCGTCATTTTGTTTTTGTTCATTATGGAATTTTCAAATATTCCACTATATACTATAGCCCTTTCACTATAAAACGACGCCAAGGAATTCGAATTCGGTTGAGAAATGATGAAATCACGAGGAAAATAAAAACTTCCGGTTTTTTTGTGACCACCCGATATAGGTAGAAGTCGATTGTCCATACCCCAAATCCTGTTCAGCCGCCCATTGAAAATAAATAACAACCTGTAGGATCAGAAAGCATATAAGGTAATAACTGATAACTATATTAGATATATGAAGTCACATTCGAACATGCATGATTTCATACCTACTTCGAATGATCTGGTCCTAAAACAGTCTGCATTCCACAATTCATCACAAACACAACCCAGTTAACACAGGATATCTTATGGACATCCATTTCAAGTCCAAATCAAGGCGGGATATCCGTGGACATAAAATGTATATCCATAAGATATTCGATTGCGGATGTACTCGAGATATCCGAAACAAACATCCTGAATACGTCCATAGGATATCCATAAGATACAGAGACAAAAGATCAATACCTAGAAATTTCAAATCAAGTATATACAATGAATGAAATGATAAATGAATAAAAAGAGATCCACAAAAGTAACACTTGTGCGTGGGTCTCCCAAGTGGCGTAACGTCACAAATAGTCCAAGATTGGTAGAACTGACAACTATTTATGTATAGATTATCGATTCTACCAACCTTGGAATAGTCAATTAATGTCAATCTGTTATCATATTTAATTAATTTGAAGTGAAATTGAAAGTGATTCCTACGAATTCGTCCAAAATTGATGATGCATAAGAACTGACAACTACATTATTCGAACGCAGTGAGACGTGAGTGCTTCCCAATTTTTGTGATTTTTTCTATATAAAGGGTATACTTACTATCTCTTATCCATATCCATAGTTGATATCTTATGGATATCCATAATGAATATCTTCAAGACATCCAAAAAGTTCACACTGTCACATCCAATGGACATCCATAGGATATACCAGAGCCTTTTTCGGATATCTTATGGACATCCACAATATCCATGATGGATATCCATAGGATATCCATCAGATATACTTGTGCTAACTGGGAACACGTCATGTTCACGGTCATTTACTAACTGAAAATGGCGTCAGCATCACGCCAGACGCTACCGCTTGTCTACCGACCGATCTTCGTACATGGGTGGTTGGACATTGAGTGGACGTTCACTGTACACATACAATTCAGAGCATCCAAGAATAATATATGTTTGTACGTACATTGGATGTCCATTCAATGTCCATGGACGTTTGTAATTGAGATGGACCTAAAATGGACGTCCAATGGATGTCATGTGCTGTGTGGGTAAGTTAGGGGCAGACCATAGCACAATTGCCATGTGTTGAAATACGATTGGGAACTTCAGAAATATTAGTTATTCGATAATTCATGAATTTTCAATTGGGTATTGTTTATATTCCTAACTAGCAATGAAAATTCATTTGGCTCAAAATGTTCCTTTATGATTTGTGGCTTATTGTGTGAATAATATATAATTATATTAATTCACATTGATGGACATTTGAATCGGTGGAAGTGACAACCACGGCGCACGACTTGTGGGCGTGGCCTTGTCAGTTCTCAGCATTCAGCACGATGTTGCTAAGTCTCGAACATCCACATGATATTTTGTTATGGAGAATAATAAATATTTGAATAAGCTGGTTGCTCGATAAACTCAAGAATGAACTAAAACATCATGGGTTTCTCCTTTTTTATGTTTTATTCAAAGACTATTTCGGAGAAATATCTGGTGGCACTTTTCCTTGGAAATCAAGGTGGGTGAACATCTTTGCAAAAATGTTTGCTTCTTCTTGTGATGCTGTTTCTAATGCTTCGTCGATCCTAATGAAAATGATGCCTAACCTTTGAAAACCCAAGATTTCAATTGTGATTATTTTCAATTCCAGATATCCAGATTTCGTTTGTTTTCTTGAAGATGGACGAATCTTCTTCGTCGAACCAAAAGACCGAATACTGATTACAGGCATGCCCATTTTTTGTGAAGGTTTTTTTCTTCTTTTTTGGGGATAGGTTGAACCTAGAGGTACTTTCCAACAAGATGAAAAAATACCTGACTTGTACAAGATGGTAAATAACTTGCAGAGAGTCGGCGATAGTATACTTTTCAAGAATAATCGGTGGAATTCCATCTGGACTGTTAGCCTGCTTATTCGATTTGAAAGCAAACATAATGCCCTCGTTAGTCTATTGAGGAATGACTATATTACAGAGAAATATCTGGTGGCCATTTCCTTGGAAACCAAGGTAGAGTTTGCTGCGAACATCTCTGCAAAAATTTTGCTTTCTCATGTGATGTTATTGTTGCTAAAGTGCCATCGATCCTGTTGAAAATGATGCCTAATCTTTGAAAACCCAAGATTTTATTTGTGAATTTTTCTGAAAAACTTCCTGATTTCGTTTGTTCTTTTGAAGATGGACGAATCATCCTCGAACCAGAAGACCGAATCTTCCTGCAAGGTGTGCGGAGACAAAGCTTCAGGAAAACACTACGGAGTGCCCAGTTGCGACGGCTGCAGAGGCTTCTTCAAAAGGAGCATTCGCAGGTACTTACTTCGGTACTTAGCCACTGATTCGTTTCGTACTTTCACCCAAGCAACTATTGTCGTTCCAGGAATTTGGAGTACGTTTGCAAGGAAAATGGACACTGCGTGGTTGACGTCACGAGAAGGAATCAGTGCCAAGCCTGCAGATTCAAGAAGTGCCTTCAGGTGAACATGAAGAGAGACGGTGAGTGCTTTTCAATTTCAATTTGAATTTCTAACCATGATCTTTGTCGAAAAGGAATATTCTCAGATAAATTATGAACAGTTAGAGATGGATATACAGGGTGTTCAAATCTAATGACTCTAAAAAATTATGGAAAAACCTAAAGAATATCAATAATAAAAAAAATAATACCGACTTACCAAATTTCTTGCAAAATCCTGAAGAAATCAATAATTATTTCGCTTCAGTATTTATTGATGATGAAATTGACAATGAATTTTTGAAATTCTACGATAATAATAAATATCCAAAATTGAAAAATCAAGAGGATCTTTTCAAACTAAAATTCATAACTGTTGATCAAATGAAGCAAGTCTTATCAACTATTAAATCAAATGCTACTGGTTTTGATGGTATATCCATAAATATGATTAACTATTGTAGTCCGTTCATAGATGCTTTTCTCACTCATATTTTGAATTGTTGTTTAGAAAAATGTTATTTTCCTAATGTATGGAAAATTGCTATTGTCAGACCATTGAGTAAAGTTTCGAACCCAGTGAACTTCACCGATCTCCGTCCCATAAGTATTCTCTCTGCGCTTTCAAAAATATTGGAAAAAGTCATCCATCACCAAGTCATTTCATACTTGAATGAAAATAATATTATTCCAGATTGTCAAGCGGGGTTTAGAAGTGGGTATAGCACAGCAGCAGCTCTCGTTCAAGTTACAGATGACATAATTCGAAACTCTGATAATAAAGAATTGACAGCTCTAGTTGCATTAGACTTTTCAAAGGCATTTGACACTATAAATCATACATTACTTTGTTTCAAATTGAAATATTATGGATTTTCGGATGAAGTAGTCTTTTTATTTCTTTCATATCTCACGAATCGCTGTCAAACGGTATGTTATAATAATGAAATGTCGTCAACACGAAATGTTACTTCTGGTGTGCCTCAAGGGTCAATCTTAGGACCGTTACTATTCATAATTTATACTAGTGATATATTGACCTCTATACAGTACTCTAAAGTTCAGGCTTATGCTGATGATACACAACTATATACCAACCTAAACATCGACAACTATGGAGCTATTCAAAATCTCATTAATTCTGGCCTACGAACCATTACTAATTTAGCTACGCAACACAATTTGAAATTGAACAAGAATAAATGTCACTTGATGCTTTTCGGTAATAGAAAGAATAGAACTATTGTCTCACAAAATCTTAAAATTAAAATTGATGACCCCATTCTCCCTGTTGTGAACTCTATTGAAAACCTGGGTATTATTTTTGACTCTGACCTAAAATTTGATTTGCATTTGAATGATTTGCTTAAAAAATCGTTTGGTACTCTCAAACTCATTTACTCAAATAGACATTATTTCAGCCAATCAATCAGGAAACTTCTCACAGAATCTTTGGTCTTGTCACGGTTCAACTATGGGGATATTGTGTATAGCAATCTTTTGAATAAATTTGATTTGAATCGGAGACAGAAAGTACAGAATTTCTGTTGTAGACTGGTCTACTCTTTGAGAAAATATGATCATGTGTCTAGCAAAATCATAGAACTGAACTGGTTGACAATGCAAAATCGTACTAATTATAATTTATGCAACTTTGTGTACAAAGTTCTAACTTCCAAAACTCCCTCGTCACTATATAATAAACTGTTTCCTAGATCTACGCTACATTAATTCGATGTAAGAGCAAAAAACAAATTTCATGTACCGCGTCATAAAACGTCATTGTTCCAGAAGTCATTCACTTATCTCTCCGTCAAATTCTACAACTCACTGTTGATCAATTACATGCAATTTTCGAAAACAAAAATAAGAATCATCCTGAAAAAACACTTTTTGAATACTAATATGAATTTAAATGCCTTTTCTTGAATATTCTTAATTCTTATTTCAGCCTTTACTTGCCTCGTAACATTATTTCATATAAGTACATACAGTCTATGTTATAAATTATGTTATATGCATTATGTTTGAACATCTTCTCTTTCTTCCCATTGAACAATTTAGCTTACTTCAACTGTACATCTTAGGTTAAGTGTAAGAGTAGCCTTTGGCTAAACTGCGCCTACTATGTACCTTCACCATTAAAGACGATTTATTATTATTATTATTATTATTATTATTCAATTTTGTACAAAAGAGATCTTCTTGTTGATACCCGATAGGACTCTCCGTTTTCGAGAAAAAAACGAAAAAAAGAGATCAAACTTCAAATTTTGATGTAAATGCTAAGCTTGAGTAGTCTATTCAAGACATCTATTACTGGATAACCACAGTATGTAACATTTTGAAATTTTTGCACCGTTTTAGTCACATCGCAGAATAAAATGTTGCCATCAGGAGAAGCTATTCAGGGTGGACAAAAAAAGAATCTATGTATATGTTCAACTTTGATCAACTTTGAATCATTTTAACCCTTAACTACTAACGTTCCAGATATACAGGGTATTTCAGTTTTTTGTAGCAGGACTTCAACAGCTTGAAGAAGACATTTTTTCAAGATAAAAATCTCAAACAAACATATATGCGTGGGAGCTTCGTTTCCGATCTACAGGGTGTCAAAGTTTCAGATTTTTTTTATGTTTTTTGAATTTTCTCCTACAATTTTCGGAATAACTGATTGGAATTTGGTACACGTAATACACTTCAAAAACTTGATATTTGAGGCTATTGAGCGTTTTTGAATACTTAGAGGGTGATAGACTTTCAGGGGTCGTACCCAATTTAACGCTGTAGAATTTTTTTGCGTGCCGCCTCTGCTTTCAATGGGACATAGATTCAGATTGTCTCTGCAATTTGGAAACTTTTTGCCCCCATGTATGTTTTGTATGTATGTATGTATGGAAAACCGTCAGAAGCGACAGTCTAGCGATGTATAGCGCCTAGAGACCGTGTGTCATACAGTCCCTGATATCGAGAAAGTTCAACCAGTTTCAGTTATACAGGGTGTCCTAGAATTTTCTCCAATACAATTTCAGATTTTGCAATCCAGTTAGAGAAATTTTTTTTTAATAAAAATATTTTTTCTTCGTTTTTCCTAGTTTTAATTATAATATAAAATTCAATCTGATTTTGCAACTGTATTTCATTTGGTATGGAAGCATTCGGTCATTCTATTTTCCAATAAAATGTTTGAGAAATGTCAATTGAGTGTGTTTGAGAAATAACGGTTTTATTACAAGTAATTTATTTTTGGCATTTATCTCGAGATCCATACAGTTTTCGAAAAATTTACATCGTGGCAAATAGGTCCCAAATTGAGAGGACAATCTGAATCTATGTCCCATTGAAAGCGGAGACGGCACGCAAAAAAGTTCTACAGGGTTAAATTGGGTACGACCCCTGTAAGTCTATCACCCTGTAGGTATTCAAGAACGCTCAATAGCCTCAAATATTAAGTTTTTGAAGTGTATCAGGTGTAGCAAATTTCAATCAATTATCTCGAAAATTGTAGGAGAAAATTCAAAAAACATAAAAAAAATCTAAAACTTTGACACCCTGTGAATCGGAAACGAAGCTTCCATGCATATATGTTTGTATGAGATTTTCATCTTAGAAAAATGTCTTCTTCAAGCTGTTAAAGTCCTGCTACAAAAATCTGAAACACCCTGTATATCGTTGTTACTAACCAAAACCATACGTCTCACAGACGGGACTATTTGTATGTCCTTATAAATCCAAAAATTTTTATTTTATTTTTGTGAGCTATATTCAAACACGTTTTCTATATATTTGGCGAAGAGAAAATGATGTTCAAAATTAAAATAGAAATACAAATTTCAAAGGCGATCAAAATTTGATAGAGGAGTTCCTCATGTTCAAAATTTCGACATTGATCTATAGAAAAACTAAAATAAAATTGAAATACTAAAATTATCGATGACATTATTGTCATTCTGAATACAGTTAGAGTCGTAATAAAATATGACACAGAACTAAGTCATACAAATGCAAATTGAAAAAAATGACAATGCCTGTATATCTAGATATAGACGCAATCATACGTATTATAGGCAAAATTGAACTTTCATTGTTACGTAATAACTAACTAGGTATACGTCTACGAGACGGGAATCTATCTTTCACTCAAGATATTTCCAAAACTGAACCATATACAGGGTGTCCGGAAATTCTACGCAAAAAATCAAGGGGGTGATTCTGCATGAGAAAACATGAGATTCATTTCATATATACTCGGGTCCAGAAATGCATAGTTTTCAAGATACAGTGTGTTGAACTTTTTAGAAAAAAACGGTTATTTATTAATATCTCAAATATCCTTACAACGATCCTCTTGTTATTTAGCAATGATATTCTTTGTCATGAGTAGCTTATTTAGCCATAATTAAATTGGAATTGTGGGATCCAGTGGCGTCCCGTCAAGAGACCAAAATGTTGTATATTTAGTTGGTAATAGGTTACGAAGATACAGAATTCAAAAAAATCAGTGGTGCACATTTTATTGACAATAATATTCGGTAGGTTGCCCCCCGGGACGCCACTGGATTTCATAATCCCGATTGAATTATGAATTTATCAGCCCCTCGTGACAAAAAATATTATTGCCAAATTCCAAGGAAATCAGTGAAAGGACATTTGAGATATTCATAAAAACCGAACTTTTTTAAAAGTTTTAACACACTGTACGTTGAAAACTATGCATTTCCACGTACATATGAAATGAAATTCTCATTTCATCATGTAGAATCACCCCCTTGATTTTTTGCGCATAATTTCCGGACACCCTGTACATAGATCAACTTTAGGGTACTGAATGAGTGCTGGTTGGATATGAATTACGTGGTAGGACAATGGCCGATATTGAAAAGCAGTAGTAATCTAACAAATCGGATGCTGGTATGCCGTCTCTGAGACGTATGATTATAGTAGTTAAGAGTTAAAGTGGCGTACTTGATTTTTTCTCGTATTTTGTTCAATTTCTGGAATGGAATTTCTCTTTAATCAGAAGAATTAGAAGAAATCTGATATCATGGGAATATTCCTTAGACTGCACTGAATATGTGCACTCATTTCAGAAACACCTTGTATAGCTCCCTTTAGGAATCATTTTGGATTTCATTCAAGCTTATTCATAATTTTTGATCGAGTGATCGGCAGCCAAAGTATTGCACGCTAATTATGACACACTGTGTAGTATATTATCCCAGACAGCAATGGATATTCCTAGAATATTCTCTAAATATGCTAAAAAGGAGGAGTATATTCCGAATATTCATCGATTATTCCTAGAATATATACATGCCTCTGGAACATCTAGAAGGAATATTCCAAAGTGATGTTCAGGGAATATTCAGGTATGAATTTTCCAGGAATATTCCCAAATGAATATTCTCTCTTGTATATTCATGAAATATTCCCAACTGAATGTTCTGTGGGGAATATTCATGAAATATTCTCAACTGAATATTCTGTGCGGTATATTCATGAAATATTCTCAACTGAATATTCTGTGGTGTATATTCATGAAATATTCCATGAATATTCCTATGTTTCTCAACACATTAATACCCATCATTATTTCAGAGTTGTGAGTATCGAACATCAAAATTAGATGTAAGGGGATTTTGAAACAAAAAGTGTTTCTGATCCGATTTCGAACAACGCTCTCACAAGAAATTGATATGTACAACATTATTCAATTCGATTACTGGCCTAGTGGTCAAGGCGTTGGTCTGGTAGTCTTGAGGTCACGAGTTCGATCCCTACTAGGGTCACTTTTTTTCATTTTAGAATATGTTTATTGGAATATTCCAGGAATATTCAACATGGAATATTCTTTTGGATATATTCTATGAATATCTGAGGAATTCCCATTCGCATATTTAGAGAATATTCCACAGATATTCCAGAATATTCCAGATTATTTCTAGAATATTCCAATATTCCAAAAGGAATATGATAGGGAGATTCATGGAATATCTGGTGCTGTCTGGGATCTTGTTATGATTCACCTTGTAAAATCCCTTATATGTCGACTGTGAAAACATGCCGCGCTATTAGGGCGCGTCAAACGCAGAAAAAATAAACAAATCAAGAGGCGATAAGAGGTTAGAGCCGAAGTGGTCGGAAGCAGGCCTTTTTGTCATCACCACTGAACTGTTTACTTCACCCTGCCGGTCTCTCACCACTTCAATTCACAATGGAACAGAAAATTATTGTAATAATGACTCATTTAGCTGTTTAAATGAAGCAGCCACACAGTAGGCGAGAACATTAATTTTTAGAAAAAGTTCCATATACAGTCTGTATAATATTTCTTTGCGCGTACGTCACAACTTCAAAAAACGAATCAAATCAATTCAAGGTCATATGTTCCAGTGAAGCAGTGCCGTGCTGTTTCAGAAATTGGGTTAAAATAAATAATAATATTTAGAAAATTTTTATTCAATACTCCTGGTAATTTTGGCTAAGAAACATTCGTTAAAACATAGGATTGGTATATATTTCAAGTTTCAACTTTTCAATTCGTCAATTTATTGAAGGCAAAACATGTATCAGAACTTTGGCATGTATATACGTACGTTTGGGTTGGTATATGACCCGATATACACACCTATTTAATGCTTTTGTGAGGTGTGATCGTGGCAAAGTCGAGCACAGTTGAGTCGTTTTAGGTATTTGGTATATATTACCATGCAGCATTTTCCACAAAACCATTACTATGGCCAGCATGGAGTACAATAAATCGTTTCCCATCATAACTTTCTGGTTTACGATCGCTTTTTCTACTTTCATCTTGCCATGATTTCATCTTATTCCCTTTCGCAAATATCCAAGTTTCATCTAAGATGACGATTTGTCTAGGAAAACAAGAATTGCGATTTTAATAAATTTTTCTGAAAAATTCTGCTCTCATTAGAGATATACCTATTTCCTTGGCTCAAGTTTCGTTTAGCTGAAATTAGTTATGAAAAAACTATTGCCATAGCAACGATGGTCATGGTAACGAGTTGACAAAAATCCGATTCCCGCGTGGTGAGGAAATGCGTGGTTGCCAAGTTGTATCGGAGAAATATTGCTCTAATCATTAATTTTAAAAACACTCTTCAATGCAACCAGGAAGAGAAACAAAGGTACTGGTTGCTTAATACAGATGGAAACAAATGTCGATCTACCCACATTTCCATTTGCCTTCATTTCGATTCACCCATACCTTTCTTCACGTGCACATTTTGATTCAGCCACAGTCTTCAAACACACACACGAATGATGCATTGCTACCAAATCTGATCGATGTTGAAAAATATATTTCTTCTAAAGAGAAGGTTCATTTAAGCCGAGTAAGGTTGGTTTGATTAGAAAAAGTAGTGTCCTTTTTTATGCAGGAGCAGGGATATTTCCCTTCCACCCTGAAAAAAGTATACCTATATACTGCCTTCCAAGGAAGAAGGTTCCATAGCTGATTCCAGCTAAACTGAACACGATAAAACTTGGCAACCACGCATTTCCTCACCAAAGGATTTAGATTTTTGTTTACCTTTTACCATGACAATGGTTGCCATGGCATTATTTTTTCCACAATTGATTTCAGCTATACTAAACCATGAGTTGAATTCAACGCTACCAAAACTCAAGCCTGCATTTTCTCCAGAAAGGCGGAACTCAGTATGCCCGATATTGTAATGTCTGGCTCCACCATCCCCACCAAGCCCACCATATCTATGGTCGGTATTTCCATCAGCAACACTCTTTCATGGGATAATCATGTCAGATCCATCGCAAAAGCTGCTTCACAAAAACTCGGATTCTTGTTCCGTGCGTAAAGCTACTTTACACCTCAACAGCTTCTCATGATCTACAAAGCGCAGATACGGCCTGTTCTAGAATACTGTTCCCACATAAGGGGTTCAGCACCAAAACATACGCTGATGCTCTTAGATTCCATCCAGAGAAGAGCCATTCGCCTGGTGGGTGACGCCACACTCACTCACTCTCTGACATCATTGGAACACCATAGAAAGGTCGGCGACCTTTCACTTTTCTATCGATACTTCCACGGGAAATGTTCTTCGGAAATCTCTGCTATCATCCCTTCACTAGCAATACCAATCCGACGAACTAGACAAGCCCAGTCAGCACATCCTTTCGTTGTCAACCTCGAAAGATGTCGAACAGCACTTTATCAAGACTCCTTCATCCATAGAACGGCTAGGCTCTGGAATTCATTGCCTGTGGAAGTATTCCCAACAACATATAATCTCCAAAAGTTCAAAAAAAATCCAATACCTACCTCCTGTCCCTATCCTCCCTAGGAACGCACGATGTTCTTTGAACATTATAGGGATTCCCTTTCGTGCGCTCCAAGCGATAAAAATAAATAAATAAAAAAAAAACCGATACAACGAGGCAACCACGCATTTCCTGACCACGAGATTTTGTTTTCTGTTTACATCGTATAACCATAGCAAGAAATGTTCCTTAACTGATTTCAGCTGAACGAAACTTGAACCATGTCCGTCCTCTCAACCAATAACGACCGTCTGTTGTCTTCTCTTTTATATATGAATCCTACATTTGTGAGAAGTTTGCTCAATGTGCCTATACTTGCAACAAGAATATGCTTAGTTATTCTGAGTACTTCGTTCAAAATCCTAAGTGATGTGTTTTTCTGTAAAATAGTCATCAGTTGAAGGTAGTCTAGAAGTATCAACTACTACTAATACTAACTGATACATTGGAAATTTCGTATGGACATTTTCAAACTCACTATCGCTGCTGTTTTCGATAGTTTTTGTTATAATTGCAACCAAACTTTCAAGAATCCAAAAGTCAACTAATTTCATGTCAAATAGCTGTCAGCCGATATTTCGCTGCTATGGTTATTATTTATCATCTGCATTTATCAAAACCTTGTCTACCAAGATTTTCATAGTTACAGTGACAATATCGATGTGATACTTCCCGGCCTAGTCCGGGAAGCATTTAAACATTCCGGTATAGGATTCGGCACCTGCTTAAATTCTATTGGCCGATTTTGATTTATCTGACCGAAATTCGTATCAGAATGTTGAGCGGTGCTGAAACACAGGTCGGAATGTTGATGAAATGAAAGCTCGAGATAATGTGTAATGAACGCATTTTTCAATAACTTTATAAATTCTCATTTATATTCATGATGATTATTTGGTATAAAAGTTTAAAATGAATGATTATATGTAATAAAATGAGATAATAAATTCGAAATAACAATCATTAGAACACTTAATGTCTGTCAATGTCCTATTCCATGGGACTTAGCGTTTTGGTTGATTTCTCGCCACGTTACCTGCCAAACTGCGTCTTCGTCTTCTTCGAATACATTTCATGAGCAAATAAAAAAATATTTAAAGAACATAAAATTGTTACCTGTACAAGAATCTTTTAATATTTGTAGGGCCTGATTTGAAACACCATGATGTAAACGGCTGATCTTCATAATCATTCATCCATTGCACAACTTCTGTTTCATTCTTCATATTGCCCCTATACAAATTTTCTGAAACTTTTATTAATCTTTCCATAATCAGTGATTTATGGTATACTTCACTAATTGATGATTGCACTTTAACTATAATAACAAGATTGCAGGTTTGTTGTCAGCACGTGGGAACGACGGTATAATCAAGAAATACGCAGGTTAGGTAAATGCGAGGGTAAATGCATGTAAACAAAAACCGCGCAAAATGCAGGGCAACATTCCGACCTGCTATTCAGCACCGCTCAACATTCTGGTACAGATTTCGGCACTTCGCCTTTAATTGGTCAGACAAATCAAAATCCGCCAATAGAATTTAAGCAGGTGCCGAATCCTATACCGGAATGTTTAAATGCGTCCGGGAAGTAAATACATTCTCAAAGAAAAAGCGTCCGGGAAGTGAGCACTTCCCGGACGGTTGCCAAAAAGAGTTTTTCTCATATGATGCCGACTTTATGAATGACGCTGTATGTGACAAAAACATATTCAGAAAAAAAATTGTTTTGTTCATTATTGTCCCAGTTAAAACACTTATCAGTGTATACCTCGATGATATCAGCTCTCGTTCTATATCACGATCGACGTTATGTTTGTGTACAATCCGACGACCACCAACAATATCCTGACATAATTCATTACGACCTCCCGCCATGAATATTTAACCCCGCTTCCGATAAAGGGGCGGCGTACGTGGCGGCATTCAGAGACTAATTATCCCCTTTCTACCCCCGCCTCCCGCGACGCCGGTCACTAGCGAGAGGCGGCGCAATGGCGGCGCCTATCAACAAACTGGGGTTTCGATTATGACTTTGTCACGAGGCGATATTTTGAATATACAGTCTGTCCAAGATAAGGTTGCACAGCATGGGGATCTCGGAAACGGTAGGAGATACGAAGTCGGTTAAATGGGGAAAAAGTTGCGCATTCGGAGGCTCATACCAACAGCCTTCGAAAATTTTCAAAATTTTCTTTAGTTTTTCAGTTATGTCGAAAAAAGTGAATTTTTGGAATCTCTATTATATTTTTTTTCTCCGTTATTATTAGAGATACAGAAAAACTGAAATTACTTTTCCATAGCAACTTTTGATGACGTTTAACGTGGTGATACAGATTTTTCTATGCGACGTTTCGTATTCGTAGAACCATCATCAACTTTTGCTTTTTAAATACGGCCCTGATAATTCTTTCACAGATTCTGAAAGCTTTTTTTATTCTGAATTCAACCATGTATTATACAAGGGGGTTTGAATGTGTTTCGAACTATTTTTAGCCATCATCAATGTTTTTTTCGAAATTCCAAAGGAAAAATGCCATCAGTTCCACTTATTTTGAAGAAAAATTAGCCAACAAACTAATACCTCATCAACTAGTTCCGATTGATAGACTTATAGGAATAATTAGTTCGAAAAATTTAATTATGACAAGCTCCTTCGGATTAAAATATGAATATAATTCATAAACAATTCGAAGCGCTGCATTGAATAATTATGTGGATTTTTTTTTTCACTTTTCAGTATTGAATAACTAGTCCATCAATGTTTGACACTGAATAATCAGAAATAAGTAAAACTGATGGCATTTTTCCTTTGGAATTTCGAAAAAAACATTGATGATGGCTAAAAATAGGTCGAAACACATTCAAACCACCTTGTTCAATACATGGTTGAATTCATAATAAAAAAAGCTTTCAGAATCTGTGAAAGAATTATCAGGACCGTATTTGAAAAACAAAAGTTGGTGATGGTTCTACGAATACGAAACGTCGCATAGAAAAATCGGTATCACCACGTTACACGTCATCAAAAGTTGCTATGAAGAAGTATTTTCAGTTTTTCTGTATCTCCAATTATAACGGAGAAAAAAAAATAAAATAGATATTCCAAAATTTCACTTTTTTCGATATAACTGGAAAACTTAAAACAATTTTGAAAATTTTCGAAGGCTATTGGTATGAGCCTCCGAATGCGCAACTTTTTCCCCATTTAACCGACTTCGTATCTCCTACCGTTTCCGAGATCCCCATGCTGTGCAACCTTATCTTGGATAGACTGTATAATTCAACTAGCAGACCCGGCAAACGTTGTTTTGCCATAAACACTATTTCTAGAAAATATGTTTTTATTTTCTACTTATTTTCAGTTTTTTGCTATCCATAAAAGTGTTTCATTAGTTTTTTAAACCACGAATATTTATTACAATAGCTGACCCGGCAAACGTTTTGCTATAGGTATACAATTATTTCTAGAAACATTTTTTCAGTTGCATAACTTTCAACACACTTATATTATTTTGTTTTCTACTTCTTTTTAGTTTGACTATCCATAATATTGTATTCCATCAGTTTTTCAAACTACTATTTATGAGAACAAAGGGAAATAAGGTAGGAATTGGTGTTCTTAAATTTCTCGAGGTTATATGCCTCAGGGAACACCTTGGCAATGTGTTCCAAAGCCTCGCTGTTCGTTGGATGAACGAGTCTTTGGAAAGAGATGTTCTGCGTCTCCAAAGTGGTCACGAAGGGATGCGAAGCCTCAACTCGACGGGTTACTCTCGCGGGGACTGCCAAGGGAGGAACAATTGTTGATATTCCATCAGAAGAGTATCGTCCATGAAAATATCTATGATATAGGGCCAGATCGACTTTTCTACGGTGTTCAAGACAAGTGAGTGAGTTTGTGAGCGAGGCATCACCCACGAGACGAATTGCCCTTTTTTGGACAGAATTCAACAGTTTCAGGGCATGTTTTGGTGCTGCACTCCAAATATGGGAACAGTATTCCAGGACAAGTCGGATCTGTGTCTTATAGATCATAAGCTGCTGACTGGGAGTGAAATAGCTCCTGGCCCGAAACGAAACAGAAAACCAAGGTTTTGGGATGCACTTTTAGCAATTGATCTCACGTGATTTTCCCAAGAAAGGTTATTGCTGATAGTGATACCAAGCATCGAAATGGATTTTATTCAAAGGTATGGTTACTCCTGAAAAGCTTATGTTGGGCACAGTGAGATAGGCTTTTCTAGAGAAAAGACATGCTTGTGTTTTGTTTGCATTGAAATCTACCAAGTTATTGGATTCCCATTCGAGAATTGTTGCCAAGTCCATATTTATGTTGTCAACATTCCTTCCTCGTTCGTTTCTGATTTGCCTGGATGGTATTGGAGCCCTGGAAAAGAAAGCGGTATATGGAGCGTATACTATCATCCGCGAAGCCGTGTACTGGACATGAAGTTGCTTCCAACAAACCGTTGATATGAAGTAGAAATAGTGTTAGTGCTAGAATTGATCCTTGCGGAACACCAGCAATAATGATAAGAGTCAGATGAAACTCAGTCGACCTCTACTTGGAGAGACCTGTTTGAGAGAAAACTAGCTAGCAGAGAACATAGCTGGGGAGGCAAGCCATAAGATGGAAGCTTGGCGAGGAGTCCGTGGTGCCAGACTCGATCGAATGCCTAGGAGATATCTAGTGCCACGGCTAAGGTTTCACCATATTTTTTCAATAGATTGCTGCTATATATGTGAGACGTAAGCGAGCAGGTCACCTGTTGATCACTGATGACGGAAGCTATATTGCCTATCGTTGATATAATACCTTCCAAGCATATACCTATTATCAACCATCAATAACGACAAATATAATACCATACATTTCCGGCATATCTGAAGAAATAAAACGTGTTGGTGATAAATTTCAAGTGGACACTGTGTTCAAAACCGTTCAAAACTGAAAATACAATGAGATCAATAATTCTCATTCAAACAAAACCGAAAAATGAAGAACGATCGTAAAAAAAATGGATTTATAGTATACCTTGTGTTTGTGGAAAGTTTTATACAGGTGAAACCAAGAGACTCCTCTCAGTAAGGATGAAGAAATATATAAATACAATATAAAGAAGAGACACATCGACAAATCGAAACTAGCTGAACATATCCTCACTGAAGATGGACAACATTTGGCAGAGTGGAATAATATCAAAATCATTGGAAAAGAAGATAACAACCAGAAGAGAAAAATCAAGGAATCTGCTTGCATTCTTTTGAACGGAGACAATAGCATTGCTTCCTGTTCAGTTGATATAGATAGAACATGGTATCCACTACTGAAATCTGAGAAGGTAAATGGTAAATTTAAGATTTATTAATGAAAACATCCTGTACCTAACTCATTTGATTGCTAACGTCACCAATTGAGAATTGAGATCACTGAGAACTGAAAAGTGTCAGGACAAATACGAATTTGCCATACAAATAATCTATTTTTACGTTGAAAAAGGGAGCAGATTCGTTCCCGAAACGTCCAAAGCTAAGTAAAAATTTGATATTTTTTCTATATACCTTAATTTTCCTTCTCCAAATCTTTTTCAATACAAACTGTCACTGACAAGCTAGTGAATTTTTCTTTTTTAGGATCTGATAGGAAAATTCTTTAAACGCAGTGACATTTTGGGGCAAATTATCTGATTTGTCCTAACAACACGTACCTTATTTATTGAAATGATATTCATATTTGAAATAATAAAATGTGTTTCGTTGAGATCTCATGCAGTCCGGCCCTGGCTTGAATGTGGCGGCCGGCGAGCCAGAAGTCAACCCATAAAATATTCATCGTTTCGGCCTCGGCTTGTGTAATCATCATTAGGGGGTCGACGACGAGTACGGAGTCACGTGACGCGATGGGGATTCCGCCTGAATACAGGTGGGCCGGTTCCCATCGGAGAGGGGGTCGATGATTGGAGGATGGGGGGTTGGGAGGTTGTTTTCGAGAGTGGTAGCTTTTTTTTGTTACGGAGGATTTTTCGCACAGGGCGTTGAGATGTTGAGGGTGAAAGGGTAACTCTTGTTTTCACTGTGCCAAACATAAGCATGTCAGGAGTAGGTAACCATACCTTTGAAGACATCCATTTCGATGCTTGGTATTACTATCAGCAATAACCTTTCTTGGGAAAATCACGTGAGATCATTTGCTAAAAGTGCATCCCAAAAACTTGGTTTTCTGTTTCGGGCCAGAAGCTATTTCACTTCCAGTCAGCTGGTTAGGATCTATAGGTTAGGTTAGGTTCCATGTGAGTGGGGCGAACACCTCCCCTCCACTGCGACCCCAGATGGGTCTATTGTGACTCACCCCTAGAGGTTACAGTTCACCGTACAATCCACATCTTTTTACAAAGTTCATGGTTGAATTGGGTGAGATTTGTCTGAAATCGATAGGTTCTAGGTTGGTAAAGCCAAATGTGTCGAACCTTAGTCTTTCTAAGCTAGAGCATGAACATAATATGTGTTCAGCCGTTTCGTCTTCCACACAACAGAACCGACAGTCCGTTTGTTGGTTCAGACCCATCCTTCCCAGGTGGTATCTTAGACGACAGTGTCCCGTAAGCAGTCCAGTCAGAATTCGCAGGTTACCCCTGCTTCATTCTAGGATCTGCCTGGTTATTTTTTCCGATGGCTTAGGCAGGAACGCCTTCGAATGGATTAATCCTGGTAATTCAGACCAGTACGTGAGTGTTTTTCCCTCCGACCAGCCCGAGATAGTTGTTTTCGCCGCACTTGCGGTGACCCCAAAATATGGTTCTGGTCCTATGAACACAGATTCGGTTCCCTGTTTGGCGAGGATGTCGGTTTTCTCGTTACCCTCCACCCCCTGGTGTCCAGGCACCCACAGCAAAGTGACTCTGTTGTTAGCACCCAGGCTTTCTAGGGATTCAATGCAGCTCCATACAAGCTTGGAATTTATCTTGCTGGAGCTCAGTGCTTCACTTCCAGTCAGCTGCTTATGATCTATAAGGCACAGATCCGACCTGTCCTGGAATACTGTTCCCATATTTGGTGTGCGGCACCCAAACATACTCTGAAACTGTTGGATTCTGTCCAAAAAAAGGCAATTCGTCTCGTGGGTGATGCCTCACTCACTTCTATGGAACACCGTAGAAAAGTTGGCGATCTGGCTCTATTTTATAGATATTTTCATGGACGATGCTCTTCTGAAATATCAACAATTGTACCTCCCTTGGCAGTCCCCGCGAGATTAACCCGTCGAGTTGAAGCTTCGCACCTCTTCATGGTCACTTTGGAGACCTGCGGAAAATCTCTTTCCAAAGACTCGTTCATCCAACGAACAGCGAGGCTCTGGAACACATCGCCAAGGGAGGTGTTCCCCGAAGCATATAACCCCCAGAAATTCAAGAAGAACACCAATTCCTACCTTATTTCTCTTAGTTCCCACGATGTTCTCTGAACATTACAGGTTATTCCTTTTCGTGGGAACCAGAACATTAAAAAAAATCATCTTTTCTTGGAAACTGAAATTTATGCTTTCATTATTCCGAAACATGGATATACCTTTTGGTCGAAATTTCACCAGAATGGAGAAAAAATGAAAAGGTTATACAGGGCGATAATCTCAAAGAGATAATATCCACTGACCTGAAAAAAGTTCAAATGTGGTGTGATGCTAATCTTTTATGCTTCAATGCTACTAAAACGAATATTCTGACATTCAGATTCAGCCACAATAATTTGTCAACCAAACTATGAAAAATATGTCCAGTGTTAAATTTTGGCATCTAATCTTGGGCGATAAATTGAAATTTGAGGAAATCCTCGTCTCCTCTCACTCTAAAGTGTTTGTGAAACAGTTATATAGTTCCATCTTTATTCATTCCTGGGGATAAACACTAGATTCCTGACATTTGTTGTTTTTTAGATTTTTAGGTTATATTGAGGACATTGGCGTATCATACGTAATTTCCACATGTAATTTATCATTCAACTCTACATATTATATCCAAATGATGATGATAATTTTCGAGTTTTTGATTTTTCAACTCCAGCGTAATCATTGTGAGGCAGTGAGCACATTTTTCTGAAAGTTTAATACGTTTTACCAAATGAGACTGTCCATATGCAGTACCTATCAATAAATGATTTTTTATTTCAGACTAAGCCTTATGATTGAGAAATGGTGAAAAATTTCGTATAGGTATTCAAACTAATGTGCTCATATGTCATGTGTGCTGTATATATTCATGTTGGGAATCATTTTTGCAGTTTTTCACGAACACTCAATATTTCCTGAATGTAGGGATAATTTTTTAAATGGTAGGGCATATGCCTCTTCTTTTAATCCTCCGTTTTAATCAAAACTGTTTCTACTGAAATCCATTCAGAAACTTGTGGAGTGGATAATTATAGGCACAATGAGAAAGTATAATATGTGATTTCGTATTAGTTTTAACTCGAATATTTTGCTGATGTATTTACCAATTTTCCTCATTCGGTCACTTCATTTTCCATGTTCTAAGTTCATTTGCATTTGATGGAAACCTGACAAATTCAAATTTGCCATCCAACTGATTGATACAGCCTAACGCAGCACATTTTACCATCCTTCCAAAATAGAATTGAATAATGTGGTATTGAGAGAAAGTATGGAATTAAAATTTTGTGACGCCTATGAATGTGACGTGACAGCAATGTCATGTCAGGGACGCCAATACACGAAACCAAAGTCACTAGATGATTGAAAGAGAAAGGAGCTATGATCTGTCCGTACCCTGTTAGATGACAAACACGTCAGTTTGCATCAAGGGACCTTACCCTAGAACATATAAAGTCGTTGAACAAAAAACTGGCTAGTGGATGCTTTGCTATCAGAGTAATTGTGAACGAACTTAGGTTTTTTATTAGTATGGCATCATATTTTGCATTAATTGAGGCCCATATGAGAAATGTCATACTTTTTTGGGATTTCTGTAGACAGCAGTCAGTCAATTCAATTTCTGTACTACAGAAAAGAGCCATTCACTATTTATCGGCCACTGTGCTTTTGCACTAGAGTCTAACACCATATAGTGAAGTAATATTGCGCCTCGCTCGCTGCTCGCTGGGCGCGAGAAACTGAACATTTTCGGCCGATCCTGAGAAGAAACATAATTGAAATAGCGAATATCACTATCCGCCTAACCATTAAATGCCTCCATAGTATTTTTTCGATCAAATACTTGAAAAAAAAAATAAAAAAAAGATTAGCTGGAGTAGGGATCGAACCCCGGTCTTTTCGCTCGAAGAATGACCACCACGCTTCTGGCAAAGCAAACTACAAATAGTTATTTGTTTAACTAGGCAGCAAAGTAGTAGATTGACTGCCGTGGCTGAATTCATAGCCGAGCGTAGCGAGGCTAGGAATCCAGCAAAGGCAGTCAATCTACTGTGCTGCCGAGTTGAACATATGATTTTTTCTCCGATTGTTCATAATGATATGGGAGAATATTGTGTTTGCGAATTAATACAATTCCCACAATCTCTTTATTCTTCCTGTATAGTGTTCAATTAAAATAAAATTTGATAGAAATCGCAGTTGTTGGTTTGACAATTAATGAAATTTCTGACAGTTGTGCGAAACAATATCGGTATATTTAAATTACTATATAATGGACAGTGATAGCGACCTGGAAGTATATACTTACACCTCCATTAACAAGGGAGGTGGCAAATGATATAGAGTTGAATTTGTTGCCGGAGAAGTCTCGGATGAAATGTGAAGGAAATTATAAACGATTTATGGATTTTTAATTTTGCTGACACATATCAATCAGCAAAGTTACCACTTTGCTGCCTAGGCAGGAAAAGTAATACTTTGCTGATTGATATGTGTCAGCAAAATTAATATTTGCTGCCAATCGGAGGAAAACAATTTTTTACGCTCTTGACTTACCACCGTGGCAATATTTCCCGTATAGTGGAATTGTTTTTTCGGCGTCGGCAACTTGTGGCAAGCATGTTTTGGGCCGACGTAATACCGATCGAAATTGTTTGCTGGGTAAAAGCTTTGAGTATTTACACTAGTAAGAGGAACCATGCATATGGAAGCGATGAAGCCAAAATTTTCGTTAGGGAAGTGTCGGTTATCTTGTGGCAGGTGAATGAACTAATTTCATTTTGCGATCGCGCAATACTTTCTCGAATATCATCCTGTGCAGATATCTGTAATCTTGTTCTATTCCATCCACAATCAACAAATTTTGTAATACAATATGAAGCGATAAAGCAACTTTGACAGAGATAATTTATAAAAAAGTTCTCTGTGCACCACCATTTCATGTTAAAATTTGCCTAGAAACTAAGTGGATTCTATGGTTGTCTATAGAAATACAAAGGGAGAAATATTCGAATCACCACAAGAACATTTAGAAATATCGTGATACGTATTCGAATAGAAAGTTAGATATGAGAAATTGTAGTTTCTTCTCAAATGCGAGTCAATGTTTCAGATCTCAGATACCAATTTCATATCTAGATTATTAATTAGTAACTACGTAAATATAATCAAGGGTAGAAGTCAAAGTAATAGAAGACATCGTCTTCCTTTTCAGCTGTCCAACACGAGAGGGCGCCTCGGTCTGCCCATCACGCTGCTCCTCTGCCGCCCTACCCGTTGGGCGGCCGCCTGCGCCCCTTCCCTTTCTCCGCGCTGGCCGGCGTTTCGACTCTTGCCGGCGTGCCCTTCCATCTTCAGGGCGGCGTACTAGATCCGCCCCTGTCTGCGGGCCACTTTTACCACCAGGGCGTCTACGGGGGAGGACTTCACAGGGGCCTAAGTGAGTTTTTGGTGATTCTGTGTGTTTGATTTACTGATTCCTAACTTTTCTTAGATCTTAGATCAGTATCTCGCTTCGCTCAAGTGGTCAGACTGGTGATATATAGCCTATATTAACTACTATAGTTGACCCGGCAAACGTTGTTTTGCTATATACATTATTTCTAGCGAGGCTCTGGAACACATTGCCAAGGGAGGTGTTCCCCGAGGCATATAACCTCCAGAAAATTAAGAAGAACACCAATTCCTACCTCATTTCTTTTGGTTCTCACGATATCGCTATTCGCGGGAACCAGAACATAAAAAAAAGTTGCATATTCATCAACACATTATTGTATTATTTTATTCCCTACTCCTTCTTAGTTTGACGACCGCAAGGTCGTGGGTTCGATTTCCAGCACGGGCAAGGAACTTTTTTCAATATTTTATTTACGAATTAAATATTGTAAAGTTTCGGAGCATCGGCTGGGGATAGTCCTGCACGATTCGCTGTTTTGCGTTCCAATTAACAGTGCTGCTCCTAAAGTGGCGCATGGAGTTAGTAACAAAGCCTACACAGAACACGCAGAAAGATATGATGATGTGGTTGTGAGCATCAGAGAAGAAGTAGGACGGTGTATGTAGGTGGGTGTGGAAAACTACCAGCTGAGCGTGAGAGTGGGCCAGCTGCTTAAGTAGACCTCGGTCTCGGGGGTTAACGATGATAGTTAGCAGGCCTGCCACTGCGTATATGGTAGTGAGTACATTACTATAGCCTACAAAACACAGCTGAAAAACTCTGAAAAGAGAGCTGATGGGCGGTGCCTGAAAAGGATGTTAGCCAGCTCTCTTGAGCGAACCACATCAGTCATTGAAAACACTTGGGGTTTGCAAAAAGGTCCCATTGGGGACTAGTTGCTGACGTGGAAACGTCCCCCACCAGTACCAGTACCAGTAGTTTGACTATCTATAAAAGCATATTTCTTCACTTCTTCGAACTACCATTTATTTCCTATTCCTTTTTAGTTATTTCAATTTTAATCTACTATTTATTTTCTACTTCTTTTTAGTTTGGCTATCCATAAAGGCGTGATTCATTAGTTTTCAAACTACTATTTATTACGAAGGTCGTTCGCCATATTGGATCAGCCATTTCGAATTCACCAGTTTCGACGTAAAAATCCAAATCTCTGACCCAGGAAAGCCCCAGAGGTACCAATTTCAGATAGAATCGGTTCATAATTAAAAAACTCATTTGTTATATTTTATCCCCTATCTTGAATTTCCAAATTTTTGTAAAAGAATCATAATTTCCGACCCCAAAAACTCCCAGATACAAATTTTGAATAGAATCATATCATAATTACGAAACTGGTTCGCCATCTTGAAATTCCGAATTTTGACAAATGGATCATAATCTCCCATCCCAAAAACCTCCAGAAACAAATTTTGATGAGAATCAGATCATAATAATTCCAAAACTCGTTCGCCATATTTGATCCGCCATCTTGAATTTCCTAATTTTGACGAATTTTAATACATTATTATCTATAATACCACGTGAAGAAGCCCATACTGCTCAGAGTGGATTGGTAATAGTTGAAGAAGGAGTAAATCTATGACATTTAATGGGTTTAACATGGTTATCTTGTTCCTGACTAAGAGAAATAAAAAAAATCAAATATTATAAAAATTGGTCTAGCCGTTCTTGAGTTATAAACGATGTAATAAACACGATTTTGTTTTATATACACGTCTGGCAAGAATTATTTTTGTATTGAGAAACCTTGTACAAGCGTCGTTGCCCCACCTACTTGAGTATGGCACGTGTGGCAAACAATAGAGGGGTTAACGCCATACGAAGCGTATGGCAACGTCGCTTTTTTCTCTCTTGGTTGAAATGACCATGCTCACGATTTGTCATCAACAGGAAAATTATTCTTGCCACACGTGTGTATATAGATTTCCACTTAAAAAATTGTATAAAACATTCAACTGCACTCAACTTCAGAACAATTTTTTTCTTGAAAAGTGTCATTCAAGTGTCATTCGGATTTAAAAATTGTCATTGCAAGAGCGTGCGTAGTTACAAGGGTGCGAATATTTTTTTATCTTTTACAATGTTGACATGTTTCTGCCTTTACTACTGGTAGTTCATATGAACGAAGCGAGAGACCTGAATCGTCCAGTGTGCAATGAAAGCGGGTAGAGGGCGCTTATCGAAAATCGAGTTGAGAATAGTGTGGAATTACCTGTATCATTAAATTTACAATCGAAATTTTTGTTCTCAGATTTAGCATCTAGTCCATACAACATTCAAAAACCAATGAGCAGTTTCATCAGTCCAACTATAACTAGAATCAAAGATGATGAAGTATCAAGTTCGGAAGAAATCGCTCAAAATAAATCACTCGAGGAAGGTATGTGAATTCAAAATACTGAAAATACGATTTATAAAAAAAGTGTAATTTCTAGATTTAGTTGATGAATCGAACAATCGTCTGGAATTACCAATAATCAATGACTCTTGTAAGGCCAGCATTCGACACTTGGAGGTGCCATGTTTGAATTTATTTCCAGCCGAAAACATCTATGAAACCGCAGCGAAATTATTGTTTCTGGCGATCAAATGGGCAAGAACTATACCGTCGTTTCTACAGGTTACTTCTCATATATTTCCAATAAACTGCAAAACAAACTTTAACAGATATTTTTCATTTGCAGTTATCATATCGAGATCAGTCGATTCTATTGGAAGAGAGCTGGAATGAGCTTTTTGTATTGACTGCAGCACAATGGGCGTTTGCCGTAGATGAAGGTATTGAATATAAATATCTATAAAATGAACGCACAAATCTTTCTTTTCGGTTCAGCAACCCTCTATCGAAATAAAAACAGTAAAATAAAATTCGAAATGATTTTGTCAACGGGTGAGAATTCGGAAGATAAAACATTATAGAAATCTTCCACAGCCATAGACTCATCATCCCAAGGAGACAGAATTATTTCTATTCAAATACCTCTCAGAAAGTAGTTGTTTTTGATGGCTCAGAAAGCAGATCCAATAGCTCAAAAAGTGGTTTCAATGGCTCAGATAGCCGTTCTAATAACATATAGCGGTTCCAATGACTCAAAAAACGGTTTCAATAGCTCAGAAAGTGGTTCCAATAACTGAAAAAGCGGTTCAATTTCACTATCATACATTAGCGGACATAGTTTTGAATAATAGTTCACCTTACCTGTTTTTCGTGATTTTCATTAAGTAAATGAGGAGTTAAGTGTGAAAGGATCCTTAGGTGTAAAGTGTACAAGATTCAAATGTTTCCTTCCACAAATACCTTTTTATCATATTAACACTAATATAACGGCAGCCAATCCGGAGTAAGTTAACCCAGAGTCCGATTGGAATTCAACATTGTCATCATCACGGAATGATTGAGGCAAAACAAATAAAATTTTATGAACGAAATGTTAGGTCTCCTCTTGGGATAATGAATCTAGGCAACACATTATATTGAATACAAAAGTAGAATCTGTAGACGACAATGGACTATGAACAATCAGTAGGTATGTTGCATGCATTAAGGGTCTATATTTTTCAGCTATTTTGATCGGAAACGCAGTGGCTCCATCTTCGAGACATTCCATATTGGAAGAGGAGGCGAGAAAACTGAAAGATATCATAACAAGGCTCAATTTACTCAGGGTAGATCATACTGAACACGCCTGTTTGAAGGCATTAGTGCTATTTAAAGCAGGTAAATATCGTTTTTATATACGGGATGATACAGCTTTCAATCATCAATTATCAGGGATTATCCTTCATCATAGAATAGCCCTTATGAACCAACGCCATAAGATAATGTTATCCTGAAATTTTTTACTGATATATGTATTGAAAAAATCAAGTGATTTCAGAAAACAGATGATATTGAATGTTACGATGATTTAGTCGAGTTTCATTTTAGAAGATATCAGGTATAGGTTGTCATATATTTCATTTCAAATTCTAACATTAATCATCTTTTTGATAATCAACGTTGTATTGATGATGTATTCGGAATTTGACCTCGCGGTGAATTGCATATTCCCAGTTTTTGAATAGTCCTTGTCCAACGGGAAACTAAAAGCATAAACTTTTGGACCACCCAATGATTTCGCCTATCACAACACAAAATATTTCACAAAACAGTAATTTTTCCGCCAATTATTATGATGAATAAACAACAAAAGAATTCGAACACGCGACCTACCTAAACAAACTGTCGACAGTCGACGTGGCCTCAGTTAGCTGACGTCACGAGCTGTTCACTGCGAGCCTCCAGGCCTTGGTAGTATCGGGGGTAATGGTTAAACCAATGAACTCAATATAAACAACTGGAAGGGGCCCTCTGTGAACGACGAGTGAGGCAAAAATATTGTTCAGGCAACCCGCAGTGTTTACGGATACCTATCTCTCTCTATCTTATGTTCGCTAATGGGAAGCGCTCGCATTATTTGAAATATTTTCTCGTTTTTTGCTTTTATTTAAGAGTAAACGTGATCAAATAAAAATATTCATATAGGAAAAAGGAGAATGTTGCAATCAATTATCATTAAAAAATTATTATTGATTTTTTTATTGACTTACAAATGAAATTTCATTTTTATTCTTACAGGATTATAGGAAGTTAAATGAATACAAAATTGTAATTATATATTTTCATTGAAATGTCACAATATATTGTACAGGGTGAGCGAAGCACAATGTCTTAGCACTATCAGAAGAAAAAGAAAAACGATAGGGAAAATTTGAAAAGAGGTTCTTGAATGGTATTGACTACCTAAGGTCCATTTTGAGCATAATTTCCATAGGTTCCTATTTTACCATAAGGTCACTGCCTACAAACATATCCCTATTAGAAGAGAACCCGTCTCCCTTTCAGGTGTTTATATTGAGTTCATTGAGTATTTCCCTTTTAGAGAGTAGAGGGCTATGCGAGCCCACGCACGTCGAACTCCTGCAAGACCAGACGCACGTGATGCTGCACGAGTACTGCGCGCATGCGCATCGACAGGCCCCGCCCCATCGCGCTCAAGGCCGGTTCGGCAAGCTGCTGCTGACGCTGCCCGCTGTGCAAGCGGTGTCGAAACGGGGGCTGGAGGAGCTGCTGTTCAGAAGGACGGTGGGGGACGTGGCGATAGAAAGGTTGTTGGGGGATCTGGCAAAGGCCGCCGGGCCGTGATGGAATGGAGAAGAAGAAGAATAAGGATGAAGTATACATCGTGTCCCAGCTAAACTGTCCCCCCCCTGTAAAAAATCAACCACGCGATCGAATGACGTCTCTTAGTCTTGAGATTCTAGGTTTATCACCATCTGTTAGTGGAACATTAAACCACTTTGAGAATTACAGGTGTTGCGATAGTCTACAGAATCTGACATGGATGTCTTTTCTGTAAGCATATAGACGTAGGGGTCTATATGCACGACTTAGTCGCAAGGTATGATTGATGAATCTACCTATACACCTTGCACTTAAGCCACTAGATGGCTATGAAGGCTAGATCGTCCTTCTGCCCCCTCAGGGCTTCGACTTGACTTAAAATTTGGTCACCCAGTATATTTGATGATGCTCACTCGAAATATGCTATCGAATAAATCGTAGATATACAGGGTCACACCGAAGTGCACCTAAACTTTCCTATTTGAATAGGAACACCCAGTATATCAATCCATATTCAAGTAGAGTTCATTATCACAAATTCAACAATGCCGGGTTTGATGGGATTTTTTTCGAATCACTACGAGGATATGGCAAAAATCAAAAAATAAACCAAATCAATAAACAATTCATATGATTAGATTTTAATATAACATGATTGAAATCGAATGATGGGTGTTCTGCAGATAACTACAAGCCCGTGAAGGATTATCTTCGCCATCGGTTTGGAGAAAATCTAATAACCACCAATTGTCGTGATAGCATCTGGCCAGCTCGGTCGCCAGACCTCAACCCATTTGATTTTTATTTGTGGGGCTACTTGAAACAACAGCTTTATGAGTCGCCAATTGTGAATATGGAAGTAATAAAAGAGAAAATCACAAATATATGCGCACAAATTGAGCACAACGTGATACATAGGGTCACAATGAACGTTATCAATAGAGCTAGGAAATGTTTACAGCAGAATGGTCGACATAATGAGCAGTTGAGGTTTTAATTATTTTCTTTCTATTCGATTTCAATCGTGTTATATTAGAAACATCTAATCATAGGAATTTTTTATTGAATAGTTTTGTTTTTTGCCATATCTTCGTAGAAGTTTGCAAAAATCCTATCAAACCCGGCATTTTTGAATTGGTAATAATAAACTCTACTTGAATATGGAATAATATACTTACTGGGTGTCCCTATTCAAATAAATAAAAAGTTCAGATGCACTTTGGTGTGACCCTGTATACCTACGATTTATTCAATAGCATATTTCGAGTGAGCATCATCAAATATACTGGGTGATCAAATTTCAAGTCATTCGATCGCGCGGTAGATTTTTTACAGGGGGACACATTTTAGCTGGGGCACGGTACGTGTATACAGTGTGTCCCACTTACCATGCTCACCATGGGTATCTTTCTAACGGTGAGAGATACGAGGTCTGTTAAATGACACCGAATGTGGAGTTTGTCAAGGCCAACTATAATGTGAAACAATATTTTGATAAAATCTATTCGTTTTTGTTTTATAGGTAAAAAACAGATTTTGATCATTTTCATGTCTCCTCCGTAACTTCTTTATTTATGAAAATATTCAAATAGGAATTTCACTAATAGTTTTTCAAAGTGATTTTGAAAAAAATATGTAATTTATACCAACTCTTCTAGAATTTGAAATATCAGCACCAACTTTAGTTTTTCAAATGTAGGTCATAGCTCACTATGACTTAGTTACATTTTTTTTTCTCTTACAGATGATATGTCGCAGTAATAGTTTTGTGTTGATAACAACGGAGTTATCCTCATTTATACAAAAACAAAAAATTATTTGGAAGCCGCCATCTTGAATTTATAAATTTCAACAAAAAAATCATGATCTCCGACCTCAAAAATCCACACTTACCAATTTTGAATGGAATCGGGCCAAATCTTGTCGGCCATCTTGAAGCAGCCATTTTTTTTAATTTCAAAAAAAATTCCATAATGTATTGTCACCGAAATTATGAACACCTGCCAAATTTCAAGTTAATCGCCTCGACACGTGTTTCGCTAACTATGTTAGCATCTTCAGGAGAAGATTAAAACTGAGTTTTGGTTAGTGGTAAAACAGTGTAGTGAGCCACCTACTTATACAGAGTGGGCCAACGGAAACGATACAGACTATTCAAATTCTATTGGTCAGCGAGATGGAAGCAAGGAAAATGAATGTGACAGCTGCAGATTCAATAAAAATGTGTCTCCTATGATTTAAAAGTCGACTTATTCCAGAGCGTTGGTCCACTCTGTATAACATTGATTTGTTTGCTCAGTATTACGCGTCGAGAATTTTGCTATTTGCTCAGACCGCGTTGTGGGCACTTTTCATTTCATTTCTATTATGTAAATATTGTGAATATAATTTTTTATTTATATTTCAAACCGTACTAGTCAATTTGTGAGTAATTTATATGTAAAATAATTAGAAATGATCGTGAAATATATGTACAATGAATATTATAATTGTCTAATAAAAATTGCAGATATTTTTTTCTGTTTTTTTCTCCAAATCAAAATACATAATTCATTTCATAAAAATATATTGAAAACTATAAAATGAATATTTCAGGCAGGTACTTAGAAATAATGATGATCCAAATATAATACTTCAAAATCTCGGAATGTTCTGATATTAAGCTGTCGAAAATATTGCTCTATTGATCACAAGTTCAGTCTCACTAAAACAAAAAAAAACGCTTCAAACACTGACATTTACCCAAGAGTCACAGCCACACAATTATAAATACATCTTAATTTTCACAAAATTATATAGAATTACTTTGAATTTATGCGAATTGAATGCATTGGTATTAGAGCTAAGTTTGAAAGCAAATAAAATTATATCTGGGGTACCCCAAGGATCGGTTTTAGGTCCTGTTCACTTTTGTGATTTATATAAGTTCAATTGCATCATTTTGGAAACCGATTATAGGAAATATGTACAGTACCTACCTTAATTAACCTGGCTAACTAGATCCCAATTGGTTATCTCTGGATCAGTACACATTTTCATCACTACCGATCCATCCGCTTCTTTTTTGTTAACTCCCAGACAAGTACCAGCTGCTAAATTGTATATTGGCGTATTTTTCTAAAACAATACAAGCCTATCATGACTTCTCCTTTCTTTAAAATGGACTAACTTCTAATCCATATTTTTTTACAGGAATTTGACCAAATTTTAGTGTTTCCCTATGTGGAAAACAATAATGTCCTCATGAAGACTATTGAAACATTTGAAAATGTATGAACTATAGAAGCTACTTTTATTTATTTATTTATTTATTTATTTATTCATTTATTCATTTATTGAATAAATAACTTCCAGGCAGAATAGGCTCTGGTATAAGGAAGTACATAATTATATACCTATAGGTAAACATAGCATCATTCAAAATATATCAACAACTGCAATTTTTTATATTATCAGGTAGTTTATTGAATTCAGTTAAGGCTGAATGAGTGAATCTTTTTTGTCCGATTAGGGAGCTAGCGGCGTCAAGATGGAACAAGTTATATTGTCTAGTTTCATGATTATGAATTTCAGAATTTCGTATCAAAATAATATTCGACTTCAATTTTTTATTTATGATATCATATGATATTTTAAGAGTTTCAATTCTATATATTTCATCTAAAGAATACGTATTTGCTATTTCATACAATTGATTGGTTGGTGTATCAAATGGGAGACGATACAATACTTTTAACGATTTTCTATATAATGTTGATATTTTATTGAAATTATTTTTTGAACAAGATCCCCAAACATTTATTAAATAGTTGATACGACTCAGTATATGAGAGTAGAGAATCATGGTTGCAATTTTAATATCAAGTTTGGGACATCTTCTCAATGCACCAATAATTGGAGATATTTTTTTTGTCAGAACACCAATATGTTTGTCCCACTTCAAACTGCCATCAAACCAAATTCCGAGATATTTTATCTGGTCAGTTTGTTTCAAGAGTTCATTTTTTATTTTAAGGTTGAGGTGAATTTTTTTACTTTACTAACAAAACCAATCTAACTATGGAAAATATCACGCTCTTTTCACTCACCCCGCCTTTATGCTTCCACTCTTGATTTCCACCCATTTCATGGCATTTGTACAAGATGACAGATATTTTACCGGTCTGGAGACATAGCAACTGGGATAGGACGAGTTCGTGTTTATCCGTTTCATACCACATTTGATTCTTGGTTCTCAAGCAAGGCCTTGAAATGAACAATAAATAAATGTACGCATTTTCTACTCCAATTTTGGTGAGTTGAATCTAACTAGAAACAATTCTCATTGTCTACCTTGAACAGAACCATAATTTGTTTTAGATCACTTAGACTCTGAGGAAATATATCCTTGATTATTTTGTTTATTTTCTGGTTCCCACGAAAAGGAATATCCTGTAATGTTCAGAGAACATCGTGAGAACCAAGGGAAATAAGGTAGGAATTGGTGTTCTCCTTGAATTTCTGGAGGTTCTATGCCTCGGGGAACATCTCCCTTGGCAAAGTGTTCCAGAGACTCGTTGTTCGTTGGATGAACGAGTCTTTGGAAAGAGATGTTCTGCAGGTCTTCAAAGTGACCAAGAAGGGGTGCGAGGCCTCAACTCGACGGGTAAATCTCGCGGGGACTGCCAAGGGAGGAACAATTAGTGATATTTCAGAAGAGCATCGTCCATGAAAATATCTATATAATAGAGCCAGATCGCCAACTTTTCTACGGTGTTCCAGAGAAGTGAGTTTGTGAGCGAGGCATCACCCACGAGACGAATTGCCCTTTTTTGGACAGAATCCAACAGTTTCAGGGTATGTTTGGGTGCTACACTCCAAATATGGAAACAGTATTCCAGTACAGGTCGGATCTGTGCCTTATAGATCATCAGCAGCTGACTGGAAGTGAATAAGCTCCTGGCCCGAAACAGGAAACCAAGTTTGTGGGATGCACTTTTAGCAATTGATCTCACGTGATTTTTCCAAGGAGGGTTTGTGCTGATAGTGATACCAAGTATATTCGTAAATAAAATATTGATCACAAACGATAAGAATTCCACAAAATTATCAAACACACATGTTTCGCTAACACAGTAGCTTCGTCAGGTGATGTACTGGTATGACGAACTAAACTAATCTTGGCTTGCTTATACAGGGTGTAAATTTGAAAACTTTCAATGCGAATATCTCGCGAAAGAAAAAAGTTAGAAAAACGCCGTTTGGCGAAAATGCTAAAGAGTTAAGGGGAACTAGAACCACCATATTTCGGCCAAGGGATGAGCCACCCCGTCGGCGCGACACACCCCAACTTTGAAATGTCAAATGGCACTACCTTTTTTGTAATGCCTCAAATGAACAGTCTCAGTCAGTAGTATTCACCTGTACAAGACTTTTTTTCCACCCACTACAGGGTGTACGAAAAATATAAAGTCGAATAAAATAAAATGAATTGTGTTAAAAGGATATTTTATTTGATCAGATGTTAAAAATAAATTCCATTCTGTTGTAAGAAATAGTATAATCGATGTTCAAATGCCATTCTAACATTTTGGAATATATCGGCATTCTGCATTTTATTTTATTCGACTTTATGTTTTCCGTTCACCCTGTAGTGGGTGGAAAATAAGTCTTGTACAGGTGAATACTACTGACTGAGACCGTTCATTTGAGGAATCACAAAAGAGGTAGTGCCATTTGACATTTCAAAGATGGAGTGTGTCGCGCCGACGGGGTGACTCATCCCTTTACTGAAGTATGGTGGTTCTAGTTCCCCCTAACTCTGTAGCATTTGTGCCAAACGGCGTTTTCCTAACTGTTTTATTTAGCGAGATATTCGCATTGAAAGTTCTCAAATTTAGACCCTCGAATTAATGTTTTTCGTACACCCTGTAGTGGGTGGAAAAAAAGTCTTGTACAGGTGAATACTACTGACTGAGACCGTTCATTTGAGGTATCACAAAAGAGGTAGTGCCATTTGACATTTCAAAGTTGGGGTGTGTTGCGCTGACAGGGTGACTCATCCCTTCACTGAAATATGGTGGTTCTAGTTCCCCTTAACTCTTTAGCATTTTTACCAAGCGGCGTTTTACTAACTTTTTTATTTCGCGAGATATTCGCATTGAAAGTTTTCAAATTTACACCCTGTATATCCTACTTTCCCAACCTGAAGGATTAGTAACCTATGTGGACAGGTTCGATAAACCTTAACCTTCATTTTCGGAAATTAGGCACAATATCTACCGCTACACCGTATTTTAATGTCGAACCTGTCCACAGGTAAGTAATCTTTAAGGATTTCCATCATCTTATAAACAATTCAAGGCAATATACTACCTATATTAACTATTTGTATGTATGACAAAAGGCAGTAGTGATTTTTTCCAGATTTTCAGAACCAAGATTTTGAATTTCAGACTTTATATGAGCTTCAGCTTGAACTTCAAGGTTGCCTTTAAGATTTCGATTTATGAACAAGACGACAGCATCAATTCTCACCTGAGTATCAAGGAACTGCCTTTTGTCTTGAACCCTTCCTCTGCTTCAATACACAAAGAACTATTCGACAACCTCAAGGAGAACATGTCCACATAGTTCCTTTTCCGCTGGTGCCACGGCTGGAACTTGTCTTGTTCCACCGCCGACCATTTTTTCTTCAACCTTATTCAAAATATCAGTAATCAAATTTCAATTTACTTTTATAAAACTTTCAAGCGTTATGTATTCGCTGGCATTGCTCCATTTTGAAAGCTAGTTTTCCCTTGCATGAAATTTATCTAGGCAATATATTTAGGCAATACTTATACAGGGTGATTCACGGTGGATGGCACATTAGATGTTTCTGGAGAACTCAACTCAGGATTATTCTGAAAAGTTAGTGCCTTGGATAATTAGTTGTGTTCTATCGACCTATTATCCCCGCTCGACCCCAAGTGTGATAGATCGATGGAATCAGCTCTTCAGGGAGAATGAAAATGGAATGATATACAGGGTGTTCCATTGAAAAAAATCAAAGTTGTTGCTACTTTTCAATATAAGCGGCAACGCTGAGAATATTTTAGGTCGATAGAACACAATTAATTATCCAAGGCACCAACTTTTCAGAATAATCCTGAGTTGCGTTCTCCAGAAACGTCTAATGTGCCATCCACCGTGAATCACCCTGTATAACTATAATGGAAGGCCTGTCGAAAACGTCTCACCCAAGTTTTCTCCGTTGTTGAAAAATGTGTCCCCCGCAAAATTGAAATTGACCTGTCCCAGCAATTTTTCATTATTTGCATAACTGAGAAAACTTGGGTGGGTGGGACGTTTTCGAGGGACAACCCGGTATATGCAGTAGATGCAATGCAGAGTCGTCAACGAATACATAAAAGTTTTGTCGTATCTAAATTGATTTTAACTTATTTAATTCAATTTGGCTATCACTCAAATACTCTCCCTTTTTCTTTTTATGAAACAGAGTAACTCTATGTTGTATTTTGGACATATACCGGGTCTTCAACAATAATTGAAATCCACGTGACAGATTACTATGCAACCAAGAATACAGTCGTATCTCTTTAACATATATCTACTACTCATATACAGTGGCGGCTCCTCAGAGGAGGCAACGCAGGCTGAGCCTCCTCAGAGATTTTCCTTAAACTGATAATATTATCTATACTTTCCCATTAAAAGGACAACAAAATACATGGATTTTGATTTTATTTCCTGTTTTTAGGTAAAAATTTTTGAATAGGCAACAGTGCCTGCCCACGCATCACACGTTGAAATCAGCAAATCACGCGTAAAATATTCAACTTGGCAACATCTATAGGAGGCTAGACTCCTTCTCATTACGCAACCCACGCGCGCAATGCAAATGCCCGAATACGCCTGAATAGCACGTGTTTGTCGTGTCGCGTCGCAAATTGCGGAAAATCCATCGCGAGTGCATTGTTTATGTTTATGTTAGGTTAATGGTTAGGGGCTCTATAAATTTCTGAAAAATGAGAGTTTTAAACGATTGCGATTTAGTGAAATACTTTTTGGTGAACCCATTCAGTGCTTTGTCTTATGAAGATAAATTGATTGTGAAAAACAAACGTCCGACACCGGAATTAAGAAATCTGATTGTAACAGGTAACAAACAAAATCGTTCGTTCAATTCTGATAATTATAAAGAATATATCTGGTTGACGGAATCTGAGGTAAGGAATAGGCTATTTTGTTGATACTGCGTATTATTTTCAACCGATAAGTCATCATGTTGGGGGCGTTTAGGAAATAATGATTTGAAAAATTTGCCTCGCGGATTGGATAGACACTGCAAATCACAGGAACACATCTCTTCAAGTATTAAGTTCAGGTTAACTGGTAAACAGAATGTCATTAAAGCTATAGATTTGGGTGAGGAGAGTTGTTTTTCACAATAAATCTCATATCATTCAGCCTCCTCTGTCATGAAGGTCACGAGCCGCCACTGCTCATATATGAAGCATAGCTGTCCTCAAAGCGGGACCAACTTCTGTATCTATAGGTAACGAAATCGACCAATAGGAGTTGATGCCGACATGAAGGAAAAAGTAATAAGAAACTTGTCAAACCAATATGGCTGTTTCCATCCTTAACTTTCCGTCCTTATAAATTCAAAAAGTACCTGCCATCTTGGTCCCATTTTTGTTGAGATATCGTATAGGCGATGATGCGATATCTATAGAAATAGTAGATACCTATATGCTCTTTAACATGTGTGGAAAAGAGACGCTGCTTCAAAAACGGTCAGGTGGCACTCAATCATTGTTGAAGACCCGTTAATACACTCAACTCAACTCATTTTTATTATTATTATTATTATCATAATAACCTAGCTTCGTCGTCAGAGGGAAGAACCATCTCGGGATAAACGTTCTTCAGATACCAGTCGAAGTCGAAGCACTTCAATTCTTGACGCAATAGTTGACGTGACGAAATGTCACCATAGTTGACAGATTTAGCGTCCGGTCGTAATTTAAGGAAGTGCTCCTGAACAGAAAAAAGATATGTTGTTATTAGGTTTGTTCAAAAAGGCTACAAAGTCTATGTACTGTGCTTTATTACGAATTTCGTGCCCGGATTTTGAGGTTATATTGTTATATAAGTTGTTTCAAACGAAATTTTTACATGACTGAGATGTCTATGAGTCATACTAGTTGCCTTGGTTACCCCAAATACACGATGAAAAGTGTAACAACTCACTAGACACTTTCAAGGTTTTAGTTGATACCAATTTCGAAATATAAACTATATAAACTGGGCGTCAATTGAAACGTTAATAGTGAAATTTGGCATCAAGTTTGACTTCTCGTAATTTCTAAAATATTGAACGAATTTTGAATTGCCGCCCAGATTCAGAATGCCTTTTTCATCGTCTTCCGAACCATTCCTTACAGCTTCTTTTAAATTGATCAGGACCCGTAATACAGGGTGAAACAAAGTTTCGTGCATTTTGAAGAAAATTTCTCCGCCCCCCCATTTTGTCGGAAGACCACGATGCTCATATTTCATTCGGGCATTTCATAAATAGCAACCATACCTCGGGACATTTTCGAGTTTTTGCCAAAAACTACTGTGGTTTCCGAAAAAAAAATTTTTTTGAATTTTTTTCAAATGGACTGATTACCTGTATCCTCAAAACGATGAATCAGTCTATTTATTGTCATGACTGACTTATTGAAAATTGTACTTAAATGAGTTTGGGTATATCCTAATCGTCGTAGCCTGAAATAATAATTATCTGTACTGAATTGTAGTTTATATCACTATAGCTAGTGATCTTAACTAATGATTATCCATTTCGACCCTATTTGAACGAGGCATCTTTAAATTTTTTAGTACCCGAATTACACTGACGTTTTCATGAAAATTGGCAATTGATATAACCTTTATGCATATCTACATTGTTTTAACAATACGTTGTTATAGAAACAAGGTATCGTTGTTTGTTTTTGTTGATGAGATGTGTTGATTTGCTGCTCACTAAGGTAGAAAACTTTTATCATAGACTGTAAAGTAATAAATTATTGATTGTTTTTGAGTAACCTGATATACATATCTGCTCCAACGCTTTCCTGAAATGCATAATAGCATCCATTTATGGAACTCCTCTAAAATTAGTTCATTTAAAAAAATACAAAAAATTTTTTTTTTTTTCGGAAACCACAGTAGTTTTTGGCAAAACCTCGAAAACGTCCCGAGGTATGGTTGCTATTTATGAAATGCCTATATAAAATATGAGCATCGTGGTCTTCCGACAAAATGGGGGTGCCGAGAAATTTTTTTCAAAATGCACGAAACTTTGTTTCACCCTGTATCACGGGTCCTGATCAACTCAGAAGGAGCTGTAAGGAATGGTTCGAAAGACGATGAAAAAGGCATTCAGAATCTGGGCGGCAATTCAAAATTCGTTCAATATTTCAGAAATTACGAGAAGTCAAACTTGATGCCAAATTTCACTATTAACGTTTCAATTGACGCCCAGTTTAGTACCTATCATCTGTATGGGAATTTGAATCAAATCGAGTCATAGAAAGAAAAATACCCAATGGCATCCTAATGTTGAATTTGATAATTTTCATTTGTCAATGTTGGTAGAACTCATAATTAACATTCAGGTCAGCCAATCTTGGGTTATTAAACTCATTGGGCGTCATCTACCAGTCAACAGTGAAACTAGAACCTCATTTGTCCATGATTTCGACTGTTTTGTCGCTAAGTTTGATCAAAAAAAAAAAGAAACTTCTTATAATGATGAGAAACTTATCGAATAATAGGTATTCCCATGAATTTTCATTTTTCTGAATGTGCGATTGATTTTAATCTATACTACCTTGTAATCGTCCATCCATACATGAGCCACCCTCAACGAATTGTGCAACATGGTATCCTCTCCATCAGGAGATCCATATGGTCTTGTGTGTCTGAACACGTGACCCACCCTACTACAAGGAATCAATTCCAAGGTTCCACCACACATCCAAATCTGAAAGAATTCGACAGAAACCAGGAAAAAGTGAGTACACGGTAGTGAGAAAATAAAATAGTTGCAAAGTTTGCAAGTTGAGGAAGGAGAAAGGAGATGGAGAAAGAAGGAAGGAGAAAGGAGATGAAAGGAGAAAGGAGATGAAAGGAGAAAGGAGATGAAAGGAGAAAGGAGATGAAAGGAGAAAGGAGATGGAAGGAGAAAGGAGATGAAAGGAGAAAGGAGATGAAAGGAGATGAAAGGAGATAGGAGATGAAAGGAGATGAAAGGAGATTAAAGGAGATGAAAAGAGATGAAAGGAGATGAAAGGAGATGAAAGGAGATGAAAGGAGATGAAAGGAGATGAAAGGAGATGAAAGGAGATGAAAGGAGATGAAAGGAGATGAAAGGAGATGAAAGGAGATGAAAGGAGATGAAAGTAGATGAAAGGAGATGAAAGGAGAAAGGAGAAAGGAAAAAGGAAAAAGGAAAAAGGAGGAATGTGAGAGGATGAAGGAGAAATAAAGCGAGTTGGGTGTTATTTACCCTGAAAGATATTTCCAAATTTTCTCCACCCCAGATATTCATTCCTGCATCATATTCTCCGATATCCACGAAATATTTCTTGTCGATTGCAAACAAGCCCCCAGCCATAGTTGGGGATTTGATAGGTTTTATAAAGTCCTCCTTGGTTTCCAAAGTACCTGAAAACATTCCCGAGAAAAAAATTTATTTCATTATTTTGAAGTAGTAACCCAAACTTGTTCACTGTCGTAAACCGTTATTTTCTCCTCAGAGCTCTCAACATGTAAAAAGCAGGAAAGTGTATGACGTCATATACCGCGATCAAACCATTGCAATTATTGTATATACGATATGACTTATACAGGGTGTCCGGAGATGAAACCGACAAAACTCATGTGGTTATAGGGACTGTCAATATGATTGCAAAATGCCATAAACAAATGTCCAAAACGGCTTCGTTACTGAGATACAGAGTGATTTGTGGATTTTGACAAAAAATTCAAACCGCCATATGAAATACAGGGATTAGCCGATTGGATTCAAATTCAGTACACGAATTACACTGAAAAGTATCAACAAGTAGCCCTTTGATCGAAACCAATATCAGGACCGGAATAATATTTTTTCCCTATGTTGAGTTATTGTTAGGATAACTCACCCTGTATCATAATAACCAAAAATGTCAACTCAGATTCGCAATTTACGGTGAAAATTGTATAGGAATTTGTTGAAAAATCTCCTGGCACCATCTTAGTTATTCCGTGATTAATTATCATTTTGATTGTTTTCATTGAAAAATCAATCATTGTCGGATAAAGTACGTATATTTACGAAACCATGACATGGATGTCGTTATTTTCTTCGATCAGTTCATGAATCGGAGTGAAATGAAATATTCTCATAACCCGATAAAACTGAAGAATAAATTCGTATCAGGACTGGAATGAGTGTTTTGTTTGGTCATGTTAGCTGACCTAGTACATCAATAGTTATCAATAATCTGATCGTAGATTCGGAATCAAAGAAAATCGTATAAGAACCTGTTGAAGAAGGATAACAGTGAAGTTTTCGTTAATAATATTCGCTCACTAATGAATTTGAATTTATGAGAATACTACACAAACAATAACTGTTTGTAATGAACATAACAAAAGCAACGAATTCGTGAAAAACTTTCACTACCCAGTATTACAAAACATTTTCGAAGTGGAGCCCTCCAACATCAATACATTTTTGAGAGCGTGCTATTAGATGATTCACTGACTTGCGAATTATTTGAGGGTTATTTCTAACACTAACACATGCAGCAGTAATTTCCCATAAAAAATTTCTTCATTATGAACTTCTTACTTTAAATGACCTCATAAAAAATAATCTAGCTGAGTTAGATCAGGGGATTGCGGTGGCCATCTATTGGGGTAATTGGCATCGAGATGGTTTCTAACTGGAACTGAAAAGTGAGGTCTAGCACCATCATGCTGAAACCATATACCTCAGGTATTTACACCTTGCAATAGATCCGGTCAAGTATTGACCAGGAAATTTAGATAAACATCACCAGTTAAAGCCCAAACACAAATAGAATATCTGCGTATTCCTCATGTGTGAAATGAAACGGCATCATGAGCACACTAGAATAATGAATGAACACCAATAAAACAAACGCTGATGACAGCTGAACAATGGTTTTCCATAATGAAATTCTGAATTTGACACAAGCCTAGTATTCTTTATACACAAACATTATAAGGTACTGATGCGGATTTATTATTTGAAAGTTCAGTCCGATAATTTTTCAACAAGTTTTTAACTTTTCTCAGTGCATTTCGAATCTGCGATCAGATCATTGTTATACTAGATCATCTATTCTTACAGGAATATAATCATAGAAAACCGCATTCCAGTCCTGATACGAATTTATTTTTCAGTTTTTTCGGGTAATGAGAGTATTTTATTTCACTACGATTTACGGACTGATTGAAGAAAATAACGATATTCATGTCATGGTTTCGTTAATATTTATTATATTACCAATTTTGATAGTACTTTATCCGACAATAATTGAATTTTGAAAGAAAAAAATTAAAATAATAAGTAATTACGGAATAACTAAGATGGTGCCAGGAGATTTTTCAACAAATTCCTATACAATTTTTACCGTAGATGTCGAATCTGAGTTGACATTTTTTGTTATTATTATACAGGGTGAGTTATTCTCACAATAACTCAACATATAATCTCCAGAAGTTCAAAAAGAATTCCAATACCTACCTCCTGTCCCTATCCTCCCTAGGAACGCACGATGTTCTTTGAACATTATAGGGATTCCCTTTTCGTGCGCTCCAAGCGATAAAAAAAAAAAAAACATAGGGGAAAAATATCATTCCGGTCCTGATATTGGTTTCGATTAAAGGGCTACTTGTTGATGCTTTTCAGTGTAATTCGTGTACCAAATTTGAATCTAATCGGTTAATCCCTGTTTTTGATATGGCGGATTGAATTTTTTGTCAAAATCCACAAATCACTCTGTATGTCAATAACGAAGCGGTTTTGGACATTGGTTTATGGCATTTTGCAATCATATTGACAGTCCCTATAACCCCACAAGTCTTGTCGGTTTTATCTCCGGACACCCTGTATATTGTCTATAATTCAGTACACTCCTACTAAGGAAGTAAATTCCTATTTCTATGTAGATTTTGGAAATATAATATTTTCATTGGTTTTTGACTTGTTGAGCCATAAAACACTAATATCGGTATGTCATGTCATCTGGAAGGAGCGTTTTTGAGAGGTGATTATTTTGATCATTGTAAAATAGTATATTGTTTAACGAGCATGGAATGATAGTGATTTCTAACAAGAATGCAGTTTGCAGCATGAGCCGTAGGCGAACGCTGCAATCATTCGAGTGGGAAATTAACATTTCGTGCGAGTTATACACCACAATTTTATAGTAACATAATTAATAACAGCGACATTTTTTATTTCTTCGTCTTGTAGCCATTTGATTCCCTCTCAAGTAATGCTCATCCAGTCATTGTGATATCAAATACGGAAATAAAATTGATGACATACAAAGTACCTCATTGATGTATCAAACACAGTAAAACAAGATTTTAAATAATGTATGACTGTATCAAATTCTATTATTACATGGAATGATCAAAATAAAATAGATATTTAGCATACATTCGACAAGACCGTACAACTCCATCCCCCCTACTCTCACCACAATATGTCCCACTCACCTTTGGGTAGGTTTTCCCATTTGAAATGCAAACCCCAGTTGAAACCACCCCTGACCAAAGGACTGGATGAGTAGGCGAAAGTATCAGCATTGATTATATCGATGATGGGCATTACAACATTTGATCGTTTCTCTTTGATCCTGTCTAGCAAAGGTTCGATCCAACCGACATTCACTTCGATGTGACTGTCCAAAAATATCAACACCTAAAATATCACACAGTAGATTACCGTTACTGGACGTCCATTCAATTGCTGTTCAAAGTCACAGAAAAGGATAGAGCCCAGATAACACATCTGTGACATAATATCTCTGAGAAGTCGCATTTAGGTCACAGTGCCATATCACAAACGTTCCATCGCTGCGATGTTCATAAGCAAACACATCTGCAACATGACATCTCTGAGATGTTGCGATGAGGCAACACTTCGATATTACGAATGTTCCATCTCTGCGATTTACAGAAGCAAATACATCTTTGACATAACATCTCTGAGATGTCGCAATGAGGCAACAATGCGATATTGAGAATGTTCCATCGCTGCGATGTAAAGAATACCGAACACATCTGCGACATGACATCTGTGAGATGACGCGATAAGGGAACACTGCTATATCACGAATGTTCCATCGCTGCAATATCCAGGAGTAAACACATTTGCGACATTAAGATGATGAAAAGTGCTACGTAAAATGTGCAGGAAAATAAAGAATAGAGTATACCATATGTTATACATATGATTTTTCCGTCTCCCTGAAATAAAAAGTCATTTTCAAATAATTTATTGATGAAAGTAACAAAGAAGTAGGTATACATGCAGTATAGCTTATAACCACGTTATTTTCACTCTTGCATCCTACATATTTTCAATTTGTGGTAGAGTAATAATTATATAAAGTATTGTTAAAAGTGCAGTTTTGAGCAGTGGTTATATGAATACCACTAGAAGTAAGATCTGGAGCCAATGCAGTTTTCGTGATATTTTCATAAAAAACATTATTATACAGAATTCGTACTTGGCTGATTACAATCAATTTCATTATTTTCAGTGCCCACAATTTGTTTGGAAATTTTTTGCTATTTTGTGAGAGATTGCTGCACATACCCTTCAGCGATATTCGCAGACTTTCAAGCAAGAATGCCTCCTCCAGAATTTGCAAGTAAACTTGCCGAGGTTCTTCTGAAACTATGCCCGATATAATTTATGACATCAGGCAGATTTAAAAATTCTGCAATTTTTTTATGAATTGTAGCAATAGAATTCTTTCCAACCATTTGGTAGATACATTTTCTTGCTCTATAGCAGATACCAATTTTAGTTTTTGAATAGAATCGGATCATAATTACAAAATTTGTTCGCCATATTGGATCCGCTATCTTGAATTTCCCAATTTTGACCAAAAACCATAAAGTTCGACCCCGAAAACCCTCAGATACCAATCTTAAATAGAATCAGATCATAATTAGAAATTTCTTTCGCTATACATTGGATCCGACATCTTGAATTTTTCAAGTTTGACGAAACAATCATTATCTCCAACCCCGGAAAACCCCAGATATACCTTCCAATTTTATATAGAATCGGATCATAATCACGAAACTCGTTCGCCATATGATCTTCCTCAACAAGTAAATACCCTGTACATACCTATTATTAAAATTTTGAATGATTTTCTGTAGCGCCCATGGATGTGACGTGACAGCAATGTCAGGGATGCCAGTAGACAAAACTAAAGTCTCTAAATCATTGAAAAAGAATGCAGCTATGATCTGTCCGTACCCTGTTAAGATGACTTTAACGTCAATTTCTATCAAGGGACCCTAGAACAGATCATCAAACTAATGTCGGGCCGCGCTGCCGCACTCTTTGAACTTTCAAAGATGCCGACGGCTTGCGGTGATGTGGTTTTCCAACTGACTTTGCATAAACTATATACCAAGGATAGCGCCGCTGAAAAGACGATTGAAAGGGCAGGAGAGCCGAGGGACCACCAACCAATCACAAAAATACATAATAGAGAGTTGAAGTGTTGTCATGAACGTTAACGTAAACGTAGAAATTGACAGCTACGCATGCGCATTTCCCAATTCTTCACGTTTGCGTTGTTAGTGGGCTTACGGGTGTACGTTATCTCACGTTCCTTCACGTATACCTTAAATATCAACGTACGTTAACCAAACTATACTCGAAATATGCCGATGAGTCAAAATTATCAAATTCGAGATCACCAACGAGTTCTGCATCAAGGAGTCCTCTAATTTTGACAGGAATAAATGTTCGAATCTAAACACACACCCAAAAATGACCAATACAAAACGAAAACAAAATGTATTATTACGTTATGATGACAGTGACGACCAAAGTGGCAACTCAATTTAACGACAATACGTAAACGTTATTTTTCGTACGTTAACGTCTACGTGGAGGTCTACGTACAGTGATTACTTCAACTCTCTAATCAATATAAGATGTCATCAGAAGTCAGTGGTGTACCTATCACACCATATTTGAAGGAACTTGTTTTCCGTTTAACGCATCACATCATAGTTTTATCGCAAAAACACATCGCATTTCCATCACAAATAATATATCGCAATTACATTCCAAAAAATATATGATGAAGTATTATCCAATTGTAGTTTTGTATGGCTAATTAATGAATTGTAGATTGTGAAATTGACACATTTTTTCATTACTAACATTTCCGGTTTGGAGGACAAAAAAATAAATCCCTTCAGTCCAAGATTGGATTCTAGTTATAATTAATTATACTATATCATTCTCATCAAAAAACTGAATCATTGTGTTCCTAAAATCATGGAAGTAAGATATGGTGCGCGCATTCGGCCGTTATTACGTATTGAAAATTTCAGAAAAATCAGTTGACCGCCTACTATGATTTCTCTACGTCACAATGAGCGAGACATTGATTGTACATTTTCCCGCTAGATGGTGATTGCTGCTGCGACGAGTGGAAATAAAATGGCAAATGGCATTTTAGGTACGCGGAACATAATGTAACAGTGAGATTATTCAACTCTGAACTCGAAAAATCTGCGACAATTTCAAAACTGACAGATGTCATAATTGTGCAATGTCGCCATCTATTAGAAGATCGACGGAACCATTGCTCTTGCTGTTCTCAAGAGGTCCAGTAAAATTTCTGAAACAAAAGCCCATCAGTAATTACACCATATTATCTTACTTCCATCATTGTTGCCAAGGAAGAACTATGTCATTGTTATTTTTCGGAAAAATTATTATAACACCCCTGAGTATACCACTGGGTAGTGGGTATACCCCAGCAAAGAGAAGTTTTATATAAGCAGGTCATAAAATACTAATGAGGGAGACAGTTCCTTTCTAGGCAATGAATAGTACATGTGCTTAGACAAAAATATTGACCAAGATTGGTACCAATTTATTGGGCACTGTGTACATAGTTTTGGAGTATATCCTCAGTATAAAATCATGACTAACAACTTCAGGGGTGTACCTAAATGGTTTTCTGAGATGGTTAAGATCAAATGTAAACTAAAGAAGTTTTACTAGTGTTGAGGGAGAAAAAAAATGTCTTTCCCTCCTGTATTGCCTATAGAGGGTTCCAACATGAAATAATGAAGAATATATGTATTAACACAAAAAAATTACAAGAAATGGGGTAGGACATCCTTACCTGTTCGTTGAGGTAAGTTCCATTTCTTTTTTTTACCAACATGATTTTTTCATAATTTGCCATCAAAATACCTTTTTTTTTCAAGTATGCAAGTATAATAAGCTATTTTTCTTCATTTGATCAGTTATATTTTCAATTTCCAATATCAAAATTAGTAAACATCAATATATGAAAGATATGTACCTGTCCTTCTGCTTTGTGGGCCCCAAATAGCCTGGCCCTAATTAACCCCTCTCTTTTTTCAGGTTTCAACAATTTCACTTTGCTCAAGGAGTTTTTCTCTATATATTCAAGAACATCTTGGTGCAGATTTTGTATGTCACTCTCATCATCAACTAGTATGATTTCTTCTAGTAGTTCTCCAGGAGTTCTGTTTAAAATAGATTGTATAGTTCTGAGTAAGGTCTGAAAATGTTCATTATAGAAGCATACTATGATGCTGGCTTTTGGAAGGTTGTCTTGATATTTCACTGTCTTACATCTGGAAGAATACATCATGATAATTTTCACCCAGTTGATGTTTGAAATTCTTACAAATCATTTCTAGTATCTGGTATACTGCGATTGAGACTTAATCTATTACTAATGAGTACATTATAAGCATAGGTTTTGTATCCATCATCTTTTATTACTTTGTCTTCATGGGTTTTCACCATTCCCAATTCCATGAGCACTAAAAAAAATGTGTTAGTATAGGTAACCAAGAGTAAACTAGATAGAAAAATGCCTTGATCTGCATCATTCTCAGTTATTGGGGTGACTAGCACAGGCTTCAACTTATCTAGGAAGTTTTTACTATTCACAAAACTGTTTTTCCGTGAGCCTGTTGCTTTGAGACCTGTTTCTTTATTCTCCTTTATCAGGCTTTTTCGGGAAGCTCTTGGACGGTATGTTGTCAATTTCAAATTGATATCATCACCAGTGGATATTTGAAAGTATAGATACAATGAAATTACCCATGTTAGGGAAGCAAAACATATACCATACAAAAATGATTTATTTAGGTTAACCATATTTCCTTTACATATCAATTCTTCACAAACTGTTAACTGAAATTATTGAGGCCATGAATTTGCCCTCGGGTGTTTTCTGACATTTATGGGCAAATATGAGAAACGATCTATGGAAATTGGAAATTCAAATTCCTAGTCTAGACCTTGACTTTGAAAATCTGAATCTGCACAAAAACAAACAGTAAGGTTAAAATCCCCATTCTGATCTTCTCGAATATTTATTGGACTCAGCTACCAAGGCTATCCGGCATCATTGTTCTGTTGTTCACATTTTCATCAATAGAGGTCACGACACTCGCGATTTGAAGGTTTGCAAAACAAACCTGAACAAACTGTACTCAGAGGTGTGTCTCCCAACTGTCATCTAGTGGACAAATCTGACGTTTAGAGCTGTCAGACTTGTCAGTCAGAACTTTCAATATAGAATATAGGCTAAAATAGGTAAATAGGATAGGCTTCAAATTTCATTAATTTCAATTTTCAAAGTGCTTTTATTCCTGCCATAAACAATGGCTATCAAAATATATATTAGTGGAAGCTCTGGCAACAAAGAGGTAATGAGAACATTCATCATAATAATATTCAATATTATAATAGATATCAAGACCAATAAGACCATTATAATAACTGTTCATTGTACAGGTTAAAAAACGTCAACAAAGAGTTCTCTTGATATTGGATTCAAAGAATGTGAAGTATGAGGTGATAGATATCGCTGAACCTGGATCGGAAGAATCCAAAGATTTCATGCAAAACAATTCTACAGCACTAGGAGGCACCATCAGTGATCCAAATCCAAGACATCCACTGCCTCCTCAGATCTTCAATGATGATTTGTATTGTGGGGTGAGTAATCAGTATTTTCTTTCAATATAAGCATAATGAATCATCTGAATTTGAATATTCTTTATCATATTTATATTTATAGGATTATGACATGTTTGATATGGCAAATGAAATTGATGAAATGGAACAATTTCTGAAATTGGAATCTGTCAATGAGGTTACTGAAATTGCTGATGGTAATTTAAAAAATGGGGAAGCAAAGACTGAAGATCTGAGAGAAAATGAAACTAAGGAAAACATAGTTCCCAACCTCCAAGAAACTGAAGTGAAACCAGAGACAGAAAATGAAGAAACTCCAGAAGATCTCACAGCAGATAAGCATGAAGAAAGTGATGCTGGTGATGCAAAAATTGAGAATGGAAATGAGGAGGCTCCTGCTGAACTTGCTGATGAATAATTGCTCAGGAACTTTCTTATCAGATAGAGCACTGAACTTAACAATTCAAGACATGCCCTGGTAAAATAACAAATTTTGAATTTTCACATTGGCTTTGAATCTAGCACTGATATTTGTTGTTTTACCAAGGGAGAAACTTTTCACCAAAAAAATGTTTCCTATTTTCCTGCCCCATTGAAATTGTATAATGCTACACATGGAAAAGTCAGAATAATAGTATTTATGATTATATTATGGTACTAATTATTGGTAATCATTGCTTTGATCAAATTGCTTCATATTTTATATGTTACTGTTGAATCATTTTTGAATTTTGTAAATATTTATTATATCTATATTTCAAAATATACTATCATACATCTTTTCAAATAATTGTTATAACTTTATTATCATCTTTGTTTTGGATAAACTCATAATTTGAATTTAATTTGACATACACTGAATCAGGCTATGGATTTTTATCATGAAATTACATTTTTAATAACAAAACTAATCATTTTGGAAGGCCATGGGACAGAAGAGCAGGATAAAATAACTATACTCTCTTGAAATGAAAGCTAGAGAGTTGAGCTCTGCACTAGGGCATCCCTCAAGGGCCCAGTATACTGAATTTGAAGACCCTAGGACAAAAATGATTTTTAGCTCAGAAACAAAATTTTTTTCATCCAACAATGGGCTGAAAACTGGCATACAGATCATTCTTGATGTGCTTAACCTATATTTACGCCTACCGTCCTTTTAGAAGGACTTCAATACGGAACCTGTATTTTTCTGATTCAGCTGACGGTTTGAAGATGTCGCCAGTATCACATTATATTTTGTTGACATCTTACACAAGGTCAATCGCGATCGTTAGGATTTTGTCAAGTTTTGGATCGATAGTGACGGTTTTTCAATCATGCCCCAATTGAAGAGAATCACATCCTTGATGAGGCTGTTATACCGTATTTTTTGTCCTATAATTGTAATGTTTCTAAAAGTTTTAAGTATTTTGCTGAGCATTTTGTAGGATATAATATGAACATTTTATTAAATCGTTGATTAGTTTTCTCATAGTAGCCCTTTATCCTACCGTCTTCTTAAAGGGACAGCAAGATCGAAAACATTTTTTATAATTTTTTCTCGACTTATGGGACCTTATATTCTATAAACCGTTTTTGAGAAAAAATACACAAAAATGTAAAAAGTAGTTTCAGGGTCAAATGGGTTAATAGTAATCTGAGGTCCCTTTGTTTTTATCTCTATTGGTTTCCGAGATATTCCTGATCAAAAATTGAGAAAAAATCTGAAAGATCACTGAAATGATGGCAAAGAATTTTATTCATGGTAAAATTACATGAATGAATGTATTTATAGTTCCACCAAGAATTCAATCATTTTCATGACATCAATTGCTGTTAATCCAGGTACTAGATCAAGCCATTTTTTATCAAAGGAGCCGTGAGAAAAGCAGGTAAAAATTGACAACTTCTTCAGAATGAAAGCTATAGAGTTGTGCTTTTAATCCGCACTAGGGCATCTCTCAACAACCCTGTATACTGAATAAAGACCTAATTACCACATAGTTGATTTCAGGGTCCAAAAGAGAAACAAGGTGACCCCTTTCAACTTTTTTCATTCAATTTTAAACGTCAGAATAGGCTGAAAACTTGCGTATAGAGCTGAACAAAATTCTGAAGTCCGTTTGTTTGTATCTCTATCAGTGTCCGAGATATTCACGTTCAAAAATTTCAAAAAACCTGAAAGATTGCTGAAATGATGGCGAGGAACTTTTTTCATGGGCGAATCACGTGACTCGATTCAGTTCCGCCAAAAATTCAGTCGGTACTAGATCGAGCCGTTGCATATCAAAGGTACCGCAAGGAAAGAAAAGCGGGTAAAAATAAATGATTACTTTTTTGAAATGAAAGCTGAATAGTTGTGCTTCTACTCCGCACTAGTGAATCTCAAGAGGAAAGAGGACCCCCTGTATACCAAATTTGAAGGCCCTAGGACAAAGTTGATTTTTGTGTCTGAAAAAGTAAGTTCAACCTCTTTGAATTTCATTTTGCATACAGAGTGCTCTGGATGTTCTGAACAAAAAATCTGGATATGATCATAAATTGAAAAAAAAAATCTGAAAGATCCCTGAAATTATTTCAAAGAACTTTTTACGTGGGCAAATCGATTCAGTTCCGCCAAAAATTCAGTCGGTACTAGATCGAGCCATTTCATGTCAAAAGTACCACAAGGAAAGAGCAGGTAAAAAATGGCTACTCTTTATAAATGAAAGCTTTTTCATTAAATCCGATACGTCAACAAGGACGGAAAACTTGATGCATACAGAGTGTTCTTGATGTGCTGAACAAGAATCTGAAATCCATTTTGTTTTTATCACTATTAGTTTCCGAGATATTCCTGATCGAAAACAATGTCTGGAAGTTCGCTGAAATGATGGCAATGACTTTTTTCGTGGGAAAATTACATGACTCGATTCAGTGCCATCAAAAATTCAGTCTGTACTAGATCGAGTCGTTTCATATCAAAGGTACCGCAGGCGAAAGTACTGCAGATATAAAAAATTGCGTCTTTTTCAAAAATGAAAGCTAGGGCCCTACCTTGAGGACCCTGTATATCCAATTTGAAATCCCTATACGACAAAGTTGATTTTTGGGCCTGAAAAAGAAACAAGAGGTATCCCTTTGAACTTTTTTCATCCAATTCGAGACGTCAGAATGAGCTGAAAACTTGCATACAGAGTGTTCTTGGTGTGCTGAACAAGAATCTGAAGTCCGTTTGTTTTTATCATTTGGTTGCCGAGATATTCGTGATCAAAACTGAAAAAATTGTCTGCATGAAAGATCGCTGAAATGATGCCAATGAATTTCTTCGTCGGCAATTACGTGAATAATTGATCCAGTTACGCCAAAAATCCAGTCGTTCTCATGAATTCGATCTTTGTCAATTGAGGTATACTAGATCGAGCCATTTCATATCAAAGGTACCGCAACGGAAGAAAAGCAGAGGTTAAAAATGGCTACTTCTACTTCCTATGGCATCCCTTGAGGACCCTGTATACCAAATTTTGAGGCACTACGACAACGTTGATTTTTGGGTCTGAAAAAGAAACAGGGTTAACCTTATATTTGAATTTTTCTATTTCGTGTGGCATCCCTTGAGGACCCTAGCTGTATACCAAATTTTGAGGCTCTACGACAAAGTTGATTTTTGGGTCTGAAAAAGAAACAGGGTTAACATTATTTGAACTTTTTTATTCAAAACATGCATACAGAGTCGTGTTCTTGATGTGCTGAACAAGAATCTGAGGTTCATTTGTTTCTATATCTTTTGGTTTCCGAGATATTCCTGATCAAATTACGTGAATAATTGATTACGCTCAAAATCCAGTAGTTCTTATGACATCGATCTTTAGACTATTGAGGTTGTCTGCCCATCCTGACTGCTCGAAGTGGATCAAAAAAGTTCAAAGAGGTAACCTTGTTCCTTTTTCAGACCAAAAAATCAACTTTGTCGTAGGCCCTTCGAATTGAGTATACAGGGTCCTCAATAAGGTATGCTCCAGTGCGGAGTAGAAGCACCTAGCACTAGCTTTCCTTTAAAAAAGAATAGCCATTTTTTATTCCTGAATTTCTTTCGCTTGCGGTACCTTCAATTTGGAATGGCTCGATCTGGTACCGACTGAATTTTTGGCGGAATTGAATCGATTCACGTAATTTGCCCACGAAAAATTCATTGCCATCTCCCCATATCTTTCTGACAATATTTTCAATTGTTGATCACGAGAATATCTCGGAAACCATCAGTAGAGAGATAAAAACAAACAGACTTCAGATTCTTATGCAGCACATCAAGAATTATTTCCAAAATTAGGTATATTGATGCTACCAGCATTATACAGGGTGTCCCCAAAAGGTCTTCACAAAAAACTTGGCCCATATTCCTGATGAGGTCAAAAAACGCCGATGAAGAGCAAATTATAACTTACCTCTCAGTCCGAAATTGTTTCGTTTCCATATCAAAGGTACCACAAGGAAAGAGTAGCAGATGAAAAATGACTACTTTTCAAAAGCAAAAATTAAGACCTGTGCTTAACGGCATATCTTCAGGACCTTATACCAAATTCGAAGGAGCCACGACGAATTTCTACTTGTCAATAAGTCTCAAGTGCAACCTTTACCAGGATAACATTATTTCTCTTTAACCATATATAGGTATATAGGTATACAACTAATATTATTTATACATTCTAAGAAAAAATCTTCAGGTAAACTTTTTTTTTAACCTTGTATATGGATCATTGATCGTTCATATCTGTTCCACTCCGTAAGTAGGTGGAAAGGCGCGCCTTTCATTTTCAAATGATGAAATCATCGGTCCCGGTAATCGCTCATTTACACATAATTACCATTATTTAATCACTCTTATCTTGTAACGAATTTATTGATAATACAATTTATCAGCAATGGAAAACGCATCAAAATAATCAGTGTGAGGGAAAGTCAGAAAAAAAACATCTGAGAGTTAGTTGTTTATTAGAAAAATAGTCAAATAAGATCGTGGGTTGTGCATGAATTATAATGGTGGTGAAAATAATAATCAGCAGTGTTTCTGGAAATTACGAGGTGAATATACTTAAATAGTATAGTTTAACGAGCAAGGAATAATGATAGGTAGTGATTTCATGTAAAATTATAGCATTCCGTGCATTAGCATACACTATAATTTTTCTACGGCTGTAACAGATGGCATTTTTGATTTCTTGAAGCCATCTGATTTCCTCTCAAGTAATGCTCATATATTTATTAGACAGAGTTGTCATTTGCTGAAATTTGACATTCCATGAGCAATGAGATTTTTTTGATATAATAACACAATGGAGTCATTGTGATATCAGATACGGAAATAAAATTGATGACATACAAAGTATGTGTATCCGAACACAGTAAAACCAGATAAATTTTTTGTTATAACCGTAGAAAAAATAATATACCTTGACCTATCTCCATGTTTTTCGCGTTGTTTTCTCAAATAACTTCAATATTTCAGGTGAAATCACGACAGCAGAGGGTTCTCTCTATTCTAGACTCTAAAAATATCGAATACGAACTTTTGGATATAGCTGGGGAAGAGTCTGTGGAAATCAAAGAATTTATGAAAAATGCCACCTCATATGGAGGTACCATGAGTGACCCGAATCCACAATATCCCCTACCGCCCCAGATTTTCAGTGACGAACACTATTGTGGGGTGAGCATAATATACGGGGTGGTCGCACTTTATTTTTATTGTTATGTAAAGTTATAGTTATTTTTGTATCTAGTATATGCGAAATGCTACTCTGTTGATCGACAACTGTTAAAAAAATAGTCGAGATGACCAAAGTATTTCGCGCTCGAGTTGCAAACAATATTTTTTCTACAAACGTCAAAAATTATAATTCTGAAGTAATACCTAATATACAGTGTGTCTCACTTCCAATGGAAACACCCCTGTATCTGACGTATTCGTTGGGTAAGGATCCCGAAATTCGCTGGGAGCGGGAGATATACCAAAAATGCACCATATGTCCAAGTAGGGTCATCTTCAGTGATATAGACTGCTCGTCAACAGCCATGAAACTACCCCAATTTCCGGAAAATGATATTAGGAGTCAAAATAGGTCGAATATCACTTCAGATTTGGAATCAGGACGCCCAATTTACTAACTATTCAAATTTTTCCTGGAAAATATTCAGTTCGGAAAAATAAAATTTTGTCGCATTTTTTATGGAAGCACCCCCGTATCTCACGTAATTGACTCTATCTTTGGACTTTCTCTTCCTCCGGCAAATTTCAGAACCCTTCCTCAATAATTACGTGAGATACGGGGGTTCTTCCATGAGAAGTGAGACAAAATTTGATTTTTCTGAACTGAAAATCTTCTAGGAAAACTTTGAATAGTTGGTAACTTGGGCGTCCTGATTCCGAATCCGACTTGATTTTCAACCTATTTTGACTCCTAATATCATTTTCCGGAAATTGGGGTGGTTTCATGGCTATTGGCGAGCAGTGCATATCACTGAAGATGACCCCACTTGGTCATAGAGTGCATTTTTGGTATATCTCTCGCTCCAGCAAATTTCAGAATCCTTACCCAACGATTACGTAAGATACAGCAGGGGTGGTTCCATTAGAAGTGGGTCACACTGTATATGCTTGTACCTTAATATAAAAACTAGTGTTGAAAGGAATTGAAAGGCCTTAATTATTGTTAAGAAATAGATAATTTCTTGAATTTTTGCTCGATTGAGACCCTAAAATTTAAATAGAAAAATTTCTTATAAACGGGAAAAAGAAAACTCAAAGTCGTCTTCACAAGTTTACTGGCGAAATGTGCAGTTAATTCTGCTTCATTACTTTTGAATGATACATGTTTCGACCATTCAAATGGTCATCATCAGTCAAAGTACTAATAAATTAAATAAATTATCGTTTTACATCACCCACTGCTTCGCACATTTTTTGACGTTTGTAGAAAAATAATACTTCACGTTTTGTCAACATCACACATACATTGGCCGATTTTTCTTCAATACCTGCATTCATTCTCTACAATGAATTCATTCTTTATATTAACCTACTGTAGTCCATGTTGTCTTAAAGTGGAGTGAACTAGTTCATATAGTAATACTAGTTCAAGTCGTCTATCCACAACTTTTAATATCATCAAATCATAAATGGAAAGGGGACATGTTTCGGATCTATGCAGTATCCATCATCAGCCGATTAAAAAAATTATTCTACAAAGAACAAAGCAATAATAATAGGGTATCAATGGTAAAACAATGATAGTACTCACGAGGGGAAGAAAAAATCAATTGTAATCACATAGGGAGTTACAAAATGATTTAATGATTTTTTTTTCAAATTTTTTTTGTTATGTTCAACGAGAGAATACTTAAATGGATGAAATTATGGGTTGAGAAGGACAGACGTTTTTAATAACACAAGATGATTCAGTTGCAAGTGCCATGAATTGTCGAATTTCAAGCTCAAAATGTAGCTAGTCGATACTTAATTCGAAAAAATCAAAAGAACAGAAGACATTATTAGTAAAATTTTTGGTTTACCTCAGAATCACCTCGAAGTCCTGCTCCATATACTGTTATCGACGTATGTCTTTTTCCTAATAAAACACCCTGTATATATAGATAGTTGTTTCACACCTGTTTTTCTCTTCCAGGATTATGATATGTTTGACACGGCAAATGAAATAGGTGAAATGAAAAAATTCCTCAGACTGACAGATGGCCATGAAGGAACGAACATTGAAAATATTTCTGAAATAAATCTTATAATGAATAAAACTATGAGTTCCTATTGTGAAAATGATGATAAACATGTTATTAAACATTGAGGTACACTCATCGTATTATATATTTATTTACTTGTCGGTTTATCGGGCGTCCCAGAAATAAATTCATCAATTTTTGAAGATTTATATTAAAAATAAATGAAAGAACTCTTTATAGGAGCAAAATGAGAATAGGAAGTCACTTCAGGTTCAACTGAAATGTATATTTTTGGAATGTATAAAACACAAAGTAAATATTCTCAAACATTTATTAAGATTCATTATCATCTGAATACCCAACATTTGGATGTTTCTACACTGAACTAAAGTATAAAATCAAACTTTGGCAAACTTTCCATAATTGGAAATTTTATTTCACAATACAGGGTATGTCACGACGAGCTTACACTATGTATCTAAACTGGTCAACATTGATAACGTCGTGCTCCAAAATATAGCCTGAATTCAAAGTAGAATAACTCACGAATTTCCTCACCAATTTGAAATCGGTTTTCATCGATGATTAGCCTAATCTCTTGACAGTTTGTTGTGGCAATATGAAACTTCTGTAATTTCAGATAACATTGCTACAGGGTGATAATTGAATGGGTGTAAAATTGCATCGTGGTCGTCACCTTACCGTTTGAACAGATAATTTTTTTCAATTTTTTTTTCTCACCTGTATCCTCTTGATTGATGCTTTCTCTCGAAACATTTTCGGAATTTTCAAATTCAGAGCTTTGATAATCGTGTTATAAATATTCATACAGAATGATGCATTTTTTCGACGATAAATTGAATGAAATTGAAAGTTGGTATTCTTCTCCGAAGAATCGACGTTGTATATACAGGGTGTTGCGAAATTCGACCGACAACGCTTGACAGGAGATAGCCCCCGTGATTTCATAATCACTGAGATAGGGATATACGGTCTCCAAGTGTTTAGTTCTCGAGATACAGGGCGTTGAAGTTGAGAAATTAAAATAGTTTTCTCGCAATATTTCAAGAAAAAATTAATATAATGCATTCGAATTCGGTATATGGTTTAATCTTTCAATGGTTCATTTTTTGACCAGGAAGACATTCCGAAAATTGTATCCATAGGTGCGATACAGGGGGTTATGATAACTTTTCCTCCCATATTTTCTACGCCACTGACGAAATTTCGATTATTTCCAATTTCTCGAATTGATTGTTCAATTATGTTGAAAAAATGCATTACCTTCCACTGAGCTAAAATGAACAGTTATCGAGATATTTGACCCAAAATAGAAGTTTGCATAGTAATTTTTCATCTTCCTCAGTTGTAGAAAATTGCAAAAATGTTTGTTTTCTCTTTATGCGTGGAATAACTATTTCTGTTCAGCTACAGGATGAGATCTGAATAGTATCTAATCTACTCAACACCAGAAAAATATTTCTGCAAATTTCTACTACTGAAAATGATGAAATATTACTATGCAATCTTCTATTTTGGGTCGAATATCTCGAAAATTGTTCATTTCAGCTCATTTGAAGGTGATACATTTTGTGAACAAAATTGAACAATTCATTCGAGGAGTTGGAAATAATCGAAATTTAATCAGTGGCGTAGAAAATATGGGACGAAAAGCTACCACAACCCCCTGTAGGGCTCCACTGGATAAAATGTCCGGAATGGCTCTCTGGTCAAAAAATTACCCATTCAAAGATGAAACCATATACCGAATTTGGATGCATTATATTAAATTATTCTTGAGATATTTCAAAACAACTATTTTTATTTCTCAACTTCAACGCCCTGTATCTCGATAACTGAACACTTGGAGACCGTATGTCCCTATCTCAGTGATTATGAAATCAAGAGGGCTATCACCTGTCAAGCGTTGTCGGTCGAATTACGCAACACCCTGTATAGTCGTCGGATATGTGATCGTGTTCGAACACAAAAAATTCTGAAAAAGTCTATACAAAGTGATACAAGAAATACTGAATGATGGAATGGAGATTAACGTAGTCTTCAGTAGATGAAACATAATTTTCTCTGTGTAACTAGTGGAATAATGGAGTATTACTTCGTCATGAGGATGTCTGGTGTCTGACCTCGAAATGATTTTGTAATTTCTTGGATCGAAGGTCATATAATGAAAGTACGCATTTTAAAAAATTTTAAAAATTACGATTGTAGTTCGAGAAGTATGAACACCCTGTAGCAATGTTATCTGAAATTACAGAAGTTTCATATTGCCACAAAAAACTGTCAAGAGATTAGGCTAATCATCGGTGAAAACCGATTTCAAATTGGTGAGGAAATTCGTGAGTTATTCTACTTTGAATTCAGGCTATATTTTGGAGAACGACGTTATCAATGTTGACCAGTTTATATCGAGAATCAGTCGGGAGAAATATATGAAAATATACATGCTTATATTTTGCAATACGCTCTCTTGTTTTAAAATAATTTCAGCAATGCAGTGTTGCCACTTCTATCAGAAAGTAGCAACAACTTTGTTATTTCAAACAGAATACCCTGTAGTTTATTGCATTTGTAGATTCTCCCTGGAGAGCTGATTTCATCGATACATCACACTTGGGGTCTATCGGAAATGATTACAGAGATATAGGGTGTTCAAAATCGAGATTTTTCTACTTTAGGATTTGTTTGTGTCGAAACTATTTATTATCGACCAAAACGGCTCACATGTCCCTATCTCAACTCTTGATCCACTATTCACTGATATTCAATCGGAACAGATACAGGGTGATCAGAATTCTGAATCTTGAACCACCGTGTATCTGTTCCGATTAAATATCAGTAAATAGTGAATCAAAAGTTGGGATAGGGGCATGTGAGCCGTTTTGACAGATAATGAATAGTTTCAACACAAAAAAGTCTTAAAGTTGAAAAATTTCGATTTTGAACACATCTTTTTCGATAGAACCCAAGTATGATATATCGATAAAATCAACTTACCAGGGATAATCTGAAAATGCGATGAAATACAGGGTGTTCCATTTGAAATATCAATGTTGCTACTACTTTCTAGAAGAAGCGGCAACACCGGATTGCCGAAAATATTTTAAATGAAGAAAGCGTATTCTGAAATATAAGCACGCACATTTTCATGGATTTTTCCCGACTTCTAGTGATATAAAGATAGTGTAGGCTCGTCGTGACATACCCTGTATAAGTTTCTGTAGCAAATAGGCCTAGTATTTCCAAATGAAGGATCAGTAAGTTATACACTGTCTCATCATTTGGTTTTCTCTTTGAAGCTTTTAACGATATTTCAAATTCATTATTTCTGAATGAATTTCCCTCTTTTAGGTGTTACCTATATCTAAATGAAATACAGTGTCTCACGGTTCAGCTTGTCTAACATCGTCGCAATCGATAGAAAAATTGATAATATTATATACCTACGGGTTGGTCACATGGTCCTTCTACAAGAAGTACGAATGGAATCTGCAATCAAACCATCGGACATAATGCCAGCCAGGCTCAGTTTCGATCATACCTCTGAAGTGGTTATACACTGATGGTTCGAAAATGGAAGAAGGGGTAGGCACGGGTGTATATGGACCCGGATTTAGGCTATTTGAAGCCTTAGGTCACTCCCCCACTATCTTCCAAGCTGAAATACATGCCATCAACCTTTGCGCCCAAAGGTGCCTGAGCAAAGGTCTGAGGGGTGCCAACCTATAAAGTATGATGCAAATGTATGGAATAAATTCATTATTTCAGAAATGGGCGGCATTTGAAGAAATTCCAAAAACACGTGAGTTTTAATTTTTGAAACCTCATCTCATGACATTCATATGAGAGATGTTACGTCACCGGTGTTGGAGTAATGACGTAATGGACGGTTTTTTTTAAATACAAACAGGGGTCATGTGACACCTCGTTTGAAAGGTCTACTGATCGTCTATCCAACAGTCAAAATTCTGCAAAAGAAGATTGAAATCAAAATGGATTATCATTTGATTAACTGAATCTTGCAGAGATCTTCTACTGAGAATTGAACATCGAAGGGTCGTCTAGTTGAAAAAATACATCGATAAAAAAGTTCTGAACTCTACTTTTTGGATTTTTTTCGGAAGTCGTCTTGTTTTGAAATGAATTTATTCCATACATTTGCATCATACTGTATATCTGCTCAGACAGCCAAGCCGCACTAAAAGCCCTAAAATCATTCGTTTTCACATCAAAGATTACATGGGACTGCTTTGAAACACTCATGCAACTGGGAAAGGACAACAAAGTCACACTTATGTGGGTTCCAGGGCATGAAGGAATCAAAAGGAAATGAGGCAGCTGATCGCCTTGCAAAAAAAGGTGCAGCATCTGCACTTTTTGGTCCTGAGCCTTTTTGTGGGATAAGCAAATGTCACCTAAAGGGAGAACTCAGGAAATGGGAAGAAATTGAAAAGTCCTCCTACTGGAGAGCAACTCCAGGTCTACGACAAGCGAAAAGGTTCATCAACCATTCGTAGAACCGAGCCAAAGAGCTACTCAGCCTCAGCAAACCAGAGCTAATGCTCATCACAGGCTTTCTCACAGGACACGGCCCTCTGAGGTACCACCTCAAAAAGATAGGCTTGACGGAGACTGACACTTGCCGCTTTTGTAACAATGCGACCGAAACCGCGGAACACATACTTTGCTCATGTGAAGTATTAGTCCGCCAAAGGCTGAACCACCTAAAACAGGTCTATCTCACCCCTGCTGAAGTGGAAAATTCAACCGTCAGGAAAATCGTAGGCTTCATCAGAAGTCTAGGGTTAGAGGACCAAAACTAGATAGGGGTAATCACAATAAATCTTCTAGGTCGCAGTGATCGAGAGGTCTCCCAGCCTATACGACCCATCTACAATCTACAATCTACCAACGGGTTTTTCCCTTTTGTCGTGGTTATCGATATACAGGGTGTTGAAGATCTATTAAATTCTTGGTTTTACATTTTTATCTTTGTACACGTTACTATCAGCAGGATGAATCATTATATGTTGAAAAAATCAATTTAAAATGTTAAAAATAGATAATTTTTGTTTCAACAGGGATATTAACTTGGAACCAATAATTCAGGCGATCTTCAACACTCCCCGTATATTAGAAACCAGTTTCTCCACGCCAAAAAGAGAAAAACGGTTATATAATATTTTCAATTCTTTTATCGATTGTCGAAATTGAACCTGAGGCACCCTGTATCTTTTCATAAACAGTTTCATTCCATCATAAATTTCATTCCTCATGGACATTATCGAGAGAAACATGTTTTACCAGTCTTTCAAAAGCTGGAAAGCTACTAAAAATCATCAGTTGAAATGAAATAGTTTATTTTCAAACATCTATTCAATAAGCTTTTCCATCATATTTGATAAATCTTATTGTCCTTTATAACTAAGGCTACTAGTTTTTTTTTCCTTGATTTTTTTTTAAAGAGTGTACATTGAGACTCAAAACACCGATTAAAATTCAACATGTATACATATTTTAAACTTAACCATGACAACAAAATATATGTAAATGTGTATGTAAATTCTTCATGTTGGTACAAAATGTGGTTGAGAAAATTCGAAATATACAGGGTGTTTCATAGGTAAATTGAAATATTTCTACGGTAGATATAGGGGTCACCCAGGTGGTTCTGAAAATACCATATTTGATAGGTCTTAGAGTTTTCATAACGGAGATACAGGGAGATTTATTGATTTGGAATAATTATTCATTCGTCTATATGTATTGAGCTACCCAGTATATTTTTCTCAAATTTGGTAAGGAGCTTATAGTTGGGACGTTGAATTCATTCACCTATTGGGTGAAGTGAAAATCCAGGTTCGGCTTAAGGAAGAATTTACATTTATTCGAAATATTAAAATAACACACTGTATTCAATAATTAACACAGCACATCAAAAGAATTGTGAAGAGGAGGAAGAAATGAATTGTGTATGATGCTTTTTGTTTTCCCGCCACCAATTCTCATCGTAACAAACATAAACAGCAAGTTGAAAGTATTTCAATTTGAAGAGTATTGGAATTATGAAACCAGTGTCAATTATGATAATTTGATATTTCAGTCAAAAAATCGCTCGAAAGAACTCACTAAGTCTCACAGTCTCCATAAGTCTTAAAATACCCAGTAACTTTTTCTCAAATTTGGTAGGTATGTAGCTTACTTGGGACGATGGATTCATTAACCTATCAGACGGAATAGAAATAATACCAAATAATTATAATTCGATAATTCACCCTGTATCTCTGTTATAAAGACTATGATACTTTTCCTGAAGCTGAACCTGTATTTCCATTCTGCCTGATAGGTCAATGAATCCATCGTCCCAAGTAAGCTCAATACCAAATTTGAGAAAATATCACTGCGATGGGTAGTCTAATACTTATATAAACGAGTGAATAATTATTCAAAACCGATAATTCACCCTGTATCTCTGTTATAAAGACTGTGAGACTGAGTAAGTTCTTTCGAACGATCATTTAACAAGAATATATCAAATAATCATAATTGAAAGTGGTTTCATAATTTCAATACTCTTATTCAAATTGACATACTTTTAGCTTTCTGTTTATGATTGTTATGATGAGAATTGGTGGCGGGAAAACAAAAAGCATTAAATCCAGTTCAGTTTTTCCTCCTCTTCACGATTCCTTTGATGAACTTATTTTAATATTTCGAATAAATGTAAATTTTTCCTGAAGCCGAACCTGGATTTTCACTTCACCCGATAGGTGAATGAATTCAACGTCCCAAGTATAAGCTCCATACCAAATTTTAGAAAAATATACTGGGTAGGTCAATACATATAGACGAATGAATAATTATTCGAAATCGATAAATCGCCCTGTATCTCCGTTATGAAGACTCTAAGACCTATCAAATATGATATTTTCAGAACCACCTTGGTGACCCCTATATATGTACCATTGAAATATTTCCCTTTATCTGTGAAACACCCTGTAGATATCTGTTGAATGGAATTGGAAGAATATTCATAACGTGACCTCCACCCCCTCTTAGTCAACTCATAAACGGCTAATATTTTCAATCGTTGATAGAAATTTTGTTTTGGATGAATATCTCGGTCTGAAATTCTGGTAACCCAAAGAAATATTCCAAAAATCTTTCAAAATGGCGCCCAGATGCCATTTCCAAATTTACTTTTTGATGTAGCAACTACCATTAGAGCAAAACATTCCTACCGTTCAAAAGTAAACAAGGAAACGAAATACTTTATGGATACCATGTTATATCTATCTAACTTCCACCAATTCCTCCTCAGAGAAAGGAACAATTGATATGATTCTGTATTATTTTCACTTATACACATCTACCCAGTGTCCTAATATGGGACACGATGTAGAGAAGCTCCTGAATATTTCTCATTTTCCAAACCACCAACATTTAGAAAAAATCGAGAGTTTCCTCCTGGAAATCCTCTGATAACGATAATAAATTAAAACTTTTCCGAACAAAAATTCGTTCAAACTCAATAATGGCAATAGACGCAAATTATCAAATATTATTCGAACTCCACAATTCGGAAGCTGTCCAAGAACGGGACCTCAAGTTCTGTAACGACACTCTGCAGCGAGTGTCATGAATTGAGGTTATGTATTGAGACAACTGATAAACGTTGCATCACGACGCATGACATTTTTTGGCTGAACAGTTGGGAATAATTATTTCATGCTTTGTTTCTATGACAACGTTTTGCGGTGTTTATCTTGCATATCATAACCTCCCAACCCTAGGAAATTTCAAGCATATTTTCATTTATTTGGCGCGAATAAATTGAAACATTTTAAACGTCATTTGATGTAGCCAATCAGAAAGAGCAATGCAAAACGTCACCATGAAAACAAAGCTTCACGCTGCTTTGGATCTTGACCATATTTCATACCTGGAAAAGGTGAGACATTTCATATTATTTTGTTGGTAGCAACCACTGTCACAACTTCCATATTTAGTACAGGGTGATTCACCATAAATGTCCTCCTCCCCTCTAGCTCAGTTATTTTTGAACCGATTGCAAAATTTTAAATATCATCAGAAAATACAAGGTTCTCGGAACAAAAGATCTACAGGGTACTATTTGATTTTTTTAAATCGAACACTCCATTTTTCATTGTATTTTCAGATTCTCCCTAAAGAGCTGATTTCATCAATGTATCACACTTGGGGTCTAGCGAAAATGATTACAGAGATATACAGGGTGGCCCACGGTCGATGGTACCTTAGACGTATACGGAAAACGGTACATTGGATTATCCTGAAAATTTGGTTACTCTAATAAGCGTTTGTGATCTAACGATTCGAAATATTTTCAGCGATGCAGCTTTGCCACTTTTACCAAAAAGTAGCATCATCTTTGTTATTTCAAATGGAACACCCTGTATTTCATTGCGTTTTTAGATTCTTCTCGAAGAGCTGATTTCATCAATGTATCACACTTGGGGTTTAGCAGGAATTATTACAGAGATATAGGGTGTTCAAAATCGAGATTTTTCAACTTTAGGATTTGTTTGTGTCGAAACTATTCATTATCGGTCAAAACGGCTTTCATGTCCCTATCTTAACTTTTGATTCACTATCTACTGACATTTAATTGGAACAGATACAGGGTGATCAAAATTCTGAATCTTGGACCATCCTGTATTTTTTCCAATTAAATGTCGGTAGATAGTTAATCAGAAGTTAATATAGGGACATGTAAGCCGTTTTGACCAATGATAATTAGTTTCGACACAAAAAAATCCAAAAGTTGAAAAATCTCGATTTTGAACACTCTATATCTCTGTAATAATTCCTGCTAGACCCCAAGTGTGATGATTGATGAAATCAGCTCTTCGAGAAGAATCTAAAAACGCAATAATCTACAGGGTGTTCCATTTGAAATAACAAAGATGATGCTACTTTTTGGTAAAAGTGGCAACGCTGCATCGCTGAAAATATTTTGAATCGTCAGATCACAAACGCTTATTAGAGTAACCAAATTTTCAGGATAATCCAATGTTCCGTTTTCCGTATACGTCTAAGGTACCATCGACCGTGGGCCACCCTGTATATTCAAAATCGAGATATTTCAACTCTAGAATTTTTCTGTGACGAAACTATTCATTATCGGTCAAAACGGCTTTCATGTTCGTATCTCAACTTTTGATTTACTATCTACTGACATATTTAATATTTGAAACAGATACAGGGTGATCAGAATTCTGAATTCCTAAATTCCACTAGATATAGTGAATCAAAAGTTAAGATAGGGACAGGTTGAACATTCTTCATCTCTGTAATCATTCCCGCTAGACCCCAAGTGTGATATATTGATGAAATCAGCTCTTCAGGGAGAATATAAAAATACAATGAAATACAGGGTGTTCCATTTGAAGAAATCAAGTAGTACTCTGTAGATCGTTTGTTCCGAGCACCCCTGTATTTTCTGATGCAACAGGAAGAAAATTTCTGAAAAATCATTTTAGATGAGTTTTCAAATTTTTGAATCGGTTAAAAAATATGTGAGCTAGAGGGGGGACATTTATGGTGAATCACCCTGTACCACCTGTTGAATGTCTTATCATTTGTCAATGTCCACCCAATGTGAAAAAACAAACAGTCCAAATAATCATGTTTGCTCTGCTTTACGATGACTAATAATCCTCAATCTACACTCGATCCGAAATGTCTCACCCTCGGAAATATGGTCAATAGGCCGCCCTTCTTCCTCCTCTAGTTTCCTCGCCTTAGACCGGGCAGGGCACTGCCTGCAGGGCGGGCTGGATGATGCCGCCCGGCCCTGGCAGGGTAGACCTGCCCTTCTGCAGGTACTCGTCCACCGCCCTGGCCGCTTGCCTGCCCTCGGAGATGGCCCACACCACCAGCGACTGCCCTCGGCGGCAATCTGGAATACAGTGTTGCCCGTTCAGTGATTTTATGCTAGACTCAAGGTGAGTTCCCGATGCGTTTTTTTTTACTTTTCGCGTCATGCGTCACGCAGTCAAATTGGTGACGCGTAATTGAAAATATCTTTTCCAGTTCTCAAAGAAATTTCCTATCATTGTCGCTTCGCTTGCAGTTTGCATTTAAAAATCATGAGAATATGTGAAATACTTTTTTTTATGTGCTGGTTCCCACGAAAAGGGATATCCTGTAATATTCAGAGAACATCGTGAGAACCAAGGGAAATAAGGTAGGGATTGGTGTTCTTCTCAAATTTCTGGAGGTTATATGCCTTGGAGAACACCTCCCTTGGCAATGTGTTCCAGAGCCTCGCTGTTCGTTGAGACGTTCTGCAGGTCTCCAAAGTGACCACGAAGGGGTGCGAAGCCTCAACTCGACGGGTTAATCTCGCGGGGACTGCCAAGGCCAAGGGAGGAACAATTGTTGATATTTCAGAAGAGCTTCGTCCATGAAAATATCTATAAAATAGAGCCAGATCGCCAACTTTTCTACGGTGTTCCAGAGAAGTGAGTGAGTTTGTGAGCGAGGCATCACCCAAGAGACGAATTGCCCTATTTTGGACAGAATCCAACAGTTTCAGGGTATGTTTGGGTGATGCACTCCAAATATGGGAACAGTATTCCAGGACAGGTCGGATCTATGCCTTATAGATCATAAGCAGCTGACTGGAAGTGAAATAGCTCCTGGCCCGAAACAGAAAACCAAGGTTTCGAGATGCAATTGATCTTACGTGATTTTCCCATGAATGGTTATTGCTGATAGTAATCCCAAGCATCGAAATGGATGTCTTCAAAGGTATGGTTACTCCTGACAAGCTCATGAAAATATAGGAGTGATTGCAAGATAAATAGAGCCGTATCAGATGGATGATTCATTAAAGAACAAAAAAAAACTCAGTAATAATGGGATAATTAAGTTTAGGTATAGGTACTTCGGTGATACTGCAATTATTTACTATCTATGAGATCACTCTCAGAAATGAGGGTTAACGAAGTTGCATTCAAAATTTCTCCATTTTCATAAATGTGTGAGAGGGCTAATGGAGAATAAAAACTTTTCTGGAACATAACCTCAACTCAAGCCCAAACCTCAATATAGTTGAAGGACATGTAAAAGTGATCAGCACAAAGCAGCAACGCTAAAAAATTAAAACATTTTAACTTCATTTCATCAAAGATTTTTCGAATTCAGTGTCACCAATCAGGTTGCAGGACGCGCGATGCTTAAAGCTGTCTTGAGGTGAGGCCTCACCTTCAACTTCAAGTTGAGATCACCTGATAATTCTCAAATTGAAAATAATGACACATTGGAATCGCTAAACACAATCAAGTCGAGATTAATAACTTTCATCAAATTGAGAATAAACACCCTTAAAATGATGAATACACTACAGTGCAGACTCGATAATCCGAACGTTCAATAATCCGAATTCTTCAGTAGTCCGAACAAGCATTTTTAATACATTGAGTACTCTATAATCCGAATTTAATAGTACTCGATAATCCGAACCTAAAGGTAGGCCTATTTATTTCCTATAGAAATTGTGAGTGAAATGTTCAGGGATTCCCCTAATTGTTCTTTTGTTAGTATCTGGGATTCACATTACGCAAGGAAGAAAATAATATTCCGTTAAATGATATTCTTGTACTTCAAAGATTAAAAGAAATGGCCTTTATAAATAATCAAAGATGTGTTAAGCAAACAAAAATTACAAATTACTTTAGAAACTAGTATTATATTCTTACTTTTATGCATATTTTAGTGTTACTTTTTTCGTATTTATGTTTTTTTTTGCATTTCGTAATAAAAAATTTAAAAAAAACTGCTTCAGTAATCCGAATTTTTTGGTAATTCGAATCGCCTTGGTTTTTATTAGTTCGGATTATCGAGTCTGCACTATATCAAATTAGGGAAAAGCACTTATAAATAGAGAATTGACTCAAATATGAAAACTAAACACATTAAGAATAGGTACAAGCATGTTCAAATAGAAGATAAACACTCCTGAATTGGAAGTTAACACTTAGAAATACAGAATAAACTCTCAAATTGGAAACAAACATTCCCAAATCAGGAATGAGCACTCGCAAAGAGAGAAAAAACTAAAAGATTTAGACTCACCATGTTCAAATTAGGAATGAAAGATACAATTATAAACTCTCATAAATTTGGAAGAGAACACTTAGAAATAGAGAATGAACTCACAAACTGGAAATAAACACTTTGGAATTGAAAATAAGCATATCCATATAAGGAATTGGTAACAAACATCAACACTTAAAGAATAACCTCAAAACTGGGATTGAACACTCTCAATTTGGGAATGAAAATATTCGAATAGAGAAAAATGAACACATTCAAGTCTATATAAACCACAAATTATATAAACAATCATCGGGAATTGGAAATCTGAAACTGCAAATATAAATGGTCAATATAAAAAATATGAATTGATAATTTTCAATTTTGAGCTAGCCGAAAAATATCAGTTAAGACTGATCATAAGAATCTCTTAGAATACTTGGACTCGATGGGACTCAGAGGCATTGTTAAAAATCTTTTAGAATCTTATCTTGCGAATAGGACAATCAGCACTAAATGTATTATGTCAGAGTCTAATAAATCTGTTTTAGGGCCCATCTTGTATTTATTATATATTCAAAATATTTCTAAAATTGGATTGTCAGGTAATTATACTATATATGCAGATGATACTGTACTTTTATACGAAAACAAAAACCCCATCATTCTAGAAAATATTATTAACGAAGATTTGAAAAAATTTGAAAAATGGCTTCATTCAAACATTTTATCAATTAATACCAATAAAACTGAATATATAATATTCCATCAAAAAAATAAACAGAATATTAGTCTCAATCTCCAAATTAAAAATAAAGTATTGAGAAGAACTACACAAATAAAGTATCTTGGTATGTGGATTGATGAAAAATTGAAATGAGACAAGCATATAGAGGTTCTGATACAAAAAATATCTCCGATCATTGGAGCTTTGCGAAGATGTCCTAAACTTGACAAAAAAGTCATGAACATATAGTACTTCATTCTCATATACTCAGTCGTATTACCTATATGATAAACGTTTGGGGATCTTGTTCTAAAAATTATTTCAGTAAAATATCTGCACTTTATAAGAAAGCACTGAAAGTATTGTATCGCCTCTCATTTGATATCCCAACAAATGATCTGTATGCCATAACAGTGAAATTTTCATTGGATGAATTGTATAAAATAGATTCTCTTAAAGTTTCATATAATATAATAAACAATAATCTGAAATCCAATTTTATTTTGATAAGAAACTCAGAAATTCATGGTCATCACACGAGACAATCAAACTTATTTCATCTTGATACTGCTACTTCTATAATTGGCCAAAAAAAATTTACTCACACTGCTCTAGCTGAATTTAATAAATTACCACATAATATAAAAAATTGCAGACATATTTCAAAATTTAAAGTTGAATTAAAAAAACACATGATTTCATTATGAAATAGATAAAATGTATACTTTGCCATCTACTGATTAGTCCCTGTGGCTATTTTTATGACTTGATCGATTTAGCATTTTAGATTTTTTAGATATTTTTGTTGTTGTTGTTGTTACCTTATATTATTTTATTATTGTTGTTTGTAATCAACTTCCTCATACCAGAATTTTATTTCTGACTGGAAGCTAGTTTTTGAATAAACAATAAACAATAAACAATAATAATAATCAATACATTTTGATACTTTCAAGTTAAACTGTTACTTTTGGGAATTTGAGAGGAGCTGAGCTCTTATACAAAAACCCGGCCCTTGAATGGAAGCATACTCCATTTTTACAATATAATGGATATGGAGTTATTCCTCAACTATTCAATTCAGAGATCATTATATTTTCTTGCATCCCAGATTTATGGGCACATGTTGTCCAATGTCTTTAATGACTATTTTACTATTTAATTGACTGATGATGGGCTTATATAAGCTTGAAACATGTTCCTCTACCGATGATCAGTTTGATGAAAGTTGTGTATGGAGTTTTCACGCCCTTCCACTTTTTCCAAAGACAATATTTTTTCCAATTCAATAGTAATATTCTTTTAACCAACTTTGACTGAGATGAACCAAGATTCTCAGTGCAGCTCAATAGCTCAGTTGTATTACATGTTTCATTTATCTTAGTCTGATGTGAGTTGTATTAAGAACTTATTGAGACTATTTCTTTCCCCTCACCCCAACTGAGCTTGCTATTCATCTGGTGTTGTAGTGAGAAAAAGGTGAGACTGGATTAATTCTAGTAATTCTGTGGTTCTGTGCTGAAAATTGTGAGGTTATATTTTCATTTTGACATGCTTTCAGCTTTGAAGTTTCAGTCCACAGGTTGAATCCTTTGAATACTCAATACAATAATATTTCTATGCTCCTCATTAATTTCCTCAGCCATTATACATTTTGGTTGAATTATGTTGGGTTGTGTTTTCTTCCCTTGCCCTTCCTGACAGATAAAAACGTGTTCTTTTTATTCAATCGACTACTCAGATCCGTCTCACCTCCTTCTAACTCAATTGATCTTAGTAGTGAGAATGTAACAAGGTAAAAAGAATATTGCTAATCAAAACTTTTTAAACATTTCGTCTCACCTCCGGCCGCAAACACGTTATCCACGTTGGTCCGATACTCCTTGGCGTCGAAATTACTCCGGGCGTCCAACTTCAACTCGAGCTGGTCCCCGATGGCCCTTTCAGGCCCCAAGAAGCCCATCGCGAGCAGCACCAGATCGGCCTTGAACGTCCTCTCAGTGCCGGCTACCTGCGCCATCTGCCACCTGTAATAAGCATACGATCATGAACACACTGTATTTATTCATTTTTAAAATAACATACATATCAGCAATTTTTGTTGATCTCAAGAAAGCTTTCGATACAGTAGACCACATAACACTTTCGGAAAATCTCATAGACTACCGATGACTAAAGGTGTCCCTTAAGGATCTGTTTTAGGACCAATTTTATATTTATTATATATTCAAAATATCACGAAAATTGATACAGAATGTAATTACACTATTTATGCAGACGATACGGTACTTTTGTATGAAAATAAGAATCCTATCATTTTAGAAAATATAAAAAACAGAGACTTGATGAAATTTGAAAAATGGCTGCATTCAAACCTCTTATCAATAAATACTGATAAAACTGAATATATGATTTTTCAACAAAAAAATAAAAAAAATATAAATTTAAATCTCAGAATTAAAAATGACTCTTTGAAACAAACTAATGAGAAGAAGTATCTTGGGATTTGGTTTGATGATAAATTAAAGTAGGACAAACATATAAATGTTTTGAAGAAAAAAATATCTCCTATTATTGGAGCCCTGAGAAGATGTCCCAAGCTGAATAAAAAAGTTGCAAATATAATTCTATATTCTCATATACTCAGTCGTATTTACTATTTGATAAATGTTTGGGGATACTGTTCAAAAAACAATTTCAATAAAATATCTGCATTATATATAAAGACATTGAAAGTACTGTATCGTTTACCATATGATACACCAACAAATCAATTATATAAAATAACTGAATCATTCTCATTAGAAGAAATGAAAGACTGAAAATTACATACAATATCATAAATAGAAGATTGAAATCTAATTTTATTTTAACACGAAACAATGAAATTCATAATTATCAAACTAGACAACATGGTTTATTTCATCTTGATATCGCTAATACTTCTATAGGCCAAAAAAGATTCACCCACGCTGCTCTCTTGGAATATAACAAATTACCAGATGATATAAAAAATTGCAGAAATACAATAAAATTCAAATACCATCTTAAAAAATTTATCATTTCTGAACGAAATAGATGACTTTTTTTTTTCAACTTTTGATTCATATTCAAATTGATTTTTGCTCACCAATATGAAATGATTTGTCAAAATTTAATAATTAATGTATTCAAATATTTTATTATTCATTAGTTTATTATAATTGTATAGTTTTAGGTATTATTGTTAACTATACTTCCTTATACCAGAACTTGATTCTGACTGGAAGTAACATTTTCGATAAATAAATAAATAAATAAATAAATAAATAAATATTAATAATGTTATTGTTAGCGACGATGTTCAAATCACCCCGTGAATGAGAAGAACGCCTAAGGAATGCCTTATCACAAGCGGCGTCGACGACTCATCGGTATTCGTAATCATCGTGTGATCGAAGATAGAAGCAGGTTCAGTCGATGAGCATCGTAGCTTCAGAACGAATCACTTGTCGTTGTTGTATTTTTATAAACGGTCATCTTTGTACAAGCCGTCCCGAGTGAATAAAAATGTGTGAAATTGTGTCTATCTACGATGCCTCCATTTAGAACCTTATAATATACATTTTTTTCATGTTCTGGTTCCCAAGAAAAGGGATATCCTGTAATGTTCAGAGAACATCGTGAGAACCAAGGAAAATAAGGTAGGAATTGGTGTTCTTCTTAAATTTCTAGAGGTTATATGCCTCGGGGAACTCGTCCCTTGGCAATGTGTTCCAGAGCCTCACTGTTCGTTGGATGAACGAGTCTTTGGAAAGATATGTTCTGCAGGTCTCCAAAGTGACCATGAAGAGGGTGCGAAGCCTCAACTCGACGGGTAATCTCGCGGGGACTGACAAGGGAGGAACAATTGTTGATATTTCAGAAGAGCATCGTCCATGAAAAAATCTATAAAATAGAGCCAGATCGCCAACTTTTCTACGGTGTTCCAGAGAAGTGAGTGAGTTTGTGAGCGAGGCATCACCCACGAGACGAATTGCCCTTTTTTGGACAGAATCCAACAGTTTCAGGGTATGTGTGGGTGCTGCACTCCAAATATGGGGACAGTATTCCAGGACAGGTCGGATCTGTGCCTTATAGATCATAAGCAGCTGACTGGAAGTGAAATAGCTCCTGGCCCGAAACAGAAAACCAAGTTTTTGAGATGCACTTTTAGCAATTGATCTCAAGTGATTTTCCCAAGAAAGGTTATTGCTGATAGTAATACCAAGCATCGAAATGGATTTCAAAGGTATGGTTACTAGTAACAAGCTTATGTTGGGCAGAGTGAGATCGGTTTTTCTAGAGAAAAGGCAATAATAAATGAATAATAAATTTAGTGGCTTTGGTTTCGTGTATTGGCGTCCCTGACATGACATATTGCTGTCACGTCACATTCATTGGCGTTAAACGTGATCTTACAAAATTTTAATATCCTACTTTTTCTTAATAGGACATTATTCAATTCTGTTTTGGAAGGATGGTGAAATGTGCTGCGTTAGGCTGTATCAATCAGGTGGATGGCAAACTTGAATTTGTCAGCTTTCCATCAAATGCAAATGAACTTGGAACATGGAAAGTGAAGTGACCGATTGGGGAAAATTATTAACTACATCAGCAAACATATTCGAAGTAAAACTAATACGAAATCACATATTATACTTTCTCATTGTGCCCATAATTATCCACTCCACAAGTTTTTGAATGCATTTTAGTATAAACAGTTTTGATTAAAACGGAGGATTAAAAGAAGAGGCATATGCCCTACCATTGAAAAATTTATACCTACATTCAGGAAATGTTAAGTGTTCGTGAAAAACTGCAAAAATGATTCCCAACATGAATTTATACAGCACACATGACATATGAGCATATCCGTTTGAATACCTACATAAAATGTTTCACCATTTCTTAACCATAAGGCTTAGTCTGATATCAAAATTAATTTATTGATAGGTACTGCCTAAGAACAGTCCTATTTGGTGAAACGTATCAAACTTTCAGAAAAATTTGCTCACTGCCTCACAAAGATTATGCTGGAGTTGAAAAATCAAAAACCCGAAAATTATCATCATCATTTGGATACAATATGTAGAGTTGAATGAGAAATTGCATATGGAAATTACGTATGATACGCCAATGTCCTCAATATAACCTAAAAACCAACAAATGTCAGAATTCTAGTGTTTATCCCCAGAAATGAATAAAGATGGAATGAAATATAACTTTAATCTTAAGAAACAATATCAATTCGTTTCCACTGAGTCGACTTCATTAGTTAACCCTTTATTATTATTTTTTTATTTATTTATTTATTTATATTCACACAGGCCTATTGGCCTAATTACATGAATATATATATATATATACAAATATTGAAGAAATACAGTTGATTCTAATGTGTTACAGAAGAGAGAAAAATATAAAAAGAAAAAACAGTAGAAATGTGTGGGACAGCAATACGAAATGAAAAGTGTTGTTGATATCTATAATAGCACATACAAGTGGGTCAGTATGATAACATTTGTTGAAAAATTACTTTTTTAAATCTGTTGAATGTCATAGACCAATCTAAATCAGTTAATGAATTTATATAATTAGCTAATTTGAGCATATTTACAAGAGGGGAGTGGGATGTTGTGGATATTAACGTGGTATTAAACATCAGAGGAAATCTGGTTCTGCGGGCCGACACATGAAAAGATATCAGAGCTAAGAGATCCGAAGAATTGATCTGATAATTTATAATTTTATACAAGAATGACATCATACTCACTTTAATTCTGTTATCAATTGAAATAACACCAAATTCTGACCTGAGCTGAGATGATCGAATAGTTACAAAGTCTGGCCATCTTATATATTTCCTGAAATATAGGTGCCTCAAAAAACTATTTTGTACTTTTTCTAAGGATTTCAGAGTAGTTTGCGATTCTCCATTCCAAATTACTGAGCCAAATTCAAGTTTTGACCTCACAAGAGTGTAGTATAACCCGATTAATGTTTTTACATGTCTAAAGTTAGAACCTTGTCTAATAACGAAACCAAGTGTTCGTGTTGCAGACTTTGTGGTATTTTCAATGTGTTTTTTAAATGACAATTTATTATTGTATGTTATACCAAGATCTTTGATTTCAATGCATCTCTTGAGATAATCATCAGCTATTTTGTAATCAAAAATTATTTGTTCTTTAGCACGAGATATTGTCATTACTGAGCATTTTCCAACGTTGAATGGTAATTTGAATTCATCGCTCCATTTGTATAAAGCATTTACATCTTTTTGAAGTAAGACACAATCTCTGACTGTTTGGATTTTCTTGAATATCTTCAAATCATCTGCGAATAACAAACATTCCGAATATTGGATCACCGAGGGTAAATCATTAATAAAAAGAATGAAAAGTAAAGGCCCTAGGTTTGATCCTTGAGGCACTCCTGAGTTAGCATGGAATTTTCCGGAAGTATTACCATTATACCTAACTATAAAATTTCTGTTTTCTAAATAGTTTTTCAAAAGCTTCAAAATTTTTGCAGATAATCCAAACTTGTAAATTTTTTTCAATAGAATATCATGATTTACTTTATCAAATGCTTTACTAAAATCTGTGAATATGGTATCCAATTGCAAATTTTCATCCATGGCATTATTAGCAGTATTTGTGAATAAAAATAAATTCGTATTTATTGATTTTTTGCTCATAAACCCGTGTTGTTCGTTCACTATGTTCATTTCGACATGTTTATAAAGTCTATTATAAATAATTTGTATTCATGTATCCCTATCATAAACAGAAATGTTTCTTGGGGTAATAAAGACAATCAATCAATCAATAAAACTGTTTCACAAACACTTTAGAGTGAGAAGAGACGAGGATCTGTCTGTTAAGATGACAAATACGTCAATTTACATCAAGGGACCCTAGGTATATGGCATAAATTCGACTAGTGTGTACAACCCCATATTGATCCCCCTTATCCTAACATTACGCACCTGCCGCTGTCGTCCTTCTGCCATTCGACGTCCACCGTCCGGACGCCGGCGACGCGACCGGCGCCGTCGTCGATGAACTCCTGCGTCATGACGCTGAAGACGCGCGGGTCGGAGCCCAAGCGCACTTTCACCTTTGGAACGAGAAAGAGAAGTTATGTTAGGTTAGAGTCACTGGATGGTATTAGTGTGATAAGAGTTCGGACACAGAAATAACAGCTATTAATGTTTTTGAATGTTTAGATTTATTAAGTTATACACCTTGCATTTTGACAAGAGCACCATAGTCGTCCCGCGCGTTTCTATACAAAATTATTTGAATTTGACAAAAAATACTATGAACGTCAGAATTGAAATATAATTTTCATAAACTATTGAGAATTGAAAATGTCCTGCTGTGTAATGGATTATGGGAATTCTGAAGAGAATATGGTGGAAGGAAAATTAATTTAAAAACTTGCAAACTTTGTGAGGTAGGTTCAAATTTAATTCTTATAACATTAGCAGATATTTTAGGGCAATTTTTGAAAAGAGGATTTTAAGATCCGTTTGAGAGAATCTGCTGATCCATCCATTTACAAAACAGACTAGTTCGAGTTCAGTTTCAGATACAATAATAAGGAACTAGCTATAAGTATATATCCATGTGTGTCTATTTTTTCACATTAAAATGTTATTACATGCATTCTTCTCATTTTTATAACTGTTGTTCTGCGATAAGTGTATTGTTATAAATTGAAGTGGGTGTTTATACCCTATTTCCAACTACGACTATGATTGATTTGACAGAAAATCTAACCTCTAAAATGGTATCTGACAAATAGGGGCAACTAGGGAAATTGAAAAAGACAAAGAGCAGAATATATGTCTTATTCTTTCATTCACTCAAACCATGGTGATATAGAAAATAGAAAAGGACAGAAGTTCAGATGTGTTAGATCATTGAAACACAACCTCACTTTTCTTATTTGTTCACAACGAACGGATTGAAATAGTTTTTCACAATTATTGTGGTGCATACGAATCATGTTTTTCGGCTATTCATTAATAATTCAAGCATGCCATCACATTGTGCTGTTATAAAATGCACAAAAAAATGCAGCGAGAGACGAAGGAATCCGATTTTTTAAGTAGGTACATACATTGTGATCTGAAGGAACTATAGTCACTCACATATAGTTTTCATTTTGAAATTTTTTCATTTCTCATTGGAATTCCTTCGGCAATAGAAGCTAATACAGGGTTTCTATAAATGATCGTAACATCGTAGTAGCCGTTGGAATATTTTCTCATTTATGGAAATTCACACATTCGAATTTAATTTCTGACATCAATCATTATACTGTCATAGCTGATAACAATTGTCAGTTTTTCGTTACAATTTTCAAACGATTCTGTTTTCTACTTCGTGATTGTCGTGTTGAAAAGAGAGATGGTTTATTCCTCGGAGCAGAATACATTTATTGTAATGTCTTATTGTCGAAATGGCACATTCATCAATGGTGGATAGAGTTACTCGGTAGTAGCCTGCAAGGATGAATACCTGGCGAAATATCCTAATTTACAGATTCAAGAATCTTCTTTGAAAGCCCACATTTGAACAGTGATCAACAGATTCATCCAAACTGGAAACGTTAATAAAAAGAAATCAACAGGAAGGCCCCAAATATCGGAAGAAGTTGCCAAATGGCGCGTGTTGAGCCAAACGTCATTGAAGAGATTATCTTTACAATCTGGTGTGCCACTAAGTATGCACCCTTACAAGACCAGTGTACTACAGCAACTTCTGCCAATAGATATCCCACGTCGTCTGGAGTACTGCCAATGGTTCCAAAATAATCTCACCGATGACCAGCTATTGAACCTAACATTTTTCAGCGATGAGGCTTGGTTTCATTTGTCGGGATACGCGAACTCACAAAATTTTAGGTTTTGGAGATCTGAGAATCCCCACAATTTCATTGAGACTCCACTACATTCTCAAAAAATAGGGATGTGGTTAGCAGTTTCTCGTAGGCGAATATATGGACCGATTTTCTTCGACGGCACTATCAATGGTGAAAGGTACATACAAGTGATCTTAGAACCATTCATCAATCAACTTGATGATGAAGAAATTCGAGTTGGCTATTTTCAGCAAGATGGGGCCACTGCCCACACCACACGTGCAAACTTAGAATATTCACAAGAATCCTTATTTTCCAACACGTTTTCCAGAGTTGACGCCTTCGGATTTCTGCCTTTTTGGATATTTGAAAGACGAAGTATTCAAGAGAGACAATAATAACCTTGCAGAGCTACAAGCCTCAATAACACATTGCTGCCAAAATATTGGCCAGGAAATGCTGAGGAACATTTTCGACAACAAACGGCTTGGAGAACAACGGAGAACATTTTGACTATTTGATGTAGGTAAATGAAATAAACCGTTATTTATTACTTCTTTGATAAATAGTTTTGATTTGTTCCATTATTTTTCAAACTCCAATATTGGACTCTCCTTTCTTTGAGATACATTTCCATAGTGTATGCGAAACGATATAAAAAAAGATCCTGTATATGATCACTTCCTCTCTTTTTGGTCGTTAAATGTTGTTAACAGCATTAGTAGAAAGCGGCAAATGGAAGAAAATGTCAACAGCCACTACGATGTTACGATCATTTATAGAGACCCTGTAGAAATACTCGTGCGTGAAGTTTCTATTCGTGTTTTTCTTTACTAAAATAGGTAGATAACGAAAACAAATGTTCAAGATAAAAATCCATCACAAGTGCAAAATCCCCCTAACCCGACCCCACTAACCTCCTCGTGTCCGTAATCCACCCGGAACACCCTAGGCCATTGCGGCCACGGATTATCATTGGACCGTTTCGGCCCCGGCTCGGGCAGGATCTCGAAGGTGGTGATGCTGGCCGCCCCGTGCCTGAGCGAGGTCGCGATGCAGTCGCAGCCCGTGTCGCCGCCCCCGATGATCACCACGTGCTTGTCCTTGGCGTGCAGGCCGCCCGCGGTGCCGCCCTCCGCTGGCGGGCCGCCCATTTGCTTCTTCTGCCAGCTCTCGAGGAACTCCATGGCGAAGTGGATGCCGCCCAGCTGACGACCTGAAAGGGCAAGAATCGGACGATATTTCGATGGTTGTGACTTTGAAAGAATCAAGTTTTGTCGTCTAATGTCAGAAATTGTTGACATTTCGTGTGTCAGGACGCAATAAATCCTAACATTTGCGAGAAAAGTTCCTCACACTTCATGGGTTCCTCACTGCTTCAATGGACGCAGAAACTAAGCCAATTCTTCTGTCAGATCTTGAGGAACTCCATGGCGAAGTGGATGCCGCCCAGCTGAATAGGCCGATATTTCGATGGTTCTGACTACTTTTTTCCCGGATATATTGATTGATTGATTGTCTTTATTACCCCAAGAAACATTTCTGTTTATGATAGGTATACATAAATACATATAAAAAAATAATAATAAAGGGTTAACTATAATGAATTCCACTCAGTGGAAACGAATTAATATTGTGTCTTATAAGATTGAATTTATATTTCATTCCTAAGTAATCAAATCATGCCACATATTTTTCATTCAAATTGTCCTGAGCAAGTATTTTTTAAGATTGATTTTAAACCTTCTCGCATCATGTATATTTTTCAACTCATTCGGTAATGAATTGTATAAAATTATTCCATTGTGAAAAACAGATTGTTTGCCAATGTTTGACAAAATGAATAAAGCAACATATTTTGAGTTTATATAAGGAAATCACGTTCAGAAAATGTCTTGGTTTGTATAAATTTATCGTTGGTTCTAGAAAATGTAGATGAAAAATGCACTTAATTGATTTGTTTTGTAATTTCATTAGTGGTTTCAGACGTGAAATATTTGTACTCCCCCAAATAGAAATTAAATATTGCAAATTTGAATAAATGAGGCAAAAGTATATACATTTCAAGTATTTTATGGGAATAATATTTCGGATTTTGAATAAAATGCCTATGATCGGATTTATTTTATTTCTCAAATAGTCTAGATGTTTAGTCCATAATAATTTTTCGTCGATATAGAGACATGAAAATTTTGTCACGTCTGTATATTTGATTAATCTATTGTTGAGTTATAGCATTATTCGAAATATTAACTGATTTTTTGGAAATATACATATATGAAGATTTGTTATAATTAAGAGTCAACTTATGATCCCGTTCCCGTTCGATATCATTTAATTCTTTCGATATATAAATCAATGTTGTATCATCCGCAAATAATTTTAGCTTTCCTTTCAATTTCAGAGTTGATATTGAATTAATATAAATTGAAAATAAAATTGGTCCCAGAACTGATCCTTGCGGTACTCCACATGTAATATTCTTTAGTGAGCCAGAAAGATCATTCACTTCAACATACTGCTTTCTATTTGTCAAATAATGTATGAACCAATCATGAATTCTTCCTCTGACGCCGATTGAATATAATTTATTTAGTAAAATTTTATGATCTACAGTGTCAAATGCCTTACATAGGTCCAAGGACAAGAAGCCACATTTATAATTTTCATCAATCCGTGACTGGATATCCGAAATTACATCCATTACAGCTATCTCTGTATCCTTCGATCTACGGAATCCATATCGACCACTGTACCAGGTGATTCAATAAGGATGACGAGATTCTGTATCTGAGAAGCTAAGAATTTTGTCAACAAGGACTGTATCAAGAAAGGAATATTTGACGAATGAAATAAAAAATCATACATGTCATTCTGGGGTTCTTACCGTCCTTACTAAGGGGCGTGTTTCATAGACTATTAGTTTCTGAGATACAGTACCTCGCCACCCTTATTGAATCACCTGGTGCAATAGATTGTTATTTTCAAGGAAGTCAAGAAGACGATTATTCATGATTTTGTCTGTAATTATTCATATCGTCTCTCTTTACCAGTTTTGTATATTGGCAATACTTTGGCAATTTTCATTTTATCAGGAATAATACCAGTTTCAAAAGATTTGGAAATAATTTTCAACAAGATGGGAGTTAATTCAGATTTGATTACTTTTACAATTTTTACAGTTATGAAATCAAATCCACAAGATTTCCGTACATCCAAGTTATCGATTATATTTCGAATTTCTGGAATATTTGTTGGTAATAATATGGACGACTTTTGTGTTGGTTTCCAAAAAAACATTTTTTTCATATATAACTCACCTGGCAGTGGCAAATCCCTGGGCCAGGTGGCGCCCGTGGTCAGCACGAGCCCGTCGTACTCCTCGCTCAGCTCCTTGGCGGAAATGTCTTTGCCCACGTTGACGTTGGTCTTGAACGAGATGCCCTCGGCGGACAACAGGTCCACGCGGCGCTGCACCACCGCCTTGCTCAGCTTCATGGTGGGGATGCCGTACTGCAGCAGCCCGCCCACTCTGTCGTTTCTCTCGAATACCGTCACCTAGGAGAGAAATATCCTCGAATCAACTCATTTTTCTAAAGAAGTTCAACAGGAAATAGATGTTTTTCCAATTTTGACATATAATTTGACACTTCTCAAAACTGTACGGAAGTTTTGAAGGCGACGTTCTCGGTCGCCAGCTTCATGGTAGGGATGCCTTACTGGAGCAGCCCGCCCACTCTGTCATTTCTCTCGAACACCGTCACCTAGGAGAGAAATATCCTCGAATCAACTCATTTTTCAAAAGAAGTTCAACAGGAAATAGATGTTTTCCTAATTTTGACATATAATTTGAGAAGGGGGTGTTTCCATGAAAAGTGAGACAAAAATTAATTTTTCAGAACAGAAGAATTTTCAAGGAAAAAATGAAAAGTTAGTGAATTGGGCTTCCTGATTACGAATCCGAAGTGATTTTCAACATATTTCGACTCCTAATATCATTTTCCGGAAATTGGGGTGGTTCCATGGCTGTTGGTGAGCAGTGTAAATCACTGAAGATGACCCCACTTGGTCAATGAGTGCATATTTGGTATATCTCTCGCTCCAGCAACTCTCAGGAAAGTATTGTATCGCCTCTCATTTGATATCCCAACAAATGATCTGTATGCGATAACAGAAAAATGTTCATTGGATGAATTATATAAAATAGATTCTCTTAAAGTTTCATATAATATAATAAACAATAATCTGAAATCCAATTTTGTTTTGGTAAGAAACTCAGGAATTCATGGTCATCACACGAGACAATTAAACTTATTTCATCCTGATTCTGCTACTTCTATAATTGTCCAAAAAAAATTTACTCACGCTGCTCTAGCTGAATTCAATAAATTACCACATAATATAAAAAATTGCAGACATATTTCAAAATTTAAGATTGAATGAAAAAAACACATGATTTTATTACGAAATGGATAAAACTGATACTTTGCCATCTACTGATTAGTCCCTGTGGCTATTTTTATGACTTGATCGATTTAGCATTTTCAGATTTTTTAGATTTTTATTGTTGTTGTCACCTTATATTATTTTATTATTGTTGTTTGTAATCAACTTCCTCATACCAGAATTTTATTTCTGACTGGAAGCTAGTTTTTCAATAAACAATAAACAATAATATCAATAAAGAATAAACTGTATCTGAGAATATTCCTTTTCGAACATTCGATATTTTTCGAAATAAATACTCACCGAATGTCCCGCCTTGTTGAGCTGATGGGCGCAAGCGAGTCCCGCCGGCCCCGACCCGACGATCGCCACCCTTTTCCCCGTGCGCACCGAGGGCACTTGCGGCACGATCCACCCGTTCTCGAACGCGTGGTCGATGATCGCGCACTCTATGTTCTTGATGGTGACGCTCGGCTCCGAGATGCCCAGCACGCAGGCGGCCTCGCAAGGGGCGGGGCACACGCGACCAGTGAACTCGGGGAAGTTGTTTGTTTGCAACAGGTGGTTGAGGGCTTGGCGCCACTGGTTCTGGAATGGAAGGAATCGTTCATTCACGTCTCAGACTGAATAACGATGGATAGATACCGCGATTCAGTCATTAACCATTAGAAAAGTATATTAGAGAACTGGTGAAAGATATATACATAATATTGATCTGCTATGACAATTGTTCACTTCAATGTTTAATGTACTGTTTATTGTCCTTTTACACTCTTGATGAGTTTATTCCAATCTCTCTCTTTCTCTCCTTCTCTCCTTCACTCCTTCTCTCTTCCTCTCCTTCTCTCTTCCTCTCCTTCTCTCTTCCTCTCCTTCTTTCCTTCTCTCTTCCTCTCTTTCTCTCTTCCTCTCTTCCTCTCTTTCTCTCTTTCTCTCTTTCTCTCTTTCTCTCCGTCTCTCTTTCTCTCCGTCTCTCTTTCTCTCCGTCTCTCTTTCTCTCCGTCTCTCTTTCTCTCCGTCTCTCTTTCTCTCCGTCTCTCTTTCTCTCCGTCTCTCTTTCTCTCCGCCAACATTCCTTAGCGTGTAACACGGAGGTGGTTGAGGGCTTGGCGCCACTGGTTCCAAAATGGAAGGAATCGTCCATTTAATCATTTGAGAAGTTTTTTTTTTGTTCTGGTTACCACGAAAAAGAATATCCTGTAATGTTCAGGGAACATCGTGAGAAGCGAGGTAAATAAGGTAGGAATGGGTATTCTTCTTAAATTTCTGGAGGTTATATGCCTCGGGGAACATATCTCCCTTGGCAATGTGTTCCAGAGCCTCACTGTTTGTTGGATGGAAAGAGATGTTCTGCAGATCTCCAAAGTGACCACGAAGAGGTGCGAAGCCTCAACTCGACGGGTTAATCTCGCGGGGACTGTCAAGGGAGAAACAATTGTTGATATTTCAGAAGAGCATCGTCCATGAAAATATCTATAAAATAGAGCCAGATCGCCAACTTTTCTACGATGTTCCAGAGAAGTGAGTGAGTTTGTGAGCGAGGCATCACCCACGAGACGAATTTTGGCCTTTTTTGGACAGAATCCAACAGTTTCAGGAATTACTGTCTGATCATTCATGTCATTCCTACTAGAAAATTAATTATACTTTATATATTATTTGTATGAAATGTATCAATGAAGAAGAGAATGTAATGCAATAACTGAAATAAATAAACTTCAAATGAAAAAAAAAATAAAATAAAATATGGGAACAGTATTTCAGGACAGGTCGGATCTGTGCTTTATAGATCATAAGCAGCTGACTGGAAGTGAAATAGTTCCTGGCCCGAAACAGAAAACCAAGAAAGGTTATTGCTGATAGTAATACCAAGCATCGAAATGGATGTCTTCAAAGGTATGGTTACTCCTGACAAGCTTATGTGAAACACGGATAAATGAATGAAATCACGAATGGTGGGGATAACTCTGCGGAATAATTGCCAGAGAATCGAAATTCTGTATCGATATATTTATAAATCAAATAAATCGGAATTTTTTTACCGCAGGCGGCCTCGCAAGGGGCGGGGCACACGCGGCCTGTGAACTCGGGGAAGTTGTTGGTCTGCAACAGGTGGTTGAGGGCTTGGCGCCACTGGTTCTGAAATGGAAGAAATCGTCCATTCACGCCTCAGACTAATAGATTGTTGGCCCGCGACAAAGGGTTTATCGATGTTCCAAGTCGGTATACCATTTAAGGTCCAAGTTAACAGGAAAAAGTGCCTCGGAGAGTCGCAACCCAGTCCTTGCCCCGGACCTGACCTCACCTTTCGGTTGGAAAAAAGTTCGAAATTTTGTTTAAGAAGAAGCTCGGCAATGAAGTGCTGATCAATCGAACCGCATCAAGCACATTTTCGCTCTAAATTCAACATTGCATATTTTCGCGAAAATTCCACTTATTCGTGTATATGACAGATAGACTGCTGATGGGAATACATGGTAACCTCTGGCTATACAAGGTGACAAACAAACCTCTGCAAAATATTGAAACATTCTCCATACCCCCAATTTGATGGAAAATTTTTGAGATTATTTTCAAGCATACTTTTATTATTCTCAAGCATATTTCTCGAGATGGTTTCGCAATTTTTCTCTCATCTTTCCAGATTTTCGAGAACATTTTTTTTTTCGAAAAATGTGATAATTTGTACAACTGACCAGAAATATTATTATTTGTAGCTCGAATATCACAGATTTTCTCTTGGATGAGCTATTGTGACCTTATTTTATTGAATGAAATCTCATATTGTTTATATACACAGTGTTTGGCAACAATATTTTATAGATATTATTGAAGAAAGACCGAGCACAACACATTAATCAACTTGAATAGTGTGCGAGATTGAATGACAGCAACTTTCCCCAAAGTTGCAGAAAAAAACGGGAGAAAGAATATACAGGGTGATATATCATGCAAGGATGAGCAGGTTATTGTGAATCACCTTGTATATTCTGCACTGAGCAACATTCCAATGACGAGAAAGACTAAGAGAGATGAGTAATAATTCATTCATATATCACATACATTTTTGAACTCTCAAAGTTTCATTGCATGAAACTTCCACCAATCTTGGTATATCACCCTGTATATTCTTTCTCCCGTTTTTTTTCTGCAACTTCAAGAAAAGTTGCTGTCACTATACAAGTTGATCAATGTGTTGTGCTAGGTCTTCCTGTAATATCGTTGCCAAACACTCTGTATATGAACAATATAGGATTTCATAAAACAAGTCACAATAGCTCATCCAAGAGAAAAACTGTGATATTTGAGCTACAATGAATAAGAATATGTCTGGTCAGTAGTACAAATTATCATAATTTTTCGATGAAAAAACTTTTTCCCAAAATTATGAGAAAATAAGAAAAAAATTGCGGAATCATTTCGAGGAATATGCATTATGAAACTATGCTTGAAAAACATCTCAAGAATTGGGAGAATGAAGAATTTTTCAATATTTTGCAGACGTTTGTTTGTCACCCTGTATACCCAGAGGTTACTATGTATTTCCATCAGCGGTCTATCTGTCATATACCCAATGGAGCAATCTTCAGAATGAAGAAAACCGCATCCGCATAAGTGGAATTTTCGCGAAAATATTCAATGTTGAATTTAGAGCAGGAAAGTGCGTGATGCGGTTTCGATTGATCAACAGTTTACTTCTAGGTGGTTTGTTGTTAGGAGATTAACACAATGTATTTTTACTTATAATATCACGAGAGCTTCAATTATTTCCGGAAATATTTTCGAGAACACGAATATTTTGAGTCGAAGACGAAAGAGAATTTCCTAAATATTCTTGTTCGTGAAAAAATTGGTATTCGGTAAGAAAATTTCACACTGAAATATTATATTGCAAGTATACCTACATGATATTGGTAAATGATTTTTATTTATTGACTTATAAAATTAACTCGAAATAATCTGAATCTATGGTAACGATACGAAATACAGGCTTTGAATCGATCGAAAATGTTTGGTGTGAAATTTTCATTCAAATACTACGTACCTGGAAGACCAAAAGATTCCACTTGGGGATGATGTTGCCCAAAGGGCAGCCGTGCGAGTTGGACTGACAGAAGGGCACGCCGCACTCCATGCAGCGGGCGGCCTGCACGCGCAGCCCTTTGCGCACGTGCGTGAAATTGTAGATCTCGTCCCAGTCCTTGAGGCGTTTCTCTGCCGGCCGGTAGGGGGCCGTTTCTCTCGGGTACTTCATGAAACCTGTGCAAAAAGTCCATTCCGATCTACAAAACCTTTTATATTTTTATAAATCAAAGCATCCAGACTCACTGACGAGCTCAGTATTGTTTGTAGTTTGAAAGAATATCAAGAATAGATTTAAACCATTTTCTTTGCCAATCTCTCTCAGTTTGGACATGTTTTCAATCTTGCATGGCGATTCAGAAGCCAGACTAGTGGTTTTAAAATAATTCGACTGTCCACTTGACCAATCTCAATGTGAGAAGTTTCCTTCGGATGAATTTGCATCAAATCAGTATCACATTGATTAGGATCATGCTTCTGCAATCTATAATGACAATTGAAATAAACCAATTATATTTTCGAACTTAAGGAATTGAGGAATATTTTGGGGGAAAACGATGACATAAACGGTGAAACTAGTGGACTTGGGCATAATTACTTTGGCTGAGATACAAATCACCGAACAAGCCCGAACTGAAAACGAAGGAAAACAATCAACTTACAACTTTAAGACTTACTGAATGAAAAATAAACTGGAGTGTATTTCTTACCATAATTGATACCCAAAAATACGAGCTGATTAGTCTATAAAGATAAAATTCGACTTGAATCACAGAAACTAGATCACAATCAACAAGTGCAAATAGAACCGAAAACAGCGCATAATTAATACTAGACTGTGAATTAAGAAGAAAGTGAAAAACCGTAAACAACAATACCAATGGAAACATAACCTCAATAAATTCGCAGATTGCAGCATGGTTTGTTGTAAAACTGGTTTCAGGCGTGGTTGCCAGGTATAATTTAGTAATGTTTTTGAAACAATGAAAATTCACCCAGGATCCCTTGAAGTTAGAATTTTATTTTGATTTTATTCATTTTAAAAATCAAGATAGTTCGTCTAGATTAGGCATTTCATCAAACATCCATAAATAATTGGGTTCACACTTTTCGACTGATAAGGAAATAAAAAATATCATTCCATATTATACAGGAGCCAATTATAAATGAAATCTCAATGTAGTCAATACATACAGAAATTCTTAATACCCAAACATATAAATGGAAACGGCAGCGTCGCAGTCGCGCTAGTGAAATCGCGTATAAGCTCTGTATGCACATGGCAGTTCACCAATGACATCAGCACAATGGTGTAGGATGTAGAATGTAAAATTTTTTGAAGTGAATTCTCAACCTATTGAGAAAATTGAAAATACGTATATAATTTTTCAAAAACTTCACGGAGAAATAGAAATCTCAACATAGGAAACTTACACATTGCAACTCACTCATCAACCCTACATTACGACTGGAAACGTCATCTAGATCCTCTTCAAATGTCGATCTGTATAATAAACTACCCGATAATGATAAAAACCAGAGCAACACCAAACTCAAAACTTCAAACAAACAGATGTTACTGAGGTTCAATTTTTGTTCTATAAGAGAATACTTCTATAATTTCATAACTATTATTGTTCAAGCTACATTTACACAGTTGGTGGTGTTGTCATGAATACTACAGAATTTTGTTATACAATTGGAAAATAATTAAGAACCTTCAAGGTCAGACTATACTATCAAAAACATGTAATTTCGTTATTAAACTGATACACTAGCTGTATCAAGTGGAAACCAGTCCCAAATTTCTGTATGCAAAATCCTACATGGTCCTTCGAGCCGGACCAATTGTATAACAAAACTCTGTAGTATTCGTGACAACATCACTAACTGTGTATATAGAGGGTGAATAATAACAGTAAAAAAATTATGCAATACTTATGTGCCGAAATTACTGATAGCTAAGTAGCTTTCCTCACCTCTGGTCTTGTCCAACGCCCTCTCGGCTTTCTTCTGCTCCACCGTCAAATCCCCAACTATATCTTCAAGATCCTGAATCTTCGGCTCTCCGTTCACCGCCTGATTCACCGGCGTCCCGACGCCCTTCTGCCTCAGCGCCTTCTGGTACTCGTACGGGAAAACCTTCACGAACTCCTTTCTCCGCTGCTCGAACTCCTCAAGGAGTTTCGCGGCCACGAGACTACCGGTGAGCTCGATGAACTCTTCCAGCAGGGTTTTCACCAGTTGGAGGTCGTCTCTGTCTTCCAGCTTGCACAGCTCGACCATCTCCATGTTGCACCTGGTGGAGAATTTGCCGTCGACGTCCCACACGTAGGCGATGCCGCCCGACATGCCGGCAGCGAAATTTCTGCCTGTCAAACCTATGGAAAAAATGAGAAACGTTGTGACTGACCAGTATGAAATCGAATTCTTTTCAATCACCTTCCAAACATTCCACTTGAAACTAGAGTTCCTTGATGTACTTAACCCATCAGTTTTGACGTTTTTGTATATTTTTTATAGTTGATTAGGTAATCCAATGACCTGTCAAACTATGTGTTGGTTGGCACACAATGAAATTATTTTTAGTATAATTATTAATAATCAAGGTGTTCGGTTAATTCGAATAAAACTTTAATTCAGAAAGAAGTATTACATATAAGATAAATCCTTACCTACGATCAGCACCACTATTCCCGTCATGTACTCGTACCCGTGGTCCCCCACTACTTTTCAGACCTTTTCATTTGAGATTATTTGACTGTCAGTGCTTGTCACAGTGTTTGTACTCTCAATATCGGAAAACGTCAAAACGAAAGTGTCAATATTTCCTTCTTTCCAATTAATTCAAATAGAACTTAAGTTCAGAACGAAATTGATAATATGTGTTGTGGTCGCTTGAGTCTCTTGTTGCTACCTGTGAAAGCTCCAGCTGCTAGGCATTCACTGCTACTCCAGCTAGTCTTGAGTAGGGTACCTTGATGCAAACTCACGTATTTGTCATCTAACAGGGTACGGACAAATCATACCTCCTTTCTCTTTTAATCATCTAGTGACTTTGGTTTCGTGTATTGGCGTCCCTGACATGACATTGCTGTCACGTCACATTCATAGGCGTTAAAAGAGATCTTGAAAAATTTCAATTTCATACTTGATCCATTCAATTCTGTTTTGAAAGGATGGTAAAATGTGCTGCGTTGGGCTGTATCACTATCAGTTGAATAGCAAATTTGAATTTGTCTACTTGCCATCAAATGCAAATGAACTTAGAACATGGAAAGTGAAGTGACCGGGACGGAAAATTGTAACTTCAAGGCCCTCTGGAGCCCAAACGATGCAACTTTGTACTGAGGTAATTTTACTTGAATCGAGTTATATTGGTCTAAGGAATATGTGGTATCTTTTTGTACAGACTCTTTACAGACACCCTCTATAATAGGGTCATAAAAGTACTAAACATGTTGTATTAGGGAGATCTTTGTTCTGTGGATCTGATTAATATAATAAAAAAAAGTATTTATAAAATGGCAAATAAATTGCTGCAGGAAAGTCCTTGAAAGTGGTGTAGTAAAATTTTTCCAAATAATATAAAAACATATTTCAGATATCAAATTCTAATGTTAATTTGGCTTATAGCATATCAATAATACAATACAATTTAAATTAAATATAAATGAACGTATACACACACATGATATCGTTTTTGACACATATTAATAAGAAGTATTCGTGACTTCAACAAATTGATGGATTCTCGATCTCGGTTTTTCTTTTATCCATTTTTTCAGTTTGGAGATGAAAAGATTCTGGGCATAAATCAGTTTCAGGTCGACTGGTATCAAACGGTCCCAAGTAAACGAAACTATGTTGTAAGATATTTTTTCGTAGTCTAGGGATTATATAGGAATTTTGTCTGTTTCTAGTGTTGTACGTGTGGTCTGGAAGTCTTAGTTCAGTTCTGTGAATGTGTTGTCTAGCTACAGTTTTCAAAAAGTATAGTTGTCGTATTTGACATACGTGTCCTGTCACTGTATATAGTACATCTGTTGAGAGTGTGATGGGAAGTGAATATGTCATTTTGACTATTCGGTTTTGTTTTCGCTCTAAGGCAGTGGTTCCCAACCTTTTTCCAGTCATGACCCCTTTTGGATTTGCTTAAAAGGTCGCGACCCCCCATTGAAATATTGACATCTCCTTATTCAATATAAAAAACAATTTGATAACATTCATATTATTTATTTGGTATAATTTTAATGAGATGATTGAGCTTGCAGCTGCATAACAAATTTCAAAATTCTTGGTTGAGTGCGTGTCAAAGCCATGGCATCTTGAACATCCGGTTTATTTCTCGCCTTTGTTTTAATTTGCAAAAGAGTTGAAAAACTACTTTCACAGAGATAGGTCGAAGCAAAGGGTACTGTAGTACCCGCAAAGAAAGCAGAGCGACATTAGGATATAAACAATATATGGCACACCAGAATTCAGTCAAAGTATTTTCCTGGAATAGGACACGTGCTGTGGAATCATTTTCAAGATCTAAAAATTCATCTTGTAATTCATCAGGAAAGTCGGCAATATCTAACGAGGCATGTTATGAGTTCCTTACTACTGCAGCTTCTTGGTCAGACAGCTCGGGAAAATAACGTTGACTTTCATTTTCAAGGGATTCAAGGTTGATAATCAATTTCCCCTTTTAGATCCCCCGCAATTCCTGCCTCTGATACTTCAACCATGGTGCTCAGGTTTTCAAACATTGCAAAGTTTTCAAGATTCACTTTACGTCGCCAGTTTCCAATCTTGGACACAAATGCTTCGAGATTATCTTTAAAATAGATGAGGTGCAAGTCCTTTCCCTGAAGTTTCAGATTCAACTTGTTCAACTGACCGAAGATGTCCGATAAATAAGCATAAGCCAAATGTAGAAACATTTAAACATTTACCTATACATATTGTAAATGCTTCGAGATTATCTTTAAAATAGATGAGGTGCAAGTCCTTTCCCTGAAGTTTCAGATTCAACTCGTTCAACTGACCGAAGATGTCCGATAAATAAGCATAAGCCAAATGTAGAAACATTTACCTATACATATTGTAAATGCTTCGAGATTATCTTCAAAATAGATGAGGTGCAAGTCCTTTCCCTGAAGTTTCAGATTCAACTCGTTCAACTGACCGAAGATGTCCGATAAATAAGCATAAGCCAAATGTAGAAACATTTACCTATACATATTGTAAATGCTTCGAGATTATCTTTAAAATAGATGAGGTGCAACTCCTTTCCCTGAAGTTTCAGATTCAACTTGTTCAACTGACCGAAGATGTCCGATAAATAAGCATAAGCCAAATGTAGAAACATTTACCTATACATATTGTAATGTTGTTGAAACTTGCACTGGTCGAAATTTTTGGGCCTAATGGCGACCTCCCATATGTACATCGCGACCCCCAAGGGGGAATCACTGCTCTAAGGGATTTATATATTTATCGGTGGCGGAACCCCATGCTAATATTCCATAACGTAAATGGCTCTCTGCTTCCCAAAAACTCGGATTCTTGTTCCGTGCGAAAAGCTACTTTACACCTCAACAGCTTCTCATGATCTACAAAGCGCAGATACGGCCTGTTCTAGAATACTGTTCCCACATATGGGGTTCAGCACCAAAACATACGCTGATGCTCTTAGATTCCATCCAGAGAAGAGCCATTCGCCTGGTGGGTGACGCCACACTCACTCACTCTTTGACATCATTGGAACACCGTAGAAAGGTCGGCGACCTTTCACTTTTCTATCGATACTTCCACGGGAAATGTTCTTCGGAAATCTCTGCTATCATCCCTTCACTAGCAATACCAATCAGACGAACTAGACAAGCCCAGTCAGCACATCCTTTCGTTGTCAACCTCGAAAGATGTCGAACAGCACTTTATCAAGACTCCTTCATCCATAGAACGGCTAGGCTCTGGAATTCATTGCCTGTGGAAGTATTCCCAACAACATATTATAATCTCCAAAAGTTCAAAAAAAAATCCAATACCTACCTCCTGTCCCTATCCTCCCTAGGAACGCACGATGTTCTTTGAACATTATAGGGATTCCCTCTCGTGCTCTCCAAGCGATAAAAAAAAATTCTAGTATTTTATTGAGGTACTTGAATTTAGATAAGGTGAATCTCAGTTTTTTTACCAATTTATTCATTTGAATATCCCATTTCAAGTTGTGGTAAAAAAAAACACCAAGGTATTGTATGTGCGGTTGTGCTGTTATAACTAAAAGATGTATTTTGATCAATAATATCAAGTGTCTCGTAAGATGGCAGGTGCTTAGGATATGAGGAGAAGGGTACAAAATATGTTTTGCTGAAATTAACAGTGAGCAATCGGTTGCTGAAACAACGCATAATTTTGACAAAATCTCTTTCTGCTTTTATTTTTACTTCGTTCCAGTCGGCTCCTTTATATAATATAACTGTATCATCAGCAAAACTCACCACGTGATCCTCCGTATCAATTTCAAATAAATCATTGAGATATATGTTGAAGAGCATTGGACCGAGGACTGTTCCTTGAGTAACGCCGTATTCGACTACTGTTTCTGTGCTAATACTATTACCATTTTTAACGTGTTGTTTTCTGTTTGTTAAATAGCTTTTTAGTTAGGTGAAAAACAAATCATTGAACAGTTCCTCACCTAAGATGAGCACCACTCCTCCGGTCATGTACTCGCACCCATGGTCCCCCACCCCTTCTACCACCGCCACTGCCCCCGAGTTCCGGACGGCGAAGCGCTCCGAGGCGATGCCGCGCATGTACGCCCTGCCCAGGGTGGCCCCGTACAGACACACGTTGCCCGCTATCACGTTCAGGTGCGATTCGAACGGGGAGGTCTTCGGGGGGTAGATGACGATCGTGCCGCCCGACAGGCCTTTGCCTGAAATGACATAAATACAATGTACAAATTCATACTATTCGCGAGATTCACGAAGTGGGCGACATCTAGGTTACATAATACAAACTTCAAACTGGAGGAAAACAAACTGTTGTCTATGGGTAAAGTGCATAGACTACATTGCATACAGCTTGCTGTAGCTGTAGCTGTCAAACTTGTCAATGACATAAAGTGTTGGCACTGTTGGTAGTGATGATGGTTGAGTTGGTAAAATTTTTTACATTATTACATTTTTATTAGTTTAGTGAAAAGTGACCGGGTGGAGAATTGGAGATAGTTCAAACAATTCAAACTAATTATGACGAGCAAATCAATTGACATATAAAAGAACAGCTACAACATGTTTACAATACCCAGATTGTCCTGGTTTTCAGGAACAAATACAAATCCATTGTTCTACAGGAGTTCCTCTGGACCCCAACTTCAATTTTACTTCAGTGGGGAAGATTTCATCGCCGAAGTTTGTAGACAAAGTGCAAAAATGTGCCTTTTGTTGAAGTCTTCTGCCTCACACAAAATCACATGATCAGCACAGAGAACTGCTTCTCCTTTCACTACTGGTCGGTTTTTTCCATCTAAATAGAGCAAAATATCTGCCAAAAGAACATCTACAACCGGCGTTATTAGCGTTTTCGATCGAATATTGACAATTAATGTCAAGAAATTTAAAAACTTATCACTCTTATTAGTACACAGTACACCAGTTAATGGCACTAATGGGATTGAGTGAGGATTGAGTTTGTTTTCCCCCAGTTTTGACGTGGCTTTGACATGGAACGATGAAAACCGAGCGCCACCTGGTGACATTGATTCCCGCGAATAGAGGTATAGAAAGTCGATGCGAAATTTAAAAAAAAAATAAAGTACGGAATGACAAACGTCAAGTCAAAATCATGAATTGTTTTGATTCGAAGTGACATAGGAAACAAATTATGTTTAGAGACAAAATTCGAGGTCAGATATGTGTTTTGGTGCTCTATAATTTTGAATTTGAATGACTAATCTGTATAAATGAAAGAGGGAGGGTTTCGGGTGGGTATATGACGATGTAATAAAGGTTCAAATAATATTTAATGGACTTACCAACATAGTCATTGGCATCTCCTTCTAGAGTGACATGCACACCTTTGGCGGAAAAGGCGCAGAAACTCTGGCCAGCTGATCCAGTGAGTTTGATGTTTATGGAACTTCCTTCAGGTAGACCATCTTCGTTATATTTACTGGAGAAATGGAAACAAACTATATTGATAGAGTTTGTTATTGCTTACATGTTGGAATCAAATTTTAACTAGTTTCACAAGTACCTATTTCAAAATCCTTGGATAGATACATAGGTCGAACTAGGAGACCCATAAAACTCTGTTCAAAGAACATCTTGCACCCAAGTACAAAAGTGCAGTAGAGTAGATTATCACTCAGCTGGTTAATGAAAGTTCAAGAGACGAAGATTGTCCATAAACTAGAGATTATATCAACATTATGACCAAATTTATTCTTCTCAAGTATTTGATATTAATTTTTTGATCGATATTTTTCAATTATTTTTTCATAATCATCATCACTGATAATATATCATCTCACAATGTATTTCTGAGACTTATTTGGGGTTGAAGGGCTGTTCGCAACGAAGTTGAATACCGTTTTTCTTTGTTTCATGATAATTATTATTGCAAAGTTATTAGCAGTAGACACACAACTAGTATGGGACGATAATCAAAATCCAATTTCAATAGATATGTGGATAAGAGGGACTCTTCCCTGATTCGAATCAGATAAAAGAAAGATCAAATAAAATGAACAAATTCATTAGAGCTCATCGATAAATATGATAACTCAAAGTCGACCCGAATGCCCTATCCTCATTGAATCGACTTCTTCAGCCCCCCGATGACAGGCCACGCCTACTCTAGGCGCTGCTCCAGCTTAAGTCCTGACGTAAAATGTCACGAGGATTTAGGATCTAAACATAATTTTGTCCTAGCTCCAAAGGATTCCAGAGTTGTATATTTCCTCAGCCAAAATTCAAAAAACTGCTTCTTACATGTTTATGGAAAGTTTGTTATTGCTTTCAAGTAGGAACCCTAATTGGGAAGACGACGAATCAAATGAGACATCTGATGAACATTTTTGAACTGGATTCACAAGTAACTAATTCAAAATTATTGGAAAGATACGTAAGTCGAACTAGGTGATTGAATAAAACTCGGTTCACAGAATATCTTGCACATTAGGGTCGGTTTATCAATCATGAGCTGACAGCTAACATTGACTAGTAGTCAAAGTTATTGTCAAGACACCTACTGTTTACCCACTGCATATCATTCTTCTAGCTGGGCAACTCCGAGTTATTAGAATACATGATTTGCTTCTAGGGACAATCCTCTCAGAGTTAACCTCTAATATATAGGTGTCTTCTTCACCGATATAGTAGTATTATATAGGTGTTCAACTTGCTTCGGCGTTTCCATTATTATCAATATTGTCAAAAAAGTCACGAGATGGAAATACACCTCAAAAATATTGAAATATTAGCAGACTTGGAGAATGAGAGTGATGAACAGTTTCTGAAAATCTTATTGATAATGAATATAAAAACTAATGCAGTGACTTGGAGACAAAAAGAAGCAACTTTGTTCGCTGCTTGTTGCCACCTGTGAAAGCTCCAGCTGCTCGGCATTAACTGTTACTCCAGAGTCTTGAGTGTAGCTCTGTATCCCTTGTGAAGAAGTTTGCAGTCTTGGAGGTTTGATTCGAATAGATCCGGCTCGAAGGACCAATATGTTCGATGCTTGAAAATTAATCAGAACTCACCGAGAGATGTGATAGCTCAAAGTGGACCCGAACGCCCTATCCTCATTCCGGATCTTCATCTCGACATTTATCGACTTCTCCAGTCCCTCGATGACAGGCCACGCCTGCTCGATGAGCCGGTGCTCCAGGCGCTGTTCCAGCTGGAAGTCCTGCGATTCGGAGCCGCCTTTGATGTTGACGCCCGGCCTCATGTGAAGGGCGTTTTGCAGGATGAGGTTGAGGTTGAGCAGAGTGGCTTTGTGGGAACCAGTGTCGATGGCTCGCAGGAGATCGGTGCGGCCGATCAGTTCTTGGTAAGTGCGAACCTGACAACGAAATTCATATTTATGTAACCAACTAGGAAACGCGTCGTTTTGTGTGACGATGAGATTTTAAGGGACGATCGAAGCGTACAAGGTGGGCAAAATTAGGCATTTTCACAAGCTATCTCAATAACTCATGGAGTTTTTTTTATGTTCTGGTTCCCACGAAAAGGGATATCCTGTAATATTCAGAGAACATCGTGAGAACCAAGGGAAATGAGGTAGGAATTGGTATTCTTCTTAAATGTCTGGAGGTTATATGCCTCGGGGAACACCTCCCTTAGCAATGTGTTCCAGAGCCTCGCTGTTCGTTGGATGAACGAGTCTTTGGAAAGAGATGTTCTGCAGGTCTCCAAAGTGACCACGAAGGGGTGCAAAGCCTCAACTCGACGGGTTAATCTCGCGGGGACTGCCAAGGAAGGAACAATTGTTGATATTTCAGAAGAGCATCGTCCATGAAAATATCTATAAAATAGAGCCAGATCACCAACTTTTCTTCAGTGTTCCAGAGGAGTGAGTGAGTTGACATTAAGAAAACTAAGAATTGAAGATACCTTTTATATTGATTATTTGTCAACGACTATTGTACTTCCTCAAGAAAACGTTAGCCATTTTTCTCACCAGTGAATAATAGCGGTGAATAAACATTATTCACTGGTCTAGAGTTTCTTATATGTTATATCGCACTGTTATTATTCACAGGTGTGAAAAATGGCTACCGTTTTGCTTGATCAAGTACACGTATTATGAAGATTTTATACAACAGTCGTGGATAAAAGAACATTACATCACCAGTTATGAAACATCACATGAACAAGTTGACAGAATTCGAAAATTGCGAATTTCGCATTGAAAACCATCAAGACTAGCGTTAAATATCACGAAGTTTCCGAATCTATACATATTTTCTTCCTAGATCCAATGGATAACGAAGTCCCATATATTTTTCCCGAAAAAAACAATCATCACTCACCCCAAGATTCGCCATATTCTCTCTGACCTCCTCTGCGAGCATGAACAGATAGTTGACCACGTGCTCCGGCTGTCCGGTGAACTTCTTCCTCAGCACCGGATCCTGGGTGGCGATGCCCACAGGGCAAGTGTTCAAATGACATTTGCGCATCATCGTGCAGCCCATGACGATGAGCGGGGCGGTGCTGAAGCCCACCTCGTCGGCGCCCAGAAGGGCTGCCACCACCACATCGAAACCTTCACGGGGAATAAAGTGTTAACTATTTAAATTGGGTCACTTGTGACAAATAGAGTTCCTAAATGTGCTTGACACTGCTGTTTTGACGTTTTCTGTATATCAGAGTACGGACACTATGACAAGCACTGACAATCAGACATAACCACAAATAAATTGATGGAAAAAGCGGGAACTGGTAGTACACGGACGTACATGACATAAATATCGAAGGTTTGACAAATTGAGAGAATTAGGTGAAAGATGCAAGTTTGTGCAGTTTCCAACTGTGAGAACACGTGAAATCAATTCACTCTATTCGAATTTCCATCGGATAACGTAATTCTACAAAAATGGAAACAGAATATATGATGCAGCCGGCATGGAATATAGGTTCAGGCCACAAAATTTGCGAGGTATTCAAATTTCTTGGTAGGATATAGAACATTTTTCAACACATTTTCATCAGGTACATTTCAGAATGGAAGATTTGATGTTGAAGAATAGGATCGTATTGAGAGAAAGAGCCGAACCCACAATTTATAAACTGAGCGAGTATCGAAAAGATCCGTATTCCAATTTAGACTCTGGTTATTGCTTGTGATGGAATGATGGAGCAGAGATCACAATAGCCACTATGGAGATCATGGTCGATAATCTGATGATAAAATAGCAGCAACTTCCTGAATTGACTGACTCAAACTGATTTCACATCCCTGTTCAACCAAGAATTCTTTAGATCATCTTCGTATACGAATTCTTATAATAATTTTGTGAAAAAATATAGTCACTTTGTGGAACTATGATGTACCAGATATTGATGTATCTATATCAAAGAGTTGAATATATTGTTCGTGTACACTTCTTCAAAGTTGAAATCCCAAGTCTGAATGTGCATGTTCATGCTAGACGACTACATGGCTCCTAGTGGATTTTGAACCACTTCTTGGGTACCAAGATACGAGCAAGATATTATCAGAGCACAGAACAAGAACGCTTAACAAGTGCACCATTTATGTTAGATATTGAAAATAATCTTCCGATGGCCGGGTTCAACCAACAATGCCCTTTAGCAATGTGAACGGCGATCTATAGTGAGTCGAGTGCTGAAGTCCATTTATACCTACTACCCAATGTCTTGGAGAACCTTTATTATTTATCCTAACTGAAATCATCAGCTGTTATTGTTGCCATATCATTTGTTCATTCATTAATTACTTATTACCTACCACTCTTGTACAATGAAATTGTTCCATACGAAATAAAAGTATGTTTTATTGGTTGAAATTTATCAGTTTTCACCCCATTCTGAACTCTTGTGATAAAAAAATATTCAACTGACGTATATTTATATCTACATATAAGAGAGACTTATTCCATGAGAATAGTATATGTATTTCGTTGGTATGTATGTACATACCAACTTGATATCGACCTTCAGCCTTTTCATTCAATACTTCGAGAAGAAATAATTTTCTAATCAATTTATCGTACCCTTTTACCCACTCGAGGAGACGCTATGCACTCTCATACGAAAATCAAAGACAGAGAAAGATATATGGATGTACTCTTCCCAGGACTTGTGGAGGAAGGAAGATGCGAGGATCCTTTATCTAAGCGAAAAACATATTCTTGTCCTTGTCTGGAAAAACATATGATTTGCTTCAAAATCGTTTGTGGTTATGTCTGATTGTCACTGCTTGTCTAGTGTCCGTACTCTAATATAGAAAAAACGTCAAAACAGCAGTGTCAAGTACATTTAGGAACTCTAGTGACTAATAGGAATAAATACAACCAACACAACTTCTGCGACAGTGACATTTCTACGACAACAGAGACCAATAAACAAAAGATTTAGGGCTATATTCAACATAAAGCACTTAGAACGAAATGAAATTTTGAGAATTTTGTAATGAACGCTCGGGGACTAAATCAAATAATTTAATATTTCGAGAAGGAATGCACTCAGGGAATAGAAGGTCGTTTCAAATTAGGACAGTGAACATTTCGATAAATGAAATCGAAATATCTTTTTCTCACCTTTTATTAACATTATATGAGAGTGCTCAGTAATCATACTGAACGAAAAACTTATATGTCGGAGAGTATTTCGGCTATATATTTTTTTGGTTCTGAGAATTATTGTAAGATTTCGAGGAATGATACCATCCAACCCAGTCAACCTGACCCAACCTAACCAACCAAAACGATCCAACCAGAAAATCATTCTCCTACAACAAAATGATATCCTCGGGAGTATCTGTTTACTTCAGTACAATTTAAATTTCTAAAGCAAATTCACTGACTACTTCTCTCCAACATTTTTTAAAACGACCAAAATGCATCATTGTGCATGAAAAAGCATATATCCTTAATGCGAATTGAGATTTAAAAAATGTCAAAACCAATTCGAGACCACACAACAAACTTCATGTTTATGGTATGAAACTCCATAATTTCATCTGTGGAATTGAGAAAACCATGTTCAATCTGAAGAGAGATATGTGTTTCTTGATCGAATCTCAGGGTAATGTTTACATCATCCTGTATGTACTCGTTTTTGAATCCGGACTGAAACTCTCACATTATCCAAAACTACCCACACAATGCGAATTTTTCGAAGAACATCACGAACATTCAATGTTATTCAATTATTTGTATCAAGAGAAGACATCAAGCTTCATGACTACGGTCGAATAAAAAATCATAAAAAGTATTTGCTCAAACAGAAACGTAACGACACTGCTGCAGTTTTGCACTACTTCAATTATCATCCAGTAGATGTGAAAACCGAATAGAAATTAGTTAAGGTATCCATGAGTAGTTCGATTTTGAAATCAGCCTATATTTTCGACCATATAGTTTATTTTGTTGATCAGATATGAGATTTTTGTATAATAACTTTCATGGTCCTCAATGGAGCAAACATACAAGAAATCATTCATTTCCAACTGTTCAACAATAATTAAGGCATTGCAAGCTAGTTCAACACTATTTTCTACATTAAGCTAAGCACTACTTACAAGAACTATATTTTTTGACGTTTGTAGAAAAATTGTTGTTTGCAACTATTTTCTACGGCTATAACACAGCATTACCCTTGTTTTACTGTGTTCAATACATCAATGAGGTACTTTGATACTTTGTCACCAATTTTATTTCCGTATCTGATATCACAATAACTTTCATTGTGTTATTATTTCACAAAATCTCATCTCCCATGAAATGTAAAATTTCAAACATATGACGGCTCTGTATAATAGATGATCCTTACTTGTAAGAAAATCAGTTGGCTACAAGACGAAGAAATAAAAAATATCGCTGTTGTCTGTTACAGCCGTAGAAAAAGTATAGTGTATAATTCGCACGCAATAATGTAAACTTCATTCTAGTGTGAAATGAGTATCATCCGGTGCTAGTTAAACAATGTATCAAGTGGCATAGATAGAATTTTGAATTGAGCAATATTATTACGTCGATGACTTAGTTACGAATAACTTTTTTTCCTGTTATAGATGATATGTCGCAGTAATAGTTTTGTGTTGATAACAACGGAGTTATCGTCATTCATACAAAAACAAAAAATGATTTGGATGCCGCCATCTTGAATTCATAAATTTTATCGAATCAATCAATCAATCAATCAACTTTATTATTCCCAAGAAACAACATTTGTTTATAGCAGGGAACATAGTGAATACATAAATATATTTGACAAAATAAAATAAAGAAGACAGTAAAATAAGACTCACACTAAAAAAGAATCTTTTTATTTTTCAAGTTCAAATGAATATGATCCTCAATTGACTCAGCTGTTAGGTACACAATTGAAAACTATAGTAGTTGTACAAGAAAACTATAAAAATGAGATAAGATGTCAATATTACAGGAGTAGATGTTTCTTGAATTCTCTTTTAAATTTTTCAATCCTATTAATCAGCTTCAAGTTATTTGGTAGTGAATTGTATTGTATCATTCCATTGTGATAGATGGATTTTTTACCAATATCTGATTTAATTTTCTTGACAGAAAAATGATCTGCTTGTCTGGTTGTATGGTTGTGGTGATTACGATTGACTTGGAAAACCAAATTTGAATGCTTTTGACAATGTTTAACTGAATGAATGAACGACATTAATTTGAATTTATATAAGGAATCTATATCTAATAATTCTCTTCTTTTGTAAAGGTTCATAGTAGGTTCCGAATAATTTAGTCTGTATATACATTTGATAATTTTATTTTGAAGAGTTTTGAGAGGCTTTATAATTGATAGTTTTGTTGAACCCCATACAGAAATCAAATATTCAAGTTTAGAATAGATCAAAGAGAAGTATATAGATTTGAGACATTTTATAGGAACTTGGTTCCGTACCCTAAAAAGTATACCTATTATTGGAGATATTTTTTTCCTAAGTATTTCAATATGTTTTGACCATGACAAATGTTCATCTATGTACAGACCAAGAAACTTGATATAATTTGAATATTTGATGACTTCATTATTACATGCAATTGGAAATTTGTACTCATTATATCTTGATTTTTTTGAAATTATCATAAATGCTGATTTACTATAATTTATACTCAATTTATAACATGATAACCATGATAATAATATTTTCAAATCACTTGAAATATCATCCCTAATTTGTTTTGCTGAATCTGCTGAATAGATTAAGGTTGTGTCATCGGCAAACATATAAATTTTACCTTTCAACTTCAAATTTGCAATAGAGTTGATATAAATAAGAAATAGAATAGGGCCCAATACTGATCCTTGCGGTACACCGCATACTATTTCATCGCTCTTACTGAATGATTCTCTTAAATATACAAATTGTTTCCTATCACTCAAATAATTTTGAAACCAGTCGTAGACAGGACCTCTTAGACCAATACAATACAATTCATTCAAGAGAATTTCATGATTTACAGTATCAAATGCCTTTCTTAAGTCAATTGATAAGAGTCCACATATCTTGTTTGTATCTAGTTGCAATTGGAAATCTGTTACAACATCCATAACTGCGGACTCCGTATCACATGACCCTCGAAAGCCATATTGATGGCTGTAAAGATATTTCTTCGCCTCTAGATAATCTTGCAATCGGTAATTCATTACTTTTTCTATAATTTTAGAAATAACTGGTAATATTGAAATAGGTCTGTAGTTCTCCATTTTATCTCTCTGACAAGTTTTGTGGACTGGTCTGACTTTGGCAATTTTCATTTTGTTTGGTACATCTCCTGATGTAAATGATAAATTGATTAATTTGGTGAGTATTGAAGATAATTCTGATTTCACTGTCTTAACTACATTAACCGAAATTTGATCAAATCCTGGAGATTTTCTTGTATTTAGGGTATTGATGATGTCTTCAATTTCCTCTTCGTCTGTTGGTCTCAAGTACATCGATGCATCACTTGTTCTGTTATTCTCAAATTTGGAGCACGATTTGATTTTGGCAGCTAAATTCGGTCCAACATTTACAAAGTACTTATTGAATTCCTCACAAATCTCTTCTGGGTTGACAATTTTTTCGGAATCCTTAGAAATATATTCAACATCCTGTTTGGTTTCTTTTGGCTGATTTCGAAGTAAAAGGTTGATTGTTCTCCACATTGATTTTTGGTCTCCATTTGATAAATGTTCTTGAAAGTAACTTTGTTTCTTCTCCCTTACAGTTTTTTTAACAACTTTATTATAATATTGGTACATATCAGTGTATACTTGTATATTTCTTTGCCCTTTCATTTTTTGAAAATATTTGTCCCGCATTTTAATCAGTCTATGTAATGTCTCATCAAACCAAGGTTTGGAATCTTCTTTCATCTTCAATTTTTTGGTATAGGCACATTCTTGAAATATTCTTATTAGATTCTCATAAAAAATATTAGTGTCTTGGAATATGTGCATATTCATTTGGAAGGATGTAAGTTCAGTTTTCAACTTATCAATATCAAATTTTGTTATTTCTTTAACTTTAACTTTCTTGTTTTCACTGATATTTTTTATGGGAAAATGGACAATTTGAATTTGGTGGTCACTAATTGGTGATATTTTTTGAGATATTTCTACACTTTCATTCAAATTTGTAGCAATATGGTCTATAAGACTAATTGTATTATTTATATCTCTTGTTGGTATATCTGTATTACATAAATTGAAACTATTTGTTGAGTAAATTTCCATAACCCTTTTTGTATTTGTATCATTTTTCTGAAGAATATTGATATTCATATCACCTATCAATAAACTTGTGGAGCCCATGTTGCTTAAATTTTCCAGTTTTTCATCTAAAATTTCAAAAAGATTGTCTTTCTTGAATGAAGGTGGTCTGTAAATTCCGCAAATTATGAGATTAAGGGATTGTATCTTCACTGCCAAATATGATAATTCTTCTTCTATTTTATCAATTAGTTCAAAATCCAAATTTTCATAGAGGAATATTCCTAATCCTCCTCCTCTCTTTTCCCTACTTGCATAAATAGAAGTGAAATTTTTAAAATTGTAATATTTTTCTTCTTCTTTGTTCATCCAGGTTTCGGTAATAACAATTATTTTGACTTTTTCTTCGAATGCTATCATTTCAATTTCATCCATCTTCGTTTTCATCGATCTTGCATTTATATATAATATTTTTATTTCACTATTTGTCGCTTTCAATTTATTTGTTGGATTAATATTAATTGATATAATCGATTTGTTCTCTGGCAATTCTGATTCTGTTCAAGTAAATAGGACATTGAACAGTATTGGCTTCATGTGTAGAGTCTCCTGTCTTACCATATTTAGTTTGAGCTACTTTGCAATTTATACAACATGGAATAGATGATTTATTACAATTTCTAATGTCATGGTTACCAGCACAAAAGGCGCAAACTTTGGTACGATTACATTCAGTAGCTTTATGTCCATAACCACAGCATTGATAACAATACCTTATATTAATATCTTCTTTTATAATACATACATTCCAGCCAAGACAGATTTCTTTATCAACTAATTTCTTGAAAGTTCGTCCCGATGTTTCTACATACAAAATGTATTTTTTTGAAAATTTGGATCGTCTTGTATATCGTATGGATAATTCATCATCAGCATCAATATGTCTTAGGACTCGCAATTCGTCCAAAAGTTCTTCATCTGTATATTCTCTTTGAAGGCCTATGAATACGATTCTAGGGCGATTCATTTTTGTGATATGTACCGAATAATCTGGGCCCAATTCTTTCACACTCAGATCTTTCATTCTTCTCATTCCTTCATTATCACTTGTCTTTATGATTATGCCACCATCTTTTATTTCTCTTACACTCTTGATTGAAGCTTTTGCTTCAATTGGATTGATTTTCTTATGAACTTCTTCTTTGGTCTGTCGACTGGTTTGTTTTTTATTTGGTTTAATTATTAAAGCAGGTGTATGTTGTTGAACTAATTCTTTAACTGTGCTTCTGGTGATTTCGGAATATGTTTTCGTTTTGTTCTTTTCTGAATGTTCTAATTCCAAGTATTTATTGAGCTTTCCATCTATTTCTTCCAATTTTGAGACAAGAACCTCATCTTTACCAATGATTCCTTCTAGTTTTTCAATTTTAGTAATCAAGTGTTCAATTTTTGCATTCATTCCATGTATTATTGTTCCAAGCAACTCATTTTGTTCTTCTAACTTCTTAATTTGATTTGGTACCGTATCAGTCATAATCCTTGAATTCTCTTCTGGTTCCTTTTGGCAGCTTTTACATGTCCATTTAGTCTTGCATTTCTTTATTTCGTTGATTTGTTTCCTTGTTAATGTAGAACAAACCAAACACATCCATTTTCCACATGAAGTACAGTTGATTGAGTATGATTTCTTACTGAAATTCACTAGGCATACGGTACAATTTTCACTATTCTTGTTTGCAGTTTGACTAACTATTAGATTTTCATGATTTTCTTGTGTTTCCTTTGAATTCCCTGCATCCTTTTCGTCTTGAGTAGAGATATAGAACTGCTTCCTGAATTCTGTATATTTTTCGTCACTTGGGTATTTTGGTGGTAGATAAAAACTTTCTTCGTCTGAATTTTCTATTGAAGGACTTCGAATTTTGATTATTTCTGACTTTGACTTTTTCTTTTTAGATGTCATTCAAACTTATTTCATTGTAATAATGATTTCAATATGGAAAATTGCAGCTTCACTGGATGTTTATTCGATACTTCACTAAATCCTCTTCCACTGATACACTTTTCAGATCAAAATACAGTTTTTTAACCACACAATTTGACTAATACTCGCTACCCACTTTCTCTTCCAACTTACTATATCTATAGAGTGTCAAGTTTTTTTTTTTTTTTTTTTTTTTTTTAAATCATGATCTCCGACCTCTAAAACCCCCACTTACCAATTTTGAATGTAATCGGACCAAATTTTGTCCGCCATCTTGGAGCAGCCATTTTTTTTTAATTTCAGCGAAAATTCCATAACTTCGATTAACTTGAAATTTGGCAGGTGTTCATAATTTCGGTGACAATTCATTATGGAATTTTTGTTGAAATTAAAAAAAAAATGGCTGCTCCAAGATGGCGGACAAGATTTGGTCCGATTACATTCAAAATTGGTAAGTGGGGGTTTTAGAGGTCGGAGATCATGATTTATTCATTAAGATTTATAATTCAAGATGGCGGCATCCAAATCATTTTTTGTTTTTGTATAAATGATGATAACTCCGTTGTTATCAACACAAAACTATTACTGCGACATATAATCTGTAACAGAAAAAAAAGTTATTTGTAACTAAGTCATAGTGAGCTATGACCTACATTTGAAAAACTAAAGTTGGTGCTGATATCTCAAATTCTAGAAGAGTTGGTATAAATTTCATATTTTTTTCGAAATCATTTTGAAAAACTGCCATGAGAATGTGAAATTCCTATTTGAATATTTTCATAAATAAAGAAGTTACGGAGGAGACATGAAAATGATCAAAATCTGTTTTTTGCGTATATCAAAATATTTTTTCACATTATAGTTGGCCTTGACAAACTCCACATTTGATGTAATTTAACGGACCTCGTATCTCTCACCGTTAAAAAGATACCCATGGTGAGCATGGTAAGTGGGACACACTGTATAAGAATGGATATATTGAAGACTGGATCCTTTGGTACGATAATTCACTACACTGTTTTACCACTAACCAAACCGACTTTTTAAAACGCCAAACGCTTCAACACAAGTTTCGCTAATTATGTTAGAATCTTCAGGAGAAGATTGAGGAAAAATGTGTTAGGTAGCATCTTTAGGAGAAGATTGAAACTTTATAAAAATCGGTTTGGTTCAAATTATGTCTAATAATTCGAATTCTTATGAAAAACAACATCGAGAAGCCGTTGTTTCTTACCGGTCCTTATGTTTCCGTCAGCTTGTAGCACAATCCTCGAACGCAAGTTGTTCAACACCAGCACCTGGTGCGTTTCTGCGATCCCCAGCTCCCATGGCAGCCCGGCACTCTTGATCCCCGTCCAAGAACTCGCCCCCGTGCCTGAAGAGATAATTAAACCCATATTGTTTACTCGAAGAGTGGCATACAACAAACCTTATATTGTACTAATGTAACCTATACTTTCGTGTTTTCGACTGAAACATTAAATTTTTTACAAGGGAAGATACATTATACAGTGATTTGGTGCAACATCAGAACCAAATACCTTTGAATGATGGTGCATCGAACACTTCTAGCTATCTCTGCACAATGGTGCTGACCTTGATAATCCATCTTAGTCATTCCTACATTAGCGAAAATTACTGAGAAGTTAGTTAATGCATTTTTAGTTGAGAATAAGATAATCACTAATGCTCAGTTCGGTTTTCAAGCTGGAAAAAATAAAAATTATGTATTTCTTCTTTTTTGTTCGAAGTTTGTTTCGAGATGAAGTTTCTGTGACTTATCTAAGGCGTTCGACCATGTGAACCACGGAATATTATTGTGAAATTTTTACCACTATGGATGCAGGTGTTTTTCTCAGAAATAGAGTCATATTTGTTAGGTCGAAGCCAAATTGTGAAAACGATAACAACCCCGATGAGCCGACCGTAGAATGTGCCTCAGGGGTCTATACTTGGACCAACGATTTTATAAACGCTATATAAATGACTTGCCAGAGCTAACATATCAGGAGAAATATCGTTGTTTGCGGATGATACAAGTAGTTTCTGGAATAATAAAAATGCCGAAACATGCACTTCTTGATATTGTCAAGGATGACATGACTGAGGCGAAAAAAAAAAGTGTCATTCAAATCAGTTAGTAATGACTTCGTCAAACAATAATATAATGTCATTCAAAGGTGAATTAGACGAGCTAGTCATGGGTTATGATGTTATAGAAAACACCAATAATACAAAATTCCTAGGTTTTCAAATAGATTTCAGATAAAAATTTGATGAACATATTAAAATTTTTAACAAAAAATTGTCTTCTTGATGCTATATACGGTGTATTGATCATCTCATAAAATCAGTTATTATATTGCAAAAATGAGCAGTAAAATACATGATGCAAATCAAGAATCCATAACCCCTGCAAACTCCTTTTCATTTGACAGAATTACCAATTCTATAATCGGTTCTAAGAGATTCAGTAATTTATGAAGGCTGTAAAATTTCATTTGCCAAAAGACATTGAAGAAGTTGGAACCAATAAACCATTCAGACAGAGAATGGAAGCACTCTTTTCGGATAAACCCTATATATAGTTTACAATAGCTTTTTAATGATGTTGTAACCATAAGATTATTTTCAATTTGTTGAAATGTGTTTTTTTTAAATTGCTTTTGAAGATGTCGAAATTTTGAAACGATTTGATAATATTGTGGTCTTAGTAGCCATTTCTTCTACACTTTTCAAGAAATTAACCCACCACTTCGCGTTCTGTTCCGTTTCTCGTTATTTAATTTGGATATTAATTTTCCATAAAATCATGTTGCGCTATACAATGGTGTTTCTCGAGTATTAGGGAAGATAATGGAGTGAATCCAAGAAAGGAACGTTGGAAAAAGATGAGGCTAAAGTGTTCTTTCAATTACAACGTGATTGTGTAACAAATTTCATGAATAAAACACCCTATAATTGCTACGCTCGGTATTCATGAAAAAGAGGTTCTCATGCAAATACAGTTGGCACACCAGTGTTCAGAAAGAAATAACCTGTCGTTCAAAACAAAAAATCTTTAAATCGGACAAGTACTTCTGACGAAAAGGTTTCCTAAACTTTTGGCTACTTTAGAAGTGTAGTTCTAGTGTGTGTACCTTTTTAAGGTTATTTTTTGGCTCTCACTTTCTCAATAAAATTGAAGATCATTAGAAAATGAGGCATATTCTCTCTCTCCCTAGCTATCATCAACCTAAATTGATGGTGGAAGATTCGAAAGAAACTTTGAAGTATGTACATACACTTGTGTGCATAAACAAGTCTTATACAAGCTTTGTATGGTTTAAACCTGCCTATGATGTTTCAGATTTCATTAAAAAGTAGTACACGCACACATTTGCGTGTTACTGACAAAAACAGTTTGAATTTTGACACTACTTGTCAAAGTCGATAAGAAGATTGATCAAGATTGACAAGCCTGACTCACAATAGCCAGTAACTGCTGTACGACTTGTTTATACACACAACTGTACATAGGATTGAAAATTTATATTAGCCACTAACCTCCGTCGTGTCCGCTGACGACTATATGCTCCGCCTTGCCCTTGGCCACGCCCGAGGCCACAACGCCCACGCCCACCTCCGACACCAGCTTGACGGACACCCTGGCCTCGGGGTTGGCGCACTTGAGGTCGTAGATGAGCTCGGCGAGGTCCTCGATGGAGTAGATGTCGTGGTGGGGGGGCGGCGAGATGAGGCCGACATTCGCCACCGAGTGGCGGGTCTTCGCTATCTCGGGAGACACCTTGTAGCTGGAGGAAAAGAATTATTATTATATTGAATGCACTTAGGAAGTAGAAGGATGTTGGAGCCCTCGTTCGGTGCCGAGTAGCGGTTTTTCGCTATTTAGTGGAGACACCTTGTACCTGAAGAGAAAGAACTATTACTAGAATGAATGCACTTAGGAAGTAGAAGGACGTTGGAGCCCTCGTTCGGTGCCGAGTAGCGGTTTTTCGCTATTTAGTGGAGACACCTTGTAGCTGAAGAGAAAGAACTATTACTAGAATGAATGCACTTAGGAAGTAGAATTCTACTTCGCGGGAAATCAACCAAATTTATTATTACTAGAAAACATTGTCTGCTAAATATGAACAAAAAGTCTAGTGAGTTGGACTATCTGGTCTGCTCAAACAAGAGAAATCACTAACAGGGTTCTGTGGCCGATACAGTAGTACCGCCATACGGTCAACTCGAGGAAACCCTTAATTCAATTGTTTTCCTGTCAAACCTAAATAACCTTGAAAATCGTAGGTAGGCACAATAGGTCGCGTGCAAGAACTGTCAGATAACTGACCCTGGAGGCAAAACATATTTGTTTACAAGTGATCGAAATAGTTTTCCACAATTATTTTGGCATATGAATCGTATTTTTCCGCTATTCATCAATTCGCTAATGCCATCACATTGAGCTGTTGTAAAATGCACAAAAACTGCAGCGGAAGATGAAGAAATCCGGATGGTACATTATGATTCAAAAGTAAGTACCTACTATAGTCACTCACATAGTTTTCATTTTTGAAATTTGGTTATTTCTCTGATTTCTCATCGGAATTCCTTCTGCAATAGGATCAGCTAATAGAAATGTACCTGAAATTTCTAGAACAATGCGAGAAGATTGGATTCATGCAGTCAATCGGTAGGACTGGTCTGACATGCTGACGATCGTGTGTGTTGTAGACATTTTCAATCTATTAGCAGCATTAGCTTGTATTGCAGAAGTGGCAGAAGGCAAAAGGAATTTTAATGAGGAATGACAACATTTCATAATGCTAACTATGTGAGATTACTATTTACCTGAAAAATCATATTCCCTAGTCTCTTGCTGCATTTTTTGTGCATTGTACAACAGCACAATGCGAAGGCATGCTTGAATTAATGAATAACGCAAGAAACACGATTCGTATGCCAAAATATTGTGAAAAACTATTTCAACCTTTTGATTCATCTGTAACCAAATAAAAAAGTGAGGTTGTGTTTCAATAATTCACAGAAGAATGAGGTTGTGTTTCAATTATTTTGCCTCCAGGGTCGGTCTTCGTGCACGCGACCTATAAGAGGAGACAGAGTTTGTTACAAATTATTAATCACAATTAACTACTATAATACTGTGAGCACAACTCAAAACTATATCTATAAACGAAAGGAATATTAGTACAATGAGAATTGAAAAAGAATGATATTTTAGAAAAAAATACAGAACAAGTCACGATGGCACGACAGCTCTTGACACAGACAACTTACATAACCACAAATTTCGAAAATTTTCTATAAAAAAGTGAAAATAATTTCGTCCGATACGGTCATTCACTCAACAGAACTATAGGGAAGACCAGTAGTTCCAGATCACTAGATTTTTTCTTCATATTTAGCAGACAATGTTAAAAAAAATGCACTCAGGAAGTAGAAGAGGGTTGGCGCACTTGTGATCGTAGATGAGGCCGTGCATGAACGGAATAGTCCACGGAACAGGGCTACATTCCTTCTTCCCGTTGACGATTCTACCAAGGTTTTATTCGCTGAATTTTGTATAAACTGGGCGTTTCTATTGCGCAACCAGGATAAGCGTCCATTTGATGAGGTAATCAAGCCGAATAACTTTAGCTATGTGTTTGAATTAAATGAGAGCTACCATTTTCAGTCTCACCAGTTGGCATTACTAGAGGGTCTATGTCAAAGTGAAACAAAAAGAAGAAGTATTCTTGCTAACCTTGACCTCTCGTCTCATTAGCAGTAATAAGGTGATCTGTATATGAAAAAGAAGATTATAAATTAAAGAAAATTATGATCAATACAAATTATATCTATATAAATAGCGATTTATTCCTGAACTGTCAAAGTTGTTCTGTTATTGAGATAATTGGGTTCTGCAACAAAAATGGCCATCACCTGCAGAGCTTCAGGATCGAACATTCAATGTTTCATAATTCCGACAGTAAAATCACAACATGTTAAGTGTCTTTTTTTATATATATCCATTTTTTTGTGTTCATAAATATATCTGAGAATATTCCTTTTCTATGTTAAGTGTCAATTATATTTACCCTGGTAGTTCGCCACCTTCACCAGGCTTGGCACCCTGAGCCATCTTGATTTGCAAGTCATCTGCGTGCGCCAAATACGAAGAAGTAACTCCGAACCGTCCAGAAGCCACTTGCTTGATCGCGGATCTCTTCTCTTTGTCCAGATATCTCTCTGGGTCTTCACCTCCTTCACCAGTATTACTCTTACCTGAAACAGAATAACGTATTCACGCGTTCCTATAATCTTTGATTACATACACTAGAGTCACTGGATGCGGTATTAGTTGGATAAGAGTTCGGACACAGAAATTACAACTGTTAGTATTTTTGAATGTTTAGATTTATTAAGTTACACACCTTGCATTGTGACAAGAGCACTATAGTCGTCCCGCGCTTTTTCATTCGAAATTGTCCGAATTTGACAATACATTTCATTAGAGTCACTGGATGTTATTAGTTTGATAAGAGTTCGGACACAGAAATGACAACGGTTAGGGTTTTTGAATTTTTAGATTTATTAAGTTACACACCTTGCATTGTGACAAGAGCACCATAGTCGTCCCGCGCTTTTTCATTCAAAATTGTTTGAATTTGACAATACATTTTATAAACGTCAGAAATTGAAATAAAATTCCATAATCATACATTCGAGATAAAAGCACCTATGGAAATCACTTGCTGTGTAATGAATTGTGCCAATTCTGATAAAAATGGATATCATTCATTCAATTTTCCGAAACAAATATCAACCATTTGCTTATGGAAGGAAGATATGAAATGGCCTGGGTGCAAAATCAATTTGGAAACCAGCGAAATTTGTGAGGTACTCATTAAAATTCACTTCTTATAACAGCATCTGATTAGAATCAAACTATATTTCAGGCCCATTTTCAAACAGAAGATTTCAAAATCTGTTTGAGAGAATCTGCTGTTCCATCAATTTACGAAGCAGTCGATTTCGAGAACAAAATTCCATTATTATCATCACACGAAATACAAAACAAAAAGATCATAGAAGAAGAGGAAATGATCGCAAAATTACATAATGAAATTGAGTATTTGAAAACGAAACTAAGAAAAGCAAGTAAACTACGAAGTGATATATTATTGAATGGCGTTTTTGTTGCCGACCAGATTTAAAATTTAACAGTGAAAAGTGAATAGTTATTTATGTATCAAGGGAATTATTAGAAGGGCCTTAATTACGCTGGAGGTTATCGTTTTGGAGATATTTTCTATATCGATCCATGTTACTTAGCTCCTAGGGCGCTAAGTGAAGTTGCTGAAAACTTTACTAAACCAAGTATATGGTAGGTCTCGTCAAAATAATTTGTTCTCTGTATTTCAACACCCTGTATCTCCGAAATGAAGCATTTCCGCAAACAGGCTTGTATAGACTTTATTTCTTATAATTGTCTCAGGAATACTTCACTTGAAAGTACTTATGCTACTTCCTGTATATTGAGAATACCTACCTTTGATTTAATATAAATAACTTCATGTTTTATACTAATCACTGGAGTACAGTTTCATGTGTATATTTTCTAATATTAAAATGTTGTTACATACATTCTTTTCATTTGTATAACAGTTGTTCTGCTAGAAGTGTATCACTATAAATTGAAGTATGTTTGTACCCTATACCCATTGTCCATCTACGGCTATGATTGATTTGACAGAAAATATAACCTCTAAAATCGTATCTGACAATCAGGCGCTACTAGGGGAATTGAAAAGACAAAGAGCAGAATATATGTCTTATTCTTTTATTCACTTAAACCATTATATTATAGAAAATAGAAAAGGACAAAAGTTCAGCTGTGTCCGAACTCTTATCAAACTAATACCATCCAGTGACTCTACATTTCATGAACGTCAGAATTGAAATATAATTTCAATGATGTCAGAAAGTTGCTCAAGTGCTACCTTATGAGTCGGCCGCAATCGGTCAGATTGAACAACTTATCCTCTCCATCACTAACATTAAGAAATGGAGTTCCCCAGGGGTCTATTTTCGGACCGTTGCTTTTTATAATTTACTTTCACGAGTTTTCCAAATGTCTAAAATAATGCAATTCTCACTTCTATGCGGACGACACACAAATTTACTTCTCTTTCAAAAAAGAAAAAATCATCGAAGCTTGTAATTTCATTAACAAAGATCTCTGTTCGCTAATTTCACTCTCAAATAGATTTTGCTTAAGCATTAACCCCTTGAAATCGAAGGTACTGCTCTTTGGAAGCGCAGCTTCGCGAAATAGATGCTTGGAGCTAGTCAATATTGTGGTTGATAACATGCAGATTTCTGTGAGTGACAGTGCGAACAATTTAGGTGTTGTTCTCGATAGCTCGCTCAAGTTCAAATCTCATGTGAGTAAAATTGTGCATAGCGGGTTTGGCAATCTGAAAAACCTTTATGCTAATCGGTCCATTCTGAGCAGAACACTAAGAATTATCCTGTATGAAGCTCTGGTGCTGTCTCATCTCAACTATGCAGATGTTGTTTATGGCCCTGTCCTAACTAGTACTGATAGCTTTCGTATTCAGAAATTGCAAAATCCATGCGTCCGATTCATATGTAAATGTAAAAACTTCACAAACGATAAGATTTTCACAAAATTTATTAAACATACGACATGTTTCGCTAACTCAGTAGCTTCGTCAGGTGATATACTGGTACAATGAACTAAACTAACGTTGGCTTGCTTAACTTTTATATATCTTACCTACCCAACCTGAAGGATTAGTTACCTGTGGACCGGTACGATACACCTCCATTTTCGGAAATTAGGCACAATATCTACATTAAATTACGGTATACCGGATTAACTTGAAAGAGTTGATATCAAATACATATTATTACTTACTAAGAAAACAAATTCAACAGTGGTGAACTATTAAGGTCTAATTGATCATTGAGTAGAATGTCAAAATTTTTGAGTTTGTTGATTTCTAATGATTCAAAAAGATTGAGTTTCAGTCCTTTATTTTCTACGTGCAGAATTTCGAAATTATCATCAAAACTATGGTTTTCTTCTAATATATGGTTGGCGTATGTTGAATTTGTTTTCTTTTTCATAAAATTCATCTTATGTTCATGAATGCGCTGATTAAACGTACGACCTGTCTGACCGATATATACCTTAGGACAAGATCCACATTTGAGTTTGTATACCCCTGATTTTTAGAATTTAGAAGTTTTGTCTTTATTATTCTTGATAAACCGTCCCAACGTGTTATTTGTTCTATCTGCCACTTTTAAGTCCTGTTTATGTAGAAATGAATTCATATGTGGCTTGAGCAGACGAGATCATGTTTCGGATAATCTAAGGGATATCGGATGGCTCTAACTAATACCATTCAGTGACTCTAGTTATTTCTACCCTGATGATTTCCCTGTGGCATTATTTTTGTCTAAGTTCGTTAAAAGATCAAGAACAGTCACAGAATTTTATTTCGATTTTATGTAATGAATACGAATTTTATTTATTTATTCATCAAACATATCTCCCAGTCAGAACAAGTTCTGGTATGAGGAAGAAGATAATTATAAAATAATAAGTAATAAATATCTATGAACTACTACACAAACATGAGTAGAAGTGAACATGAATAATAATTCATAATAAATCAGGATATCACAATAAATCACAATGAAACAAAACAATCAATGAACAAAGAAAATAATTCTAGTCAAGAACATAACTTACTGATAAATTTTAAACATTTCTCTCAGAAATGATCAGTTTTTTCATTTTCTTTCAAAATGTACCTATATTTCTGCAATTTTCAATTTTTTCTGGTAGTTTATTGAACTCAGATGAAGCTGCATGAGTGAATCTTTTTTGTCCGAGTGTAGAACCAGCAGCATCAAGGTGAAATAAATTATACATATTGATGATAACGTAACCTGAGCGCTTACCAACCTCCAACTTTATTCATGGCCACTGCCAGCGTCTGATGCGCCTCCAAACTGATGGATCCGAAACTCATGGCGCCCGTGGCGAACCTCTTGACGATCTCGGACGCCGGTTCGATCTCGTCCAAGGACAACGGCTGATCCAACGTGCGCAATTCCAGTCGACCACGCAACATCGAATTCCTCACCGATTCCATATTGGATTCCTTGAACCTCGCGTACGCCGACTTGTTCTTATTGACAGCGGATTCCTAGAAAACGGGGCGCTACTATACAACAAATACCATGACAAAGTTATGTGGATATAGGAACGCTAGACGCAGGGTAATACATGATGATGTAGTCATGTTATCGCCATCTAGTGGCATAGTTTGGAGGCAGGACCATGCGATCGCGACATACACTGTATGACGCTGCCATCTATGGTCAACACGGACAGACCCCTACGTCTACTACGTTGCAAAGTGGTACTACAAGTGAACCAATCTGCTGACAGATGGCACTGCCTGTGACTACTTGAGTGGAAGGTCCACAAATCCTATTCATTGAACTAGATTTCTTAGTTATGATATTTATGGTGACTTAATCATAATGTATTGTCACTGGAATTATGAACACCTGCCAAATTTCAAGTTAATCGGAGTCATGGAATTTTTGTTGAAATTAAAAAAAATGGCTGCTCCAAGATGGCGGACAAGATTTGGTCCGATTCCATTCAAAATTGGTGAGTGGGGGTTTTTGAGGTCGGAGATCATGATTCTTTTGTTAAAATTCATGAATTCAAGATGGCGGCTTCCAAATAATTTTTTGTTTTTGTATAAATGACGATAACTCCGTTGTTATCAACACAAAACTATTACTGCGACATATCATCTGTAAGAGAAAAAAAGTTATTTGTAACTAAGTCATAGTGAGCTATGACCTACATTTGAAAAACTAAAGTTGGTGCTGATATCTCAAATTCTAGAAGAGTTGGTATGAATTTCATATCTTTTTCAAAATCACTCTGAAAAACTGCCATGAGAATGTGAAATTCCTATTTGAATATTTCAAACTGGGCTGGTGGCCGTGAGCGTAGAGTCGCTGGCTGTTGCCCAGGCGGTCCGGGTTCGATCCCCGGCGCGAGCACTGAATTAATTTTCGGTAGTTTCGTTGGGCGGGAGGAGATAGGTGGCCAACCCAACATTCTTGGTACCTAGATATCAATCCTTTGGACTGTCCACGGTTACCAGCCGAGTAAGGCTTCGGATGACACTTAAAAAGCTAAGGTCCCCGTCTTCTTAACTCACACAAGTCTCTGACTTTCGAGGGTTGCTTTGCAACTAAGCTGGCGGTTAAAAACACTTTTAAAACACTTTTTTTTTTTTAATATTTTCATAAATGAAGAAGTTATGGAGGAGACATGAAAATGATCAAAATCTGTTTTTTGCGTATAAAACAAAAACGAATAGATTTTATCAGAATATTTTTTCACAGTATAGTTGGCCTTGACAAAATCCACATTTGGTGTCATTTAACCGACCTCTTATCTCTCACAGTTAAAAAGATACCCATGGTGAGCATGGTAAGTGGGACACACTGTATATATACCTGACTTGAAATAAAACAAGATTTAATTTTCAACTAAACTTGAATCAGCTTCTACTGGAAATCGATATACTTACTCGAATGAGATTCTCAGTACAAATTTCAAGCCTTGCATATTCTTTTGATTGCTACATTCAATTTCATCATTCCATTCATGGAATTCATAACTTAGCTTGAAATAATTCTAGATCAAGGAATGCTCAAGGTACCTCTTCCACCTTCCTTGGAATTGACATTTCCTTGAGGCTTCCTTTGAGCGCATATTACGACTATAAATTGGAAACTGGTCCTTATGGATGCCTTAAGGGACGAGGTCACCTTAAGGAGCGACTATAAATACGGGCCTTAGATCAAGAAACACTAGAGTGGATGAGTAGCAGGACGATCACTATATCCCCATCATTCGCGATTTTATTAATAAATCTGCGTTTGGCGTTTAGAATTGTTAACGTAAACTTTTCAACGATTTATTAAGTTCTCACCTGTAGCGCAGCGATGCTAGCCGGCTCGTTCAGATGTTTCTCCCCACCAGCTCTCCAATGATAATTACCGGCGTCTCTGAGAATCAGGGCGTCGGGGCTCTGCTTGTAGGCGTTGTCGTGCCTCTCGAACGCCTCGACGGCCAGCATCTCCAAGGTGACACCTCCTAGTCTGGAGGGCGTGCCCTTGAACGCCTTTTCGATGACGTCTTCGGCCAGGCCGACCGCCTCGAATATCTGGGCGCCCTTGTAGGACTGTAGGGTGGAGATGCCCATCTTGGCCATCACCTATATGGATGGATGAGAAAAATCATTCAGTCTGATAGCGTCTATGATAAACTGATCGTATGTAATAGTCCAAGACCGACATCTAATAACAAAATTATACAGGCTGATTCATCATCATCATCATTTTTATTACTCCATAAACTATTATACAATAGATTGGATTCGTCAAACAATTACATACTAACATACACATAACAATGAGTAACAAACAAATAATAATAAATACAGCAGAAGGTGAGGACATAACATAACAAATTTTTACAAGTCATAAGAACCTCATAAATATCATGAATATCAAATCATATCAATATTTGTCAAATAATCCACAAATTCATATTTCGAATAGAAGCACCCATTCAGAAGATTTTTTCCAAGATTTATCTTGAATTTGATATCTCTCAACTGCTTGAGATCAGTAGGTAGGGCATTATAAAGATCACTTCCAGCATATATTGGTCATTTTTATAGTTAGATGAACGCGGTTTCTTGAGTCTTATATTAGAATTGTTCCTCGTATTGTAGTTACGGAGGTCTGAACATTTGTTGAGCATATTTTTGTTAATGTGAATATATGAAAGTATTTTATACAAGTGAGGTACGTAGTTTTTGAAAGGCATCAGATTAGTATAGATGCAGTTTTCATCAGGTATTAGATTAGTATAGAGGTCAGATAATTTATACGACGCTATAAAAGCAGATGATATTATATCATTGCTCATGTAAGATGAAAGTAGATGCCATGGCACCATATCATGAGCATATTTTTATATTGAAACTATCATTGGGCACCAAAGATGTGTATACGTCGCTCTGAAAGTTCAGAGAACTGGAGATTTTTCCCACAAACTACGTACTTAGCCCACTCGACTGTCTTGGTTTTTCCACACAAACTACGTACCTAGCCCACTCGACTGGCAATAGGTACTAAAAAAACAAAAAAAAAAAGAAAGTTCAAACAATGCCAACATATTTCTTCTTTGCGGGAAATCAAGACAGTCGAGTGAGCTAGGTACGTAGTTTGTGGAAAAAATTTCAGAGAAAAATGTTATACAGATTTTTTGTAGATTCTATCAAAAGGAATAATTATGGTTCTATAACATTTTCAGATATTTTCAGTTGTTTTCGAGATATTTGGAATTATCTGAGAATAAAATTCTCAACACTTTTGTTCCATCTTCCAATCAACAAAAGGAAAAAATATTCCATGGTTCAGGGGAACTCGATGAGCTTCATCTATCAATAATCTTTGTTTTTCAATATATCTTCATGGTACCCTATGGGTCGTTCAAATTTTTTTTTTCATATTTTTCACTTTATTCCCTGTACTATTGGGTTTACAGAAAAAATTATGAGTAATAATTTGTAGGAAATGTTCCAGTGGATAACTTTGCACTTCTGATAATTTTCGATTTTTCCATTTGTTCTCGATATATATTGAATTGAAAGGATTTCAAATTCTGATATTTTGATTTTCATTTGTTTTTCCATTTTCCGATGGATGCACGAAAAATTGAATGAATAATAATTTGTTGCGTCATCAAAGAGGCATACGGTGCATTTTTCAAATTTGGATTTAGTCTATTGGTTCAGGAGATATGTCGTTTTAAAGCGAACCGTGTGTTTCGGAAAATCTCCTTGAAAAACCCACTTGGAATTTCTCGACCCTGCTCAATTTCAATAGGCTTCGTCTCTTCCTGATAGAGTTATTTTTCACAAAAAATGAAATCGATCGGACCACTTTTGCGATTTGTAGAGTGGTCGCAAGAAACTTTCAGTGAGAAATCGAGAAAACCCGGAAAAACCACCTTAGAGTTTTCCGATTTCCTTCATATTTTGATGACATAATATTGTTTTGAGTAAAATAAGATGGCAAAATTTCAAGTCGATATGTCAAAGGGTTCCGGAGATATATCGACTTATGATTAACACAGAGTACAGACAGACAGACCACACACAAAAACCAAAGTTGCTCAAAATTCGATGGGGATCATTTTCTCCAAAGTAACTATACCTCTATCTCGCTTAGTTTCCGAGATAGCATTTTTGGCAAGGCCGTAGTATACTCCACTATGTATAGCGTCGTATAATAAGTAGATGCAGGGAACGGTATACCTTGTTGTTTGAATGTGTTTCTACAAAACGAATTAAATGGGAGATTGAATAATAATCTGACGATCCGTTTCTGTCCGATAAAGACCTGTTCAATCTCGGATGCCTGACCCCATACAATTAAATTATATGACACTGTCGAGTATACAAAGGCATAGTAAATATTCATTAGAGAACGGGTGTGCAGAGTGGTTTTGAGAGATGAAATTGCAAAAAAACTTGGATTAAGTTTTCGACAAACCTGATCAATATGGTGTTTCAATGTCATATTTTCATTAATTATTGTTCCCAGGAGTTCTTCAGAATTAGAAGCTTTTATAAAAGTTTTGTTGAACGAAATTCTTAGATCGAGTGGTGGCCGATGACTATTGTGGAGCTCGATGATCTATGTCTTAACATAATTAATGATCATGTTTTTAGATTGGCACCATATCGAGAATTCGGTCATCGTTGTGTTAATTTTATTACAAATATTATCCGAGTCTGTGTCCGAAGTCTTATCTAACTAACGCTAGGGTCCCTGACATGACATTGCTGTCACGTCACATTCACAATAAGGAATACGCATGATTTTTTGTTTAATCGAAATTATATTCCTTCTTACTTATAATAACATTGGATATCATTCATTAATCTCAAATTTGCTTGTGACTCTAAAAAATTTCATTTAAATGAGGCTAAATATGAAGTCACAGGAAAACGGGTTAGTGGCCATCACTAATATTATGACGTCATAGTATTAGGCCGCACAGCCATAGACTAGCGCGACAGAATGACAAGATTCAGATTGAAAAAAAAAAAGAAGAAGAAGAGGTAGGAGAAGAAAACAGTTTTAAACGCCAGAAATTTGAAATTTGAAAATGATAATATACTGTTTAGTGCCGCAATGCCTTTCATCAACAAAAGTATCACCAGAAAAAATATTCCTTTTATTGCCAGTGGGATCGAGTGATAAAAATAAAGAGAAAAGAAAATTATGGTTGCAAGCCATAAATAGAAATGATTTATCCGAGAAAACCAGAGGATTTGTTTGTGAAGACCATTTCGAAGTGAGTATAAGTTCAAGTATGTCCTAGTGAAACCCATTATATATCAATGATTATGTACCTCATGTTATTAGGAGAATAATATAATATGTAATTTCGTTTTCAGCTTGAAGATATGGAAAACTATATGAGATATAAATTGATAGGTGGTAATATATATTTGAAACAACATGCAAAAAGAAGTCCTGTTTGATCATTCTTATTGTAGATATTAGCTTATTATTCAGTTATTATTATTCAGAATATTGAGATCATATAATTGAGATAGATTATAGAAACTACAAGCTCAGATAATCATAACCTCACTTTCTCTTCTTATATTCTTTTCAATCTTTTGGACATGAATGTTTGACATGACAAATAAAAACAGCCACATCCAGTCGGAAATCATCGCTGCAGTTCGGCTGTTGGTCGGAAAGTTGCAAATATTATGATTTTCAATCAGAAATTATTAAATATTCGGTGCTTAATAATGTTTTTCGGATGTATAATTCGACATCTATACATATGAATAATGGAACAAAAATATATTCCAGTGTAAAATTTTCACACGCGTATACCCTATTCTGTTTTGGAAGGATGGTGAAATGTGCTGCGTTAGGCTGTATCAATCAGTTGCATGGCAAATTTGAATTTGTCAGCTTTCCATCAAATGCAAATGAACTTAGAACATGGAAAGTGAAGTGACCGAATGGGGAAAATTGGTGAATACATCAGCAAAATATTTGAGGTTGAACTAATACGAAATCACATATTATACTTTCTCATTGTGCCTATAATTATCCACTCCACAAGTTTTTGAATGCATTTACGTAGAAACAGTTTTGATCAAAACGGAGGATTAAAAGAAGAGGCATATGCCCTACCATTCAAAAAATTATACCTACATACCAGGAAATATTAAGTGTTTGTGAAAAACTGCAAAAATGATTCCTAACATGACAGCACACATGACATATTACAACATTAGTTTGAATACCTACATACAATTTTTCTCAACCATGAGGCTTAGTCTAAAATCAAAATTCATTTATTGATAGGTACTGCCTAAGAACAGTCCCATTTGGTAAAACGTATTCAACTTTCAGAAAAATTTGCTCACTGCCTCACAAAGATTATACTGGAGTTGAAAAATCAAGAACTCGAAAATTATCATCATCATTTGGATATAATATGTAGAGTTGAATGAGAATTTACATGTGGAAATTACGTATGGTACGCCATTGTCCTCTATATAACCTTAAAAACAGCAAATGTCAGAAATCTAGTGTTTATCCCCAGAAATGAATAAAGATGGAACTATACAGTGCGTTCATAAAGTGTGGAAACGCTCCATTATCTTACGATATAATTATTTTCAGAGGTAAAGCTCGGACAGGTCGATTTTGTATTTCAGTCTTCCATCTTTTTTTACAAAAAAAATAATTTTTTCCCCCACCACCTTACAAGATATGACGTCATAGATATTTTTGTTTAAATTGAAAGGGTATATTTTTATATCAAAAATTGAAAGCCCATATTTTTCTGAGTTCAACCATACCACATACGTCATATCTTACACTTCAAGTTACAGTATACTGAGTATAAAAGAAACCAGTGTTCATATTTCTCAACATTCATTTAATTATTTATTTGCAATGAAAATATCATAAGAAGTAGTGAAAATAAACAAATAACAAATCTACTTCATTTTCACTACTTCTTATGATATTTTCATTGCAAATAAATAATTAAATGAATGTTGAGAAATATGAACACTGGTTTCTTTTATACTCAGTATACTGTAACTTGAAGTGTAAGATATGACGTATGTGGTATGATTGAACTCAGAAAGATATGGGCTTTCAATTTTTGATATAAAAATATACCCTTTCAATTTAAAAAAAATATCGATGACGTCATATCTTGTAAGGTGGTGGGGGAAAAAGATATTTTTTTGTAAAAAAAGATGGAAGACTGAAATACAAAATCGACCTGTCCGAGCTTTACCTCTGAAAATAATTATATCGTAAGATAATGGAGCGTTTCCACACTTTATGAACGCACTGTATAACTGTTTCACAAACACTTTAGAGTGAGAGGAGACGAGGATCTGTCCGTGCCCTGTTGGGATGACAAATACGTCAATTTACATCAAGGGACCCTAACTAATACCATCCAGTGACTTTAGTGTTGCGTAGTGTTTTATTTAATACTTTTTGTAATAAAAATGAGATCTATCTGTCTGACTCTAGAAGCCACGTTTATTCAATGACATGCTCAGTCACAATCACAATACAAATACAGTATGATTCAATCGCAACATCTTCAAGATATTAATACAGAATGATTCAACTGATCTAATACATATAACACGTAGTTTAGAATGAAGATGTCGAAATCGGAAAGAAGATTCGAGTCTCACCTTGCTGATGCCGGTCGACATGGCCTGCGCGTAGTTCTGGAAGATAGCCTCGTCAGTAAGAGCAGTATCCAAGACGCCCTGGTCGCGCAGACTCGACGCCAGCTCGAGCGCCAAATAGGGACAGACGACGTCGGCGCCGTAGCCGAGCAGCACGCAGACGTGGTGGACCTCGCGCGCCTCTGCCGACTCCACCACCAAGGACACCTTCATGCGGGAGCGGGTCTCGATGAGGTGGTGGTGAGTTGCGCCTAAGGACGATTCGAAATGCTATACAGGGTGAACATTTGAAAACTGTCAAAATAAGAACCCAATTCAGGAAAAAACCATTGTATTTTGTGGAATAAATATTTTTTCTACTAGCGTGCGGAAAAATTCACTTTTTCGCACTCATTTCAGTGTTGAAAGAGTCACTTTTCCGCACTGAGTGCGGAAAAGTAAATTCGTTAAGTTTTAAGGGAATATACTGAAATTTGAATAAGTACTCAAGATTTATATTTGTATGATTGTAATTTACATAATGACATATATGGGGAATTGTATTAGAATTCTGTTATAATTTTTGATAAAAAGGAACGTATGTTTCAATAATTTTTAAATGGCCCTGGTATAAGCCTCATCAAATGAATGTCAAATAATAATAAACATCTGACATTTTTTATTTGTCATTTTGAATCACCGTAGCAACAATTGGCAAGGTGATCGACCGTTGAGGGCGCTGTATCAAAAACAAGATGGCGGCGTTATCAGGGCACTTTGTTTACATATTTTGTGTGTTTTGCATACATTTTATTCCTGCTATTTAATCGTGTTGATTGTGTTAATTCTCGAAGTTATCACAGAAAATATCAGAAATCATTGTTGAATCATCATTACATCGTGTGTGTGATTGAAATAATACTGTCTTACGGATAGTATCACAGCTACAAATAAGCCTTTTATCAAACCTGTGACATTCTGTTGGATATCAAAATGACCCAACCATTTCAACTATCGGTGAATTAGAAAGAAGCTGATATATTTGCAATGGCAATGGACATTATGGACAATCTCAGCACAAAAACTGACCGAAAGCGCTGTGCTAATCTGTATTCAGATCCATCATACATTCCATACCAAGACCAGGCGATATTTCATACGACCACAACATACTTATAGCTGCAGCCCCAGGGAAGCCCTTTTAAGCCAATATGAAGAAATAAACATTCCAACTCACAGAAGTTTCAAGTTTATCAGTGATATGGGAATTATATCTCTCACAACAAAATAAAATAGTAGAAGGTTCCAATGGAGAAATGTAGGACCTATAATGTCTTTCAAAATGAATTTCCTGCACTTGAGAAGTCTTTTCTGATGATAAAAAATCAGTTCTGTTGAATGGAAGCAATGGATAAACGTTGAGAATCGAATATGAATTTGAAAACTGGATGCTGGCAGCTCCAACAATAACTTACCACCTTTCTTCACTTCATTGGTCCAATAATGAAAACAATAAGGTAAATTTGTGATTTATAGATATATGTATTACTGATAATTGACTCTTATTTGTAGTGCCTATCTGAGAGAGAACATGATTCATATTCTGTTTATGGGGAAATGTCTCCAGAAACTAGGACTTGGAAAAATAAGTATGGTTGTTTTTCTTCCAAATATTCTTATAATGAAAATAAAGAAGCAAATTCAATGCCTTTGCTTTTGAACTGCAATACACAAGGCTGGACAAGAAAGAATCTCTGAATCTCTGAAGTTAAATAGCCAATGCAGATTGCATGGACTTCAAAAACAATTAAGTTAGAATACAGCTCCCTATTACATTCATATGAGGTGGTTCAAGATTCAGAATTCTGATCATCCTGTATCTGTTCCGATTAAATATCAGTAAATAGTAAATCAGAAGTTGAGATAGGGACATGTGAGCCGTTTTGGACGATAATGAATAGTTTCGACACAAACAAAACCTAAAGTTGAAAAATCTCGATTTTGAACACCCAATTTCTCTGTAATCATTTCCGATAGACCCCAAGTGTGATGTATCGATGAAATCAGCTCTTCAGGGAGAATTTAAATACAGGGTATTCTATTTGGAATAACAATGTTGTTGCTACTTTTTGATAGAAGCGGCAACAATGCATTGCTGAAAATATTATAAATGAAGAGAGCGTATTCTAAAATATTAGCATGCATATTTTCATGGATTTCTCCCGAATGATTCGCGATATACAGATAGTGTAAGCTCGCCGTGACATACCCTGTATAGTGAATCAGACATAATAATCGTTAAAGTAAAACTTGGAAACTCCATGGCCCACTAGCAAAAATTCATCATAGTCTGATGTTTTAGTGTTTTTTAGGATTTCTGGAAACCATTAACGAATTCAACCTTGGATTTAACTAAATAATGAAATACATGTATCTCCAAAATCATAACCCCTGAAGAAATTGGGTAGGCCACTGATTCCTCCGCAAAATTCTCTGTTAGACATAGTATTCGTAGTAACTCAGCACAACCTTATTTCTAATAACTTCGTAGAGAAGCCTGGCAGTCTAAATCAAAATGTACATTCAAATCTGAAATACCCTGTATGTCTCATTGTGCATTTTACACTCTCGAGAAATTTGCTAGAATTTTTCAATACTTCTGACTGTTAAGTTTTTTCGAATCTCTAGAGATTTTCGTGAAAATTATATTTTTAGCCTGTGTTTAATTTTTTCAAATCGTTAGACTTTCGAAAATAATAGTGCCAGTATATCCGTGTTCAATTCTTCATCTTATATCTTGTATACTATATATCTGTTCCCCTGTATAATTTCATTATCGTCATTAGTCATAGATAAATCGGTTCGCAGCATGATTCAACCTATTAGTCATTCATTCGAGACCAGGTGGTGAATCAAGACAGTCTTATATTAGATGTCATCACGTACGGTCGACTTTTCTGATCGCAATTGAAAAATACGCGAAAGGAATTATTTATCGTTCCAAACGGAGTGTTCACTTGAAAATGAGTGCAAGTATTGTGTTTTTGTGTTCCTCATACAATTCAGTGATTATATTATCGCGATCGTGTGCTGTTCTAGTGTTTTGTGTCACTTCGTGTTGTTTCATCAAACCCTGGTGAGTAGAGATAAATTCTCTCAAGTTTTCCTCATATTTCCCTCTGTCCTCTTTACTTTCAACTTCATTACCTTATAGTATGTTTTCAAAATCACAAAGGTACCGCTTGTTGAATATTTTCCGATGAAGGAATACTTTCTTCTGATTTTCGTGCTTTCCGTTCAGAACTATATTTTTTTAGAAGATAATAATGGGAAAAGAGCAAACCAGAAGAAAATAAGACGATTCGAAATTTTCATGGAAAAATACCTTTTGCCCATACAGGGTGTTTCAGATACAAATGTACATACTATACCTGCAGATATAGGAAACTTTGGTGGTTTCAATCACCCCCTATCGATGTGTCTACCATCTTTTATAACTGCGATACAGAACGTGATATTGAATTTGGCGAAATCTGTATAATCGATATTCAAATTATATTATTCATCAAAACTAAATAGGAATCAAATTTAGAATCCAGAACCGTCTTAAGGAAAAACAGAAAACAATACTGTATATCGGAATTTTGTAGATATGTTTTGATATTTGCAAAGAGCGGGAAAACTAATGAATTGGCATACCTCTTGATAGTGCACTTCCAATTTGACATATTTTTTCATCATTATTTTTGTAAATAGAATTTTTATTGAGCTCGTAATTCAAAATTCAATTTTATTGCAAAAAATCAGTCCTCAAATTTCAACTTCATTAGAGTCAAATTGCATAGAATAATTTGTCAAATAGTTTAGATACTTTCAAGTGCTCGTTACATTTTCACTATTTCAAAAAATAATGATAACACAAATGTGATTATGCAGTTATGCCTCGAGTTATACATAGAGATCAAAAAATAAAGACCATGTAAAGATTTTGCCAAAATCATATTTTCAGCCTGTTTAATTTTTTCAAATCGTTAGACTTTCGAAAATAATAGTGCCAGTATATCCGGGTTCAATTCTTCATCATATATTTTATATACTATATATCTCTTCCCCTCGTATAATTTCATCATCATAGTTGTCATTAGTCATAGATGAATGTGAGTAAAGAGTTTTCCCCATATTTCCCTCTTTACTTTTAACTTCATTACCTTATATGTTTTCAAAATCACAGAGGTACCGTTTGTTGAATATTTTCCGATGAAGATATACTTTCTTCTGATTTTAGTACTTTCCGTTCAGAACGGTATTTTTTCAGAAGAAAATAATACGAAAAGAGCAAACCAGAAGATAATAAGACGATTCGAGATTATTTCATGAAAACATATTTTTTGGCTATACAGGGTGTTTCAGATTTAAATGTACAAACATCGGTGTGGCAACCATCTTTTATAACTGTGATACAGAACGTAATCTTGATTTCGGCAAAATCTTTCCCAGGTCCAGCTCATAACTTTTGAACCATGTTGTAAAATAGGAATCGAATTCAGAATCTAGATCTGTCTTCTTTTTCAAAAACAACACTCTGTATATCAAAACTTTGTAGATATGTTTTAATATCTGCAAAGGGCATGAAAACTGAATGGATTGGCGTACTTTCCAACAGTGTGCATCTAATTTGCCTTTTTTTCATCATTATTTTTTGAAATAGAATTTTTATTGAGCTCGTAATTCAAAATTCAATTTCATTGCAAGCAAAATATCAGTTCTCAAATTTCAATTTCATTGGCGTCAAATTAAGTAAACTATCGATAGAATTCATTGCATAGAATAATTTGTCAAATAGTTTAGATATTTTCGAGTGCTCGTTACATTTTCACTATTTCACAAAATAATGATAACACAAATTTGATTATGCAGTTATGCCTCGAGTTATGCAAAGTGGTTGAAAAAATAAAGACCATATAATAGAGATTTTGCCAAAATTATATTTTCAGTCTGTGTTTTTTCAAATCGTTAGACGAAAATAATAGTGCCAGTACATTCGGGTTCAACTCTTCATCATATATTTTGAAAACCATATATCTTTTCTCTCCGTATAATTTCATCATCATCATCATGGTTGTCATTAGTCATAGATGAATCATCTGGTTTTCGTACTTTCCGTTCAGAACGGTATATTTCAGAAGAAAATAATACGAAAAGAGCAAACCAGAAGATAATAAGACGAGTCGAGATTATTTCATGAAAACATATTTCTTGGCTATACAGGGTGTTTCAAATTTAAATATACATACATCGATGTGTCTACTATCTTTTATTACTGTGATACAGAACGTACCTAATCTTGATTTTGGCAAAATCTTCATCTGGTCAGCCATGGTGTATAATCGATTCATACTCGATAGGTATATTCAACGACTTTTCAACAGGGTGCATCCAATTCGACTTTTTTTTCATCATCATTTTTCGAAATAGAATTTTTGTTGAACTCCTAATTCAAAGTCTAAATTTATCACAAAAAAATAATCAGTCCTCAAAGTTCAACTTCATTAGAGTCAAATTAGGTGAACTATCGATAGTTTTCATTCCATAGAATAATTATTAATTACATATTTTCAAGTGCTCGTTACATTTTAGTATTTCAAAAAATAATGATAGTTTGAAAGTTATATACGTGAAATAGTTTTTTTTTAAATCTTACCTTCAAGGTCAATATTTCCGAAACGGAGCGCAATATACTTTTTTTTATATGAAGAACCAACATTATTTTAGCTCACTCTATCAGTCCTATTATTTACAACATTACCTTTCCGGACATCCTGTATAGTTTGCAAATTCTTCCTAAACTCATTTTTCACTCATTTGGTATTGAATCAAAGTTGCCAATAACATTTTGATAGCTGTGGACACAACAGAAATGCCATGGAAACAGAACAGGCATTTTTTGACATCTCTGTCGGTCTTTGAATTAAAATGGGTTATTCAGCAGTGGAGAAATACGAAATTGTATAATTGTTATATTATGAAAATATAGCGGAAACTTCGGTAATAAATCGAATTTCATTTCCAGATTAACAAGCAAACAGACAGAAAGCAAAGTGTATGATACTTGCCACTGTCGGAGAAAACCATCCAGTCAAGACGGACCGAACAGAAAATCCGCAGAGAGAACTGACCAGAGTATACTTTTCAGAATTCTGATCCTTATATTCGTACGGAAGGCGATATATTGAATTCCTTTCCAGATTCTCAAGCAAACAGATAGACAGATATTCACCTTTATGTCTCTATGGGAACACGACAGGTACCCTTACGAGGGGAGAGTATCAACTCGGCGTTTATAAACCCTCTCTGCAAAGGAGGTCGGCGCATGGTGGGTTAGGTATATACAGTGTTTTTCATTGCAGAGAAAATCGTTGTTTATCTGCCTACCTCGTCTGCATTGAGAGAGTTGATGAATTTATGAATAATCAAAAAAATATATCGCGTTTTAGTTACGAATGTTGAAAACAATATTCAGTCTTCGTAGATTTATATTCTATGTACGTGTCACGATTCGAATTTCACATTGATGCTTAGTTTTAGATCCGAGCAGCATATTGTTTGGCATTCATGTTCCTTATTATAACAAACAAAATTGAAAATGTGGAAGATGTTTACTGGGAAAACCACTTTTCGGAATGAGAGTGAATATGTAACAATCCAGTTACGGTTGTTAGAAATATTAGTCAGGTATGTTTCAGATTCAACATCAGTTTTAATTCTCATGGACTTTCTGATATGTGATGTTTAGTTGCAGATCCGAAAAGCGAAGTGTTTGATACTTGTCAATATATTGGAGAAAACCATCCAGTCGAGACGGACCGAACAGAAAATCCGCAGAGAGAACTGGCCAGAGTATACTTTTCAGAATTCTGATCCTTATATTCGTACGGAAGGCGATATATTGAATTCCTTTCCAGATTCTCAAGCAAACAGATAGACAGATATTCACCTTTATGTCTCTATGGAAACACGACAGGTACCCTCACGAGGGGAGAGTATCAACTCGGTGTTTATAAACCCTCTCTGCAAAGGAGGTCGGCGCATGGTGGGTTAGGTATATACAGTGTTTTTCATTGCAGAGAAAATCGTTGTTTATCTGCCTACCTCGTCTGCATTGAGAGAGTTGATGAATTGATGAATAATCACAAAAATATATCGCATTTCAGTTACGAATGTCGAAAACAATAATCAGACTTTATAGATTTATATTCTATGTACGTCTCACGATTCAAATTTCAAATTTATGCTTAGTTTTAGATCCGAGCAGCACATTGTTTGGCATTCATGTTCCTTATTATAACCCACATAATTGAAAATGTGGAAGACGTTTACTGGGAAAACCACTTTTCGGAAACAGAGCGAATATGAAGCAATTCAGTTACGGTTGTTGGAAATATTATTCAGGTATATTTCACATCAGTTTTAATTCTCATGGACTTTCTAATATGTTATATTTAGTTGCAGATTCGAAAAGCAAAGTGTTTGAAACTTGGCAATACATTGGGGAAAACCATCCAGTTAAGACGGACCGAATAGAAAATCCGCAGAGAGAACTGGCCAGAGTATACTTTTCAGAATTCTGATCCTTATATTCATACGGAAGGCGATATATTGAATTCCTTTCCAGATTCTCAAGCAAACAGATAGACAGATATTCACCTTTATGTCTCTATGGAAACACGACAGGTACCCTTACGAGGGGAGAGTATCAACTCGGCGTTTATAAACCCTCTCTGCAAAGGAGGTCGGCGCATGGTGGGTTAGGTATATACAGTGTTTTTCATTGCAGAGAAAATCGTTGTTTATCTGCTTACCTCGTCTGCATTGAGAGGGTTGATGATTTGATTAATAATCATAAAAATATATCGCATTTCAGTTACGAATGTTGAAAACAATATTCAGACTTCATAGATTTATATTCTATGTAGGTCTCACGATTCAAAGTTCAAATTGATGCTTAGTTTTAGATCCGAGTAGCACATTGTTTGGCATTCATGTTCCTTATTATAACCCACAAAATTGAAAATGTGAAAGATGTTCACTGGGAAAACCACTTTTCGGAAGGAGAGCGAATATGAAGCAATTCAGTCACGGTTGTTGGAAATATTATACAAGTATGTTTCAGATTCAACATAAGTTTTAATTCGAAATGTAGCAGATGTTTACTGTTGCAGATACTTGTCAATAAAATGGAGGAAACAATCCAGTCAAGACGGACCGAACAGAAAATCCGCATTGGAAGAGTTGATGAATTGATGAATAATTATAGAAATATATCGCGTTTCAGTTACGAATTTTGAAAACAATATTCAGACTTCATTGACTTATATTCTATGAACGTCTCACGATTCAAATTTTAAATTGATGCTTACTTTTAGATCGGAGCAGCACATAGTTTGGCATTCATGGTCCTTATAAGATGCCTACTGAGAAAATCAATCACTATTCGGAAAGAAAGCGAATATGTAGCATCCATGTGTCCACCGCTTATGAAAATCAGTTTTGATTTTCATGAACATTCTGATACCTATGTTATGTTTAGTTGCAGATCCGAAAAGCAAAGTGTTTGATACTTGTCATAAAATCGGGGAAAACCATCCAGTCAAGACGAACCAAACAGAAGATCCGCAATATACTTTTCAGAATTCAGATCCTTATATTCGTACGGAAGGCGAAATATTGATTTCCTCTCCAGATACATTCTCAAGCAAACAGATAGACAGATATTCACCTTTATGTCTCTATGGAAACACGGCAGGTACCCTTACGAGGGGAGAGTATCAACTCGGCGTTTATAAACCCTCTTTGCAAAGGAGGTAGACGCATGGTGGGTTAGGTATCATGCATTCCATACCAAAACCAGGAGATATTTCATATGACCAGCCCCAGGGAAGCCTTTTCTGAGCCAATATGAAGAAAGAAACATTTCAACTCACAGAAGTTCCAACTCACAAAAATTCCGATTTTGTCATGTGTAGAATAATGTTTGCAAATTTGGAATTATCCTTCAAAACAGCTCCTGAGGTTACCGTGGATTTATAGTAGATATCATCAATGGCCCAACCTCAGCAAGATTACTTCTAGCATCTTGAAGGATTTTTAATATTTATGTGTGTGATTTGTATCCATATTAAGTGTACTCATTTTCATTAGGACAATATACAATATACTTACCTACATCAAGTTAAGGTAGGTGGTATCCTAGATTTGGTGTTCATCTATATCTTGTGAAATTAGTTTTTTTTCACCATTTTGATGAAATCTGAGTAATCTGGAATTCCACAACATAAAACTTTGTTCAGATGACCTAGATTATTTTTGTAAGTGATTATAGGTAGATAATTATTTCTTGGTAAAACTTTGTTCAGATGACCTAGATTATTTTTGTAAGTGATTATAGGTAGATAATTATTTCTTGGTATCATTCATTCATCTGAATAAAAATATCTATCTATGTATTTTATGTTCTGGAACTGGATTAATTGATTAATAATTTTTGAAAATGAATGTAAACATTGACAAAACATGTTTTTCACTGTATAAGTACAATGCATTATAATGAATTAATATTTTGCTCAAAGACCTACTTGTGTCTCTCCAAAGAACTAACAGAAGGATCTACCAGTTTACTTCTCCCCTCAGTGCTCATGTATAGTGTTTTCTCTCCTCCCCTTACATTGTAACATTTTTTACTTACATAAGTAAATAAGTTACGGCTCCGGCAGCTGTTCGTCTTGGTGAGCAAAGGTGTAGGTAAGGGTTATGTAATCACTTTCTATTAAGATAGACCATTTCTTATCAAATGCTGGAAATTACTTTTGGGCGCCACTTGGCTCTATAAATTCATTAAATTACTTCTTCACTGAGGGTGGGAGCAATGGAAAGCCAAGAAGCACTACTCAAATTATATAAAAGTTAACAAAAAAAAACTAATAAAGAAGGATTTATGAACTGCATCGGAATTTTTGTATTTCTGTGAGTACCTGAAGAAATTAAACACCAAATAACTCGACAAACATTTACTTTTAAAAAGAAAATCACCCTCGACAATTAAACTGGGAAATTGTACACCAATGAGATAATCGTAAACTATGTTGCATAAATCAGTACTCACGTGGTAACTACCTAAGATAGATGTTATAAACCATTTACAATAGACTGTGAAAAATCAGTGAATCAGCGACCACTCAGTATACTGTGTGTTGCGTCATATAGGCATGATAATGCGGGTGAATATAATGTCATTTACTGGCGCAAAATCTAGGCAATCACCATTTTGTATAATACGAAAACCTAAATAGGAAAATATATAGGTATGTGATAATAAAAAAGACGGTATAGCTTTCCTGGTTACGTGCGGAATAAAGATCCCACAGGTGTAGAATCCCTCACTGCTGGGTCCAAGGTGATCTTCTAATAGGCATTAGAGGAGTCTGGTAGGGCTCGCCTGTTCTCGGCGTTCCATATCCAGAATCGAGGAGAAGAGGAAAATAGGGTAGAGCGTGTTCCTAACTACCACGTACAACCCTGGAGTATAAAAAAAACACCTGTGACCAACTATTCCCGTTAGATGGGTTTTCAACTAACTTACCCCGCAAAGGAGGGTTGACTTGTAGTTAACAGGATTTTAACGTTTTCTCGTACACAGGTCAGCGTTCCAGGCAAGCCAGAGAATTGGACAGCACGCCCATGTTCAAAGAGTGAAGACATGTGTCATAAAATGGCGGCCGATCACACCTCAGGTTCCGGAGACTCGGGCACGATTCGGACACAGAAGTCCAGGAATTTGTGACTTCAGAAATGGCACAATAATTACTTGTTTCAATGGCGAGTTGAACACTTTGAAGATCCCGACAGGGACTTTTTAGATAGCACAAATCCACAATTGTGTTGCGGTACAAAAGTTGATAGGAACTACCAACACTTCAGGTGTCTTCCAAAAAATCAAAAGCCGGTAAAATTGGCGTGTTTTCTTCTTTTATCACCTCGGTGTATGTTCCAGAACCGATCATGACCAATCGGCAAGTTCCCTGAGAAAACGACATCAGCGCCATCTGGGAATTCGAATTTCTCTACCGCCAAAATGAAATACAAAGGGAATAGGAGAAACTGTCACAAATAGAATAATTTGTGAAATAATGTAGACATTCCAAATATCAGGATTTTAATCCCAACCATATAACGACCAATCGGTGACTTCTGATCTCAAATACAACTTTAATTTTTATCATTTCAGTTTTGATCAGCGCTAGGCAACTAACAATACTCTTTATCATCTCTTGGGTTGCCAGCTAATAATTCAGAATACCGTCGGCGATTTTATAAAATAGTGGGAGGCATATTTCTCGATCAGTTCAAAACCAGTTTCTTGGAATCGAATCTATGCGTATCGCGTTCATGTACAGGGTGTTGTGTTGTGCTGATCAGACAGACTTCAGACTTCTTTGATTATTTTATGCTATCCACAATCGCATACCGGTTGTCGGAATTTTGGAATGTTACACCATCCCTTTTCAAAAGAAAAAAAAAAGTAGACAAAGAAGTTGACTATTTTTTTTTTTACTTCCTACAAATATGAATAAGTTCGAGCCTAATTTAATGTGAATTTACTTCACCTAACAAAAAAAAAATCATGAATAGTAAGTAGAATACACAAGACATCCGAAGTAATCCCTATTGATATAGTCCTGCCATTTTTTAGTAACTTCGCGTACCATACGCCAAAAAAATAATTGGAGACAAAATCGATAAAGTCATAAATCAAGTAAAAAAATGTCATAAACGGGTAGGGTCAAAATCGGTGAGTGTCGCAACAGGCTATAAAAAAGGATACTTCAAATTGAATGACCTCAAATACATAACTCTGGAAATACAGATGGCATGGAGGGCAATAGGTATACTAATTTCGGTGATCAATCGAAAAATATACCATTTTAAATTTTTGATTTACAGGGTAGGTCGACCTAATTTAATTATTATATATCTAAATCTTAAAATTACCCAAGTCATGTGATAAGTAGTTAATTTATATACAAAAAGGAGGGGATAATAGTTAACCTACGGATACATCGGAATTAGATCCAAAGTATTTTTTCAAATCTTTGACATGCCAGTCGCCACCAGGCGTACCGTTGGCATTTTTCAAAGTATAAACAAGTTTTGAAACTCTTTTCTCAATTGTGCAGGGCACGTATTTTGGTGCTAACTTAGCTGTGAATTTCGAAACGGCGTCAGAAAGCACTTTGTTACGGCGCCACACTCGCTCTCCTACTTCAAATGGTATTTCTCTCTTTCGGAGATTGTAATGCGTAGCATTTTTTTCATAGGATTTGTGCAAATTATTCCGAACTTCGCTAAAAATGTCAGTTAAAGAATTTAGTTCGGAAGCATATGCTTCTCGATCGCCAGGCAAAATTTCAACATCCTCTGTCGACTGAACTACGCCATAATAATTTCCAGATAACGGGACATGTCTCGCAAAATTCAAAAAACAAGGCGAAAACCCTGTCACCTCATGTTTAGCTGTATTGATAGCATGTGAAATTTTTGGTAATTCCACATCCCAATCGGAATGTTCATCTACGTAACAACGGATTGTGGTGCCTATAGTTTTATTTATGCGTTCAACGAAATTACATTGTGGATGATATCTAGCGTTATACCAAATTTTTTGAACTTGATAACGATTTGCTAAATTTTTGAAAAGAGAACCCGCGAATTGGACTCCGTTATCTACAATTACGTACTGTGGAACTCCAAAAGTTAAAAAAACATCGTTTTCAATGAATTTACACACATTTTGAGCTGTAGCTTTCCTCATTGGACATAGAAGAGTATATTTAGTCAACCAATCTGCGACAACTAATAAATAACAATTTCCTTTTTTGGATCGCGGAAACGGACCCATCAAATCAGCTGCAATTATCTGCCACGGAAAATCTACGGATTTTTCCGCTCCCATTAAGCCCATACGAGGGGTAGTCGATATCTTCTGTGAACCACAGACCTTGCAGGACCTGACGTATTTCATAACATCGTGCCTCATTTTTGGCCAGTAGAAAGAATCTCTTACCCTTTGCATAGTCTTATGAAAACCAAAATGACCACTAGTAGGTGGATCATGAGCTGACCTGATTACATCATTTCTTTCTGATTTGGAAACCAGCCGCTTCCAATCGGTGACATTAGTACCTGCGAATTTCTTGGTAGAAATCAATTTATAAACATTATTCTCCTCTATTTTCCACTGTGGATATAGCTCTGGATTTTCCTGAATTTTATTCATTAACGATTTATACCACTGATCAGAATTATTTGGCGTAGAGTTGACAATAGTGATTTCCTTATCATCTTCTGGTTCCCTATTATTAGAATAAATTCTAGATAAGGCATCTGGGACAACATTCGAGGTTCCCTTTCGATGTTTTAATTCAAAATTATATTGACGTAGCTTTACGGCCCATCTGGCCAGTTTTCCAGTCGGATTTTTCAAGTTGTTTAGCCAAAGGAGCGAGTAATGATCTGTCTCGATAGTGAACTTTGATCCTTCTACATAACTACGGAATTTTTCAATACTGAATATTACTGCCATTAATTCGCGCTGCGTTACCGTCCAGTTTCTTTCAGTACGCGACAGAGATCTGCTCGCGTATGCTATAACTCTTTCTTCATTATCAAATATTTGTATCAAAACACCGCCAACACCTGTGTCACTAGCGTCACACTGAATAGTGAATGGTTTCGAAAAATCAGGGCTACAGAGAATAGGGGAGGATACTAGAGCCTGTTTTATACTGATAAAAGATTTTTCCGCTTCATCATTCCAACGTATAGGCTGGTTTCTCTTTCGTCCCGTGAGCAAAGCATTGAGAGGCGCTACTAGGGTTGAAAAATGATTGATGAATCGTCTGTACCACGAACAGAGTCCTAAAAAGCGTTTTACTTCAGTACTAGTCGTAGGCCTAGGATAATTAACCATGACGGCAACCTTGTCGGTATCCGTACGGATGCCATTTGAATCAATTACAAAACCAAGATATTTTAGTGATGGTTTAAGAAATTCACATTTTTTTAGATTAACTGTCAACTTGGCGTCCGCTAAACGATTTTTGACCTCGGTTAATAGAGATAAGTGTTCTTCTAATGTAGCTGAAACCACGATAATATCGTCTAAGTAAGTGAAAATATTTGGCTCATATTTGGGACCGAAAATGGCATCGATCAGCCGGCATAACGTTTGAGCTGAATTGACAAGACCAAAAGGTACCATAGTGAAGTGAAAAAGACCCCTACCTATAACGCTAAATGCTGTTTTCTCGCGGGAAGCTGGATCCAAGGGAATCTGCCAAAAAGCTTTTCGTAAATCGATCGATGAGATAAATTTGGCGTTTCTCAACATACTCAAAATTCGATCAACTCTCGGCAACGGATAACTATCGTGCTTAGTAAGTTCATTTAATTTTCGGCCATCAAAACAAAACCGCATTTCACCATTAGCTTTTTTAACTAGTAGGACTGGCGAACACCACTCACTTTGGCTAGGTTCTACCACTCCTAACTTGAGCATGTCATCCAATTCTTCATTCAAAATTTTAAGCATATAAGGAGACATAGGATATTGTCTTTGCCTAACAGGACGCGCATCGCCTGTCTCTATAGTCATACTAATTTTATCGGTACGTCCGAGCCTATCTGTACCACTTATTTGATCAAAAGAACTAATTGTATCATCCACTCGTTTACGTTGTTCTAGAGGGAGAGAATCTAATGTGCATAAATCTCGAGGCATTTCCATAAAGTCAAACTCTGAAATATCTACTTTACATTTACTGAGATCACTCTGTATATCCCAACAATTTTGTTTGAAGTCCATGTGAATGAGAAACTGTTTCGCGAAATCGCTTCCGAAAATAAAAGGCTGTTTTATAGAGGGTACAACTAAAGCTCTAACAATCTGGCACGCTTTACTTATGCAGATCGGCAAATCAACAAATCCTAAAACAGAGTTTTTTGTTCCGTCCGCTGTGGTAACGTTTTTAATTCCATAGCTCTGCGTAGTTTTTTCTAGTCCTAGTTTTTCGATTAACTTGACCCCCCCGGCGCCTATCAAACTTACCGTTGATCCTGAATCTAAAAGTACAGTGATAGACTGGTCAACTAGTTTCACCGAAATGTATGGTCTATTATCGTTATCAACATTAGCAAAAACTGGTGCTACTTGATTTCGACAATTCAAAATATTGAAATTTTTATAAAAATATCTTACATAATTCAACCAAGATTTCCAATCCTGCTGTTTTTGAAGAATTTCAAAACCGGAATTTTCCGAATTGACCTCAAAAGTTACGAGGGGAGTTCTTCGGTCGCTAAGATCACCCCTGCCAATTAGTTTTCCGAATTTCCGGATTTTTTCGTACATTTTGTACAATCTTTACTAGTCATACCTTGCGCACCGCATTTAAAACAAAATTTATTCCTTTTCATAGTACAGTTATGAAAAGTGTGGTTAGGAAAACGACAATTCCAACAAATCAAAGTTTTAGGGCTGCCACTACTACTGTTTACGTTAGAGGTTACTTCTGGTTGAATATTTTGCGAACTTTGTTCCTGAGCATTTGACTTATTCGAAAAAGTTCGATTACTTGGATATGAAGTTCTTCTATCTTGAAATCTTAAATTGTTATTTCTAGGTTTATTATTGAATTTGGAATCTCTAAAATTATTATTTCTGTTTCTATAATGACTGTTACAAGAAGTATCAGCTATTCTAGAACTACTAGCTTGCATTTCCGCGACACTAAAATTATTATTATTATATTCATGGCATGAACAATTTACCTCTGACGATTTAGTTTTTAGAGTTGATGGGGTATTGGCTTTGAATTTCAAATAATTCGCTTCCTCCAAACGTTTACATAATTTTATCAAGTCGGCAACACTGTCTATATCTGTCAAAGCTAAATGGGAAATATATTCTGGTAATAAGTTTTTTCTAATAGTGCGAACTTTAGTAGTTTCGTGAGGAGGGCGGCTAAGTCGATTAAACAAGTTTTCCATAACAGCTGAGAATATAACAATTGATTCGTTTTTACCTTGTTTACGAGACTTAATTGTATCCCAAATATCATCTTCTATATGAGGAGGCAAAAAATCTGTCTTCATTTTAATCACTAAAGAGTCCCAATCAGTTAAACTACTTTTTACCTGCATAAACCATAAAAACGCATCGCCCGTAAAAAGTTCGGCAGCCGCTTTAAATAATTCCGCCTTATCTAAACCTCGTGCTTGCGAAAATTCTGAAATCTTATCAAGGAATGTATGAAGTTCTTTCGAATCGCCGCTAAATTTTAGTCCCCAATCCGAAATTGGTGCTTGTCTGGTATTATATGTAACCACTGGTGGTGGAATGTTGATAACAGGTTGCATCGTAGATTGAGGGAGACTAGGATCAGGAACTGTGTTAATAGGAATTATAAGTTTATCTTCTAAGTCAGCTTCAAGAATATAACAGGTGGCCAAAGATTCATTTTTGAAAGTTGTAGTCTCCCGTAAATTATCAGCAGGAGTCGGCATTCTTTTGATTCTACCAATGAGATGATTAATTCGAGATTTCAAACGTTTATATAACGAATCTTGAGATGACCCTTCAAATTCAAGTATCAATGCCTGAATGGAATTCAGAGACGACTCGATTGCAACTTTTTCAGCGAGGAAATCAAAAGGATAAAGATTCATAGCTATATGACTTCCTGGGTTATTTTTTTTCTTTTTCCAATATGCGGCCTAAAATTTTTCTCCTGTCATCCTGAGATTTTGTTGTCATTATTCCTCTAATAAGTAGTTCATAATTTAGTTCGTCAAACAGTAGGTGTATTGGTCTGAAAGTCTCGTCCATTTTAAAAAAATATCAAATTCAAAATTGTACTATATGTCAAATAAAATTGAGCAAAATATTTCAATTGGAAAAAAAAAAAATCTTAATTGAGATCAGAAATCAGCCGAGATGTCCGCCAAACGATCAGTTCGAATAAAATCGCAGAATGTAGCAAAAATATCAACACAAGACAAAATTACTTACCCCAACATGTATCAGTTGGCAGCTTTCGAACCACAAAAAATATTATGAGGCCTTCCTCAAAATGTATTGTGGACACCCTGTATGTGGAAAACGCAAGAACCAGTGCCGAGAAGTGACATATGGAAATTATGTTCCTTTATTTATTATTTTTAGTTAATTTCTTCAGATAATTCTCACACAGATGAAAAAATTAAGTTGAAATGGAAAAATTGATTACACAATCGGGCCTCACGTTGACAGCGCCACTTGTAACATTTTTTACTTACATAAGTAAATAAGTTACGGCTCCGGCAGCTGTTCGTCTTGGTGAGCAAAGGTGTAGGTAAGGGTTATGTAATCACTTTCTATTAAGATAGACCATTTCTTATCAAATGCTGGAAATTACTTTTGGGCGCCACTTGGCTCTATAAATTCATTAAATTACTTCTTCACTGAGGGTGGGAGCAATGGAAAGCCAAGAAGCACTACTCAAATTATATAAAAGTTAACAAAAAAAAACTAATAAAGAAGGATTTATGAACTGCATCGGAATTTTTGTATTTCTGTGAGTACCTGAAGAAATTAAACACCAAATAACTCGACAAACATTTACTTTTAAAAAGAAAATCACCCTCGACAATTAAACTGGGAAATTGTACACCAATGAGATAATCGTAAACTATGTTGCATAAATCAGTACTCACGTGGTAACTACCTAAGATAGATGTTATAAACCATTTACAATAGACTGTGAAAAATCAGTGAATCAGCGACCACTCAGTATACTGTGTGTTGCGTCATATAGGCATGATAATGCGGGTGAATATAATGTCATTTACTGGCGCAAAATCTAGGCAATCACCATTTTGTATAATACGAAAACCTAAATAGGAAAATATATAGGTATGTGATAATAAAAAAGACGGTATAGCTTTCCTGGTTACGTGCGGAATAAAGATCCCACAGGTGTAGAATCCCTCACTGCTGGGTCCAAGGTGATCTTCTAATAGGCATTAGAGGAGTCTGGTAGGGCTCGCCTGTTCTCGGCGTTCCATATCCAGAATCGAGGAGAAGAGGAAAATAGGGTAGAGCGTGTTCCTAACTACCACGTACAACCCTGGAGTATAAAAAAAACACCTGTGACCAACTATTCCCGTTAGATGGGTTTTCAACTAACTTACCCCGCAAAGGAGGGTTGACTTGTAGTTAACAGGATTTTAACGTTTTCTCGTACACAGGTCAGCGTTCCAGGCAAGCCAGAGATTTGGACAGCACGCCCATGTTCAAAGAGTGAAGACATGTGTCATAAAATGGCGGCCGATCACACCTCAGGTTCCGGAGACTCGGGCACGATTCGGACACAGAAGTCCAGGAATTTGTGACTTCAGAAATGGCACAATAATTACTTGTTTCAATGGCGAGTTGAACACTTTGAAGATCCCGACAGGGACTTTTTAGATAGCACAAATCCACAATTGTGTTGCGGTACAAAAGTTGATAGGAACTACCAACACTTCAGGTGTCTTCCAAAAAATCAAAAGCCGGTAAAATTGGCGTGTTTTCTTCTTTTATCACCTCGGTGTATGTTCCAGAACCGATCATGACCAATCGGCAAGTTCCCTGAGAAAACGACATCAGCGCCATCTGGGAATTCGAATTTCTCTACCGCCAAAATGAAATACAAAGGGAATAGGAGAAACTGTCACAAATAGAATAATTTGTGAAATAATGTAGACATTCCAAATATCAGGATTTTAATCCCAACCATATAACGACCAATCGGTGACTTCTGATCTCAAATACAACTTTAATTTTTATCATTTCAGTTTTGATCAGCGCTAGGCAACTAACAATACTCTTTATCATCTCTTGGGTTGCCAGCTAATAATTCAGAATACCGTCGGCGATTTTATAAAATAGTGGGAGGCATATTTCTCGATCAGTTCAAAACCAGTTTCTTGGAATCGAATCTATGCGTATCGCGTTCATGTACAGGGTGTTGTGTTGTGCTGATCAGACAGACTTCAGACTTCTTTGATTATTTTATGCTATCCACAATCGCATACCGGTTGTCGGAATTTTGGAATGTTACAACATTACATTGAGGTAGTTGTGGAATAAAAATATAAACTTTAAAAACCTACAGGAAAATCAATACAAAAACACAAAAAATTAGAACTATATGAGGTACTTACCAATAAAATACAATACATAGAAGTAGCAAAATTATGAATATATATTTCCAAGATACAATTTGAAATAAAAAGGATATGTTCAGCTACCCAAATAATCATTGATATCTCCTTAAACTTGAATTCAATTTAAAGGTATGAACAGAATAACAGAAACAAGAAACAACTGATTATACAGGGTGTTTGGTGCATCGTGTGCCAAATTGAAATGGTCGAATGAAGGGGTCATCTGCTATCCTTCAAGACTAGTCAGCACCTTTCATGCCCTGTGGATTATTTTTAATCGTCTTTTCATCTGTTTATCAAAAAAAGACCGAAATTCCACATTCAAATTCAAATTTTGAAAAAAGTATAAGGCATAGGCTCTGGATTTCAATTTTATTCAGATGTGTATTGTGTTATCTTTAGTTTTTCGCAAATATCTCTGGAACCTCTGCACTTAGGCATCGTGGAATGTCATTAATTTTTGGTTAAGTATCGACGAGCCTAACACAATTCGTCTAGGAAAAAATATGAAGGACATACGAATCACTAACGTCGATCCGATTATGGAACATCATTACCTTCTTGGTTATAGCTGCATGTTAATTAGCTGATTCGAAAACTGTATTTCTTAAAAAAATGTGAAACAAACGAAGTATGAACACTTAGTAGAGGAAGTAGAGCTTATTGAAGCCAATCCAGAATATGCTCTGGTGTGTCAACAAAGTGGACGAGGATCTACCGTTTCTCGAGGAGATATGAGTTTTATATCGGATTCAAATAAAGAAAACAGGCCTAATACAGAAGATTGTCCTGTTCAGGAATCAGTGGAGTACCAAATGAGTCCCAAGCTCAAGAATCTCTGGAAGATATCGAAGTTAATCAAACTGAAGGACGAAGCATTGCTCCAAACATTGTCGAAGCGAATATGAAAACAAAGAAGATGAAGAGAAAGAAGGCCATACACTTCGTAGACCTACGAAAATCGACGTCCACCAGGGTATTTTAGCGCGACATAAAAAATATAAAGTGGGGGAGAATGTGATATACTTCTGTTATCAACTTGACGTTTGTGATGTTAATATTGTCAAGTACATTGTGACAGGTTTTGCTGATTAAAGCATTTAGTTCTGAAGAGATATTCATTTTGATAACTACGCCATTGCTTAACAATATTACATAGATTGATCTGGAATAGTATTACAAGTTTCAATTTTTTCCTACAAGGGTTCTGAAGAGATTAGCATAAATCTTGATTTTTTTCGTACTTTTGACACGGAACCTTTCACCTCTGCTGACTCACGCTGTATATGATAAACATCGAGTGGAATGACAATACATTAGGAAGCGCGAAGGAAAAACCCCTCATGATAAATAAAATGAAGACTCACCCAATGCCAACAAACTGCTGATAGGTACTCTATCCTTGCCAGCCAACCTGTCTGACAGGACGATGAGTTGGTGTTTTTTGGAAGCCGCGTCAGCTTCCTCGCAGATGTCCTGCAACTTTTTCAGGAAGCCTGTCACGCCTTCCGAAGCGGGAAAACTGATATCGATGACGTGCGTCGACCAATCGCGATGGGTCGTCTGCTTCAGCACTTCCAGATCGGCGATCGATATGACTGGGTTCTTCAACCACACCCTGTGAACCTGAAAAACTACTGCATTCAACTCATCTTTCGATGCACGAATTTCATGTTCTGTCAAACAGCTATCATCTGATGGACACTATAGGTCACGTGCACGTTTCAATGTGTTACCTCCAGGGTCGGTCATCTGACAGTTCTTGCACGCAACCCATAGTTCTATCGATCCTGTCAACCTTCAATATATTTGATGATTTTCAGTACTAATCAAGGAATTTATTCATTGCCTGTGATGTCCCCAAATAATCAATAGGTTTGGAATATATGATTTTAAGGATATCTTTTACTATTGTTGGGGTAGTTAGGGGTTGGTGTACAATGATACTCGAATCTGGTGTAACTTCAAGTATATAATCAACTTTTCGGCATTTGATAATACTGTCCCACTTTCTTGAATCACGTCTTCTTAAATCCACACCTAACACTCTACAACTAAGTGTTTTGAAGAGGGGATGAATCCTTGATTTCCATACTCAAAGAACGTCAAATCCATGACGCGTTCCGCGTTGGACGTTATCAACCAATAATCAATGATCGTCCGATAATTATGATCCAATCAAGAAATAATTTCTATATTAGGAAATCTGATAAATGTAGGTACCCGAAAATGAGGTTGAGGTAGAAACCAAAGATTCAGCAATTCAAAATATATATGTATGGATATAAACAATAAAACAATTTATGTTGCAATAATATAAATATACATGAAATGGAATGATGAAACAAGGTAGACCTATTCACGATATAACGATATACTGTGTGAATCCAGAACATAGGGATTGGCTTTACAACACTATAATGAGATGCCAAACTTCGAAATATCTCGACACGATATCGCAAGAATTTTGGATAACATTCCAACAGGTGTCGACTGATCAGATTGAATATGATTACTAGATACAGTGCAAAGCGTAGTATGTTATTTTCTCTAATCTCGTGCCGAAAAGTTACTATATGATTATGATGACACTTTTTTTAATGTCATAATGACGTTAACCACACTAGTACTTTTTTTAAATCTATTACCGAACTACTGCGGTAATGAGATAAGAAATAAATTTCAACCAAAATAAATCATTTATTGAATGAAAATGCAATCAACACTTGTCAACTGCTAGATGTCATGACTAAGATTTCCAGGATGAACAGAGTTGAAACAGTACTGTCTCGCTCTTGCTGACAATTGGCGCAACTCTGTTCATCCTGGATCTCTTAGTTAAGAGATCTAGCAGTTGAATAGGTCGGTGGAAAAATCCACTCAAGTATATGTCAGGTAGTGCCATCTGTCAGCATAGTGGTTCACTTGTAGTACCACTCTGTAGCGTATAGACGTAAGGGTATGTACGTGTGACTATAGATGGCAGCGCCATACAGTGTGTGTCGCGATCTCTTGATCCTACCTTAGAGCTTCGCCACTAGATGGCTACAACATGACTAGAACTTCATGTTATACCCTGCGATTGTCATTCTTTATTGGCAACTAAGGATGACTGCATACTGATGAGCATGGTTTTTGAACAGTTCATTATATGACCCAATAATAACGACAAATGCATGGGTTTTCTCGAATGTTCAGCTCTTACCTGTTTCGGTGATGGTTCCAGTATGTTATCTTCAGGTCCGATCGGGCACTGCAAAGACATCACCACCTTTTCGCGGAAAGGATCGATCGGCGGATTGGTCACTTGGGCGAAAAGCTGCTTGAAGTATTCGTAGAGAATCGGCGCGAAGTTGGAGAGACAAGCCAGCGGGACGTCGTTGCCCATACTGCCGAGGGCTTCTTTCCTGCGAGAAGTGAAAAACTTAACATATTTTCAATGGTGCGAGCTTTTTTTATCTCTCGGAGAGCACGAAAGGAAATTCTTATAATGTTAGAAGAACAACGTGAGGAGTTGGAATGGTTTCGAACCTTTGGAGGTTATAAGTTCTTGGGAGTTTATTTTATTTATTTATTTATCAAACATATCTTCCAGTCAGAACAGATCCTGTTGTGAGGCAGAACATAATTATGAAAGAATAAGTATAAGTAATATAATATATGAACTACTACACAAACATGAGTAGAAGTGAATATGAATAATAAATCATAATAAATCAGGATATCATAATAAATCACAATAAAATACAACAATCAATTAACAAAGAAAAGAATTCTAGTCAAGGACATAACTTACTGATACATTTTAAACATTCCTCTCAGAAATGATCAGTTTTTTACTTTCTTTTTGAATGTACCTATATTTCTGCAGTGTTTAATTTCATCTGGTAGTTTATTGAACTCAGATAATGCTGCATAGTATGATGACCATGCATTTCTAATTTCATTTCTTGTTGAAATGATATTAGATTTCAATTTTTATTCATGATATTGTATGAAATGTTCAGAGTCTCTAATCTGTACAGTTCTTCTGAAGAATATGTTTTGTTGAAGCATACAGTTCAGTTGTTGGTGTATCATATGGAACACAATACAGGCCTTCTAATGATTTCCTATATAATGTTGATATTTTATTAAAATTATTTTTAGAATAAGATCCCCAAACATTTATTGAATAGTTGATTCGACTCAGTATATAATAATATAATAATAATATATTTATATTCTGAAATGCACGTTGAATCATCTCTTCATAGACTCTATTATCTATGGAAAAAAGAACAAAAAGGAAAAAGGTTCTTACTTTTTAGACTTACTTGTTGTTGATCATCGGCAACAGCAACATATGGATGGTTTCGGTGGAGTAACCATAGAGGGGCAACCTTTTATCACCCAAACCACTAGTCTCGTACTTGGGCTTCGCAGTTCTACCAGCATCTAAATGGGCTTTCCTGAGTTCGTCCAAAGTAATCTTCGAACGAATTAAAATTATTCAATCATGTGGATAATTTCGTCAGAAGAAAAAACTAAAATTTCATTAGCACACTCGATGCCGAAAAAAGCATTACAGGAAAAACCAATCTATAAAGGATGTCCCAGAATAACGTTAGTATACTCCGGTAGTTGATTTTGAAGATAAAAATAAGAAAACATGTTCCTATCTGTCCGAAAATGCTTCATAAAGGCGCTAGAGCCCTTTGAAGGTATATCCTTAAATACAGTTTCCTTCAATTATCTTCCATATAATTGATTCTAGAATAACGAAATTTGGTATCTGAGGGTTATTCGATCTTACAAGTCGTTTCGTAGTACGGAAAACGTTATTTAATATACAGAGAGGTGCGAAACTCGTAACTGACGCTATAAAAAAGCCCCCAGTTTTTTTTGTTTCAAGACTCATCTCAATTCTACTACCAGAATATGATTCTCCGAACACTTTAACATGAAAAAGGTGCTCTTGTAAGAATGCCGCGAAACGAACTGTTTTTGAGAAAAGGATCATTTTTCATTTTGTTATAAAGAAAAATTTAACTAGTGAAGTTTGTGGAATTACGTCAATTTCCATTGCGGAAATTTTCTCAAAAAATAAACATCCAGATTAACTAAATGGCACAGGCTCCAAATCATTGTGATTGATGATACTTTTCTCTAAAACGGTTCGTTTTACGGCAATTTGAAAGGCTGTGTCTCACGGTCCAACAAATCACAGATCTGATGTCATCAGTGACGTCACGTCAAACAGCAGCTGAAATTTAGAACTTGTTCTAAATATTTGTTATGTTGTATCAAACAATAAATATCCCGTTCGATATCTTCAAATTCTTTCGATATATAAATCAATCATTCGCAAATAATGTTAGCTTTCCTTTCAATTTCAGAGTTGATATTGAATTAATATTAATTAAAAATTAAATTGGTCCCAGAACTGATCCTTGCGGTACTCCACATGTGATATTTTTAGGGAGCCACAAGTATATCATTCACTTCAATATACTGCTTGATATCTGTCAAATAATGTGTGAACCAATCATGAATTCTTCCTCTGACACCAATTGAATATTATTCATTTAGTAATCCGTGACTGGATGTCCAAAATTACATCCATTACGGCTATATTTGTATCCTTTGACCTACGGAATCCATATTGACTACTGTACAATAGATTGTTATTTGCGAGGAACTCAAGAAGATTATTATTCATGATTTTTTCTATAATTTAAGAAAGAATAGGGAGCACAGATATTGGCCTGTAATAGTTCATATCGTCTTTCCTACCAGATTTGTATTTTGGACACATGTCGATATGAACATTGTTTCTTATTATTATCTGCAGAATCGTCTTCCAGAGTATATGAACGTTATTCTGGGACATCCTGTATACAACTACAGAAAAAAAAAACAGGAAGAACAACAGAAAAAACTAAAATACTGCAAAATTAAATCACAAAAATATTTTGAACTCACCATCTGATGTTCACAGAAATGTCATGAAAAAATAAATACAAATAATTATTGAACAGAACTAAACAGGGTTATGTCACAACAAATGAAATAGTTTTTGATAGTTTGATTAAAATTATGAATCTCTCAAAATAGTATTGGTCAAGATAATCATTCCATAGTTCAAATTCAGCTGGATAGTTGAAATTTTGAAACCACCATAGTTAACCTGTAAAGAAAACGAGTAGGTTTTCCTAACGTTACTATTTTTTTCGAAATTACAGGTTCACTAAAGTCAGAATAGGAAGGGTACCTAATAAGAATAAGAATTCTGAACAACATTTCACGGTAATCTGAAAATAGTTTCGAAATCATTGAATAAATCCATTTTGACAAACAGTTAATAATATCCATATCTATGAGGTATCATTACTATCGACGCTAGCCAATTCATAAACATCCCATCTTTCAGGATTGCCAGTTTCTTCAATCAAAGAGAACCTAACTAGTTACTAGTGTTGTATGCAAACATATATTGGTCAATCTAGAGAACCCATATCAAACTAGGTTAAAGGAACACACCTTACACATTTGTTCAGAGGTGACGAGCGAGAGACGCATGGATTGTGAAAAAACGGGGATGGGAAATCTCAGTCGCTGGAATGGAGTATTCCTATCAAAAATGTGTTATTTGGGTGCCAGCGTGCCTTCCGTTCAATGTTCAATATCGCCGAATTTTCGATCTAAATCAAATTCTCGAGTGGGTTAATACATTTTAGGATACTGGAATGTCTCCATGTAAAAAATGATGTCTCATAATACCGTCACTATCCCCAGAAAACATCGAGAGCAATCGAGCTTTAATTCAACAATCTCTCAGGCGTTCAATTCTACAACAGGTGCCAACAGGTTCAATTCTATAACAGGCATTCCGAAGCGTTCTATTATTAATTAAATATCATTATGAATTGATATCTCCATTAGTACCCCTATAACATGGCTGTCGTCCAAAGGAATGGAGCCACGTGATTTTGAAGCCAGACAACTTGCTGGTGAAAACATTTCATCATTTTCAGTACATAGGATGTGTCTATAAACAGAGTATACGGTATGGAAGCCCTCAAAAACAACATTCGATTGCAAATCGTCAAAGTTTCTGCGGCAATTGTTCAAAGAATGCACGAACACTTCAAAAAAGGATTACTGAGTGTTTGTAGAGTAAGGGGCGCTATTTAAGTGACACATTGTTCTAAACCACGTAAACTTTTAGTCTTCAATGATAATAAATCAGGGGAAGTCACTTTTGATCCTAATGAAACATGCTATTTTTTCTGCAACCGAAAGAATCAACTAAAATAAATATGTGGAGTCACCACCAATGTGACTTACTTGACAGATTATTATAATACCTTGCAGAAATTCAATACTATACCCGAAACGTGGATACCGTGCCATATGTGTGCAATTTACAGATCAGGTTCACTCTATTTTCAAGGAAGTTCGAATTGTAGTTTCAATATAAACACAGCCACCCATTTGTGTATTCCATTGAGTCGATGAATCGATGAATTGATTTGGACCAGGTGTCAGCCCTAATAGCAAATACCGCGCCAGTGCCAGGTAAAGGAAAAAGAAGTGGCAAATGTTAGGTTAGTGAGCATATCAACAATAATAGAAGCGATTATTTATTTCTCTCCATATTCCACTGTGTTTGGCTCGATAATCAAATGAAGGTATACAATATCGTTTTGTGAGACAAAAAAAGTATTGCTGGCCGTGATTATTCAAAAACAAGTTATCCAATCAATCAGATCCAGAGAATAACGAATGAAAATAATGAAATACATATCAAGCAAGTATGTGAAGCTTGAAGGCTTGAATCTGCCGAAATCAGGAACAAATCAGGTCGTATGCGTCCCAACCCAAATAATCAACCGTAACAATGTTGTTTAATCTTGATGACCTCGTACCTCCTTTTTAAAATTGTTGCCTAGCAACATATCTATGTTTGTGGCAATAATAAAAACGTCAAATCAAGAGCTGATTTTCGTATTAAAATGGACGAATTTTGTGTCGGTTACAGAAAAATAAAATTTCTATCATTCTTTAACAGTCTGCATTTCATTCAATTTCCAAATCCATATGTCTGCCGCTCGCCATGTTAATTTTTTTTTGTATCAGTTGTAAATCTCTCCGAAATTCTATGAACAATACTTTTCCAGCTGTGACTGTTGACATTTATGTATGTTATTAGCAATAACTTCGAATATAACTATATTCAACGTTGATCATTCAAAATTTGTGTTTTATAATTTGTAAGAAAGGGTTTTGAAGTGTGACCATATCTCGACTAAAATATTGAATGTACATCATAGCACAAAATCAAATAAAATTTGTTCTCACCTTCTCTTTGAGCCATTCGGTATGAGGTCTCGATCTGGCGATTTCCTGCTTCAAAGTGATGTCCTGGATGACGGTCTTCTCCTGAGTGTCGACCAGCAACATCCTGCCCGGTTTCAGGCGACTCTTGAACACAACTTCGGAAGGGTCCACATCATATACACCAACCTGAAACAGAAGAAATCGATTATATTCGAGAAACCTGAAACACTGAACATTTTCCAGACCTAAGAATTTTGAAATATCTAAATATTTTATGGCTTTCTGGTCGAAAAATATAACGATTCGATAAATAATCTATATATGAAATAAGTGTCATTCACCTCACTGGCCATAACCATGATATTATCTTTGGTGATATAGTATCTGGACGGTCTCAATCCGTTCCTGTCCAAGATGGCGCCGATCAGTCTGCCATCGGTGAAGGAGATGAGCGCGGGACCGTCCCAGGGCTCCATGATACAGGCCGCCCAATGGTAGTAGTCCCGCTTCTCTTCCGACATCGTAGGGTCGTTCTGCCATGCCTCAGGAACCATAGTCATCACAGCCTACAGATGATAATTTATAATGATAATTTCGATTTCATTGACAATATAACCATAATATATAGAGGGTTATTCAAGTTTTGAGGCACAAACTGAAATGTGTGATAGATCTCATAATTTTAATCAAGAGTCTTTATAAACATGAGTCCGATCTCGAGCAGTACCAGAGCTACAAGAGGTCAAAGATTTTTTTCTTCTATTAATTGAAATATCTTGCTCACTATTGAGGATATCCATTTGAAATTCAGTGAGTTTGTTACTTGCTGGAAGATCATCATTTCAAGCATTTTGAAGATTTTCAAAATCTACAGGATCATACATTTTTGGGGGTAAAGGCTTCTTTATCCCACCCAAAGATTTTAGTAGTACACCTCTGTCATCATCAAGTTACCGGATTATGTGAACTGTTCAATTTAGAAACTTTTATTGCTCCTCAATTTATTTCCAGAAACGAACCGTTTGCGAAATGACTGAACCTATCCATTCTGAAACATGTTAAATTTGTCTACATTTCTCATAAATTTTATTCTTGGAGAAAATTCAACCAACTTTAAAAACTAACAAAACCTTACGGGTGTGAAAGCAGCAACGGTTTTTCTGGCAACTCTTTTTTAAGTTCACTTATATGGTATATGAAGGAAGGAATTTTTCTATTGCTGAAATTTTTTATGCGAGTCCACTAATCTGAAGGAGCTGAATAAGCTTCCTAACAGTGAAATAATTTGTGATTTTTCAACAACCCCATAACTACCCCACAAAACAATAAAATTATGAGAACAGTTGGGAAATCTCTTGATCGCGATTTTATTATGTGAATCAATAATTTTACATAGATCAAACCTTCATACAATGAAATGATTTGTGAACCAGAAACTAAGGGGTAGTTCAAACCTCCGGAGTACAAAATCTAAATCTGTTGAAATTCCCGTTGCCCGTTGATGTTTTTTTATGGAAACGGGTCATTCTAGACCTGCTGAATACACTCTATGAGGTAAAATAATTTGTGAACCAAAAACTACCCCTCCACAACCCTACTAAGTAGAAAATCATAAATCAGTTAAAAGTTAATAAAAACCTGGAAATTGGACAGATATATTAAATTTCTCATGTAAAAAGTTTGTGAGGGATAAGGAAGTCTCTACCCCCAAAAATGTTTCACCCCGTAGATTTCAAAAATCTATAAGATGCCTAAAATGATGGACTTCTAGAAAGTATCAACCACACTGAATTTCTACTAGACCACATTTTCAATTAGCTAGTGACCTCTATTACGAACTAAGTTATTCATTTGCTATTCTAACCCAAGATTTTTTCATATCTGTCACGATCCACATTTCTGTCAAGTTTATAATACAAAATTTCTCTTCAAATACAAAAATCTGTTGTTTATCACAGACTTACTACTCTATCCAGACTGCTAGTAATCATATCGCAGCAACCCGAAAATGTAGGATCAGTTGCTCGCCTGAAAACGCTTCTGCTCAATACGCAGTCGTTCATGACATTGACGTGGCGTAAGTGTTTTGTAATTATTATCAGGGGTCGGCTTAATGAAAATAATATCAAAATTGAGGGGATATATTAATTTTTCCGTTTTATTTTCGCCAATCCTAGGAAATATGAAGTGCTTTGTTGTTTGGTGTAAGAATTCCACTATTAATAATACTAAAGATGATTCTTTTCATCGGTGGGTTTGTGGGTGAAGAATAATTTATTGTTTCAATTTGCTTTCATCAGTACAGCAAGTATTTAAATCAAATGGAATCATGATTGTTTTGTATATTCATTCAGTGAGGTGCCAAACCTGCTCATCTATTTTAGACGATTTTGGGTTAAAAGTTTACTCATTCAATATTGAATAATGGTCCTATAATTCCTATAAGAATAAGAGAAATTAATGGTTTGAGGTTATTAGGAGACCATTGGACCTTAGCCAATCAGGAAAGATAATATTATTATGTTCAGACCATTTTACGCCAAACAGTTTCCTGATGCTTCCAGGCAGATCCAGGACATGCAAATTGACTGTCTTTTTAAATAATTTCGTTCGTCTAGATTAGTCTATAAGTAGGTGTTGTTTATGCCGTGATAAAATTCTCGATTCATTATTGTTATTTGAATCTGGGTAAAAACTGGAAACTCATCAGCTATAATGAATCATTACTGTTTACACTTTATCGGAATAATGGAATGCAGAATGAGAATAAAAAGATAGGAACTGCATATTTACTTCTATATTGTCAATAATATCTCACTACACTATTTTCATCTTTGGAAAATCAATTCATAATCACAAAATGAATAATACCTATGTGGCTCCAGAAATAGTATATTACGTAATATGTATTTTAAGAAGCATTTACGCACGAATTGAAAAGATACGCACGCAGTCATGAAGCGACGAGTGCGTAATTGCTTTACAACATGCATTACGTACTATACTTTACCTACGGCCATTTACAGTGTATTTGTCTTTCAAAACAGTTCGTTTGTGATATTTTTGTCCTTGCTATGTCAAGCATTTTTGACGGCGATTACGCGATCATGACATACTTGCAGAATATACGAGAACTGTGCGATTTGCTTACCGTGCGTAATGAGCTATTTACTGAGGCTGTATTTCGTGGGTTCTTGCCTATTTTCCATGGTGCCCGTAGGTAAAAACTTTTACCAGGTGTAATTAAAGTCATTGCACATTGCCTCAAATTCACTCCATTATCAAACAAACAAAAAACCACCAACTTAATTGAACTTAGACTATCAAATCAAAATTGAAATTCATCTGAGGTGATGTATTGGTGTTTTCAGAAAATTAGCGCCATTGATAGGAAAGAAAATGTTGGGTCAATGAACACGCCTACTAACTAGGTCTTCATTCAGAATAACAATGGTGATTTCAAACAAGTTATATGGCCTTTACAACTCAATACTCAATATATAGTGGGCACGAAAGTCTGAAATTCACTAGTGCCCTATATAAATAACCGTATAATACTTTCAATTTGTAACCATCGGTTCACTAATAATAATTGTCAAATGGGAATTCATCAACACATTCCAGCTTTACCATCAAGCGATCATAGATTAAATGTCATTTTCCCTCTTTGTTTTTGTTCATCACGTACAATTGAAGAACAGCTTACACACTCCCTGCACAATTTCAGTAGAATGCAAAAAAGGTATCAGTGGAAAATACTGACAGTGTATTCGAGTAATTGGAACGAGTACAACGATTCACGTGTGTCTTCAATATCGTTGGAATCTCTCGTCAGCGAAGAAGCATTATTATGTTCAATTACAATTCCAGGAACTAGTTATTTCCTTTGTTGTGACCTCAAACTTTCTTGATGGATTTTTGATTTTGATTCATAACACATTAATTATTCATATTATTATGAATAAAAATTAATGGAAGAGTTCATTATTCCAGATTTTTTGGGATTTTCTCTCCTCGTCTCTATAAAATGAAAAATTCAAATATGAATACTGTTTCAATATAGGTGTAGTAAGGACAAATCAGATGATTTGCCCCAAAATGTCACTGCCTTTACAGAATTTTCCTATCAGAGAGCTTGAAAGAAAAATTCACTAGCTTGTCAGTTACAATTCAATTCAATAACACATTAATTATTCATATTATTATGAATAAAAATTAATGGAAGAGTTCATTATTCCAGATTTTTTGGGATTTCCTCTCCTCGTCTCTATAAAATGAAGAATTAAAATATGAATACTATTTCAATATAGGTGTAATAAGGACAAATCAGATGATTTGCCCCAAAATGTCACTGCCTTTACAGAATTTTCCTATCAGAGAGCTTAAAAGAAAAATTCACTAGCTTGTCAGTTACAATTTGTATTGAAAAAGGTTTGGAGAAGAGAAATAAAGGTATATAGAAAAGATTTCAAATTTTTACTTATCTTTGGACGTTTCGGGAACGTATCTGCTCCCGTTTTCAACATAAAATGGATTTTTTGTATTGCAAACTCGTATTTGTCCTGACACTTTTTAGTTCTCAGTGACAATTGGTGACGTTGGCAATCAAATGAGTTACAGGATGTTATAAATTTTGAATTTACCATTTTCATTTTCAGATTTCAGTAGTGAATACCATGTTCTATCTGAAAGACCACTGAGAGAAGAAATCCGTGCAAACCTCTTTCAATCAATATTATGATTTGAAGTTGGAGGGAATCGAATCTATATCGTTTTGAAATCAGCATATTTCATTCGATATTTCAAACAGCCAAATATGATGGTGGAGTCGTGACGTATTAGTCCCGAGCTGTAGCTATCTCTCTCTGATACCTCGTCATTCTGCAGTGTTGCAGTGTGATTGGTCAGTTCAAGGACAATAGGCGTGTTGGGAATAAGACGTCGCACCAGTCACACCAATGAATTGACATAATTTCAAATGGCGCAGGAATTGTGTGTTTTGAAATGGACATATTCTAATTTATTTTTTCCATCGTCTTAGGCATGAATGAAAAAATTCAAAATTAATTCGCTGGTAGTTTTTCAGTATAGAGTTCACGATAATGTCGTTTTAAAAAATCAGTGGTCTCCCCCATTGAGCAGGAAGCAATGCTATTGTCTCCGATCAGAAGAATGCAAGCAGATTCCTTGTCCTACAGACAGTATTTAACAAATATGTATGGAAGACTCTTACCTCCGGTAATTTCCTGTTACCGGCATGCACCAAGAACTCCAAAACGCAATCGGCCGATCCGGAATCGGACAGATTTGGTTCCACCACTGGATAGAGGGATTTGAGCTTGTCGCCGAATTCCTCGTTCTTCATCACTCCCTCTCTGGCCTTCATGAAGTTCACATTGCCTCTCAGAGTGTTGATCTCACCGTTGTGCGCGATCATCCTTTGAAATTGAAAAATACTATACTTTATGTACAACTGAGTGAATATCATGGTAACTTAGAACGTTTGAAAATTAATTTTGAATTTACAGTATTTGCTATATCTCCCTGAATATCTAAGTTTTGTCATTTATAATCACACGAGAGCTTTTTTTCTCGACGTAAACTTGATTTTGTTGCCTGAAAATTAAATGGAAGAAATTGTTTCTTCAGTTGTATTTTCTAGAGGCAACAGAACTCGAATTATAGATTTCAAGTTTTCTTCAACCAAAAAAAAGCAATCTCACCCTCTTTTGGGTGTCGAGCCCCATTTTTCATATGATTGATTGTCATTTTTCATTCTGTGTTCGAAATTGTCAATATTGTTATGTCAATGTCAAATTACCACTTTCAATTTTTACATTTCTGTGTCTTTCCTTTGAGTAGATTTCCAAATTAATGTTTCCTTTTTCCTGATGTTGAACTTACTTATTGTGATGTTTTTTTGGCTTTTCAACCGTTACAAATTTTGTTGATTGTGAGGCTGGACTGATCATTAATTATAACGAAACGATAATTACATAAATTTTTATTGTCGAGATGTTTTCCACATAACGGGTTTGTCATCTCTTTCTCAGCTACCATTTTGTTTAACACCTGTACTACTTGTAACTTTCTAGGTACTTTTTATTCTGTCTGAAGATGGCCGTAGAGCCGAAATCATAGTCACACTGATTATTTTTATATTAAATATTGTGGTCGACCGACTTTGAGCTCGTGTTTTCTCTTGTTTTATGACAATGATATTAGAGTGTCATCAGAATTTGAAGTTCATTAAAATAGCAAGTATACCAAAATCGTCAGTTAGAAGGTATAAACCTCAGTATAAACGAGTAATTGAGGATGAGACCGAATTTTATCGCTACTGATCGAACCTACAACGTGCTACAACCTAGAAATCCTGTAAGCTTTCGAGTCTTTATTGGCTCTTCATCAGGAACTCTATAAAACATTAAAAATTATATGAAATCAATCCTTTTGATTACAGAAACACTTACGGAAATTGAGGTTCTGTTTAATTTTATTGTGACATTATAATCACTGCTCAAATCATCAAATATTATCTCTCACCTTACTGTACTTAGCTGTAGAAAAAAATTCGAGCTAGCACTCACAATTCATTCTAAAACAACCTCAAATATCGTTCTTCAGGATATTCTCTGGATCATAAGGAATATGTATTCATATTATCTAGGGAATATTCTATGAACATCTCTTCAGTGTATATCAGGAGGATACCTGGGAAAATGAATATTTTCAGAATCAAGTATACATTATTCAACTCTCAAATTCAACCGATAGGTGAACTAACAGGTAGATTCCTGATTATTTCATTTTATTATCATTTCCTTTGTTCCAGGTTTTTATGCAGTGCAGTGCCTATAAGCCGTAGCACCGTTATATGGAAAACATTTTGAAATTCTTTCAATTGACTCATAAGTTATGAAATAGTCGACACGATCATTCAATTATTAGAAAATTGCTGCTACTCATAATTTATAACTCTGATGCAACATTACACATTACATTGAAATACTATGAAAGCGTAGATGGCTCACGTTACGTTATTTTAAAATAGACAGTTGTAACTGTCGATGACAATAGACAGTTGTAACTGTCTAAATATACAGTTGTAACTGTCTAAATAGACAGTTGTAACTGTCTAAATTGACAGTTGTAACCTGTCTAATTAGACGGTTGTAACTTGTCTAATTAGACGGTTGTAACTGTCTAAATAGACAGTTGAAACTGTCTAAATTGACAGTTGTAACCTGTCTAATTAGACGGTTGTAACTTGTCTAATTAGACGGTTGTAACTGTCTAAATAGACAGTTGAAACTGTCTAAATAGACACTTGCAACTGTCTAAATAGATATCGTGATTCGTACTGTCCTGTCCTGTCCACTGACTAGTGACTACTGACTCCCCTGTCCTATGTCTTACCTACAATAACAGTACAATATAGGAAAAATAAAAACACGTTCTGATAACTAATTAAATAATACGAGCTGTGTGTATTGCGTGTATAACGAGTGTGGTAGTTTTTCTATAGTAGAAGTGAAATGGATGATGGTTTAGATTTTATTTCTGTTTGGGTTTCCAACAAAATTTTGGCCAGTATGGCTCTCAATCATGATTTCATCATTAGTTTAAGCACTCTCAAACGAAAATTACACAAATTGGGATTGTTAAAAAAAAATTACGGACATTTTAGAAAGTCAACAATTCATTACAAATAATACCGATGGATGCACCTTAAATGCCTTCAGAATAATTTAGTAGTTACACAAGACATTATTCTATGACGATTTCGTACGTTTGCAACGTACATCGATGCTTCCATCACCCGTAATTCCAATAAAATGGTTATCCAAATTATTCCAAATGCTTTTTTTTCAAAATAGACAGTTGCAAGTGTCCATTTAGACAGTAACAACTATCTATTTAGAAAGTTACAACTGTCAATTTAGACAGTTACCACTGTCTATTTAGACAGTTGCAACTGTCTATTTGAAAAAAAAAAACGTAACGTGAGCCCTCTACGCTTTCGTAAAATACTGCTGCAATATTGTTGAGATATTATTTTACTTAATGGGATACTACTCGGTATTTCAGTTGCAATCATATCGTACTGAGCTGAAACCTAAAATGAAACGAGCAGAGAAAAATAAATCGAGACCTACCTCAAAGGATGCGCCCTCTCCCAGCTGGGAAACGTGTTCGTGGAGAACCTGGTGTGCACCAGCGCCAAATAAGTGTCGTACATGGGATCCTGCAGATCGGGGAAGTACGTCCACAGCTGGTCGGAGGTCAGCTGGCCCTTGTACACCACCGTCCTGCGGCTGAGCGAACAGACGTAGAACCGCTTGCCGGGCGCGGGGATCACGTGACTGGCGCGCTTGCGCAGGATGAAGAACAGCCGGTCGAGCTGGTCCTCGGGAACGGGCGACTTCACAGCGATAAACACCTGGAAATGACGATTCAAGAGGCGCGTTTCAAAATTGTACCCGACCTACAACCGTTTAGTAGAGGTCGTTTCAATGTACAGTTGAAGTTACTCGACAGATGCCAAATATCGTTTCAATTTCCATAGGAAGAGGTAGGTGAATTTCACCCAATCTACGTTTGGCAAGCCGGACGAGCGTTATGTGCGTTTTGGTTTTGTAAGCTTTGCGAATTGAGGTTAGGGTTTAGGATTTCATAACAAAAACTAGGGTCCCTTGATGGAAATTGACGTTAAAGTCATCTTTACAGGGTACGGACAGATCATAGCTGCATTCTTTTTTAATGATCTAGAGATTTTAGTTTTGCCTACTGGCATCCCTGACATAGCTGTCACGTCACATCCATGGGCGCTACAAAAAAATTCCCAAAATTTCAATAATAGGTATGTACAGGGTATTTACTTGTTGAGGAAGATTATAATGGCGAACTTTTTGTAATTATGATCCGATTCAATTCAAAATTGGAAGGTATGTGGGGTTTTCCGGGGTTGAAGTTGATGATTATTTCGTCAAACTTGGAAAATTCAAGATGACGGATCCAATATACAGCAATAGAAATTTCTAATTATGATCTGAGTCTATTTAAGATTGGTATCTAAGGGTTTTCGAGGTCGAACTTTATGATTTTTTGTCAAAATTGGGATATTCAAGATGACGGATCCAATATGGTGGACGAGTTTTGTAATGAAGATCGGATTCTATTCAAAATTGGTATCTGGGGGTTTTCGGGGTAGGAGATAATGATTGTTTCGTCAAAATTGAAAAATTCAGGATGACGGATCCACTATGGCGAAAGACATTTATAGTTTATATAATTATATTACTCTACCACAAATAGAAAATATGTAGGATGCAAAAGTGAAAATAACGTGCCTATAAGTTATACTGCGTATACTTAGCGTATACCTACTTCTTTGTTACTTTCATCAATAAATTATTCGAAAATGACTTCTTATTTGAAAGAGATGGAAAAATCATATGTATAACATGGGGGTGAAGTATATTCTATTCTTTATTTTCCTGCACATTTCACGTATCAATTTTTATCAGCTTTTATCTACTTTTCGTCCTAGACGAAGTTTTATACATAGAGTGATATTAGTAATTCCATAAATTCTTCTCCGAGTTGGATTTCTGACAATATATTTAGCACAAATGACATGAGTACAGTAGTCTAGATACCCACATCGAGGTTTCCACCATTTCTCAATCATAAGGCTCAGCTCATTCCAGCTCTTAGATAAACTACTGCTCAGCTTGAATTCATTCAGTCAATTCAGTCAACAGAAATATATTAAGCTTTCAGTACAATTTATATGTTCCCTAAATCGCTAAGATTATGCTGGAGTAGTATTAGTAGTAAACTCTATAACTAGAAGATTGTTCATCTATATCTTGGTATAGTTCAATCAGGAATTCCATATGGGAATTACGTATGATATACGCCAGTGACCTCCATATAACCTAAAAAACAACGAATGTCTAAAATCTAGTGTTTATCCCCAGAATTGGATAAGGATGGAACTATATAACTGTTTCACAAACACTTTAGAGTGAGAGGAGACGAGGATCTGTCCGTACCCTGTTAAGATAACTTTAACGTCAATTTCCATCAAGGAACCCTAACAAAAACCAGCGAGTGAACTCAGTCAAAAATTGTGAAATTCTTCGTTGCACAATATACTATTTTACTTTTCTCAATGGGAGTCTACCTGTCTCATGAAGGGCTCGGAGTTCTTGGCGACCGCTCCAATGGAGGAGTTATTGGTGGGCACCGACCGCCATGCCAGCACGGCGATGTCCAACTCCTCGGCCAACTCGGCAAACTTCGTCTCGGACTCCTGGTGGTGCAGCTTGTCGAGGAAGAAGATGCCGGTGCCGTACTGGCCGAAGGGCGGCAGCTGGACATTGTGCTCGTCTCTGGAAAGGAAATAGTAAATTGTGTAACAGGTGTTAGCCCGGGCGCACATTGAGACGCAGGCAACACAGGTGTCGCAGCGGATAGCACATGTTTTTGTAAACAAATAGTTTTAATGCATCAACGCAAATTGCGACATAGGGTAGTGCAGGCTAGAGTTCTTAAATGTACTTGACACTGCCGTTTTGACGTTTTTCCTATATAGGTCGCGTGCACGAAGACCGACCCTGGAGGCAAAATACTGAAACACAACCTCATTCTTCTGTGAATTATTGAAACACAACCTCACTTTTTTTGGTTACAGAGGAATCAAATGAATGAAATAGTTTTTCACAATATTTTGGCATACGAATCGTGTTTTTTGCGCTATTCATTAATTCGAGCATGCCTTCGCATTGTGCTGTTGTACAATGCACAAAAAATGCAGCAAGAGACTAAAGTATATGATTTTTCAGGTAAATAGTAATCTCACATAGTTATCATTGTGAAATGTGTTGTCATTCCTTATTGAAATTCCTTCTGCCTTCTGCCACATCTGCAATACAAGCTAATACTGCTAATTGATTGAAAATGTCTACAACACACATCGTCAGCATGTCAGACCAGTCCTCCCGATTGATTGCATGAATCCAATCTTCTTGCATTATTTTAGAAATTTCAGGTGTATTTCTATTAGCTCCTATCTCAGAAAGAATTCCGATGAGGAATCAGAGAAATTACCAAATTTCAAAAATGAAAACTATATGTTTACTTCAAGAAAGAAGTGGCTTTTGTGTAATTATAGGTGATAATAATACAGATTGTACCATAATTGGCAAAGAATACGAACATAGTCTCTAGATTCCACGAACGAAAAATAGAGAAAAAAGTTCCCCTTGAGAGCCAAGTTTCACTCACCGGCATAAACACCCGGTATAAAATTAAACAAAATCGATTGCCTTGTAACTTTTATAATTCTTTCCGATTTTGGTGAAATTGTGGATTCAAGATTCGGAATATTATCATGAATTTCAGTTTCCAAGAAAAGCTGATGGCTTGATCATTATACAAGAAAAACAAAATTTACTCTTTCATCCTCACTATTTAATGCGCTGTGGCAAAAGTAAGTAGTTAAACTTAGCTTCATTATCTTTTAGATTGGAGTATGATTCTTTTCCAACACAATGGTTCTTGATCCGAAAAATACACATACAATACACCGTGTTCAATTTTGAAATTTATGTTACCAATTTTATTCGAATGGAAAAATCAACTCGAATCAGTTGAAATTGAACCGACTTGGAACATATGTGATGTATCAAATGTAATTTTATAATATACACCTAGGTATCCCTCAAATGTGATTTTCAATAATAATTCAGAGTTATAAGTTGATACGAAAAAAAAAACTGTATTTCATCAGGAATTAGAAAGTTGACCAAAAGTCCGCATTCAAGTTGAGATTATCGTTTCAAATGACCCTGTATATATTTAGTGTATCCATGTTCCAGCCCACCACCCTGTGTAATTCAGATATCATTACTATCATTATACTATCACTATTAGTCATAGATAAATACTTGTTCGGGAATTGATAGGATAGAAAGGTGACGCAACTAATTTGTCATTCGGGACGAGGTGATGAATCGTGTCAGTTTTGTTTTGAATGTCATAGCGTACGGTCGCTCTACTTAAAGTGCCCGTATCAGTTTCAAGCAAGAATCTAGTGCATATCGCGAAATAATATACAGGGTTTTTCACGATGAGGGTTAATAAGAAGTTTCTGGGAAACCAAGCAACAGATGAATTTGAAAATTTGATGGTATGTATAAATTCACATGATCGACACGTCTAAAATATTTTAAACGAAGCGGCGTTGCCACTTCTACTAGGAAGTAGTAGCAACTATGACTTTTCGAATGGAATACTGTCACGAGTAGAACATACGGTATATTAGTAATTTCGAACCATGAGGGTTTTATAAACATAAAGTAAATCAAATCATCCGTTGACATTGAATTATAAAAAACTGACCAAGGAACTCTCATGAGAAACGTGCATATCTAATAAAATGTATATAAATATTGGATGTGAGGGTTCCGAAGTTAGTCTGGTCTAGGGCTACTCTTGACTTGACAAGAGCTCGTCGTATGGTCGTTATAATGTAAGTTGTCATTAGGTCTTTATATTCATTGTTGTCTATTCCTATTTATCATCACTTCACCTATAATGTTTCATACTTCAATACATACTGTTATCTTTGAATATAGTCTCGTACTTTCAGTTACCCCTGAACTATTAGTGCCTATTTGAATATTACCTCTCGCAAAATATTGAGCCAAGCATTACCGCTTATAATATGAATAGACCAACCATCTTTTATTGTGACAGGGTGGAGAACCAACCCTTTTATCGTCATATCATTCTATCGTGACAATACCCTGTATTTCATTGCATTTTTAGATTTTCCCTGATCAGCTGATTTCATTAATGCGTCACACTTGGGGTCTAGCGGGAATGATTACAGAAATATAGGGTGTTCAAAATCAAGATTTTTATACTTCAGAGTGGTCAAAACGGCTTCCATCCCTATCTCAACTTTTGATTTACTATCTACCGACATTTCATTGGAATAAATACAGGGTGGATTCATAATTCTCATCACCGTGTATATGTTCCAATTGAATGTAGGTAAGTAAATAGTAAATCAATAGTTAAGATAGGAACATGTAAGCCGTTTCGACAAATAATGAATAGTTTCGACACAAAAAATCCTTAAGTTGAAAAATGTCGATTTTCAACACCCTATATCTCTGTCATCTCCTGTGCTAGACCCCAAGTGTGATGCATTCATGAAATCAGCTCTTCAGGAACAATCTAAAAATGCAATAAAAAACAGGGTGTTCCATTTGAAAAATCAAAGTTGCTGCTACTTTCTAGTAGAAGCGGCTACGCAGCATTGTTTAAAATATTTTAGACGTGTAGATCATGTCAAGTTATACTGAACATCGAATTCTAAGATTCTTCTGTTGCTTGGTTTTCCAGAACCGTCTAATTAACGCTCATCGTGAATCACCCTGTATTGTTTAACGAGCACGGAATTAGCAATTAGCATTCCGTGCTAGTTATACACTATACTTTTTTTACGGCTGTCACAGATAACAGCGAAATTTTTGATTTTTTCGACTTGTAGCCATCTGATTTCCTCTTGACCAATGCTCATTTATTAGACAGATCTTTCATTGCTTGAAATGTGACGTTTCATGGAAGATAGATTTTGTGAAAAAAAAACAGCATTTTTGTGTTATATAGCCGTAGAAAAAGAACTGTTTCAATTCTACAACTGTGTTTATTCAAAAGAGTGAGTGATAATACTGTGTCTTTAAAATATATCGTTCGTTATAGTGTTGTGTCGGTGTTTTGTGAAGTGTTTTGAGAATTCATATGTGGACTATATGCAGATTTCATACTGGTGAGTTTTTTGATCTTTTCTAACACGTGATAGGCACTTTGCGAGAAAATGAATCGATTTCTTACTCCAAGCAACAAAAATGAATTTAGTAAACGATAATGAGAATTTCAGTCTTCTCACAAGACTGAATAAGTACCTACATGTACCTACGCATTATACAATGCTTTCGTGAAGTGCTGAATTGATTCATTTTTAGCCCAATTATACATTCCTGAGAAATCTTTCAGTGTAATTTCATGCTCCTTCCCCCTAAGGAGGAAAAAATTTCTGGAAATTTGTTTAGTTACTATGGTAACCGAGATGGTAACGATACGGAATACAGACTTTTTTAATTGATCGAAAATGTGATTTGTGAAATTTCAATGATAATTCAGAGATATAAGCTGAGACAAAAAAAAGCTAGATTTCATCGGAAATCAGAAAGATGATCAAAATTTCGCAATATTTGAGTTGAGATGATCGTCTCAAATTACCCTGTATACCAGAGTAGTGTATTTCATGTTCATTCCATCTCCCTGTATATCTACTTGAAATATCATCATAATTATCATTATCAGTCATAGATGAATACTTGTTCGGGACTTGATAGGATAGAAAGGTGACGCAACTAATTTGTCATTCGGGACGAGGTGATGAATCGTGTCAGTCTTGTGTTAGATGTCATCGTGTACGGTCGGTCTGCTTAAGTGCTCGTATCAGTTTCAAGCAAGAATCTAGTGCATATCGCGAAATAGTATACAAGGTTTCTCACAATTAGACGTTTCTGGCAAACCAAGCAACAGATGAATCTGAAAATTTGCCACTTTTACGAAAAAGTATCAGCAACTATGACTTCAAATGTAACACCTTGTATTTCATTGTATTTTTATATTCTCGCTGAAGAGCTGATTTCATCAATGCATCACACTTGGGGTCCAGCGAGAATGATTACAGAGATATAGAGTGTTCGAAATTGAGATTTTTCTACTTAAGGATTTTTTTTGTAGAAACTCATTATTGTTCAAAATGGCATCAATGTCTCTATCTCAACTTTTGATTTACTATCTACCGACATTTGATTGGAACAAACACAGGGTGGATTTATAATTCTGATCAGTCTGTATATGTCTCAATTGAACGTAAGTTAATAGTAAACAGATAGGGACATGTAAGCCGTTTTGACACAGTTGAAAAATGTCGATTTCGAACACCCTATATTTCTGTCATGTTCCATGCCAGACCCCAAGTGTTATACATTCATGAAATTAGCTCTTCAGGAAGAATCTAAATATGCATAGATTAACGAAAAGGGTGCTCCATTCGAAAACATCAAACTTGCTGCTACTTTCTGGTAGAAGCAGCAACATCGTATCCTTTAAAATATTTTAAACGTGTAGATCATGTCAAGTCATACTAACCATCAAATTTTCGGATTCATCTGTTGCTTGGTTTGCCAGAACCGTCTAATTAACGCTCATCGTGAATCACCCTGTACTATTTAACTAGCACGGAATGATAGTCATTTTGATTAGAAATTAGCATTCCGTGCGAGTTATATACTATACTTTTTCTACGGCTGTCACTGATAACAGCGAAATCTTCGGCTTGTAGCCATCTGAATTTCTCTTAAGTAATGCTCATCTATTAGGCATTTTTTCCATTTGTATAAAGCCGTAGGAAAAGAACTGTTTTAATTCTACAACTGTGTTTATTAAAAAGAGTGATAATATTGTGCCTTTCAAATACATCGTTCGGTATAGTGATTACATCGCGTTATTCTGTTTTGTGTCGGTGTTTTGTGAAGTGTTTTGAGAATTCATTTGTGGACTACATGCAGATTTCATACTGGTGAGTTTTTCAATCTTTTTTAACACGTGTAGACACTTTGCGAGAAAATATAGTATATTGTGCAACAAGTGGGGAAAGTACTTTTCCCCACATGTTGCACACTATACTTTTTCTACAACTGCACTTATTCAAAGAATCCGAGTGATGTATAGCTTATTGGTATTCATTTTATTATGTGGCACTATGCCTTTCCTAGTTCCTCAAAGTATTCCAAAAAAGTACACTTTCCGAAAAAGATTTTTTTTTAAGATTCCATAAATTTTTCGTTTATGCCAATTCATACTTTTTTTCTTGAAATTTCCGGAAACAAATCCAACTTTCGCAGTTTCTTCCATTATCTCTGTCTCTGGCGGTGTATTTATCAAAATCGTCAGATCTCGGTATATGCATCATATTATTTATTATGAATTGTTGGAATAATTTCTGATGGAAAATACGATTTCTATCAAAAGCACTAATGAGAACGACCCTAAAGAATTTTAAAAACCTCTTCTGAGTTGTGATAACTATTCAAAGCTGTACAACAGCCAAGTTGTGGTCGATTTTTGTTGATTCTCCATGGAAATGTATGTGGTCTTGGCAAAGTGCTATGAGAAAAAATATTTCCCACAGTATGAGCAATACATGGATTCGAAACTAAGATAGCAATAAGAAATGCGCTACTTTTCATAGCAGTAGTAGGAAAAAATCTATTTCTATACCTACTCCAAGGAACGAAAAATTAATCTAGCAATCCATAGTGAGAATTAGTCTTCTCACAAGAGCGATTGAGTACATATAGTATACAGTGTTTTCGTGAAGTACTAAATTAATTCATTTTTAGCCAAATTATCCACAGGACAATTCTTGTTTTCAATTTCCCACATTTATAAGGGAAAAATTAAATGAACAGGGTTATTTACTTTTGAGAAATGAGTTCCGCGACAATTTCTTCAAATGGATCATACCATATATAATAAAAAAAATTAACCTTTATGGGAAGCTGAATATTAAAAATATATTACACGTTGGGTTTGTATACAGTGTGTGTCTCACTTCTAATGAGAGACCCCCTGTATCTTTCGTTATTGTAGAGTTAGGATTTGAAATTTGCAGGAGCAAGGCATACCCGGTGACACAGACTCATAGTATAACCCCCTTTTCTCCTTTGGTTTTCTAGCAATATTCCTGAAATTTGAAACATCGAATATGCTCACCAGAGGGCACTTTCCTCATTTTAGGAATTTTTCATTTCATATTCCGGATTTCCTGGAAATAACATCAACTTTCGATTTTCAAATGAAACACCATCTATTTTATCCCATAATGGGTTAGGGATTATTATAACGAATTCAACAATACCGGGTTTGATTGAGTTATGAACATTAAATTCGAAATAATACTAATCCGATTTTTTTTCAGGGGTTTTCCGGAAGCAATGTGAACTATGGCAGATATCTCATCATTTGGGATCCTATACTCACAAGAACTCAATAATCGTTCACGACAATTCACTTAGGAGCTCAGCATCTGTCAGACAGATTGATGGAATATGGAGATGTCCAAGATAAGTTTGCATGAACATTGAATTCAAACACAGATCGTACTTTTATTCTTCTTCGAGCATTTCTTTATAAAAAACGACTTTCATCAATCATTAAATCAAAAGAGTCGAAAAATTAGTCGACATTGTGAGTGTATGGAATCACGTCCGGTACCCTTACGAGGGGAGTGTATCAACTTTGGCGTTCGTAATGCCTCTCTACAAAGGAGGGTGTCGCCTTTAAGAGTTAGGTATAAACAGTGGTTTTATACCAGTTCTTTTCCAAATTATCTGTGCACTTTCAGCAAACAACAGTCGTTCTTTCAATGAAGCAGTGCTCTGAAGGATACACCCATGTATTATAATGGATAATATATTTCGCAATTAGAGAAGCATAATACTAATCCGATTTTTTTTTTTCAGGATATTCCAGAAGCAATGTAAACTATGGCAGATATCTCATCATTTGGGATCCTGTACTCACAAGAACTCAATATTCGTTCACGACAATTCACTTAGGAGCTCAACATCTGTCAGACAGAATAATGGAATACGGAAATGTCCAAGATAAGTTTTCATGAACATTAAATTCAAAATAATACTAATCCGAATTTTTTTTTCAGGATATTCCAGAAGTAATGTAAACTATATCAGATATCTCATCATTTGAGATTCTGTACTCACAAGAACTCAATAATCGTTCAAGACAATTCACTAAGGAGCTCAACATCTGTCAGACAGATTAATGGAATATGGCAATGTCCAAGATAAGTATTCATGAACATTAAATTCGAAATAATACTAATCCGATTTTTTGAGGGTATTCCAGAAGCAATGTAAACTATGGCAGATATCTCATCATTTGGGATCCTGTACTCGCAAGAACTCAATAATCGTTGACGACGATTCATTTAGGAGCTCATTATCTGTCAGACAGATTGATGGAATATGAGATGTCCAAGATAAGTTTTCATGAACATTGAATTCAAATACCGATCGTATTTTTATTCTTCTTCGAGCATTTCTTCATAAAAAACGACTTTTATCAATCATTTTATCAAAGAGTCGAAAAATTAGTCGACATTGTGAGTGTATGGAATCACGTCCGGTACCCTTACGAGGGGAGTGTATCAACTTTGGCGTTCGTAATGCCTCTCTACAAAGGAGGGTGTCGCCTTTAAGAGTTAGGTATAAACAGTGGTTTTATACCAGTTCTTTTCCAAATTATCTGTGCACTTTCAGCAAACAACAGTCGTTCTTTCAATGAAGCAGTGCTCTGAAGGATACACCCATGTATTAAAATGGATAATATATTTCGCAATTAGAGAAGCATAATACTAATCCGATTTTTTTTTCAGGATATTCCAGAAGCAATGTAAACTATGGCAGATATCTCATCATTTGGGATCCTGTACTCACAAGAACTCAATATTCGTTCACGACAATTCACTTAGGAGCTCAACATCTGTCAGACAGAATAATGGAATATGGAGATGTCCAAGATAAGTTTTCATGAACATTAAATTCGAAATAATACTAATCCGATTTTTTTTCAGGGTTTTCCAGAAGCAATGTGAACTATGGCAGATATCTCATCATTTGGGATCCTATACTCACAAGAACTCAATAATCGTTCACGACAATTCACTTAGGAGCTCAGCATCTGTCAGACAGATTGATGGAATATGGAGATGTCCAAGATAAGTTTGCATGAACATTGAATTCAAACACAGATCGTACTTTTATTCTTCTTCGAGCATTTCTTTATAAAAAACGACTTTCATCAATCATTAAATCAAAAGAGTCGAAAAATTAGTCGACATTGTGAGTGTATGGAAATCACGTCCGGTACCCTTACGAGGGGAGTGTATCAACTTTGGCGTTCGTAATGCCTCTCTACAAAGGAGGGTGTCGCCTTAAGAGTTAGGTATAAACAGTGGTTTTATACCAGTTCTTTTCCAAATTATCTGTGCACTTCAGCAAACAACAGT